>OX438714.1:3195000-5595000 GCA_949316375.1 Mythimna vitellina
AATATTATCGTAGCCCACGGCACAGTCGCGCTTAAGAGAGGAAATAATAGTACCTACCTCGTCTTCATCAGTGGGAAGAATAACCATGGAATGGGAAAAGACAGGCAGGCGGGTACTAGTAAAGGTGTCATCATAACCCTGCCGTTGGGCAGTTATTCTACTAGCTAAAGTTGATCCAATATTGACAAAAAAGTGGTTTATTTTATTTAAAGATTGAACTGGTTGATCCTGCGGGTTTATTAAGTCAGTTGGTGATGTCTTGGGTCTTGATCTATTCGAGACTTTATTTATTACTTTCCAAAGGCGGCGGTTGTCCCTTCCAGCTTCTTTTACTTCCTTTCTTTCAAATTCCATCCTTACTTTTTTTAATATTTTGTTGCAGTAGTTTCGATATCTTATGTATGTAGTCTTTAGAATTAAATTGTCAGGATTTTTTTTAGTTTTCTTATTTAGATTGTCCCTGTTTTTTATACATCTCAAGAGACCAGGGGTTATCCAGGGTTTCATAATTGTTTTCCGCTTGGAGACAGTAATGATTTTAGTGTTTGACTCTATTATAGTCTTAAGAATGTGAATCAGATTGTCAGCTGCTATGTTTGCATCCAACGTCTCGAGAACTGGTTGAAAATTTGCTTTATTTAAGTCTGAAAGCACTCCTTTGGAATCCATCCGTGAGATCAAGTGTTTTACGTGTCTAGGAAAACATTGCTTCAATGAAAGAATGACAGTGTAATGATCGGTGAGGGTTGTTTGAGCTATGTAAACATTTGCTGGCAATTTAGTTTTGAGAATGACGTGATCTAGACAGGTTTTACCATGTGTTGGAATAACGTGAGCCGGAAGCATACCATGACACGATGTCAGATCGAGGTAAAGTGAAGCATTTCGATCATGATTTGAAGTACTTATATCTATATTTATGTCACCAGTGAGAATAATGTTTCTACAAGAAGAATAGTTAGTTAGTGTTTCATTAAGGGATTGTAGGAAGTTAGATATATTATAATACGATGGTGGGCGATAAATAGCTAAAACAACGGTGTCATTATTAATTTGAATTGCTAAGCAATTTGCGTCTTGAAAATCAGTTTCTACAATATTAACCTGTATACCATTTTTTATGTAAACAACTACACCCTCGTTTTGAGTTTTGTTTTTGTTTGTTGAGTAATTGTTATAGCCATTTAACACCGGAAGATTTGAGGTATGTGGTAACCAACATTCCGTGAGAATCATTAGATCCCACGACGTTCTCGACTGTGCTAATAAAACATTAAAACCTGGCATGTTGCAATTTATGCTTCTTATGTTTTGAACTGTAGCGACATCTATCGCGTCACATAAGAAAATCCTGAATCGCGCAATCAAAGTTCTCCGCGCGATTAGAACATATAGAATAGCCCGAAATCATCTATCGGGCAGTTGCAGCCCACCAGACATAACACCCGTCTGGTCGGAGGATCCTCCCTTTTCAACGGAGGTTTGCGGGACTTTACTCTCTGTTCCACATTCCCCCAAACTGGTGACCCTCGACAAAGAACGTCAGCGCAGCCTTCGTGCAGCTACTACCTCGTGACGTCATCATCACTTCCTCAAGCTTTCGAGCAGCGAGCCATACAGCCAGCACCCACGGCTTTAAAGGGTATCCTGACCACCAGCATGCCTACCTGGTCATACCTGGTCATCACCCTCAGCCTCATCAGCGACCTTGGCGACGCACACTGCATCTTCGGCCAGTCACATGAAGAGCAACGAAGAACCTCTCCTGGTCGACGCAAGCAGTCAAGCCACTACGTCGCACAGCAACGCTCCGACTCACTGGAGCCTGCAGCATCATCCCGACTCACTGGGATAGCACCACCCCGACTCACTGGGGCAACACCGCAGACAGTTCCGACTCACCGAGAACTATGCGGCATTCGGTTCCGACTCACTGGAACCAACCTACCACTGGCCTGGCACGCATCAAGAAGCATCAAGAACCATCGATCTCCGATCTCCGGAGGGGAGTGATGTAGCGACATCTATCGCGTCACATAAGAAAATCCTGAATCGCGCAATCAAAGTTCTCCGCGCGATTAGAACATATAGAATAGCCCGAAATCATCTATCGGGCAGTTGCAGCCCACCAGACATAACACCCGTCTGGTCGGAGGATCCTCCCTTTTCAACGGAGGTTTGCGGGACTTTACTCTCTGTTCCACATTCCCCCAAAGAACCATAATTTTGAGACGTTTTTCGTTATTCGGTATGAGGTCTAGACAATCAGCCAGATCACAAGTAGTAGAGTCAGCTATTGAAAGGTTGTCAATATCGTTGTTTATTAAATTAATTATATATATAATTATCGAAGAGTACGGTTTGATTGATAGAGGCAGAGTATAATGTGCGTAAACTGTACAAAACTGTGGGACATCTCTCCTGTGCTCACGAAAGAAATTCAGTAGGTTAGCAATAGGTACAAAAAAGACCACAACGGCAAAAGACTTTTCTTGTTTATATCTTGTATTATAAAATTGCCGAAAATGAAGCAAGGTGTGTGAGTGTGAGTGAAATTGTTTATGTGTATGTGCTTGCTAGAAAAAGAAACTGTTCTATAGAAAGAAAAAAACAACTGAAAAAAACTAACTAACATTTTATAAAAGCTATTAAAATACATGCAGGGATTCAATGATGTAGAATATTGGCCAGATAGTCATTTTTCAATTATTCTAGCAAAATCCATTTCTGAGTTTACAGTGATACGTTGAGTGCCTTCCTCTTTGCGTAAGTAGATTTTACCGTAGGCTGTCCAACAATGTTTATATTTATGTTGGGAGGCAAATTCTCTCGCCAGGAAGAATAACTTTCTAGTTTTTGCCGGGAGATTGTCAGTTATGTAAACGGGTACGTTTGGGCCGGGGACTCGTAGATGTGTTGTATCCAATTTACTGCTTTTATTATTTTTATTAAAATTTCTGACCGATTGCAATAACTTGGATTTAAGTAAGACTGTAGTGAAATCTACTATTATGGTGTTATTCATAGAATTGCTTGAGTTAATCCTGTAAACGTCTTTGATATCCGATACCGCAACTGTGGTATCCAGAACGGTACCAACATTAGTGACCACATTTATCAAATCCAATTTTGATTCCCTCTCGATCTTTGGGATGTTTTTTATTACTATTGTTGTAATTTTTGATTGTTTTTCAAGTTGATCCACCCTCTCTTCCAGTTTCTTGATGTAGTCACGATTTTCCTTCTTCTCAACTTCGTATTGTTGCATTTTGTTTAGCATTTCGTCATATTTTTTCGCAGTAAACTCTACAGAGTCTTGCAGTTTGCTGTACTGGGTTTTTATTTCTAGGAGTATCGATTGCATGTTGGAGTAGAAATCGTTTTGTTCCTTTTTAAGGTCTTTGATTACACCAAATATTTCATCTTTGAAATCATTTAAATCCTTGTCTCCGTATTTCCTTTTATTATTACGACTACGACAGGTAACGTTTTGTGGACCCGTGGCTTCATTTATTTCTGCAGACGTGCATGTGTTGGGCTCTGATTCTTGGGGTAATTGACTTAATACAGCAGGTGACACTGGCGGTGTGCGTTTTAGAGGCATTTCTCTTTAAGTATTTCGGAAATGTTATTGAAATAAAATCTAAAACTTCGAAAAGTAATATTCGAAGTTAGATTTGAACTTGCGACGCTCTGTGCACACACACGGCACCTTACGCCACTGAGCCAAGTTAAGTGGTTCAATTTGGCGCTATCGTCTTGCGCAAACTGGTACGGTAGGTAGGTGATTAACGTTCGAGCAGTTCTTTTGTTCACTAATGAGACCAAAGTCCAAAATCAGTATAAATTTTAAGATTTGGCTGTCCGTTTAGATATTAATTTTGATTTTTAAAGTTGATGCACTAGATATTTCACAATAGTTTTTCACTATTTATCACTGGTGCACTGAAGTCTAATATTGTAGGTTTATATTCTATTTAAAAGCACTTTTACGACGGATTATGATTTAAAAGTTCAGAGAGTTTTGATAGCACGTCCGTTCACAACAACGTCAGGACGGGGGGGGAGGTAAGTATTTATGTGTTAGGCCGCGAACAACACGGGGGGGCAACGCGGGGTCGTAGGTAACGAGGGTGGATTGAAAAGTTCGCGGCCTGTTAATTAAAGATTCATGTCCGGAAGTTACAAAATGTTCAGTTATACATAATATGTCAATATCTATATATTTTCCAGCACGTAACTTTTCGATATGCACGGGCAACATGTCTGATTTATTCAGAAGTCCTGCTCTATTCTGATACAGAATATTCATGTACTTACAATAGAAAAAACTGAAAAACATTATATCTCGGTTAATTAAAGTCTCCTCCTTGTGATAATTCGATGTCAATGTTCTGTCATCTGTCTCGATTTGGGTATTGATTTTATTTGTATCTTGAGAACCGAATAATTTGAAAAGTTGAAAGGGAATCGTTTGTCTTGGTATGGTCATGTGAAGAGGAGGGATGAGACGCATGTTACTAAAAGAGCTATGAGTTTACATGTGGATGGATGGAGAGGGAGACCAAAGAAAAGATGGATGGATTGTGTGAAGAGTGATATGAAAGAAAAGGAAGTTAGTGATAGCATGACGAGTGACAGGGCAGAGTGGAAGAAAAAGACGTGTTGCGCCGACCCCAAATAACACGGGACAATGGTAGGAAGATGATGAGAAGATGAGAACCGAATAAGTTATAGTCTATAATTATATTGGACATTATCTAGTCAAAGACGTTTTTCCATCCAACTCTGTTTATTTTACCTGTCTTGTATGTAAACATGAACATGTCAAACGACAGAGAGCGATTGCTGACGAAAAAATATGCATAATTGTTATTATTTGTGTCCAAATAAAGAAAATTATTAAATAATTCTACTTTATAATTGTAGATTAGTGCTCCTGTTACATAACTTGGTGCGCATACCACGTCATTTGTGTGTGCAATGTTTTTAAACGAGTTTTTTTTAATAAGTTCTCAATAAGTTTAGAATAAGTACTAATTTTTTAGTTCATTTTCTCCTATGAAAATCAAGCAGTAATCACGCAATGAGAAGTCTTTTAATTTGTTTGCAATAGTAGACGTCATTTTCTTAGTGAAGATGTTTGGTAGCAAATAGTGGCAATAATTAAATTGATTTGCAAAGACTTCTTCTATTAACGGCAGAGTTCCTTTTGTGCAACCGCTGCTTATTATTGCAAGTTTGTTTTTATATTTTGGCATAGGAACACCTGATGATTTTTTCATAGCAATATTATTCTGTTTTGATATTGGTGTAACCTTTTTATTTTGTGTTAATGCATCATTGGTAAGATCGGATGTTTGAGTGTCTTTATGGTGCATGTCGGGTTTTATTTCCTTGTCTGGTTTGGCCAAAGTCTTAGAGTCATTAACTAATGCAATTGGAGAATTTTTGTAGTGTTTTGTTTTATTGTGGCGTGATAATGATGGTGTGCTACTTTTTCTGTCAGGCGTTAAGCAAATTTTTTTACAAGTTTCTACCTTCTTTAGTGATTTTTGTAAATCTATTTTCAAACGGAAGTTTTCGCTGTTGAGGTTTTCTATCTCTTGATGAGCACTCATAAGTTGCGTTTTAAATGTTTTAATTTGTTCGTTAAGTTCATTTACTAGGTCCTCATTATAGTTGTCGAGCAGGCTGTCCGATATAGTTAGCATACAGTATACTTGTGTCTCGCCTGGGCAGAGCAGCGCCGCGTCCTCGTGGAGGCGATCGGCGGCAGTTATCTCTCGCGCTGGGCCTTGGTACAGGCCAAGGTCCGGAGCGAGGAGGAGTGGCAGGCGGTCGCCTCCTTCTGCGAAGCAGTAATGCTAGCAAAGGAGGCGGCCGCACGCGCGAGGCAATGTTCCTCGCGCCCCAGCCAGGGATACCGATCCCGACTTCAGGTTGCTTTCTGTCTGTTTGTTCAGGCATCACGCAAAAACTACCAGTTCGATTGCGATGAAACTTGGTATAATTATTCTTTAATATCCTGGGCACCACACTGGGTACTTTTTATTTCGGAAAAGTATATACAATAAAAAAAAACTTAATTTTGCAGTTTGATACCTAGACCCGATTACTGTACCAACCGCAAATAATAAGTTTGTCGTAGGTTCGGTCAGCCGCAGTGGAGTTCACTAAGGGGCGCTGCACAAGGCTAAGATACTATAATATTTTATCTTAAGATACAATATCGCTCGCCATACAATTCAATGGACAAAGGTAATAAATGATATTTCATATTTTCGTATCTCAAAAACCCAATAAAACCATCTTCGACTTCTACGAGGAGGAACATATATATGTATATATGATTATGAAAGCAAAGAAATTATATACTTAATGATGACGTTCAAGACGATAGGTTCTTAGCCATATTTTTAAAAATCGTGAGTGTGTGAGCTTGCCTTACCGACACGAGCAAAGCATAGGAGTATGCGGCGAACGGTGCGTACTGATGTGCAGAACTCATCGGCGAAACGCCTTGTTGGGATGAAACCATTCGTCTCATATTCATCTACCATATAACGTCAATGAAAATCAATGATTTTAAAAATCTGAGGTTTTCGGCGGATAAAGATACTCTCCGTATGGTTTACTTGGCTCTTTGTCAATCAATTCTGACGTACTGTATCCCTGTATGGGGGGGGACCTATAAAACTGATCTATTAAAGCTTGAAAGAGCTCAAAGGGCTGTGCTAAAAGTAATAAACTTCAAACCACGTGACTACCCTACATCTATGCTATATACAGAATGCAATGTCCTATCTGTTAGGAAATTGTATATCCTTAGAACCATCCTCTACAAACACTCTATGTTCTCTTACAATAAGCAGCTTTTGAGTCAGCGGCGCGGTGGGTTTCCGTTATGTCCTACCGTTTCTTGCAGGACTGCCTTTGTAAGACGACAGTTTAATGGTCTATGTGCTAGGTTATATAATAAAGCCCACAAACTACTTAATATATACGTCTTGACTAAGTGCGAGGAGTTGCTAAGTGGGAGGAGAAACTACATTCCTGGCTTCAGACACTAACATATAATGATACCGAGGAGCTTCTAACTACAATACATTAAACGAGATAGGCTTACACATACAATAAGCTTAAAACTAACACACACATACTCACTCTCATACACACACATATTCACTCTCATACTCACATATACTCACTCTCATACACACACATACTTACTCTCACACACACACATACACGCACACTCACTACACATATTTAACTAAGTACTTTGTTCACCCACTGCACGTACCAATGTCATTATTTTATTTTGTAACCGTAATACGACCCCCTATAACTGGAAACTCTTTCCTAAGATACAGACAGAATTTCTGCCTAGTTTAGGAAAGGGAGTCCTAGGACCCACTTTGTAATGAATACTACTAGACTACTCTGTATGCCTTGTACAAACTACTTCACTACATAGTATAAAATAAAGTCACTTTTCGTGTCTGTCTGTCCCTATGTATGCTTTAATCTTTAAAACTTTGCAACGGATTTTGATGCGGTTTTCTTTAATAGATAGAATGATTCAAGAGGAAGGTTTATGTGTCTAATACATGCACAATATAGTAGAGAAACACTGATGATTTTAGAGGTTTCTAATGTGATGTCGTAAATAAACACATTTTTTTGCGCTTACATTGCAAACGCTGGCTGAACCCTAAGAGATAGATCAAAATAATGTACTACAGTATTGTATATCTTAAAAAGGTCTACAAAAAAGTCCGCGATGGTATATGTCTATTTTTTAGGTGGAACCCACAATAACCATTTTTTATCCTTTTACTTTTTACGAGACATAATGGTTTATTTACGAAACGATTTTAAGCAATACAGCATTAATCTTTATCCGATTAAGTACCTTAAATAAATTTTGCATTTAATATAGATCAATATAGCCCATTACAGTGTGTAATTTAAATGAATATTTTCGAAGATATTACAGATTTAAAATACAGGGACATAGCGGTTTCGGTAAATAACTTGATTCTTTGAAAGATTGATGCGCCGACGCAAATATCCTACTCGGTCGATACTGTTCTCGATTTGGAAGCTGTTCATTTTTAACCGACTTCAAAATAATAATAATCTGATGATGGAATCCATGAGGAATCGAGGGAAATCTTCAAATATTATAGGCAACCATATAGTGATTTTGGTATTTTCTTGGAGAACTTAAACATTTACAGTCAAAAAGTAGCATTTTATGGAGTGGAACTGATGAAGAAGACCAGAAATAGCCAACGGATCTTCATACATACATTTTTCACAAAAACAAAATTAATTACTTTTCATCCCCATCAAAAACCACCATTAAAATTAAATTTTATATATAACTAGCGACCCGCCCCGGCTTCGCACGGGTGCAATGCTGATCACGTCATAGTATAAGAAAACTTTTAACAAAAAAAAAAAAAAAAAATTCAATCGACATCAATATAAAAAAAAAACACTGAAAAGTGAAAAATAATTTTAATTTCGGAAGTAGGTGTTTCTATAATAGTTTTGTCTCTTCGTTATTTAACACCGAATTTCGAAATTAAAGTTATTTTGCTCTTTTCAGTGTTTTTTTACATTACTTCAATGTTGTAAGTTGTATTGTTTTTTACATATTGATTTATATTAAATGCATAATGTATTTAAGGTACTTAATCGGATAAAGATTAATGCTGTATTGCTTAAAATCGTTTCGTAAATAAGCTATTATTTCTCGTAAAAAGTAAAAGGATAAAAAATTGTTATTGTGGGTTACACCTAAGAGATAGACATATACCATCGCGGACTTTTTTGTAGACCGTTTTAAGGTGGACAATACTGTAGTACATTATTTTGATCTATCTCTTTGGGTTCAGCCAGCGTTTGGAATGTAAGCGCAAAAAATGAGTTTATTTACGACATCACATTTGTAACCTCTAAAATCATCAGTGTTCCTCTACTATATTGTGCATGTATTATACACATAAACCTTCATCTTGAATCATTCTATCTATTAAAAAAAACCGCATCAAAATCCGTTGCGCAGTTTTAAAGATTTAAGCATACATAGGGACAGACAGACACGAAAAGTGACTTTATTTTATACTATGTAGTGATAATACAAAATTAGAACAAGTAAACGAGTTTACTCTCCTCGGTTTGTCTATAGATACCCATGTAAACTGGAAATCCCATATACAGAAAATAAGAGCAAAACTATCAAAATTTTCATACGCGCTTCGCGAAATTAAAAAAACTACCAACCTGCAAACTGCACTTATTACTTACTATGCATATGCCCAAGCATGGCTTAGCTATGGGGTCATGCTGTGGGGTAACAGTACTGATTCGCAGACCATATTTATTTTGCAAAAAAAGTTAATTCGAATAATAACCAATATAGAACAAACAGAAAGTTGCAAACCACACTTCCTAAAACACAAAATACTCACACTTCCCTGTTTATACATCTTAGAGTTATGTAAATTTGTCAGAAAACACCCAGATTTTTTCACAAATTGCGAAGAAACACAAATAAGATACACTTCTCGACACAATAAAAACAAAGTAAACATACCTCGATCCCGATTAAAAATGCACTCAACCAGTCCTTTAGTAATGTTCGCTAAAATTTATAACAAACTGCCAAATGAAATTAGAGAAGTAGGAAAAACACATATATTTATTAATAAATTGAAAGAATTTCTAGAATCTAAGTCATACTACTCGGTAAAGGAATTTTTAGATGATAAGTCGATCGGAAAATATTTTTTTTTTTTTTCTATGTTATTATTCAACAAAAATTCTATAAAGACATTTATTTAAATATATTTAATATAATAGAAAAATAGAAAATTTAATAAAATATAAATTGCCAGATAAATAATTTACCTGACATATTTTATCAATACTTACACACGGACATAATAATAATAAATAATACATAATTGATTTCAATGATTATATAATTTAATAATAATGACAAAAAATACCTGACAAAAATTTACCTACTAAACATTTTAAACAATTTGCCTACTACCTACAAAACATAATAATAATATACATACATAAATTAATTTCAATATTAACAATTTAATAACAATGACGACAAAAAAAAATTGACATAATTTATAATTACTTAGACAATTACATATACATAATAATATGCATGCACAATTTAATTTAAATATATACATACATAATTTAATAATAAAGATGACAAAAAAAAATTAAAAATGTCTGACACAACCTACCAATACTTATACACATACATAAAAATAATCATTAGATCTACCTACAAAAATTAATTCAATGAATTGTTACTTTGCCGCCATCCTCTCTCCTACATTTGCTGTGCCCGACAGGGTCCATATTGATCTTGACTATATTTTATACCACCTATGTACATATGGAATGCAATAAAGTATTGAGTATTGAGTATACTCACATAGATATCACAATGAAGATAGTTAAGCGACTATGACGATACAAATAAATAAATGGTTCTGAATAGTTATGTAGAAAATGGTACCATCGAAGATAGGGACTGGAACTCCGTAATTAATCAATGTAACCTAGCCGTGTTTGGGCTTATTTGAATTGTCATCAGATGCACTTTGCTTATAAGGTACTATCGAACTGACCTGATGATGGAGCCGGGAGGTGGATGGGGACTTCATAATAAAATAATGTATCCTAGCAGTGTTTGGATTAATTTGAATTGTCATGAGAAATAGGTACTCTGGCTATAAATGTCACAACAATAAAGTGTGAAATATTTTTTTTTTTTTTAAATAAAAAATAACCAACTTCACTACAAACAAAAAACAAAACATTAAAACGATCAAGATAACTTTAATTTCGGAAGTCGGTGTTAAATAACAAGCAAACAATACGAGAAACACTGACTTCGAAAATTAAAATGATTTTCATCGTTTTAGTGTTTTGTTTTTAGGGTTCCGTACCTAAAAATGAAAACACGGAACCCTTATAGGATCACTTTGTTGTTAGTCTGTCCTTTTGTCTGGGAAACGCGTGAAGGTATCGAGTTGAAATTAAAACTGCTCAGGGTCTGCGGTCCCTTGAAGCTGTGAAAAAATCAAACTTCTGAGTTAACGAAAAAAAAGATACAGACGTTTATCTCTCAAAAGACGTATATTTCGAAACTCTCAAGGGAATAAAAATTCACAGAGTACTTCCCGTTGACCTAGAATTCTGAAATTTAGCATGAAGCAAGGTCTCATAGTACAAGTATATTTAGTATAGTAATTTGTATTTACGTAACAGAAACATTTTTTTTTTTAACTGTTTTCATAGGTACCTAAGTTTGTACGGAACCCTCAATGCGCGAGTCCGGCTCGCACTTGCCCACTTTTTGTAGTGATGTCAGTTTTTTTTTTATAAAATTGTTTTTCCTACAGAATTTCTTAATTCTTTGAACCCGTCTGGACTCCCTCCTTATAAAATGGTGTTGAAAGTAGGTTATCATGTTATTTTATAAAAAAAACCTGAATCCATCTAAACTTTGCAATGGCACGCGTTTGCTGGTAAAATCACTAAAAACTGTCAAAATAGAGTGCACAATACTCACTAGATGTGGTACCGGAGAAGATGTGTGTCCATGGAACACTTCTCCATAGAGATCTACGCTTTGGAATGTACAATTAGCATCATTTTTAACAGACTTCAAAAAAAGGAGGAGGTTATCAATTCGGTTGCATGTAATTTTTTTTTTATGTGTTACCTCAGAACTCCGTCGTTTACGGACCGATTTGCAAAACTTTTTTTTTATTTTTATCTTAGACGACATATCGTCTAAGATCGGAAAACATACTTTCCGATTGGTCCCATTTTTTTTTTTTAATCCAGTTCTGATGATGTGATCCATGAGGAATCGAGGGAACTCCTCAAATATTATAGGCAACCTTAACGCAACACGTAAACTTAAGCATTTACAGTCAAAAAGTAACATTTGATGGAGTGGAACTGATGAAGAATACCAGAAATAGCCGACGGAACTTCATACTCACATAGATAGCACAATGAAGATAGTTAAGCGACTATGACAATACAAACTAATAAATGGTTCTGAATAGTTATGTAGAAAATGGTACCATCGATGATAGGGACTGGAACTCCGTAATTAATCAATGTAACCTAGCCGTGTTTGGGCTTATTCGAATTGTCATCAGATGCACTTTGGCTATAAGGTACTATCGAGCTGATTTGATGATGGAGCCGGTAGTTGGAATGCAGATACAAGAACTTCATAATAAAACAATGAAAGCAAACAGTGTTTGGGTTAATTTGAATTGTCATGAGAAAATAGGCACTCTGGTTATAAGTGTATCGCAACTAAAAAGTGTGAAATAAAAAAATAATGTTGGTGTTAAATAAGAAACAAACAATACCGAGAAACTACGACTTCCGAAATTAAAGTTATTTTGATCCTTTTAGTGTTTTTTTAGTGAAGTCGGTTATTTTGTTTTTTGTAAAAAGTTTTTTTTTGATTGACTGACTTCTTGACATTTCAAAAGTGCCTGTAAATGGTTTATTTGAAGTAAAATGCTTTGAATCTTTGATGTTTTATTCCCTAAATTATTCTGGTACCATCAGATTCCGTTACCGTTCCAATTTAAACGCCTACAATATCCGGTAAACCGGTTTTCATATGGCCATAATATATGTCGCTCTTTCAAGAGCAAAGTCAAAAAAAACATGTTTGTATTATCTAATGACAAAAAAAAGCTGTGAACGTTGTATATAAAGACATGTCTGTAGTATAATTACTACTGGCACCCCGCCAAGGCTTCGCACGGATGAAATGCTGATCAAAACCGCATCAAAATCCGTTGCGTAGTTTTAAAGATCTAAGCGTACATAGGGATATACAGTGGGAAGCGACTTTGTTTTATACTATGTAGTGAAGTAATCAGCATTGCACCCGTGCGAAGCCGGGGCGGGTCGCTAGTATTGAATAAATTATTATTATTAATGAGGCTGGCTAATAAGAGGTGGTGTCTTCCGCTCCTTTCACAACTCTTCAGGCTACTTTCTTGCTCAAATCTCTTCACGCAACGCCTAACAGTCTCTAAAAAAAATCTATATTCAGACTGGCCTGTTGGACTAGTGGTCAGTGGCACTGACTGCTATGCCAGAGGTCGTGGGTTTGATTCCCACCCAGGACAAATGTTTGTGTGACGCGCATGACCATTTGTTCTGTGTTTAGGTGTAATTTATCTATAATATGTATATATTTAGAAATATATAAGTATGTTTATCAGTTGTCTAGTACTCATAACTTAAGCTCTGCTTAGCTTGGGACTAGACGGCACTGTGTGATAGTTGTGGAATATCATTATTATATATTATATTAGCTTCTGCCAGCGGCTTCGCCCGCGTGAAAGGTTTTTAATCATACAAACTTTGGAACCCCGTTTCATCTCCTTAGGATGTGAATATTGAAAAATCCTCTTTTAGTACTCGCCTACGTCATAAAAGGAAGCTTTGTGCAAAATTTCACGCTCCTTATCTTAGTAGTTTAGGCTGTGCGTTGATGTGTCAGTCAGTTTCTTCTTTTAAATATATTTTTAGGAACCAGAAGCGGGTTTTAAATAAAAAAAGACAAATGTCAGACTAGCCTACCTTACATTTTATTTACAAACTCAGTAATTACAGAAATAATGACGCACTATTTTATTGGAAACAATTAACTACGTCGACACACAATAATCAAAGGAAATAAACCACATAAACCTAATAACTTAGCTGTGATCCGAGACGAAATCCAACGACCTTACTGTGCGAGCGCTGATTGGTGAAAAAAAGGGCGCGGACCAATTGACAACACCTTTTATAGGTGTTGGGTTAAACGCCAGGGATGACAGCTGTACAATAATTCGAAATATCGATCATACTCTAATAATATCGATCATATCCTAATACGGCCTCCTCTCCTGACTCTGATGACTGTGCATCGTCCACGGGCACGTCTGCTTGGGGCAGTATCTTGACCTGGATCCTAGTCCTAGCTCGCAGGCGACTCGGTCGAGAGGCCTGGCGCGCTGTCTTCGGGCACGTCTGCTCGAATGGTATCTTGAGCTGGATCCCTGCCTCGGCTCGCAGGTAGCTCGTCCGGCCCTGGCTGTACGACAACATCATCCTCGCCTGAAATTATGAGATTAATACGACTATAAGTGAGGGAACAAAAGCTTATTGTTGCCTATTCAATCATTCATCACACATTCGAGGCCCTCTTCCATTAAAACAAGCCAGTTAAGATATCTAATCACTTTCAGTCAGTCACATTTATATCGTTCTGACATTCATCTCTCCGTTACATTCAGTGCCACACATTCCAATACTAGAACGTTTCCACCTAATAACTGCATCGCAGCGCATTTCTACATAATATCGAGATCATGATACCGCAGCACAAGTCGCGTCTGCAAGACAGAGGCACCGCAGCGCATGTCCAAAACTAATGAAAGAGTACCGCAGCACTAATCCATCCTCATCACACAAGACAGGAGCACTGCAGCGCTTAACTGTCCTCCAAACCAGCACCGCAGCGCCGGTCGCCAGTCGCCACACATATAGTTCACCCTTCCATTATACTTCACCCTTCTGTCACTAATGAAGCACATTAAGCATTGAATGCTATGTACAGTAATAATTGGATTTCAGATTTATGTACTGTATTTTGTATTAACTGTCTAAATTGTCTTAGTCTGTAGTCTGTCACTGTACTTATTAAAATAAAATAAAATAAAATAAAATAGCAGCGAGTCTGCAATATCGCACCGCAGCGCGCATCCAGCCTGCAGCTTGCCAGTAGCTTGCCAGATTCACACTCACGCCGTCTCTTGCAGATCAGCTTACCAGCCAACCATCGAAAAGGGTCACTCGCCCTTGTGGAAAGTAACCTGTTACATAATCAAAACCATAACTCACATTAAAAAAAGGCTGAACAGGTATCAGGACACCATTCTCCTTTCCACGGCACCATATATTGCGCCGCGGCTTGAGTTGTCTTGCCTCGTGCACCGGTCAGTAATCGGAGCTCATATCGGTCACTTGGCAAGATCTTCGTGACTTTATACGGGCCTCTCATCCCAGAGTCCAACTTCCCATGACTCTGTAAATACTTAATTACAAACACGAAATCATGCAATTTAAAAACTTTTGGAGATCCGCGGTGGCGATTTACACGAGCATCTTGTTGATCTTGATTCCTTTTTAGAAGCTCACTCGCAAGGCTTCTGCATAACTCACGCCAAACCTCGCGATTCGGGTTAGCATCTTCCACGGCCAAGTCGCGAACTAATGCACGGATTATGGGTGTAGTTGCCTCAGTACCAATTAACAAATTTAAAGCTGATGATTTTGTAGTTTTGTTTTGTGATATTCAAAACTAATTGAAGTCTCCACAATGACTTAGACCAACGAGTATTCTTGTTACTGGTCTCTATACGAATCATGTTTAAAAGAGTCCGTATATAACGCTCCGCCTGACCGTTTGCATTTCGGGTGTGATATAGTGGATGTTACAGCCCATTTCAGTAATCAGATTGTCGACTTTTTAGTCAGCATTCGCAGCCGCTGCACGAACATGCGGATCGGTAATACCATGCACTATAATCTACACCATCAGCTCGTTACTCAAACCCTTGACGATACGCAGCCATAATAGGGAACGCCGGGCATATCCGGCATAAGTCGAGTACTTATCGGATGTAGAATTCATGACTTCAAACAAATATTTGCATAGTCAAATATTTACGCGGGCACAATGGCTTAAACTCTAATTTAAAGTTACACCAGAATCGGTCATTGGTATTCCACTCACTAAGCCAGGTCTGCATCACCTTGAAGGCAGTTTGAGACTCGCGAAAGACATTTATATTCGTTCCAATGATTCGACAACTTAGCGCGTTCCACCTTTTCACACCACACCTCAATATCATGAATGGCAGGATCAAAATTGGATACGAAATAACCGTGTAATTTTGTTGGATTAAAAATGTTCAATATCTCTGCTAATGTTCGTGTAGTGGAGGGTACATTGATATTTTAAGACGTGCCGTGATCAGCAGGCCGTGGTGCCACCAGGCAGTGGTCGTTGGAGAGGTGCTGCAGCACCGCGCGGGCCAAGCCGTGCCTGTGTAGGAACATCCCTGCCTTGGCTGTACTTCCGTCTAATATATAACTTTGCTTGGCCTGTGCATACTACTCTTGAAGGAGTACGACATCGACCCCGTGTTCCCGGCACACCGCGGGTAGCTCCCTAGTGGCGAGCACAGACCCGGCGAGGTTAATCTGTCCAAACTTTATATGCTTTACTTTATTCATAATTGGTCATGGAGACGCTCCTGGATTCCGCGTGGAATCTCGCCGGGCATTCCCTGGAAGCCGTTTTGTGCGCCCCTGCCCCCTTCTTCCCCAGTCGCTTACAGGTAGCGCAACACAGTGTACTCACCTTGCAGTCATCACCGCGGTGGCCCGTCGCGCCGCAGCGCGCGCACTTGATCTCCTTGGATCTGCAATATCACTCCGGGTGCCCGTACTGCTAGCATTTAAAGCAGCAGGTCACATCCAGATAATCCGGGACCTCCACCGCCTGCCAGCCTATATACACCCTGGATTTAGCCATTAGTGCATCGCGAAACTCCGAGCATTTAAAGACGGCCGCGGTGGCGGTTGCTGCCCCTCGCGACCGGTTCTTCTTGAAGGCGCCAGTTGCCTCCTTTTGGATGCGCTCCAGCGGCCACTCTTGGCTGTCCCTGAAGTTCTGCTCATGGAGTGCCTTGATGATATCGTCGTAGGAGGGGTCGCCATCTAGCCTATTAAGGCATTACAGGGGTTGTTTTCCTCATGGGCTCTGAAACCCGGAGCATGCTGGGGATGGCCGCCCGGAGTCTGTTGGCCGACTCAGTGTCCGTCGTCTGCACGATCACACCCGCGTTGCCCACTTTTCTCACCTTAGCGACCTGAATCCACTGTTTGGTGGGGTCAACTGCTTTTTTTAGAACCGCCTTGGTCTACTCCGCGTTCTTGATAGCGCCATCCTCATCAGCGGGGTAAAAAGCTGGAAGTGGCCCCGGTGGTGCGCCTATTTGGAGCGGTTTCTGGCGACTCGGCAGCCTCAGTGCTGCCGCATACAACGCCGTAGCTGGAATTGATGGAGGCGGCACCCCAACTGCCGTTTGTGCTGCTCGCTGTTCTGCAGCTTTTGCGTTTGTTTCGGCTAAAGCCGCCCTACTCTCAGCTGCTGCTAGACGCAGCGTGAGGTGCATCACCACAGCGGATAATCTCTCGGTACACTCCAATGGCCGCCAATTCATCCTTATTTAATTTGGACGTCCTTGCCCTCACCGTTTCCATAATGCCCTTTGTCTCGGCTGGGGCGGACATGAGCGGATCCGTCTCCCTCTCAAGACTCTCACTGGCAGGTGGTGTAGGTGTAGGCGGGTTCGGCGGCGGCGTGCGGGCCATAGGCCTCGACAGCAGGCCGCCTATGGGAGGCACATCACCGCACGCTGCAAGCTTTGCGCCCACGCATAAGCGCAAAGCCTGCTGCACCTCCTCTGGGGAGGACAACAAGCGCTTTCCTCCCACGATAGACAGCTCCGTATCCAGGCCTTCCGCCTGAGCAGGTGATGTGCTCTCTTGCCCTAATGGCGTACTGAAGCCCTGCGGTGGTGTGCGTGCCAGCGACGTGCGTGGCGTAAAGCCTCCTTCCATACGCATTTCCGAAAGTATGCGCAGTTCTTCCGCCTTTCTCTCCATTTCATCATTTTGTCGTAAGGGCACAGGGCACCCATCAGACCCCGCATGGCGCCGTCTACATTCGTTGCGAATCCCTCCGCGAGCTTGGTGCCATTCACCACATTAGGTGGGGGTCGGAACTTTCCACTAGCCGCACGATAAGCCAAGCCCCATGGGTCCTGATTTCCCGCGTCGGCCAGCTTCCGAAAGAAGTCGAGCTGCGCCTTCTCCATCGCTGCCCTGTACTTACTGCGGCACATGTGAAAAACATTCCTCGCGCACACCTCTCAATCCCCTCCTTACGTCCTGCCAAGCTTTCCTCAACCTATTATTCTTTTTACGTAAGTTCTCCAACGCAGGAGACCACCATTCGTAACCTTTCGCTTTCTTACCATCACCACACGTGCCCAGGCATTCGTCTGCTGTCCACGCGATAATTCGCATGAACTCCTTGCATACAGCACTTGCAGGTTTGGTCCAGTCTATTGTACCCACTCGCTCGTGGATCCTGGCCTGGAATCGGTCCCAGTCCACACCGCGCTCCCGAAACCTCCTTGGCGCCACCGACGACTCTGCAGAAGGCACTGGTCCACGGGCTCTCACGCCACACAGCCTGAAGGTGACGAGACGATGGACGCTGCTGCTCGCATGTTCGTGCACCCGCCACTCGGCAACGTCCACACCACGGGTCGTGATGGTGACGTCTATGTTGGACTCCCCATTTGCGGTGTAAAAGGTTGACGGCTAGCCCGTCGCGTTATGCACGACCAAGTCGTGTGCCAACAGGAAGCCCTCCATTTGTTCCCGCCTTCGAGCCACTTCACGGCCTTGCCCGATGTAGTGGCGCGGTGCAGAGTGCCAGAGAGGCGAGTGGGCGTTGACATCGGCCCCCAGCAGCACACAGTGACCCCTAAGTGCTCCCAGCACTTTTGTGCAGTTCTCTAAGTGTATTGAGATGTCTTCGGAGTACTGAAAGTATGCACTGGCTACATGAATCGAAAACTTCCCCCAGGCTATGTGGCAGACAATACAGTGGGCGTTTGTCAGGTGCCGCAGCACCGCGCACGCCACGTCCAGGCGCGCCACGAAAATCCCTGCTTTGGGACAAGGGCCCTCCGGCAGCAAAAGCTGCCCAAGCGCTGCCGCCGAGCCGCACGCCGCGACGAAAGGCTCCTGAACGAGAATGACGTCCAGTTCTTCCTCCGCTGCGATCCTCGGGAGTTCCGCCATTGCCACCGCCGAGCCCTGCAGGTTTAGTTGACCGACGCGTAGCTCAGCCATGGTAATTGGTCTGGCTAACCGCGTTCCGCTCGGCGTGTGCCCTGGCGGGGCAGTCGCGTGATGCAGTGTGGCGTGTTTGGGCCCCCTTGCGCCCAAACCTCTTGCACGTCGCGCACGTCGGGGATGCAGCCTGGCACTCCGCGTTCCGATGTCCTTCCTCCCCACAGTTGCCGCACACCATGGCCTTGGACCGGCAGTACTTCTCCGGGTGACCATATAGCTGGCATCGGCTGCAGCACGTGACTGAGACGTGATCCGTCACCTCCACCACGTCCCACCCCAAGTAGATGCGGTCCCTGCTAATAATCAGAGTCCGCCGCAGGTCTCTTGAGGCCTGGCACACCCACCTCGTCCTGTTTCCGTGCCTATTTCGTTTATAAATGAGGCGCAGCTCCCGCTCCAACCTCTCCCTCGTCCAAGCCTCGTCCTCCTAGAGGTTCTGCTCCTTGAGGTCGGTGAGCACCGTCTCCATCGTGGCCTCCTTGTCAATGCCCGTGAGGGTAATGAGTGGCCAGCGCTCCGCTGGCTCCGCCGTGTGCAGCGTAGGGGGGACCGCCTCTCTCAGGGTGTCTGCTGCTGCAGACGAAGTGGTCTGCACAACAACCCCGGCGTTACCTACCTTCCTAACCCCGGCAATTTGCAGCCCCAGCTGCCCCGGTCGAACCGCGTCCAGCAGCACCCTCCTTGTGTCCTCCGCAGTTTTCATTGCCTCCCTCTGGTCTTCTGCTGGATAAATGACCACAGAAGGGCCCGGGGGGCGGACAATAGGGACCGGTTCCTGCCCTCTACCCAGACGGAGCGCGTCCGCAAAGCTCCTAGCCGCCTGCGACTGCCCATCATTGCCGCGCCGTGGGTTGGCGCTGACGCTGCTGCGACTCCAGTCCTCACCCGCTGCTCCGCCAAATCCGCCCTGCTCTCCGCCGCCGCAACCCTCAGGGATAGATGAAGAATGACTGCCCCCAGACGCACTGTGTGAGCGCCAATTGCCGCAATCTCGTCCATGTTTAATTTGGAGGTTTTAGCTCTAATAGCTTCCACAATGCCTCGCGTTAAGGCGGACGCCATGCCCGCGAGCACGTCGACCGGCGCCACCGCAAGGTCATCCACGTCGGGTCGCGGGTTAGCGTCAGCCGCAAGCGGGGGGGGCGGCGGGGGGGGCGCAATCACTGGCCGAGATAACAGGCCCCCAATAGGCGGCACGTTCACTCGGCCCGTCCTACACAGGATAGGGACAGTGGGAATCTCATTAAACCATTCATGCGCGTCACTAATTAGATGACGAGGCATTTGGCTACTTTAAGAGAGTCAGAAGTAAGACCGCGGTGCGGGGGGTGTGGGGGGCACGCAGGAGCGACGGAAGCAGTCGCCTATCGTCCTACCACACCAAGCTTAATGTACGAAGCTCCGAATTACCCAATTACAACGCTCCGCCGGACATCCTGTGACCAACTACACACCTGGTATATCGCACACCTCGTTAACCACCCCCTTAGCACTCATGTTAGCAGGACTGCTCCCGCAACGTTTGATGTGTAACCGTTTACCCACGCTTGCGAAGATAGGCACCGGAACTCCTTATTTAATTAATGTATCCTAGCCGTGTTTGGGCTTATTAGAATTGTCATGAGATACACTTTGGCTATAAGGTACCATCGAACTGATTTGATGATGGAGCCGGAAAGTAGGCACAGGAACTCCTTATTTAATTAATGTATACTAGCCGTGTTTGGGCTTATTAGAATTGTCATGAGATGCACTTTGGCTATAAGGTACTATCGAACTGATCTGACGATAGAGCTCGAACCTGGAAAGTAGACACAAGAACTTCATAATAAAACAATGTAACCTAGCAGTGTTTGGATTAATTGGAATTGTCATGAGAAATAGGCACTCTGGTTAAAGGTGTATCGCAACTAAAAAGTGTGAAATAAAAAACTTTTTTGAATTAATTTCGGATGTCAGTTGTGTTTCTCGGTATTGTTTGTTTCTTATTTAACAACGACTTCCAAAATAAATATTATTTTGATCCTTTTAGTGTTTTTTTTTTTTGGAGGCGGTTATTTTTTTTTTAATTTAAAGTCGTTTGTTTTCAAAAAAAAAAATTGATTAAAAGATAATTTTCGACCAGTACAAAATTCTCTGTGTATACAAAGCTTTATCTTTAAATTATGATTACGATGCAGTGTGCATTTTTAAAGTGCCGTAGCGACATGCACTCCCATGCGCAAAACAATTTCTGCTTTGGGCCAGGGGCCCTCGGGTAGAATGAGTTGCCCATGTAACACAGCCCACGACAACCCACCCACGCCATGTGCCTCTCGCTCGGATGCCCAGATGGCCGTATTTTTGTTGTCTCCAATATAAACAAGGAGCCATCGAGTTTCCGCGTCGACCCATCACAAAAAACTTTGGGAATAATCACAAAACGGAACTCCGAACTTCCTAAGTCCAACAGTAGGGAGATTCCCTCCACCCATGGCCCGACCAACTAAAATATGTTATATGGGCCAAATCGTGAGTTCGCTGCGGACATAGTACCCTCAGCAATCTTATCTTCGTGTCCGCAGACGCCCTTACAAATTAACCACGTGTCCCTGGTTTACAATAACGCTCCCTATGTCTGTACAGGTGCTGACACTTGGAGCAGCGGGTCACGTCCACGTAGTCAGTGAACTCCACTGCCTGCCAGCCAACGTATACTTTCGCTTCCTTCATTAGCGCCTTTCTTAGTTGGACATAGCATTTAAAAATGGCCGCAGTGGCAATCGCAGTCTCGCGACCAATTCTTCTTTAAGGCACCAGTCGCCTCCTTCTAAATCCGTTCCAATGGCCACTGGGGTTCCTCTCGAAAGATCTGCTCATGGAGCACTGTGATAATGTCCTCATAGAAGGATCACCGTCGAGTATATTGAGTTACACAAGGGGTTGCCTGCTCTTGGGTTCTGTAACCCGGACCGTTGCAGAGATGGCCACCCAGAGTTTGCAGGCCGACCGCATTATCCACCTTTGGCAACCTGGACCCACAGTTTAGATGGGTCGACCGCTTTCTTTAGCACAGCCTTGATCTCCTCCGCCCGTTTAATGGCGCAGTCTTCTTCCGCCGGGTTAAAGGATAGCATTGGCCCGGTCCAGGCGCCCAGCTGTAGCGACTTCTATTGCTATTCTTCCGATAGCAGGCGGCGCCATAATTGTCTGAAGTGCGGCTTGTCTTTCAGTCGCCTAAGCGGTGGTCTGAAACCAGCGCGGCGGTGTGCCGGCGAGGGAAGACTTTGGCGTGAAACCTTCCTCCATCGTCATTTCGGAGAGTATTCTCAGCTCTTCCGCCTTTCTCTCCATTTCTTCCTCTACCAGGTCCCTCTAGAGGTGTTGTGCCTTCTCTTCGGCCAAACTGGTGCTCATAAGTTGTTGCTCAAGTTTTATTAACGCTTTATACACGAACAGGCCCAACTGGGCCATGACCCCGTACGTCTAATATTCCTTGATTTTGTTCTTGAAATGCAAAATTACTTCCTACCGATATCTTCAACTTGTGCTCTCACACAAAACAGTATTTATTAGGTAAGTGTCACTGCTCCTTGTGGATAGCGTTGAGTCCTGGCAATCACTATTCGGACCACTAAAAGTGAAGGGCTGATAAAGGTCATAAAGGGTGAGCCAGTGCGCCGCAATGAACGCCTCCCAGTCCACCCGCCTGTACTCCGTGTTGTAGCTGCGACCAGATGCTGCAGCTCACTGTGTACAAATAATTAACCTATTCTAGCATATAGTTTGGTACTGCCATATTTGACGATACCTACTGGAGATATTTTTTTTAATTCTCTATTCCACACCACCCTAGAGGTTGAAAACTAGGCGCGTTTTTTTTATAGTGGTGTCCCCAATAGGCCTAATCCACTCATGTTTAACATTTCAGCATCATTTTTCTAAAGAGTAAGCTAAATCTCTTTTTTATTCCATGAATGTTGACTCATAACTACAATACTACTTATAAACCGGTACTTATAAATAATAAATGATCATTCTTCATTATACTCTTAGTGTACGCCTGCGTGAAGCTTACATCCAAACCTATGGCCTTCTGTCCACGGACGCGATGCTTCACACACGCGACAAGACGGCACGACGCTGCCACTTCTTCGAAAGAATTTTACTCGTCGTTAGTATGGTTTTTTTTTCGTTGGTACAAATCAAATCATCCAATGACATCCCACGCTTGTGGACAGAGCACAGTTTTGTATGTAAGCTTCACGCAGGCGTACACTATGTTATAATGAAGAATACGCGCGTCGTATGTAGCTATGCGTCCGTGGTGGAGAAAATTAGATTTATGTTCATTATCGTCAACATTATATGTATCCAAAATAATCAACGAAACTTTTATCTTTTTTTAACCGACTTAAAAAAAAGGAGGTGGTTATCAATTCGGTTGTATTTTTTATCATTATTTTTTTTATGTGTTACCTCAAAACTCCGTCGTTTATGGACCGATTTGCAAGTTCTTTTTTCCCCTTATGGGATATGCTTCCAGACTGGTCCAATTTTTTTCAAAATCCAGTTCTGATGATGGGATCCATGAGGAATCGAATGAACTCCTCAAATGTTATAGGCCCATAACCATATAGTGATTTTGGTATTTTCATCGAGAAATTGTTAAGCATTTACAGTCAAAAAGTAACACGATAAAGTGGAACTACCGTGCCGTACCAAAACCTAGCTGTGTTGTTGGACTTACTAGAATTGTCATGAGATGCACTTTAGCTATAAGGTACTATCGAACTGATCTGATGATGGAGCCGGAAAGTGAAAGGTAGACACAGGAACTTCATAATAAAACAATGTAACCTAGTAGTGTTTGGGTTAATTGGAATTGTCATGAGAAATAGGCACTCTGTTTATCAGTGTATCGCTACTAAAAAGTGTAAAATAAAAACTTTGTACAAAAAAAATAACCGACTTCACTAAAAAAAAACACTAAAAGGATCGAAATAACTTTAATTTCGGAAGTCGGTTATTTTTTTTTTTTTGTAAATGTTTTTATGATAAGGCTTTTTAAACGACTTAAGAAAAAAGGAGGAGTTTATCAATTCGGTTGTTTTTTTATGTGTGTTACCTCAGAACTCCGTTGTTTATGGATCGATTTGCAATTTTTGTTTCCTTTTATATGATATGCTTCCAGATTGGTCCCATTTTTTTTTTAAATCTTGTTCTGATGATGGGATCCATAAGGAATCGAAGGAACTCCTCAAATGTTATAGGCAACCATATAGTGATTTTGGTATATTCATCAAGAACTTGTGGAACTGATGCAGAAGACCAGAAATGGTCAATGGAACTTCATACTCACATAGATATCACAATGAGGATAGTTAAGCGACTATGACAATACAAATAAATGGTTGTGAATAGTTTTGTTGAACATGGTATCATCCAAGTGACCTGATGATGATGATGGAGCCGGAAGATAGGCACCAGAACTCTGATGTTTGGGCTTATTAGAATTGAAGATTACACCCAGATACAATAAATGTTCGTGCACATCACACAAACATTTGTCCAGGGTGGGACTCAAACCCACGACCTCCGGCATAGCAATTAGGGCCACTAACCACTAAACCATAAGGCAGTCAGACTTTGCCATTGCGATGGCCACCTTGCGCTCTCTGCTGACCATCCTGCGGGAACACTCCTGTGCGACTCGTCCCGCACGACTTACCTCCAGGTAGGCCGGAAGCACTCCCGCCAGCACAGGTAACGCTGCAGGGCTGACCGATCTATATGCCTTTGTTAAGAGTATTAATGCCGGCCGTTGCGTACGGAGCAGCGTACTCCGCACTGTATAACTTCCCACACTCCGCCACCATACGGCCGCAGCATAATTATTTCAAAATAGCCACATAAGTCCTTGCAAACGGGATTTTAAGGGCTCGATACTTAACGCCCCAGGAAGAAGCGGATATTCTGGACATCTTCCCGAAAACATTCACAGCCCGTTGGCCGGCCAAAATTGCATGCGGCACGTTGGAGCCCGCTTCATCAATAACAACGCCCAGCACCTTTGCACTTGTCACATGCGCGACCGAGGCGCCGCCGTCCATACGTATATTAGGGGGAACCCATCAAAGTCAGGTTCTGCAACTTGGCAGCCGAAAAAGTCGGTTCCGCTACCCCCAAGCAGAACCGACACAAGCGACGACTGAGCGTTATGCTCAATTGCCACACGTCTCGGCGCCTCGATCACGATCGTGATGTGTCTGCGTATGCCAGTGCACTCACCCCACCTGGCTACGGGCAGCTTCAGGATGTCATCAAACAGGTGTATCGGTCCAAATACCTGGGGGCAACCCACAGTGGACCGCTTCCACACCACCTGATCGACCATGAAAAGTCTGATGCGCCGATCTATAAAATAACTAATTAGGCTCCTGAGATGTCCAAATGAATAACCTGCAAATAGTTATCCTAGGAATCCGCCACCCGATCCAGGATCGCATGAAGCGCGTACAAGTTATTGATAATCCAGGCAGTAAGCCCGTCAAAACCCGGAGTTGTACTGAACCACCGATAAATGTTGTAGATGGACTGCGATATCATAAAACTGTACTGTGATTTTTATGAATTTTTGTCAGGGAGAGGCAGTTAGGGCCAGGGTCGTGATCTTGACCGTGGTGGTTACACTCGAACGTTCGGCTGGCTGAAAAAGAGCACGCAGCGGCTGAATGCTGCGCTACGTACAAGCACTTCAAGAGGCCGGAAGCGCGTACGCATAGGACGGCGGCGATGGGTTGTTCAGCGCGTGTCTAAGGGGATAAGCAGGTGATAGAATCAAAAATAAAATAATAATAAAAAAACTTTTTACAAAAAAAAGATAACAGACTTAACTAAAAAAAAACACTAAAAGGATTAAAATAATTTCGGAAGTCGGTGTTTTTCGGTATTGTTTTTTTCTTATTTAACACCAACTTCCGAAATTAAAGTTGTTTTGATCCTTTTAGTGTTTTTTTTTTTTTGGGTAGGTCTATTATTTTTTGTAATCAAGTTTTTATTTTTACACTTTTTAGTTGCGATAAACTCATAAACAGAGTGCCTATTTCTCATAACGATTCCAATTAACCCAAACACTAAAAGGAAACTGCTAGGTTACATTGTTTTATGATAAAATTCCTGTGTCTACCTTCCACCTTCCGGCTCCATCAGCAGATCAGTTCGATAGTACCTTATAGCCAAAGTGGTGCACGTTACCCCAGCAGGAAAGTTGCACATAGAGAGAAATGAGTGGAACGTATAATAACGTATAATTTTTCACAGCTTCAAGGGACCGCAGATCTAAGTATATGGATTCTATAATTTCAACTCGATACATCAATGCATTGCCGAGATAAAGGGTCTTGACAGGCAGACAGACGGACGGACAAAAAAATGATCCTATAAGGGTTCCGTTTTTTCCTTTTGAGGTACGGAACCCTAAAAAATCTATCTATCTACAATTCTACCTAAACGTAGTTAACTAGTCTCTATTTTCTCCAAATTTCCTTTTGAAGGTAGGAAGAGATTTCTTTAGATATAAGCATCACCTTTGTACTATTCTTCTGTTTCCTTCTTCTTTTCATTATTATTGTGTGTACATAAATTGTTAAATAAATAAATAAAGCTTCAGTCTCGATACATTTTCGTGTCCCGGGACAAAAACGTCGAAGACTCGGGATTCCCGGGAAAATCCAGACATTTCAGACTAGTTAAAAAGAAAAAGATTTATATTCAAATGCTAGGCATTTAGGTAATCAATACAAGATTATAATAAATGACTTTATTATAAACAGTATTTGAATCTTGTTTTTGTTCTGTGGTTACACAATCGAGTAAAATAACAATGGCGAGTTATTTTTTGCTTTTTAGGGTTCCGTAGTCAACTAGGAACATTCCGAGATGGTGTGCATGAAATAAATTAAAACAGAGAATTTTGCAGTTAAACCTAGCAACAACCAAGGGGTTTTAAGTCAAGAGAGAATAGGTTACTTCTAAGCAAGCGTGCTTTATCGTCAACCAAATCACCGAATAAATTAAATCTACGCAAATCTCAAAAGTCTCGTTATTTCCGAGACTGGAGGTAAAAGTCTCGAGTCACAAAAATGCGAAAAAATGATCTCGACTCGATGTTTTCGCGACTTCGCCTCCTTATAACTGACGGTAGTCCCTGAAAGCCCTATAGTTGACGGCTTATAGTATTTTTTCATAACCTCCTGCTTTTTTGAAGTTGGTTAAAAAGAATTTTGTTGTGTTGTTGATGTTCTGCTTCTACATTATAGAAGCATTTTTTTCAAAGTTTGTAAATGTGAGTACCATGGAGCTATTTTATGGTTTTTACGTTACTATCGGACATGTTTGACATAAATGAGCATAGCAGTTGAGTTTGTCATGCTCACTCAAATGTCTCACTGATGATGGCGCATGTGTTGGATCATTCGGTTCCCTTCAAAATATTTGCTAATATTTGCGTCATGTCCGTGAACGGTGGCTGTCAGTTGAGACTGGTCATCTCTTAGCGGCCAGTTGCTATTTTTTAATATCTATATTTAGTTTTTATTTTTACTTTATTAACATTGTTCTCACCTGATGGCGACAAGAAACATGTACTTAACAGAAATATTTGTAATTACAAAAACTTTTTACAAAAAAAAAGATAACCGACTTCACTACAAAAAACACTAAAAGGATCAAAATAACTTTAATTTTGGAAGTCGGTGTTAAATATGATACAAATAATACCGAGAAACACCGACACCGACGATACACGAACACAGACACCGACACGAAAGTTTTTTATTTCACACTTTTTAGTAGGGATACACTTATAAACAGAGTGCCTATTATTCATGACAATTCCAATTAACCCAAATACTACTAGGTTACATTGTTTTATTATGAAGTTCCTGTGTCTACCTTCCACCTTCCGGCTCCATCATCAGATTAGTTCGACAGTACCTTATAGCCAAAGTGCATCTCAGGACAATTCTAATAAGCCCAAATACGGCTAGGTTACATTGATTAATTGCGGAGTTCCAGTGCCTACCTTCTGGCTCCATCATCATCATCAGATCAATGTGATGATACCATTTTCAACGGAACTATTCAGAACCATTAATTTATTTGTATTATCATAGTCGCTTAACTATCTTCATTGTGATATCTATGCGAGTATGAAGTTCCGTTGACCATTTCTGGTCTTTCATTCATCATTTTTGGTCAAATGTTAATTTTTGACTGTAAATGCTTAAGTTCTCGATGAAAATACCAAAATCACTATGCAGTTGCCTATAATATTTGAGGAGTTCCCTCGACTTCTCCAAGATTCCATCATCAGATCCTGATTTAGTGACTATGGGACCCTTTGGGAAGTATACCCTTTCTAACAAAAAAAATAATTTTACAAATTGGTTGGCAAGCGACGAAGTTATGCGCGAACACGCATAACTTCGTCGAACGTCGAACAAACATAAAAAAAAAATACAAAAATCCGAATTGAGAGCCTCCTCCTTTTTTAGAAGTCGGTTAAAAACATGATTGAAAAGAGTTTCCATGGAGTTTCTTGCACATTTTTCTCCATAGAGATATTGAATATGATTTGGAATATGCAATTAGCATCATTTTTTCTGACTGACTGACTTCTTGACATTTCAAAAGTGCCTGTTAATGGTTTATTTGAAATAAAAAATGCTTTTGATTTTTTTAAGGGAAACTCCTAACGAGTACTACGCAGATCCCTAAAACTAAGACGATAACTACATACCAATCTACCAAAATAATACATCTGTACCCACCCGGAGGCGTCGGAAGCAGTCGTCTATCATTCTTACCACAACACCAAGTTTAACATACAAACCACTGGACTACCCAGTTACAGCGTTCCGCCGCATCATCTTGTGGCCAACTATACACTTGTTATCTCGTACGCCTCGTTAAATAAGGTCTCAGACGACAGTTCTTTGACACACAACTGGGCCTTTATCTTGCCTCATGCACCGCCCACCAGCCGTCACCACGCATAAGCACACAATGCCTGTGTACTGCGCAGCTCAGGCTGATAGCGGACGGCCGTTATATAGGGATCAGATATCCACCCTTCTCCCGCCGTCTTAAAGGTGCAATGCTCATACATCGTTATAAATAAAAACTGACAATGACCCTCAGATAACACCCAATTGGTGACAGCCAGATGACACTGACAGAAAACCATCCGGAACGTCAACTGACACCGACTGACAGCGGCCACGCACTTAACCAAATATAATGCGTGCTCCGCTTCCGCCAGTCGAACATTAATGGCTGCTACTACGGCGAAGACATCCTTGCCGTAACCAGCTATCAGCCGAGTGGACGCTCTCCTTACAAGACAGTACTAGTAGCTTTTTGGCGGCTTTGAACACCCCGCTGATCCCTTTTCCCACCTGGTATACGTTGTCGATGAGCTGGGTTAACTCCGTGTCCTGTTCCGGTATACTGGATTCCTCCACTGGAGACCCAGCGGGGAGGGAGTCAACGCTGAGTTTTCCTTTCCCCGCTGGCACTGGTGCTGCTGCTGTCACGATGATGATATTGAGCGGCACCTCCCCGGTCCTAGTTCCGAACCTTCAATGCTCCCCGAGTGTTCGATAACCTGCAATCCTTCCTAACAAAAAGGGTGGAATCGCCGGCAACGGCATCCACCCGGAGGAGTCCACAACAAGGACTTTTCCCTGCCTAAAACAAAACCCTATACTGGCAACCCCATATGGCAACTGACAATGATAGACGCCACAGGCAACACGCTAATAGGCGACGGCCCGGAAGACAATGGTAGGCAGTAAAACCCTAAAACCTACCAAACTACGAAAAACCAAAATTAACCTAAGAAATAAATAAAACTCTGTGCTGGCAACACAACTGCAGAAGGGACAGTGGGAATCTCATCGATCTATGCATGATCGTAGTAGATAACAATAATCTTTTTTGGAATAATCATATTAAACACAATAAAAGTAAAATCAAAATTAAATACAAAATTAATATAAGAAATAAATACTAAATAAGAGGAGCAGTTTCAGTCAGTTACAAGCAGTCAACAAAACAGCACACGTCATCGATTACAAACAATACTAAATTAAATTTAAAATTAATATCAATATCTATGTACATTAAACTAAAAATCAAAATTATTCGAAAATTAATATCAATATCTACATTAAACTAAAAAACAAAATTATCAATATCTATTTTTTATACTAAAATCATGATCAAAATTCGATCAAAGCAACGGAGATCAAATATCTCCGTCTCAGTCGGTTTGGATGTCATACGATTGAACCGTTACAAGATCATGAGAGCCTCGCAGCGCCAACGACGTGATGCCGCACAGTGGGCTGAGAATTGACTTTCATAGACATCTAACACTTTTTTCCCAAATGTCCACTTTTATGCTTGAAAATGTTTTATGAGACTAAATACATGCCTAAAAATATCAACATTATGGAATAGCATCGCAAATAACGCAAACAGAATTTATTCTTTAAAAATTCTTTCATCAAGCTTAAGGTGACCCGAGACCACTTGCGCTTCAACTATTACCCCTACACCACTCCTGGAGGCAGTGATGTCAGGCATTCTGAAGCCGACCGCGGTCCCGACGTGCATTTCCTTTATTACCTTCCATTTCTTGTCCATCATGGTAGAGCTGACGTCGTCCGCAATGTAACTATGGCGTTCAATACGGCCGCAGCGCGTTCTGTGACACTGTTGGATGATATGTGCCGTCGTTTTCCTAACCATGCAATCTTTACGGCGGGTTATCTCCGACACATCACCAGTCCTGCGCCCCCGTGTATTGAGAAATCGCGACGGGAACGCATTAATGTGAGTGTGCACGACCTGCACGACGTCCCGGCCAGTGTACTGCGCACAACGTGCTCGCATCCACTTAGTACACTCGGGCATCCGTGGACTTTCCCTCAATTCGAGTCCATCTACGGCTGTGTGCAGGGCTTCACGCCAATACAGTGCGGTTGTTCGCTCCCCAGACATGGAGTTTTCGGCAGTGAGACTGACCGAGCTGCCTCTCGGCCCGCAGCAGCTTCCTTCGGATCCTATTGGACCTGGCGGCAGCATTGGCCACTGGCCACCGCCAAGAACCCAAACGTCCGAACCTTGTATGAATGAGGTCCGGCAACCCAGCAAGCCCTCAGCGATGGGATCCCCAAGCCACCGTTCGTGATTGCTGCGTGGAAGTACACGATCGGTAACCGTAGCCATTTCCGCACCGCCCTCCGGATCTGGACGTCGCGCAACCTTAATCTGTCGTCCGTAACACTACCCAACATGAGACCGTGTAGGAACCTCGGGATCAGGTGAACCCATGCTAGTTCGAGCCATTGCTGCGGCCCCATAAGCCGCAGCAGTGGCTCGAACTAGCAAGGGTTAGAGATATTCTCTAAGGCTACTTTATGGTCATGCTCTAACGTCACGCATCCAGACGCTTTAAAATCGATTCGAAAATAGCGCTGTCGTTCCGCGCTCGAGACCTGCCTGCCGCAACCCCACCTTAAAGGCGCTTTCGGTGAGGTAGTGCGTCTTGCGCTTCCCGTCCGGCACCATCGAAAGCGCAGCGCTTTTCGCATGGCTGATGAAGAGCCCCATCGTCTACCCCGTGCGCCACTCACTGTCGATGGAGGATTGCACGCCCACTTTTGAACCTGCGAGCAGGATGTAACGTTATGAGTGCGAAGTCTCCCTCCTACCTCTTAACGAAGAGAGGTAGGAGGGAGAGGAAAAATTAAATGAAGCGTTAAGTTAAAGAAGGGAGAGGTTAGTGAGGTGTAAAGTTAAGAGGGAGAGGTTAGAGAGGTAGTTGTAAGAGGTAGAAAAGTAAAGCTAAAGAGGTGTGAGAGGGAGAAGTAATAAATAAAGATAAGAAGTGTCCTTTAAGGTATATTATAAAAACAGATTATATAAAAAACAATAAGAGGTATAAAAAAGGTAAAATATATATGAAGGTCAGTCCGGAGGGTGAGGTAGAGGTTTCATGAGCACCAGGAGAGGAGGAGGTCACGGCCCTCCGCCGTTAGAGCCGTCAAAGGCCGCGCGAGCAGTAGGAGACGAGGTCACGACCCTCCGCCATTACAACCGACAGAGGCCAGGAGGCAGACAGCTTCGGCCCTCCGCCGTCAGAGCCGGGAGGCAGACGTAGACAGCTTCGGCACTCCGCTGTCAGAGCCGGGAGGCAGAGGTAGACCGTAGAGGTAAGGCCCTCAGACGCCAGGAATAGCCGGTGGCATATTTCCAATCCAAGGCTTCAAGACTACTTGATTCAAAAAAACTCCTAGACTGACTGCTTCCAGAAAGAACTCCAAAACTGACTGCTTAACTGAATTTGTAAAGCACAGGCCTTTTATATATCGTCAGAATTGACAGACATGCTGACTGTTAATACCAAAATTTCAAATTTCAAATAAGCTGAAAGAAAGATGCCAGAAGGCCGTCTTTAAAACGTAAAAATTTACAATTTACAAAATTGAATTTTAGTAAAAATGATGCGTAAGACAATAAAACATATAATTTGTTATTAAGGTTCCGTAGCCAAATGGCAATAACGGAACCCTTATAGATTCGTCATGTCTGTCTATCTGTCCGTCCGTATGTCACAGCCACTTTTTCCGAAACTATAAGAACTATGGGCACGCCACAATTATGGCGGTAAGTCCCCTCTTTGAGGCGTGGTTGGAAAGACCTCACGGCGTCCTCACATTCCGCATGACGCAGGTTCTTACCGGACACGGTAAGTTCGGGAGGTTCCTGCACCGGATTCGTGCGGAAACGACGCCCGGGTGTCGCCACTGTGTGGCCCACCCGGAGGACACGGTAGAGCACACGGTGGAGGTGTGCCCCGCTTGGGTGGAGGTGTGCCCCGCTTGGGCAGAGCAACGCCGTGTCCTCGTGGGGGCAATCGGTGGCGGCGATCTCTCGCGCCGGGCCTTGGTTCAGGCCATGCTCCGGAGCGAGGAGGAGTGGCAGGCGGTCGCCTCCTTCTGCGAAGCCGTAATGCTAGCGAAGGAGGCGGCCGATCGCGTGAGGCAACGGTCCTTACGCTCCAACCGCCGCCGCCGGGATTCCGATCCCGATTTCCGGCCACCGTAGGCGCGGGCTTGCGGACGGCGAGCAATGGGTGGCTCGCCGTCCGATCGTCCGGTAATCGGACCGAGCCCAAGTCGTCGACGGCGCGTTTTGTTCCACGCGCGCCTCAAGGAGATGTCAGCAAATCGTAGGGGCCCAGCAGGGTCGAAGCCTACTGGGGCCACGGGTAGTGTGAAAGCGGAACCCGGGGCCCTGGGTCGAAGGCAACGAAGGAACAGGAGTGGGTTTTTAGTCAGTAAGAGTCTGACACTATCTCACGTTCCGCCCAAGAGCGGGGATGTCATTAGGATGATTTTCCCACCCAAAAAAAAAAATAAAAAAAACTATAAGAACTATACTGTTAAAACTTAGTAAGTATAAGTAAGTACTTGGTTGTATTCTGTGAACCGCATTAAGATTTTCACATAAAAATAGAAAAAAAACTACTGAAAAAAAAATCCCAATCCAAAAGCCAATCCGTCATAGATTCTTAACCGCAATTTACCTTCAAGTTTATACGGAACCCTCAATGCGCGAGTCCGACTCGCACTTGCCCAATTTTAGAAACTCTTTGGTAACCATAGCTAAACAGAAAATAGATGAGAATGTTTATGATATGACAGCGTCAATCAAAGAAAAATTAACAAACTGCAGAATCATCAAATCATCATCAATTAAAATATAATAAGATATCGGAAGAAATTATTACAATAAATAGAGCCAAGAGAACAGAGATTAAGTGATGAAAATGACTATGAAGTAATGTAATAATGTGAGTTTAAATAACATTACAAGGTCAAGGTCGGCAGCATAAGCCAGAGACACTCTCGCCCTCCTACCTATAACAGATTCCCCTCGATAGAGCCGCTAAAATCGCATCCATCGCCACATTGAACAGCACGGCCGTTAACGGATCTGCCTGGCGAACCCCTTGACCTATTCTTGTAGGACCGCTGCGAGCTCCATTCACAACCAAGATAGTCTCGGAACTGGCATACAGCCTCGCAACGTAGTCATAGAACCCGTCGGGCAGGCCTCTTTTCCTCAGCAGATCAATAAGTGTCGCATGCGACATCGTACCAAACGCCTTGGCAAAATCCAGCACACTCCAGCAACATGGCATTCACAAAACTTCTTCCTACAGTCTCCCAGCACCGCGTCCATCGCAACCGAGTTCTCGAGTGTGCCGTCGGCGCAGATAAATCCACGATGTCGTGCATCGGGAGGACAGCAAGCCTCAAGTCTTCTCGCCAGTATGTGTGTTGTGAATGTTGAGATGGATATGTGGCGTGACGAGAATGGATAAACTGAGAAATGAGTATATTAGAGGAAGTTTAAAAGTGGCGCCAGTGACCGAAAAGTTGAAGTAAGTAAGGTAAGTAAAGATTTGAAAGGGAAAGGGTTTTGAAGGGGGTTTGAGGGTTTTTTGAAGGGGAATTGTTTGTCTTGGTATGGTCATGTAAAGAGGAGAGATGAAACGCATGTTACTAAAAGAGTTATGAGTATACATGTGGATGGGTGGAGGGGGAGGGGGAGGGTAAAAAAAAAGATGGATGGATTGAGCGAACAGTGACATGAAAGAAAAGGAAGTTAGTGATAGCATGACGGTTGACAGGATAGAATGGAAGAAAAAAAACATGTAGCGCCGACCACAAATAAGACGGGACAAAGGAGAGAAAGATGATGATATGGTTATTAAATAATAATAATAATATAAAACGTCTATTTTCTCATCACAAAGTTACTTAATTATATATATTTTTAACTTAATATTTCCGTTATTTTAATTATTATAGTTATTGTTTTTTGTAAAAACATTTTTTACACCACCTGCTCGATGATGCCCCTTTATACGTCATACAACCATCACTTAAAGCAAGCCATTCTGTCCCAAGGGAGATAATGTAGTATGTTCGATCCCTAGGGAATACTGAAATTTAAACCATTGTTTTGACAAAAATAAGCACAATATGTGAATTAAAATGGAAGTACGTGCATCACAAAACTTTATTAAAAAATCATAACAAAAAGAAAATATGGTTACTGACGAGTCTCAAAAAAAAAATGTATGGGCAAAGCTGTATTTGTCTTGGACGGCTTCAATTCCTCACTTCACTCAGGTTTCTATATTAACTCCCTCGCGATACTCGGGTATTTCGGTGGTTGAGTGTTTGACTGCAGTGTTAGACGAACACAGTGCGCTGCGTGTCACGGGTTCGTTTCCCGCACGGAACAATTATTAGTTTGGCCTACAGATAGGTGTTTCGGGTTTGAGTGTCTTGTGTATGTGAGTTTACATGTTTATGAACACACCCATGATACAGGAGTAATTCCTAGTGTGGAGCAAAGTCACTAATCAGTTAACAAAACAATTGTTTTGTTAAGTTTTTTCTCGTAAATAAATAATTCAGAACAAAACATTTTTTTCTCTTGACTCTTGGGACAAATTTTGAAGCACTTCTGTTCACTGATTGGTGTTGGCCTGAGGAACAAAATGTATTCATTCTGAGCAGCACTTGGTCCTATACAAATATTGTTTAAAAATACAAAAAAAATAATTTATGTGTATTTACAATTAATAAAGGATATAATAAAAAAAATAAAAATGTATTTGATAAGTTTAAATAGCTATAGAGATAATAATAATAATAAAAAAATATATTTAATAAGTTTAAATAGCTATAGAGATAATAATAATAATAAAAAATGTCAAGAAATTCAATAATTTTAAAAAAAGATCAATAATGTCAGGTGTAAAAAATAAAATAATCCAAATAAGTAAAAAGAAAATTCAAGCCCCCTCCCCGATGGAGACGAGGATCGAGCGCCCGAACCACAAGGTTTAAGGGTCGCTACCTCCGGCTCCTGTGGGAGGCCGGAGGCTCGACCATCATTATTGTTTACTACATCGAAAGCGACCCTTTTTTACCTATTTGCGGTAGGGGGGCTAGCCCCACCACAAGGTTCACCCACAGCTCTCGTATGTCCCAGCCGGAACGAGCTGCTAGATTTGGGATCCGGGAACCCCCATCGGGACCATTCAGGGCATTAACCGCGAGCCTTGGCTATTTTGGCCCAGTTATGTGCCTTCGTCCTTAGTGATAACTGCTTTAATCATCATGGATTGTCGTGACGGGACTCCCACGTCCCTTCCACCGTCACCGCACATGCCAGGTATATCGCCGGTGGGATCTTTAGCGAGGTCGAATCAGATGGTACAAAAATCAACGTCAAGTGCGTGTCACGGGTTCGTTTCCCGCACGGAACAATTATTAGTATGGCCTACAGATAGTTTCGGGTCTGTGTGTCTTGCGTATGTGAGTTTACATGTTTGTGAACACACCCATGATACAGGAGTAATTCCTAGTATGGAGCAAAGTCACTAATCAGTTAACAAAACAATTGTTAAGCTTATTCTCGTAAATAAATAATTCAGAACCATTTTTTTTCTCTTGACTCTTGGGACAAATTTTGGAGCACTTCTGTTCACTGATTGGTGTTGGCCTGAGGAACAAAATGTATTCTGAGCAGCACTTGGTCCTATACAAATATTGTTTAAAAAATACAAAAAAAAAAAATATGTGTATTTACAATTATTAAAGGATATAATAAAAAAAATAAAAATGTATTTGATAAGTTTAAATAGCTATAGAGATAATAATAATAATAAAAAAAATGTATTTAATAAGTTTAAATAGCTATAGAGATAATAATAAATGTCAAGAAATTCAATAATTTTAAAAAAAGATCAATAATGTCAGGTGTAAAAAAACAAAAAAAAAAGACAATAATCCAAATAAGTAAAAAGAAAATTCAATCCGCCCGCCCCAACGGAGACGAGGATCGAGCGCTACAACCAAAAGGTTTATGGGTCGCTTTTCCGGCTCCTGTGGGAGGCCGGAGGCTCGACCGTCATTATTGTATAAATTATCGAAAGCGACCCTTCTTTACCTATTTGCGATAGGTGGGCTAACCCCACCACAAGGTTCACCCACAGCTCTCGTATGTCCCAGCCGGAGCAAGCTGCTAGATTTGGGATCTGGAGACCCCCATCGGGACCATTCAGGGCATTAACCGCGAGCCTTGGCTATTTTGGCCCAGTTATGTGCCTTCGTCCTTAGTGATAACTGCTTTAATCATCATGGATTGTCGTGACGGGACTCCCACGTCCCTTCCACCGTCACCGCACATGCCAGGTATATCGCCGGTGGGATCTTTAGCGAGGTCGAATCAGATGGTACAAAAATCAACGTCAAGGGCAGGAAAAAAAGGGGAGCCTTCGACGACCTCTGGGCCCGACGTCAGCCCTTTACACAGGAGGCTCGAGCACTCGTCCCCGTCTCAGTCGGCTTGGGTAGTCATGCGATTGAAACGTGTCCAGTTCATGTGTGAGCCACGCAGCACCAAAGACGGGATGAGCCGACGAAGGGTGGGCGTACATGCTGGCCCAACCCTATTTTGAACCCTATTTTGGACCGGAATGATCCACTACATTCCGGACACTTCCAATCACCCTCCCCCCGCCCCGACAGGGACGAGGATCGAGCGCTCGAACTAAAAGGTTTAAGGGTCGCTACCTCCGGCTCCTGTGGGAGGCCGGAGGCTCGACCGTCATTGCTACATAAATAATCGAAAGCGACCCCTTTTCCCTTTTGTAGTGGGGGGGCTAGCCCCACCACTAGGTTCACCCACAGCTCTCGTATGGCCCAGCCGGAGCAAGCTGCTAGATTTGGGATCTGGAGACACCCATCTTTATTTTGATACCCTACCCTACATTTGAAAACATAATTTGGAGCCAAAAATCCACCGTTAATATTTTCGTGCATCAGAAGGAAAAAACGGAACCCATATAGAATCACTTTGTAGTCCGTCTGTCTGCCTGTCTGTCTGTCAAGACCCTTTATCTCGGGAACGCGTGAAGTTATCTTCTAATTGAAATTAAAACTATATACTCAGGACTGCGGCCCCTTGAAGCTGTGAAAAAATCAGACTTCTCAGTCAACAAAAAACAAAAAGATACGGCCGTTTATGTCGCAAAAAACGTATATTTCTCAAGACTCTCAAGCGAATTCAAATTCATAGGGCACTTCCCGTTGACCTAAAATTCAGAAATTTGGCATGAAGCAAGGTCTCGTAGCACAAGTATAAGAAAAAATCTGAAAATCTAGCAAGATAAGCCACTGGCACTAGATTGAGAAATATAAATTTAAAAATTGATGATGAGATGATTTGATTTGTTACGAAAAAGATTTATGGTGTCCCTTCAGTACAGACCCCGCGCTAGCTTGATCCAGCATTGCTCCTTATAAGGACTAAAAAAATACGACGCCTATTAAAGGTCTACAGGCTGAGTCTGACTCGCGTGCGTATTGCGTGTGCATCGCTACAAACGCGCGTCATCGGTGCATTTAAAAATCGTGGTGTGAGCGACACACAGGCCTCTGCCCCGACGACATGCTGCTCTAGCATCGAGCCTCAGGGGGTGCTAGATACAGGGGTGCTCCCACTTAGCACCTCCTTCACCTTTGGCACCCTCCTAGGCATGCTCGTACCGGGCTCTTATAGAGCAAGAAATAAATGTAAAGTTTGCATTGCGCCATCTCTGCTTTACATGGGGCAGGGAGGCTGCAGCGTTAGCCACCAAAGGGTGGGCCAGCCGTACATGCTGGACCAACCATATATTATATATTGAACCAGAATGCCCAACAACATCCCCCCCCCCCTCCTGTCCCACCGGGTATGGAGATCCAGCAATCGGACCAGAATGTTTAAGGTTTGCTAGGCTTGACCATACATTTCTACCTAATTTCTTCTTATTTGATTTGGTACCTTTTTTTGGTGGAGGTGCTAACCCCACCACAAGGTTCACTCACAGCTATTGTATGTCCCAACCTGAACAATACTAAATATAATAAAAAATAAACAATGTCAATAAAATGAAGATGATGTAAATAAATTAAAAAAAAATTAATATCAATAAAATGTGGCTAATGTAAATCAAATTAAAAAAAGTAATAATAATAAAGTATCAATAAAATGTAGATAATGTAAATAAAATTTAAAAAAAAAACAATGTCATTTAAATGTAGAAAATAAAATAATGTCAGCGACTACCTTCAGGATGCTATTAGTGCTGCCCCATAATCTGCACAGAACAGAGCAGAGAACACAAACTCCATAGTAAGGACGGCGGTGGCTCTTGCATATGATGGCATGAAAGCCATCAACACATGCTTCCGCAAACATCCTAGACGCACTACATAAACGGGGCAGCCCCAGCAACATCCTGAAACCATTATTATATTGCATGCGCAGGGCACTGAGTGATCTGTGTTTAACAAAAATACAGGCTGCTCATGTAGAAATGAATGTATGCCTCCTAACATGCTCACTGCAACAAGCAAACCTGCGAGTTAGCATATTTATTTTTGCATCACATCAATTCATTAAACCCCGAGCAAACACCGGCGTTCGCTCAGGGTTTAATGAATTAGTTTTAATTGAGTCATTGTCTTTCTATTGTGTCTCTAACACACTACTCAAATGCTTAAATAAGAGCTTTTAATTCAGTAGCCATTATGAACTGAACACAATGATAAAGGATAAGTCTTCAGGAATACTGAAATTGTCCGTACTTCTGTTAAAATAAATAAAGTAAAGCCAAACCGTGCGAGTTGCAATAGCTGCAGCAATAAACTTCTTTGTCAGCAAGTCTCACACCAGAAAGCAGGTCCCTCGCAGAACAGATGCAAACAGGCAGGTTTTATTTAAGTTAGCAATGCTTTCCAACACCATTCAAGAAGCAGGCATGGAGAGTCTGGAAAATGGCAGAGTGATCTCATAAGCATCATACAAGCAAAGCTAAGTAGTGTTGCTTGACCTAAGTAAGGTTCATACTTAGGTCAAATATATGTAACAACAGGTTATATATAGTCTTTTCAGTAAGGAGAGTTTCATTTGTCACCTATGTAGTAGGTATTATTAAATCAGACTACATAGCAATAAAGCAGGAACTACATTTGATAGACGCACACGTGGACGACGCCTGAGATGTACGCAGCGGCGCGTCGCGTGGCGTGGCGCGGCGTGGGTCTAATGTAACTTTACAAGTTTAGTATAGTTGGCATATAAAATGTATGCAGACCGACGCACTCAAATCGGCGTACAGACAAGCTTCACCTCAGTTTTGCCTGCGCAGGCCGGTTCAAAAACTGAATACCGCGTATAAAATGTGTTTTACCGACGACACGCACGCGGTGAAAAAAAAATTGTGATGAAGCTTGTGCGTGTGGTAGGCCCATAAGAGGTAAGAATAGAAAAACGGCTGTGTTATGCGGGATTGTGTAGTGCAAGAACAACGTGCAAGGAACTGTTTCTGAGGTTATAGCATTGCTAAGATCGTAAAAGTACATTTAAATCTAAAAACTGGGTTTACTTCTTAGTCAGCAACACTAAAAACAGAACACACACCGTTATTTTTCCTTCCGCTTCATCGTCTTCAGTTTAGCAGCAATAAAGAGTATAAAAAATAGAGCGTTACCTTTACGTACTCAGGCACGACGCGACAGCCGGACGTCACGCAACATCATAAAGTTCCGTTCGCTAACTTGAAATTGAAACTTCGTAGCAAAGAGTATGTAAAGTTAACTTCGCTTCATTTTTTTTTTCTATTTAACCCTTAAGGAAGGCTATAGTAGTTTCAACATATCGCCTAGTCTTTCGTCCACCATGTTTTCTTGCGTAATAAAGAAGGATGGTCTGTATTGTGAATTTGATTTAGGAAAAAAACATTTTACAAAAAAAAAAAATAACTGACTTCACTAAAAAACACTAAAAGGAAGACTATCGAAGATGAAGACGGTTATTTTATTTTTGTGAAAAGTTTTTATTTCACGCTTTTTAGTTACGATACACTTATAAACAGAGTGCCTATTTCTCATGACAGTCCAATTAACCCAAACACTGCAAGGTTACATTGTTTTATTATGAAGTTCCTATGTGTACCTTCCACCTTCCGACCTTATACCTTATAGCCAAAGTGCATCTCATGACAATTCTAATATGCCTAAACACGGCTAGGTTACATTGGTTAATAACGAAGTTCCAGTGCCTACCTTCCGGCTCCATCATCATCATCAGATCACTTCGATGATACCATTATCAACGTAACTATTTACAACCATTCATTGATTTGTATTGTCATAGTCGCTTAACTATCTAATCTTCATTGTGATATCTATAAGGTCCCATTAAAATAGTGGGACAAATTTTAACACAGCGTTCAGTACGTCTAACCAAACATATCCAAGAAAAAAAGCAGTGATTAAAGTATTTTTATTTTGACCTATATAAAATAATAAATGGCACTCAAGAATAAACACATCCAATAAGGATAGGTACTTAAACTCGCGCCTCGCACCGCGCGTCGCGCGCTTAGTTCATTGAACCCCGAGCGAACGTCGGCGTTCGGTCATTGTCTTTCTATTGTTTCTAATTACCTACGCTACTCAATCGTAATAGTTACTTTCAGTTGTCTACACACCGCATTTTTAGGATAGTGTTGCTAGTCTGGATAAGTAGAAGATAGTAAGTACGCGCAACTCAAGAACAGGCTACTACTATCGAGTGTGTATAAACTTTCCTCGAACACACATGATTATGAACCGTCTAGGTGCCTAAGAAAAGATTCTAATTACCCAACACACTTTACCAGGCTTTGGACTGTCTAATTGCGTGCTGAACTGTTATCAAGGTATCAAAGCTATTGCAGTATGTAAGTTGTAAATAAACAAGCGCGCAGTGGAAACAGTGTACTGATATGAATCATTTTTGAGTATTTTAAAGTTCGATAACAGTAAAACACTGATTCAGGCGTGTTTAAAAATTAGAATCAGCCCTTTTTACAGTAATTAATTGAAATACTACTTACTCTACGCCGGTAGGTTTAGATTAATTGTTGAACATGCCTACTGTTTTGTTCAATGCACTTGCGGGCGCGTTTAATTATGTGTCTTTTCACTTTTAAAAGAGTGTCTTCACTATTAGTTCCTGCACACGAGTGTAATGATACGGGTGGAGGCCTTCATCACGAAGGAGTTTCCACACGTAAAAATCACTGACATTGAATACACTACCAGCATCGGCCGTGCTCGCCGTGGGGTGTCGTCTAAAGTCTAAAATGTCTTCTTCAAGATGCACTGCATAGCGCGGTCTTCCTGCGTCAACCGCTGGTGGCATGAAGGTGCCTTAATCACGATGGCGCTGTACTGCTCCCAGGATTGTCGCAAGGCTCGGCCGCCTTCCAAATCTTTCATGGTAAAGGATTTGGGCTTGTCGTATGCTATTTCCAAGTATTCTTGATTGGTGTACGCGTAATAAGGCATTGTTGTCGATTGTGATAACTACCTAGGTACGTAATAACACTCACACACTTACATTCGACGTTCGCGAAACACGTTACCGCCTCGGTTGCACGACGAAAACTGAAATTGCGTCATCATTGTCATTTACGGCAAGCAAGCGACGCGGGCGCCTGCGAAAGGCTATGTTAGAGTGAGAAGGCATGAATTGATCAATGAACTCGGCGGCCGGTGACGGCGCGTAGGTATTTTGTAGTATTATGAGATGTGTTTATGCATCGGGTAACCAACATTTTTAGTAAATTTTCGTTAGCTGCTTTTTTTTTTCATTGTAAGTATGTACAGTTTATTTTTTTTTTACCATTGTCTTTATTTTGGTAGACTGAATGATTTCTAAAAGTTTGTTCATCTATTTTAATGGGATCTTATATAGGTCAAAATAAAAATACTTTAATCACAGTTTTTTTTTTTTTGATATCTTTGGTTAGACATACTGAACGCTGTGTTAAAATTTGTCCCACTATTTTAATGGGACCTTATATAAGGTCCCATTAAAATAGTGGGACAAACTTTTAGAAATCATTCAGACCACCAAAATAAAGACAATGGTAAAAAAAAAATAAACTGTACATACTTACTTACAATGAAAAAAAAAACAGCTAACGATTTACTAAAAATGTTGGTTACCCGATGCATAAACACATCTCTTAATACTACAAAATACCTACGCGCCGTCACCGGCCGCCGCGTTCATTGATCAATTCGTGCCTTCTCACTCTAACATAGCCTTTCGCAGGCGCCCGCGTCGCGCGCTTGCCGTAAATGTCAATGATGACGCAATTTCAGTTTTCGTCGTGCAACCGAGACGGTAACATGTTTCGCGAACGTCGAATGTAAGTGTGTGAGTGTTATTACGTACCTAGGTAGTTATCACAATCGACAACAATGCCTTATTACGCGTACACCAATCAAGAATACTTGGAAATAGCATACGACAAGCCCAAATCCTTTACCATGAAAGATTTGGAAGGCGGCCGAGCCTTGCGACAATCCTGGGAACAGTACAGCGCCATCGTGATTAAGGCACCTTCATGCCACCAGCGGTTGACGCAGGAAGACCGCGCTATGCAGTGCATCTTGAAGAAGACATTTTAGACTTTAGACGACACCCCACGGCGAGCACGGCCGATGCTGGTAGTGTATTCAATGTCAGTGATTTTTACGTGTGGAAACTCCTTCGCGATGAAGGCCTCCACCCTTATCATTACACTCGTGTGCAGGAACTAAAAGTGAAGACACTCTTTTAAAAGTGAAAAGACACATAATTAAACGCGCCCGCAAGTGCATTGAACAAAACAGTAGGCATGTTCAACAATTAATCTAAACCTACCGGCGTAGAGTAAGTAGTATATCAATTAATTACTGTAAATAGGGCTGATTCTAATGTTTAAACACGCCTGAATCAGTGTATTACTGTTATCGAACTTTAAAATAATCAAAAATGATTCATATCAGTACACTGTTTCCACTGCGCGCTTGTTTATTTACAACTTACATACTGCTATAGCTTTGATACCTTGATAACAGTTCAGCACGCAATTAGACAGTCCAAAGCCTGGTAAATTGTGTTGGGAAATTAGAATCTTTTCTTAGGCAACTAACGGTTCATAATCATGTGTGTTCGAGGAAAGTTTATACACACTCGATGGTAGCCTGTTCTTGAGTTGCGCGTACTTACTATCTTCTACTTATCCAGACTAGCAACACTGTCCTAAAAATGCGGTGTGTAGACAACTAAAAGTAACTATTACGATTGAGTAGCGTAGGTAATTAGAAACAGCGACCGGACGTTCGACGTTCGCTCGGGGTTCAATGAACTAAGCGCGCGACGCGCGGCGCCAGGCGCGAGTTTAAGTACCTACCCTTATTGGATGTGTTTATTCTTGAGTGCCATTTATTATTTTATATAGGTCAAAATAAAAATACTTTAATCACTGGTTTTTTTTCCTGGATATGTTTGGTTAGACGTACTGAACGCTGTGTTAAAATTTGACCCACTATTTTAATGGGACCTTATATATGAGTATGAAGTTCCGTTGACTATTTCTGGTCTCCTTCATCAGTTCCACTTCATCAAATGTTACTTTTTGACTGTAAATGCTTAAATTTTCGATAAAAATACCAAAATAACTATATGCTTACCTATAATATTTGAAGAGTTCCATCGATTCCTCATGGATCCCATCATTAGAACTTGGATTTTGAACAAAATGGAACTTATCTGGAAGCATATCATAGGAATTTTTTTTGCAAATTGGTCCATTAACATTCTTTTTTTGGTTTGGTCCATAAACATTGGAGTTCTGAGGTAACAAACATAAAAAAATGATAAAAAAAATACAACCTAATTGATAACCTACTCCTTTTTTGAAGTCAGTTAAAAAAAAGTTTTGTTACCGAAATGAGACTGTCATCATAACATAATGCAATAATGCATTATATAATTAATGGATGGTTTATTTTTAAAAGCAGGAGGAAAATAGACATTCATTTAAAAAATATATATATATATTCTAGAACGCTTGATAATATCTTATCTATGCACGCATCCGTAATGTTAACATTCTTAGAGAAGTCTAAACTAGTCGATATCGATTTAATTTCTAAATCAAAATTAAATCCAAATCCAAAGTTATGTCAACTGATTATCGTTTTGTTGTTTACATAATCTAAGATAAGCCACTAAAAGTTTCTGGTTTTTTTTATTATTTAATTGATTATTCAATTCAAGAATTAAAAAAAATGTTTAGCATCTTAAAATTGAAAATGCTGTAAATCGATCGAATATGGAGCCACCCTATTTTTGAGGAACAAGATTTTACTTTTATAGGTATTATTTTAGACTTAGATACTAAGTCCTTTAAGCCATGTCTTCGTATGAATAGGTAATTTGAATATGGATGAAACATTCTAAGGAATCAATTTTTGAATAATTAAAACAGCCTCCGAGAGAAGTGTCGTAACTTCACTCGAAGATATGCTGCCAAAAATAATTTTTGACATCTTTTTGAAATGGTACAGATTACTAATAAACCATACAACCTTAAAAACATTTTGCTGGCAGGACCCAACATCCTGCTGCGTCCAGCAGTACCTACGACGCAGCTGTACGTTTCGAGGCTACATCACACCACGAAGGCTGAGGAGATCGTGGAGTATGTACGCGTTAAGACAAACTGGACTTTGAGAGTCGTGCAGTTGGAGCCGCGCCATAACACTAATTTCAAGTCGTTTGCGGTTCGGGTGCCGACTCACCACTTGGAAACCTTCCTCAAAGGAGAGTTTTGGCCGAAGGGTGTCGTGTATCGACGATTTCGTGGAAGGATACCGACCTCGCAGCGGAACACGACGCCGTCATTTCGTGTGCAATAATACCTAATAATTGTTATAGTTTCTTTGATACATATGTATTACTTTATTATTTTGTGAGATTATTTGTGTATTTTATCTATGGGCCTTAGTTGCCTGATAATAAATGATTATTATTATTATTTTAATTATTTACTACTTTATCCGTACTTTTAAAAATAATTATTGAATGCCGTACTTAGTAATGTTTATTCAGGCGAATCAAACGATGTATGTTTCATCAAGTTACTTTTTACTAATTTTATATGATCCAAGCATGTTAGGAGAATGACCATTGTTCTTTTTAATAATAATATATTTCGTATTCGAAAATCATAGTAAAGTTGTTTCTTTTTGTTTTACATTAGTGTTTGGGATTTATACTCGTATGTATGAATATGTCAGTAAAAGACTTTCGAAACATTAATGAAGCTTGTATTCTATATAAGGAAAAAAAAATTAACACAGTATTTTACGTCATTGACAAGAACAGAAAAAAAGGAGTGACACACCACGACAGTCACAAAATAATTAAAACCTTGTTGACGGCCAGCCATAAAGACTTCTAAGAGGCTGTAGTCAAAATAAATGTTAAACATGCCCCTGGGGGTTGAAAAGTAGGCTCTCAACCAGAATCTCTGGTGTGAGACACCGGGAGAGAGCATATCTTGCAGAATGCACGCCGAACTACTCCACATGCCATCTTTATATCACCGACACGACTGATTCCGTCCCGTCCTGGGTGAACCGCGCGCCGTGACCCGACCCAATCGCCATTTGAGAGGAGGAAATTGTCATCTTTTATGAGCACTAGAGTGTCTTTTTCTAATGGTTTCGTGTAGGTGCGCCATTTCACCCGCTGCTGCTGCTCCAACACGTATTCTTTATTTCATCTCACCCAGAAGTGTTGCCGAAGTTGCTCTATTCTCTGATATCTGGATAAGTCATTCGTGAAACGGTTTTAAAGATCAGGCGAAGGTAGTGCTGTAAGTGACCGACCTATTATAAAGTGACCAGGCGTGAGTGGTGATAGGTCACTGAGGTCTGATAAAAGTGGTGTAAGTGGGCGAGAGTTCAATAATGCTTCTATTTGAACTAAAACAGTGTTCAGCTCTTCAAATGTGAGATTAGAATTGCCCAGTACTCGTCTTAAATGGTATTTAGTCATTCATAACTTTTTTATTCAATTTCAACATCGCTTGATCCACTCTTATTAAAAAAATCCTCTTTAGGTATATGGTATTTAGTAGATTTAATACCGGCCTCCCAAAGACCTCCGAAATGAGGAGCGTGAGGAGGAATAAAATGAAAGTTTATCTCTTCATTTGCTAAGTCACTACATAACGACCTGCAACTACCTTTTATAAATTTACTGATTTCGTTACGTGCTCCAATAAACGAGGTCTCATTGTCAGAGTAAAAGTGCTTAGGCTTACTTCTTCTTGAAATAAATCTACGAAGAACCGAAAAAAAATTATTACTTGTTAAATCACCTGCCAACTCGATATGTACTGCTTTAGTCGCATATGAAAAGAACAATATAAACTTTAGTGAGGCGGCAACCGCGTCCTTGTCTACTTGCTGACATTATGGGTCCAGCATAATCGACGCTTTAATTGTTCAAAAGGGAAGCTGCTGTTGTGGAAAATCATCCATGATAGGATGATAGGTCTGCCCGTTTAGCACAAAATGCATTTACGATAAATTGATTTAGCTAAACATTTCCCGCCAATCGGCCAAAAATTTTCTATAATGGACGCTAGCTATAAGTGCGGCTGCGGCCTTGCGTGCATGAGTTTTTTGTGCATATACCTACTCAAATAACAGTATTGTGACAATGTGAGTGGACTGTAATAATAACGGATGTTTTACGTCATAACTGAATTGTGAATTGCTGAACGACTTTTATTTGGCAAATCTTTCTTTTTTAGTAACATTGCGTATTCCGGGAAAGAATATATTTGCGATAGTCTTTTAATTAAATGTAATGACTGCTTCAATTCGTCCGTATTAAGGAATTGAGTTACAGGTGGTTGTTTTTAACGTGGATTTTAATAAATCTTAATGCGTATGCTACTGACCAAAGGGTCAGTTTCGAGTTAAAATTAGAAAATCTATTAAATTCTACAACTGGTCGTGAATTTGGATGAGTACCTAACCAGTAGAACAACTTCAGACCGCATTTCAGGGAGGTCCTTTGTTACTGCTGGGGTACTAGGCCACCTAGAGATATCAAATTTCAAGAATTCAGGGCCGGTGGTCAGGCCCTGAATTCTTGAAATTTGATATCTCTAGAAATTTAAATCTAAAGATTTTAAAAGACTTACATCTATTCCGCGTGATATATAATCAGCGGGATTTCAATTAGTGGCTATATGCTTCCAGGTGCATGCAGGTGTCTTCTCCAAAATCTCTGCAACACGGTTGCGGACAAACGGTTGTAATTTGCTTGGTGTCATCTTAATCCAACCCAATACCCAATCTATGGTCAAATCAGACCAAAAAGTGATGTTTCTTATTTGAGCGCGGAAAGCATACATAACTTTTTCGTACAGTCGAACACCAACTAACACTGCACACAACTCTAAACGCGATATAGTCGTTGGTTTAATTGGAGCCACTCGACTTTTAGCTGTAAGTAAACGAACCAAAACTTTACTACCGTCATTATTAGTACTTTGGCGATACACACATGCACCGTACGCGATTTGCGATGCCTCACTAAATATGTGTAGGTCTATAATTTTACGTGAATCACATAATACAATACGTGGAATACGTAATTCATTTAACATTGATATGTTACGTATTGCATTAGACCAAACCTTTATTATATCTGACGGCAACTGATTATCCCATCCCAATTTATGCATCCACAGTTTTTGCACGATAGTTTTCATAGTAATAATGCAAGGGGCTAATAAACCGAGTGGATCAAAAATCTGAGAAATCATAGAAAGAGTCCCGCGTTTTGGCATTGCATTGTAAATGTTAAGATTAATTGAAAAACATAATGTATCATGCTCAGTATTCCAGTGAAGCCCTAAAGTTTTACAGGGTTCTATTGAACCAATGTTCAAACTTAATGAAAAGTGTTCTGTATCAGACACTATATGAGAATTATTAGATTTCCATTTACGTAATGGCATTCCAGCTGAAGCCAACTCTGATGTTACCTTCTTGCGTATATCAATGACTTTTTCAATGGTATGGGGATACCGATCATCATCATCTTCCTGCCCTTGTCCCATCTTATTTGGGGTCGGCGCAACACGTTTTTTTCTTCCATTCTATCCTGTCAAAAGTCATACTATCACTAACTTCCTTTTCTTTCATATCACTGTTCACACAATCCATCCATCTTTTCTTTGGCCTCCCTCTCCCTCTCCACCCTTCCACATGTAAACTCATAACTCTTTTAGTAACATGTGTTTCATCTCTCCTCTTTACATGACCATACCAAGACAAACGATTCCCCTTCAACTTTTCAGTCACTGGCGCCACTTTCAAACTTCCTTTAATATATTCATTTCTTACTTTATCCATTCTCGTCACACCACACATCCATCTCAACATTCTCATCTCCGCTTCATGCAATCTTTTTTCATGCGTCTTTTTCACAGCCCAACATTCTGATCCATACAGTATGACAGGTCTTATCACGGACTTGTAGATTTTACCCTTCAACTTGAGGGGCATCCGTGGGTCACAAGTTGTTCCAGTGACCTGTCGCCATTTCATCCATCCTGTATTGATCCGATGTGATACGTCTCGGTCTACCTCGCCATCTCCTTGGATAAGCGACCCGAGGTACCGAAAGTCGGAGCAGATTGGTATGGGCGTTCCAGCGAGAGCTAAGGGCATAGGACCGGAGAGACCACCGAAATCGCAGAACAAGTATTCCGTTTTGGTTCTACTCAATTTCAGGCCAACACTCTCCAGTCTGTGCCACCACACCTCCAATCTGTTCTGGACCTCTAGGCCACTCTCGGTAACCAACACAATATCATCGGCAAACAACATACACCAGGGAGCCTCTTCCTGAATGTCCGACGTCAGAGCGTCCATTATCATCAGGAAGAGGTAAGGGCTGAGAGCCGACCCTTGATGTAGGCCGATAGCCACATTGAAGCTGCCAGTGGTGCCCACTGTAGATACCGATCCTGACAGTAAATCGTCAACATAAAAATCATGTTTTATGATGGTAGCAATTTTACTATCAGTGCAATCAAGATCTAATTGTTTTAAACAAGATATGTACCATACGTAATTGTAATTCATTGATATGCCTCCATTGGTTTTGAGGGGTCATCTCGCCATAGAATCTGCTGTAAATACCTGTCCTCTGGATGCACTAATATTTGGCGGTACATCTTCTCTACATCTGCGGAGATAACGTATTTATATTTCCTAAATCGGAAAAGAATTGACACCAGATTATCTTGTACGGTTGGACTTACCATTTGTAAATTATTTAGTGATACTCCAGACGTAGTAGGACTACTCGCATTAAAAATTACCCTGAGTTTAGTAGTTCAGCTACTTTCCCTTACAGCACCGTGGTGAGGAATAAAATAAGCGATTTTATTCGAATCTGGTATACATTTAGACATGTATTGTAACTCAATGTATTCTTTCACAAAATCATAATAGCGTTCTTTAAATAATGATTTACTCTTATGCCTGAAAGAATGACAGCAGACAGTGTTTCGCTGTTTGAAAAGAATTACATAAGCTACCCGGAGATTTTTTTTACGGTAATCTCACACAGAAACGGCCATCTTTGAGAAGCATTGTATTTTGTGAGAAATGTTCTTCACACATTTGTTCTTCTCGAGATAAGACTGATGATTGAAGACCAACTTCCTCGAATTGCCAAAAGCGCATTAAAAAGTTTTAAATATCATCAGTACTCGAGATATCTTCAATAACGCTAGGTTTGGTATGATTTATGTTTACAAAATTGCAAAACAAAGGTAAAGAACACAGTACTTGGCCTCTTTGTAATATTAGGACCTGAAGCTATCCACCCTAGTCTAGTTTCAAATAGTACCGGCTTTCCAAAACTTAAGCTTATTTTCTCTCTGCCCAAAAGATCCCAAAAAATATCGGCTCCTATGATTAAATCAACAGAAGACGGAATATAAAATATGGGTCAGCTAGGCACAAATTACTCGGAATATTTAAATCATTAAGATTCAATTGACGCCAAGGTACTTTGTCTATAATAGAAGGAAGCACAAAACAATAAATACTTATAGAAAAGTTTTCGTTTAATGATGCTATCGGAACGCAACACATTTTACCGATCAAAGACTTAGAATTATTGATACCCATTAGTGACTCATTAACTTTAATCGTTGGTAGTTTTAATAAATTACATAATCTTTCTGTAATTAGGCACGATGTACTACCGCTGTCCAGAATTGCACGACCGAGATGTTCACAGTTGTTGCCATCAAAAAGCTTTATTAAAGACAAGCTTTTGCCCGCGACTTCATCCGCGTAGAAGTCGAAAATGGTTTTATTAGGTTTTTGAGATACGAAAATATGAAATATTATTTATTATCTTCGTCGTGTGTGATAGTCCATTGAATTGTATGGCGAGCGATATTGTATCTTAAGATAAAATATTATAGTATCTTAGCCGTGTGCAGCGTGTAGTGAACTCCATTGCGGGTGACGTAACCTACGACAAACTTATTATTTGCGGTTGGTACAGTAATCGGGTCTAGTGATCGAACCGCAAAATTAAGTTTGTTTTTTATTGTACATACTTTTCCGGGATAAAAAGTACCCAGTGTGGTGCCCAGGATATTGAAGAATAATTATACCAAGTTTCCTCGTAACCGAACGGTAGTTTTTTGCGTGATGCCTGAACAAACAGACTGGCAAAATTTTTATAAATCACATTTTTGGGTTTGATGTCGGTCTATTATCACGCCATTTATTTTTTTGATATTTTCAATGTGCAGAATTTTCATTTCTACAGATTTATTATAAGTATACATATAGATTGTGGTAGCAATTCTAACCTCTGTTCATTAGTAAGTCCAAGAAATTGTGAACAGTTACTAAGCTTATGTTCACCTTGACATTTTGGACACGATTTAGGAGAGTTAGTACCACTGTTAGGACGACTTATTTGATGTATTGGTTACAGATACCATACTTTTGTGTTTATGAAATTTAGGATTAGAAGTGCTGTTCTTGTTGTTTTGCAAACTTTCGATAGTTTCAAGTAAATCTGAACGATTTCGCAAAAAATCAAGAAAATTATCTAACGTTATTGACCTACATATTTTTATTTATGCCATCTTTAAATTCGTCCCATTCACGGAAAGTTTGTATAGAAGAAAATGTAGGGTGACCATAATGTTTATCGTACCTATAGGTAAAAAATAAGTAGGTCTAGAAGGTAGGCGGTCTTAAATTAGAGCATCTAGAAGAACGGACGATATGTTAAAATTTAGTTAAAAAATAGTAAGAAATCTTGATCTACTTTGCGTTAATTTATGAGGTTTAATCTAGTCAATAAAGCCGAAAATCTTGGGCCCTCAGTTCAGACGTTTCAGTAAAATTCAACTCTCATTTACTTTTAAACTATTAATTTTTGGGTCATTATTTCTTTGTTAGTATTTTTTATTTTTTTACAGTGGTATCTAATTAAAATAAATTAGTTTGTATGTAATGTGCAAATTCTTTATAAAAGACATGAATGAATTGAGGGCCCAAGGAAAAACGCCATAAATCTGTTATGCGATATTCTACAGATTTGAGAATTTCCTAAAAAATTTCAGAAATTCTTTACTAAATTCCTATGTAATTATTGCTAACTATGCCTCTATATGCAAGCGTCTGGATTGAGGGCCCACGTTATTTAATCATAACAGTTTTATTTTACGTTTTAGAAATTTCTGGCCCATTGCTTTAAGTTTTACTATTTTTTAATTAAATTCCCTGTAAATCTTGTTTCGTTTCATAAGGATTTAAAAAATGGTCCCTCAATCCTGATGCACACATCATTGTTTTATTATGAAAATCCAGAGTGTACCTTCCGACTCCACCATCAGATCGCTATAATAGCCATCTTGTGTATTGTGTACCGGGGCATAACAGTGCGCTATAGTTCACGTTCGGGTAAACTGGGCCTCAAATCTGCTATTACAATAGTGTCAGAATGGTCTATCATTGACTTCATAATTGTTGATTTTGACCAAGTTTGGTAATCTAGCAAAGTGAGAAGTGGCATAGAATGGTAATCTCGTACATAACGACAAATGAATATTTGACGTATACGAATAACTGCCAAAATGTTGACAGTTCCTTTGATCAGTGACCTAGCATTAGAACGTTAGTGTGCAGTCATTGCTGCTAATTTGTTTCGAAACAGCTCGATATTGTCATTCTACCACAAGACCATTAAATCAGTGATCAATCATTATGAATTAGCAGATTACGAACTTTTAGCATAATGACTGACGAGAATTTATAAAAATAGCAGACTTGGGCCCCTGATCTGTTGCTAGTCAAGTCAACAAACGGTTGGCGAGCCGTAAGCGCGGCGTCGCCTAGCAGCTGTAGCCGATTCGGCGTAACGGAGCTGCTGGTCCTTACCTATTTGACGCCCAATTGACAGCTAGGCGAGATGCGATAGGGAGACGGTCTCTTTCTGAGTTGATATGTGTGCTATGTTCTCTTTTAGTAGACATGAACACCGTGCAGGATATGAAATGATATAACTCGAGCATTTTTATTAAATATTTATTTATCTATACATTAAAATTAAATTACCTGTTTGAAATATCAAAATAATATTTTTTCACTAAATGCATATTATGAAAGTATAATAATAAATACAGAGATAATAATAATAATCGATACCTAAAAAACTGGGCAAGCGCGAGTCGGATTCGCACACTGAGGGTTCCGTACAAACTTACCTATGAAATCAGTTCAATTCCCGAATTGAGTTACGAAGATTTTTCCGAAACACAGTTTTTTTTGTGACGTATTTACAATTTTACAGTTTTCTGATTTTTTCCTATACTTGTGTAAATTTCAGGATTCTCAGAGGTCAACGGGAATTGAATTTAGATTCCTTTGAGTGTCGAAAAACGCGTTTTTTGCGACATAAACGGCCGTATCTTTTTTTCCGTTAACTCGAGATGTTCGATTTTTTCAGCTACAAGGGACCGCAGACCTGAGTATATGGTTTTAATTTTAACTCGATACCTCCACGTGTTCCCGAGATTAAGGGTCTTGACAGACTGAGAGACACAGAAAGACAGACAAACAGACACCGACAGAAAGAAAGACAGACAGAAAGACGAACAGACAACAGACTTTTACTGGTACCGGCAGTGGTGATACTGTTGCTACTATATGGAGTAATTTAGACTACTTTTATTTTAGAAAATGAATAAGGGTACAGCACAAAAAAAAAATCTTGAAATTGTTGTTATTGCGTTGTGCTGTTTTACACGTCTGAAGCGTCCATTTTGTCAGAAGACGTGCGTAATAAGATGTCTCAAGTAACTCGTCGACGTGCCCGTCTAACAGGTCCTTCTCCAGTGTGGGTTCGAATATGTTGCCTCAAATTATCAGCCCGGTTAAAACTACGCTGACACACATCACACTTGAAAGGCTTTTCACCAGTGTGTGTTCGCATATGCACTTTCAAACAACTTGACTTCACATACCCACGCTGACATATCTGACACTTGTAAGGCCTTTCACCAGTATGACGAAGAATGTGTTCTCTTAAATGATGAGCGTACCCAAAACTACTCGGGCATGTTTCACATTTGAAAGGTTTATCATCGCTGTGTGTCCGAACATGTTGATTCAAATTGCTCTTCGAAGCATAACTTCGTTGACAAACATCACATTTGTACGTTCGTACACCTGCGTGTATCTCAATATGTTTCCTCAAACTATTTTTATCACTAAAAATCTGCTGACATATATCACACGTGAAAGAATTATCACCAGAACATTTCCGTAAATGGCTTTTAGACACTTTATATCTGAACAAACGATGACATATTTCACATTTGTAAGGTTTTTCGCCAGTGTGTAAATGAATGTGTTTCTTTAAACTACTCTTATCTCTATACAATCGTCCACATAGATCACATTGAAATGGTTTCTCAGCAGAGTGTCTACAAGAATGTTTATTTAAATGATCTTTACGATTAAAACTTTGCCGACATTCGTCACAACTGTAAGGTCTTTCACCAGTGTGCACACGGTTATGTCTTATCAAACTCCGTTTCTCACTAAAACTACGCTGACACACATCACACGTATAAGGTTTCCCGCCATTGTGTATCAGAAAATGTTTTGATAACTCATCCTTCTCATTAAAAACAAGTTGACATATTTCACATTTATAATTTTTCTCACGTTTCTGCTGTTTGATTTTTCTTTTAAGAACTGGTTTCAAACTGAGGCCACGTTTACAGATATCACGTAAGTTAGAGATTTGTGTCGTATGCGATCGTAAATGCGTTTTTAAATTCTTTTCATCGTTAAAACTCCGTTGACATAATGTACATTTGTAAGGTGCGTCAGTAGCGTGTGTGCGAATGTGTTTTATTAAATCAAAGGAACTACTAAAACTGAGCTTGCATTTAACACAATAATTGCCCCGTCTTTTTAAATTAATATCTGCAGGTGGAATATTGATGCTGTTACTAAATACAGACGTTGTAAAAATTAAAGGTTCTTTAAATTCAGCGTCATTTTGAGTGTTCCTCATAATTTTCGAGTCTTGTTGTTCAGTGTTATTTTGATGAGATGTATCTGTATCTTCTAGTTTCATTCTTCGTGTATCTAGTTTTGATTTCTTCGTGCCAGGCGCCCCTGGAATCACACATATTTATTTAGTTCAAATAATTTACACTGAGATCAAAGAGGAATTACTACAACTATAGTCATATTTTTGTGTAAAATCGTCGTGAAGGTAGCGCAATATCTAAAAGGAACACATAATAGTAGATTTTGTGATCAAGGAATAATGCAGTGTCTTTAAGTCGCGGGAGGCATGTTGAATTCCGAACGAAACGAAGGTTGCTAAGTTATAATCCCAAATGTTAGTGAGGGATTTACATAATTAACTCCCAAAGATTGCAAGGAAGTTCATATAGAAACCTGAGTGAAGTGAGGAATTCAAGCCACCCAAGAAAAAGACAGATTTAACCCCGTGTTGGATACTCAACTTTCTCACATCATGAGATGCACTTTGGCTACAAGGTACTATCGAACTGATCTGATGATGGAGCCGAAAGGTAGAAGGTAGACATAAGAACTTCATAATAAAACAATGTAACCTAGCAGTGTTTGGGTTAATTCGAATTGTCATGAGAAATAGGCACTCTGTTTATAAGTGTATCGCAACTAAAAGGTGTGAAATAAAAAATATTTACAAAAAAAGAAAATAACCGACTTCACAAAAAAAAAACACTAAAGGATCAAAATTACTTTAATTTCGGAACTCGGTGTTAAATAAGAAACAAACAATACCGAGAAACACCGACTTTCAAAATTAAAGTTATTTTGATCCTTTTATATTGTTTTTTTTTTTTTAGTTTAGTATTCACATTTTCAGATAAATCTCATTTCTATCAGAGCATGGTTTTTGTTTCTATGGAGCCAGAGCATTCTCCTTTTAGCTAATTTATATTGTAGGTATATTGTTGTTGTTGTTAAAACTCATAATTAGTTTAAAAAAAGCTAATTTATTTTTTATTTTCATTATTACTAACAATTCGCCTTCTTCCATTAACACTACTCAGACACTTCGCACAGTGTGAGAGAGATGTGCAGAATCTATAAACTGGAATCTGATTCAGAATTTTTCGTTCATGATCCGTAAATAATTTTAATTTTAAAAATTCCTTGTTTTGCTCACCCTACCCTATTTCTTCGATTTGACAGCTATGTTGTCACTACATGGCGCAAAATTTATCCTATTCTTATTTGAAACGCATCGCATCGGAGAGGGAGACCAAAGCAAAGATGGATGGATTGTGTAAAGAGTGATATGAAAGAAAAGGAAGTTAGTGATAGCATGACGAGTGATAGGGCAGAATAGAAGAAAAAAAACGTGTTGCGCCGACCCCAAATAACACGGGATAAGGGCAGGAAGATGATGATCGTACAAGTATTGCCAAGCATGTTCAAGCAGCTCGCCAGCTGTCAATTTCGCTCACTAATTCATGAACCATCAAATACTTACTTTTCGTCTGCTCCGGTTTTCGTTTCTTCTGAGGCACTTCTTCTTCTTCTTCCACTTCAATTTTAAATTCCATCAGAGGTAGGTCATCTTCTGAATCAACCTCAACTTCTGATTCAGAATGGCGTGCAGATTTATCTTCATATACCGTCTCATTAAATTCATGTTCTGAGTCTGGAACCAAATAAAATCACATTACCATGTTTTTTTTTTGTGGAATTTCATCGAATTATTTCTCGCGCTCTAGGGCGGAGCGGGATGCGGGATTAAAAGCTTTTACTGACTAAAACAACACTGTGTCCTTCAGTTGCCCTTTGCGTTTAAAGCCACTATTTATGATGTTGTTTTTGTGTGATTTATGTGGAGTATCTAGAAATAAAGGACTCAAGGAGACGATTTACTTTATACAGTTAGTATTGGACTGGAGCTTGTCATGCCCACTCAAATGCCTCACTGATGGCGTGTGTTGTAACCTTTCGGTTCTCTTTATTGGGAAGCATATCAGCTTGGGACCATTTTCTACTTTCACACAGGCGAAGCCGCAGGCAGCAGCTAGTCTTTTATAGTTGATTATGTGATAAGGGGATAAAGCGGTGTCTATAAGCCGCGGGGTTGAATTTCGAACGAAACGAAGACTGCTAAGGGTTAATGCCGAACACTGTGAGGGATTTATTTAAGTAACTCCCGAGCACTGCGAGGGAGTTAATATAGAACCCTGAGTGAAGTAAGAATTCAAGCCGCTCAAGTTAAAGACTGCTTTATCCACGTGTTGAATACTCTACTTTTTAAACCTTCTGTGAGATAATTAAAATAAAATACTGTAACAAATTACAAAAAGGACAGGACAAAGTAATATTTTTGAAAAAAAAGATACAACAAAATTAAACTGATATCTTAATTCTCTATAACACTCCCGCTCTTTCATTAATTTTTTTTAGAGAATTACCAGTAACCACACTTAATGCATATTTTTATTATTTATTCTTGAATAAACTCGTTTAATACATGTACATTTAAATTTTGTTTGACATTCCAAATTCAAATCTCATTACTCTCTAGAGAACGCACATACTACATTAGATCTTAAAGTACAGAATGACTTGCTTTAGGTGAGGGTTTTGTGACATATAAAAGGGCATTATCGAGCAGGTGGTGTTAAAATAATATAACATTAATAAGAACATACCAGTCTGCTGTTCTCCAGCTTGTCCTTTACAATCAGCTAGTAATTCCTGCTTGATGGCATAGCCTTCTGTTTTACAGTCATCCAACACACTAAGGTGGTGCATGGGAGATATCACGTACCCACTGAATTCAAGCTGGCCTCGGTTTAGAAGAGGTTTTTTCTGTGAAAGAGTTTTATAGCATTAGGTTAAATATGCTGTTCATTGGCCACTACGAAAACAAACATACATAAACTAATGCGCCGCACCATCAACGATTACAACACTGCTTACCATCAGATGGCACTAGTTTATACCAATTAAAAAAAAAAATAGCCATTTCACTATAAAAAACACTAAAACGATCAAAATAACTTTAATTTCGGAAGTCGGTACCTTATAGCCCAAGTACATCCCATTACAATTCTAATAAGCCCAACCACGGCTAGGATACATTGATTAATTACAGAGTTCCGGTGCCTATCTTCCGGCTCCATCATCATCATCAGATCACTTCGATGATATCATTTTTAATATAATTATTCAGGATCATTAATTTATTAGTATTGTTATAGTCCCCTAACTATCTTCATTGTGATATCTATGTGAGTACGAAGTTCCGTTGGCCATTTCTAGTCTTTTTTACCAGTTCCACTTCATTAAATGTTACTTTTTGACTGTAAATGCTTAAGTCCTTGATGAAAATACCAAAATAACTATATGGTTACCTATAATATTTGAGGAGTTCCCTCGATTCCTCATGGATTCCATCATCATCAAATACTTCAATACAGTGATGCAGAGATGAGGGGAATCGAATAACAAGATTCTGATTAAACTTTTTTCGTTTTTGAATTTTAAACAAATTTAATTTACAAAAATATCTTGTTTTGCTCACCCTACTCAATTTGATTAGAAAGTTTTTTTTTTTTCGTCACAATATTTATTTAATTATTTGTTTTACTTTAACAAAAACGGATATCCGCTATGTACCTACATTAGTGATAATACTTAGCATCAGTTCATTACGTCACGACATTCGTAGCCAGGTTTTTTTTAAGGTAGGAAATCATCTAATGACTTCTCTCGCTCTAGGGTGGAGCAAGTGGGCACATCAGACTTTTACTGACGACACTGCTGGGCCCCTACGGTTTTGTTGATATCTCTTTGAAGCGCGCGTGGAATACTGCATGCCGTCGGCGTCTCGGACTCAAACCGGACGGTGAGCTACCCATTGCTCGTCATCCGCAAGCCCAAATCTAAGCTGACTCTTAACCAAGTGAAGCACATCCTGGACAGTCACTAACATAGTCTACATACGTCAGAGGCGTGGCGCGAACTAATATAGACGTGGGCGAAGACGCAACAGCGAGGCCTCTCATAAATTGGAAAACGAGACTGTAGCCGGTGTTCGACCACATCGTCGAGTATCGTCAGGTGAAATAGTGGTCAACCGCGAGCTTATCAATTATAAAAGAACTCGTTCTTAAAGAGGCCCGTTTTTGGTGCGCGTGGGCGAAGGACCGCTTCGCCCACGCCTAGCTACGCTACGGACAAACAAACATTACTTTTTGTAATGCTTAAAACCATCTGGAGAAGCTATGAACTCTGTATCAATAAAGATCAAGGCATTTTCTGATACAATAACATGACTCAGATAGAATGGAATAGAATAACCTATATTTGCATAAAAACCTGGTATAATAACCCTCCTTTGGCTTTGCCGTAGTCGGGTAAAAAAATGGTACAAAGATTAATTACAGAGCAAGGGTACATGTTTTTACTTAACATTCTATGCGTGCATCATGCATACAATTTAAGTCTTTCAATTTAATTGTCATAAAATTATTTTAGACTATAAAAACCGGTCAAGTGCGAGGCAGACTTGCGCACGAAGTGTTTCGTACTGCTCGTGGCAAAAAAACTGGGCAAGTGCGAGTCGGACTTGCGCAAATTGCGGTTTACGATTTATGAAGTATTAAAAAAAACTACTCACTAGATCTCATTCAAACCAATTTTCGGTGGAAGTTTGCATGGTAATGATCATCATATATTTTTATAAAAATACTTCATATATTTTTTTTAGTTTTATCATTACACACAACTCTTATTTTAGAAGTTACAGGGTGGGGACACATTTTACCACTTTGGAAGTGTCTCTCGCGCAAACTATTCAGTTTAGAAAAAAATTATATTAGAAACGTCAATATCATTTTTGAAGACGTATCCATAGATACCCCACACATATGGGTCCGATGAAAAAAAAAAATTTCGAGTTTCTGTTCTAAGTATGGGAACCCCTAAATTTTATTGTTTTTTTTTTCTATTTTTGCAAGAAAATCTTAATGCGGTTCACAGAATACATCTGCTTACCAAGTTTCAACAGTATAGTTCTTATAGTTTCGGAAAAAAGTGGCTGTGACATACGGACGGATAGACAGACATGACGAATCTATATAGGTTCCGTTTTTCGCCATTTGGCTACGGAACCCTAAAAATCACGTTTGTTGTATGGGAGCGTCACTTAAATATTTCTTTTATTGTTTTTAGTATTTGTTGTTATAGCGCCAACAGAAATACTTCATCGGTGAAAATTACAACTATCTAGCTGCCATGGTTTATGAGATACCGCCTGGTGACATACGGACGGACAGCGGAGTCTCAGTAATAGGGTCCCGTTTTACCCTTTGTGTATGGATCCTTAAAAACTATTAGTGGACAGCCAATCATACAATTTACTTTTGAATAATCTCGTATTAAGAAATATTAGGTAGCTCTGTATCCTGTTAAATATTTCTACACACACAAATACAAACAGTTTTTATTATATTTAGCTAGCCTTGGCATCACATCCAGTACAAGCCTGTGAGCATCGCTAAACCAAGAAATTAAACACATATAATTGCCATTTAGACAAATCAATTATAGTAAAACACCTTCACATAATACGAACTAACTAAATCCAATAATTTAAGGTCAATTCTCACCTCATAGTCCTCATTCAACATCTGAGCAAACAGTTCTTCAGCTTCCAGACATTTTCTCTTGAACCGGTGGCATTGCTTCAGCTTAGCATAGCAGATGAAACAAGCATATGTTGATCTACTGTCTTCAGTTATTAACTGCAACAAAACCAATCTTAAACTGTTTGTATGTCTGTATAAACAAGGTAAAGCCCTGACTCACTCAATTTCTGACAATAAATTATCATTCATCCAAAAACCTTGGAACCCCCCTCCCCCATGTGTAGGAAAGAGAGGTACAAAAAATTACAAAATCAGATTAATAAATAAATTACTGCTATGCCAGATATTGGGTTTGATCCCCACTAACACAAATGTTTGTGTAATGAGCATGATCATTTGTTCTGTGTCTGGTTGTAATTTATCTATAGTATGCAATATATAAGTACGTATGTCAGTTATCTAGGACTCATAGCACCAGCTCTGCTTAGTTTGGGACTAGATGGCGATGTTTGACATACATGTAAACTCACATAATCATTCAACTGGATTTGAAGTAGGTATGTCAAGGACAAGACAGCCTGAACAGAACTTTTACAAGGTATTAATATTAAGCTAAAACTAGATTAGACCGACGCACACGTGTTACACGCCTGATGTGTACATAGAGATAATAAATGTATATCAAGTGTAGCTCTACAAGTCTAGTTCCCATATGAAATGTATGGAGACCGACGCGTCCAGATCGGCGTGTGTAGCACACATGTGTAGTTCCACCTTTAATATTGACTTTATTGGTGTTATAAAAGTTTACATAATAAAATTGAAACTATTTTGATGGTCCTGAATTGTATTTGACATTAGTATTAACCATTTGAGTAGCGTAATTACAGACATAATAGAAAGACAATGACTGAATGAATGGGGTTTAATGAAGTAAGCTTTAGAGTGAACGTCAGCATTTACTCTCTCATTGTCTTTCTTATGTATCTCTAATAACATTATTCCAAAGGTTAATGAATTAATTGGTAATTATGTATCAGTTAATTCTAAATTTATTAATGATTTGAATGTTTAGTAATTTCAGAAATTAATTAAAAAAACGTTTTTGGTTTGTAGGAGGTAATCTCTGAAAGTACTGGTCCAATGGCATAATTTTTTTAACGGTAGAAAGTGGCTTTATTATTGAGTGACTGTAATATTTTATGTATGAGGGCGAAGCCGCAGGCAAAACATAGAGGATCTACCTACCTTTAACATCTCACACTCTGTTATAATCTGACCAATGTTTACAAATAAATTATTCTGATTCTGAGGGTACACAAATGAAGGTGTAAGAAATTAGCTGGATCCAAACCTTTACACAGCCAGTACCATTTAATGTACCAACACATCTACTTGTTGTATATATTGATTTATCTGCTTACTTATTCAGAATCATAGTGTGGTTCATTATTTACATGTGGGCGAAGGCAATTTAGCGAGGCCTTTTGCTTTCATTAATTCGAAAACGAGACAGCGGCTGTCGCAAGCCAGTGTTCTAGCACTTCTTCGCTTACCATCAGGTGAAATAGTGGTTAAACGCCTATCAATTATAAAGAAACAAACGGTCTTAAAACGCCCTCACTTGCGCGAGGCCCCTTAGGGTGAAAAGCCGTGGGCGAGGGGACGCTTCGCCCACGCCTTGCTACGCTACTGTACTTGTTACACTGCTTTTCAAATGTCTTCAAAGATAAGTTACTTACTGGAATATCAGTCAGCTTCTCATATATTTCCTGCAGGTTTGTGTGGGCGAACACGTACATGCGAACATTCTCCACTAAACATATTCTGCACAAACGCTGGTTTTTCATCTCCATTTTTAAAACACTGCCGAGTTTGAATTATAACTCGCGTATTGTACACCTTAATATTACCTACGTTATCAATTTTATACAGAAAAAAGATTTGTATTCCGGACTAATGTAAGAGGTATTTATTTGTTTGATAATTGGAAGCTTCCCTGTGTGTCGAATCGATTACGAAACTTCTCATAGAAATAGAAATTTAAACTATCGCTGAGTGCAGCCGAGCTGCTACTTATTCCGCGAAATACGGAAATACAAAATACACCACGGAGTTCACGAGCAGGAGCTCAACTTCGATCAAACACTGTATTTTATTAGTCTAGTCACAGACTCACAGCGTTAGCTTTACATACTCTTTGGTTATTAGTTCACGAAAGATTTCGTTCGGGTTCGTAACTAGCGATGTACCGAGTACGGTTTGACTCGAATCAGACTCGATTGCTGCTTTGGACTCGCATCCTCGAGTACCAATTTATTTCGAATCCAATATTGTCAGTCGACTCGAGTCAGGGAGAATCGATTTTGTACTCGCAGACACGATTCTATTAGGGGCGTCCAACTGACTCGAGTCTAGTATTCGAGTTAGATTGACTCGCTCGTGCTGTAGTACTTATTACTTGCTTATTTCATTCGTCTAGATGTGATGTTTGTACGAAATTAATAACTTGATTTATCTTTTTAATAAATCAAATTACTTGAAAATTGGGTAAAAAGCTAATTTGGAAGCAAACCAAATTAACTTCTAAAATTGCCTCTTTTTGTTACGTAATAAAACAAATAGAATTTGATCTTTAGATTTCTGGTTCCTAGGTACCTCCTTAGTACGTTTTATTTTTTGTAATATTCAAAATGGTTTAATTAAAATATATTGTTGTATACCTACATGCTGTTTGAAGTTTAGTCCTATTCGATTTTTCCTTTTTACTCCAAAATTGGTAACAAGCTCGAGTACTGGACTGAAATTTTTTAATTTGAATTCGACTCGAATTTCTAGATTATAAGTTCTAAGCAAGAATTTCTAGACTCGAGTCCTGGATTCGAGTCCGTATTCGAGTCCTAGACTCAAACCGGGGAATCAAGTCACGATTCGAATACTGTACAAACCGACTCGAGTCGACTCAATTCGCCAAAACAGTGACTCGTCACATCACTATTCATAACTGACCACAGACTACAGAGTTAAAGTAACAGCTTAGGCGTCCAAAACACGGTCATGCAAGCGTCAATCAAAACCATCAATCATGAATGATGTTTGTATGACGGAATGTTATCACCATTATGTTTTCGTCATGGTAACGTCACATTAGACGGTAGGTTTTTCGTTAATCAAAATATTTGGCAAAACTGACAGCAAAACCTAATAAATTGGTCTTCAAAATATTAAAACATTGTTATTTAGTTTAATAAAGATTCTCATATATTAAAACTATGTACATCTATACATATATATAAAAAAAAGTCGTGTTAGTTACATTATTTAAAACTCAAGAACGGCTGAACCGATTTGGCTGAAAATTGGTGAGGCTGAGGAGGTAGCTTAGAACTAGGAGATGGACATTGGATCGATTACGATGAAACTTGGTATAATTATTCTTTAATATCCTGGCCACCACACTGGGTACTTTTTATCCCGGAAAAGTATATACAATAAAAAAACAAACTTAATTTGCGGTTGGATCCCTAGACCCGATTACTGTACCAACCGCAAATAATAAGTTTGTCGTAGGTTACGTCACTCGCAGTGGTGTTCACTAAGGGGCGCTGCACACGGCGAAGATAAAAAATAATATTTTATATTTTCGTATCTCAAAAAACCTAATAAAACCATTTTCGACTTCTACGCGGACGAAGTCGCGGGCAAAAGCTAGTTATGAATAATGCTATATGGTTATCAATACACTATCGGCTATCACTATTTTCTGCCGACTGCCCCCAAGATTGCGCTTGCAAAATCTCTTCTTCTACCTATCCTTGATTATGCTGATGCCAGCTATCTTGACCTCTCTGAAGTACAACTGGATAAACTTGAGCGACTTCAAAACTTTTGTATAAGGTTCATATTCGGTTTGCGTAAATATGATGTCAATAATTAGTGTATTCATTCAACTATTCTTATGCAAAATTTCATTTTATTAAATTCAGTAATTAAAGAAAAACAATTATAATACTGACGAAGCATCGAAAACCTACATAACCCGACCAAGTTCGGATGGCTACAAAAAAGCGGCCGTGCAATATATTTAGGTAACATCCCAAAATTTACAGTATAATACCGGTATTGAATTGGTATAGGTGATAACACAATTGTTGTTTCGATATAATTTTACATAAAAAAAAAACGATTCAAGAAGTAGTTTTTTTTTAAGTTATTAGATTGTTTGATCCACTAAAGTTGCAAAGGGGATCGCTCGTGCATGCCTAGTCTATTGGTTAAATAGTGTAATAAGCTACAATATGATAAATATTTACCTAAACAGTAGTACATACTTACATGTGGTAAATATTTAATTTCCCTAAGGGGTCTATAGTTAGAATCCTGATCCGTGAAATCTTCAATAGAAATTAGCTGTATGAATTTTATTTGTCTTAAATAATATATTTAGATTATATCTCAAGTCTCAAGCGCATACTTAAATAAAGTACCTACGTAAATAGTACCTACTTTCTGTCATAGTCAAATACATTTAAAAAAGTAGGTGTACAAAAATAAATGACCTATAAATTATATCGAAACAACAATTGTGTTATCACCTATACCATTTCAATACCGGTATTATACTGTAAATTTTGGGATGTTACCTAAATATATTGCACGGCCGCTTTTTTGTAGCCTTCCGAACTTGGTCGGATTATGTAGGTTTTCGATGCTTCGTCAGTATTATAATTGTTTTTCTTTAATTACTGAATTTAATAAAATGAAATTTTGCATAAGAATAGTTGAATGAATACACTAATTATTGACATACATATTACCATGCAATTCCTTCAGAACGTCGTGATATTTGACTGCTTTGTAAACAGTGATCTGTTCATGGTAAATTTGTCCTATAACTCTTTAGTTACTAACGCAACATCATTGATACTTGGCAACATGTTGCAGACACTTACAAGGTTTGTATAAACGTGAAAATCTAGACCCCAAAGTGCATACTTTAAGAACTAAGACCCAATAAGCGTATTTTACGTTTATATTTTTATCTTTTAAGCCCTACGATTTTTTCTAAATCTGTTTTTTAAACAAATATAAACAAATTCAAAACAACGTATGTAAAAATCTACAGCTCTCTATGTAAGCGCTTTATATGAAAACTAGCTAATGACCAAACGTTCGCGTAGCGGAATCTTGAATTTCTCCGAAGTTTATGCATGCACTAGTTTTATTCATACATACACAATTACACACGAATACACACTAATTTTTGGACACATCTCTTTTCTTCTAAAGTCTATGGATTAAAAAAAGTTCCGCCAGGACAACGTTCGCCCAGCGGAATCAGTTTTTGGTGAATTTCTCCACAATGGTTGCGTGCACAAATTTTTTTTTACCATACACAATTATACGACGTCATACACTAAATATCTGCATAATTAAAATCTTTAAATTCAACAACATTCCGCTGCGCGTACGCACACGTGGAGGTCAGATGGCAATCGCTTCATGGAAAATATCGAAGTTTACCCAAATCAGCAGTTAGACTGGTAAAAGCGGACCCCAGACTCCAAGCTGAAAAGCTTTGGATGCGACTGGGATTAACGCTAAGATGAAGAAGACATATAAATATATAATTATGGCATCGATAAGTAAGAATCGCCGAAAATTACTATCGATATTTTTTCTGTATCATAACAGCCCTAGGAATGTCAGTTTGACAAATGTCGCAGAGATCAAGCTATGTTTTTTCAAGTATAGTTCTATTTCATAGATTTTTATAGTTTAAAATTATATGGATTAATTTACAAAGACTATAGTTTAAATGGTATTTACTCCGAAGTATTTTATTCTCATTTTCTGAGGATATTAAATAATATCATTTAATTTGAAATATAAATTGAGTTAAAAACATGGAAAAACTGCTAATGTGCAGGATATGTTTAGTGGAGAATGTTAGCATGTTCGTGGTGGTGAACAAGAATTTGCACGAGTTTTATGAGAAGCTGACAGATATTCCAGTAAGTCATCATCATCATCTTCCTGACCTTGTCTCGTTTTATTTGGGGTCGCAACACGCTTTTTTCTTCTATTCTGTACGGTACACCGTCATGCTATACTCTCAGACCGTGCTTACTGTTAAGCAACTCAGGTCTTCGCTTGGTGGCAGGTAAACCACCAGCAGCAGCCTTTCCAAAGAGGGTTAGCGTCAGGCAGGCGGCTGACTATAAAACAATAGCCAAATCTTTTGCAATATGATATTCCAGTATGTTTATTTATTTATTAAACATACGCACACTATCTTCACAGGCTGAACCCAATACAATAGTGGTTCCCGAACAAACAAATAATTTATAAAAAAAAAAAACATCTTAAGGGTAATACTTAGTTAAAAACCTAAAATAATACTAAACTCCAAAGTACATAAAATCTAAAGTAAATACACACAGAATACCTAACTAAAAAAAGTTAATACATAATAAAAAAAAAAATTGTATGTTTTTTATTGTATTAAAATTCAATTTGTAAATTTGTAACTTGGTATGCAATAAAGTATATAAAATAAAAAAATAGTACCATTAACAATAATAACAACAATTAACAATTTAATTTGTTTCACAACTATATATAAACAAATGCACGAGTTTCCATTCTTCCTTGAGAATGGTGATTAATGCTAGTGCCGTGTCTATGTGAAAAGACCAATGCAGAATCTAATCTGATCACCAAATATTGTCTTGGACAGCATCTCAATACATTTTAATACTGTAAAATATCTTGTTTTTAAATATATTAATTTATTAGCTAACGTGGGCATAAAAGTATTGAAAATATAGCACAGTCCAATCTTATTACACCTTGAGGCATGTAAATCATAAGCTTTATTTTATCTCTCTCGCGCCGGGCCTTGGTTCAGGCCATGGTCTGGAACCAGGAGGAGTGGCAGGCGGTCGCCTCCTTCTGCGAAGCAGTAATGCTAGCAAAGGAGGCGGCCGATCGCGTGAGGCAACAGTCGCTCCAAACGCTGCCGGAATTCCGATCCCGATTTCCGGCCACCGTAGGCGCGGGCTTGTGGATAGCGAGCAATGGGTAGTTCGCCGTCCGACCGTCCAGTAACCGTCCGGACCGAGCCCAAGTCGTCGACATCGCGTACTGTTCCACGCGCGCCTTAAGGAGAGGTCAGCAAATCGTAGAGGCCCAGCAGGGTCGAAGCCTACTGGGGCCACAAGTAGTGTGAAAGCAAAACCCGGGGCCCTAGGACGAAGGCAACGAAGGAACAAGTCTGACACTATCTCCCGTTCCGCCCAAGAGCGGGGGATGTCATAAGATAATTTTCCCACCCACCCAATAAAAAAAAAAGCTTTATTTTATCTACTGTGGCAAATAACAAAGAAATATACATACTTAACCTTTTGAATACTTTAATTAGAGACACAATAGAAAGACAATGAGAGAGTGAATGCAGGCGTCCGCTTGGGGTTTAGTTCATTAAACCCTGAGCTAACGCCGGCGTTCGCTCGGTCATTGTCTTTCTATTGTGTCTCTAATTACACTACTCAAAAGGTTAATGAATTAATGAAGTAAATAAGAAAGTCACTTGAAGAATTCATTGATGTTTATATCATATGTTAAATAATAATGTCAAGATACATTTGTGAATAAATGCCAAAGTAAGAATAACATATAATAATTTTAATTTGTTAATTACTTGGTAAATTCACCATGACAATTAACAATGTCAATAGTTTAGTTAAAATTTAAAATATTGACATTTTAAATTTTAACTAAACGATAAATGGGAATGTCAAGATAAAAATGTCAAAGTAATATAACATTAAGTAATCCTGAACAAAAAAAAAAAAACAAATTAGTGTAAAATACATTTTGTTGCAGTTTAAGACCGAGGACAGTAGACCGTTGCTGGCTTGTTTCATCTGCTGCACTAAACTAAAGCAATGCTGTCGATTTCAGAGAAAATGTTTAGAAGCAGAAGAATTGTTTGCCCAGATGATGAATGAGGATTATAAGGTGAGATGTTATTATTAATTCAATAGACCCCGAGCGAATGCGAGTTCGCTTGGTCATTGTCTTTCTATTGTGTCTCTAATTACGCTACTCAAAAGGTTAATATATGACTTTATTGCACACCTTAACATAAAACAGGACAAACATATATATAAATAAATGATGTTCTTCGATAATACTTTGATTATTATCTGTAAAAAGCAAGAAAAAATTAGGCCTGGAGCAAACTAAATGTCGGTAATTTTCTCAGATAAACAAATGAGACAAACTGAACCCACTTATGCCACACATAATGATATCTAGATTCTGGAATTTGCTTAAAAACAGACAACTTACAAAGGGATGCGTGTGGCAGGCAGTGTTGAATGTTTCTCCGTCATCTGTTTTGAAGCAAATTCTGCCATCACCTTTCTACCATTGAGCAACCCAATGTACAACAAAGAATTTTACCTCGTTGTTTATACTGTGTACATCAAAGGACTGGAACAATTTGCCTGCAGTGATCTTCCTGTCCGATTATAATTTAGGTATCTTCAAGACTAGAGTGAATAGGCTCTTAATAAACTAGTGAGATTAACCATTAAAAATTACATCACTGCTTACCATTAAGTAGGATCACAGTCAAGCACTATATCATTTATAGCATCATAATTTTTTTTTTTTAACGTCCTTATGATTTTGTCGAGCCGTCGGGAGAGCCTCTCTTCTGGACACGAGTTGCCATGGCCCACCTGGAAAGTCTAAACAGACTCTGCAACCAAGTTGGGCGCAGCAAAGACAATCTCCAAAGATGGGGGTTCTCGGACGGTTCCGATCTTCAGTGTTTGTGCGGCGTTTCTCCGCAGACCATGTCCCACCTTCGATCCTGCGTCATGTGCCCTGTTACCTGTTGACGTAGGGACCTAATGACAGCATCAGCGGACGGCATTGCCGTGGCCGAATACTGAGCCAAGCAAGGAATTTAACTAGTTTGGCCATCGATACGCTAAGAAGAAGAGATTACCACTAAATTATTCGAATTTCTAGATGTCATAATGCATAAGTAGTAAACACTGTACAAAGGCGGACTTAATGCCTTAGGCATTTTCTACCAGTTGACCTTAGGGTGGTGCAGAAACAAAACATGGTAGGTGCAGCTTAATGGTAAAAAAATAGAAAAGAAATACAATAATAAATATATACTTAGATACATACATACAAATTACCAATCTATTTATGAAAAACTAATCCAACAAATATATATGAGTATATGTGGCATACAAGGGGCCAACCTGTCTTCAGTTTTATTGTATGTTCCTGGCACTGATAGCGCTAATTCTAATCATGATTTGAAACCGCATTCTTGGAGGCTTTCCATACATCACGAGGATTTTTCTTTACATAATACTTAATTAATCTCTTTACAGCCAGATTCTTTAATAAACCGAGGCCAGCTATCATATTACAATGGGTTCGTGAAAACGTCAGTAGAGAATATAGATACAGTTGATATTGGTCAAATTGAAAGCATTGCTATCAAAGAAGAATTCCCAGCTGTTTGTGAGAGACTAGATGATATTATTGAACCAAAACAGGAATATCAAATTGAGGGTATGTTTTTAAAAAGGTTTTTTTATTCTAGAATCTCCCTCTGTTGAGTAAAACGCCTTCGCCAAACCCTCACTTAGCATTAGCATTATCAGCCTTTTAATGTTCCCATTGCTGGGACTCAGGCCTCCTCTCTAGGAGAAGGAATGGGCCGTAATCCACCACGCGGGCCCAGTGCGGGTTGGTGGATGTCACATGTCTTCGAATTTTTTGATTTTAGGACATGCCGGTTTCCTCACGATGTTTTCCTTCACCGTTTTTGAGAGCAGTGGTGATGAAATAAATTACACAAAGTAATGCGCCTGGCTGGGTTTGAACCCGTGACCTACAACTCGTAAGTCGGGGCCGTTACCACTCGGCCACCTCTGCTCTCACTAATGCTTAATAATAAAAATAATTTAAGTAATGCTTTGTTTACTTGCAGAACTTAAACTAGAAAATGTAGCCAACAGCTATCCAGGTCCAAAAGTTTTATCGACACTCTGTACTTCCAATGAAGGACCTGTGATTCAGATTAAAACCGAAGTGGAAGATGACCAAACATCAAAAGGTAAGCATTCAGTAATTCAGGCCCTCAGTCCACTGATGTTACGGCATTACCTACAGACACTTATCCTCTTTAGCCTCCTGCTTCGGATAGGTCCGACGAGTGTTCTCGTGTCCCATACGCCAGGGTCGTGAGTTTGCGACTGGGTACTTCATCTTGTTAAGCTCTTCAATCACCATAGAGGACAGAAGAGCGAGGTAGAGTATTTGGTCGTGGAACTGAGACCTTGGCGGAATAAACGCGAGAGTGTTTGTAGGTGGTTAAATAGTTAAATTTGATTTATCTGAATCGGATATCTGGCGACCACGTACCGGAAGAAGCAGCGTTAGAAGCCCTTCCAAGGTCGACCAATGACCAGGTGACGGTCGCGGAATCCGGTGGATGCGAGACGTTATGGCGACTCAAAGGGAAGCCTATGTCTAACAGTGGACGTCTTTCGGCTGAAATGATAATGATGAATTTGAGTCGGAGGCAGAAGCGTCAAATAGCGTAGCATAGTCGGCCTTATAATGTTCCCACTGTTGGGACTCAGGCCTCCTCTCTAGGAGAGGGAATGGGTCGTAACCCACCACGCGGGCCCAGTGCGGGTTGGTGGATGTCACATGTCTTCGAATTTTTGGTTCTAGGACATGCCGGTTTCATCACGATGTTTTCCTTCACCGTTTTTGAGAGCAGTGGTGATGAAACAAATTACACAAAGTAATGCGCCTGGCTGGGTTTGAACCCGCGAACTACTTGTAAGTCGGGGCCGTTACCACTCGGCCACTACTGCTCGCGTCTCGTGAAGCGTCAAATGAACAACTAAAACTGATCCAAAACTCATAACTGTAAATGAAGAGCGAAATCACAACATTCTAATTACGAAAAAATAAACAAGTGAAAGAGTAATCGATAGAAGGCGCGGGGGGGGGGAGGTACCCCGCGTGATAAGTATAAACTTAGATTCTCATTTTCGCGAAGCAAAAAAAAAGTATTAACTTGATTTTACAGCCGATGTAGAAGTACCGATTTTTCGGAATCGGATCTCTGTAATATCCCTGATGCCTAGAACGACGTGGTTTATATTGTGGAGGATGGAGACACAATCAAGTATTAATGAAGGTCTTCTTCTTTTCGATTCGATGGTCTCTTTTGACTCGTCAAACTTTTTGGGCCCAATAGGTGGCTACATTAATAGCAGCATCGGTAGCACTCATCAAATCCTCCAGAGTGCAGGTATACGGACACTTGGGGCATTCCAACATGTGGCTCATGTTTTGAACAGGAGCTCCGCACTCACATTGAGTATTCGATGGGTCTATAAAACCCCATTTTGCCAAGTTGAGTTTGCAGCGGCCTACCTGGGCTCGCAATCGATTAATGAAGGTGAAAGATACAATCCAGAGCGTGGCCGTGATCTCGCTAGATGGTACTGGACACAACATACATTTCTTTTTCATTACTTACCTTACATTTTGGTCCTAGTCCATATCATTCAAAAAACTGTTGCAAAAATTGAGACATGCACACATCACAGTAAACGTGTGGACGTGCATGTCTCAATTTCCCTCAAACATAAAACTTACTCGATTTATATTCACAGGGCCGCCTGACGCAAAGAAAACAAAACTGGACAAGCGAAGAGAAACACTAGAAGATACAATCACAGGCATACAAAGGAAAAACGAAAATAATCGAAAGTTATTGTTTGTTTCGACAATTCAGAACACTCAAAATTGTAATAACCGTCCTCTTAACACTACTTCAGCCTGCACAGCAGCAACTTGTCGAAAAATTTGTAACAAAAATGATATTAGACTTAAAATATCAAATAAAGATATCACGATCAAAAATATAAACAAAATAAGTATCATAAATAAGCATAAAAGTCCAAGTGTCAAAGAAAAACGTTACAAATGTGACATATGTCAGCGTTGCTTTGGTAAAAAGTGTCATTTGACAAAACATTCTCGCATACACACTGGTGAAAAACCTTTTCAATGTAACATATGCCAGCGTAGTTTCAATGATAAAAGTCATTTAAATGATCATACTCGTATACATACTGGTGAGAAACCCTTCAAATGTGACGTATGTCAGCGTAGTTTTAGTCAAAAGAGTCATTTAAAGTGTCATGTTCGTGTTCATTCTGGTGAAGAACCTTACAAATGTGACATATGTCAACGTAGTTTTAATCAACAGTGTCATTTGAGGAGACATACTCGTACACATACTGGTGAAAAACCTTATATGTGTGATATATGTCAGCGTAGTTTTAGTGCTAAAGATCATTTAAGAACTCATATTCGTACACACACTGGCGAAAAACCGTTTAAATGTGAGATATGTCATCGTGGTTTTAAACAAAAAATTCATTTGACAAATCATGTTTGTGTTCGAGCTGGTGAAGAACCATATCAATGTAAGATTTGTCATCGTAGTTTTAGTTTGAAGTCTGCTTTATCCAATCATATTAATACACACACGACACGCACTGGTGAAGAGCCTAAACGTTATATATTAGGAAGTTGAGCTCACGTTATGTTACGAACTAAAGTCGAAATAAACAATTATTTTTGTATGTCTGTTTATTTTTTTAATACTAGCATTCTGCCAGCGACTGCGTTCCTAAGAGGAATTATATATATTTTCGAAGTTCATGATCAGATCATAACAATATTTCTATGGGACCAACTGGAAGTATAAACTTTCAATCAAAAAAAAATTTTCTAATTCGGTTCACAATTGACCGAGAAATCGGTGCAGATACGTAGCTAAAAAAAAAATGGGCAAGTGCGAGTCGAACTCGCGCCCTGAGGGTCCCGTACAAACTTACCTATAAAGACAATTCAATCCCGAATGGAGTCTCGAAGATTATTCCGAATCGCAAAATTAGTTTTTTTTGATGCGACGAAATTTACAGTTTTCAGATTTATTCCTATACCTGTGTTATAAGACCTTTGTTTTACGTAAAATTTCAGGATTCTGGGTCAACGGGAAGTACCCTATGAATTTACTGGAGAGTGTCGAAATATACGTTCTTTGAGACATAAACGGCCGTATCTTTTTTTTCGTTAACTTAGAAATTTGATTTTTGTTTACAGCTTCAAATAAGCGCAAACTTGAGTATATGGTTTTAATTTCAACTCAATAACTCCATGCTTTCCCGAGATAAAGGGTCTTGACAGATTGACAGACAGACGGACGGACAACAAATTGATCCTATAAGGGTTCCGATTTATCCTTTTGAGGTACAGAACCCTAACAATATCTTCATCCGAACATAGAACTTCCTTCTTTTTGTAGTCGGTTAAATAGACTCCAATAGTTAAAGTTTTTGTGTATTTGTTTTAGTGTTATTAGTAACCTATAGCTTATTCCGCCCAGTGTCTCTGGATGGGGCATCCGGCCTGTCAGCAATCATTTTCAGGATGCTGTTAAGAGTGTTAGGCAAACGTTGCAGTAAGGAAGCCGCTTTCTTACGCATGATGGCGTGACAACCATCCGTGTGAGCCGCGGCAAACATTCCCGACGCACTACAACGCCGCGGCAACTGCAACAGCATCATGAAAACGTTGTGATATTGTACGCGCAGGACGTTGTAAGCCCGGTTAGTATATGTTACCCACAGGCCGTTCGAGTATAAAGACTGACAGAACGCTATAAAAAAAGACGGGTTGCACTCCGGGAGTGCCGGCAGAAGTGAAAACTTGATTATTAACGTTGAGCATGTTTGATATTTTGGAATGTTTAGGGAATAATTTTGCATCAATTGCTTTATCAGTATAAAAGTACTATCATTTATGTGGTAGAATACAATATTCATTTATTGCGCTATCGTACACAAACATGACAATTTCGATATTACACACATAAGTTTAGACTGCGGATTGTTGTGATACCGCAAGTTTAATTCATTCATTTAAAAACTAAAGTCTTAACTTCTTGCAGATTCAAGTAAAAATGTCAATTTATTTTTGTAATCCCAGTGATTACAAAAATAAATGAAGTAAATAAATGAATAAAAAGACTTAAAACATAACTTGCGAAATGTGGGTGTACTATTCGGTGCACCCCTGCCTGAGCCTTCGGGGATTACAGGATGTTATGTTATCATTGAATCCTGCCTAAAGAATTTGTAATTAAAAGTGTGGAAGTAATCTGTCGCACATAAAAATGTGTGCGATACATCTTTTCACAGGCGCTTTGTAAGCACGTAAGCAGGAACGTCACATTCGATCTTACTACAGAATTAGCTGAGAATTTATCGGTTTCCTATACCAATAACACTCGTGCTTTTTAACTTACTTGTAAATACTTGTAATCAAATTATTTTTAAAGCAGATTTAAATAAACTGAACTTTATTTTACCAAACAACAAACGCCTTAGTGAAAATGTTTAGCAATTTAATACTCGGAAGGTACTTATTGCGATTGAACGATTTCCTTTTTTATTTTATTATCATGATTGTGCTTGCATCTTAAAAGCCTTCACAAGTACTTTTAATAACTACTAGATACTAAGAAAGCTGCAAACTCAAAGACAACACTGTCTTATTGATTTTAGAATCTCTTGTCATTATGCGTCAATCAATAAAATTGCAAGGAAATACGGAATTTTAGCTACACTAACATACCTACAGGTACGTAACGTTTGTAAATAGCACGTAAATTGCCTTCGTAGTTAGCACGGTGCGAATCCCCCAAAGACCACGGTTCTATCACAATCTTAAGGACGATGAAGATAGCCAGAGGACTAGGTTTCGCGGCGCTGCGCCGGCGCGCGGCGGGTGGCAATTTATTTAATAGATTTGTCAGCTTTATCCCTAAAACATCAGGTTCAAAGTTGATTGGAAACATTTAAAAATTTCTTTAAATGATTTTAAACCATAAAATGTTGAAAGTTAAGTTCAAAATCGAATGAGAAAATTTGACTGGTGGCCGTCTTACGCTTTTTCGATCAGGTCACGTGTCCTGACGCGAGTTTAAGATTTTATACCCATTACAGAAATAGTGCTCAACGCCGCTAAAGAAGTTTTCACTTCAAAAAAATAATTTTGACAACTACCGTGCAGCGAGCATATTATCCCGCACTGCCAACGCCCTGCGCTCGTGTTCTAGTCGTATCACGTAGGTCACTAGTGACTTATGGCGGTAAGTCCCTTCTTTGAGGAGTGGCTGGAGCGGCAACACGGCGTCCTTACCTTCCGCATGACGCAAGTCCTCATTGGACATGGCAAGTTCGGGAGGTTCCTGCATCGGATTCAGGCGGAAGAAACCAAATAAGTTTGTCGTAGGGTACGTCACCCGCAGTGGAGTTCACTACACACTGCACAGGCTAAGATACTATAGTATTTTATCTTAAGATACAATATCGCTCGCCATACATTACATACAATTCGAAGATATTATTAGATAATATTTCATATTTTCGTATCTTTTTTGAGATACGAACCTCGAAGAAAGACCTAATAAAATCATTTTCGACTACTACACGGACGAAGTCGCGGGCAAAAGCTAGTTATCAATATAACTATTCAGAACCATTTATTTATTTGTATTGTAATAGTCGCTTAACTATCTTTATTGTGATATCTATGTGAGTATGAAGTTCCGTTGGCCATTTTTGGTCTTCTTCATCAGTTTCACTTCATCAAATGTTACTTTTTAACTGTAAATGCTTAAGTTTGTTGAACGACAGACAACGAGCAAGAACGAATACCACCAATACCAACGAGAGACTAACCAAAAAATTCGACAATATAATAGCTCATACCCGTCCCGACCCCATCAACTCAGGATAAAGCCCCAAAGTACAGCGCCATCTCTCGGAAAATTGGGTTACTAATTTATACAAACTAGACGGGTTATGTATGTTGGGTTTTCATTGGGAATTTTGGACTGCGTGAATCGATTTTAATAATTCTTTTTTTATTTGAAATATGTAAACTAAGTTAAAAAAATCTTAGTTCAGAAATTATTTCGTACAACTTTTCAAAAACTGTTCAAGGACTTTCTAGGAAAATTATTTTGAACTTGATGGGTAAGTTCAAAATAATTTTCCTAGAAAGTCTTTATAAAGTTCTACTTCTGAGATTTTTTCCATATTTTCTAAACTTATGGTTCAACAGTTAGAGGACAGACGACAGACACATTTTTTAAACTTTTGGAACGATTATTTCCGAAAATATTAACATTATCAAAAAATAATTACAGTAAGCCCTTGTTCATTTTTAAATACCTATCCAACAATATATATCACACATTACGGTTAAAGAGAAAAAAAAAATCACTCCCGACTTTACGTGTAGGGGGGTACCCTAATAAAACATTTGGGAACCGATCACTTTTCCGAAATTTTTTTGTTCGAATTTAATTTTCCCGAAAACTATTGACCGATGTCTTTTTTGCCATATGCATTATTTGATATATTTTTAGATCATCGAAGTATCATGTGTCATAGGTATTAAAATAATACCTATGACATGAACTATTTTTCGCCGATTTACAAAATAACTTTTTGCTATTGGCCGAAGCCTCTTTTGAACTTTTTTCATTTGCCAAACAATTTATTTGTTATATTTTCACCACACCGAAACAACATTTGACGGTATTGGGATGGACGGTTACTTGGTAGCATTTTCAATATTAAATTAAAATAGTGTCATAAAAGGTCAATATGTTGTGCTACAAAATTTAGTGACAGAAATGAATCGCTGCAAAACCGACTTCACACAGTCTTACATCTGCCCTACCCCTAGAGTGTAATTTAATTCCGCGTAGGCGCGGAGGGGTAGGGCGGCCCGCGAGCTGAGGAGCAGGTGGTTTGAAGGACCGCCGCCGCGGCTGAGGCTGGCCGGCGAAGCCGGCCAGCAAGCCGAAGCTGCGGTGGTGAGCGTTAAAACCATCTGCGTCGATAAGCTTGCGTGGGGCCGCCCAAACCCCGCAGCGCCGGAGCCGTGACAGAAACAATGCTTGCTGCATGCCTGCTTCCATGCTGCATGCCTGCTTGCATGCTGCATGCCCTGCTGCATGTTGCATGCCTGCTGCTTACCTGCTGCATGTTGCATGCCTGCTGCATGTTACATGCCTGCTGCATGCTACATACTTGCTGCATGTTGCATGCCCGCTTCCGTGCTGCATGCTTAAAGCAAGCATCCTTGTTTGCATGCTTATTACTAGGAATATGGTAATTAAAACAGTGTCATAATGAATGTTCGAAAACATAATACTTCGAAAAATGTTATTTCGGCTAAGTGCACCATCGGTGAAAAGTTTTTCGACCAAATGAAACGTCGGAGTAACGAAAAAAATCGAATTGATAATAGGTCAACTGATACAGTGGCAGACGTGACTTCGATGAAATAAAAAAAAACGAAATGATAATAGTTGAAAAGTTTTAGGTGAAATGAAAGTCGGTCAAATATTTTTCGAACTTATGATAGGTAACCAAAACATTTTTTTCCACTTTTTATTTTAACACTTTGTCGGCGTAATTGATATATATATTGGTACCAAATTTCAGCTATGAGCATTTCAACTGCGCGGCCATGACAATAATTAAAAAAAAAATCTATACCAAGATTTTGTTATATGTAAAAATTGTAAAAGTTGATTCCCAAAACCATAAATTTGTCAAAGTTATGGTTAAAAAGTTATAAGGGTTTGAATGTGACCGCGCCATTGAAACGCGGAGAACCGCGCGGCTTCGGAGATTATTAAAACTACGATTTGAATCGAATCAGTGCGTGAAAGTTACGAATATATAGTCGGTCACTCAACGTAGCAAGGTACGAGTACTAGTACTACTGGGGATAGAATTTTTAAAATCAATTCATATTCATATTCTTTATTGTACACAACTTCAACAAATAATAAAAATAAGAGCAAAAAATAAAACAGAATTAGATGTACACAGGCGAGATTAACGCTATTCAAAGTCAAAGCTTTTTATTTCACATAGACCTACATGGGCACTTATAAAACGTCAGAAGCTAGTGCACGGTTCCAAATTGGTCGTTTCCTATGGAGAAGAACCGGCTAGAAACTCCATGGTTACTCTTTTAAAAAAAAAAATTGTTACAATATTTCCATATTACAGCTTATGTAGATATTATGTAAGGACAGTGTAGACTGGTCAATATTGTACTATAAAGTACAATAAAAATAATTATAATAAAAAGGAACCTAAGAATTGGAGTCTACAGTGTTCTCACATTCACATTCTGCGTTAAGACTCGAATGTGGAGTAATTACATTGTCATTACAAATAAAAATTCAATTGTTTTCTCTCTATAATAATTATTAATTTTTCAGATAATACAATCCATTATTTTTTAAGACATACGCAACTTATAAACTATTAACTTAATTATTACTTATATTATTATCTATAATATTATAGATAAAAATCTTGTTACAAAATAAAATTAAACGGTCCACAATTGACCGAGAAATCGGTGAACATACAATAATAAAAAATACATTCAGCCGAACATAGAACATAACTACTCCTTTTTGAAGTTGGTTAAAAATTCAATTGTTTTCTGTCTATAATAATAATTATAGACACTATTTTTTTATTGCAATATTTAAAAATATAATTTATATGTTAAACTAATGAATAAACGAATAATAATTTATCTTTCAGATAATACAATCCAGTATTGTAGACATACACAACTTACAATGACGCCTTATTTTAGTAAGGAGTAGTCTTTAATGTATATATAGTTTTAATTAGTTAAATGTTTTTGTATATATATAATGAATATATTAACTTAATTATTACTTATATTATTATCTACAAAGTGCTAGTTTTATTCTATATTATTATCTATAATATTATAGAAAATAACTAGCACTTTGCCAGCGATTTAGTTCGCGAATTTTTTTTCATAAAGACTTAAACATCCCTTAAACCGTGTTTTGAGACTAGTTTAAAAAAAAATACTTTTTACAAAGAAAATACAATCGACTTCTATGTTACTTGAAATAAATACTCGAAAGAATATTCGATAAAGAATTCGAAAATAATTTTTGTTAGCGCGGGTCAAGCGGAAAATCGAACACGCGTGTGACACTTTACCGAATTTAGCCTTGCAAGAAAGGCTGCGGACGTAGGTACATTTCTATACCTATAGTTAGGAGTGCGCCAGGCCTGGCCAGTGTATGCAAGGTTGAAAAGGATGTTGTACAAGAGACATAATACCCGAGTGTTCCTATGAAGACGGATAGGGACCCACTTGAGATCCTTGCAGATTTGAGAGACATGGTCGTATTTTCTTAGGCCTAAAACAAAACGAATGCACAGGTTTTGTAAGCGCTCAAGCTTATTTAATAGGTCCTCAGTGGCATTCATTCTTTTAATTAATATGAATCAATGCGTTTGGTAAAATATTATACACATACACAACCACATTGATGGCACGTATTGTTTTACCGTTTACGGGGGCGCGTCAACATAAATAAACAGTGACGCAAGCCGAGCACTACCGAATAATACCGAAGTGTTGTGCTAGGAATCAAACAACGGATTACGTCAAGAATTAAGATGCGTTTTTCGTCGTTTTGTAAATAATGTTTACATAGTTTTTGAACAACGGTTTCAACTCCGGTGTTCTATTTCAATTCCGGATTTGAAAAATGCTTTAAATCACTCCGAAACTCCGGAGTAACGAAATTCCGGAACTCCGGATTAAAAGCCCTAATTGGTAGGCCTGGAGACTGGTTTTATTAACCGGGGTGTGCGGGAGTACTGATGTGTTCGGTGCTAAATCTAGGTCGACTCAGGGGGTAGTCCCTTAGTGGGTCTCCGGACCCCAAATCTAGCAACTCGCTCCGGCTGGGAAATACGAGAGCTGTGGGTCAATCTTGTGGTGGGGCTAGCATCCCCACTGCATCGGATTTTTAAGGGCGCTTTCGATTATTTCTGTAACAATGGTCGAGCCTCCGACCTCCCACAGGAGTCGGAAGTGCCGACTCTTAAACCCGTTAGTCCATGCGCTCGATCTTGGTTTCCGTCGGGACGCGAAGGGGAGTAGTTGGACTTGTCCAGAATGTGGTAGATCATTCCGTTCCAATATAGGGTTCGGCCAGCATAGCATTGGCCCACCCTTCGACGGCTAACGCCGCAGCCGCCCCACCGCAGGTGAAGCGGAGATGGCACGACGAGGAGGTGGAGCTTCTTGCTCAGACGGAGACGCGTCTGGTTAGAGCCGGAGGCAGAGCAAGCACAATTAACCAACTTTTGATGGTGGGGTTGCCGAACTTTGAGAGGACCCTGGAAGCAGTTGAGGGGTATAAGAGGAAGGAGACGTATAAGAGCAGGGTACAAGCGTACCTGATAGAGATAGATAGGTCTCCTTCCCCAAGTGCGCCAGTATGGACAATATCTCCATCGACAATATGGCGCATGGGGCAGATGATAGGGCTTTTCATCAGCCACGCGAAATGCACTGCTTTCGATGGTGCCGGACGGGAAGCGCAAAAAGATATTACCTGACCGACCGCGCATTTAAGGTGGGGTCGCGATGGTTGCGGCAGGTCTCGAGCGTGGAACGAAAGCGCTATCTAGTAGTCGACTTTAAAGCTTCTGGATGCGTGACATTAAAGTATGTGGCCTTAGAAAATGTCTCTAAGGCTCTCCTTAAGCTGCAGCATCGGCTTAAAATTGGGTTCATCTGATCCCGAGATTCCTGCACGGTCTCGTGGTGGGGCAATGTAACAGACGACGGGTTGAGATCGCTCGATGACCAGATCAGGAGAGCGGTACGAAAATAGCTGCGGTTACCAAAAGACGTGGCAATCGGTACTTACACAAAGCAACCACGGCCGGTGGCTTTGCGATTCCATCACTGAGGGCCTAGGTGACGGACGTCATTCATCCAAGGTTTGGTTGCTTAGACACTTAGCGATGTCCAGTGACCAATGCTGCATTCAGATCCGATAGGATCTGAAGGAAGCTGCTGCGGGCCGAAAGGCAGCTCTGGCGCCTCACTACCGAAAACCCCAACACTATGGAGCGGTCGACCGCATTGTATTGGCGGGCACGTAATACACGGGCCGGGACTTCGTGCAGCTTGCACAGGTGCTTAGCTATTGTCGCTTCCCCTAATTTGGTGTTAGACTCTCAGTGGTTGTGTTCGCATGATACTATGGGACCAAGGATGCTTGTTAATCTATTCGTGTATGAGCATTACAGTTTTAAGACGGTTTGGGGGTGGAGACCTCATTCCCCTATCCCGGCCGTCCGCTATCCGTCTGAGCTATGCAGTAAGTGGGTACTGAGTGCCTATGTGTGGTGAGGGCCGACGGGAGGTGTGTGAGGCCTCTGAGAAATCGAGGCTGAATTTTGTGTCAGGGAGCTGTCGTCCGAGTCTCCCGTTAATGAGGCGTATGAGATACCAGGTGTGTAGTTGATCACAGGATGATGCGGCAGAGCGCTGTAACAGGGTAGTCCAGTGGTTTGTATGTTGAGCTTGTTGCGGTAAGGATGACAGACGACTGCGTCCCGACGTGTTTAGGTGTGTTAATGGGGGCCTGCGCGGCCCCCCACACCTTTGGCGCGGCGGTCATAACTCTGACTTGCTTAAAGTAGCCAAACGCCTCGTCGTGTAATTAGTGACGCGTATGAAAAGATTAACGAGATTCCCACGGCCGGCGCGACGGCCGCACCTGTGAGTACTCTCCCAGTGGCGGACAGTGTCCGCAAGGCCGGTTTTCGGTGCTGAAATCTGGGCCGGCTCAGGGGTAATCCCTGGGTGGTCTCCGGATCCCAAATCTAGCAGTTCGCTCCGGCTGGGACATACGAGAGCTGTGGGTGAACCTTGTGGTGGGGCTAGCCCCCCCTCCACAAAAAGGTAAAGAAGGGTCGCTTTCGATAATTTAAACAATAATGACGGTCGAGCTTCCGACCTCCCACAGGAGCCGGAGGTAGCGACCCTTAAACCTTTTGGTTCGAGCGCTCGATCCTCATCCCCGTCGGGGCGGGGGGAGGGTGATTGGAAGTGTCCGGAATGTAGTGGGTCATTCCGGTCCAAAATAGGGTTGGGCCCGGCCCATCCTTCGACGGCTAACGCCGCAGCCGCCCCACCCCAGGTGAAGCGGAGATGGCGCGATGAGGAGGTGGAGCTTCTTGGTCAGACGGAGGCGCGTCTGGTTAGAGCTGGAGGCAGTGCAAGCACTATAAACCAACTTTTGATGGTGGAGTTGCCCAATTGTGGGAGGACCCTGGCGCGATCAAAGGCTACAGGAGGAAGGATACATATAAGAGCCGGGTACAAGCGTGCCTGGCAGAAATGGATAGGTCTCCTTCCAGTGCGCCAGAGGTAGAGGTGCTGAGTGGGGGCACCCCTGTAGTTAATGAAGTTTGCACTTCTGAAAATTCGACACCGGAGCGGCCTGTCGTTGAGGTTGAGGCCCCCTCCAAAGACGTCGGTCCCCGTTAACCTGCAAAGCCCGATCCGGTCCGAGGCGCTAGACCACGCCAAGATCGTAGAGGACCTCCTTGCGGGGGCTGAAGCGAAATTGGCGCGGGGTGCGCGTGACACGAGAAGGCGGGGGCGGCCTAAGCGTAAAGGCCAAACGTAGACCGACGAAATACCGCTTGCGAAGTTGTCGGCCAGAAAACGGCGCCGAATGGAGTACGCGAGAGTGCAGCAGCTGTATAGGACCTGTAGGTTTCGATGTGCTGCTGAAGTAATCGACGGCCAGACTCGGGGTGTCAGGCATAGTCTGTCAGAGCTAGACGACTATTCGCGACCAGTGATGGAGGCCGTGTCTGGTGCCCCGGGACTCACACCGGAGGCTTTGGGTGCGTTACAGCACTAAGACCTTTTACCTCGGAAGAGGTTAAGACCTGCCGCATCGATAACAGGTCGGCTCCGGGTCCTGACGGAATTCTCCCAGGGGCCTGGAATACGGTGTCCGCTGTAGCTCAGGCGGAAATATTCAGCGCGTGGGTGAGAAATGGGGAAGTCCCTGAGAAACTTCGCGGCTGCCGGACGGTCTTCATACCTAAGACGGAGAATCCTGCTGGGCCTGGGGAGTATCGGCCGATTTCGATCGCGTCGGTGCCCCTTAGGCACATGCACTCTGTTTTGGCGAGAAGGCTTGAGGTATGCTGCCCCCCGATGCACAACAGCGTGATTTATCTGCGCTGACGGCACACTCGAAAATTCGGCTGTGCTGGACGCGGTGCTGGGAGACTGCAGGAAGAAGTTGCGTGAATGCCATATTGCAGTGCTAGATTTTGCCAAGGCGTTCGATACGGTGTCGCATGCGGCACTTATTGATCTGCTGAGGAAAAGAGGCCTGCCCGAGGGGTTCTGTGACTACGTTGCGAGGCTGTATGCCACTTCCGAGATTGTCTTGGTCGTGAATGGAGCCCGTAGCGGTCCTGTAAGAGTTGATCAGGGGGTTCGCCAGGGTGACCCGTTGTCGCCCGTGCTGTTCAACGTGGCGATGGATGCGATACTAGCGGCTCTACCGCGGGGAGTTAGTTATAGGCTGGAGGGTGAGAGTGTCTCGGCTCTGGCTTATGCTGACGACCTCGTCCTGCTTGTAAGTTCAAAGGTGGGCATGCAATCCTCCATCGACAGTGTGGCGCACGGGGCAGATGATGGGTCTTTTCATCAGCCACGCGAAAAGCGCTGTGCTTCCGATTGTGCCGGATGGGAAGCGCAAGAAGATGCACTACCTGACCGACCGTGCACTTAAGGTGGGGTCGCGATGGTTGAGGTAGGTTTCAAGCGTGGAACGATGGCGCTATCTAGGAGTCGACTTCAAAGCATCTGGATGCGTGACGTTAGAGCACGACCTTAAAGTAGCCTTAGAGAATATCTCTAAGGCTCCCCTTAAGCCGCAGCAGCGGCTCGAACCGGCAAGGGTTCACCTGATCCCGAGATTCCTACACGGCCTCGTGCTGGGTAGCGTTACGGATGACAGGTTAAGGTTGCTCGACGTCCAGATCCGGAGGGCGGTGCGGAAATGGCTGCGGTTGCCAAGGACGTGGCGATCGGGTACTTCCACGCAGCAACCACGGACGGCGGCTTGGCGATCCCATCGTTGAGGGCCTGGGTGCCGGATCTCATCCTTAAGAGGTTCGGGCGCTTGGATTCTTCGCGTTGGCCAGTGGCCAAAGCTATCGCCAGACCCGATAGGATCCGAAGGAAGCTGCAGTGGGCCGAGAGGCAGCTCCAGCGTCTCACCGCTGAAAACGCCAAGTCTGGGGAGCGGACGACCGCATTGTTTTGGCGTGAAGCCCTGCACACAGCCGTGGATGGACTCGAGTTAAGAGAAAGTCCACGGGTGCCCGCTTCTACTAAGTGGATGCGGGCACATTGTGTGCAGTATACTGGCCGGGACTTCGTGCAGACTCATATTAATGCGCTCCCGTCGCGAGTACGCAACACACGGGGGCTCAGGACTGGTGCTGTGTCAGAGTTGAACTGCCGTGCAGGTTGCATGGTTAAGGAAACGACGGCACACATCATCCAACAGTGTCACAGAACACAGGGCGGCCGTATTGAACGCCATAACTGTATTACGGAAGTCGTCAGCTCTGCCATGATGGACAAAGGGTGGACGGTGGTGAAGGAACCGCATGTCAGGACTGCAGTCGGACTCAGAAAGCCAGACATCATTGCCTCCAGGAATGGTGTGGGAGTGATTGTGGATGCGCAGGTGGTCTCGGGCCAGCGTAATCTCGATGAGCTTCATCGTGAGAAGCGTTATAAGTACGGTAATCGTGATGAACTCGTTGAGAAAGTCGCTGACATACTAGGACTACCTTGTAAAGAGAGCATCCATTCGACCTCTTGTACTTTGTCCTGGAGAGGTGTGTAGAGCCTAGCGGAGCCTAGCCTATAGGGAGCTGAAAAGGTTCGTCGGGCTGGATGAGTAAGTGTTGGCTGGCATCCCATCTTTGGTGCTGCGTGGCTCACACATGAACTGGACACGTTTCATTCACATGACCAACCAAGCCGGTCAGTGGGTAGCCTTAGGGGCGGATTTAGGAGTTGGAGTATATCCTTAGGGGCGCTATGAGAAGCAAAGAAAACGAAAATAAATATTTTCGTTAAAAAAATTTTTTTTTTCGAATTGGTACCATACGCTTATAGGCACCATGAGCAGTGCAGAAAACGAAAAAAAAAAATTTAGTCAAAAAAAAATTTTTTGGGACTTGCAAAATTTTTCCATAACAAGTGGGTCACGTTACGGTAAAGTTTCGACCCTACCTCAACTATGCTAAAAATACGCGAATTATTGGGAATTCTCAATACTCGGGCGATCCAAAGTTTTTACTGTCGTTATAATTCGTTGTAGTTTGTTGTAATTTGTTGTTGTAATTTGATATTATTTAGTGTTTGTTTCTTTTTATTTTCGTTTTGTTAGTTTTTAGTTTGTTTTAGTGGTTTTTTATTTGATTTTTTTCGTGTTTTTTTAGTTAGTAAGATTTAATTTGTTTTATTTTTGTCTTAGTTTTTTTTTTATTTTCTTATTAGTTTTCAGTTAGTTTTAGGTCAGGTTTTCTTAGTTTTAGTTAGTTTATTATATTGCAAAAACTATGGATCCTTTCCAGCTTATTTTGGACAGGAATTTTAGTTTGTGGAATTATGCAGCCAATATTTCCACTGAGGAAAGGGCCATTGAAGCGGCGAAAAAGTGGCTGCGCGCTGCCCGTCGTGCAGGCGGCCGATGAATGTGGAACGTAATACTAATTACAAATTGGGGTTCAGATGGCGTTGTAGAAGGGCAGGCTGCAATGTCATTACGTCTCCATTAAAAGGGACTTTTTTTGAACGTAGCAATGTGTCAATTTTGAACACGTCGAGACTTTTGCTGCACTTTTGTTTTTAACTAATTTCTTTTTTTTTGTCCCATTACAACAATCTTGAATAGTAGTATGTATTACTAAAATCCAAATTTTAATATCTTATACGAATAATGAGTTTTTTAATGGATAATGGTCTTAACATTTAAACGCATAAAGTCGTCGATTGACAGTGCACGCCCTTGTTAAAGCTGTCCCTAATCCTAGTCCTGCCAATTAGGGCATGCAAAACCGGAAAGTCATCAAAACCGGTTTTGAACATCGTTTTTTTGGGACCAAAACCGAAAACCGGAGCTAGGTCCGGTTTTAGCAAAAAAGATCGAATGTAGTATAATTTAAAAAGAAACACCATTTTTTTAAATACCCACTAAGTCTACAAATAAAACAAATTGTATGATACATTTCTTTTTAATCCAAACCATAATAATTGTACAGATAACAATGAACTTATAATAGTATAAAGATTAATTAACTGAGATCAAATCAACAACAAGTATTTTTTTGGTATCTTTGGTACCTATTAAGTCTGCTAACAAAAATAATATATTTTAAAATAGAAAACACAATCAGCATCTTCAAATATTAAACACAGCCACCCACATTTACCAAAAAAATCAACATTTTCAATTGTCCGAGCGTCGCAAGCGAGGGCGGCGGACACGCACTTGCACTCCCGGTAAGGGTATTACTGCAACAACGCAGGCGCAGGCTGGCGGGTTACGGGTGCGGGGTGCGGGGGTAGTGGAGGGAGGCGTGTAAGTGGGTGGATGCAGGCTGTGTTCGGTTCGGATACATTTGATGCCTCAAAATTAATTATTTTTTGAGATTGTTCGAAAAAAATGTTGATAAAAATCAAAATGTTAATTGTTGCTCAATAATGGGAAAACCGGAGCTGCGCTCCGGTTTTGGCTCTCAAAACCGGTTTTCAAAAATCGTTAAATTTTGGCCGATTTCCGGTTTTGCGCAAAACCGGAAAACCGGTTTTGCATGCCCTACTGCCAATGCCTCTCACCCAAACAAAAGATACAGTCATTGCAGTGGAGTAGAGTAGGTTTTTGCCACTTGGGGCCGACCGGAAATACGCCGCCCCTTTATTTCATTCACCTCACCTCTAGCGCTTCAACATGTGACCTGAGGTCTTTTTAAAAACTTTTTTTTCACCAGTTGGGGATGACTGAGAGTGAACCACTCCTTTCAGTAACTGCAAGAAGAACCTCCTAACAACGCGTTGACGTAGAAAAAAAGTGAAATAGCTTTCTAGCGTTCCAAAAAAGGCTTTTTGATATCTTTTATCCGCTGTTGCACAACTGTGTCGCATCCAGTCATTGACCTCTACAATATTCATAATATCGAGCCTATCAGTCACTAATTTATTTCTTTCGCAGTTTTGTTTTTAGTTTCTATAAAATCGCAATAAAACGGCCCCTTTTCGTATGTCGCCCCCCACCGCCTTCCCCTAAACTACGCCCCTGAGTCACTGCATAAATTGTTGCGTCCTAAGCAAAAACTTAGGTAAATTGTTATTCCAGTTTTTATCCGAGCTATACAATTTTGGAAATATACCTAAAGCATTTTATAAGCCCATATGCGTACTCGATGTAAAAGTCGTCCGACACGTATAATTTTTTTTCAATATTACGTGGGTTTTTTTCATCGTCTCCTCATACTTTGCTACTAGAGCCACCACTAGACCAATTTTTTTTTGTTTTCTGCACGGCTCATGGTGCCTATAAGCGTATGGTACCAATTCGAAAAAAAATATTTTTTTTAATTTTTAAGTCCCAAATTTTGTTTTACCTATTTTTTTTTGTTTTCTGCATGGCTCATGGTGCCTATAAGCGTATGGTACCAATTTGAAAAAAAAAAAAATTTTTTTCGAAATATTTTCTAAGTCCCGCGCCATAGCGCCCCTAAGGCTACACTCCAACCAGCGCGGGTAAACGGCGGGAGTAACTATGACTCTCTTAACCGTTGGACCGTCCGACTAGAAGCGTCTCTTACTGGTGTCCTTGATTTAGAGCTAGCGTTTCGGCGCTAGCTTAGAGGCGTACCGCGCATACCACCCCGTCTTGAACTTTAGGGGTCCAGGGTGTGGTAGGCCCAGAGACTCTGGTCATACTAACGTGACCAGGGTGCGCGGGAGTACTGATGTGTTCGGTGCTGAAATCTGGGCCGGGCCAGGGGTAGTCCCGATGGGGGTCTTCGGATCCCAAATCTAGCAGCTCGCTCCGGCTGGAACAAACGAGAGCTGTGGGTGAACCTTGTGGTGGGGCTAGCCCCCCCATCACAAAAAGGTTGAAAAGGGGTCGCTTTCGATTATTTATGTAGCAATGACGGTCGAGGCTCCGGCCTCCCACAGGAGCCGGAGGTAGCGACCCTTAAACCTGTTAGTTTGGGCGCTCGATCCTCGTCCCCGTCGGGGCGGGGGGAGGGTGATTGGAAGTGTCCGGAATGTAGTGGGTCATTCCGGTCTAAAATAGGATTGGGCCAGCATGTACGGCTGGCCCATCCTTCGACGGCCAACGCCGCAGCCGTCCCACCCCAAGTGAAGCGGAGGTGGCGCGATGAGGAGGTGGAGCTTCTTGCTCAGACGGAGGCGCGTCTGGTTAGAGCTGGAGGCAGTGCAAGCACTATAAACCAACTTTTGATGGTGGAGTTGCCCAATTTTGGGAGAACCCTGGACGCAGTCAAAAGCTACAGGAGGAAGGAGACATATAAGAGCCGGGTACAAGCGCGCCTGGCAGAGATGGATAGGTCTCCTTCCAGTGCGCCAGAGGTAGAGGTGCTGAGTGGGGGCACCCCTGTAGTTCAAGAGGTTTGCACTGCTGAAAGTTCGACACCGGAGCGGCCTGTCTTTGAGGTTGAGGCCCCCTCCGATGACGTGTCGTTCCCCGTTAGCTTGCAAAGCCCGATCCGGTCCGAGGCACTACACCACGCCAAGATCGTAGAGGACCTCCTTGCGGGGGCTGAAGCGAAATTGGCGCAGGGTGCGCGTGACACGAGAAGGTGGGAGCAGCCTAAGCGTAAAGGCCAAACTCAGACCGACGAAATACCGCTTGCGAAGTTGTCGGCCAGAAAACGGCGCCGAATGGAGTACGCGAGAGTGCAGCAGGTGTATAGGACCTGTAGGTCTCGATGTGCTGCTGAAGTATTCGACGGCCAGACTCGGGGTGTCAGGCATAGTCTGTCGGAGCTGGAAGCCTATTGGCGACCAGTGATGGAGGCCGTGTCTGGTGCCCCGGGGCTCACACCGGAGGCTTTGGGTGCGTTACAGCACCAAGAGCAGTACGGGGGCAGGCGCGATTACTCGCAGCTGTGGCAGCCTTTTACCTCAGAAGAGGTTAAAGCCTGCCTCATAGATAACAGGTCGGCTCCGGGTCCTGACGGAATTCTTCCAGGGGCCTGGAATACAGTGTCCGCTGTAGCTCAGGCGGAAATATTCAGCGCGTGGATGAGAAATGGGGTCCCTGAGCAACTTCGCGGCTGCCGGACGGTTACCTAAGAAGGAGAATCCTGCTGGGCCTGGGGAGTATCGGCCGATTTCGATCGCGTCGGTGCCCCTTAGGCACATGCACTCTGTCTTGGCGAGAAGGCTTGAGGCATGCTGCCCTCCCGATGCACGACAGCGTGGATTTATCTGCGCTGACGGCGCACTCGAAAATTCGGCTGTGCTGGACGCGGTGCTGGGAGAGTGCAGGAAGAAGTTGCGTGAATGCCATGTTGCAGTGCTGGATTTTGCCAAGGCGTTCGATACGGTGTCGCATGCGGCACTTATTGATCTGCTGAGGAAAAGAGGCCTGCCTCAGGGGTTCTGTTACTACGTTGCGAGGCTGTATGCCACTTCCGAGACTGTCTTGGTCGTGAATGGAGCCCGTTGCGGTCCTGCAAGAGTTGGAACCCCCTGAGGGTTCGTCAGGGTGACCCGTTGTCGCCCGTGCTGTTCAACGTGGCGATGGATGCGATACTAGCGGCTCTACCGAGGGGAGTTGGTTATAGGCTGGAGGGTGAGGCGAAAAGCGCTGTGCTTCCGATGGTGCCGGATGGGAAGCGCAAGAAGATGCACTACCTGACCGACCGTGCCTTTAAGGTGGGGTCGCGATGGTTGAGGTAGGTTTCAAGCGTGGAACGATGGCGCTATCTAGGAGTCGACTTCAAAGCATCTGGATGCGTGACGTTAGAGCACGACCTTAAAGTAGCCTTAGAGAATATCTCTAAGGCTCCCCTTAAGTCGCAGCAGCGGCTCGAACCGGCAAGGGTTCACCTGATCCCGAGATTCCTACACAGCCTCGTGCTGGGCAGCGTTACGGATGATAGGTTAAGGTTGCTCGACGTCCAGATCCGGAGGGCGGTGCGGAAATGGCTGCGGTTGCCAAAGGACGTGGCGATCGGGTACTTCCACGCAGCAACCACGGACGGCGGCTTGGCGATCCCATCGTTGAGGGCCTGGGTGCCGGATCTCATCCTTAAGAGGTTCGGGCGCTTGGATTCATCGCGGTGGCCAGTGGCCAAAGCTATCGCCAGATCCGATAGGATCCGAAGGAAGCTGCAGTGGGCCGAGAGGCAGCTCCAGCGTCTCAACGCTGAAAACGCCAAGTCTGGGGAGCGGACGACCGCATTGTTTTGGCGTGAAGCCCTGCACACTGCCGTGGATGGACTCGAGTTAAGGGAAAGTCCACGAGTGCCCGCTTCTACTAAGTGGATGCGGGCACATTGTGTGCAGTATACTGCCGGAACTTCGTGCAGTTTGTGCACACTCATATTAATGCGCTCCCGTCGCGAGTACGCAACACACGGGGGCGCAGGACTGGTGCTGTGTCGGAGTTGAACTGCCGTGCAGGTTGCATGGTTAGGGAAACGACGGCACACATCATCCAACAGTGTCACAGAACACAGGGCGGCAGTACTGAACGCCATAACTGTATTACGGAAGTCGTCAGCTCTGCCATGATGGACAAAGGGTGGACGGTGGTGAAGGAACCGCATGTCAGAACTGCAGTCGGACTCAGAAAGCCAGACATCATTGCCTCCAGGAATGGTGTGGGAGTGATTGTGGATGCGCAGGTGGTCTCGGGCCAGCGTAATCTCGATGAGCTTCGTCGTGAGAAGCGTTATAAGTACGGTAATCATGATGAACTCGTTGAGAAAGTCGCTGGCATACTAGGACTACCTTGTAAAGAGAGCATCCATTCGACCTCTTGTACTTTGTCCTGGAGAGGTGTGTGGAGCCTAGCGTCCCATAGGGAGCTTAAAAGGTTCGTCGGGCTGGATGAGGGAGTGTTGGCCGGCATCCCGTCTTTGGTGCTACGTGGCTCGCACATGAACTGGACACGGTTCAATCGCATGACCACCCAAGCCGACTGAGACGGGGAGCGAGTGCTCGAATTCCTGTGATAAGGGCTGCCGTCGGGCCCAGAGGTCGAACAAGGCTCCCCTTTTTTTGCCTACCCTTCAAGTCAATTTTTGTAACATCGGATTCGACCTCGCCAAAGATCCCACCGGCGAAATACCTGTATGTGCGGTGACGGTGGAAGGGATGTCGGAGTCCCGTCACGACAATCCATAATGATTAGAGTTGTTTTCATTAAGGATGAAGGCACATGACCGGGCCAAAATAGCCAAATGCCTCGTCATCTAATTAGTGACGCGCATGAATGGATTAACGAGATTCCCACTGTCCCTATCTACTTCTACTTCGTCGTTGGACTTGGTGCAGAGCGAACGTCCGCAGTTCGCTCCCACATCTTTTTTCTGATTGGTTGACAGCAAAGTTCGGTACCTCCTTGTTCCTCCTAAATGTTCTCGCATCTAAGACCGCGGCCATACTTGATTTCGAAAGAGAACAAGATACCCGTAGGCGGAGCGCGGTGACGTTTCACCCAGCGCGGGAGTGCGTAGTGCGACAGTGACGTTTACAGGTGGGAGTTGTTGTACCTCATGGCTTCTTTCCGAAAAGCATAGGGGCGGACACCCTATCCCAGGTTTCTGGGTGATGCGGCTCGGCCCCTACGCATTGATGTGAGGTAGAGTTGCAGTTCTTGCGCTCGACGGTTACTCATCTAACGTTGCGGGAGTAATCCTGCTAACATGAGTGCTAAGGGGGGGGAGGTTAGGTCCGCATAGGTGTTGAGCTGCTGTGCCCACCCCGCTTTGGCGTTGGACTCTTAGTGGCTGCGTTTCGCAGGATGCCATAAGGACTAGGGTGCTTGTTTTTCCATTTGTGTAGCATGCACCTTTAAGACGGGGGGGGATCCTGGTCCCGCTATCCCGGCCGTCTGCCATCAGTCCGAGCTGTGCAGTTAACGGGCACATTTTTGTCCATGTGCAGTGAGGGCCGGCAGGCGGTGCATGAGGCCTCTGCGAGATCGAAGCCCAAACGCGAGTCATTAGACTGTTGTCTGAGTCCTTCATTGACGAAGTGTGCGATATACCAGGCGTGTAGTTGGACACAGGATGTCCGGCGGAGCGTTGTAACCGGTATTCCGTGGTGTGTGCATTAAGTTTGGTGTGGTAGGATGATAGACGACTGCTTCCGATGCTCCGGGTGGGTAAGTGGGGGGCCTAGGCGGCCCCCCACACCCCCCGCGCGGCGGTCGTACCTCTGACTCTTTTAAAGTAGCTAAATACCTCGTCATCTAATTAGTGACGCGCATGAATGGATTAACGAGATTCCCACTGTCCCTATCTAGTGACGTTTTTGTAGTGACAGTGACACTTGGTGTGTGAATTCCCCACCCCCCTGCGATTTTTGACGTTTTTCCCCCCTACCCCCCCCCCCCCTCGAGTGCTTGCCCCCTCCACCCCCCCTCAGAGGGTGTCGAGACGGGCCCTGAGCTCTCTCCTGCTTGGCCACTGAGGGTTTTGGGGAGATTAGAGTTTTTCCGGATTTTCCGGAATTTCCCCCGGTTTCCCAGAGATTTCCGGGAGTGTGAAAGTGAGGGTTGTTCCAGAACGGTGAGTGGCTTGTGGTTAAACTTGTGGAGACAGTTTGGACTTAGAAAAATTTTGTGTACCAGCGGCGATCAGCGGCGACCACAACTTATATTAGGGAAAACGTAAGTTGATACCATCGGTCCCTTATAAAATTAAGTTCACGGACTTATAAAATTTGGTTAATACACGAACAACTTTTGGACTTAGTAAAAACAGAAGCTCGGAAGTTTGGCGTTAAGGATTATTGTGCTGTGTGAGACCATTTTAGCGTAGGTTCGCAAAAGAAAAGGGGAAGTAGAGAACAAAAAAAAATAAAAAAATTGGAAGATACTACTACCATAAAGGGAGGGTGTGCTTAGGTGGGAGAGTGTGCTTAGGGACTCACTAAGTGACTGCCCGGTCCCAGTCAAGTGTTTCGGTGCGGCGGCCCAGCCGCCAGCAACCCCCTCCTCGGCATCATGGCAGATAACGAGGATGTGGCTCGCCTACAATAGGAGCTAATTGAGGCGGAGATGGAGCGCAAAGCTGAGGAGCTGCGAGTCCTATCCGAAATGCGCCAGGATGCTGGGTTCACCCAGACAATCCCTTGCTCGCACCCCCCCCCCCAAGGGTTTAGCACGCCAATGGGGGAACCTAGGCCGCCATCACCAATGGACGCGGAGGGAGGTCGCGCCCCGGCTGGTGAAAAAAGATGGCTCACATCGCCGGAGGAGGTCCAGGGAGCGCTGCGGCGCTGCTTGGCCAAGAGGACGGGCCGAGTGGACGTGCCGCCTATTGGGGGCCTGCTATAGGCCGCCGTCGCCGCCCCCACCGCCTGCGGCTGACGCTAACCCGCGACCCAATGTGGATGATCTTGCGACGGCGCCGGTCGACGTGCTCGCGGGCATGGCATCCGCCTCCACGCGAGGCATTATGGAAGCTATTAGAGCTAAAACCTCCAAACTAAACAAGGACGAGATTGCGGCAATTGGTGCTCACACAGAGCGTCTGGGGGCAGTCATTCTTCATCTATCCCTGAGGGTTGCGGCGGCGGAGAGCAGGGCGGATTTGGCGGAGCAGCGGGTGAGGACTGGAGTCGCAGCAGCAGCGTCGGCGCACACCCACGGCGCGGCAATGATGGGGCAGCCGCAGGCGGTCAGGAGCTTCGCGGACGCGCTTCGTCTAGGCAGAGTGCAGGAGCCGGTCCCTATTGTCCGCCCCCCGGGCCCTTCGGTGGTCATTTATCCAGCGGAGGACCAGAGGGAGGCAATGAAAACTGCGGAGGATACAAGGAGGGTACTACTGGACGCGGTTCGGCCGGGGCAGCTGGGGCTGCAAATTGCCGGGGTCAGAAAGGTGGGCAACGCCGGGATTGTTGTGCAGACCACTTCGCCTGCAGCAGCCGACACACTGAAAAAGGCGGTCCCCCCTACGCTACGCAAGGCGGAGCCAGCGGAGCGCTGGCCACTCATCGCCCTCACGGGCATTGACAAGGAGGCCACTATGGAGACGGTGCTCACCGACCTCAAGGAGCAGAACCTCCAGGAGGACGAGGCCTGGACGAGGGAGAGGTTGGAGCAAGAGCTGCGCCTCATTTATAAGCGCAATAGGCACGGCAATAGGACGAGGTGGGTGTGCCAGGCCTCAAGAGACCTGCGGCGGTCGCTGATCAGCAGGGGCCGTATCTATTTGGGGTGGGACGTGGTGGAGGTGACGGATCACGTCTCTGTCACGTGCTGCAGCCGATGCCAGCTATATGGTCACCCAGAAAAGTACTGCCGGTCCAAGGCCATGGTGTGCGGCAAATGTGGGGAGGAGGGACATCGAAACGCGGAGTGCCAGGCTGCATCCCCGACGTGTGCAACGTGCAAGAGGTTTGGGCGCAAGGGGGCCCAAACACACCACACTGCATCACGCGACTGCCCCGCCAGGGCACACGCCGAGCGGAACGCGGTTAGCCAGACCAATTACCATGGCTGAGCTACGCGTCGGCCAACTAAACCTGCAGGGCTCGGCAGTTGCAACGGCGGAGCTCCCGAGGATCGCAGCGGAGGAAGAACTGGACGTCATCCTCATTCTTTCGTCGCGGCGCGCGGCTCGGCGGCAGCGCTTGGGCAGCTTTTGCTGCCGGAGGGCCCTTGTCCTAAAGCGGGAATATTTGTGGCGCGCCTGGACGTGGCGTGCGCGGTGCTGCGGCACCTGACAAACGCCCACTGTATCGTCTGCCACATAGCCTGGGGGAAGTTTTCGATCCATGTTGCCAGTGCATACTTCCAGTATTCCGAGGATATCTCATCACATCTAGAGAACTGCACAAGGGTGCTGCGAACACTTAGGGGTCACCGTATGCTGCTGGGGGCTGACGTCAACGCCCACTCGCCTCTCTGGCACTCTGCACCGCGCCACTACATCGGGCGAGGCCGTGAAGTGGCTCGAAGGCGGGAACAAGTGGAGGACTTCCTGTTGGCACACGACTTGGTCGTGCATAATGCGCCGGGCCAGCCGTCAACCTTCTACACCGCTAACGGGGAGTCCAACATAGACGTCACCGTTTCGGGAGCGCGGTGTGGACTGGGACCGATTCCAGGCCAGGATCCACGAGCGAGTGGGTACAATAGACTGGACGAAGCCTGCAAGTGTTGTATGCAAGGAGTTCACGCGAATTATCGCGTGGACAGCAGACGAATGCCTGGGCACGTGTGGTGATGGTAAGAAAGCGAAAGGTTACGAATAGTGGTCTCCTGCGTTGGAGAACTTACGTAAAAAGAATAATAGGTTGAGGAAAGCTTGCCAGGACGTAAGGAAGGCAGGAGGGGATCGAGAGGTGTGTGCGAGGAATGTTTTTCACATGTGCCGCAGTAAGTACAGGGCAGCGATGGAGAAGGCGCAGCTCGACTTCTTTCGGAAGCTGGCCGACGCGGGAAATCAGGACCAATGGGGCTTGGCTTATCGTGCGGCCAGTGGAAGGTTCCGACCCCCACCTAATGTAGTGAATGGCACCAAGCTCGCGGAGGGATTCGCAACGGATGTAGACGGCGCCATGCGGGGTCTGATGGGTGCCCTGTGCCCTGACGACGATCCGTCGCGGGACACAGCGTACCATAGACAAGTGCGACTGGCGGCTGCCTGCATCCCGACGGGTCGGGATACGCCTCCTCTGTCGTGTCAGGATCTGGAGAAAATAGTTAAGGATCTTCTTAACACGGCTCCGGGAATCGATGGGATAACGGCGGGCATTGTCAGGCGTGTGTGGCGGGTGGCTCAGGCTGAACTGACACACATGTTTGGTATGTGCGTAGTCGAGGGTGTCGCCGCCCAACCCACTTATGCCGACGCCAACTGCCAGTGAAAGTTTCGAGGGGGAGACGGATCCGCTTATGTCCGCCCCAGCCGAGACGCTGGCGGGCATAGCGACCACCTCTACCAAAGGGATCATGGAAGCAGTAAGGGCGAGGACGTCCAAGTTAAACAAAGATGAACTGGCGGCCATTGGAGTGCACACGGAGAGGTTGTCTGCTGTGGTGACGCACCTCACGCTGCGCCTAGCGGCAGCTGAGAGCAGGGCGGCCTTGGCTGACACCAAAGCAAAAGCTGCAGAGCAACGTGCAGCGCGGACGGCGGTCGGGGCGCCGTCTCCGTCAATTCCAGCTACGGCGTCGTATGCGGCAGCACAGAGGCTGCCGAGGCGCCAGGAACCGCTCCGTATAGGCGCACCACCGGGGCCACTTCTGGCATTTTACCCCGTTGACGAAGATGACGCAATCAAGACCGCGGAGGAGACCAAGGCGGTCCTCAAAAAGGCAGTGGACCCTACTAAAGAATGGATACAGGTCGCTAAGGTGAGGAAAGTGGGCAATGCGGGTGGGGCAAGAGTTGGTCCGGGGGTTCGCCAGGGTGACCCGTTATCGCCCGTGCGGTTCAACGTGGCGATGGATGCGATACTAGCGGCTCTACCGAGGGGAGTTGGTTATAGGCTGGAGGGCAAGAGTGTCTCGGCTCTGGCTTATGCTGACGACCTGGTCCTGCTTGCAGGTTCAAAGGTGGGCATGCAATCCTCCATCGACAGTGCGTGGCGCACGAGGCAGATGTTGAGTCTTCTCATCAGCCACGCGAAAAGCGCTGTGCATTCGATAGTACCGGATGGGAAGCGCAAGAAAATGCACTACCTAACCGACCGTGCCTTTAAGGTGGGGTGGCGGTGGTTGAGGCAGTTCTCAAGCGTGGAACGATGGCGCTATCTAGGAGTCGACTTCAAAGCGTCTGGATGCGTGACGTTAGAGCACGAACTTAAAGTAGCCTTAGATAATATCTCTAAGGCTCCCCTTAAACCGCAGCGGCAGCTCGAACTTGCAAGGTTTCACCTGATCCAGAGGTTCCTACACGGCCTCGTGCTGGGTAGTGTTACGGACGACAGGTTAAGGCTGCTCGACGTCCAGATCCGGAGGGCGGTGCGGAAATGGCTGCGGTTGCCAAAGGACGTGCCGATCGGGTACTTTCACGCAGCAACCGCGGACGGTGGCTTGGCGATCCCATCGTTAAGGGCCTGGGTGCCGGATTTCATCCATAAGAGGTTCGGTCGCTTGGACTCCTCGCGGTGACCAGTGGCCAAAGCTGCCGCCAGATCCGATAGGATCCGAAGGAAGCTTCAGTGGGCCGAGAGGCAGCTCCAGCGTCTCACCGCTGAAAACCCCAAGTCTGGGGAGCGGACGACCGGAATGTTTTGGCGTGAAGCCCTGCACACAGCCGTGGATGGACTCGAGTTAAGAGAAAGTCCACGAGTACCCGCTTCTACTAAGTTGGTGGGGGCACATTGTGTGCAGTATACTGGCCGGGACTTCGTGCAGTTTGTGCACACTCATATTAATGCGCTCCCGTCGCGAGTACGCAACACACGGGGGCGCAGGACTGGTGCTGTGTCAGAGTTGAACTGCCGTGCAGGTTGCATGGTTAGGGAAACGACGGCAGAGAAAGTCCGACATCATTGCCTCCAGGAATGGTGTGGGAGTGATTGTGGATGCGCAGGTGGTCTCAGGCCAGCGTAATCTCGATGAGCTTCATCGTGAGAAGCGTTATAAGTACGGTAATCATGATGAACTCGTTGAGAAAGTCGCTGGCATACTAGGACTACCTTGTAAAGAGAGCATCCATTCGACCTCTTGTACTTTGTCCTGGAGAGGTGTGTGGAGCCTAGCGTCCCATAGGGAGCTTAAAAGGTTCGTCGGGCTGGATGAGGGAGTGTTGGCTGGCATCCCGTCTTTGGTGCTGCGTGGCTCACACATGAACTGGACACGTTTCAATCACATGACCAACCAAGCCGGTCAGTGGGTAGCCTTAGGGGCGGATTTAGGAGTTGGAGTATATTCTTAGGGGCGCTATGAGAAGCAAAGAAAACGAAAATATTTTTTTTTCGTTAAAAAAATTTTTGGGACTTAAAAATTTTTTCGAAAAAAATTTTTTTTTTTCGAATTGGTACCATACGCTTATAGGCACCATGAGCAGTGCAGAAAACGAAAAAAAAAATTTTGCCAAAAAAAAATTTTTTGGGACTTGCAAAATTTTTCCATAACAAGTGGCTCTCGTTACGGTAAAGTTTCGACCCTACCTCAACTATGCTAAAAATACGCGAATTATTGGGAATTCTCAATACTCGGGCGATCCAAAGTTTTTGCTGTCGTTATAATTCGTTGTAGTTTGTTGTAATTTGTTGTTGTGATTTGATATTATTTAGTGTTGATTTTTATTTTCGTTTTGTTAGTTTTTAATTTTAGTTTGTTTTAGTGGTTTTTTATTTGATTTTTTTCGTGTTTTTTTAGTTAGTAAGATTTAATTTGTTTTATTTTTTAGTCTTAGTTTTTTTTATTTTCTTATTAGTTTTCAGTTAGTTTTAAGTTAGTTTTTCTTAGTTTTAGTTAGTTTATTAGTTAGTTTATTATATTGCAAAAACTATGGATCCTTTCCAGCTTATTTTGGACAGGAATTTTAGTTTGTGGAATTATGCAGCCAATATTTCCACTGAGGAAAGGGCCATTGAAGCGGCGAAAAAGTTGGAATGCGGAACGTAATACTAATTACAAATTGGGGTTCAGATGGCGTTGTAGAAGGGCAGGCTGCAATGTCATAACGTCTCCATTAAAAGGTAGGATCGCAGTCAAGCACTGGTTTATATCAATTAATTAAAAAAAAAAGGGACTTTTTTTGAACGTAGCAACGTGTCAATTTTGAACACGTCGAGACTTCTGCTGCACTTTTGTTTTTAACTAATTTCTTTTTTTTGTGCCATTACAACAATCTTGAATAGTAGTATGTATTACTAAAATCCAAATTATAATATCTTATACAAATATAGTTTTTTAATGGATAATGGTCTTAACATTTAAACGCTCCCGCGCATAAAGTCGTCGATTGACAGTGCACGCCCTTGTTAAAGCTGTCCCTAATCCTAGTCCTGCCAATGCCACTCACCCTAACAAAAGATACAGTCATTGCAGTGGAGTAGAGTAGGTTTTTGCCACTTGGGGCCGACCGGAAATACGCCGCCCCTTTATTTCATTCACCTCACCTCTAGCGCTTCAACATGTGTCCTGAGGTCTTTTTAAAAACTTTATTTTCACCAGTTGGGGATGACTGAGAGTGAACCACTCCTTTCAGTAACTGCAAGAAGAACCTCCTAACAACGCGTTGACGTAGAAAAAAAGTGAAATAGCTTTCTAGCGTTCCAAAAAAGGCTTTTTGATATCTTTTATCCGCTGTTGCACACCTGTGTCGCATCCAGTCATTGACCTCTACAATATTCATAATATCGAGCCTATCAGTCACTAATTTATTTCTTTCGAAGTTTTGTTTTTAGTTTCTATAAAATCATAATAAAACGGCCCCTTTTCGTATGTCGCCCCCCACCGCCTTGCCCTAAACTACGCCCCTGAGTCACTGCATAAATTGTTGCGTCCTAAGCAAAAACTTAGGTAAATTGTTATTCCAGTTTTTATCCGAGCTATACAATTTTGGAAATATACCTAAAGCATTTTATAAGCATATGCGTACTCGATGTAAAAGTCGTCCGACACGTATAATTTTTTTTCAATATTACGTGGGTTTTTTTCATCGTCTCATACTTTGCTACTAGAGCCACCACTAGACCAATTTTTTTTTGTTTTCTGCACGGCTCATGGTGCCTATAAGCGTATGGTACCAATTCGAAAAAAAATATTTTTTTTAATTTTTAAGTCCCAAATTTTGTTTTACCTATTTTTTTTTGTTTTCTGCACGGCTCATGGTGCCTATAAGCGTATGGTACCAATTTGAAAAAAAAAAATTTTTTTTCGAAATATTTTCTAAGTCCCGCGCCATAGCGCCCCTAAGGCTACACTCCAACCAGCGCGGGTAAACGGCGGGAGTAACTATGACTCTCTTAACCGTTGGACCGTCCGACTAGAAGCGTCTCTTACTGGTGTCCTTGATTTAGAGCTAGCGTTTCGGCGCTAGCTTAGAGGCGTACCGCGCATACCACCCCGTCTTGACCTTTAGGGGTCCAGGGTGTGGTAGGCCCAGAGACTCTGGTCATACTAACTTGACCAGGGTGCGCGGGAGTACTGATGTGTTCGGTGCTGAAATCTGGGCCGGCCCAGGGGTAGTCCCGATGGGGGTCTTCGGATCCCAAATCTAGCAGCTCGCTCCGGCTGGGACAAACGAGAGCTGTGGGTGAACCTTGTGGTGGGGCTAGCCCCCCCACCACAAAATGGTTGAAAAGGGGTCGCTTTCGATTATTTATGTAGCAATGACGGTCGAGCCTCCGGCCTCCCACAGGAGCCGGAGGTAGCGACCCTTAAACCTGTTAGTTTGGGCGCTCGATCCTCGTCCCCATCGGGGCGGGGGGAGGGTGATTGGAAGTGTCCGGAATGTAGTGGGTCATTCCGGTCCAAAATAGGATTGGGCCAGCATGTACGGCTGGCCCATCCTTCGACGGCCAACGCCGCAGCCGTCCCACCCCAAGTGAAGCGGAGGTGGCGCAATGAGGAGGTGGAGCTTCTTGCTCAGACGGAGGCGCGTCTGGTTAGAGCTGGAGGCAGTGCAAGCACTATAAACCAACTTTTGATGGTGGAGTTGCCCAATTTTGGGAGAACCCTGGACGCAGTCAAAGGCTACAGGAGGAAGGAGACATATAAGAGCCGGGTACAAGCGTGCCTGGCAGAGATGGATAGGTCTCCTTCCAGTGCGCCAGAGGTAGAGGTGCTGAGTGGGGGCACCCCTGTAGTTCAAGAGGTTTGCACTGCTGAAAGTTCGACACCGGAGCGGCCTGTCTTTGAGGTTGAGGCCCCCTCCGATGACGTGTCGTTCCCCGTTAGCTTGCAAAGCCCGATCCGGTCCGAGGCACTACACCACGCCAAGATCGTAGAGGACCTCCTTGCGGGGGCTGAAGCGAAATTGGCGCAGGGTGCGCGTGACACGAGAAGGTGGGAGCGGCCTAAGCGTAAAGGCCAAACTCAGACCGACGAAATACCGCTTGCGAAGTTGTCGGCCAGAAAACGGCGCCGAATGGAGTACGCGAGAGTGCAGCAGGTGTATAGGACCTGTAGGTCTCGATGTGCTGCTGAAGTAATCGACGGCCAGACTCGGGGTGTCAGGCATAGTCTGTCGGAGCTGGAAGCCTATGGGCGACCAGTGATGGAGGCCGTGTCTGGTGCCCCGGGGCTCACACCGGAGGCTTTGGGTGCGTTACAGCACCAAGAGCAGTACGGGGGCAGGCGCGATTACTCGCAGCTGTGGCAGCCTTTTACCTCAGAAGAGGTTAAGGCCTGCCGCATAGATAACAGGTCGGCTCCGGGTCCTGACGGAATTCTTCCAGGGGCCTGGAATAAGGTGTCCGCTGTAGCTCAGGCGGAAATATTCAGCGCGTGGATGAGAAATGGGGTCCCTGAGCAACTTCGCGGCTGCCGGACGGTTACCTAAGACGGAGAATCCTGCTGGGCCTGGGGAGTATCGGCCGATTTCGATCGCGTCGGTGCCCCTTAGGCACATGCACTCTGTCTTGGCGAGAAGGCTTGAGGCATGCTGCCCTCCCGATGCACGACAGCGTGGATTTATCTGCGCTGACGGCACACTCGAAAATTCGGCTGTGCTGGACGCGGTGCTGGGAGAGTGCAGGAAGAAGTTGCGTGAATGCCATGTTGCAGTGCTAGATTTTGCCAAGGCGTTCGATACGGTGTCGCATGCGGCACTTATTGATCTGCTGCGGAAAAGAGGCCTGCCTCAGGGGTTCTGTGACTACGTTGCGAGGCTGTATGCCACTTCCGAGACTGTCTTGGTCGTGAATGGAGCCCGTTGCGGTCCTGCAAGAGTTGGTCAGGGGGTTCATCAGGGTGACCCGTTGTCGCCCGTGCTGTTCAACGTGGCGATGGATGCGATACTAGCGGCTCTACCGAGGGGAGTTGGTTATAGGCTGGAGGGTGAGGCGAAAAGCGCTGTGCTTCCGATGGTGCCGGATGGGAAGCGCAAGAAGATGCACTACCTGACCGACCGTGCCTTTAAGGTGGGGTCGCGATGGTTGAGGTAGGTTTCAAGCGTGGAACGATGGCGCTATCTAGGAGTCGACTTCAAAGCATCTGGATGCGTGACGTTAGAGCACGACCTTAAAGTAGACTTAGAGAATATCTCTAAGGCTCCCCTGAAGCCGCAGCAGCGGCTCGAACCGGCAAGGGTTCACCTGATCCCGAGATTCCTACACGGCCTCGTGCTGGGTAGCGTTACGGATGATAGGTTAAGGTTGCTCGACGTCCAGATCCGGAGGGCGGTGCGGAAATGGCTGCGGTTGCCAAAGGACGTGGCGATCGGGTACTTCCACGCAGCAACCACGGATGGCGGCTTGGCGATCCCATCGTTGAGGGCCTGGGTGCCGGATCTCATCCTTAAGAGGTTTGGGCGCTTGGATTCTTCGCGGTGGCCAGTGGCCAAAGCTATCGCCAGATCCGATAGGATCCGAAGGAAGCTGCAGTGGGCCGAGAGGCAGCTCCAGCGTCTCAACGCTGAAAACGCCAAGTCTGGGGAGCGGACGACCGCATTGTTTTGGCGTGAAGCCCTGCACACTGCCGTGGATGGACTTGAGTTAAGGGAAAGTCCACGAGTGCCCGCTTCTACTAAGTGGATGCGGGCACATTGTGTGCAGTATACTGGCCGGAACTTCGTGCAGTTCGTGCACACTCATATTAATGCGCTCCCGTCGCGAGTACGCAACACACGGGGGCGCAGGACTGGTGCTGTGTCGGAGTTGAACTGCCGTGCAGGTTGTATGGTTAGGGAAACGACGGCACACATCATCCAACAGTGTCACAGAACACAGGGCGGCCGTATTGAACGCCATAACTGTATTACGGAAGTCGTCAGCTCTGCCATGATGGACAAAGGGTGGACGGTGGTGAAGGAACCGCATGTCAGGACTGCAGTCGGACTCAGAAAGCCAGACATCATTGCCTCCAGGAATGGTGTGGGAGTGATTGTGGATGCGCAGGTGGTCTCAGGCCAGCGTAATCTCGATGAGCTTCATCGTGAGAATCGTAATAAGTACGGTAATCGTGATGAACTCGTTGAGAAAGTCGCTGGCATACTAGGACTACCTTGTAAAGAGAGCATCCATTCGACTTTGTCCTGGAGAGGTGTGTGGAGCCTAGCGTCCCATAGGGAGCTTAAAAGGTTCGTCGGGCTGGATGAGGGAGTGTTGGCTGGCATCCCGTCTTTGGTGTTACGTGGCTCGCACATGAACTGGACACGGTTCAATCGCATGACCACCCAAGCCGACTGAGACGGGGAGCGAGTGCTCGAATTCCTGTGATAAGGGCTGCCGTCGGGCCCAGAGGTCGAACAAGGCTCCCCTTTTTTCAAGTCAATTTTTGTAACATCGGATTCGACCTCGCCAAAGATCCCACCGGCGAAATACCTGTATGTGCGGTGACGGTGGAAGGGATGTGGGAGTCCCGTCACGACAATCCATAATGATTAGTTGTTTTCATTAAGGATGAAGGCACATGACCGGGCCAAAATAGCCAAATGCCTCGTCATCTAATTAGTGACGCGCATGAATGGATTAACGAGATTCCCACTGTCCCTATCTACTTCTACTTCGTCGTTGGACTTGGTGCAGTGCGGACGTGCGGACGTTCGCTCCCACATCTTTTTTCTGATTGGTTGACAGCAAAGTTCGGTACCTCCTTGTTCCTCCTAAATGTTCTCGCATCTAAGACCGCGGCCATACTTGATTTCGAAAGAGAACAAGATACCCGTAGGCGGAGCGCGGTGACGTTTCACCCAGCGCGGGAGTGCGTAGTGCGACAGTGACGTTTACAGGTGGGAGTTGTTGTACCTCATGGCTTCTTTCCGAAAAGCATAGGGGCGGACACCCTATCCCAGGTTTCTGGGTGATGCGGCTCGGCCCCTACGCATTGATGTGAGGTAGAGTTGCAGTTCTTGCGCTCGACGGTTGCTCATCTAACGTTGCGGGAGTAATCCTGCTAACATGAGTGCTAAGGGGGGGAGGTTAGGTCCGCATAGGTGTTGAGCTACTGTGCCCACCCCGCTTTGGCGTTGGACTCTTAGTGGCTGCGTTTCGCAGGATGCCATAAGGACTAGGGTGCTTGTTTTTCCATTTGTGTAGCATGCACCTTTAAGACGGGGGGAGATCCTGGTCCCGCTATCCCGGCCGTCTGCCATCAGTCCGAGCTGTGCAATTAACGGGCACATTTTTGTCCATGTGCAGTGAGGGCCGGCGGGCGGTGCATGAGGCCTCTTGAGGCCTCTGCGAGATCGAGGCCCAAACGCGAGTCATTAGACTGTCGTCTGAGTCCTCCATTAACGACGTGTGCGATATACCAGGCGTGTAGTTGGTCACAGGATGTCCGGCGGAGCGTTGTAACCGGTATTCGGTGGTGTGTGCATTAAGTTTGGTGTGGTAGGATGATAGAAGACTGCTTCTGACGCTCCGGGTGGGTAAGTGGGGGGCCTAGGCAGCCCCCCACACCCCCGCGCGGCGGTCGCACCTCTGACTCTTTTAAAGTAGCTAAATGCCTCATCATCTAATTAGTGACGCGCATGAATGGATTAACGAGATTCCCACTGTCCCTATCTACAACTGTCCCTATGTCCAGAGTTCGCTGCCTGCGCTCATGCTGAGCGGACGTGCGGACGTGTTCTCCGTGATCTTTTTTTCCTATTGGTTGTTGCGGAAAGTCGGTCCCTCTAGTACTATCTTGCGTGAGATCGCATTTAAGCCCGCGGCCATCTTGGTATCGGAGTGAGATCGCGCTACTCGTAGGCGGAGCGCGGTGACGTCTTCCCCCCCGCGACGGGTAGTGTGCAAGTGCGAAAGAGACGCTATTGTGAAAGTGACATTTAAGTTTGTACGCGACAGTGACATTTGAGTGAAGTTGTGACAGTGACACTCGGTGACGCGATAGTGACGTTTTTGTAGTGACAGTGACACTTGGTGTGTAAATTCCCCACCCCCTGCGATTTTTGACGTTTTTCCCCCCTGCCCCCCCTACCCCCCTCGAGTGCTTGCCCCCCTCCATCCCTCATCGGAGGGTGTCGAGACTGGCCCTGAGCTCTCTCCTGCTTAGCCACTGAGGGTTCTGGGGAGATTGGAGTTTTTCCGGATTTTCCGGAATTTCCCCCGGTTTCCCAGAGATTTTCGGGAGCGTGAAAGTGAGGGTTGTTCCAGAAGGGTGAGTGGAATTGGACTTAGAAAAATTTTGTGTACCAGCGGCGATCAGCGGCGACTACAACTTATATTAGTGAAAACGTAAGTTGATACCATCGGTCCCTTATAAAATTAAGTTCACGGACTTAGAAAAATTTGGTTAATACACGAACAATTTTTGGACTTAGTAAAAACAGAAGCTGGGAAGATCGGCGTTAAGGATTATTGTGCTGTGTGAGACCTGTTTAGCGTAGGGTCGCAAAAGAAAAGGGGAAGTATGCACAAAAAAAAAAAAAAAAAATTGAGATTACTACTACCATAACGAGAGGGTGTGCTTAGGGACTCACTAAGTGACTGCCCGGTCCCAGTCAAGTGTTACGGTGCGGCGGCCCGGCCGCCAGCACCCCCCCCCCCCCTCGGCATCATGGCCGAGAGCGAGGATGTGGCTCGCCTGCAGCAGGAGCTGATTGAGGCGGAGATGGAGCGCAAGGCGGAGGAGCTGCGCATCCTATCCGAAATGCGCCAGGATGCTGGGTTCACCCCCAGACAATCCCTTGCTCGCACCCCCCCCCAAGGGTTAGCACGCCGATGGGGGAACCTAGGCCGCCATCACCAATGGAAGCGGAGGGAGGTCGCGCCTGAGGTCCAGGGAGCGCTGCGGCGCTGCTTGGCCAAGAGGACGGGCCGAGTGGACGTGCCGCCTATTGGGGGCCTGCTATCTCGGCCAGTGACTGCGCCGCCGTCGCCGCCCCCACCGCCTGCGGCTGACGCTAACCCGCGACCCAATGTGGATGATCTTGCGACGGCGCCGGTCGACGTGCTCGCGGGCATGGCATCCGCCTCCACGCGAGGCATTATGGAAGCTATTAGAGCTAAAACCTCCAAACTAAACAAGGACGAGATTGCGGCAATTGGTGCTCACACAGAGCGTCTGGGGGCAGTCATTCTTCATCTATCCCTGAGGGTTGCGGCGGCGGAGAGCAGGGCGGATTTGGCGGAGCAGCGGGTGAGGACTGGAGTCGCAGCAGCAGCGTCGGCGCACACCCACGGCGCGGCAATGATGGGGCAGCCGCAGGCGGCCAGGAGCTTCGCGGACGCGCTTCGTCTAGGCAGAGGGCAGGAGCCGGTCCCTATTGTCCTCCCCCCCCGGGCCCTTCGGTGGTCATTTATCCAGCGGAGGACCAGAGGGAGGCAATGAAAACTGCGGAGGATACAAGGAGGGTACTACTGGACGCGGTTCGGCCGGGGCAGCTGGGGCTGCAAATTGCCGGGGTCAGAAAGGTGGGCAACGCCGGGATTGTTGTGCAGACCACTTCGCCTGCAGCAGCCGACACACTGAAAAAGGCGGTCCCCCCTACGCTACGCAAGGCGGAGCCAGCGGAGCGCTGGCCACTCATCGCCCTCACGGGCATTGACAAGGAGGCCACTATGGAGACGGTGCTCACCGACCTCAAGGAGCAGAACCTCCAGGAGGACGAGGCCTGGACGAGGGAGAGGTTGGAGCAAGAGCTGCGCCTCATTTATAAGCGCAATAGGCACGGCAATAGGACGAGGTGGGTGTGCCAGGCCTCAAGAGACCTGCGGCGGTCGCTGATCAGCAGGGGCCGTATCTATTTGGGGTGGGACGTGGTGGAGGTGACGGATCACGTCTCTGTCACGTGCTGCAGCCGATGCCAGCTATATGGTCACCCAGAAAAGTACTGCCGGTCCAAGGCCATGGTGTGCGGCAAATGTGGGGAGGAGGGACATCGAAACGCGGAGTGCCAGGCTGCATCCCCGACGTGTGCGACGTGCAAGAGGTTTGGGCGCAAGGGGGCCCAAACACACCACACTGCATCACGCGACTGCCCCGCCAGGGCACACGCCGAGCGGAACGCGGTTAGCCAGACCAATTACCATGGCTGAGCTACGCGTCGGCCAACTAAACCTGCAGGGCTCGGCAGTTGCAACGGCGGAGCTCCCGAGGATCGCAGCGGAGGAAGAACTGGACGTCATCCTCATTCAGGAGCCTTTCGTCGCGGCGCGCGGCTCGGTGGCAGCGCTTGCGCAGCTTTTGCTGCCGGAGGGCCCTTGTCCTAAAGCGGGAATATTTGTGGCGCGCCTGGACGTGGCGTGCGCGGTGCTGCGGCACCTGACAAACGCCCACTGTATCGTCTGCCACATAGCCTGGGGGAAGTTTTCGATCCATGTTGCCAGTGCATACTTCCAGTATTCCGAGGATATCTCATCACATCTAGAGAACTGCACAAGGGTGCTGCGAACACTTAGGGGTCACCGTATGCTGCTGGGGGCTGACGTCAACGCCCACTCGCCTCTCTGGCACTCTGCACCGCGCCACTACATCGGGCGAGGCCGTGAAGTGGCTCGAAGGCGGGAACAAGTGGAGGACTTCCTGTTGGCACACGACTTGGTCGTGCATAATGCGCCGGGCCAGCCGTCAACCTTCTACACCGCTAACGGGGAGTCCAACATAGACGTCACCGTTTCGGGAGCGCGGTGTGGACTGGGACCGATTCCAGGCCAGGATCCACGAGCGAGTGGGTACAATAGACTGGACGAAGCCTGCAAGTGTTGTATGCAAGGAGTTCACGCGAATTATCGCATGGACAGCAGACGAATGCCTGGGCACGTGTGGTGATGGTAAGAAAGCGAAAGGTTACGAATAGTGGTCTCCTGCGTTGGAGAACTTACGTAAAAAGAATAATAGGTTGAGGAAAGCTTGGCAGGACGTAAGGAAGGCAGGAGGGGATCGAGAGGTGTGTGCGAGGAATGTTTTTCACATGTGCCGCAGTAAGTACAGGGCAGCGATGGAGAAGGCGCAGCTCGACTTCTTTCGGAAGCTGGCCGACGCGGGAAATCAGGACCAATGGGGCTTGGCTTATCGTGCGGCCAGTGGAAGGTTCCGACCCCCACCTAATGTAGTGAATGGCACCAAGCTCGCGGAGGGATTCGCAACGGATGTAGACGGCGCCATGCGGGGTCTGATGGGTGCCCTGTGCCCTGACGACGATCCGTCGCGGGACACAGCGTACCACAGACAAGTGCGACTGGCGGCTGCCTGCATCCCGACGGGTCGGGATACGCCTCCTCTGTCGTGTCAGGATCTGGAGAAAATAGTTAAGGATCTTCTTAACACGGCTCCGGGAATCGATAGGATAACGGCGGGCATTGTCAGGCGTGTGTGGCGGGTGGCTCAGGCTGAACTGACACACATGTTTGGTATGTGCGTAGTCGAGGGTGTCGCCGCCCAACCCACTTATATAGTGAAAGTTTCGAGGGGGAGACGGATCCGCTTATGTCCGCCCCAGCCGAGACGCTGGCGGGCATAGCGACCACCTCTACCAAAGGGATCATGGAAGCAGTAAGGGCGAGGACGTCCAAGTTAAACAAAGATGAACTGGCGGCCATTGGAGTGCACACGGAGAGGTTGTCTGCTGTGGTGACGCACCTCACGCTGCGCCTAGCGGCAGCTGAGAGCAGGGCGGCCTTGGCTGACACCAAAGCAAAAGCTGCAGAGCAACGTGCAGCGCGGACGGCGGTCGGGGCGCCGTCTCCGTCAATTCCAGCTACGGCGTCGTATGCGGCAGCACAGAGGCTGCCGAGGCGCCAGGAACCGCTCCGTATAGGCGCACCACCGGGGCCACTTCTGGCATTTTACCCCGTTGACGAAGATGACGCAATCAAGACCGCGGAGGAGACCAAGGCGGTCCTCAAAAAGGCAGTGGACCCTACTAAAGAATGGATACAGGTCGCCAAGGTGAGGAAAGTGGGCAATGCGGGTGGGGCAAGAGTTGGTCCGGGGGTTCGCCAGGGTGACCCGTTATCGCCCGTGCGGTTCAACGTGGCGATGGATGCGATACTAGCGGCTCTACCGAGGGGAGTTGGTTATAGGCTGGAGGGCAAGAGTGTCTCGGCTCTGGCTTATGCTGACGACCTGGTCCTGCTTGCAGGTTCAAAGGTGGGCATGCAATCCTCCATCGACAGTGCGTGGCGCACGAGGCAGATGTTGAGTCTTCTCATCAGCCACGCGAAAAGCGCTGTGCATTCGATAGTACCGGATGGGAAGCGCAAGAAAATGCACTACCCAACCGACCGTGCCTTTAAGGTGGGGTGGCGGTGGTTGAGGCAGTTCTCAAGCGTGGAACGATGGCGCTATCTAGGAGTCGACTTCAAAGCGTCTGGATGCGTGACGTTAGAGCACGAACTTAAAGTAGCCTTAGATAATATCTCTAAGGCTCCCCTTAAACCGCAGCGGCAGCTCGAACTTGCAAGGTTTCACCTGATCCAGAGGTTCCTACACGGCCTCGTGCTGGGTAGTGTTACGGACGACAGGTTAAGGCTGCTCGACGTCCAGATCCGGAGGGCGGTGCGGAAATGGCTGCGGTTGCCAAAGGACGTGCCGATCGGGTACTTTCACGCAGCAACCGCGGACGGTGGCTTGGCGATCCCATCGTTGAGGGCCTGGGTGCCGGATTTCATCCATAAGAGGTTCGGTCGCTTGGACTCCTCGCGGTGACCAGTGGCCAAAGCTGCCGCCAGATCCGATAGGATCCGAAGGAAGCTTCAGTGGGCCGAGAGGCAGCTCCAGCGTCTCACCGCTGAAAACCCCAAGTCTGGGGAGCGGACGACCGGAATGTTTTGGCGTGAAGCCCTGCACACAGCCGTGGATGGACTCGAGTTAAGAGAAAGTCCACGAGTACCCGCTTCTACTAAGTGGATGCGGGCACATTCTGTGCAGTATACTGGCCGAGACTTCGTGCAGTTCGTGCACACTCATATTAATGCGCTCCCGTCGCGAGTACGCAACACACGGGGGCGCAGGACTGGTGCTGTGTCAGAGTTGAACTGCCGTGCAGGTTGCATGGTTAGGGAAACGACGGCAGAGAAAGTCCGACATCATTGCCTCCAGGAATGGTGTGGGAGTGATTGTGGATGCGCAGGTGGTCTCAGGCCAGCGTAATCTCGATGAGCTTCATCGTGAGAAGCGTTATAAGTACGGTAATCGTGATGAACTCGTTGAGAAAGTCGCTGGCATACTAGGACTACCTTGTAAAGAGAGCATCCATTCGACCTCTTGTACTTTGTCCTGGAGAGGTGTGTGGAGCCTAGCGTCCCATAGGGAGCTTAAAAGGTTCGTCGGGCTGGATGAGGGAGTGTTGGCCGGCATCCCGTCTTTGGTGCTGCGTGGCTCACACATGAACTGGACACGCTTCAATCGCATGTCTACCCAAGCCGACTGAGACGGGGTGCGAGTGCTAGAACTTCCTGTGTAGAGTGCTGACGTCGGGCCCAGAGGTCGTACAAGGCTCCCCTTTTTTGCCTGCCCTTCAAGTTTATTTTTGTAACAATACCAACTGGTTCGACCTCGCCAAAGATCCCACCGGCGAAATACCTAGTTTGTGCGGTGACCGTGGAAGGGATGTGGGAGTCCCGTCACAACAATCCATGATGATTAAAGCTGTTATCACTAAGGACGAAGGTACATGACTGGGCCAAAATAGCCAAATGCCTCGTCATCTAATTAGTGACGCGCATGAATGGATTAACGAGATTCTCACTGTCCCTATCTACTAGGAGTTCGCTGCCTGCGCTCGTGCTGAGCAGACGTGCGGACGTTCTCTCTCCCAATCTTTTTTGCTATTGTTTGTTGCGAAAAGTCGGTGCCTCTCGTATCATCTGGTACGAGATCGTACTTAAGCCCGCGGCCATGAGGTTTTCGAGCGAGATCGCGCATCTCGTAGGCGAAGCGCGGTGACGTTTTCCCCCCCGCGACGGGTAGTGTGCAAGTGCGAAAGAGACGCAATTGTGACAGTGACACTTGGAGTTTTGTAAGTGACAGTCCCATTAGTAAGTTAAGGGGCCATTCAAATATTACGTAAGCACTACAGGGGAGTGGGGGGTTCTTGCTTTGCTTATTTTTGATGACATGGGGGATAGGGGGGTCTAGACGGTGATTACGTCAGCAGTGCAACTTTTTTTTAGTTTTTTAAGGAAACAATGTCCATGTTTCAAAATCATAAGAAAGTGAGCAGACACATCGTTTACCAGCATACATCTAATGTCGTTGAAGTTGACATTAGTGTGTCGTGGACTGAGAACTGTTAACTTTAATTAATTATATCAAAATTTTAAATTAACTCTGTTTTTTTTTTTCCTTTATTTCAAGTATTCCTTTTTTCTAGACTTACAACTACTGCTCATAAATCAATAACCTAACTAACACATTGACAAATGCACGTACCAATGTTTACGTAAGCATGGGGGGGGGTGAGAGTATTACTTATTTTTGATGACTAGGGGGAGGGGGAAGTCAATATTTGCTAAAAATCTGCTTACGTAATACTTGAACGGCCCCTAAGTTGTGACAGTGACACTTCGAGTGTGATTCCTCCTACCCCCCTGCGATTTTGATGTTTTCCCCTCTGCCAAGAGTGTTTGCCCCATCCATCCCCCCCCCCTTGGAGGGTGTCGAGACGGGTCCTGAGCCCTCTCTTTAGTGGCCGCTTTCCCGGCCAGGAAAGGTGCTCCCAAAAAGGGTAAGTGCTGTGCGGTTACTACCGGAGAAAATTTCGGGACTTAGGGAATTTGCGTCTACCAGCGGCGACCGGTACTTAAAGCAGTGAAATCGTGACTTGATACCATCGCTCTACTATAAAAATAACTACGTTCATGGAATAAAATTTTGATTAATACACGAACCACTTTTCGGACTTAAAAATCTGAAATTTGGTGTGAAGGTGTTTTTTTTGATGTGCTGTGTGTGAGACCGTCTTAGTGTATAGGTTCGCAAAATAAAAGGGGAAGTAGTAAATAAAAGGAAAAAAAAAAAATATGTCCGTAAACAATAATACGTCCACTAACATAAAGGGAGGGTGTGCTTAGGGCAACAATAATAAGTGACTGCCCCGGTCCCAATCAAGTGTCTCGGTGTAGCGGCGCAGCCGCCAGCACCCCTGCATCATGGCCGAGAGCGATGACGTGACTCGCCACCAGCAGGAGCGCAGGAGGAACTGTGCATTTTGTCTGAAATGCGCCAAGAGGCTGGGTTCACGCCCCGACAATATCTTGCGCGCGCCCCCCACAAGGGTTTAGCACGCCAATGGGGGAACCCAGGCATCAATCACCAATGGATGCGGAGCGAGGTCGCGCCCCGGTTGGCGAGAAAAGATGGCTCACCTCGCCGGAGGTGGTCCAGGGAGCATTGCGGCGCTACTTAACCAAAAGAACGGGCCGAGTGGACGTGCCGCCGATTGGGGGCCTGCTGTCTCGGCCAGTGATCGCTCCGCCGTCGCCGCCCCCCCGCCTGCGGCTGACACTAATCTGAGATCTGATGATGTAGACGATTTGACGACGGCACCGGTCGACGTACTCGCGGGCCTGGCATCCGCCTCCAACCTGTCCTGTAGGGCTTCTCCCCTTCGAAGTCAACTCCATGATTCTGAAGGGGGGCTTAGCGAAGCGCCCGCCCACGATCAGTCTCGGCGGGGCCTCATTCAAAAGCGTGCGCTCGACCACACTACATTGTAGGTTAACTAAACATAAAAACAATACAACGCCCTACGAATCCAATAAAACAATGCCTACAGGGTGTTGTTGGGGCTGCCTTGGTACTCTAATTTGTTATTTTGACATGGAAAGGAAATGAATTGAATTTTAATATAATCTATATAATTGTGTATGTATGAGCGTATTTTGTGTGAATTGTAGTGTTTTACAATGGGAATAATTTCTTGACAAATAAACGATTACTATTATTATTAACAATGGTTAAGGCGTTATCTCTCTTTTTTCGCGTTGCCTTTTCGTCAAACATCGCGTTGGATAGCGTTAGATGAAATAACAACCTGATGGTAAGCAGTGATTCAACCGTTGATGGTGAGGCGCACTAGCAAGGCGCTAGGTGGTTGGTTACCGGTTCGGTCGTTAAATCTTGAGTTGTCTGGATAACTGTCATGTTTTTTCTCTTCTATCATCACACCTTCTAGTTTCGTTCTTCATTAATGTAGTTCCGTTGTCTTCGCAGCAGAGGATCCTGTGAATGTGAATCTGGTACAGCATTGAACGTAGAATCGGTAAATGAAAGATCTGAATGGTCTACATCAGGGTCGCAGAGAAATCCTTAGCAAAGAATCTTCTGTGATTGAAGAATGGGCTTTATTGCTAGTTTGGAGACATACGGAACTGATTCAGATTAAGTCCCGCAAACCTCCGTTGAAAAAGAAGAATCCTCCGACCAGACAGGTGTTTTATCTGGCTTGGGCAACTGTCCGAAAGATGATTTCGGGCTGTTGTATACGTTCAAATCGCACGGAGAACCCTAATTGCGCGATCCAGGGTTTCGTAGTATTAGTTTCTATGTGACGCCATAGATGTCGCTACACAACATAGTAAAACTCATACATCATCACACACACACACACCAGTCATGGTGTGTGTGACTCGCCGTCTATTACAATCCACTCACTTCTCATTACACACCAGGGCCTCAAGTCTGCTATTACAATAGTGTCAGAATGGTCTATCATTGACTTCATAATTGTTGATTTTGACAAGTTTGGTAATCTACTAATATAATGGCGTCATTATGACTTTCCAATGGTCAACCACTGACACTCCATTGAAAGAAATGGCATAGAATGGTAATCTCATACATAATGACAAATTAATATTTGACGTATGCGGATAACTGCAAAAATTTTGACAGTTCCTTTGATCAGTTACCTACCATTAGAACGTCATTGTGCAGTCATTGCTTTTAATTTATTTCAAGACAGCTCAATATTGTCATTCTATCACAAGACCATTGACCGATCAGTGATCGACCATTATGAATTATCAGATTACAAACTTTTAGCAAAATGACAATGGGATCGTGTTGGAATGACGAATTTATAAAAATAGCAGACTTAGGCCCCAGTTATGGTGTGTGTGACTCACCGTCCATTACAACCCACTCACTTCTCTTTAACTTTATTTTTATTGTTTTTGTTTTTCTTGTTGAATGCAAATAATGCTATACTCGTTAGCTCAATTTTTGTATGCAAATAATTTTCTAAGAGATTTGGCGATGAATACCGAGATACAGGGTTTAACCTAATTCGGTTACAGATGCACCTATTATACTGTATTGTATTTAAAATTAAATAGCACACTAAATTTTAAGTTGCTTTTTACCGACTTCAAAAACGAGGAGGTTCTGTGTTCGTCTGAATGTAACTTCACCGATTTCTCAGTCAATTGTGAACCGATTTTGAAATATATATTCTTTTTAATTCAAATGTTATGCTTCCCAGTTGGTCCCTATAGAAATATTGTTATTATCCGATCATGAACTTCGAAGATATGGAATAGAACTCCTCATTGGATCACAGCAGAACCGTCGTAACAAGTAAAATTGCTTTATGTAGACGTGTAGTCGATGACTAGCTGAAAGAAGAGGGGGAATATGTCGAACTGATCTGATGATGAAGCCAACTAATCTAACCACAGAACAGATAATGTGAATCTAACCGTGACTGGTATTATTAGAATTGTCATGAGATGCACTCTGGCTATATGGTATTTAAGTATGGCTAAGGGATACTTTTTAGTGGTGGTACCATAACTAAACAGTGTAAAATAAAAAACTTTTTACAAAAAAAAATACAAGCGACTTCAATGTAAAAAATACACTGAAAAGTGCAAAATAACTTTAATTTCGGAAGTCGGTGTTAAATAACGAAGAGACAAAACTATTATAGAAACACTGACTTCCAAAACTAAAGTTATTTTGCAATTTTCAGTGTTTTTAGGGTTCCATACCTCAAAAGGAAAAAAACGGAAACCTATATTTTATGTATGCGGGTGAAGCTGTGGGCAAAAGCTAGTATTATATGATTATTATTATAAAGAGTACCTATAGATTTAAAGTTAGCTCTCGATGATAACAAGCCTGCAATGCGTTCTAGCAATAGGAAACTTGGTAAATGCCCCAAATATTTTACGAGAATGCATCGTAAAATATACCTAAGCCCTTTCATTTTAAATTACATTTGATACTTGGCCATATTTGCAAACATTCGGTTATTTTCGAAATGGTTGGCGCAGTGGTTGAACTATTGGCTGCTATGCTGCATGTCGCTGGTTCGATTCCCATACGGAACAAACACATATTTGTATGGCTCACAGATAGTTGTTCCGAGTCTGAGTGTGTTCTGTACATGAGTTTACATGTTTGTGAATGCACTCACGACTCAGCAATAATTCCAATTGTGTGGTAACAAGTATTAAAAAACCGACCAAATGCGAGTCGGACTCGCGCACTGAGGGTTCCGTACAAACTTGATAGGTAAATTGCGGTTTCCGATTTATAACGTATTAAAAAAAAACTACTAGATCTAGTTCAAACCAATTTTTGGGGGAAGTTTGCATGGTAATGTATATCATATATTTTTTTTAGTCTTATCATTCTCTTATTTTAGAAGTTACAGGACTGAGCACATTTGACCACTTCTCTCGCGCAAATTATTCAATTTAGAAAAAAATAATATTAGAAACCTCAATAAAATTTTTGAAGACCTATCCATAGATGGGCTTATGAGTTTGATGGAAAAAAAATTGAGTTTCAGTTCTGTATGGGGAACCCCAAAATTTATTGTTTTTTTTTTTTCTACTTTTGTGTGAAAATCTTAATGCACACAGAAATCATCTACTTACCAAGCTTTTAACTGTATAGTCCTTATAGTTTCGGAAAAAAGTGGTTGTGACATACGGACGGACAGACAGACAGACATGACGAATCCAAAAGGGTTCTGTTTCTTGCCATTTGGCTACGGCACCCTAAGAACGAGCAAAAAATTTATTGTATGGGAACCCACTTGAAAATTTATTTGATTCTGTTTTTTAGTATTTGCTGTCATAGCAGCAACAGAAATACATCATCTGGGAAAATTTCAACTGTCTATCATGGTTCATGAGATAAAGCTTGGTGACATACGAACAGACAGACAGACAGTCAGCGCAGTCTTAGAAATAGGGTCCCATTTTTCTTTTTGGGCAAGAAACCCTAAAAAAATACAAGCTAACACTTACTGCTTCTATTCCCTCTGCGTTTCTTCCTCAATACTTCTTGTTCTTCTTCCACTTCAGTATTGATTTCTATTAAAGGCATTTCAATTTGATTTAGAACAGTGTAGTGGTGCATCTTGTACATATGAATTAGCTCTTCTTCACCTACATTTTTCAATTCGAAATCTGTAAATAAACAAAAAAAGAGAGCTCTAAATAAGTCCTACTATTAAAGTTGGTTGGATTAACTCGCACACTAACTGCACCGTAATTCTTTTTGACAATGAATAAAGAGACCACAACAGAGGCTTAGGTAGCAATGAGTCCATAAGCAGTTGTGTATTATGTCTTGGGAAATATGGAAGTGGGTAAAATTTTCTAAGTCCCAAAAATTTTTTTAAACAAAAAAATTTTTTTTTCGTTTTCTTTGCTTCTCATAGCGCCCCTAAGGATATACTCCAACTCCTAAAAATACGCCCCTAAGGCTACCCACTGACCAAATTCTATGAACATTCTAGAACATTTCCGAATGGTACCATACGCTTATAGGCACCATGAGCCGTGCAGAAAACAAAAAAAAAAACAATTTTGGTAAAAAAAAAATTGTGGGACTTAGAAAATTTCTCCTTACTTTTCACCTTGAGTATGGTTAGGGGCGAACTTAGAAAATTTTTCGAAAAAATTTTTTTTTTCGAATTGGTACCATACGCTTATAGGCACAATGAACCGTGCAGAAAACAAAAAAATTTTTTTCTTTGCTTCTCATAGTGCCCCTAAGGATATACTCCAACTCCTAAAAATCCGCCCCTGAGGCTACCCACTGACCCGAAATTGTTCTAAAAAAATATTTTTCAAATGTAGGGTATCAAAATAAAGGGCGCAAGAGAAAGATTTAAGAGTATTTCTCACTTAAAAGTAGAAAAAAAAATTATTATGTCACAAAACCTGACTGCTTACTATCAGGTGTGATAGCAATCCATATGATTTTAAAAAAAAAATTTGAAAGGTAAAATAATACCATATAATATAATTATAATATCAACACAAAATTTATTTCTTTGGTCACTCATAAGAGCATGTACAAATGGGGGAACGTTAGAAGTAACCAGCATCTTGCATAGTCAGCAAGATCTATCAACTAAAGCTGACATAAGTTCAACATCTCTACATGGTGTAGTAGAATGTTATGCTACCTACGTATTCAAAATTATGTGTTCGAACAAATATTTTAAATGTACCCACAATTTAGTACTCTGAACCAGATTCCTTAAGTACCCTGCATTTGAATACATTATTATAAGTCCTGATCACCCAACAATAGTATAATTTTTTTTTTTTGTTTGGTGGGAAAATCATCTTATGACAAGTCCCGCTCTTGGGCGGAACGGGAAATAGTGTCAGACTTTTACCAACTAAAAACCCACTCCTGTTCCTTCATTGCCTTCATCCCAGGGCCCCGGGTTTCGCTTTCACACTACCAGTGGAACAACAGTATAATCAAAGTCACTTTCAAAATAAAGCTAGAACTACATTAGACTGATGCACACATGTAACACGCCTGATTTCTATGTAGAACAACCTAGTGTGGCATGGATCAAGTGTAGTTCTACTAGTCTAGTTTCCATACAAAATGTAGGTATGGAGGCCAACGCACTCAGATCGGCGTGTGTGGCACACGTGTGTAGTTCTAGCATTAATCTTTTTATCTGAAAAACTCGTCTCAAAATATGCAATGGATTTTGATGCCATTGTCACTAATAGATAGAGTAATAAACGAGGATCATATTAGTGCATAATATGAACCCATACGAAGCCCGGACAGGTCATTAATAAACTTCTTGAAGTATTGAGAAGCTAGTTGAGTAAATATCTCACCTTATTCATCATGTCGACGGACAACTCCACCAATTCTAGTCTTTGTCACTGCAGTTAGAAGCATTGCTAAAGTTTAGCAGAACAGAAGAAACAAGAGTCACTTCAATTCTTCAGTTCCATCTATCTATTGGAGTTTGGTTTCCGCACTCAGCCCATGATAGACCATTGTGTGTGGTACATGGTGGCCGTCATTCAGCAAGCTTTATTCCATCCAGCCAACCTCTCTTCAAAAGCAGATCAAGCTGGGAGGCCTATGTTCAGGATATCTATGACAGAATTCCATGATTCTAGAATAAGCACACTTACTGTCAGCCAGGCACTCAAGGAGCACTTCATCAGTTACTGCAATAAAAATAATTTTGAACCATTATGTACTGTTTAAGTGTGGTTTCCACACTTAGTCCTATGCGGATTATTTTGCGTGGGCGTGGTTCATGGCGGCTAAAAGCTTTAGTGGGCTTATTCCAACCAGCCCTCTTCTCTTCAAAAACTGATTAGGCCTCTCATTTTTCAGGGCGTCTGTGAGGGAATTCGGGGATCCTAAGGTGTGCGTGTATCAATGACACCTGTGTAGGCTTTTGGAGTCCTAATACTTTCATCATCATCATTTCAGCCGAAAGACGTCCACTGTTGGACATAGGCCTCCCCCAAGCGACGCCACAACGACCGATCCTGTGCGTCTCGCATCCACCGCACTCCTGCGACTCTCACCAGGTCGTCGGTCCACCTTGTGGGAGGCTTTCCAACGCTGCGTTTTCCGGTGCGCGGTCGCGACTCTAGAACCTTTCGGCCCCATCGACGATCCTTTCTACGAGCAATGTGCCCTGCCCACTGCCACTTCAGTTTGGCGATTCTTCGGGCTATGTCGGCGACCTTGGTTCCTAATACTTTGTGACTGATAATTTATTGTTATACTGTCCATTGAGCATCCCAAAAGATGGTGTGTTAGTATGGCTCATGGAACTCCGCTCCACATGCAGAGACCGGTCAGAATTTAATCTTACGTGTTCAAAAAATTTTTTTGGACCACTGTAAAAGAGTAAACAGTCTGCCTCTTAAAAAAAATTAGGAATCTACTTACTGGAATATCCGTCAGCGCTTCTTTATGTTCTTGCACGTTTTTGTCGACATACCCACATAAATGCGATTATAAATATCCTACTCATTTAAGCAATTTATCCATCTTAAACTAAATATAATGTGGCTTGTATATTATTACGATGATATTTTTATTATTTACGATTCTAGTAATTTTTAAACACTTTAATAAAAAACTTTTAAAGATCGCGAGTCTAGCGCAGCCACCGGAAAGAACATTAATAAAAATTTCGTGGACAGGAACAGGAAGTTCGAAATTTCAGGGTTGCCATCCTTAGAACCATTTTCTCACACTGAAAAAGGAGGAATTTTGACTTTCTTTAAAACATATCCTTCAAATGTTTCATACCGCATTTACATATTTATGGTCGCCATTCGCCTCGTAGTTGATGATATATTCCTGTACAAATTGCGCGAGGCGTATAGAGCAAGCGCGCTGGTTACACATTTGTATGTTCGTAGTTCGCCTCGCCACTCCCTACTCGCGCGAATGTTTTAATGCGCTTTATTAAAATGATGCATCTAATGGCAAAACAACGTTTGCCGGGTTAGCTAGTGAACAATAATAAGATAGGTGAATCTAAATTAAGCAGACATTAGTATTAACTTTTTATTTTATTTACAATAAATAAAATTTTGATACCTATTATTAAAACAAAAGAAAATATAGATTTAATGCAAACCTAATTAAAAATAAGAAAACGAAAAAAAATGCAACCGACTTTAATGTAAAAAAAAAACACTGAAAAGTGCAAAATAACTTTAATTTCAGAAGTCGGTGTTTGTATCTTCGCTATTTAACACCGACTTCCGAAATTAATTCCGAAGTCGGTTGTTTTTTTTATTTTACACTTTTTAGTTATGGTACCACCACTAAAAAGTACCCCTCAGCCAAACTTAAATACCTTATAGCCAGAGTGCATCTCATGACAATTCTAATAATACCAAACACGGTTAGATTAAATTAATTTATTAGAGTTCCGGTGCCAACTTCAGGCTTCATCATCAGATCAGTTCGATATATTCCCCCTATTCTTTCAGTCAGTCATCGACTACACGTATAAATAAAGCAATTTTACTTGTTACGACAGATCTGCTGTAATCCTATGAGGTGTTCTTCCATATCTTCGAAGTTCATAATCAAACATAACAATATTTCTATGGGACCAACTCGGAAGCATGCTACCATTAAAAAAATAATTTTCAAAATCAGTCCACAATTGACCGAGAAATCGGTGAACATACATAAAAAAATAAACATACATTCAGCCGAACATAGAACCTCCTCGTTTTTGAAATCGATAAAAAACATTTTATTTGTGGAAGGATGATGCCAGGTTTTCTATATTTGTTCCCACCTCATAGCTCCCGGGTGTCATTATTGTGCGGACCGCCTATAGGTACAGTAGAGTTGTGCCCCCGTGTCTTTGTTGGGGCGATCGGTGGCAACAACCTCTCACGCTGGGTCCTGGTAGGTACAGGCATGGTTCGGAGCGTAAAGTGTACGCTAAAACAACCATTTTTAACTTCTGTCTAATGCTATCGCGAATAGAGTATAAGTAATCTGTGCTTATACCTACTACATTCTATCCACACAATCATCATATTAGTACGAAAATCTTCGTATGGTTGGCAACCCTGGTCCAGGTAACATTTATGGCCGCGTTCCGAATTACGATATCATGGCTTTTAACAGCATAGCAAATTGCTATGCTGTCCATCCTGCACAACCACCTGCAGTTTTCAGGATCTATACGAGGCCAATAACAGAGCCGTAGAGGTTGCCAAATACTGGTCAGAAAAAATTTCACAGAAACAAATCGAAAAAACGCACGCATTTACGTCAGTGATTTATGGTATTCGGAACGATTACTGGCGCGCTAACATTTATATTATCGTTTTTCGGAACGCAGGGATTGTAACCTATACAAATTACAATCCCCTTTTTTGGGTGGGAAACCATCAAATTAGTATCTACATACTTCTCACTCTGGGTTTTTTTTTTTTTTGGGTGGGAAAATCATCCTAATGACATCCCCGCTCTTGGGCGGAACGGGAGATAGTGTCAGACTCTTACTGACTAAAACCCCACTCCTGTTCCTTCGTTGCCTTCGTCCCAGGGCCCCGGGTTCCGCTTTCACACTACCCAGGGCCCCAGTAGGCTTCGACCCTGCTGGGCCCCTACGATTTGCTGACATCTTCCTGAGGCGTGCGTGGAACAAAAAGCGCCGTCGACGACTTGGGCTCGGTCCGGACGGTTACCGGACGGTCAGACGGCGAGCCACCCATTGCTTGGCGTCCGCAAGCCCGCGCCTACGGTGGCCGGAAATCGGGATCGGAATCCCGGCGGCGATTGGGGCGTGAGGACCTTTGCCTCACGCGATCGGCCGCCTCCTTTGCTAGCATTACTGCTTCGCAGAAGGAGGCAACCGCCTGCCACTCCTCCTCGCTCCGGACCATGGCCTGTACCAAGGCCCGGCGCGAGAGATCGCTGCCGCCGATCGCCCCCGCGAGGACACGGCGGTGCTCTGCCCAGGCGGGGCACACCTCTACCGTATGCTCCACCTTCTCACTCTTGGTGAAGCGAAAGATAGTGTCAGACTTTTACCTACCTGACCGAAACTCATCTGTGTTCCTTCATTTGCCATTTGCGTTCCAGGGCCGCGGCAAATATTTCGATTTTTATTTGATTCGGAACATGGCACAACCAAATAAAAACAATGCGATAGCTTTGTGTTGGAATAAAATTATTTTGAAAGGGTCTAATTTAGCGAAAACCATCAGGAATAAAACCGGGTCCACACACTCAGCTTCTATCGAAACTTACAAGCTGCTAAAATTACTGCTGTAACTACCTAACCTATTCACAAAAACGCGTCTCATGAATTCACAATCGTTTCTTTTGATTCTGTGCACAAAAAAATACTTTTTTTTTTAATTGATATAAACCAGTGCTTGACTGCGATCCCACCTGATGGTAAGCGGAGATGCAATCATTGATGGTCAGGCGCACTAGTTTATTAAGAGCCTATTCACTCTAGCCTTGAAGACACCTAAATTATAGTTGGACGGGAAGACCGCAGCAAGCAAATTGTTCCAGTCCTTCGATGTACCCGGTATAAACGACGAAGCGAAACGCTTAGTATGGACCGTTGAAGTTTCAACAACGTAAGGGTGGATACTCGCTGTGCGTCGGGTTATATTTAGTTATATTCGTGGATACTTGCATTGAATTGGCAGTTTTGTAAATCTAATACTTCAGGCTCCTCACAATTTATCATTATTACTCATCATCATCATCATTTCAGCCGAAAGAAGTCCACTGCTGGACATAGGCCTCCCCCAAGCGACGCCACAACGACCGATCCTGTGCGTCTCGCGTCCACCGCACTCCCGCGACTCTCACCAGGTCGTCGGTCCACCTTGTGGGAGGCCTTCCAACGCTGCGTTTTCCGGTGCGCGGTCGCCATTCTAGAACCTTTCGGCCCCATCGACCGTCCGTTCTGCGAGCAATGTGCCCTGCCCACTGCCACTTTAGTTTGGCGATTCTTCGGGCTATGTCGGCGACCTTGGTTCTCCTGCGGATATCTTCATTCTTTATGCGATCACGCAAGGAAACTCCGAGCATAGCCCTTTCCATTGCCCTTTGGGTGACTGTAAGCCTTCTGATGAGGCCCATTGTAAGCGACCATGTTTCAGTACCATAAGTCATCACTGGCAACACGCACTGATCATAGACTTTCGTCTTGAGACACTGTGGTATGTTGGACGAGAAGATACCGCACAGCTTCCCGAACGCTGCCCAGCCGAGTCGGATTCGACGATTGACCTCTTTCTCAAAGTTAGACCTACCCAACTGGATTGTCTGTCCCAGATAAACGTAGTCGTCCACAACTTCGAGTGTAGAGTCCCTGATCTTGATAGGAGTGGGTGCTACATGGCTGTTTACCATGACTTTGGATTTTTACATGTTCATTTTAAGTCCCACTCTTTCGGAAGCTCTACTGAGGTCACCAAGCATTGTACTGAGCTCCTCCGTAGTCTCAGCCATGACTACTATGTCGTCGGCAAACCGCAGGTGAGTGATGTACTCGCCATTGATATTAATGCCTAGCCCTCTCCACTCCAGAACCTTGAAGACATCCTCCATTGCTGCCGTGAACAGTTTAGGAGAAATAACGTCTCCCTGCCTCACGCCCCGCTGCAAGAGGATAGGTTTCGAAGTCTGGTCTTGTAGTCGGACTGACATGGTGGCGTTTTTGTACAAACACTTCAGCACTTCGATGTACCGATAGTCAATTTGGCACCGTTGGAGAGACTGCAGTACAGCCCAAGTCTCAATCGAATCGAAGGCTTTCTCGTAGTCCACAAACGCTAAGCAGAGAGGCTGATTATACTCCTCAGTCTTCTGTATAACCTGCCGCAGCGTATGTATGTGGTCCACTGTGCTGAAGCCTTTTCGAAATCCGGCTTGTTCGGGAGGCTGGAAGTCGTCGAACCTGCGTGCAAGACGATTCGTGATGACTCTGGAAAACAGCTTGTAGACATGACTCAGAAGCGAGATGGGCCTGTAATTCTTAAGTAGGGCATTATCGCCCTTCTTAAAGAAGAGTACCACTACACCTCTGGTCCACGCCTGTGGCGTTTTCCCTTCGAGTATGTTTCCCTTGTTATTACTCACAAGTAAAAAAAAGTTTCGTTGAAGTGTAGGCACTGAAATCTACAGACTTGAATGCGGATGTTTAATAGTTGGCCCACATAACCCATATGAAAATGAAATAAAACAACCAAAATAATCAACAATCATTATATTTGTTTCTAAACATAGATTCTACAGTGAAATATAACCACAATAAAGCTTAAGATTAAGTTTCAAAACTATAACACCGATAATACTCAACACTCGACATATTATCACTCCGATAATTACTTTACCTACGAACGATAAATCGGTATACATCATGGTAATATATTATCGAAATGATAATTGATGGTAATATTTTATCGCAGTGATAATTGATGGTAATATTTTATCGCAATGATAATTGATGGTAATATCGGTATTATAGCAGAATCGTAGTTATAGAATATAGTTTGCACATAAGCTACAGTAAGTGTTTAATTCTACGGATGGCGTTGTAGGCTAGATTTGAAGTTGCTATTATTATATTTGAATAGTGTAACAAGTTTTTTAATAGCTATTCACAACCATTCGATAGTACTTTGTGCCGAATCGAATGATTATCAAAAATGTTGTAAATGCTTGTTAAATGACGGTTACAATTTTGTAGTTAGGTACCTACTACTAATTTACCTTACTGAATGGCTATTTCATGAAAAAGTCATTCAATGGGGTAAGACGAACTGAGAGGGTTGTATTGGTGATTTTAATGATTAAGATTCCGTAAATAAATAAGTATTACGGCCGCGAATCATATTTTAATCAACATACAAGTTGACACTAACCTGCAAAATGTAAAAAAAGTAAGGCGTAAGAGACAGAGTGCCAAAATGTGAGAATGACACAACCCTTTGGCAAAAAGGAACCCATGAAAACCTAGAGAAAAGACACGCAACTCACAGATACAAGCTTGCAAACGAGTTGCAACAAGTTTGATTACATTACAAGGAACGACCGAGCGATTGATCACATTATATCTTTGTATAATATAATTTTGCTTTCAAGCTAGCCGGTTGTAGAGGACTTTAGAGCAGTCTAGTTCGTGGAAGTTAGGACCTTAGTAAGGTTTAGCGTAAGGTCACCTTACGCTGAAACCGCACCTAAGTCATCGTTAAGAAGCTGGCTACTAATATTATGTACTATCGAAGCGACAGATCGGACTGCTTCCTAGTTTTCACATCGGTGGAAGAAGAAATTACGTGCTATTCGCCCTTATTAAATAATAAAAAATACGAAAGCAACTGTCTGTTAATTTGATTCATTCTCACACCAATTTTGTAGAGATAAATTGGACCCAGGAGTACGATTTATCGCAGGTAAATCTAAATTATGAAGAGCTGTTGGTGAGTTAGTCCTGGGTGAACCAAGAGACTTCACTCCATAATTGCATCAAGCAAAGCAGCATAATGACCAAATCGTCGCGATGAGCATATTTGTTCATCGCATGTAGATAGATAATTATTATAAGCTTATAAGCACTTTATACGCTTATGACAAAAAAGTGTCTTTACTAAGAAGTCAGATCACAAATATAATTTTCAGAATGTGTGTCTTCGGGTCTAACCAACGATTTAGAGTTCTTCCAACAACATCAGGCAGATGTGTTGCCGAGGACCATCTTTATGTAAAACTATTACATCCAAAAGCTGCTGGTTCTTAGCTTAAATGAAACAAAGTACTTTAGCTTTTTTATTTTATTTGTTGACAGACTTGTACAAATTACTAAAGGTCGCCATAGTAATTCTGGTTAAGCAGACGTTGACTTGAGAAAAGAAACTTTAAAAATAAATGCACTTAGCGAGCCTCAGCTCCACTACCAAGCGTTGCACCAAAAAGAGCACTTATGTGGCTTCGACTGAAGACTTCATTTCATCCACTATACATTTAACACTGGCCCTCGATTTCTGATTTAAAAAATTTAAATTTAGTCTTTCTCAAACCGTAGCCTAAAAACTTGACAAAATTTGTCGTTTAAGTAGGGTTTAAGACATTCTCAACCCAAAATACTGTATTCAGAAACCCGTAGTGAAACCACAACAATATGAACAGAGTGGCGATTTATATCTAGACCTTACTCACAACAACTCGACATTTAGTACTAAGTAAAATGGACATCACTCAAAACACTATAGGATCTTAACACTATGACGCGTTAACTAGAATGAGAGAGATAGAGCTATACAGTACAGACACAATCGTTTTCTCTCAGACTTTTTACCCAACTTCGTACTAGCTTAGAGAACAATCAGTCCATTCCCTATGTCTATATATGCCTGTGACACCATTGTGTCGTTTTGAAGAAAAGGGTCACGCGAAGGAAATGCACACATATATTTGAAGCACCAAGGTCCACCATCCATGAAGGTATGTATATATATATATAGAACTACAATTAAATGCTTATATAATGCCAAGTCAGGGTTTTGTAATACCTATAATATTTTAGGCCAAGTGAATACTTCAATCGACTCTAGATGAAGCGAAACTTTGTCTAGGCGTATAGTTTTCCAGGGACAAACACGTAAGGTAGATAATACACCTGATAACATTAAGGTAGGTTTTCTGGAGTTACATAGGTACTCTGCAATGGATGTATATTTATTGATTTTAACCGTTTAGCTAGTATTAATTAAGATTTTATATTCTAACATTGGACGACTGTCGTGACAAAATTCGCCCTGTCAAATGTGTGGAGGCAACGTACGCTACACATGAATAATTTTTACTATAGGACCAACGCTAAAATTAGTTGGTCAGCACATTAGTCATTTAAATTTTGAAAGTTTAAACTGTGAGATTTTTACACAATGACACTACTGTTGTTCGTTTTTTGAGCGAGATATTACAGGATAGCTGACCATTATATGACGAGGCGACAATGAGAACCACACAAGACTGATGTGTTTGAGCATGGTAATAGCGGTCATTGACACACCTTTACATACTGAAATTAATTAAAAAAAAAAGAGATAAAATAATAAATAAAACCTAAAAGATCTTCCTAAAATAAGCGATTACAGCAAGAAAGCGCCCTCTGTAGGGGCAACGATGCGCTCGTATATAACCTAGCTGACATATCCAACCTATCATTATCATATTTTAGTCATCATCTTCCTGCCCTTATCCCGTATTATTTGGGGTCGGCGCAACACGTTTTTTTCTTCCACTCTGCCCTGTTACTCGTCATGCTATCACTAACTTCCTTTTCTTTCATATCACTCTTCACACAATCCATCCATTATCATATTTTAGTAATGAAAAAAAAAGCATGGAATCAAAGGTTCCTATGAAGAGATATGTATATTTGAAAAAGTGCAATGACCATTATTACCTTGCTAAAACTTAACTTAGTTCGTACTACACGACTGGGTGCCATGCATTAGCAACCCACCACTCTTAATTTCACTGTCTCAAAATGATTTGTTAGAACGCTATATGATTAATTTCTCACTTGTTCCAGCTACCAATACCAAGTTAAGTTCTTAGTTGTATGGTTCAGTCTGCGGACACGAAGTCAGCGAGCGCGGGGCGACGCGTTCCAATGATGTTGCGTGATTTATATAGAACTAGCCTCGAAGGTAGCGACGTTGGGAGCGGTGTATGAGCGATGCACGCCAGTCAAGCTGGGCCCGCGCGTCTGTCTTGGCGTATCATTACATTACATAACATTACATTACATATTGTACGATTGTTACACATCTAACATTACGAAGAAATTTTTATCAAAAAGATGTCGCTAGTGTTCAGACATTACGTTTAAGAACAAAGACATACATCTCTCATAATGTAACAATACACGGCTCTACCACAGTTCGATATACCCGCTAGCTTCGAGACTGGGTCTGAGTTGCCACGCCGCGCCGCCACGCTGTCCGCTGACTTCGTGTCCATGGCCTAAGAGAGACAAGTGTTCTGAAGAAACACGCACGAAATGGTCGGCAGCGGTGAGGTGGTGGCGTCGGTGTACTACATACAGGATTGGTCCTAAAGGACCAGACAACAGTTATTTCCAGACATTAAGTATTAGGGACGTTGTTTTTTTCTACCTATAATATCACTTGTCCTCTCAAAAAATATCGTAAGTTTTATTTTAAAAACACTATTATTTGAGGGCTTTAAATGGGCTACTTAATATTATTTTAGATTTTTATTATTTTTGTTTTCCAGTTTGACAGATTGGGTGAAGTACACCTTCATCACACTTTTTTCAACTGATTGACTGTCGATAGAAAAGAAGAACGTCCCATTAATCAACGAGACGATTTATGCAAACAGAAATAAAAAAACTGCTGTTCACCACCAACTTAAGTATCGACTTAAGCGCTGCCAAGATTATTTTCAAAGTGACCATTTCCATCAAAAAGGTCCTAAAAAGTATAAATTGTAATGGAATTTGAACTTTCTTATGTGTGACATAGAATTTATTGTTGTAAATTTCATAATTATTACACAAACATTAAAAAAAATCGCAATCATAACGTAAATCCACCCAGACCTCTAGTTTCTTCCCAAGGTTGCTGCAGGATCGCCTTGCCATCTAGCTAACACAGGTATCGTGCCCGCATTCGTCTTAGAGATACTCAATAAGAACGTGTTGTTTTTAGACGGTAACACTAACGTGTTAGTGACATTTAATATAAATTTCGAAGGGTAAGGCCTCGCTTATCACAATTGACAACAATCAAACACTTATTAACATTAAAGCCGAATTTAAATGACATAAGGACAGGTTTTTACAAGAAAGTTCACACTTAAAGATCGATTCAACAACGATTATATTGTAATCGATTCAACAATTTTAATTACCACTACGATATTTTTATTATCACTCCGATAATTTTAATTACACTTAAAAAGTTTAAGTATGCTGGCATAAATAACGTTGTGATAAATTGATTTCTAAAAAAAGCTTGACGAACGTTTTTGTTCTAAGTATCTTCATTTTAAAATACCAATATTATCGGAACGATACTACCGTATCGTAATTATTATCGGAGCGGTAAATTATAATATTTTACATTTATTTGTTACACAAAATTGATATATACAATCATGAAGTTCAATTATTGATGGAAGCCAGTAAAACATAATTATCAGAGATAGCATATTGAACGAAATAAACATGGCCACGCAAAATGCGAGAAATACACAGAATCGACCCGCGTTTTACTACTAATTCATCAGCCCCCCTAGCCAAGTTACAATCGTATCGTTCGCGCCGAACGCCTCGAGTAAGCCACGCCTCTGATTCCTTTGTTCTGACCACGTGACTGAGTGTTGATATGACGTCAGAACAAAGGAATTGAAGGCCTACTCGAGGCGTTCGGCGCGAACGATACGATTGTAACTTGGCTAGAGGGGCTGATGTTACAGTGCTACAAGCTTGTCTGAACGTGTTTTTAATAAAAAATACAGGAATCAATACAAAAGTGACAACATGATGCAGTCAGTTTCTTTTTCAGAGTTTTTTTAGTACCTACTTTATAGCAATTGTTAAAAAAAATATTGAAGATAACTTTTTCACTTTAGCAACCGTCGAGTTTTATTTTTCTCAGAATTTAACAAAACTGATAATTTCTATATTATTCTTTGTGATAAAAAGTATACACGTAAACTATTGTAAATATACATTTAAATACATGTCATAATTCGTAAAATTAAACAAAGTTTTTTTTGCCTTAAACGGCAAAACGTTGACTTCATGGGTCGGTACCGAATAACAATAAAGAAAAAAATTTTTTTTAATTTTTTTTTATTATTGGGTGGGAAAATCATCTTATGACAAATTCCGCTCTTGGGGGGAGCGGGAGATAGTGTCAGACTTTTACTGACTAAAAATCCACTCAGAATTTTTAGCGAACTACTGTTCAATCATATATACCTAACTAGCATTTTACCATCGACTTGGAATCCATGAAAAAGTTTTCATATAAACTTTAACACACCATAGACCGGATTTTGAGTGTATTTTTTAAAATCTAATAATCACACTAAGTATTTATTTTGATTAAATTTTGTGCCAAGTTTCAAGTTTATTCACCCAAGGAATAAGGTTTTCCCATACAATCTTTAACACTCCCTAAATCGTTTAGTAGTGGTGGTTTCAAAAAATGGATAATGAAAACCTATTTTTATTTACTTGGGTTACTAAATGTGCTAAGTTTCAAGTACATTGGTCCAAAGAATAAAAATTTGCATTTAGACGATCACCTGATGGTAAGCGATGCTGTGGTCGACGATGGAGCACGCTTGCCTAGAAGTAACCTATTCACTCTTGGCTTAAAGACTTTTTAATGTATCACATCTATTTGTTTTATACCCTCGCGACCATAAGGAGCGAAGTTGCTGGCAGAAGCTAGGCCATTTATGAGATCCAATTTTTTTTGTTTTATTGTTATTAGGTACCTGTTGATACCCGTCATTTTATCCGTCTGTAAAAATTGCCATAAAAAAAAAAACACACGAGAAAAAAACTCATTTGATTTTAAAAATGAGTTAATGGCACCATTATTTTATGACACCTTTATTAAGCTATAAAAAAGTAAATATCGAGAATTCAAATTGCATTTAAGGTCGTTAACATTAAAAATAAATGATTGCTATAAAATAATAAAAATCATCCTCTATAATCTTTACAATAATAAAAGCAATTTTACGTCCATAATAACAGAATCTAAAAATATCTATGTAATACATACTTTTTTTTTTACAAAAAAAAAAAAACAAATGTTTACTTATTTAAAAAAAGAAGACATGGATTTTAATAAACATAAAACCTATTTTGATCATTACAATTAAAAATTACAACTATTGGTATTTCGATACTCCCCACGCATAAGATCGTAAGGCAAAAAGTGCATTTTTTCAGGAGAAGGATTTTTGTAGGTTAATTTATTATGTAAGTAATTTGTGAAAATTCTTTTAAACGATTATTCGAAAATTCTTTTATTTGCATTATGTAATCAATAATCAGTTTAGATCACAATACCAGACGCTAGATGTATCACAAAATTATAAAGCCGGGTACAGACTGCTGTAATGAAACATACAATGTAATACGCAATGCAAGAATTTGCCGTCCACATCGTTGCAATGTAGGCTTAATATTTATTTTAATTTTATTGATAAAAGTTTGCTCAAAAATGTGTTACGACTGTATGCGTTGGAGGTATCGATTTATTTAAAACGTTATACATATTTCAAAAGCTTCTACACTGTATATAATAAAAGGTACGAACTACAAAAAAAAAATATACACAAGGCTAGTTCCAATAGTTCGCGATACGTGGTGAGTATGGAATAACTCAAAAAATGCGTGTTTTTTTTTTTAGTTGCAATTAGTTTAAGGTTAAAGTTATGAGCCATGTCCTCACTAGATGGCGCTGTATTCAACATTTTTTTGTTTTGTTTTTGGTGTATGTAAAATCAGACATTCTACTTTATGTTAACCAATGTTGCATGGTTCACGTGCTGAGTAATGTCAGTATATTATTTTAATTTCGTCATTTTAAATTCAATTGTTATTTAATTTTTGTGTCATGTATGTTTGTGTAATTTTTAATTAAAATTTAATTCTTAACTATTAATTGAATTCAATGTCAAATTAAAAAAATAAGTAATTAAAGATTCAATTCTGACTGACATAAATATTAGACTTAGTCAAATTTGTTAAAAGAATAATCTTATTAAAGAGGGAAAATGTTAAAGTATTAACTTTATTTTAATATAGAACCGAACTGATAGAAATTAAGATGACAACAATAGAGTAGAGAGTACAAAACAATATATTTTTTGTAAGTAGGTAGATCTAATAAGTATAATATACAACAAAATTATTGTTCTACAATTCACCTGATTCTGAATTTTCATATACAGCCGTCGTGATTAAAAAGGGCCACAACCTTTTTTTAAGAAATTGAGTTAAATACATATTTGAAATCAGAAAAAAAAAAACACTTATTTTGAACTTGTATTGAAAAAAAAATTTTTTTTAGCTGTGCCCTTTTTAATTACGACGGCAGTATAGTATAGCATTTAAGCACTATATTGACTTTACATACACATACATTTGACTCATCAGCTACCATTTCCTTGCCTAAATGTTCACTAAAACAAAAATAAACTAAAAATGTTGAGTTCAGCGCCATCTAGTTAAAACATGGCCACGGTGGGACCTGTAGCTTTTAACTTAATACTTTTCATTAATTTCTGAGTGATTTTGTGCAAGTTCTTAAGGCCGCAAACAGTGAAAGGCGAGTTGCTCAGTGCTTAGAGAGTAGCAAAGATGGGATGGGATGATCGTTTCAATATTACCAACCAGCCTCACTGATCACGCTTGACGAGTCACTAAGGGCCCAAGCGACTAGTCACAGAGCCTATAATTTAATTATTTTTCAATACACTTACTGGAAGACCAGTTTTTGTATCTACCGCTTTTAGGCACGCAATTTACTGTTTTACTAGTGCGGAAAAGTGTGTTCGCTCGCCCCCGCAACAATTTTATTACATTTACCGTATCAGGTGAGTCGCGCATCAATATCTTCGTAAGTGTATTGAAAAACGTCATTTCATACATTTGGAAATTGTCAGTCCAGCCCTCAGTTCCATCGACCTCGCTTAAGGCTCGTGCGAATTTTGACTCGGTCGAAATGACAAACTTTCTCCACTTGTATCAAAATATACAATTTTCTCATAGGCTCGTGTTTGACCACTATCTCACTTGATTGTAAGCGATGTTCTGGTTGACGATGTAACTCGTTTGCCTAGAAGTAACCTAATCACTCTTGACTTACACTTAAGTTAGAGCCATCAGGAAACGTATCCATCCTAAATAATATTTTACTAAGATATCAATATCCATTTCACGAGTAAATAAATCACCAACAAATTAAAAATAGCCTTGCATGTCAATATAATATGATAACTATCCCGTAAAATAATTCCTATGGCACATGTATACATTGAAATAGTAAGAAAAACCAAATATAATATGTAATTTATTTCAAAATTGACTCGTCTATAACTATTCTTATCAACTAAAAAGGTAAAATTTTCGTTTTTAACTTCGTCATCTGAAAACAAACAAAAAAAAGAGTAAAAAACGTTGACCGTCAGGACGTGAGGTAGATGTGAAAAATCGTATGTCAGTATACGCGCACACACACAAGGAAGTCAAGAGCGGTGGCATAGTTAAGTATCACAGCATGACTGCGTCATGCCATTTGCCGTCACGGCACTCGAGTCGGGTATACTGCCAAGTGTGCCAATAGATGATTTACATTTAAAAAAGTGTAAAGTTCGTTCGGAAAGTTGACCATCTTTTTGGATCATACTTTTAATTTAAATTAAAAATATTTTACTTTTTTTATTAACAACATGATGACCCCGCAGATCCGACAGATTTTAAAAGAATAATTGTTTTATTTTTTTAATCACTTTTTCACATCCTGAAGGAAGATGAACCTCGAAGTCAGTCCAAGTTGACCACAACGCTACTGGCATAGATATTCCAATAATGAAATGAGTCCCAGGGTACAGGAGACATTGAACCAATGTTGAAATGTTATTCTTTAAGTCGTGAAGAGAATTGTGATTTTTAGAACGATATTATCAAAAATCTTTTTAAATTATGAAAGAAAATATCCCTTTCTGTAAAAAGCACAAACTGTCGGTTAAAATCCTGATAAGACTCGATTTATTACATAACTATCTCAAAAAACCGTGGATTGAATGATTAATTATTCCAAATTAATTTATTGAAACAACTAGTTTATTGATCGACTAAAATTTATACTTTAGGTTTTATCTTGAGCGTTGTTCTTTATTTTATATCTGGGTCAACAATTGTCACAATAACCATTTTCATGTGGTGATTAACGCACGTCAGATTGGCAGTCGCTCTATGTAAAACTGAAGCCAACTACAACATGATTGAGAAGAGACTTAGCAGGCAGTTAACAATACAACTTACCTTACTTCATGCTCATGTTACTATAGATGTCAAATTCGTCCATTCCATCCGGTTCAAAGGCCCGAATCTGCTCGAAGAGCTCACTGTCCATGAAGCTGTCAGTTTGTGCTGGCGTAGACGCGCTGAAGTAGCTGTGGTGATTATGTAGAGCGGCGATTTTCGAGTGGTGATTAACGTCGACCAGTGATTGTCGAGTGGTGATTATTTATCAACGGTGATTTGATTGTGTAAATGTTTGTTTGTATGTTTTAAGTGTTATTTGTTGTTTGTTGTACAGCATCCACCAATCAGGTAATCGGGAAAGAAAGAAAATGCAACACGTTATTAAGAGGAAGACGGTCGTTAAAAATAAATAAAAAAAGAAACCTACAACCGTCGCCAAAAAGGCAGCACAGACAAGATAGACGCAGTTGTAGTCTATGGTACGGTAAAATAAAAATGTTTTTATTATTATTTATAATAAAAAAAGTAAATTAAAAACAAAAAAAAAAAACGACCGTCTGTGTTGCATTTTCGCGATGGGTTCGCTATTAAGAAAAAATGTCTAAGTTTTGTATAAATAACGATTGCTACAGTACGGTCAAAATATGTTCGCCACTCTGAAGTTCGCGCTTCGAACTATTACGTAAAAATTACCAATACGTATTTGCCATACGACAAAAATAATTACTGCGCAAGCAATCGTTCAAAATTCAGAGCGATGAAGATATTTCGGCCGTACTGTACTTTGACGTACAAAAATAAGCAAATTAGGACATTTTTTCTCAATAAAAAAAATAAAAATCTCATATTCTTTTTAGTCACATATAATATTACAAATACATCAATTCAAAACATACATACATGCGTTCAGCATCGTAACATTGTCATGTAAAGATAAAAATTACTTTGATACATCAAAACTTCGCAATTTTTTTTTTGATCGAAAATTCTTTATTGAAACTAATCCAGCGGGAAATTCACGATCCTCAGTAATGAGGAATACGACTCGAGGAGGAGGAGGGAGGAAAAACGCATAGACTTACTTGTACTTTTAAGAAAGGAAAAAAATTGTTTGAAAAAACCTTTTTTGGGGATTTGAAGTTTTGACTAATCAAAGCTGGGTTGGGATGCCCAGCCCCACACATAGGTATTGACAGAACTTTGGGTACATTACTAATTTCAATTGAATTTTCTTAAAGTGCATACTCACACAGTTCACTTTAAGAAAATTCTGATTGACTTGGACTTTCAAACAATTTTGAGATGTATAAAGTTAAAAGACCGAATTAAAAAAAGTCGGTTTGTTGAAAACATGAGTTACATCACCGGGACGATAGAGCTTTAGGAGGCAATTGCTTACTGATTTTTGGTGAGACATATCTGATAAACTAATAATAGTAGTGGAATTAATAGTTATTTGAGCGATCGCTTATTTATATTATGATGTGTGGAGCCGACAACTTTTTGATTTTTCTATCAAATTACACCTAACTAGAGATAATAGTCACATCCATTTAAGATATTTTTTCACATAAATTCGTTAATTTTATTAACTATTTTACCAAACGATCAGAAAATTAACATGCCGACGCGTTTACCCGAATGACTTTCCGAATAACTAAGAAGAAAAAATAAAAACTAAAAACATTTCTTTTATTTTTGGTCAAAACTTAATTTTACACAATAATTTTGTCCGAAAATTCCTTCGGTGCGTCAGCGACCATTTTTTAATTTGTATCAATAATTGACCGATTTAATACTTATAATTACAACATTCAATATATCTAGCCTATTCGTTTATTTGGTTGTTTGACGTTTAAGTGACAGCTGTCAGTTTGAAAAAGCGCGCCAACTTCATTCGTTTGAAAAATTGTCGTTGTATACAGATATATTTAAATGGGTGGCCATATGACTGGATATGTGAGAGGACTGAAGAGAACTATTGGACCAGAAGGTCCAATAGTTTTTTTTTTTTACATTCAAAATTCTTTCATTCATATTTAAACAGAGTAATTATAATCAATGGTTTCTGATGTTACGTTATTATTTAAATATAATATTTTTTGGAATTGAGTATGACTTTCTTGCAGGCATTTGTTTATTTCAATGGGCAGAAGCTGCATTTAAAACATAACCACCCATATGCGTTACATCCTGTACATCTTCAAGGGAAAAAAATGTTACAAAATTCTCTGGTTTAAGTTTACCATCCATTTTTCATGATTTCCGATGCTGAAAATATTATTAATCTTTTACGTCACGCTTAACCATCTACGTCAAATATATCCGACAAACACTCTCGCGTCTATCGCCAGGGTCACCTACCACGACCAAATACTCCATCTCGTCAGCTCTTCTGTCACCTATGGGGATTGAAGAGCTAAAAGAGATGGAGTACCCAGTCGCAAACACACGACCTATGCGAATGGGACGCGAAAACACTCGTCGGACTAATATGACGCAAGTGGTGAAAGGGTTAAGCATCGAATAGTATTTGGTTTCCGTCTAAAAATAAGCTTGTACATTTTAATAAATATTTCGATAGACGATCGTTGTCTGTAGTCATTTAGCTGATTTTCTAACGTCAGATAACTTTAGTCAGAATAAAATTGACGATTGACAGTTTCTGTGCGTAAAAAAAGTCACAATTTTATTTTCACTTTCATACGAAATGAAGAAAAAAATTCAAAGTTAAAATTTTCTAACACAGGTGCCTTATGTTCAAACAATGATTAAAAAGCACTTATTTTTAAACTTAATTATAACATGTCATGTATTTTTATAAAACTGTACTTAAAATAAGGATATAATAAAAGATTTTAATTTAAGAAAATTAGCACCGAATTTATACAAAGACAATAATTAATAAAAAGTAATCACAAACTTTTTGTTTCTTTTTTTTTGATTTTTACTGAATCATGAACAGTATTTTGAATCATTCAAAATAAGAATGATTAAGTAAAACTATCGAGACTTAGAATTAACTTATTGAATTGGACAAATGTGGTAAAAATATAAAAAATAATAATAATACATGTTTACCACCTCCCACAAAAAATACTTATTTGATTAGAATAATATTTAGCTAGACTAACTATATTTCAAAAGAAATTATTTGTTATAATTAAAACAGGAAAAATAAAAATGCAATTTTGTGGACCCAGTTAAATTTAAGAAAAGTTTTTATATACATGTCACCGGCAATCTGTATAATTTAGGTATTCTATAGAATACCTCGGCAATGTATAAAATACTTAGGGTGTCCTGGCAATGTATGAAATATTATGAACATTATTGTCCATTACATACTTTACTAGGGTAATGTATACAATTCCTAGGGGTTATATAGAGTACCTGCTGGTCCACCGGCAATGTGTAAAATAAATAGATTTTGGTAAACATATATCAGTGTGAACCATGTTCTATTACTTAAAATAAATGTGTGTAAAAGAAGAGAGCAGGGAAGGAATTGACGTTATTTTAGGGTACCCCGACATGGACAGGGTAGGTTAGGTCACCTTAACCTTTGTGGTTATTTTTTTTATAACCACCCGGAAATAGGAGCCTTACTATAAACCCCAAGGAATAGAGGACCTGAGTACTTATACGTATATAATAAAAAAGTATTAAAAAAAAAAAAAAAACCGACTTCACTTTTAGTGTTTTGTTTCACTAAAACAAAACACTAAAAGGATCAAAATAGCTTTAATTTCGGGATTCGGTGTTTCTTGGTATTGTTTGTTTCCTATTTAATACCGACTTCCGTCGGTTATATTTCTTTTTTGTAAGAATTTTTTTCATCATTTTTTTAAAAATATTTTTATCTTAGAACTCCGTTGTTTATGGACCGATTTATTTATTTATTTTTCCCCTAAAAGGATATGCTTCCGATTTCCAGATTGGCCCCATTTTTTTCTAAATACAGTTCTGATGATGGGATCCATGAGGAATCGAAGGATTTCCTCAAATATTCTAGTCCACCATATGGTGGTTTTGAGAACTTAAGCATTTACAGTCAAAAAGTAACATTTGATGAAGTAGAACTGATAAAGAGGACCAGAAATGGCCAATGGAGCTTCACTTCTATATAGATATCCATTCCGCTCCGCTCTCGCATTAACCTTCTAAACGAGGTGCCCTAAAATTACGTCACTTCCTTACTTTCGTCTTTTACACACATTACCGGCTCAGCATTAGGTACTGTATAGAATACCTAGGCAAAGTATTAGATAAATAATATTTCATCCATTACCTACATGTTTTTGGTATTCTATACATTGCCTAGAAATTGTATAGAATACCGAATTATATAGATTGCTGGTAACATATATACACTAACAGAATAAATAATCAATCTTGTTGACTGATCAACAGATTTTTTTTTGGTGTATACTAAAATACATTTTTGCAACTACATTCTCATTGGTCAATAGAAAAATGTCGATCAATTTACAAGATCAATAAAAGAAGTTGTTTTTTTTTTAGAAAATATCAGTCGCTTTTTTCAGAATACATTTTTAAATATAGAAACAGAATTTTTGACACAATACATATAGAAAGGACGGTATAAAATTGACAAGGATGAAGTTTTTTGTATATTTAATAAATTATTTTGGGACGAAGTCATTTTAATTTTTTTAAGATATGGTATTTTAGATGGACTGATGTTTTTACTTAGATGTTAAGCGATACCTACCGAGTTGTCTCATAATTTTTATTGGTTATTTTTTTTTTTTACGCAGGTATTAATTTTTTTTTCTATTGTTTTATTTATTCTGCATTTCCATAATAGACATCTCATAACTGTGCTCGAAGCAACAATACAATATACCAATATTTTAATATAATATAATAATAATAATATTCCAATATAATTTAGGTAATAAATCGTCAATTAATAGTTTACAATAAGTACAATTGATTTAGTCACTAAATATAAACGGGTTTTTCTTTAACGATAAAAGTTAACCGTAACATTATAAATATTTAAAAAATTAATATTTAGTTTTTTTTTTAGATTACGAATTATATTATTTAAATGGTCTCACATACAGCGTGTATCAGAATGAACTATTACATATATTATACATGTCCTAATTATTTACTCTGTTGTCAAATTACAATACAGAATTAAAATAGAATTAGGAGGTAGATACTCCGTAGTTATGACGATGGGTGTCGACATCGAATGTCGAATCGAATTTAATATTTTTTAAATTAATTTATTTTCATTATCGCCGTTTATCATCAGGTAAACCTATTGGACAAACGTGAGCTAGTCGATATCTTCACAAACGTATGCGTATAAGCGTTTAGCATAAAATAAACTCAGCATTTTCGAGTCTCGCGCACACGACCGTTCTCGAAGATATTCGACCACATTATGAGTTCACCTCGGTTTAGTTAGGCATGTACAGTATTCCCAAATTAATAATGCGCACACAGATCTTCGCTAATTGTCGTATTCACGGAAACACCCGAATCATTGAATCGTAAGCATGAAGAATTATGCATGAAGAAAATGCACTTAACCACTCTGTATACATATCGTCTTCCGACGCTCGGGGAATACGACCGTTGCCGAACAGTGACGAAGATTTCTATGCGCATTATCACTTTGGGTGACCTGTACGTCGATAACTTCTTGTATCATGAATAACAACAATATAACAGAGATCGTATTTTTTTTTTTTTTTTTAATTGATTCGCTTTACGTTTGTGGAGTTCATCAAAATCATTTAATTTGAGCAAGTATTTTGCTGACATTTTTGACTAATATTAATGTGATTATTATTATCAAATGCGCTCTAGTTATATTCAGTAAAATATCACCAACCTCTAAACCATGGGCTACACGAATGCAACCCAGCGTCTCAAGAGAGGTGACATTGCTTGTTTTAATTTTATTATTATTATGTTATCATAGCTTGGTTTAAAATCAGCATGTTCTCAACAAGGTGACCTCTGTTTGGACGTTGAATTATATCCGTGTGGCTTATGCTTTACACGCAGTGTCCTCTATAGACAATCAATGCGAACGCGAAGCGATGCGGCGCGAACGGTACAAACAGTTGACTGAAGAGTACACTCTATTGCTGTGGTTAATTGAGTCACACGCGTAGAACGCTATCTTGGTAGCTTTTTCACATTCCCGCAAATAGTTTCATAGCTAAATTCACGTTAGTTCTCATGATGACATTTTACAGAATAACAGATTTTACATCACTAAAACACAATGTATGTGATTTAAAAAAGCTAACATTAATATTTGTTAGTGAAACAAGACAATGCAATAGTTGAAAACGAAGAGATATTTCTTGTAAATTCGTTTTAGAACCCTGATTCTCTTTTTTGTTTTTTTTGGTCGAAACATGTGATATGTTTTTTTTTTATTATTAACAATACTGTAAACCAATTTAATATAATGTTATGCCGCACTCCGAATACTTATTGTAGTGTGTTTGACTATTCATAAAAAAACTGGCTAAGAGCGCGTCGGACTCGCACACGAAAGTTTCCGTACTACTATATTAAACTATATTAAAACTATATTAAAATCGAGTAAAAAAAAAAACATTATTCTTGTATCATAAGGGAGCCCCTATAAAATATTTATTTTTTTCTGTTTTCAGTATTTGTTGTTATAGCAGCAGGAACAGAAACAAATTATCTGTAATTTCAACTGTCTAGCTATCACGGTGCGTGAAATACATAATGATATGTATATATATGAGGGACGTCAGACGCACTTAGTGTTGGATAGTTTCTGAGTACGGCATTTAAAAAAAAAACTACGACTTGAGTCATACGTTTTCTCATGTCGATTCTAACACTGTTATTTTTTAATTATTCTAATTTTCCAGTGAAATATTTGAGTAAATCCATAAATAAGATTTTTTTTTGTAATTATTTCTAACACTTAGGCCATAAAACAATACAATATTTTAATTAATTTTTTGCAAGTATAATAGAATTTTAATAGAATAAAAGCACGGATAAGAAAGTAAAGTCTAAAGCAATAATCCAATATAAACACAGTCGCAGTCAAACTTATCAATATAGAACCTCCCTTTTCGAAGTAGTTTAAAAAGAATACTGTTATAACGTGTATAGACGAAATACTTACACTAATATTATTTTAAAATAAATGCCAATATCATAGAAACTATGTCGAATTCATAATACTGGTGTTTTTGTGCCAATTTTGCACATTTTATGTCATTCTTTTGGATCACAATTTGACTCAAACTTGCTATTCAAATATTTTTTATGTAAAATATTTCGTTAGGCAGTAAAAGAGGATTCTATGACGGCAAACGGCATGACGCTGTCGTGCCGTGACGGCAAACGGCATGACTCGGTCATGCCGTGACGGTAAACGGCATGAGGCTGTCGTGCTGTAACGGTTAACGGCATGACACTGGCGTGCCGTGACGGTAAACGGCATGACTCGGTCGTGCCGTGTCGGTAAACGGCATGATACTGTCGTGCCGTGACGGCAAACGGCATGACTCGGTCGTGCCGTGTCGGTAAACGGCATGACTGTCATGCCGTGACGCCCCATTACTACACACTACGCCACCAGTTTAAACACGAAACATAAATTAGGCAAAGAGCAAAGAAAATGTCAAATAATTTCACAGGCCAGCCAATTAGATTTTCTTGTTTTGCCTTGTCTTGCCAAGCTGTAACTTTTTAGGATTAGGGATTTTTTGGAAGTGTTATCGAGGCCCTGAACCACAAAGGGTAACTAAAGGAAGACAGGTGGGCTTTAGTCAGTAAAAGTCCGACACTCTCCATTCAAAGGAGAGATTCGATTTTTGTATAAGAATATTCGGGTATTCAAGTTTTTTATACAAAAATGGCTTTTTAATCAAAACACAAGCTTGCTAAAAATTGTGATCCAAAGCATGAACAAGAATAAAAACGTACTTTTTTTTCTCACAAATTATCTTAAAACACAATTTTTCGATATATTGCACCTATAACCTAATAATGAAAAACTTCGTGTCATGGTTTATAAATAAGCTAGTACAAAAAATGGATCCGATTACAGTTGGAGGATTGTCGTGCCGCAGCTAAAAAGAGAGAAAATATTATAATAGCTAAGGGCGTAAACATAATAGGGGACCTTACCATGACCTGTTCAAATGTCAGGAGTGCGAGCGAGAGAGGAATGGAGCTATACACCATATATAGGGTGACTGGTAATTAGTGACCGATACTTAAACACGTGATTGTACTCATGATTACAAATAACTTTCTCAAAGAAACTTTTTTTAATACTAATTAATTTAATCAAAATAACAAAACAGCAGCAGCAACAGTCTTTGGATATTATTTTACCGAAACACGCAGGTACATTGCTTACGTCATCAATAACGGGCGCCGCGACGCTAACAGCTGACAGAGTTAAGGCGCTCGCGCGAAATTCAAAGTTTCAAACCGCTGTTTTGTTATTGTGATGTAACTAATTAGTTTAAAAAAAAGTTTCTTTGGGAAACTTGTTTGTAATAATGAGTACTATAACGTCTTTAAGTATCGGTCACTAATTACCAGTCACCCTATATAGCTCCATCCCTTTAATAGTCCTGGTAGAGCCTCTGGTTTTTTACATAGCCATGGAGTACTGGCAGTTCTCCAATAAACCTCTCTGTGCTTGAAGCGAGTTGTTCACCCCTAGTTTTAATGGGCCTACCACACGCACGAGTTTCACCACAGTTTTGTCGGCACAGGCCGGTTTGTACACGGAACACCGTGTAAGACTGTAGAGTTATACCAACCACACATTCGGTGTGCCCCGTGAAAAACTGTGATGAAGTTTTAAATGAAGTTTGTGCGTGTGGTAGGCCCATGAGGACTACATCGCAGCAACTACGCTTAGTCGTTACATTCAACTGCATGCAGTTGTACGTTCGACTTCGTTCAGTCATGATATCAACTACACGCGGTCGGCTACAGTTAGTCCAGGAGCATGACGCGCGTCGGTCGCGTCGAACGCACATTGACAATATGCGATCAATGTCATCTTTATTTTGAGGCTCATAAAGATCAAATCTTAGACCGAGTGCCTGGGCTAGATAGGAGGCGTCAAATGCGCAAAGTCAGATCCAACTGCAGATATATCGACTGCGCGCTGTTGCTGCGATGTCGTCCGTTAGATGGCAGCCTTAGGTGAAAGAGCGTGGCCATTTCCCCGCTAGATGGCGCTGAATTCAATATTTTTTGTTTGTTTTATGAACAGTCCATATTTAGGTGGATTTTGAAGCAATAACATGACTAAGTTAATAAAGTGGAATGTCTAATTTTAGCAAATACCATTTCCTTCACTTAATAAAAACAAAATAAACTAAAAATTTTGAGTTCAGCGCCATCTAGCGAGAATATACACGAACTAGCTTTCAGAATTTGCCTATTTTTTGTGAGTGAATGAATATATGGCTTTTTGACTACTATGATAATTGATAGCCCGGGAAACGAATGATTTAATTCAAGTTTTTTTAGCCTCATTTTTTAAAAGGCCTTTGAGAACAGCGGCCTGTAGAAAGCATGGCTTTTTAGCACTTTGAAACTTAGGCCAGGCTTCTTACAGCTAAAGAAAGATATAAAGTGCACTTAAAAAAAAAGTGTGTGCTTAAGACCAGACGACAGAAGTGAAAACTTCATCAAGGCGAGATTAATAATACAAAATTTTAATCGTTCGGGTAAGTTCGGCTTGAGTCAGCCAAACTTACCCGATCGAGCGTTACACAGCCGAGCGTGACGGCTCAGTCTCAAATAAAGTTCCAAGCGCGCCTAAAAGAGTTTTCACTTCAATAAAAACATATTTCTAGACTATACTAAAAATAATTTCTAAATAAAAAAAAAAATATAGTCGAACTTACAAAAAATAATTGCAGTAAAAACTTAAATATAAAAATTAAAATATATATATAAGTATAGGTATAAAAATCAGGATGTGACTATTAAAATTAAACGAATAAACTAAAATTATTAATACTAATTTATATTTCACTTCAGTTCGGCATCCAAAATATATCAAAATTAACTTTCAAAAATCAATCATGTACCTATGGGAAGAAAAAAATAATATTATAAATAAAAACAAAAACGCAAAAAAAGAAACAATTATAATAATTGAGTGCGAGGTTTTTGACTCACTCTAAACTTTAGAGTGGGTTTTGTTTTATAATTTTAGAATAACTGGTTTTTAGGGAATGGAATAACTGGTTGTTGGGAATGGTTTTGACGCACCCTAAACTTTAGAGTGCGATGGACTTATGATTTTAGAGTGACTGGTTATTGACTCTCTAAATTTTAGAGTGACTGGTTATAGACTGTGTAAATTTTAGAGTGAGTTTTAACTTACTCGTATAATTTTAAAGTGAGTTCTTATTGGATCACTCTAAACTTTAGACAGGGTCACTTGAAATTAAAAGTCAAAAGAAATATTAAAATTTTGTGTGTTCAGTATTGCAAAATTTTTGATCGACATTGTCGACTCTAAAATTTTTGTTTTACTTAAATTTTACATTGATTATTTACTCTAAATTTTGGAGTGAGTTTTGACTCAACATATAAAAGCAACTAATTTCAGATAGACTACGTGTAAAGCGTGACTGACCTGCTCTGCACGCTGGGCGTGTTGCGGTGCGAGTCGGGCGAGTGCGCGTACGCCGGCGACGAGGACATGTACGGTGGCAGCGTGGTCACCAGCACCGGCTTCACGTACCCGTTCTTTAGCATCTCGTTCTCTGTAGCCAACCAATAAAGGGTTAGATACATACATTTGAATTTAGAATTGTTTAATAATGGTCGGAGGGTATTTGACGGGATTTTTTCGAGTGAAGTTGTCTGTTTAAATAAATAGCAATTTGATTCCTAGTGATTTTTTTTATTTTTTAGGGTGGGATTCACCCAATGGCTTCTCTTGCTCTAGGTCCGCCCTAGAGCGCGAGGTTGTGATCGACTTTTACTGACTAAAACCCACTCATATGTTTCTTCTTTGTCTTCGTTCCAGGGCCCCAGAGATCTCTTTCGCAAGACCCTTGCCATCCGTAAGCCCACGCCTACGGTGGCTAGAAATCAGGCTTGGGATTCTGGCAGCTGGGGCGTGATGATGACCGTTCCCTCACGCGTGCGGCCGCCTCCTTCGCTAGCATTACTGTTTCGCAGAAGGAGGCGACCGCCTGCCCTTCCTCTTCACTCCGGACCATGGCCTGAACCAGAGCCCGGCGCGAGAGGTCCTTACCGCCTATCACCCCCACTAGGTCACGGTGGTACTCCGCCCAAGCAGGGCACACCTCCACCATATGCTCCACACTTGTTCCTAGAGGATTGGGAGGACTTACCCGGTTTAGTGTAGTACTTGGAGAAGACTTCGTCTTTGGCGATGTTGGGGTACAAGAATTGCAGCTGCGTGAGATCGAGCACGCGATCTGCGAGCGAGCGCAGCATGAGGTCGCGGGACGTGAAGGGCTGCAGGCTAAACACCTCGTTGCCATCTGACACAGATAATACGACATTATTATTAAAAGCGTAAAATTCGGAACTACTACTTGAAGTCCTCTCAACTTTAGTTTTGTCTTCGGCAGAATTATTATTAAGTTCTCTTAATAATTTGATATTTTCATAGAATTTATTAGTTTATAATTTTAGCATAGTACTTTATTATAGTAAATAATTTATTTTTATTTTATTTTTTCTTTTTGAATTATCTGTTATTTGTTTATTGTGCACACCTACCACAGTGTTGTCTTTTTAACCCAAAAGTTGACTGGTAGAGAATGCCTTGTTGCATTAAGTCCGCCTATGCGCCGCGTACTACTACACTACCGCGTACATGAAGTTTAAATAAATAAATAAAAGCTGTGTATTAACTTGCAATCTATATAATATACAACGTTAATTTTAGAACATGCGAAATCCGAAACACGTGTTTAGTATTTTTATGTAAAGAATCCTATGTACAAAATTTCATAAAGTCAAAGCATTTTATACCAAACTAGCTTTTGCCCGCGACTTCGTCCGCGTAGAAGTCGAAAATGGTTTTATTAGGTTTTTTGACATACGAAAATATGAAATATTATTTATTACTCGTATCTTCGTCGTGTGTGATAGTCATGATTTGAATTTTATGGCGAGCGATATTGTATATTGTATCTTAGCCGTGTGCAGCGCCCCTAAGTGAACTCCACTGCGGGTGACGTAACCTACGACAAACTTATTAATTGCAGTTGGTACAGTAATTGAGTCTAGGAATCGAGCCGCAAAATTAAGTTTGTTTTTTGTTGTATATACTTTTCCGGGACAAAAAGTACCCAGTGTGGTACCCGGGATATTAAAGAATAATCATACCAAGTTTCATCGTAATCGAACCGGTAGTTTTTGCGTGATGCCTGAACAAACAGACAAACAGAAGGAAAAATTTTTTTTTAATTACATTTTGGTTCGGTGTTGGTCTAGTAACACCCCCCGCCATTTATTTTTTTTATATTTTCAACGTGCACAATTTTCACTTCTACAGATTTATTATAAGTTTAGATTATGTTAGCCCTGTATTTTTGTTTATGTGGTGTACAATAAAGAATATAATAAATAAATAAATATACTGTATGCGCTGACGCAGTATTTGTATCTGTCTTTCTGTCAGTATTTGTCTTTCAGTTCGCCCGTAACACCGACTACCTATAGACGCGTTTACAATCTAAGTAAATACCTCCGATGTAGTGCTTTTAGTGACTTAATAAATATCCAAAGTTAATACGCGAATATTATATACATGGCCAAAAAATTACTATTATAACTATACTCTGTCCGTGTACAACTTACCGCCAACCCAAGCGATAGTGATGCCTCCGAGCTCAGAATCGGAGAACCGAAGCAGGAATGTACCCGAGGGGCACTTGGACAACATCTCTTCTGCTTGCTTCTTCTGTATGAAGCCCATGATCAAGCTGCAATACACAACGTGGCGTGAGACAGTCAACATACGATATTGATCAAAGATACGATTGAATTATTTAACTCCTTAAAAGGGCCCTACCCGAGCCGTATATTGTCAATGTGAGCATGGTTTAAAAGCTTATTGCTTCATTCAACGCAATGTTTTGTAAAGACGCAACAAATAAGCATCATCATCATCATCATTTCAGCCGAAAGACGTCCACTGCTGGACATAGGCCTCCCCCAAGTGCCGCCACAATGAACGGTCCTGTGCGTCTCGCATCCATCGTACTCCCGCAACCGTTACCAGGTCATCGGTCCACCTTGCAGGAGGCCTTCCAACGCTACGTCTTCCGGTACGTGGTCGCCATTCCAGAACCTTTCAGCCCCAACGGCCATCCGTTCTGCGAGCAATGTGCCCTGCCCATTGCCACTTAAGTTTGGCGATTCTTCGTGCTATGTCGGTGACCTTGGTTCTCCTGCGGATATCCTCATTCCTGATTCGATCATGCAAGGAAACTCCGAGCATAGCCCTTTCCATTGCCCTTTGGGTGACTTTGAGTTTTCTGATGAGGCCCATTGTAAGCGACCACGTTGCAGATAAGCATAACATAAGCATTATCAGCCTTTTAATGTTCCCACTGCTGGGACTCAGGCCTCCTCTCTAGGAGAGGGAATGGGTCGTGATTCACCACGCGGGCCCAGTGCGGGTTGGTGAATGTCACATATAGAATCTTTGGTTCTAGAACGTGCCGGTTGCCTCACGATGTTTTCCTTCACCTATATAGAGTGACTGGTAATTAGTGACCGATACTTAAACACGTGATTGTACTCATTATTAAAAACAACTTTCCCAAAGAAACTTTTTTTTTTTTTTAAACTAATTATTTAAATCACAATAACAAAACAGCTGTTTGAAACTTTGAATTTCGCGCGAGCGCCTTAACCCTGTGAGCTGTTAGCGGCTCGGCGTCCGTTATTGATGACGTAAGCAATGTACCAACATGTTTCGGTAAAACAATATCCAAAGACTGTTGCTGCTGCTGTTTTGTTATTGTGATTAAATTAATTAGTATAAAAAAAGTTTATTTGAGAAAGTTATTTGTAATCATGAGTACAATCACGTGTTTAAGTATCGGTCACTAATTACCAGTCACCCTATATACTAATTTTACTGTAATGTTGAATAATAGCTATATTTCGAAAAGTTCCGAAAGAAGATCCAACTCTCTGTTTTGGAAACCAGTTTCGAAAACCGAAATATATTTCTTTATTGGAAACTAGGTTTCCATTAAAGAAATATATTTCTGTTTTCTAAACTGGTTCCCAAACAACCAGTGTTTTTTCCAAAGTGGCCGAGAGAAAAATAAATACGTAAAAAATCACTTACTGATCGCACCAAAGCGTCCTTAAATAGTCCCTTGTGACTTTAACGACCATATAGAACCACTCCCAAAAGGTGAAGTTCCTCTCTGGAAGGGCGTCCTTACAGAACTGGGTCCAGGACACGGGCATAGCGTTCAGTTCCATCGTGTTTAGCGGCAGGCAAGTCCTGGGGACAGCGCATATACTTCATATTACATATAGCATACGTCCAACAGCGATTGGGAGCTCTGAATGAGTTATAAGTGTATTTTAGAGCTATTATTGTATTTGAAAGCTGTAAATCTCTTGTTGAGCTATACTTGTACAGATATACTTACAAATACATTTATAGATATGTATCGGTTATTAATGTATTTTTGAGTCATACATGTGTGTATTTGTAATCATGACATGTGTGTATTTGTAATCATGACATGTGTGTATTTGTAATCATGACATTTATGTATTTGTAATCTTTTAAATATATTTTTGAGTAAGAAGTGTATTTTTGAGTCATACATGTGTGTATTTGAGCTGTAAGTTTATTTGAGAGACTGTTTTACACAATAAGCTGTAATTTTCTTAATCCTATCAAAGAACTGAAAACAAGAGGTCTTACCTGAAGATCTTTTCGGCTAAGAATCTCAAGTTATCTTCGGACAGATCTCCGCCGGTCGCGGAACAGAATTTGATACGCAGAGTTTCCGCCAGTTGTCCCCAAGTTACCTAAGACAATGTAGAAAATACAAAGTGAATCCCTGAGACAAGACTTCAGGGTGGGAACCGAAATTATGAGAAAAGAATTAGATGCAGGTTTAATATCGCTTATTTTTTTAAATTCAATTTAATATTTTATTTTCCTTTCATGCATGAGGCATGGGGAACACGCAAGTGTTCGAAATACCAATGTGAATGTTTCAGTAGATACTTTTCAAGTTTATCTAGGATTTTACGGACACTTTGTGCCCTGCATGTCGGATCACCAGACGCACGGCGTTGCGTCATCGGTACATGGTGGACATCCCACCCATACGTACAAAGCAGTTTGGGAACGTATTTATAACGCGTACAGCTAAGGAGTGGAATTCCCTGCTGGAGTCTGTGTTTCCTGATAGCTACAACCTAGGGGTCTTTAAGTCAAGAGTGAATAGGTTACTTCTAGGCAAGCGTGCACCATCGTCGGCCATATCATCGCTTACAATCAGGTGAGATCGTGGTTAATGCGAACCTTATTGTCTCGCGTTCCCTTCGCGAGCCCTCGGCATCATAACACACTCGCCAACTGCTCGTGCGAATCCCGTCTCGGTCGCAATGACAAACTTTCTGCACTTGTATCAAAATGTAACACTATTCTAGATTGTCGCGGTCGAAGTCGCTAGGAGAAGTTAGTTTCTCATAAGTTCCGTTCCCACCCTAAAGGCCGGTCAGGCGCACTCACCCGGATCAAGTGTATCGGCGTCTGCATCCGGGAGGGAGGGAATAAGGCCAAACAACAGAATTTAATAGATATGTAATGATATATGGCCAACTAAAACTGGCCAGATCGTTTAAAGTTTGATGATATGTGTGTGCTTCCCCTTGACATCAAAAAAGCTGAAAGTAAATTTTCCTTCAAGCGTAAAATTCGGAACTACTACTTGAAGTTCTCTCAATCTTAGTTCGGTCCTCATCATAATTGCGATATTTTAAGTTCTCTTAATTAGAATGATTTCTTATGTATCATAGTATTTATTAGTTTAGTATATTAGCATATCTACGTATTTTATTATTATAAGCCACTTAATTTAATGATACTACATTCTATTTCAAAATATCTGTTATTTATTGTGCACACCTACCACAGTGTTGTCTTTTTAACCCAATGGTTGACTGGTAGAGAATGCTTTGTGGCATTAAGTCCGCCTATGTACCACCACTGTACATGAAGTTTAAATAAATAAATAAATATGTCCATCCACGTTTGGCCTTAATGTAGGATTTCTGTGCGTCAAAAATGTTATTCTTAACTTAAAATAATTATTGTGTACCAAATATTAATGGAATTTTTACAATTATTTTCCTGTTAGCGTATTTTAGGGCACAATTAGTATTTTTTAGCAGGCGGTCGCCTCCTTCTGCGAAGCAGTAATGCTAGCAAAGGAAGCGGCCGATCGCGTGAGGCAACGGTCCTTACGCTCCAACCGCCGCCGGGATTCCGATCCCGATTTCCGGCCACCGTAGGCGCGGGCTTGCGGACGGCGAGCAATGAGTGGCTCGCCGTCCGACCGTCCGGTAACCGTCCGGACCGAACCCAAGTCGTCAACGGCGCGTACTCTTCCACGCGCGCCTCAAGGAGATGTCAGCAAATCGTAGGGGCCCAACAGGGTCGAAGCCTACTAGGGCCACGGGTAGTGTGAAAGCGAAACCCGGGGCCCTGGGATGAAGGCAACGAAGGAACAGGAGTGTGTTTTTAATCAGTAACATTCTGACACTATTCCCCGTTCCGCCCAAGAGCGGAACTTATAAGATGATTTTCAAACCCAAGAAAAAAAAAAAACAAAAAAAAAACGCTTCCACACATAGAACAAATATTAACTTTACAAAGTCACGTACGCCATCTGCCATCACTGAAACAAATATGAACCTTATAGTTTAAGATATAGAGGTGCACTTACCTTGTCGGGTACCGCGAAAGGCACGCGGCCAGGCGGGCTGAAGGCGTTGTCCCACGTGACTGTGGCCCAGCCGTGAGGTTCTTGATTGCCGTGGACGATCACTACGACGGGCAGAGACAGAGTCCATACCTGGGGAAATAATAATAATAATAATTTATTTATTTTCCTTCCACAAATTACAGAGAAATTAATTAATTTAACAATATACCAAAAAAATTGTGGAAGACTGGTGCCTGAACTAAGTTTTTTACAAAACCTGTGTGTCAGGTCACCAGGCCCCCAGAAACAAAATTTAAGATTAATAATTGTCGTGCAGAAGACGATTTGATTCACGCAAATTCATTACAATAATTACATTATTAATTGTAGAATTATCTATTTGAATACATTCAATGTGCGCGGGAATTACATGACTTGATTCCGCCATCTCCTTTCTACCATCAGACAACCCGACGAACGGCGAGTTAGGCAGACAGACAGACGGCAGACCCTTACGTTGTTGAAACTTCAACGGTCTGGACTAAGCGTTTCGCTTCGTCGTTTATACCGCGTACATCGGAGGACTGGAACAATTTGCCTGCTGCGGTCTTCCCGTCCAACTATAATTTAGGTGCCTTCACGGCTCTTAATAAACTAGTGCGCCTCACCATCAATGATTGCATCTCTGCTTACCATCAGGTGGGATCGCAGTGAAGCACTGGTTTATACCAATTTAAAAAAAAAATTGAAATGATAGGGTTCGAAAAGGAACCGCGAAGTGGATCAAATTTAATTTGCAATATTTGATTACAGACAAGCAAACATTGGGACAAATGAAACTAAATAAAAGCTTGTAAAATGGTTGAAACAAACTCGATGTTCAAAAGTATTGATATCATAAACATATATGTATTTGATAAGAAAACAATTCTATCTGAAGCGATATAAAAAAAAACCGGGTAAGTGCGAGTCCGAGTTCCGTACAAACTTACATATGAAAACCGTTCAATTCCCAAATTGAGTAACGAAGATTTTTCCAAACCCGAATTTTAATTTCAACTTGATACCTTCACGCGTTCCCAAGATAAAGGGTCTTGACAGACAGCCAGACAGACTGACGGACGGACGAACAACAAAGTGATCCTATAAGGGTTCCGTTTTTTCCTTTTGAGGTACGGAACCCTAAAAAATGGATTGAAACCATTTGTAGGCAGAGTGCATCTCGAGACAATTCTAAAAATCAGAAACACGACTAGGATACACTGTTATACTACGAAATTCCAGCTTCACTATCAGATCGTAATTTTTTTTTTGTCGTACTTATTGAACTATCTTAACGATATATAAATACTGTCTAAGTGTACAGTTGGCCATCTGTGTCACAACTTACATCACTGAAGTTCCGTTGGCCAACTATGACACAACTTACGTCACTGAAGTTCCATTGGCCGCTATGACACAACTTACATCACTGAAGTTCCGTTGGCCAACTATGACACAACTTACGTCACTGAAGTTCCATTGGCCGCTATGACACAACTTACATCACTGAAGTTCCATTGGCAACTATGACACAACTTACATCACTGAAGTTCCATTGGCCACTATGACACAACTTACATCACTGAAGTTCCATTGGCAACTATGACACAACTTACATCACGGAAGTTCCATTGGCCACTATGACACAACTTACATCACTAAAGTTCCATTGGCCACTATGTCACAACTTGCATAACTTAAGTTCCGTTGGCTAACTATGTCACAACTTACATCACTGAAGTTCCATTGGCTAACTATGTCACAACTTACATCACTGAAGTTCCATTGGCTAACTATGTCACAACTTACATCACTGAAGTTCCATTGGCTAACTATGTCACAACTTACATCACCGAAGTTCCATTGGCCACTATGACACAACTTACATCACTAAAGTTCTATTGGCCAACTATGTTAGAACTTACATCACCCAGTTATCTCAACTTACTTGGAACACCAGCTCGCCCCCTCCCACATTGAACTGCGACTGAAACAGCAGCGTTAGCTTCTCGTCCATGACGCTCTCCGTACCTTTTTTCTCGGCGCGCTTGATTTTACGGAGTTGCATGTTCCTGGTAACAAAGAGATCATCATAAATATAACCGTAGGAGTGGGTTTGCGGACGGCGAGTAATGGGTAGGTCGCCGTCCAGCCGTCCGGTAACCGTCCGGATTGAATTCGAGTCGTCGACGACGCGTAGTGTTCCACACGCCCCTCAAAGAGATGTCAGAAAAACCGTAGAGGTCCAGCAGAGAACCTCGGGGCCCTCGAACGAAGGCAAAGAAGGAAGAGAGAAGGAGTGGGTTTTAGTCAATAAAAATCTGATACGCCCTCTCGCACCACCCTAGAGCACGAACTTTGGAAGCACCGAATTCACTCATAGATGCCCTGAGAAAATTGAAAAGACTCATCTGTTTCTGGAGTGAGGTGGGCTGGTTGGAGTGAAGGCCGCGATGGCTCACGCACAATGGTCCGCCAAGGACTAAGTGCGGAAACCAGACCACAATAGATAGACTACCCTACAGCGCGAGAAGTCATTGGATGATTTTCCAACTTAAAAAAAGCGTGTAGTGACGAATACGCGTCTATGAAGCTACGCGTCCGTGCGCAGTAGACCTTAGTAATGAGGTCCCGTTTTTATCATTTGGGTACGGATCCCTAAAAAGACAATATTAACCCTTTCATCGCTTGCGTCGGATTGGTCCGACGAGTGTTTTCGTGTCCTATTCCCGAGATTGTTGCCGAGAGGTAACGGCCCCGACTTACGAGATGTAGGCCGCAGGTTCAAACCCAGCCAGGCGTATTACTTTGTGTAATTTATTTCATCACCACTGCTCTTAAAACGGTGAAGGAAAACATCGTGAGGAAACCGGCATGTCCTAGAACCAAAAAATCGAAGACATGTGACATTCACCAACCCGCACTGGGCCCGCGTGGTGGATTACGGCCCATTCCCTCTCCTACAGAGGCCTGAATCCCAACAGTGGGAACATTATAAGGCCGACTATGCTATGCTATGCTATTCGCCAGAGTCGTGTATTTGCGACTGGGTACTCGTTTAGCTCTTCAATCCCCATAGAGGACAGAAGAGCTGACGAGATGGAGTATTCGGTCGTGGATGTGCGACACTGGCGGAATAAATGCGAGTGTCTTGTGTTTGACTGACCTGTTGGTCTAGTGGTTAGTGCCCTGACTGCTATGCCGGAGGCCGTGGGTTCGATTCCCACACAGGACAAATGTTTGTGTGATGAGCACGATCATCACATCATGAGTGTCTGGTTGTAATTTATCTATAACTAGCTTTTGCCCGCGGCTTCGCTCCCGTCTATATTCTACTACTCTACCCAACTCTACCCTACTCTATCCTACTCTACCCTACTCTACTCTACTCTACCCTAATCTACCCTACTCGATAAAATGTATCCTATGTCCGTCCGTCGGTTCTGAACTACCTCCCCACCAATTTTCAGCTAAATCGGTTGAGCAGATCTTGAGTTATAAATAGTGTAACTAACACGACTTTCTTTTATATATATAGATATGTATGTATTTAGAATTATATGTGTATGTTTCAGTTGTCTAGTACTCATAACACAAGCTCTGCTTAGCTTGGGACTAGACGGTGTTATGTGATAGTTGTGGAATATAAAAAAAAGGGTTGGTTGAACTCACCGGAAGCTGACGCTAAGTTGGCGGCTGGTGGGCTGGTACTCCATGGTGCCGGTGTTGTTGAGGATGTCGCCACACTCCACCGGCTGCTTGCCTTTACCGGCCTGGGTCTCGCTCTTCAGGAGCAGCTGCGCTTGCTGCTCCGATATTATTACGACCTGGCAATAGGATATTTTATTCTATATGAGAAAAAATATATTATTAAAGTCACTCACACTCTCCCTCTCACAAACATACTACTCCAGCATGCGTACTCACACGTACATAAATTATTGTTATTGTTACACGTTTGGTTCATCGAATTCTATTTATTGTAATAAATGGACGAATGGTTGTCTCCTATAACACAGGATTTTCCTAGCATAGGGGACATTATTCACAAAACATGTAAAAAGAACTTAAACTTATATGTAACATGTCGTGTATTTCTTTTCTTTCTTTGGGTAATAAATAATTTATTATTATTAAAGTCAAAGTCAAAGCATTTTATTTCAAATAAACCATTTACAGGTACTTTTGAAATGTCAAGAAGTCAGTGAGTCAGAAAAAATGTTGCTAATTGCACATTCCAAAGCGTAGATCTCTATGGAGAAGAATGTGCAAGAAACTCTATGGACACTCTTTTCAATCATGTATTGTAATTACAAATATATCTGTTACATGTTTATTGTCGCTATCATGTGAGAACAATGTTAATAAAATAGAAACTAAATATAGATATTAAAATAGCAACTGGCAGCTGAGAGATGACCAATCTCAACTGACAGCGCCTGTTCACGGACATGACGCTAATATTAGCACCACTTAGCTCAACCATTTTGAAGGGAACCGAATGATCCAACACACGCGCCACCATCAGTGAGACATTTAAGTGAGCCTGACATTAGATAGCTTAGGCAAAAAGCAATCGGTAAGCGTTAGTTTTAGTTCATAAAACAATAAAATAAATTTTAAAATTCAATTAGTTTTTTTTTTATCTGTTCTTTATAACCATGAAATAGTAGTTACCATGTTATTACGTCATTCGGCTGTGTTAACTGAAGTGACAGCTGTCAACTGATCGGCCATATTGAGTGAATATTCAGTGCATTTGTTTACACAGCCTACTGACGTCACGACCACAGAGTAAACATGGGATCCGCTGCGTTCTGCATTTTCGTCAAATTACGCGCGAAATTTGAAAATGTAAATTTTAAATGCATTTTTAGGGTACTTAGCGACTGAATAAAAATTTCGTGTTTTTTTTTATTGATTTATTAACACTATAGAATCTAATTGAGACACTTTTCAAAAATGAGTGTAATACACTATTATGGATAGGGAGTTAGAATACTTTTAGCCTGCAAATGAGCTGCCCAGTGCTCGCTGGATACAGGGCAAGGGCCTTCGGAAACCCAAGTACCCTCCGAGAAATGGTCAGTAACTCCAAGGTGCTGCTGGCCTTCCTAGAGGAGCTGGGGTAGTTCTAAATTGTAAGCAGTACGTTGGCACAATCTTTCAACAGTTTACAATCTCGCGAGTTAGAGTAATATTGTAAATATCGTTAGATTATAATCAGATTATAATCTAACGATATTTACAATATTACGGTGACATGTACGCAGTTTATACTCACGCTGACTCTTGGCGGCGTCATGTACACGTTTAGCTGACCCCCCACCAGTAACCGGACAGTAGCCGTGAAGCTGCAACAACCACACAACGTTTTATTATTTTTAATTCTTCAGTCTATAACAAAACTTAACAGTTATGAGACAATTCATTTAAGAGTTTTTTTTTTTTAATCATAGGTTTCGTTTTTAAAATAAAATAAAACACATAAACAGTACATTGTTACCCTAGGGGTCCCGAGAAGTGGTTTGGCGTCCGAGAATAGCGAGGGCGCCAATAGCTCGAGAGACTAAATAAGTGTTTAACCCGAGGTAAACAGTGTGCTTTTCAGGTTCCTTCTATTTAGATGCTCCGAAATTTACTTGGCACAATCTTATTTAATTGAATATTTTTAAGGCAGAATAATCTTGGGTTAGTAATCATAAAACTTGGTACGAAATCTAATCAAAATAAATAATAAAGACTGCCATTATTAGTTTTCAATACTAACCTCTGTAATTAGAGGGTTGTTTTGAAAAACTTAGATATCCTAATTCCACCACTGAGGGGTCCAGAATCATGTACTGGATCCGTGGTATTCGTTTGTGCGTCGTTGTCAAAGACACCCTGTATAAAAACGACAAACCGACAATACTATAATCTATCTTACCGTGTGTTCGTCTTCATGACCTGCGGCGGTTGCTTTTCAATCACGAAAGTAGAAGTCACCAGAGTTGACAGCAAACCAGTTACCTGAACCAGACAATTATTACATTAAATATGAATTTTGCGAACCCTAATAAACTAGTGCGCCTCACCATCAATGATTGCATCTCCACTTACCATCAGGTGGGATCGCAGTCAAGCACTGGTTTATAGCAATTAAAAAAAAAAAAAAAAAAAAAAACCCCCTCTCGTTTCACACCTCACGTGATTAATGAATGATCCCCATCTCGAATATACCAACACTAGCCACCAACCTTGATCCACAACACCAACATTGGTCCAACATAAAAACATTGGCAAAGTTCAACAAAGGTTGATCACCAACATTGGTCCAACATAAAAACATTGGCAAAGTTCAACAAAGGTTGATCACCAACATTGGCCCAACATAAAAATATTGTCAAACTTGTACAACGTAGGTCAGCAACGTGACCCATTAATGGACGATCCCCATCTCGAATGTATCAACACTGGCCACCAACCTTGATCAACAACACCAACATTGGTCCAACATAAAAACATTGGCAAATTTCAACAAAGGTTGATCACCAACATTGGCCCAACATAAAAACATTAGCAAAATTCGACAAACGTTGGCCACCAACATTTGACAAACTTAGGTCAAACTTAGGTCAAACTTGTACAAACTTAGGTCAGCAACATGACCCACCTGCTTGCTCATCTCGTCCAGCATCTCGGCGAGGTGCGGCTGGCGCAGCTCGACGATGGTCTTGGTGTTGATGCGCGCCACGTTGTTGACCTGCTGGCGCGTCAGCCAGATGAGGTCGGCGAGCAGCTCACACCACTCCTGGATCGTGTTCAGGTTCGACTGCATCGGGACTCCGTTGCCGCTCAGCTGTTGTTCGCGCTTCCATCTGCGGATGGATAGAAATAGCTTAGTTTCTTCTTAAAGACGGGGAAATTATACTTATATCAAGGGGCGGAACTGACAATAAACGTGACATCAAATTGACATGACAAAATTATTGTAATTTATATTTTTGACTACTCTATCGCATTGAATTTGTCTGTAATGATAGCTGTATGTATGTCTAATAATAAAAAATAGAATAATTAAAAAAATATAGTTAATTTTGTTTCTAAGCTTTTATTTGCTAAAGGCGAAGTCACTATAGAAAAAAAAAAGTTACCTAATAGATATATTATGTACTATGTTTTGAGATAAAATTTAGGGTATGGGCAACATCACTAACTGTGTTCGAAGTAAAAACCTTGATGGTTACCGACAATGACCATCGACCCCAACATTGGCCACTATCTCCAACTAAGATTAAAACTTTGCCAATTTGACTAACATTTTTAACATTTCAAGGCTAGAGTGAATAGGCTCTTAATAAACTAGTGCGCCTGACCATCAATGATTGCATCTCCACTTACCATCAGGTGGGATCGCAGTCAAGCACTGGTTTATAGCAATTAAAAAAAAAAAAAACATTAGCCAAAATTGCAAACATCACCAACATTTACCACATCTCCAACATAGGCCTAAAGTTTGGCCAAAATGACCAACATTGATTAAAATTGCAAACCACTCCAACAGTGGCCACCGTAACTAACATATTGGCCGACATTGCAAATATCACCAACATTGTCCACCTCTCTGGTATAGGCCAAAACTATCGCAGCCATCACCAAATTCACCAAATGACCACCACAACCAATACCGGCCAACATCACCAGCACTGTACTTACTTGATGAGCTCCTCGTCCAACACCTGGCTCTGCAGTTGGCGCAGATTGGCGATGTTCTCCTTCATGTGGTCCACTAGCTCCATTTGGGACTGACTTATTTGAGCCACCTGTAATAGAAGCAATAAAACTTAAATTTAAAATCTCCCCAAATTCTTATTTTTTATGGTAAATATAACCTCAGATACATTAGTTGACAAAATGTCCCTCAACATGACGCCCAACGCTGTCAAACTCAGTCGAACTGTCCAACATGTCCCGCGTCACGAGAATGCGTTGGAAAGTGTTAAGCACACATCCACTCCGTCTCATCAGCTCTTCTGTCATGTATCTGGATTGAAGAGCTAAACGAGATGGAGTACCCAGTCGCAAACACACGACGACCCTGGGGAATAGGACATGAAAACATTCATCGGACCAATCCGACGCAAGCGGTTAAACCAACCTTTATTCTGTCAATTCAACCAAATTCGACCATTATTGCGTGGGTGGCATGACATATGGCGGCTGTAGTAAATAGTTGGTATTGTAACCACTTTTTGCTTTTAATGCCATCTTTATAGAAGTCAAAATCGGTTGAATGGACAGTAAAAAAGTTTAGTTTAAATATCTAATCTTATTTCAATACGGAACAAGGTTTGAAAAGCGAGAATCCTCCGACCAGACCTGTGTTATGTCTGATCCGGGCAACTACCGGGGAGATGATTTCGGGCTGTTATATATGTGCAAATCGCACGGAGAACTTTAAATGCGCAATGCAGGATTTCGGTGTACAGGTGTATAAGCAACTGTGAGGCCAACCGTCTCTTTTATGCAGGTCTTAGTGACGAGAGTGACATTTCAAGCTTTACCCCATCTGAGGCTTAAAGAAGTGCGCTTACCAAAGCGTTGAGCTTCCTCTCCGTCTCCTCGATCTGAACTCGCAGGCATGCCACCAGGTCGCGACGCTCATTCGTCATCGACTGCTGGAGGTAATTCATGTGACCTGGAAACAAACGTTTGTCCTTCATTTATTTGGTAAAAGTGAGTGTACTTACAATTGCTACGGGCAGTGTGAAAGTGAAACCCGGGGCCCTGGGACGAAGGCAAAGAAGGAACAGGAGTGGGTTTTTAGTCAGTAAAAGTCTGACACTATCTCCCGACCCGCCCAAGAGGATTTGTCATAAGATGATTATCCAACAAAAAAAAGTGTACTTACAATTCCGTTTATATGGGGGTGTTATTTATGTGTCACCGTAAAACTTTAAAAACCGTTAGATTATGATCAGTTTCGCAAGATTGTAAACTATCGAAAGATTGTAAACTGTACAATTTAACGCATTATTTTTCGATAGATTATAATCTATTAAATCTGTTAAACTGTTAAATCACAATATATCACGCGTTAAATGAGGGTGTTCTAAAATGACGTTCACTTGGTGGCAGCACTGAGGCATCAGGTCCAGGCACCTGTCAAAATGCTTATGTTGATAACATTAGTTATACATTAACGTCAACGTCAAATGTTAGACGTCAACGTTGTGTATACGTATCCAAAGGAAAGGACCTGACGGCTAAGTGGCGCTAACTGGTGGTGTAAATTTTCCTGAAAACCCTCATTGTCAACTGTCCAAAGGCTGTCACTAACGGTCGGTCTAACAGTAGGCCGTTCTGTGCTTGCTATGTTCGGTGACTAAGACTAAATTATTTATCATTCAAACTGCTTCTGCGAAGTCATCAAGGTACCTTAAGTACGGACTGAATAACCATCTTGGTATTATATGGATCTTACAACTTTATACGGTAGAAAAACCGAGTTTTGAGCCTTGATTTTTTTACAAGTTATGTTTTTGATGGCATTACAATTTACCGAAAAATACTTTTTTTAATTTTAAGCAGTATGTTCCGGTTCGCAATCATTCGATAGTTTACAATTTCGCGAGATAGATTATAATTCAACGGTTTTTACTATTTTACGGTGACTAACATAAAAGGAGACACTACAAATGTCATATTAACGCATTCAATTTTGTTTTTCACCGTGATACAGGGAAGCTTTAAAACCATAAAAAAAACAGGTCGGTAGGGTAGGTAGCGTGGGGTAGGTAGACAGGACAGGAGCGAAGCCGCGAGCAAAAGCTAGTAAATAAATAAATATTAGTGTGATTAATTACCTTTGTTCTTCAAACACTCGTGGTACTGCAAGGAAAATGACTCGATGTTGGCTTGCAGCGAGCGGATCTCCTCGCCCACGATGTTCACCTTCTGACGAACTGTCTGCAGGCCTGTTATCAGCTTTGAACACAAGACACATCGATTTGTTCGTGAAAATGAATAAGATTTCTTTTTTGTAATGTAAGATGTATGTGAGGGTAGATTAATATTTGTAATATTAAAGTGAACAGTCGTAGTACGGCAGTTTATGTCGCAAAAAACGTCAAGTGAATCAAAATTCATAGGGTATTTCCTGTTGACCAAGAATCCTTAAATTTGGGATGAAGCAAGGTCTCATAGCACAAGTATAAGAAAACTTCTGAAAACTGTAAATTTGTAGTGGGGTCACAAAAAAAAAAATGTGATTCGGAAAAATCTTCGTTACTCAATTCGGGAATTGAACTGTTTTCATAGGTAAGTTGGTACGGAACCCTCAGTGCGCGAGTCCGACTGGAATTCGTATTTTTTTTCAAAACTCGTCCTGTTTATCAGTTGTCTAGTACTCATAACACAAGCTCTGCTTAACTTGGGACAAGACGGCGTTGTGTAATAGTTGTGTGAATATTATATTCAGTGATACCATTGTTTGGTCAATCATTCCATCATTCTTTAACTATTAGGCGCTACAAAGTTCGCCGAGTCAGCTAGCATAATAATAAAAAAAAAAAAATAGGCGTGAAATTAAACATGTTTTTTTTTTTATTTTTCTATAACAATACCTTAACAGTTAACGCAAAATCTTATTGATAGCGAACAGTAGTTCATACATACTAGTAGAAATGTCTATCACCTTATCAGTTAAGCAGTTATCAAAATACGGCCGACATGGGTACACACCTACATTCATACAGTATACAGCTACGGGAGTGATAATAAAGTGCAGTAGGCTTATCTGGTACGATTAGGGATACCGTACGATACCACTAAGGTATCGATACTTTTACTTACAGTATCGGTCGTTAAGTATCGATACTTACTCGGTATCAATTGAAAAGTATCGAATTGTTTTTGTAACATTTTTCAAGTAAAAACCGTAAAAAGTTTTGGAAAATTATAAGAATGTATCCAAAAAGTCTGTTTTTATAGTACTTCCCAAAAATATTAATTTTATTTTTTTCCAAATGTTTGCTGGTTAGGAGATTTCTGGAAGCAGTGATCGTTGCACCAGCTTTGGAAAAAAACAAATAATTTCTGTAAATTTTTTACCATTTTGGTGTACAACAAAGTTGGTTCTATTCTATTCTATAGCGACATTACAATACTAATTATAGTACTTTTGACCGATACCTAAGTACTCGATACTTAATTTAAAAGGATCGATACTAAAAGTACTTAGTATTGGAGAAAAGTATCTAGTATTTACTTGTATTTACTCGTATCGTTTTTTTAAATTATTTGTTAGCTCATTAAACCCCGAGCGAACGCCGGCGTTCGCTCGGTCATTGTCTTTCTATTGTGTCTCTAATTACGCTACTCAAAAGGTTAAAAGATTGTATAAAGATTTCTTCAAATCAGTGTAAAGTTAAGTAACCCTCGAACTATTAACGCCCTCGCTACGCTCGGACGCCAAACCCCCTCTTGGTTCTGAGTAAGTTACTTTCACCCATCATCATCTTCCTGCCCTTATCCCGTATTATTTGGGGTCGGCGCAACACGTTTTTTTCTTCCACTCTGCCCTGTTACTCGTCAATAAGTTACTTTCACCCAAAGGGTAAAAATGTACTATTTCAACTTATCTACTCTAAAACCAACTCTACCCTTTCAAAATATAGTGTATCTCACACTGGAGCGGAATAGTGTCCCGCGGCAATTTAATAATTTACACTGAAAGATTATTGCCATTGATATTGCGTGCCTTTTGAAACACAAAGTTTCTAACTGTTTCTACATTGGAACAAGACAATTCTTTTTTAGATTTCATGTTTACAAACATGGCAATATTACAAAAAAAAAACTACTAATTTAAAAAAGGAATAACATGGCTTTAGTACAAAATTTATCTGACGTTCTAATTCCAAATAAATTAAAAAATATTCGACATACAATTTTATTATTAAACACTTAGATATTTACCTCACTGTACTTCCTCTCGGTCTGTGGTTGAGCGACGTACGGGGTGCCCATCGCGTTCTGGATGACGTCCATCTCCAGAGCGAGCGAGCGACGCATGTATGCGTACAGTTCGTGAGGAGCGTGGCTGTGGCAGACCGACAAACAACAACATATTAGTATTCTAGTATCTTTAAAGTAAAAACGTCACTCCACAACATTTTAACCGACTACGTCGGATTTATCCGACAAACACTCTCGCGTTTATTCCGCCAGAGTCGCGCATCCACGACCAAATACTCCATGTCGTCAGCTATTCTGTCACTTATGGGGATTGTAGAGCTGAACGAGATGGAGTCCTCATCATTATCATTTCAGTCGAAAGACGTTCACTATTTGACATAGGCGTCTCCCAAGCGACGCCACAACGACCGATTCTGTGTGTCTCGCATCCACCGCACTCCTGCGACTCTCACCAGATCGTCGGTCTACCTTGTGGGAGGCCTTCCTTCCTTTTCCGGTGCGCGGTCGCCACTCTAGAACCTTTCGGCCCCTGCGACCATCCGTTCTACGAGCAATGTGCCCTGCCCTCTGTCACTTAAGTTTGCGAATACGAAGCGAATACTTAATGAGATAGACTACCCAGTTGCAAACATACAACCCTGGCTAATAGGACACGAAAATACTTGTCGGACCAATCCGACGCAAGCAAATATAATAGCTAGCCCGTATTGTCCCACGGCAGCGCAAAGGCCTTCTTCCATTCTTTCATTCTAAATCTAAAAGGAAAACATCCAGGTCGTCCCGCCATCTCCTTTGTGGTCTGCCGCGGCCCCTCGTCGCTGTGTCTGGTCACAAAACACAGGATTGGTCTTGTGTTTCGGGCCCATAGCCCATTTAAGTTGGGCAGCCTTTCGAGCTACATCGACGATTTGCGTTTTGAAGCGCAGTGTAGTGTTGTTCGAACGTGGTCTGTGAATTTAACACATAATATTATCATATCGCTTGCAGCAGCAAGCGCAAGAGGTTCACCTTTGGATCGCTTGCTTCAGATTGGTCCGACGAGTGTAATCGTGTCCCATTCTTCAGGAACGTGTATTTGCGACTGGGTACTCCATCTCGTAGCTCTTCAATCCCTTTGGGTGACAGAACTAACGAGATGGAGTAATTGGACGTTTGTCGGATATATCCGACGTAGGCGGTTATTTCGGTTAAAAGAGTAAAGGGTTAAAAATAACTTCTTATATCTCACCTGTACTGCATATGGAAGTTCTTGGCGGCATCCAACAGCTTCATCTTCGTGACGAACATGTCAGGCGAGAGCATCAGGTCGGCGTGCGCCTGTATCTCCTGCACCAGCTCGTCCACGAAGAAACGCTGCTGCTCCTCCGGCTCCGCAGTCCTGTTACAGTTAGTCGACCTGGGTTAAAAAAACGAATGCAGGTTTGGCCGGGTGTTATATCATCTACTGATGAAATTACATACAATATTCAGTCATTTCTAATGATGAGGGAACTGCAGCTGACTAATAACGGCCTATTCACGTCTTCGGTTTTAGCGGCGAGCGGGACGATATCGGCACGCGGGCACGTGGCGCTATGAGCGGCGTCTTGTGGCGTGCTTCAAACATTTCCATACTTTTGATCTGACCGCTCGCCGCCCTGCGCTTAGCTTCCGATCGCAGCAAGGTCGTGAACTGGCCGTAAGAAGCTAACTAGGGTTGCCACCGACAGTAGCAGGACTATAGGGTGACAAAGGCTGGCAAAATGTCACGGGTAAAAACGGAAAGTCCTATTAACAGACGGGTATTTTGTCTGGTCCGGACCACTGTCCGATAACTGATTTCGGTCTGTTGTATGTTTGTTAAAACGAGCGGAGAACTATAATACCGCAATACAGAATTTTATTTATTTATTTAATTATTATATTCTTAAATCCTAGTTCCTATGTGGATACATACATTTGTCTTTTTTTTTGTTATTCTTGATAGGTTCGCACTTAACCGCTATATCACCTGATTGAAAGCGACGATGCGATTGACGATGGAGCGTGGTTACCTATAAGTAATCTATTCATTCTTGACTTAAAGATTCCCGGGTTGTAGCCATCAGGAAACAGGTTCCAACAAGGATTTCCACTCTTAAGCTGTACGCACAATGAATGTGTTCCCAAAACGTGTTGTGCGTATAGGTGGGATGTCGACCTTGTACTGGTGGCGCATCGCCGTACGCCTGGTGATCTGATGATGGAACGGACTAGGCGGAATTAGGTTATGCAATTCCAAATATTGCTACAAACCCAAAAAGCCTGGGAGTCGAACCCAACACGGACTTTCAGCAGTGACGCTTGCAACCATAACACCAACGATAGGAATTACGGGGTTTCTACAGTATGTTCTTGGTGGAAAAGAGTCAACAATAAAACCAGCTAGACCTAGAAAGCGAGGCCCTTTTTTTTAGGTGGGAAAATCATCTAATGACAAATCACGCTGTTGGGCGGAGCGGGAGATATTGTCAGACTTTTACTAACTAAAAACCCACTCCTATTCCTTCTTTACCTTCGTCCCAGGGCCTCGTGTTTCACTTTCACACTAGCCGTGACCCCGGTAGGCTTCGACCCTGCTGGACCCCTACGATTTGCTGACATCTCCCTGAAGCGCGCGTGGAACAATACGCGCCGTCGACGACTTGGGTTCGGTCCGGGCAGTTTCCGGACGGTCGGCTACCCATTGCTCGCCGTCCGCGAGAACCGAGGCCCTGAGGATACTAGCCGACATTCTGTATTACTGCTATCTAGACTATGCGGTGGTTGCGAGACGCACAGTGTACATCGTTCGGCTGATATGATGATGATACTAATTATAAAAGGAGAAACTGACTGATATATCAACTCACAGCTGAAACTACTGGGACTTGGAGTGTGCACAAGGCGAGTACTAAGACAGAACTCGAGTTCGATCCGGACGGTTACCGGACGGTCGGACGGTGAGCTACCCATTGTTCGCTATCTACCCGGAAATCGGGATCGGAATCCCGGCGGCGGTTGGGGCGTGAGGACCGTTGCCTCACGTGATCAGCCGCCTCCTTTGCTAGCATTACTGCTTCGCAGAAGAAGGCGACCGCCTGCCACTCCTCGGTCCGGACCATGGCCTGTACCAAAGCCCAGCGCGAGAGATCGCCGCCACCGATCGCCCCCACGAGGACACGGCGTTGCACTGCCCAAGCGGGACACACCTCCACCATGTCCTCCGGGCGGTCCACATAGTGGCGACAACCGGGCGTGTCTTCCGCACGAATCCGGAAAAGACGGGGGCTTGCGGACCGCGAGCAATGGGTGGCTCGCCGTCCGACCGTTCGGTAACCGTCCGGACCGAGCCCAAGTCGTCGACGGCGCGTACTGTTTCACGCGCGTCTCAGGGAGATGTCAGCAAATCGTAGGGGCTCAGCATGGTCGAAGCCTACTGGGGCCACGGATAGTGTGAAAGTGAAACCCGGGGCCCTGGGACAAAGGCAAAGAAGGAACAGGAGTGGGTTTTTAGTCAGTAAAAGTGTGACACTATCTCCCGCTCCGCCTAAGAGCGTAATTTGTCATAAGATGATTTTCCCACCCAATAAAAAAAAACCCCTAAAGTGATGAAACAAGGTTCCAAACTTTGAATGTAGAAACCTACTTTCATACGAGAAGCTATTCAAGAATGGGTTCAAACAAATATCAAGCCTTTATTCTAGGAACAGATATCGATCGAGTTTCTATTTAAGTGAGCGCGATTCCACGCCAGAGCCTGCTACTGCGAATTAGCTATTGGAAATTCAGCTAAGCTCGACCCGGGGATTCGAGCAATTTGATTGTATTGAGCATCCCTACAAAGCCCAGCATACTACCCTTTTAGAATATAAAGGGTGTATCATTAAGGGCGCTCGAACTTTGAAATGAAATAGGAACCTGTGTAAGTGATATTGGGCAATTTTTATAATATTTTAAAGGATATTCAATGGTATTATGTGTGTGTATGTAGATCGCAGATTCTAACCCCGCCAGGCGCATTACTTTGTGTAATTTATTTAATCACCACTGCTCTCAAAACGGTGAAGGAAAACATCGTGAGGAAACGGCATGTTCTAGAACCAAAAATTCGCACCGGGCCCCCGTGGTGGATTAAGGCCCATTGCTTCTCCTAGAAAGGCCTGAGTTCCAATAGTGGGAACATTATAAGGCCGACTATGCTATGCTATGTAAAAGAAAAGGAAGTTAGTGATAGCATGACGGTTTACAGAATAGAATGGAAGAAAAAAACGTGTTGCGCCGACCTCAAATAAGACGGGACAAGGGCAGGAAGATGATGATGAATTAATGATATTATGTATGGAAAATAATTTCAGCCAAATGGCCACCGTGACTCCTCAATAGATTTTGTATTTATTTTGTTTTGTTAAAAATCTTCACATATAAGGCACTCAATTTTACGAAGAACGCAAGTTATGTTGGCCTTTATAGCAGCAATTGACTGTGGATTTATCAATATGTGGAATCATTAAACAGGCGCGATCTCGGTAAAATGGAGCTGAGATATTTTTAACCCCCTACGAAAAAGAGGGGTGTTATAAGTTTGACGTGTCTGTGTGTCTCTGTATCTGTGTGTCTGTCCGTGGCATCGTAGCTCCCAAACGCATGGACCGATTTTGATGCGGATTTTTTTTGTTTGAAAGCTGACGTAATCAAGATGGTTTTTAGCTATAATTTATGAAGATCTGTCCAGGTGTTTAAGGTCTACAGCTCTTTTGTTAACTGCGGTAGGGATCTTAAACACTTAATGGGTATTTAGTTTACTTTTAAACATATGTGTGACATAATATTTGAAATACTGAGACGGGGGACCGCTAAGGGACCTCGGTAGGCTATAGATTGATATGCAAAAAAAAAACTAAGTTCATACTCATTCGTTCGGCGCTGTCAGTTGAGGCTGGTCATCTCTCAGCTGGCAGTTGCTATTTTAATATCTATATTTAGGTTTTATTTTTATTTACATTGTTCTCACATGATAGCGACAAGAAACATGTAACAGAGATATTTGTAATTACAAAACATGATTGAAAAGAGTGTCCATGGAGTTTCTTGCACATTCTTCTCCATAGAGATCTACGCTTTGGAATGTGCAATTAGCATCATTTATTTTTATTTTTCTGACTGACTGACTTCTTGACATTTCAAAAGTGCCTGTAAATGGTTTATTTGGAATAAATGCAATTTTGATTTTGTTCGTTCATATTCATTGAAACTGTTAGGTACTTCTGCACATTGCGGTCCCCCGACACAATGAAGCTCATCTTTCAAATATTTATAGATTCTTTTAATGAAGTTAAAAGGCTGAAAGAGTAATTTATTAAATTATTTTTTAATTTCTTTTTGTGTCGGGGGCTTTTTAAATTTTTAATTTTTTTGTAGTTTTGACTAGCTCAGCGAAGTTTGCCGAGATAGCTAACTCGCTGCCAAATAGTACGAAAACATTAGAATGTGTTACATCCGTATTCTAATGGTAGGGTTAGGAGTTCCGAAGCGAGGAGGAATGGCAGGGGGTGGCCTCCTTCTGCGAAGCAGTAATGCTAGCAAAGGAGGCAGCCACACGTGCACGCTAGGGCGCGGCCCTTACGCCCCAGCCGCCGGGATTCTGACCCCGACTACCAGCCACGGTAGACGCGGGCTTGCGGACGTCCAGCAATGAGTAGCTTGCCGTCCGGCCGTTCGGTAATTGATCGGACCGAGCCCAGTCGTCAACAGCGCGTAGTGATTCACGCGCTCCTCAAGGAGATGTCAGTAAACCGTAGGGACCCAGCAGGGCCGATGCCCGCTACCTAGGACCGCGGAGAATTTCTGAAAAGGAAACCCGTAGTCCTAGAAAGCAAAGGGCAACTGAAGAACAGGGGTGATTTTAGTCAGTAAAGTCTGACTCGCCCTCTCGCTCCGTCCAGAGCGCGAGAAGTCATATAGATTGATTTCCACATTTTAAAAAAAGGGGTAGGAGTTTAAAAACACTATGATCTATTCTCTTATTTACATTAAAATCGATTTAGTCTTTTCGGAGGAGTGCGACCACGACATGTGACATAAGATATCAGTAAATTATAAAAATGAAGAATTTGTGTGTTAGTGAGTCGGGATGATGCTGCAGGCTCCAGTGAGTCGGAGTAGTGCTACTGGCTCCAATGAGTCGGAGCGGTGCTGTGCGATGTAGTGGCCTGACTGGTAGCGTCGACCAGGAGAGGTTCTACATGGCTCTTCATGTGACTGGCCGATGGTGCGGTGTGCTTAGCCAAGGTCGCTGATGAGGCTGAGGGTGATGACCAGGTATGACCAGGTAGGCTTGCGAAAGCTTCAGGAAGTGATAATGAAGTCACGAGGTAGTAGCTGCACGAAGGCTGCGCTGACGTTCTTTGTCTAGGGTCACCAGTTTGGAGGTAGGTGGAACAGAGAGTAAAGTCCCGCAAACCTCCGTTGAAGAGAGGATCCTCCGACCAGACGGGTGTAATGTCTGGTGGGCAACTGCCCGATAGATGATTTCGGGCTGTTCGATATGTTCTAATCGCGCGGAGAACTTTGATTGCGCGATGCAGGATTATTTCTTATGTGACGCCATAGATGTCGCTACAGTTTGTTTGAACGCGCTAATCTCAGGATATCTTAGTGTTGGCCAGCCCATTTATCAAGGAAGAGTATGCGCGGGAATTGCATGACTTGATTCCGCCATCTCCTTTCTACCATCGGACAACCCGATGAACGGGGAGTATCCACCCTTACGTTGTTGAAACTTCAACGGTCCGGACTAAGCGTTTCGCTTCGTCGTTTATACCGCGTACATCGAAGAACTGGAACAATTTACCTGCTGCGATCTTCCCGTCCAACTATAATTGAGGTGTCTTCAAGGCTAGAGTGAATAGGCTCTTAATAAACTAGTGCCCCTGACCATCAATGATTGCATCTCCGCTTATCATCAGGTAGGATCGCAGTCAAGCACTGGTTTATATCAATATAAAAAAAGGAAGGCTACAAGCTATAACATCACGCTATGACCTACGGGAGCGGAACAGTAACCAAAGAAGCGACTGAAACCGCATAGACAGCGTTGCAATATGTTCCAATATTTTCCTTCCCCTTGAGCGCCGATTGTACATACGTCTGTACAACTTGAATGACCTTGAAAAATACTAAATTGTCGTTTTGTACACACGAAAATTTTGGTTTCTATATCTTTGTTTTTCCTAGAAAATTCCAGAAAAAGTTTTTTTTGTTTATTTTTTTATTTATTTTTAGTAATAATACCCGCCCCCCCCCCCGCGCGCGAGGGGTTAAAACAAATTCTAAGAAAAATCACTGACTCATATCTTAATTCCGCTTTAATATTCAGGTCATGAGTTACTTACCATATGCGACTCTCGATCCATGGCGCCAGGCAATGCCGTACTTCGATGGGGAAGTGTTCCCCGTAGATGGTGCGTACCTGTTAAAAATAATCGATCGATAAATCTCCGTCTCATATTCACAACAAATCTTTTCGAATGAACTTAAGAACGTCTTATTATGACGTAAATACACATCTTTCTCTAGATATTTTGAAAACACAGGTATTATCTAGGTTTTCTATTGCATATAGCATAGTCAGCCTTATAATGTTCCCACTGACTGGCCTGTTGGTCTAATGGTTAGTGGCCCTGACTGCTATGCCAGAAGTCGTGGGTACGATTCCCACCCAGGACAAATGTTTGTGTGATGAGCACGATCATTTGTACTGTGTCTGGGTGTAATTTATCTATAATATGTATATATTAAGAAATATATAAGTATTTTTAGGAAACATCGTGAGGAAACCGGCATGTCCTAGAACCTAAAATTCGAAGACATGTGACATCCACCAACCCGCACTGGGCCCGCGTGGTGGATAACGGCCCATACCCTCTCCTAAAGAGGAGGCCTGAGACCCAACAGTGGGAACATTATAAGGCCGACTATGCTATGCTAAGTATTTTTGTCAGGTGTCTAGTACTCATAACACAAGCTCTGCTTAGCTTGGGACTAGACGGCGTTGTGTGATAGTTGTGAAATATAATATAATAATACTGTTGGGACTCGGCCCTCCTTTCTAAGAGACGGAATGGGCCGTAATCCACTACGCGGGCCCCGTGCGTGCTGGTGGATGTCACAAGTCTTCGAATTTTTGGTTCTAGAACATGCCGGTTGCCTCACGATGTTTTCCTTCGCCGTTTTGAGAGCAGTGGTGATGAAATAAATTACACAAAGTAATGCGCCTGGCTGGGTGTGAACCCGCAACCTACAACTCGTAAGTCGGAGCCGCTACCAATCGGCCACCACTGCCCTAATGAAATCTCGGTGTCTATTGAAATCTGGTATATATGGTGATAAGGTTGAGCTGAGTGGTGCTGATAAACGCGTCATGTCTGTGAATGGGTGCTGTCAGTTGAGACAGGTCATCTTTTGACTGGTAGTGGCTTATGTTAATTTGTATAATATTTAGAATTTGTTTTTTTTTACTTTATTTACATTGTTCTCACATAATAGTAGCACAAGAAACATATAACCAAGACATTTGTAATACATAACATGATTGAAAAGAGTGTCCATGGTGTTTCTTGCACATTCTTGTATCTAAGTATATATTTATTATTGTATTTCTTTTCTATTTCTTTACCATTAAGCTGCACCTACCATGTTCTGTTTCTGCACCACCCTAAGGTCGACTGGTAGAAAATGCCTAAGGCATTAAGTCCGCCTTTGTAGTGTTTACTACTTGTGCATAAAGTTTTAATAAATAAATATTTTTCTCTCCATAGAGATCTACGCTTTGGAATGTGCAATTAGCATCATTAGGGTTCCGTACCTCAAATGGAAAAAGGGAACCCTTATAGGATCACTGTTGTCAGTCCAAAAAAAAAACAAACTTCTTAACTCAAAATTTGATTTTTTCACAGCTTATAGGGACCGCAGACCTGAGTATATGGTTTTAATTTAAACCCGATACCTCCACGCGTTCCCAAAATAAAGGGTCTTGACAGACAGACAGACAGACAACATAGTGATCCTATAAGAGTTCCGTTTTTTCCTTTTGAGGTACGGAACACTAAAAAATAGAAAATATTATTACAGATGAAACGGATATATACCCAGTATAGGTAACTACCCAGTATCTGACCTTGTTTTGACTATCCGGCCAGATAGTAATTTAATAACCGGATAGTAAAATTTAAAAAAATCTCATTATTTTACACAAGACAAATCATACCACATTGCAAAATCAAAATCAAAATAGCATTTATTCCAAATAAACCATTTACAGGCACTTTTGAAATGTCAAGAAGTCAGTTAGTCAGAAAAATAAAAATAAATGATGCTAATTGCACATTCCAAAGCGTAGATCTCTATGGAGAAGAATGTGCAAGAAACTCCATGGACACTCTTTTCAATCATATTTTGTAGTTACAAATATCTCTGTTACATGTTTCTTGTTGCTATCATGTGAGAACAATGTAAATAAAAATAAAAACTAAATATAGATATTAAAAAAGCAACTGGCAGCTAAGAGATGACCAGCCTCAACTGACAGCGCCCGTTCACGGACATGACGCTAATATTAGCACCACTCAGCTCAACCATTTTGAAGGGAACCGAATGATCCAACACCCGCGCCACCATCATTGACAGACAGACATCACAGTGAGACATTTGAGTGAGCATGACAAACTCTCAACTGCCATGCTCATTTATGTCAAATAAGTCCAGTAGCAACATAAAAACTATAAAAAGCTCCATTGTACTCACATTTACAAACTGTGGAAAAAATGCTTCTATACATATAATACAATACTCTGCGTTATGGACATCGTTTATTTTTATAATCGCACGTCAAAAATATTTCTTTTTATTAATTAATTTAGTACTCAAAATTAACAATTGGCAAATTGTGGTAAATGAATACTAACCCATAAAAGGGCTGAATATCCGGTATTCGGCCAAACCACTATCCGTTTCATCTCTAATATTTATTTGAAAATCGACATTCGATAATTTTGACTTGTTATTTTTTTCATACAAATTATGAGATAGAGGACTAGCTCACCTTCTGAAGGCTCTCTGGAGGCAGCTGCTGAGCTCTAGCCCAGAGAGACATGTCGAATCTGGAACAAACATGCAATTGTTATATCACTTGTATTCATGAGCACTGGGAGAGGGGTGCAAGGAAATGCGCTTAACCCCCCTACCCTCCTCGCCTCCTGATGAATAAATGGAAAAACCGAACCCAGATTTTTTATTTAAGTTTTTAGTTGGGGTACCTCAGTGTGAAAATTGTCATCAGATCCTGATCTTGGAACTATGGGAGCACCTTTCAAATAAATAAAAATACATTCAGTCGAACATAGAACCTTCTTCTTTTTTAAGTCGGTTAAGAAATTACCAAATCGGTCCAGGCGTGTACCAGTAATCGAGGAACATGTATATCGTGGCCAGATCTTTGAATTTATCACTTCATGAAATGGCCAATTAAAACTGGCCATCTTTTAAACATTGACGTTTGATGATATGTCAATTCATGTTTGGCCATACAGATTTCTGTGAATCAAAAGAAAGAAAGAAAAAGAGTTTATTTACGACACACATGGCAAATAACTAAAAAAACTACTTCAACGGTCCGGACTAAGCGTTTCGCTTCGTCGTTTATACCGCGTACATCAAAGGACTGGAACAATTTGACTGCTGCGGACTGCGGTCTTCCCGTCCAACTATAATTTAGGTGTCTTCAAGGCTAGAGTGCATAGGCTCTTAATAAACTAGTGCGCCTGATCATCAATGATTGCATCTCCGCTTACCATCAGGTGGGATCGCACTCAAGCACTGGTTTATATCAATAAAAAAAAAAAAGTTTTGAAAAAAAAAAACGTCACCGTTTAAAAAATAAAGGTAAAATTCTTATTGTACACCAAATTTTAAGGACTTTTTATCATTGTTAAGGGACTTTGGGCACCCCGACTCAGATAGGTTAGGTTAGAAGTTTTTTTTTTTAAACCACTCAATAGAGCATATTATTTTAGTGTGGAAATAGTATTTTTGATGGAACAACAGCATATTTTATACTAGAAAACTGGAATACATGGAGGTACAGTGATGGACAACGTAACTATTTTACGATATGATCAGCCATGTTTGACCATATCATGAAATAGCTGGTCACATAATGAAGTGATCAATTCTAAGATCTGACCACGAGAATACATAAAAACCGGGCAAGTGCGAGTCGGACTTGCGCACTGAGGATTCTGTACAAACTTACCTATGAAAATAGTTTAATTCCCGAATCGAGTTACGAAGATTTTTTTTTTCTACGGAGTTTTTTTGTGACGTAACTACAAATTTACAGTTTTTAGATTTTTTTTCTATACTTGTGCTATGAGACCTTGCTTCATTTCAAATTACAGAGTTCTGAATCAATACGAAGTACCCTATGAATTATGATTCCCTTGAGAGTGTATTTTTGCGACATAAACGGCCGTATCTTTTTTTTTCGTTAACTCAGAAGTTTGCTCCAAGGGACCGCAGACATTAGTATATGGTTTTAATTTATACTCAATACCTCCACGCGTTCCCTATAAGGGTAAAGTGATCCTATAAGGGTTCCGTTTTTTCCTATTGAGGTACAGAACCCTAAGAATGATTCCGTCTGATTGAGACCCTCTTTCTTTTTGGAGTCGGATAAAAACAGCTTGATGAGATAGAACCATACAAACATACTTCTTCATAATATTCAAAACAATACAAAAAAAAACTTACCAGTATTTTTTCCCAAGTCGTGATAATAATCGTCTCCCTTGCTTCGTTATCTGTAACAAAAATTGAAATGTTATCCCACATGTTGCACGAGTTCAAGGTTGTGTCTGTCTAAAGTTACTCTTTGGTTTGGTTCCTGTCCAAAACTACGCGAGATACTTTTTTAGGGTTACGTACCCGAAGGGTAAAACAGGACATTATTACTAAAACGTCCGTCTGTCTGTCACCAGGCTGTATCTCATGAACCGTGATAGTTAGAATGTTGAAATTTTCACAGATGATGTATTTCTGTTGCCGCTATAACAACAAATACTAACAAACAGAATAAAATAAATATTTAACGAGATGACGGTGAAACGTCAAAATGCAAAAAAAAATAACTAAATATAAATTTGGGGGGCTTTCGTGGAGTATCCTTTAATGTGCTTTTCAAAGCACGGACATGTCTCGGTATGACGTGGACGGTCCTACAGGCCACGGACCGAGACCTCAGCAAGCGTGCCCCTTTTTTAGGAGGTGTGAATTCATTTAAATTCTAAAACTCTAGCTCAGCAAGATGTTATTACTTATTATATACTTTACTAGCTTTTGCATCTCATCATCATCTTCCTGCCCTTGTCCCATCTCATTTGGTGTCGGCGCAGTACGTTTTTTTCTTCCATTCTATCCTGTCAACCGTCATACTATCACTAACTTCCTTTTCTTTCCTATCACCGACTTCCGAAATTAAAGTTATTTTGCACTTTTCAGTGTTTTTTTTTACATAGAAGTCGGTTGTATTTTTTTTTTGTTTAACTTTTTAGTTATGATAACACCACAAAAAAAGTACCACTCAGCCAGACTTAAATACCAGAGTGCATCTCATGACAATTCTAATAATGCCAAACACGGTTAGATTACATTCAATTTATTACAGAGTTCCGGCGCCTAACTTCAGGCTTCATCATCAGATCAGTTCGATATACTCTCCTTCTTTCAGTCAGTCTTCGACTACAATTCAGCACTGCACACACTGCGACAGTGCTGCTGTGTTCCTATGAGGAGTTTTGTTCCATATATGGGACTAACTCGGAAGCATAACCTTTCAATAAAATAAAAAAAATCCTAATATAAAGAAATCGGTGAACATACATAAAAAAAACATACATTCAGCTGAACATAGAACCTCCTCTTTTTGGAGTCGGTTAAAAAAAATTACCCTACTACCTCCGCCTGTCTGTTTACGATAAACTCAAAAACTACTGAACGAATTTTCATGCGGTTTTCACCAATAGATAGAGTGATTCATAAGGAAAGTTTTGCTGTAATAGATGCATATATTATAGTGGATAAAGTGAGAAATGAATATATTAGGGGAAGTTTGAAAGTGGCGCCAGTGATTGAAAAGTTGAAAGGGAATCGTTTGTCTTGGTATGTTCATGTGAAGAGGAGGGATGAAACGCATGTTACTAAAAGAGTTATGAGTTTGCATGTGGATGGATGGAAAGGGAGACCAAAGAAAATATGGATGGATTGTGTGAAGAGTGATATGAAAGAAAAGGAAGTTAGTGATAGCATGACGAGTGACAGGGCAGAGTGGAAGAAAAAACGTGTTGCGCCGACCCCAAATAACACGGGACAAGGGCAGGAAGATGATGATGAGATGCATATTATAGTAGAGAAAAGCTGTGAATTTAAACCTTTTGTTGTATACTACAATTTATAATGGAGGGGGGAGCGCGGGAATTAATTACACGCGGGCGAATCCGCTAGCATTAACTATTTAATTATAAAACTATGTATACGCTATGTGTCATATTTAATTCATAGACTCTATGCAGTCTTGACATTATTATTCATTAATTCTTGTTAGATTTAATTTATGTAGCTTGATATAGCAACTAGAATTGAAGGAGATCTTGACACGTGATGATATATTAGGTCCTTAGCTACGAAATAATCGTTTTTAAAACGGGTTACTTTGCATTCCGTACCTCAAAAGGAAAAAGACGGAACCCTTGTAGGATTTATTTATTTATTCAACATAAAGTACAAAGGCGGACTTAATGCCTTAGGCATTCTCTACCAGTCAACCTAGGGTGGTGAAGAGACAATATGGTAGGATCACTGAACACACATTTACCTCGGGAACGCGTGGAGGTTTCATACAGAAAATACTCGTAAATACGTGTTTAGGTCGTAAAATTATATTTTAATCAATATACAACTTGTCATTGACCTGCAACACGTGAAAAAAAAAATAAGCGCATCTGAATTTCGCGTACTACCCTCGAGTATGTAGTCACAGAGTATTTTGTAGACTGGCCCAGGTCTATGTCGGCTTCAAGGCCCCGCATCAGCCCTTTTATTTTTATAACGAGTCGGAATTGCGCACAAACAAAACAGTTCAGTTCCCGAATTGAGTCACAAAGATTTTTCCGAAACGCAAAAGAAGATATTTTTTGTGACGTAACTACAAATTTACAGTTCTCGGATTTTTTCCTATACTTGTGCAATGAGATTTTGCTTCATGCCAAATTTCAGGATTCTAGGTTAACGGGAAGTACTCTGTCAATTTTGATTCCCCGAGTGTCGAAAATATACGTTTTTAGCGACATATACGGCCGTATTTTTTTCCATTAACTCAGATGTTTGATTTTTTCACAGTTTTAGGGGACCGCAGACCTGAGTTTATGGTTTTAATTTCAACTCGAAACCTCCACGCGTTCCCGAGATAAAAGGTCTTGACAAACAGATAGACAGGCGGACGGACAACAAAGTGATCCTATAAGTGTTCCGTTTTTTTCTTTTTAAGGTACGGAACCCTAAAAACAAGCTTTATTATTTTATGTAACACTTTTGAAATCATAAGTTAGGGTCAGAATTTTTTTGTAGAGCCAACTAATTAATATCATGGTTTGATTTTTAGCCAGCGGTTGGTCATATGGTCAATTTTAATAATATAATTTTTCATGGTGTTCTCTTTTATGTTTGTGGAATCCCAGAGGTTCAAAAAAGTTCAAAATTAGTGCAACCTCGCCTCGTGGTAATAAAAAGTACCATTACATTTATTTAAAACTAGCTTTTTCCCGCGACTTCGTCCGCGTAGAAGTCGAAAATGATTTTATTAGGTTTTTTGAGATACGAAAATATGAAATATTATTTACAAGAATTATCTATGCAAAATTTGAACAGGATCGGTTCAGTAGTTTTTGCGCCAATTAATACCATCGCAAAATAATTTTACTGTTTTATTATATGTATAGATTATCTTCGTCGTGTGTGATAGTCCATTGAATTGTATGGCGAGCGATATTGTATATAATTATGATAAAATATTATAGATCTTAGCTAAGTGAACTCCACTGCGGGTGACGTAACCTACAACAAACTTATTATTTGCGGTTGGTACAGTAATCGGGTTTAGGGATCGAACCGCAAAATTAAGTTTGTTTTTTATTGTATATACTTTTCCGGGATAAAAAGTACTCAGTGTGGTGCCCAGGATATTAAAGAATAATTACTTATACCAAATTTCATTGTAATCGAACCGGTAGTTTTTGCTTGATGCCTGAACAAACAGACAGACAAAAATTTTTGGGTTCGGTGTCTAGTAACACTGCCATTTATTTTTTGATATTTTCAATGTACAGAATTTTCACTTCTACAGATTTATTTATAAGTATAAATTCCAAAAATAGAATTTTGACGTCTTTGGCTGTCATAAGCTAATGCAAGATAATTTTATAAGCGGTCAAACTACACTTTAGATTGTAAGAAAACCTGTTTTTTATTTCTTTTATGCAAACAAAGCTTTATGAAAGCTAGTCGAACCGGACATCTATACCTATAATTATTGTAAAGCTGGAGAGTTTCGTTTGGTTGAAAGCACAAATCTTAGCAACTATTGGTTTGAATAAAAAAATATTAATGATTGAATGTTACTTTTCAGCCTTAGGGAGAATCGCTTTCCAATGACAGCTGTCAAAGTATTAAAAAAAAAAACAGTTCTATTTTCGAACTTCTATAGAAGCATGTCCCAACTTTCGTTACAACAATAACATAAAGAGAAGTGCCAATAGATTTTTTTTTTGCTCCTTCTTAATGCAATCTGTCGTAGAACATTCAGCAATAGTTATAATATTTATTTATTTATATTGCATTCATGTCGTTTACAAGGTGTTACAAATTAAATATAAGTATCGTACATGAACCCTGCTAGGGCACCGGTTTCTTAATTATAAATTCAATTAAAAAGTTAATATTATGGTGTTTGTATTGATCTCGCACGTTATGGAGCCACTGCTTCACCCGTTCTCAACTACAGCCCATCAAGCTGGTTATTCTTTAAGTAGGTCTTGGGGCTCCCATCTTTTCAGCCTTGAGAAGATTTTTTTACTTTCAACTGTTTCTTTATACTAACATAAGATTTGGGAAAAATATTTACCATTTTTCTAATGATGAAAATGAAAAATAGGTAATGTTAGAATAACGTCGGCTACAGAAAACAAAACAAAATAGACGGGAAAGCGGCAATCCGATTTACATTTGTTTTTTCGAATTGTAGATATTAATTTATATTTAAGTATAGCAGATATTTTTATTATCACTGCTACGAGTTTTTTTTTTTTAATTGATATAAACCAGTGCTTGACTGCGATCCCACCTGATGGTAAGCGGAGATGCAATCATTGATGGTCAGGCGCACTAGTTTATTAAGAGCCTATTCACTCTAGCCTTGAAGACACCTAAATTATAGTTGGACGGGAAGACCGCAGCAGGCAAATTGTTCCAAATAGAAGAGTTCATTAGATTCAGATATAGATTTAACACAATATGATTTCATAAGAGAAGAGGCTAAAGCAGTAGTGGCTACTTAAAATCGTACGACAATTCGTGTTTTTATATTTACTTTCATTGTTTTCGTAATGAAATCCACAGTTTACCTCGGGTTAAAGACTTGTTTCCCCTCGCTACACTTGGGCGCCAATGCCAAACCTCTTCTCGGGACTGAATAAGTTATATTCATCCCTAGGATAACAATGAGAGGCTAAAGCAGTAGTGGCTACTTAAAATCGACAACAATTCATGTTTTTATATTTACTTTCATTGTATTCATAATGAAATCCACAGTTTACTTCGGGTTAAAGACTTGTTTCCCCTCGCTACACTTGGGCGCCAATGCCAAACCTCTTCTCGGGACTGAATAAGTTACTTTCATCCCTAGGATAACAATAGTACTATTTTAGTGTTGGATAGGCCATTTAAGGAGGAAGGCTTTATAACATCACGCTACAACCAATAGGAGCGAGGTAGTAACCAAACGTTTCTCAACACACTGTCTGATTTCTCAACACACTCTGTCTGATTTCTCAACACACTCTGTCTGATGTAAGACTAATGTCACTTTATTGTAAGGAAGACACTGACACCTGCAACACAGTTTCTACTAGCGCAGGTGTTAGGGAATCCTATAATCCAAATTGTAAATTATGCTAATAAAGAATTATTCTTATTATTAAAGACATGGGTGAAACCACGGGAAACTGCTAGTTACATAATATGTCTCATATTTCACTAGTTTTTACCAGAGGTTTAACCTGTATGATGGACGCGAATCATTCCAAAGGATTTCCCATAATTCAAACTTTGACAAACCTTCTTTTTTGAGGTGGAATATCATCAAATATCATTTCCCGCTTTGGATAGAGTAAGTGAGAGTGTCAGAATTTTATTAACTAAATCCCAGCAGTGTTCCTTCTTTGCCATTCCAGGTCCACAGTAACTCTTTGAAACGTTCATGCATTCCTAGCAGGCGTCGGCTTTATCCCCATCCATTTTGGTGAGATCTCTTTGAGGCGCGCAAGGAACACAACACGCCGCCGATACGAGCTTGGTCCGAAGCGGATGGCCGGTAAGCGAGCTACCCATTGCTCGCTGTCTGCAAGCCCGAATACGTCGGTAGTCATAGGGAGTCACACTCTCAACGCCCGGTTCATCTCTTGCAGCAATGGCTGAGGAGTGAGGATGTTCTCTCCCTCACAGCATTAGCCACCTCCTTCGCATACATTACGGCTTTGCAGAAGCAGATAACTGCTTCCCATTTCTTCTCGTCTCTTATGGTGACATGAACCAGAACCGGACGCGAGAGGTACCAATTACCACCGTCACCAATAATCACAGGGCATACTTCCACCATATGCTTCACCGTGTCCTCCGGATGATCTGTATAATGATGACACCCGGGTGTTTCGTCCAGATTAGAAAATGGTACCTCCCAAATCAAAAAAGTACGGTGAGCCCCTCTATCAGCCTCTATAACCACGTTCGGCTGTACAAGTCAGCATAACAATTTTGTTCTTATTGAAAAAAATCATACCGACACTGTCAGCTTCTGCAGTTTAGCCTGCATGAAAGTTGAAATGTGTCCCAAAGGAACATTCTTCTGGGATTACAGATATCTTAAGTTCTTTTTCAGGATATTACCAACTCATGTACTAATTGTTTTGGGAATACATTCATTATGTGTACAGCTAAGGAGTGGAATTCCCTGCGTCTATGTTTCCTGATAGCTCAACCTAAGGGTCTTTAAATCAAGAGTGATTAAGTTACTTCTAGGCAAGCGTTCTTCATCATTATCTGCCACAGGAACACTTACCATCAGATGAGATGGTGGTCAAAAGCGAGCCTACCCATTATAAAGATTTAAAAAATTGTGCCAAATTTCATCTAAATCCATTCAGCCGTTTGAGCGTAAAGAAGTAACAAACGTAGACACCTGCATACAAACTATAGTCTTAGTGTGATGTACCTCCTTTCTGTTGTAACATTAATTTTAAATTTTTTTAGAAGTACCTACAAATTAAAAATGTTTGGCTATTTTTTAGCATGATGACAAATGAATCTTTACAAACACAGATCAAAGTACCTATTCTTCAGTTTGAACCGACCCTTACTATCTCATACCTTTACATATACAAAATCATCAAAAGTTTGTCTATGGAGCTATAATACACTAGGTACGAAGAAAGATAACCTCTACACTTAGTACAATGTCTGTAAAGTATATTAATATAGACAATGCTACACATCTGGCAAGGAAGAAAAACTATTAAGCCTTCTTGGTTACTGCATGAAAGAACTTATTGCAGTTTATTCATGTCATCAGCCAGTACCAACTTTGGCCCAATAATATCACTGACACAAGAGTTTAAGCACCCTTTTATGGTATTAAAAAGTGAGGATCTCTACCAGAAATGGTCTGACAAACCTGAGAGTTACTGAGAAACATATTGCCCCTGAATAATGATAATTTAAAAATAAATTAACACTGTCACCTTTTTGTAAATATTGCTCAGACAAACTACAACACTTCACAAAGAAGAAAAATGCCACACTTACTGAAAAATCGCCTTTTAAAAGCACATTTTAACACAATGACAATTTCAAAACTTTTTCCCACTACAACTGCGCAAATTGTAAACTTGCACTTTTAAAATGGTCAAGTAAAAACTAGGCAAGGAACCTTTCGCAAAATGCCACTAGAACTAACAACTTTTTCATAGCTAATGCAATTCCAGGGGTGAGTTGACCCGACAGGGCCGACAGTTTACCTGTATTGAACGCCCCGAGCTAATTCCAAGAAATTTTGACGCACACACTCAACACGAATACACAACGGAGCGCACACTTCGATAAACAATTTTAATTTTAGTACACGTATTTACTTACGTTTCTCGTATCAAAATATCTCGTGATAAAACACTTTTGTGCTGTTTTTGTCGTCACATCAAGCATTAGTGGTTGTTTAACATTATTTTTATGTAAAATTACACACCGGTAACTGAACGAGTGAGACAAAAACTGATGATAAAAAAATGAACTTCAAGGAAACTCATGCAAAAACATATCGCCCCTCTACCCGCGCTGTGCCGTTTGACAGATCAAATGATACCATGATCAACATTAAAAACTCCCGTATTTAATTAAATATTTATGTTACGTCATCGCGTCACTGAGTTCCTTTCATACTTTTTGCTATTGCCGTGTTTCTTAAATAAAGATGCAATAGGATGCTTTTTGTCACATATTTTAAAGATGATAAACAGGTACACTGTTATGAATAACATTATGAATAATGACAGGCAGAGCGAGTGTTTATTACACTCCACTTTTTTTTATTTTCAAACGTTTATGGTTTTTTGTTTGAAGATCTGTTTATGATTTCCCTTTTTATTTTATTTTGTTATCTGTCAAACATTTAAGTTTGTTTTGAGAATATATAGCTGATGATGATTTTTTGCTCGTTTTTTGTGCTCGTAATTATGTACTTATTTTGTACTAAATCCTGATACCGAACCTTTTTACTAAACTATATGTCAATCTTTCGATAGACTGTAAATTGTTTATCTTATAATATCGCAATTTACCTTGTTTTTTTTTATTCTTTTTTAATTGTCCTTTCTAAATTCCGAAGCTAATCTTAACCAAATATTTCAAAATTGGACTCGTTTTGCTTGGACGTTCACATATTATCCCAGTTTAAGTTAAAGTTAAATAAATAAATAATTCTTAAATGTTCCAAAAAATAAACGATGATTATTACACAGTGATTTGACAATTCATTCGCAAATCTTTCTACCTTAACAATTATGTGGGTAAATTTTAATACATTGACAACCCCTAATAGCATTTCTAAGAAATGTGTTGTCTAGCTGTCTTTATTTATATAACGTTCAGAAATACTAAAACAATAATTGATGTGAGTGTAGCAGATCGTGATTATAATTTTATTTTAATATAAAATGTAGAAAATTTCATCTCCTCATAATAGTAATTATGTAGGCAAGTTATTATTCAGTGTGATTCAAACATATTTGAGACAAACAATTTCCAAACGAAACCGGGACGTAAATACATTGCGCGGTAAATTTAAAAAGAAATGTTTTAAAAAAACTATGTGACTTTGACTTTCGCGTTGTCCCGTCGTCTAGCACGACTTAATAAATAATTTTGGCCTAGTAAGGTTAAATTCTGAGATGAAATTAATTAAAAAACAAATAAACTAGGCACAGGTAACATGGAAAAACCAACACCAAAGCCAAAACCTAAACCAAAGAAGAGAAAAACTATGTGAGTAAACGTCAACTGGTCAATCTAATGGGTTTTTTGACTGTCATTTAAATAGTTGATGATGTCATAATAGATGTGGGCAAAACGGTGCCAGTCGCAAATGGGAATGGGCGGGTCAGGTCAGCCGCATGGACAGAGACCGCTGGGCAGGTGTCGCCACGCAATGGGTTCCTGCAGAGGGAAGTGCCGTCGAGGCCGGCCTACAAAAAAATACGGCGCGGGAGAAGAAAGTCTGGAAGAACTTGGGGAGGCCTTTGCCCCAAAAAATCAAGTCACAGGCGAGAATTTCAAAGTCGACAACGTGCTGTGAACAATTTTTACCGAAGGGACCCAACTATTTTTTTTTTTTGTTGTGGGAGTTCATCAAATAGCTTCTCCCGCCCTGGGTGGAGCCTCTCGCTCCGACTCTCTCTCGGCACGACTAACTTTTAATGATAAATAATTTTGCAAATAGGTTTAAAAAACACCTTTACACGTCATTTTTTTTTTCGTCATGTTCAACTAGATGAGGTCGGTGTTTCCTAGCTGAGTACCCTGAGAAGAAACACTGAAAAAAACTCAGGGGTCAAAGTCTCTTTTAAAGTCCATACAGTAAATATGTAATAGTCAAATCACATGAGAACAATGCAGATTTGTCTGAGATGGTCTTTTGAAGAAAGAACCATACAGATTTGAATGGACCTGCCCAGTCAGTGCAAGCAATTTGTCAGTTTTCGCAAAGCTCAACTCAGGACTACTAAGGAGCTCAACGACTTGACGAACAATACCAAGGAAATGACATTTGGGTTGGCCGCAAAAAACACTCAAATTGCCAGACATACGTTAAAATTACTGAAAAGGAAAAAAAAAGCGATCAACATAGTCCTCACGTTCACAATAATAAAAGGAAATATATAGTTTACAAAATGTAATTTAAACTTAGTAAAGTAAATATTTACATATGTCAAAAAAAAAAAATTGAAAAAAAATGCCATATTGCAAAATAAAAATGATCTATACTGTCAGACTAAAAAGACTAATAAAAAGCAAAATTGAAAATAAAAATAATAGAAAAAATATATAAGACAACAGAGTTGTAGTGCGTACTGGAACAGGTCAATCCCAAGCTTTTTTGTCCTCGACATAGTCCTTTATAGTGTAAAAAGTCTTTTGGCAAAGTTTACGCTTTACAAATGATTTGAATTTAGGCCATCAACTTATATTCTAGCGTTAGACAACCACATTCATGGAAAATATTTGTCAAAATACTGAAAAGTTAAAACAAAAGTTCGCTGCGGCGCTGCATTGGCATTATGCCGTTTGACAGAACTATTAAAACATACAGGGCTAAGATAGCTTTTAGTTAGAGGATGCTTTTTTCGCGACCAATATGTCTTAAGCGCCATGAATTTCGAGGCACTCACGCGTTTCGTTCAACATAGTGTAATGTTCAAGGTGTATGGGTTACACCTGAATCAATTGAAGTGAGTGTTCGGCACGCGTAATCTAGTGCGTAGTACATATATATCGATGATTGAAGCTTAGTTGTTGAATATGATATTTTACTTACCAAAACCCATCTATGTTCCTTCAGTTACCCTTTGCGTTCTAAAGTCATGGTCAACGAAAACGATTGAAAGAGTGACAGGCATTGGAACTCCTGGGCCCCTTCAGTATTGTTGACATCTCTTTGAGGCGGGCATGGAACACTATACTCGTTACAAAATAAAAAGCCCGTTTTGACATTTGAGGAAAACCCTAGAATGTAACTTGATGTATTCGATCATAAATGTGTAGTATAAATCAGTGTTTTTCCACATACAGACAAATAACATACCCAGCACCGTACTCCCTCTCTTGGAATCCTGATGTACAACCAGTCCTTATGAAAAATAAAGTTGGAGGAAGCACTGGGTTAGTATATTACTTAATATATAGCATCTGATATTCAGTTCCGCCATCACCTTTCTACCATCGAAAAACTCGATGTGAAGTGAACCTTACGTTGTTGACACCTTCACGGTCCAAACTCAGCGTTTCCCCTCGTCGTTTCTAAGCGAATAAACGATTATTATTAATATAAATAATTCATCAAAGGACTGGTTTTTTTTTTGGTGGGAAAATCACCTAATGACAAACCCCACTCGCTTCGCTTTCACACTACCCGTGGCCCCAGTAGGCTTTGACCCTGCTGGGCCCCTACAATTTGCTTACGTCTCCTTGAGGCGCACGTGGAATAGTACGCGCCGTCGACGACTTGGGCTCGGTCCAAACGGTTAACGGACGGTCGGACGGCGAGTTACCCATTACTCTTAGTCTGCAAGCCCGCGCCTACTGCGGCCGGAAATCGGAATCCCGGCGGCGGCTAGGACGTGAGGACCGTTGCCTCACGCGATCGGCCGCCTCCTTTGCTAGCATTACTGCTTCGCAGAAGGAGGCGACCGCCTGCCACTCCTCCTCACTCCGGACCATGGCCTGTACCAATACCCGGTGCGAGAGATCACTGCCGCCGATCGCCCCCACGAGGACACGGCGGTGGTCTGTCCAGGTGGGGCACACCTCTACTGTCTGCTCCACCGTATCCTCCGGACGGTCCACACTATGGCGGCATCCAGGCGTTTCTTCCGCACGAATTCGGTGCAGGAACCTCCCGAGCTTACCAAGTGCGGTGAGGACTTGCGTCATGCGGAAGGTAAGGACGCCATGTGGTCTTTCCAGCCACTCGTCAAAGAGGGGACTTGCCGCCATAATTGTGTCGAAGGACTGATAGAATTTGCTTGTTGCGATCTCCCCGTTCGATTATAATGCAAATAACAATCAGTTCCTTATCATACCGCGCAACGCTGTCATGTCCAAAAACATGTCCCGCGTCACATGAATGCGTTGTAAAATGATAGGGCAAGTTACGCGGCAAGTTGCGCGGCAAGTTGCGCGGCACGCTGCAGCGTCGCGTCGCAGCGTCACATAGTATCATTCTAAACGACAATGTCGCCTAATTAATCTATGGCTTTAAGGTCACCACAGAAAAGGCCGGCAGACAATTATATTAAGAGTTAATTTGCTAAAAGCCATGAATCATAGAAAAAAAAACCGGCCTAGAGCGTGTCGGGCCACGCGCAGTGTAGGGTTCCTTGGTTTCCCGTTCGTCACAATAAGTGACCTCACTCAAGAGTCATGACAGACAACGAGCAAGAATAAATACCACCAATACGAACGAGAGACCAACCGAACAATTCGACAATATAATAGCTCATACCCGTCCCGACCCCATCAACTCAGGAAAAATCTTAACAGCGCGAAGTTGGGTTACTAATTTATACAAACTGGACGGGTTATGTATGCTGGGTTTTCGTTGGTAATTTTGGATTACCTATTTTAATAATTCTTTTTTTATTTGAAAGAAGATACGTTCAAGATAATAAAATATGTAAACTAAGTTAAAAAAATGCTTGCATCGGTTGGTCTCTCGTTGGCATTGGTGGAATTTGCCCTTGCTCGTTGTCTGTCGTTCATTGGCTCTTAAATGGGGACACATTGTGACGGACGGGAAACTACTGAACCCTACACTGAGCGATTCCCGACACGCTCTTGGCTGGTTTAAAAAAAAAACCCTATTTCGGCGCCGCGAATTCAACATAGACCGGGGCGGAGTACCTACCTACAAAATACGATACAATCGGTTCTTAAGGACACGTTTTCCAATAAAGGTTTTCTATCCCTGAAATAGACAGTTACTTCTCCTTCAGCGTCTTCCACAGATCCAAAAGACCGCGCGTGTCTCCACGAGCCTACAGCCAGGAGTTCCCTTCTAACCGACCCGACCGCTCAGCCAACACACAAGCACACCTCAAGTATGGCGTCTTCCGGAATCGGAGTGGTGCACCTTCAAAGTTAGTATCTTAATATCACCAGGCTGTATGTCATGAACCGTGATAGTTAGACAGTTGAAATTTTCACAGATGATGTATTTCTGTTGCCACTATAACAATAAATAATAAAAAATAGAATAAAATCAATATTTATGGGGTTCCCTTACAACAAAAGTGAATTTTTTGCTGTTTTTTGTAACGGGTGGAATCCTTCGTGCGCGAGTTCGTCTCGCACTTGGCCTTGGTTTCTTTTAACTGTCTGTCCAGCCGATTTTGACATTGATTGTGTGGGTTACATGACAAATGGCGGCTGTGACCAATTTTTTGCTTTCATTGCCATCCTTACAAAATCGGTTAAACGGACGTCTTAACTCGAATGGAGTATAGGTATGTACTAAGGGGAGAGGACGATATAATATGAAAGCATTAGTGATAATCAATAGTGATCAACTTTTATTAGTGCGGTGGCCTACGGCTACGTAACCGACCGCACGTGGGTGCGGTGCGGCGATGAGCGAAGCGAAGCGGACGCCATTAGTTTTGTAGTGCGGTGTATTGTTAGAAAATGAAACTCTGTGGACGAAGCGGCAGCGTCGTGCCGTCGCCGTCATGTCGTTCCCGCTTTGTTGACACAGTTTGATAGTTTTGTATGTAAGCTTTTTGCATACACCAAGTGTACAATGACGAATAATGTCTATGAAGCTACGCATCTCGTAACAGTAGGCTTAACATGTTTCTTTTTACAGGCCATTGCCAAAGTTGGATACGCATCCAAAGATGAATAGATTAAAGCGTTTACCATCGCCGGTGAAGCGAAACAGGCCAGCTGCTCAAGTACCCCAACTACCACAATGTGTTATAAGTAGAAGCAGTTCTATTGCTCCAATGAAACCTGTCACAAAAGGTGAGAGATCTGTTATTCACCTAAAGTTACCCGTTCTACATGCATCTTCGTAATGGATCATCATTTTCGTGTATGTACAACTCTAAGAACGCTACCACAAGCTTCTGTCTGTAGTTGTCTGCCCGCTCAAATTAGGTGAGCAATAAGTTAGGTGAGCTTACAGTGATGTTAGCTCATAGTGATTTTAGCTCATATTGATGTTAGCTCATAGTGATGTTAGTTTACAGTGATGTTAGCTCAGCTCAGAGTGAAGTAAGTTCAGTGATGTTAGCTCACAGCTTAGGCTCACAGTGATGTTAGCTCATAGTGATGTTAGCTAATAGTGATGTTAGCTCATAGTGATGTTAGCTAACAGTGATGTTAGCTAATAGTGATGTTAGCTCATAGTGATGTTAGGTCATAATTATGTTAGCTCACAGTGATGTTAGCTCACAGTCATATTAGTTGACAGTTAAGTTAGTTCAGAGTGTATTAATTTTTGTTTTTTTTAGTTTCAGTCCGCCCAGAGTTCCCGCCCAAGTTTGTGTTTCGTTTAAATAAAAAATACTCAAGAGAGTTGACCTTCTCTAGGATGTCACACATGGATATCAAGCCCAAGATTTCTGCTGCCCTCTCCCCTAGCTTCTGTCCTACGCCTACCTTCAGGAGTTTGTGCCGAAAATCAACACTCACTCCGACAAAGTATCGCAGTAAAGAAGGTGTACAATAACCGTCACTTAAGTTTATAAAAATGTCACTGGTAGAATAAAAACTGTTGTTAAATTAAACATGTGGTCAAAATGGAATAAGGTTACCATAGACAGAGAACGGGCACAATTTTTTAATCTATACGGGGTTACCATGACGTTTAAAGTAAGATTGGTTCGTTCTTATTTTAGTGTAGGTAAGAGACAGAGCTATACAGGTTGTCTAGCGCCATCTCTTACCCACACCGGAAATAAGAATGAAACAATCTTACTTTAAACGTCATGGTACAGGTCATAGTCATCTGGCAAATAGAAGTTTGTTTGACAACTAAAACGTCAAAATCTGGCAGGAAATTAATAGTAGATTGAATAGACGCAACCGGATCAATTGCCATTTAAAAAAAATAGTAGACTGACTACCTTAGATTATATACCTCAGTACTTATTTTAGTTATGGTCGCTCCTGATTATTATTTTTTTTAATATGAATTGGGGAAGTAGGTAGAGTGAATAAGAAATTTTTGGCACGTGCCAAAAATTGTTACTAACACTAGCACCTTGCGTGCTTTTTTTTGTTACAATTGCAGTGACAATGTCACAAATAGAAAAATGCTTATCAAACAGATAATGTAATGCTATCCAAGTGACAAAAAATCCTGTAGAAACAATTATTTTGTATTCAAACGGAAGTAAACAAACAAAAGTATTTTACTACCGGTATGAAAAGTATCCTGTCTAGTCTATGGTCATAATTTATTTGTACACAAATTCTATCAAAATCTGATCTACTTTTATACTCTAGACGCAAAATCGTGACTTATTATGAGTATGGATATTATTATAGTCCAATCGCGTGAAGAAACTAGTGATTCATGAGTGCAACTACAAATTACAGGCGTATTCATACTGGGGTAAAATTGAAGCAAACTTTTTGTTACACTTGACTAACATATGTATATAAAGGGAAAAACGGAAAGGTAAAAAAGAACTTCTTATTTACGTTCTTGGATAATTACCCTATAAATAAAACGTTAAATATTTTATAATTTATGCGGATGCCGGTTTTCGCTTGATATTTAACTGAAATGGCGCGAAATCACGCGCGAACAGCATTCGCTTGGGGTTTGAGTAGGTCCCCTAGATGGGGCTACGAGTCTTCCCTATGTTCTTCGCCTCGGCTATGATCGTTCGTCACCAGGTCTGCTTAAGACGATCACGTTTAAGCTTTCCTTGAGGATTCCTGTCTAGGGTTTGCCTTGGTATAAGTTTAGAGTCCCTTCGGAGTGTATGACCGATCCAACTCCACTTTCGCAATTTGATCTGATGCTCAATCGGGGTTTCATCGCAGCATTCCCATGGATTTACATTTGAGATTTTCTCAGGTCAGTAAATACCAAGAATACGGCGAAGACAGCGGTTGATAACAACCTGGAGTTGATACAAAATGTCCTTTGTGACCTTCCACGGCTCACACCCTAACCACAATACGGTTTTGACATTGGATCAGAATATCTTGAGCTTAAATCTTCTAGTCAATTTCCGCGATTGCTACAAGGGAAGGAGCTGTGCGAAAATTGCTCTTACCTTGGCGATCCTCTAAGCGATGTCCTCTTCTGTCTGATGCTACACTACCGAGGTAAGTGAATTTGTGAACCTTTTCAACAGCCTCTGTGCCAGTGATCAGCCTTGCACACCGCATCCCATTTCCTAGGTCTCCTGGGTGTCCACTTTTATTCCCGTCTCCTCTTATTGTAGGTCCAGCGTGGCTTGCGTGTAGGCGCGTGTGTGACTCAGCAGACATAGGTCATTGGCGTAACCTAAATCTTCCAAGACGTTGGATAGTCCCCACTCTATGCCGTGGCGCTTGATCTTTAACACATTGCTCATGATTCCATCCAGAACAACAAGACAGACGAGAGGTGTCGTACTTCAGCATGCACCGGAGACATACCTCTGAGACGAGGCCATTGTGTGTCACTCTACAAGGGATCCTGTAGATTAACCTAATCAAATTCGTGATTTTCTCAGGGACTCGAATGTCATACAGTTGGTCTCAGGTGGAAATCCACTTCGGCGTATCGAAAGCTTTTTCAAAGTTCATGAAGATCAAATACATTTCCCTCTGCCATTCTGATGCCTGTTCGAGGGTATTGCGCAAGGTAATGATTTGGTCCGTAAACAATCAATTGGGTCGAAAGCCAGCCTGCTCTTTGCGAAGAAGAGGTTCGATGGCCCTCGACAGTCTGTCTAGGATGATCTTGCAGAGCACCTTAAAAGGCATCGAGAGCAAAGTCATACTCTTCAATTGCCACATTGTTACACTGAGGTCTCCTTTCTTGGGAACGGTGATGAGGAGGCCTTATTCTTCGGGTTACTCTACGGCTGAACAGATGTTCTGCAAGAGAGGAACCAGGAGGGCACGTCAGCATTTCGCATTTCCACCATGATGAGGTCGACTACTGGAGCTTTGCAATTCTCGAGGAAGAGGATGGATTTTACTAGTTCCTTTTAAATGGGGTGTGACCCGTCAATGTCCAGGCGGTGTACGGGCAAGTTGGCAATAGATGTGCTCGTGGTAAGTGGGTCGGAAGATCTCCTCGAAGTGCTCTCACCAGCGTCGAAACTGCCCCTTCAATGTCACGATTAGTTGGCGTTCTTTATCCTTCGAGGGCTTCTCCTTGCTCTGGTTGCTGATCCTGGCCAAGTTCTTCGTCGCTTTGTACGTCTCCCTGAGATTACCGAACTTAGCAGCTCATCGATCACGTTGGGTACTACTCTTGCGTATTGCAGCATTATGTCTCATGTTTTGTTACACAGTATTTTCAAATACAATTATTATGTTTTATTGTAAAACCTAGAGCTCATACACACGAGCGATCTGTTGCCTACGGCAGAGATACCTGTAGCTATTGACACGTGTCAACGGCATCTGTCGACGCGTCGACGCGTCGGCGGCGGCCGTCGACATTCTAACTTTGAAGATCAGCGGCAGCTGTCGTGTGTGTCAAGTGTCACTATGGTCGACGGCTGCAGTTACCTCTGCCGTTGGCAACATGCCGCTCGTATGCGTGAGCTCTTAATCATAATCGCTCTAAATTGCAATGGTAGCTCTTAATCGTTAACGTCATAATTTCCACGTTTATGTTTACGAATAGATGAGCTATCTAATTTTAAAATAAACAAAAAATGCGTGCGTGCTGTCTGAAAAGCTTACTTTAACTGGTCAAAGTCAGCACAGTTTTCTAATTTGCTATGATCTAATTAGTCAAGAAACGTAGCAAAGCTCAGTGACAACGATGACGTCACTATTTTCTTAAGGCGAATATACTGTAATGATCGAAACGACCTGAGGTTCGAGAAACATTATATAAATAGATTATTCAGGTAATCTGTAACGTTGTAATAAAAAACATACACTATACCTACCGTCTACTAATCCCATCATTAAATCATGTTTTCTATAATAGAAATGATTTGGTCATTTATTGTTGAAATTATAGAGCTTTAATTATATTGCCACTGGATTCAAGCAAGGACTTTTATTTCATTCCTTTTACCTTGAAGAGGCAGGGGGTACCGCATACCCTGCCACGTGGTACTTGTCAGACTACGTGGTACGTCAAACGTGAAAATTAAATGAGTGCTCAGCCAGACTGGCAGCGCGGTGCGGGGATCGGTGCAGGTGTGGGGACGCGACCGTTGTGTTTGTCCACAGTCGACCCATCATACATTACAGCGCGTGCAGTTAGCTCCTGCTCCCGCGCGGGTTGCCACTCACCGCCCGCACACTCACTGTGGCCAACGAGCCATGGCGTGAATTGACCGCGCGCGGCCCGCGTCGAGCAGCAATCTCCGCTTCTACGAACTTCACTTAACTTTTCACTTTAATGAAGATCTTATGTTAGAGTTTACCGCGCCGCACTTGTCCCGCGCCCGCGTTTGTAGTCTGGCCGAGCTCTGAAAGTTACTAGGTATAGCCTACTCTAATTTGACTGGCCTGTTGGTCTAGCGGTTAGTGACCCTGACTGCTATGCCGGAGGTTGTGGGTTCGATTCCCATCCAGGAAAAAAGTTTGTGTGATGAGCATGATCATTTGTTCTGTGTCTGGGTGTAATTTATCTATAATATGTATGTATGTATTTAGAAATATATAAGTATGTTTATCAGTTGTCTAGTACTCATAACACAAGATCTGCTTAGCTTGAGACTAGACAGCGTTGTGTGATAGTTGTGGAAAATTATTATTATTGTTATTAATATATGATAAAATTACTGTTATTCATCCGCATCGTGTTAGAGTGGACGTTTAGGAAAGACTAGGCAGGAGTTAAAAAAGATTTTAAATAAAACATGGATGAAGTATACTTAATGGCTATCAGTTTATTTCATTTTTCATTTAAATGATAGTTTGTTAATTTATCACTTTTAAAAACATTTTCCTTTGTGTAGGTTTTTCGAAAAGTTTACATATTTTCAGTGTAACATAATTATGTAGATGTCACAATTAAAAAGAATAATTATTAAAAAAAAAACGGTTCAATTTTTTTTGCGAGTTTTTTTCTAAAATTTAATAATTATTGTTTTTTTATTTATTGCACGAGTAATTTATAGTAAATGGTGGTTTGACTTCTTTACATAAAGAATAGTTTTTCAAACCACTACTTAATTCTTCTGACAACAATAATATCATTCACAAATATGTAAATGAATTTCGTATGTGTCAACTTTAATACAATTATATTTTTGATTTATTTCAGGTTTCCATTAGGTAAATTATTATCTTGGTGTACAATAAAGTCATAAATAAAGAAAAATGTTTTTAAACAAGTGACCATAGACATTAGTACAATTTTTCTTATAGCTACACACTGCAGTCGTTATGTTAGTTCTGTGAAACGCCGCTAAGTCACTATGGCAGCACTGTGCTAGAATTAACATTTTCCCTTCTTTAATAAAATTAGATACGGGTTTGGTGAAGAAATTAATGGCTATTTTAGAATATAAAATCACTGCCATAGTCACAAAGTTTTATTGTGTTTACAGTTATAATTTACACAAAGCTGGTTGTTGAAGCATTTATATCTAAACACCATTACAATTTTATTTTTAATCCGTGATTAAATCTATATTTATTATTTAAATTCATGTGTTTATAACTGTTAATTCGGAAAATAACAGAATTCAATCGTAAAAATGTAGTAGGTACCAACGTGATTTTTTGGGCAACATTTTTTTTTTAATGTCTTAACGATAGCAATTTCAAAATCTCACGTTCCTGGCAGGGGGCTAGGAGAAAAGGCAACTGAAGGAAAGTCTGGCAAACCCTCTCGCTCCACACAGAGCAGGAGAAATCATTTGAAGATTGCTCATGTAAAAAAAGAATCTCACTTTACGCGAAGTCATATTTCTTTTGGGTAACCATATCAGATTGTTACGGTCCAAGAGTTATGTAAATTTAGCTGAGGTACACAGTTTACAAAATCTGCACACTACAAGAACGAAAAACCGGGCAAGTGCGAGTCGGACTCGCGCACTGAGGGTTCCGTACAAACTTACCTATGAAAACAGTTAAATTTCCGAATTGAGTTTCGAAGATTTATCCGAATCGTAAAAAAGTATTTTTTCTTGTGACGTAATCAAAATTTAAAATATATGTTTTTTTGCGACAAACGGCCGTATCTTTTTTTTTCGTAAACTCAGAAGTTTGGTTTTTTTCCAGCTTAGAGGCAGACCTGAGTATATGGTTTTAATTTCAACTCGATACCTTTACGCGTTCTCGAGATAAAGGGTCTTGACAGACAGACAGACGGACAACAAAGTGATCCTACCGAGAGTGTACGAAACCCTAAAAATTACCTCCGATATGAAACTGAGGCTTACTGTCCACGGACGCGTGGCTTCAAAGACGCGTATTTGTCAGTATACGCTTGATGTACGCCTGCGTGAAACTTACGTCGACACAGTTTCATAGTTTTGTATGTAAGCTTCACGCAGGTGTACAGCCACGTACACCTATCATATAATGACGACGTTTTGGTTGACAAAGCGGCAACGACAGGACGGCACAACATTGCCGCTTCGTCGACACAGTTTGTATGTAAGCTTCACGCAGGCGTACACTAATCGTATAATGACTAATACGCGCCTAAGATGCTACGCGTCCGTGGACAAGTAGACCTTAAACTTAGGTGAAAACAACGGGCCCAAGCATGGTTATATTTTGTCACTAGATGGCGCTGAACTCAATAAGTGATTAAAAACTTGATCAAAAATAAATCGAAATTAAGGCAATAATTTGATTAAGTTCAATAAAGTGGAACATCCGATTTAAAAAAATATCATTTTCTTGACATATTAATGCTCCCATACACAGGAAACAAAAATAAATGAATAAATTTGTATTACGCCATCCACGCCGCCACCCAACTGAAACAGCCTTACATACATACTTAATGGTAATTTTTCGAACAGTAGTAAAATATGGATCAAATCACGGATTAAACACATCACATACGCCCCTTCAATCAATTCTCTTTGTAAAACATTTACAATCTATTTCTTTGAGCTTGGGGAGAGAAGTAAAAAAACAACGTTATTTTGCCCTTCCAGCATGGTTTGTGGCCTTAAAAATGTCATTTCAAACTTTAAAAAGGAACTTTCGCACAGGATTATTATTTCAAGCAGTAATTGCATAAGGAACTTCTGCCGTTACACTATAATTGCTATAGAATGGTGCGGGTGACAGCTGTCGGACATCGGACGTCATACAATGTAGCCCCTTATCTTTTTTTTTGGATTTTAATGACCTTGTCACTAGGACCTTTAAGTCAAGTCTTATTTAAAATTTTAAAACACTGCACCATGTATCACATTAGAATGCGGGTGCAACACATTCTAATGTTTTTGTAGTATTTGGCAGCAAATGTATCGAGTCAGCCATCTCGGCAAACTTCGCTGAGGTAGCCAAAACTACAATAAAATTCTCAGCTCCATTTTACCGAGATCGCGCCTGTTTCAATGATTCCACATATTGTCCAGTTGCGCAGACACTTGAGATACAAAACTACACCAATTTTACTTCACAATATCCACTAAGATTCAATTTGCGAATAATTAAAACAGCCCCTGAACTTTACTCGAAGAAATGCCGCAAAAAAACTCCAACCACCTATCCTTTTCTCTCTTTAGGTTAAAAATAGGAAATAGACCCGCCATTTTTTTCCATTCAAATTCCATAGAAAATTTTCAAATTAATGTTAGTAAATAACGTGTCATTGATAGTGATTTTGCATCAAAATAAAAAGTTTAGCATTATACTATCGACGTTAATTTCGATAATAAACATCAAGTTTGTAAGTAATCAGAAATTAATTTATTATCAGTTGGCTTTTTTATATTTAGTACACATTTTGCGCCTCGACCAACTTTATCATATAAATTAAATAACAGTAATCCCAAAAAAATAATCAATGATACAAATTGTGTAAAAACTTTGATTTACAATGATCGATACCTACCATGTCATAGCCTACGTAGTCAGCTGTTGAGTACAATTCTGACTCATCAGCTGACTGCCACGCTCATCTCGCTACCTCCATTGCACCATTATTTTTCTACTTCTCTGCCCCACTTGAAGAGGATTTACCTGTAAGGGTCTGAACACATCAATTAGAATAGGTTACATTTATTTATTTTTATTAAAATAGTTCAAAAACTCATTGAATATGTATATCATGATCTTATTATTATTAAAACGTGTGGACTTGTAGCGTCATCTTGTGACGCGATGTGAAAACAAATAGTACTGTTAAGCGGTAATAGATGGCGTTGGTTGTTTTAAGTATTATTTGCAGAATTACGCCACTGGAGTACATGTTTTTTTACAGAATGTTTAAACGATTTTGTGTTCAGCAGAATACCAATTCAACCTTCCAACTAAAATACGCAGTTAAATTATTTCTCTGCACACGTATTCAGCACGTGTCTAGTAGTAGAAAAAAAAGCGACAGTTGACACACCTTAACGCTACAATGATGATATTATTGTTTACCACTTTACGCCTACTGGTATTTTTTTTTTGTTTTCACTATTCATTATTTTTCAGAGAGGAGTGTTAGGAAATCATCCAAATATGCTTGTGGAGTTAATTAAAACATACTTATGTGTCCGTGGCCTGAAAATTTAATGTCAATGGGGATTGAACCAAATTGGCGGGTAATATAACGCCATTTTGATTTTTATACGAGAAGTTTAAAATGGAGAGAGAGACAACTGATATTTGATCTGAATTTGTGAGATTTTCAACATTATTAACTATGATTTGCTTTAATATAACGCTTTTAGTCTCCAATGTTTAGGTAAAATCTATAAATCAGTGCATTACCTTAAAAAAAATAGCGAATAATGACGATGACTTCACTTTTCCAGTTGCCATATTAAAAAAATTCAAACCCCATTGGCTTACTGTATGCGTGCACGTGTAACCTCCCTGAAAAATATGTTACGAAATGTCGTAAAAATTACAATACAATGTTGCAAGATAATTTATAAAATGCTTTGACACATTTCGACTAGGAAAGCAAGGAAGATTAGTATTGCGTTTACTCGTGCAAGTTAACTGGCGTTACTTGCAGGAGCTGCAAGTACCATATTTACAATATTACAAATGGTACTTGCATATAGAGCCTACAAAATTAAATAAAATTCACATTATGTTACTTGTTATTTGTGAAACATAAGGAATTTGTTGACATCTAGCTACCGTTGTAAAATATTTTTTAATATAACAAAGTACTGTTATATAGAATGAACGCCGAAAATCAAAACATGGAATGTGGAATTCTAAGAAATAAAAGAAATATATGAGTACAGTCAACTGCATTATTTTACCATTTTTTGATTTGAAGATAACTTAGTAGATGTTCTTTAAACAATAATGTAGCTAACTGTACATATTTTTAAGAATACTGGTACCTACTGAAAAAAATACCGATGTCTTGTATATACCTGCCACACATGTAAAGATTTGCTCGCGCAAGTTTTGACTTGCACACATTTACTTTTTGTACAGACGTTAATACATACTTGTACAAGTCCTTTGCGCAAGCATGTCATGTAAATGGCTTAACATAATGACTATTACTACAACCTTACAAGTTCAAAAATATGCTTGCGTTTGTCTATGCTTCCTCAGATTAAATTTTAAATTGATTACCGGTACGTAATTTCATGTCATGTCTAGTATAAAGCGGTAACTACACGTGCGTGTAACTTTTTCTTTATACCGTAGACAGGCTCGGGTTTGACCACTGTCTTTTCTGGTGGTCAGTAAAGAGGTGGTGGTTGACAAGAAGTAACCTATCCACTATAAGATTCCCGCTCAAAAATATACAAGTTCTTCCATGATATTGACTTCTGATAGGTAAATTTAGGCCGCGTTTCTATCTGCAAGTAAATTTCCTGCAAGTTGAATCACATTGCGAGGTACGATCAACCTATGATCGCATTAAGGTGAATGTTCCGCTGGCCTGTTCATACATTTTTCGTTCGAACTATACTCCGTACATAGACACTTTTTGCTCAAAACGAATCACTTTATCACTTTTCTACAATGAAATAGTTCCGCATGCACCTTTTTGGTAAATAATTTGCTTTATATATTGAGAAAAACAGTCTAGAAAACCGGGCAAAATTAGACATTTTGTTTACTAGTGTGAGTGCGATTTGACAACCAAGCTTGCCGCCATGAATGCGATAGATTATAATACTTAACGCTAGATGGCGTGCAACCGATATTGTAAATTTGAAAAATCTTTACTAAATTTATAATAATGGTTTCCATTAAAAAAAGCATTATAATAACGTAAAACTAACTATCATAAACGAAAACATAAAACATTGTTGTTGTCAAATATTGTTAGCGTTAGTTATTATTATTGTTACTAGCAACAATTTCGTCAAACGAAACCTACGAGAAACAAAACGCGACGTTGCCGTACTTCCTAGTTCCTTCCTACTTGACCCTTTGACCCGTAATGTTTCTAAGAAAAACCGTTGCCAAACTTCGTTCGATTCGATAATTCGGTTGACTTGTAATAAAATACATTTTGAAGCTCTAGGCTTGTGCAGTGATAGGTTTTACGCGCGGAATTTCTTGTATGTTTTGAATTTTATGCATTTTCATAGATTCGAACAAATATTTCTTGTATGTATTTCATTCCAATTTAATGTAATTATAGCAATGTATTGTAGTAAAAGTTGCATAGACGCAATTTTATTTTAAAATAAAAGTAGGTACCAATCTTTCGGTGGTATTAGCAAGTCGGCCCGTGAGTTTAGCTGGCTATTTATTACAAACTAAAATCTTCTCATAGAAATCACCAATCGATATTATTAACTGATTCGTGAAGTTATACTTAATTAATATCAAGTATATAATTTTTTTTTTACTTTATAATATATTATCTATCATATGTAAATCAAATTTATAAGTCGCTTTAAATATATATATTTCCTGTCATATTCTTTTTTCAGATTAGTAATACAAATAGTTATCGATGGACAAACAAACATTAGTTTTACTTGGTATGTACCAAGTAAAACTATATCGCGTCATAATGTGCATTCCGTTACATATAATTATGGATTATGATTTATTATTTATGGTTGTTCTGCAGGGATTTATCCCCACTAGATATTATTTTCTTAATTGTCAATCAATATTATATCAAAATTATTTGGGTAAGTAAAATTTTACTGCTGTAATTTTGAACGTAATTTGGAACGTCAATATTTGTAATATTCTGTATTATCTACGGACATTACTTTGCATGACATGAGATTGCATTTCGAACGAATTCCGAATTTATAAAAGTACCTAACATATTGTCTTGTATATATCATTTGTTTTTGTGTATTTCAGTTTAGGTTTACATCTTGGTTCCTACTGTCTGATGCTGCGAGAAAGATAGCGTACCAAACGCCACGAATATTCAGGCGTCCGTAAATTGTCAAAAAGAGTGAAAAGCGCATTCAAACGATTATATAGTGACTGAACTGCAAGGACTATTATTGCAATGTCAATGGAACTGAAAACAAGGAAGGAAACTTCGTAGAAGATCTAAAAAAAGGATGCTCCAGAAGTGTGGGCACTGATTTATGCCACCAATGAAAAAATTGCCTTGAAGGCAAGCCTTTTGTCAAATGAGACGACAAATGTGGCAGAAAACTTTATGAGCGTAATAAATAAAATCAGCTGAGGAAAACGAATTAATCTAGGTAAAGGGGGATCGTACCAACGTGTTCATGTGGCAGGTAAATACTATAAACATTTACTTTTCTATTAGAACAAACAGAAGTTGGAACCAAAAAGAAATGTTATGTTTATCAGTACTGTTTCCTTATACTTATATTGTACATAACATAGATATAATTTCTATCTATTTTTTTCATATTTTCTAGTAAAATTATATTTTATTTTCAGGGCTATCGCTTGCTACTGGACACAAATGGTATAAGACTGCATGGAAAAAGCAGACCACACAGAGTCCAGGAACACATTTAAAAAAATACATAGAGCGAAAGGAACAGAGCAGAATACGATAAGATTTGTCAACACTCAAACAATTTTTTGTTTGAAGAGAAAAAAACACAAACGACAAGAATTATGGACCTGAACCGAGTGATCCAATTGATGTTGATGAACTACAATTGAGAATATGGTGTGAAGAATGGTTAGCAGAATTAATAAAATTTATAATTCTATTGCATGTCCACTATATTTTAGCATGATAATTACTCTTACTATAATATTAAATTTATTTCAGGTTCAAGGACGAATGCGTGTCAGTAACATGGATAAATGCTACTTCAAATGTTTTATTTCAGTCAATGAACCTTAGACAGTTATAGAAGTTTGTCGAGATAATGAATTTATTAGCAATATGATGCCAAAGCCATTAGACTTTTTGAAATACTGTATTCTGCCAGAAATCATTTTGAACCATGGTCAAAAAAATGTGAAATGTATAGATATGAAAGGTACACTAAATTATTACTCTTTTTTATTTATTTCATAATTTCCATAAATTTCAATCTATATTAATTTTTTCTTGTGGAAAATTGTTCTTCAACATCCACATAAAAAGTTACACACAAAATATACTAAGTATAGTCATTTTCTTTCACAGCAGCTGTTAAGTGGTGGTTTTCCGGACAAGAACTTCAGGATCAAATGATTGTTTTAATTGTATGTTTAGAATCTACATTATCAATGTTTACAATCATAGAGTGAATGAAAAGAACTTTGTTGCTTTTTTATTTCCTTTACAATTAAAACAATACTTTAGCAGATATGTATAACCATTTGTTAGTTATGTTTAAGTTTTACAAGAATAAAAATGTGATTATGGATGCTTAGATATTATCAAACATTTTTCCACCTTCTTGGTTGCAATCTCTTATTCTAATTTGTGTTTTAAATTTGTTGTCTTGTTTATGAAATAGAGTTTCTTGCGTTTGTCTTGTACTGGTGTGTAATTAATTTTGAAAAAGATTGTTTTTTAGTAAATGGTCATGTATCAAGCATTTATGTCTCTATAATTACTTGTAATAATTGTTAGTTGTAATATATGTTATTTTAAATAATGTAATAAAAGGTAATAAAATAAAACTGTCTTATGCATTCTTGACATTCATTTGATTCACAAAATTAGAGGTCAATTAAATAGTTTACACCTGAAATACCGCCTTTTATTTTTATAATATAATCATAACAGGTACTCCCCCAGACATAATTATAATTTCTACAGAAACCAGGCTTATAACTTTTAAATACACGCCATCTAGTGGTAATTTTGTTAGATTTTAAAGTAGTCGTTCGTGTCTATGTGTGTGTAAACGATACTATAAGCAGAGTTAGATATTAGTATTTCGAAAAATGGCGAATCAGATGGGTTTTGAGACTATAATTTGACTAACTTCGATAAAGTGGAATGTCCGATTTACGCTGTACTATTTCTGTGACTTAATATTTTTTCAATTACACTCAAAACAAAATAAAACTGAAAATGTTGACTTCAGCGCCATCTAGCGGGAAAATGGCCACGAACAACCCGTAGCAATCACCTTAAAGGTACTTCAGTAGTTCGCAATATTATTTGACTTGCATGCAATTTACTTGCAGGTGGAAATGCCACCTTAAAATGGTGTACAAGTTACTTGCATACTGTTCTGAAAGTTACAGGCATTTGTTTTATGCGGTTAAAATATACAAACAAAGAAATATTTTCAATTTTCTGATTACAAACACTTATCATTATTTCACATTATAAACAGATTAAGTTAATTTTGTGCAATTTTGAGGACAAATAAAGTTGTTTTCTTGTGGCCACTACTGGCTCATAAAATATAATCATCCATACAAATAAATTATTCTTGCAATGTTTGCTAGAGTTTGTGCGAAAAGAGAAGCGTCGTTATGTAAAATGGAACTAGCATTAATGGTTTTTATATGGCGGTTGGTTTTTATATTTTTTACGGGCGGATCCGCTGGCAAAAGCTAGTCCAACATAGTTTCAAAAGATCAAGAAGTTGCAGTCGCACTTTAATGACGTAACACGTCACGTCACGTTGTTTACACAGCTGCACCCTCAAATCTTATGACGGTTGTCTTTCCGTACAGACTCTAGAAGACAACGCAACGAACGCCAATAACGAATTATTTTAAACTAATTGAGTGCTGATTAAAAACATATTGTTCAATCTTTCAAAATTAGGTCTAACCCTTTTAAATAACAAAAATATACGTTTCTCTTTTTCCTATGCTAAATTAAAAGCTACGCCGTGGACACAACCTAATGTAGGCCACACACGAAATGATATACCTACATACTTGAACAAAGTTAATCTTGCACGAGTCGGCATGTTGGCCTGTGCGCTATGTGTGAGCTGTTTTTACATTAACGCGATCGAATCATTTACCCGCGTTTGGCTCTCTGATTGGTTAAGAGCTTGGAGCGGGCCAATTGGAGCGCCGAATGTCATAGACGTGTCAATCGCGTTAACGTAAAACAAATTCGCACTAGACACTATAACGCGGAAAACCATTTTGCAAAGTTAAAAAGTATTTTGACACCAGTTTTTTTTTTTGACAACCTGAATGAATAATTCAATTATTCTTCAATTATTTTGTGGATATTGAATGAGACTTAGCCGTCGCGCACGGCTGTGTACCACTCGTTAGGGTAAGGCCAGCTCGAGTTGGTCGAACTTACCCGAACGATTATGATATTGTATTTATTGATCTCATTTTGATGAAGTTATCACATTCTGTGTTTTTTTTATTACCTGAGAAAGTATCACGCTTACACTGGTTCATCAAATCGCAATTAATTAGTTTTACATGAATATTTATTTTGAAATTGAATCTAAGATTTTTAAAGCTCAAAACTAAAGTTTTTTTTTGTAATCACATTACTTAACCCAAGATTATAGGATCACTAGATATATCTAATACCGCTTACTTTAAAATAAAATAAATTACAGTTAAATCCACGCATACAATATGCGTCCCCGATGGCGTTCATTGAATTCCGTGTGATCGAAGCTATCATGGACAAGCAGGGGCGTTGATGACTTGTCAAAATGTCAAGTGAGTGAGAAAGAGAGATGAAGCTATACACCCTATATAGCTTCATCTTTTTGACAGTCCAACAGTGCTATTCTCTAAGAAAACAGCCTTAAGCACAGCGCATAGGATTAACAATCCTATGTACAGTCAGGGATGAAAAGTGCAGGTGCACTCTACCAATGCCTGTGTCTAAAATTTATTTGTTGTAGAAATGTAATAGTCCACAAATAGTTTATTCAATACTTTAGATTCTACGCAACCAATAAAATCAGTCATGAACCATTGACCCTCTTCTACAAAGACATTTTAGCATGGGTAAGGTGGAACTGCACTTTTGACCTCTGAATGTACATATTTGGATTTCGTCGCTGCGGCCAGCGCTGCGCTTAAAGCTATGTCTTAGAGAATAGCACGACAGTTTGTGTCGTCAAATGGATTGCGTTAAGAGCTTGTGGTCCACGCAAAGGGAAGCAGAACTGAAGAAACAGGTGGGTTTTAGTCAATAAAAACCTGACACTTAAAGTTGAGTTGTCATGGTGTAATTTTAACAGGGTATCACAACGCGCTTGCAGGTTCGTAATGACTAACCACCGCCGTGAACGCTATCATAAACGCATAATGAACGCGTTGGTACAACCCACAGAGCACTTAAATGCCTCAGTGACAGCTACTCAAGACGAAATTGTTAAGACTGCCATTGATGAGACTTTTTTTTTTTTCGTTTTTATCCAACGTATGCGAAATTTTGGCTACATGTTATCCATAATCTTAAAATTCTCTTCGAACCGTAGTGAATGAAGATGACTATATGATAGGATGTTTTATTATTTTCTACATAAGACCACAATAAGAACTTAACCTATTCTAGTCCAGAATGCTCCAATATACGAGCCCATTCAATCAATACAAAACAAAAATAAAACTTGTAAAGTCATTATTTTTGATACTACGCCACTGCATTTACTCAAAGAAATTGACTGCCCATGACACTTCTGATTATGGCTAGGCTATGAAAGTTGAAGCCTGTCCTTAGAGCACTTCACACGACTACATCATATAGTAATCATGATAAAAAAAAATATAAAAAAAAACGTTGGCCGGCTCGGAAACTCAGCAGATGTGAGACATCTCTCACAAGGAAGCCGAGAGCGATGGTGAAGCAGGGTTATCTTATTAAGCCGTTTTCCGTCACGGCATTCAACTCGTTTACCGCCAAGGTGCGCCAATAGACGATTCACATCAAACATTGTACCGTACTGGTACCAGGAACAAGATCCAAGTTACCGGCGATCAGGGCTCCAAAGAAAGAGACCTCCTAACAATACGAGTCGTGTCCAGAAGTACCTTGAATGAAGCCCTTGATCTAGTCGCCTAACGAGAGCCTTCTAAGATGTTGGTCGAGGCTCGCAGCAACCAAGTCATTGACTGACACGACAACAAAGACGATGCTCGCCGAGTCCACTTCCCACATGTTGACAATCTCGTGAGTCATGTCAAGATACGCAACCCCGCTAAAGAGCGGGGTATGTCATAAGATGATATTCCCACCGAAACCAAAAAAAATGTCAAGATACTTTGATTTTAAGCATGATTATGAGTAGTTATAGCGTCTGTAGTGTCTGCCAGGATTAAGTGCCCTGTGTTATGACCGTACGTACCACAGAATAATTAAAAACCTTACAAAATTTGTATCATACAATCCGATCCATTCTTCTCACTTAGTGACTATCACTTCAAACAATGACAAAAGGATTAGAAACCCTTATTTTATCTCAAATCACAGACTTTTATATATTCTTTTTATTCTACAGTAAGCCACTTGTATTTGAATTCAAATGATTGGAACAACGAACTTTATGTCACACATAAAAAAGCTCAAAATCGATTGCCACTCGTACTTTTTTAAGGTCTTTTTAATATTAATATTACTTAAAAAATGTCTTCAAATACCTACTCAACACTAAAGTTGATATGAGTCGGTGGTGATGGATTAAAGTCTTTGAAACTCTTTGCTTTTCTCCACTTTAATATGCATATATTATGTAACAATTAAACCTTCCTCGTGAAGCTCTTTGTCTATTAATGAAAACTGCATGAAAATCTATTCAGTAGTTTTTGAGTTTATCGCGAACAGACAGGCTGATGCGGTGAGAGGCTTTCTTTTGCGGTTTTACCAATTGACAGAGCAATTCAGGAGGAAGGTTTATAGAACATGCATAATCATCATCTTCCTGCTTGTCCCGTTTTATTTGTGGTCGGCGCAACACATGTATTTCTTCCATTCTGTCTTGACACCCGTCACACTATCGCTAACGCACTTTTTCTTTCATATCACTCTTCACATTATTCATCCAATTCTTTGGCCTCCTTCTCTCTACTCAATCTATCTACATACATGCATCTTACAAAAGAGAAAAGTTGAGATTTCAAAGATTTATAACGTAAAAATAAAGAATCAGGGGTGCCGACTCCGTGGGTGCTCGGGGGCTCGAGCACCCATAAGAAATAAACAGTGGGTACCGAGCACCCCTGAGAATAGACATCAAGAAACAGTTCAGTAATCGTCTTTTACGTAACAATTATAATATTTCTTGATAATAAAAACTAGTTTCAGTTTTATCTACTCGTTGCTTTTTATATTATTATCAAACATAATAATAAATAAATAGCACATTTATTTATTTGTCTGTCGATCAGTGTGCATTTCTCTTCTCACACTTCGCCACTTTTACGAGTCTTCAAATGAGCTTGAGCAGCACCCATGACGTTTTCTAAAAGCCGGCGCCCCTGTATGGAATAAATGACGTATGACTTACGAAATCAACCACACCTATGAATACACGTGGCCGACGGTAGAATAACATACTTACATCCCTTTTTTTAATCGTACTGTTTTCACTCAAACGACAAAGCTACACCGATTTTACCATTTACCTGGGCCTCAAGTCTGCTATTACAATAGTGTCAGAATGATCTATCATTGACTTCATAATTGTTGATTGTGTTCAAGTTTGGTAATCTACTAATGTAATGGCGTTATTATGCGTTTCCAATGGTCAACCACTGACACTCCTATGAAAGAATTGCATAAAATGGTAATCTCGCACATAATGGCAAATGTATATCTGACGTATGCGGTAATCTGCTAAAATTTTGACAGTTGCTTTGATCTGTGACCTACCATTAGAAAGTCATTGTGCAGTCATTGCTTTTAATTTGTTTCGAGGCAGCTCCATATTGTTATTCTGCCACAAGATCATTGACCGATCAATGATCGACCATTATGAATTATCAGAATACGAACTTTTTGGAAAATGACAATGGGATCGTGTTGGAATGACGAATTTATAAAAATAGCAAACTTGAGGCCCTGAACAATCGCGTCGAATATCCGAAATCCATTACACGAGCATTCATCTTAATATTTCTACGTTTTTACTTAAACAGATAGTCAGCAGTAGAAAATTAAATTATAAAATAATAGGTAAGCACAATAATTACTTTTGTACATAAAAACATCTCGGAAGCAATACTTTTACAATAAGCCGCAAATATACATGTACTTGCATAAACTTGCACGACACCCATTAACTATGCTTGCACAAACTTGCACAAAGCCTGAAATAAAATGTGGTTGCACAAACTTGTAAAAATGATAACTTCAATATAACAATACGAAATTAATAGTAATTTATATTTACTTTTTATGAAATCGTGTAAAACATACACAATGAATCGGAAAAGCTTCCTTATTACAGTTGAAAACTTTAGTTTGTAAGATTATATTTCCTAAATACACCGTGCTGGCAGCATTTGGTCATAATAAAAACTCTTAGGTCTAAATAAGGTTGCGGTCAAAATCAAAACAAAATTATTTTTTTCAAGACAAGATCTTACGTACAAAAGAGTGCAGATTCATTATTTTGTAGTCTATGGCCAATCTGTCAAACAGAAGTTAGTTTGACAGCTGGCACGTCAAAATATGGCGGAAAATTAAAAAAAATATTCGAAGTTGTTTATGGTTGCCTCTAGTAATTATTTTACTACAAATTGCAAAAGTATATTTTAGGAAAAGAATTTAATTGTAGCTTAGTTTAAGTCAGAATGAAAACCGCCATCTTGGTTATTTCTGTCAATTTCACAAAATAAGTTTAACTCTTTGTTTATTTGAATTCGAAATTCGAGATAATGATCAAATTTTGGCTCCAACAAAACCGAGTTAAAATTGATGGAGAACAAAAAATCTCAAATTTAAATAATGTCATCGGTAGTGACGAATAAATTAACGAGGAATTTTCGTCGAAAGTATTAAACAATTCATTCCTCAAACCTTACATGAAATACATATATATACTAATATATAAAACTCAAAAATTGTTTCTACCTATGTCCATTATAGACTTTGAAACATCCATCCATCCAACAGATGTGCCTCACACTGGTTTCATTAGAAAGGCATTATTGAGGTTTTAGACAACAAAAAATGCAAATGAGGGTTTTCTAAAATGAAGTTTACCTGGTGACTACACTGAGTCATCAGGTCCCAGGCACCTATCAAAACGATTATGTTAACCTTTACGAGGCCCAACCTAAATTTAGGTCGATATACATTACAACCCAATGTACTAAAAATAGTCGCACGTTATTGCAGCCCCGAACGTTTTCCTTCTTCTATCTCCTTTAATGCTCTTGGCCAAATTATTTTAAGCGGTATTTCTTATACCTAAAGTGAACTATGTCATGCAAAAATACATAATGAAAAAATAATGTTCATGGTAAATATGTTTTTAGATTGTTTAAACCAAAAATTATTTTTAAATATTATGTCATAATTTTAGGCCACTGGGCTGTAATTTTAAAAAGTATCTTTAACCGAAATGTCTAAATAGTTTTTGTCATTAAATTAGGTCGATGGGCCTTACGAGGTTAATGACGTTAGTTAAATTGACGTCAACGTCATGTATACGTTTTCAAAAGTAGAACACATCTCAGCTAAGTGGCGCCAACTAGTGGTGTGAATGTTAGTGAAAACCGTCATTTCCTTTTTTGTCCACCTTTTTTGTCCAACATACAAACGAAATGTATTTTTTTTAGTATCCTCTAATATAATATAATACATACATAGATAAAATAGTTTTCAAACACTATCACCATTTATCGACAATAACAAGACTTTGACCCCGAAAATTACCTACAACAACGTTATTGACCCCCAAAAAACAATTCCTAAGACCCTCTAACATTTTGAAGACCCAAATTGTTTTAACACCATTATAAAAGCGTTTTTTTTTAATCGTTAAGACCTTCAATCAACTGAAGAGTCGGAGTCTTCGTTTTTGATGCTCAGGTGGAATGCTAAGACAGGGATGGAACCAAGGACCATGCACGAGCCCATGCCGTAGAAACACCATGAGTATCCACCGGTCACGTCGCGAAGGAGACCTGAAAATAATGTAATGATATTCAACAACTATCACACAACGCCATTTAGTCCCAAACTAAGCAGAGGTTGTGCTATGAGTACTAGACAACTGATAAACATACTTATACGTTTCTAAATATATACATATTATAGATAAATTACACCCAGACACAGGACTAACGATCGTGCTCATCACTCATCATAGTCCTGGGTGGGAATCGAACACACGATCTTCAGCATAGCAGTGAGGGTCACTGATCATTGGACCAACAGTCAAAGAAAAAAAGATAACATAGCGTAAGCATACATATGCTGATAACTGTGATAACTATCACACTAATATATAAAGGCGAAATAAAGTTTGTGAGTATGCTATGTTTGGATTTTTGTTACTCTTTCACTGTCTTGGGCAGCTTGAATTCCTCACTTCACTCGGGTTTCTATATAAAATCCCTCGCAGTGCCCGGGAGTTAATTACATAAATCCCTCACTGGCGTTCGGGATTAAAACTTAGCAACCATTGTTTCTTTCGGAATTCAACATGCCGTCCGCAACTTTAAGACACTGCTTTATCCACTAGTCACATAATCTGCTATTTTCATTAGGCATGTATTAAACGCGGCGACAAACAAATTTGATTTAGGGTTTTAAAAATATGTAAAATGGGTAGCAAAAATAATAGGTCGGTAGCTACAGTGAAGTAGCATTTTAAGTATAAAGTAGCAGCTTTATTTTGAGTTTCACTGCGAGCGACTTGGACGTAGCGGTTGGCCACAGTTCTAACCTAACCTAACCTATTTCACCCTGTTCAAAATGATGAATCTGCTTGCGACTAGATAATTAGACAATGGTGAAAACAACTTTAGCCGCCAGAGTCAATATTTTAAATACCTCGACTATTATTTTATTGGCCCTGTTTAATATATTTGATATTTTAAAGTAGCAGCCATTATTTAGTTTTTATAGATCCTTGCTTTTTGCAGCTCATATAATATAATTGTGTTAAAAATATTTAATCGCTACCAAGTTATTTTTTTGTAACAAGTAGTTAGTCGCTTAATAAGTTGTTATTCGCCTCAAAAATAATTAGCCTTTTCATTATCAGAAAATCGCAAAATTGTAAGTAACTTTTTTCAGTTTTCAGCCTTCGATGTGTTCCTGCCACTAAGTAGCGTAGCTGTAGCGATATCTATGGCGTCACATAAGAACTAATCCTGCATCGCGCAATCAAGTTCTCCGCGCGATTAGAACATATAGAACAGCTCGAAAACATCTATCGGGCAGTTGCCTACCAGATATAACACCCGTCTGGTCGGAGGATCCTCCCTTTTCAACGGAGGTTTGCGGAACTTTACTCTCTGTTCCGCCTACCTCCAAATAGCTGTATTTCATTGTCATGAGGATCCAAGTGATCGGCACTCACACACACAGAACTCACCGGCGGTAGGCGGCACGGAGACAGCGGCGAGACTCTGGAACATGCGCACGAGCCCGTACGAGCTGGCGATGCGCGCCGTGCCGAACGCGTCCGCCAGCAGCACCGGCACCAGTAGGAACCAGCAGCCCAGGCACAGCCCGTACGCACCTGCGGGTATTATATTATCACAGATAAATTATTTATTGTTTTGTTTTAAAACGTTACTCCACATATACACAATCATGCAGAACGCAGACCCGGAACAACTATCTGTAGGCCATTCAAATATTTGTTCCGTGATAGGGTAAAAGTTATTCCATTCTTCGCTACATCAATCAGGACCAGTGATGGCCGCGCGCGTCACCACGCGCTCCTTACTTAGACATATTGCAATTTTTGAGTTAGGTCAGTTTTATTGACAAGGCTCCATGTATGACAGATTATACACCACTAACTTTTAATTAGTAAAAATACTTAAAGGGCTTATTAGAAAAGGTCTCGTTATTGTTTATGTAAAGTCTCAATAAATAATATTCATAAACAGCAAAGTTATTAGAGTTTGTTTATGTCCTAAAATGTCACTCAATTTATGGTAATAATGTACTGCATATTGATTAGGAATGAAAAACAATGGAAAAACACTGCGCGTAGTATTTTCTAGTAGCAATTGTTATGAATAATTGATTCAATTATGAATTTACCAATTATGGCAAATTACCGTGGACAATTTTGGGATTTCGTTTTTCTTACTTTTTTGACTACACAAATATGATCAGTAACGGGTATGGACAGAGCCCTATTTTTTGTACTAATTAAAATATAAGGGTGCTTATTGTTACAAAATAAAATTACATTAATAACATAATCTAGAACTTTCTTACTTCAATAGGTACAATCTAATTAATAATTCAAAGTCATATGCTCACCAGAAGCGATAGCTAACGCCCACCAAGATTTAAGACTAGGTAAAGTCAGGACTGCAATGCCAGCCACCAGAATACTGAAAACAATCATTAGACCGCGTTTCAACCTGCAAGTAAATGACTTGCAGCTTGCAATATGTTGCGGGCTGCAACAATTGCAAGCTATAATGTAATCGAACGACCGTTCGTACCCCGCAATGTAATTTAACTTGCACATAATATACTTGCAGGTTGAAACTCGGTTTAAAATAACGTAATTTATTTTAAGTAGTTCTTAAAAATAGCATGGAAAAGAGGTTGGTCAACGGGAAGCTTCCTAAAGGACTGTACAAACTGCGGCGAATACCGCCCGGGACGCTACGCGCTGTCTCAGCCCGTTCCCGCTTGTCAGCTGTCGCGCCAGTTTGCATTTAGAACAGTTTAAATTTCGAACAAAATTCGCGTTTCACATTTTCAGTGAAAAAAATTCATGAATTACTTTTAAAATTAAAAATGTCATCGGGGTTGATTAGAATAATGATTTTATTTACCCCAATGAATTTTTATTTAATCAAATTCAATTTTTTTTTGTTTTTTTACTAAAAATATCATCGGGCTTGGTTAGAATAACGATTTTACACAGCTTAAATTTAAGAAAGATATGATGACGAATAATTCCACCACTGAGGGTCCAGATTCATTTTTCTGGATCCTTGGTATTCGTTTGTGCGTCGATGTCAAAGACACTCTGTATATTTGTTGCTGTAATTTGTTAAATGTCGATTTTTTTTTTCTCTTTTGTGACACGCTTCGTGTGCTAAAGGAATTATTTCTTATTTACATCTTAACTATTTTAACTCACCTGACAATATAAGCTTTTCTTCTACAGAATAGATGTAGGTCGCAGAGCCAGCCGAGACCGAGTCGCCCGCATAGATCTAGCACAGCACTGATTGCAACCAGGTGACCTGCAATTATATGATATTTTTATCATCATCTTACACGCCTTTACCGAGCTTGGGTTCGGCTTCTAGTCAAATCGGATGCGGAAGAATACCTGTTTCACATGGAGCTACTATTACGGAGCTGAGTGCTGCAGTGACAAATTTTCACGTGTATCAACGTTTTTTGATACACTTAGGGTGCTTATACACGCTAAGAAATTTCACCGTGTCTGTGGCAGAAAGGACCAATTCATCACGCACACGATAAGAATTTTGTCGCATCTAGGCACGAAAATTGATCGTGCCACCCCCTCACCTCCCCCGCCCCCCTACCGCACCATAGCAACTTCACGTGACGTGTCTAGCGCAGACTAGACTTTATTCTTGGTCAGCGCCAAAGCAGTGTATACAGGGGCCCGACTGTTCGTGTGTAAAAACAACACGAATTCTTGCATAGGACCGGTGACTTTTCTTAACGTGTACAAGCGGCCTTACGAAGAAATAAATAAACGAGGTTGTCGTTTAGCGCTCAGCCTGATATGATAAATTGTGGCGGGTGTGAGCTCGAGCACTTTTCCGCACTAGTGCGAAACACAGTCATTTGCATTCCTAAAAGCGGTAGGGAATACGAGCGGGTCTCCGAGTTAGGCATACTGTCCACGGACGCGTAGCTTCATAGACGCGTATTTGTCATTATGCGCCTGCTTGAAGCTTATATACAAAACTATAAAACTATGTCGACGAAGCAGAAGCGTCGTGTCGTGTCTATTGAGCTACCCATCCATGGCCAGTAGGCCTAAGTGTATTGAAAATGAATTTTTAAATATACATACCGGCAGCAGATTTACTGTGTCCCATGGCGACAGTATACGCCGGCAAGTAGTAGAGCGCGTAGGGCGACCCGCACGACATGAGCGCCACGGACGCGCACAGCAGCCCGAAGCGCCACGAGCGCAGCAGCGACACGTCCAGGTACCTGCGGACGACGGAGCCAGCTGACAAACACTTCAATAAAAAAATAGAAACACTTCACTAATTAAAACTAAATATACACAATAACTCCTACCTAAAATATGGCGTCAAAAAATTCCTTCGCGTCGCTGTCGACTGGAAGTGTGCCCAAAAGGCTGGCGGCATTGTCACGTTGTATGGCAATGCTTAATCTCTGACCAAGGTAAAAGCCAGCCCTTGGGTCACGCGAAGTGTCTACTAAGCGTTGGGATAATTCTTTAAAAAGCATATGAGCACTCGGACCCCACGGCCCAAGAGTTTCAACCCCAAACGGTTCGAAAATATAATTGCCGACGAGGTTGTTACATTTCCCCCGCTTGAGGTTTTCCGCAGCCGTAGCGGCAGTACGAGCTGGGAAGATGTCGCAAAAAACTCACCTGGATATAACCTCTACGCAGCCGGAGCGCTTCTTCTGGACCTGCACATCTTCCTTCTGCACCTCTTCTTGTTTAATAACAATAGGCTCTGTCAGCTTGCAGGGGATCAGCCGGCTGGGCGGAGGACGGATGTACAGCGATTTACTGGGGACATCAATTTAATTTCATGAGACGGATGGAGAGGAAGAGGAAAGCCAAAGAATAGATGGGTGGATTGTATTTGTATGAGGAGTGAAATGAAAGAAATGGGAGTTAGAGATAGCGTGATGGGTCATCATCATCATCATCATTTCAGCTGAAAGACGTCCACTGTTGGACATAGGTTTCTCCCAAGCGTCGCCACAACGACCGGTCCTGTGCGTCTCGCATCCATCGGATTGTCGCGACCCTCACCAGGTTCTCGGTCCACCTTATGAGATCCGAGACCTTCTAATGCTGCGTCTTCTGGTACGTGGTCGCCTCTCCAGAAACTTTCTTCTTTTCTGCGAGCAATGTTCCCTGCCTACTGCCACTTAAGTCTGGCGGTTCAGATACAGAGTGGAAGAAGAAACGTGTTGTACCGACCACAAGTAATGGGACAGGGCAGGAAGATGACATACTTAAATTTAACTTTTGGGTTGATGGTTATTTCTTGTATTTTATATGAAAGTTTGCATTCTCAAATTACCAGAAATACCTCAAAAACCTAATTTTTTGAAAAAAAAAAAGTGTCATTGAATGACGATTCGCAGGATGAGTCATAGAATTGACTCGATTGCATTAATTATTTTTGTATTTGTACAGTTTCCCATAAAAAAAGCTCCAAAAAAAGCCCAGACTACCACTTTATTTTTTTTTTTGTTAATAAAATAATCAGGATAGAAAATTCATTTGGCACAAACAAAAAAGGTGTCGCCCCACACGGACCACCACAAACGCCGCCATGAGAAGCTAAAAGCGGCCACAAAAGAAGCTGAAGCACGCGATTGCTACTTGTGGCCGGTCGCTGCTTTTTTTAACTCGAGCAATATCTTAATGGACTCTGACGGAGTAGGTTTAAATGCGCGAATGACATGTGACGTCGTTTTGTAGTGGCGATTAATAATAATAATATAAAATGGCGTGTGGCGGCCACCGGCGCCAACCGTGTGCGGCGAATCCATATAAAATGTATGAGAACTATAGGAAATATACGGGGCGGCGTTTCGTGGTTGTGGACGGTGGCCAGTGTGCGGGCGACCTTAAAATGAATGAAACAAAACCCTTCCTTTTTCTCTGACTAGTCCTATACTTATTAATTAATTACATAAATTCGAATATTATTATATAATATATAATTTTAATTTTAATTTTTAATTGTTATTTTATAAGATTTTATTTATTTTTCATTTATTGCCTTTTTCATGTCTCGTCTCTCATGTCTGACTCTAATTTTTAATATGTATAATTTTTTCACCTAGTTATATGTGCATGCTGTGGTCTCCTGTAACTGAAGGAGCACACGCTAAAGGACCCCTCGTAATATTTCAAATTTATAATGTACTTACTGTGTATCCTTTGTTGGAGATCCAATTAAATAAATAAATAAACAAAAATAAAATCGGACAAACCTTTTGTTTTTTAAAAATAAACAAAAGAACTAATTGTATGAAACAGGTCCTACCTGCTAAGGTTCCGCCTCGCCTTGTACACACAGGTACTGTCAGTGGACAAGTCTTCAACAGAATGCAGGATGGAGGACGACCGAGTAGGACGTAGACGGAGACGGACCACCTCCTTTGGCAAACCTGGAACAGACATGTTTATATATTAATAGCTGATGCGACAAACGTTTTACCATATAAAATATTTTAAAATATGGAGGGGGTGTAGGAGCTGTAAAAAATTGCCTACTACCTATTCTCAGGCCTACCAAACATAGGGGAAACCCACATGGTCCTCGAACGCAAAGGGCAAAGAAGGAATATATAGGTGTGGTTTTAGTCAGTAAAAGTCTGACACGCCCTCTAGTTTCACCCTAGAACGGGTCATGAGACATTTTCCACATCAAAAAAGGGAATTTCCCCTCCCCCAATTTTAGAGGATGGGGGGCGAAAATTATAAGTTTATCTGGGGGCACGGTAGTGTTTTTTGTATACTGAACTTTGTTTACATACCAAATTTCGGCTTTCTAGCACTTCAGGAAGTACCCTAACATTTTGAAGTCGAATACAAACTTCCACCCCCCCCCATTTTAGAGGATGGGGGCGAAAGTTATAAGTTTATGAATTTTTTTTTTAGTTGTATACTAAACTTAGGTTACATAACAAATTTCAGCTTTCTAGCACTTCAGGAAGTAGCCAAACATTTTGATGATCATCAGTGTGTCAGTGTATCAGTAAGTTTGTCAGTGACGAAATCGATGTATTTTGGATATCAATAAAATCTAAAGTATTAGAGCTATTCAATTGAGACTTTCTATATTTAATAAGTCTATTATTGAAATCATATGCTGAGAATATGAATTATCTGGTACATCGGAAACCAACTCTATGAGGGATAAAAAAACTCGGACTCGGGCAGGGCTCGTCTTGGCGGATGCACTACTATGCCCCCAGATAAAAGCGAAATACCACTCACTGATTTATCACGAAATCTAAGAAACTGTAACACCTAAAAACATAAAATTTGGCAGATAGGTTAGTTAAATAGGGTGTAAACATCCGCTAAGAACGGATTTTACGAAACTCCACCTCTAAGGAGGTAAAACGGGGGTTGAAAGTTTGTATGGAGAAAACAACTTTTACGCGGGCGAAGCCGCGGGCAGAAGCTAGTATGTTATATAAGTTTTGTCCCAAAAAATTCGAGACCCCCATACCTTATAAATGGCAAAACTGATTTTGATAAAACATATCTAATACCCATCGTTAGAAAACCTGCTTTCAAATTAACTTAGTGGTTAAACACCCCTCTTTTAGCGTCGGGGGTCAAAAAAGCATTTTTCCAGTATAATATGTATGTATCATCATATTATGCACTTAAACCTTCCTCATAAATCCCTCATTCCACTGAGGAAAACTGCATGAAAATCTGTTCAAGTTTTTGAATATATCGCGTTCAAACAGATAGACGCGTTGCAGAAATTGGTTTCCAAGTCCTCCACGACTTTATTTAACATGTACTAGAAAAATCCAACCAAATAACTACTATATGTAGGAGTTACTTACTAAAGAATGGAGTCAACTGCTCCAAATAACATCAAAAACCACTTACCCACGACTCCCAACACATCCAGACCCTCAGAGTCTTCAGAATCAGAGTGCTGTGCCTGGATTTGTTGACGAGCGACCTGCAAAGCAACATATTTCATCAATAGAGCTTTCTCCTGTCTCTGTAGCGATATCCAAAGTCAAAGACAAAAGTTTTTTATTCACATAGGCCTACATGGGCACTTATAAAACGTCAGAAGCTAGTGCACGGTTCCAAATTGGGCGATTCCTATGGAGAAGAACCGGCAAGAAACTCCACGGTTACTCTTTTAAAAAAAAAATGTTGTTACAATATTTCCATATTACAGCATAAGTAGATATTATGTAAGGACAGTGTAGACTGGTCAATATTGTACTAAAAAGTACAATAAAAAAAATAATAATAAAAAAAAAGTAACCTAAGAATTCGCGGAGTCTACAGTGTTCTCACATTCACATTTTAAAAAAAAGAGGCTATATAAATAAAAGCAAGTAAAATAAATAATTGCAATTATTAATAAATGATACGTTAACAAAATAAATAATAATAATGAAAAATATTGCAAAAGCAATGTGTTAGAAAAATCCATATCGCCCAAAGGAACTGTGACGTATTATTATTATTATTATTTCTATATTGTCAGACAACTAAGGCCCATAGATAGAGCTTTTAACGATCATAACTGTTAAAGAGATGGAGCTATATAAGGTGTATAGCTGCATCCCTCTTTATCACACACACAACTGACATTTTAACGCGTCATGGTAGGTACAATGCGTTCCAAATAAGAATAGGATCGATTGCCATGTTGTGACGTCACGTCATACTGTCAAATCGAAGAATTAGTATGGTGAGCAAAACAAGTTTTTTTTTAAATTTAATTTATTTATGAACTGTGAGCGAAAAAAAAATCTTTTTACAAAAAAAAATAACACTGAAAAGTGTAAAATAACTTTAATTCCGGAAGTCAGTGTATCTATAATAGTTTTGTCTTTTTGTTATTTAACACTGACTTCCGAAATTATTTTGCACTTTTTAGTGTTTTTTTTTTTACATTGAAGGCGGTTGTATTTTTTTTTGGAAAGTTTTTTTTAACCGACTTCTAAAAAAGGAGGAGGTTCTCAATTCGGATGTTTGTATTTTTTTTTTTATGTTTGTTCGCGCATAACTTCGTTGCTTGCCAACCGATTTGAAAAATTCTTTGTTTGTTGGAAAGGGTATACTTCCCAAATGGTCCCATAGTCACCCAGTTGGGATCTGATGATGGAACCTTGGCGAAATTGAGGGAACTCCTCAAATATTATAGGCAACTATATAGTGATTTTGGTATTTTCATCGAGAACATAAGTATTTACAGTCAAAAAGTAACATTTGATGAAGTGGAACTGATGAAGAAGAGCAGAAATAGTCAACGGAACTTCTTACTCGTATAGATATCACAATGAAGATAGTTAAGCGACTATGACAATACAAATAAATGAATGGTTCTGAATAGTTACGTTGAAAATTGTATCATCGAAGTGATCTGATGATGATGATGGAGCCGGAAGCCTGATGACAATTCTAACAATCCCAAACACGGTTAGATTGCATTAATTTACTTTCCGGCTTCATCATCAGATCAGTTCGTTCCTCCCCCTATTCTTTCAGTCAGTCATCGACTACACGTATAAACAAAGCAATTTTACTTGTTACGACAGTTCTGCTGTGATCCTATGAGGAGTTCTGTTCCATATCTTCGAAGTTCATGATCAGAACTTAACAATATTTCTATGGGATCAATTCAGAAGAATAACCTTTCAAAACAAAAAAGAATAATTAAAAATTGGCCCACATTTAACCGATAAATCGGTGAACATACATAAAAAAAATACATTCAGCCGAACATAGAACCTCCTCCTTTTTGAAGTCGGTTAAAAAGTTTAATCAGAATCCAGTTCTTCAATTTTGCTCATCTCTGAGATCTTAAGCTTTGCCCAATTTCTTGCGATTTGACAGTACGACGTGACGTCACAACATGGCAATCGATCCTATTCTTATTTGGAACGCATTGTAAGTCTCCCGTAACTGACAGACATATAATTTGGTCTTCAAGATTTTTTACTACCTACCCAATTTTTTTGACAATGTTTCTACTAGCTACCTCGATAAGACTAGGGTGCATGATGTCGGTGATGAGCCCTGTCCTCTTGGCCTCCTCGTTGAGCAGCAAGTTCTTCTGGTTGAGGCTCAGCTCGTTCTCTGGTTGGAACAGGCTCTGCAGACGGTTGTCTTTCAAGGAGTCTGACTTGAACATGATGCCTTGGTCTGCGGGAGGGGAAAGGGCATTTAACATGGAGAATATACTGAACCTTTCCTACACTGATATGAAATAAATCCTGTCAGAAAACTGACTGTGTGAAATTATTTACTTTTTTAGTTTTCATGCAATACAAAAAAAAAGATAACTGTTTAACAAAATCAGAACCAAAAAATACTAAAATTAAAAAAAAGTTTTTTTTTCGGAAAACAAAAATACAATTTCAGTTTAATTCGGAAAAAAATTCGAAACTTCATTCGGGAATTGAACTATTTACATAGGTAGATAAGTTTGTACGGAACCCTCAGTGCACGAGTCCGACTCGCACTTGCCCTGTTTTTTTTTTCACCAGAATAGCATATATATTTTAGGGTGCCGCACATCTGTCGCCAAAAATAGAAGACTTAGAATATTTTTTTGTATCCATCTGTCAGTCTGTTAAGACCCTCTCTTTTCGGGAACGGGTGGAGGGATCGAGCTGAACTTAATGTTAATTCCAAGGCTAGTAAGATTGTTTTATTCTCATTCCATTGTGGGTAAGAGATGGCGCTAGACAACCTGTATAGCTCTGTCCCTTACCCACACTGAAATAAGAATGAAACAATCTTACTTTGAACGTCATGGTAACCCACTTTGTCTACTACCCCTCGGAGCAGTGAAAAAAACTAACGTTTAAGTCAATTCATTATAAAAATAAGTTTTATGGCGCTTATGTTGACGCTTTGAAGGAAGAAAAAGTAGATCTCCATCTTGATACGATTTCATACCTTCTTGTATATCGTGCAGTAGCGTGGTGTTTTCCGTGGTGGTAGTGGTGGCCGGTGTCCTGTCCGCTAGAGATGACGTGTTGAAGCTGACGGGCGCGGGTCTGTAGAGCGTCGCCGACACACACACGTGCAGCATGCCTCCACCTGCGGGAGATAGGCCAGTTACATAATAAATAGGTAAAAAAAAAAAACTGGGTAAGTGCGAGTCGGACTCGCACACCGTACACACACGGTTCCGTACCGTCCGCAGCAAAAAACTACAAAAAATCACGTTTGTTGTATTGAAGCCCCACTCGAATATTTATTTTATTTTCAATCACAAAAGTGTGCGACAGACAGACAGAAGTCTTAGTAAGTATCAATTGTTTGTTACGCTCGCGCCACATCGCTTCGCATCCACGTTCGCTTCGAATCGCCAACATAGAACATGGTGTTAGTGTGAAAACTTGTCACAGTCACAATTGTTCTTACTTTTATTAAAATTAATTATAGGCTTGCGTTTGACCTCCACCTCACCTGTTGGTATGCAATGATATGGCCGACGTTGGAGCGCGCTTGCCTAGAAGTAACCTAGTCACTCTTGACTTAAAGACTTAGGAGTCTTTATATTTATATAGTTATAGCTATCAGGAAACACAGACTCCGGCAGGGAAGTCCACTCCTTAGCTGTACGCGTTATGAATGTGTTCCCAAAACGCTTTCTACGTATGGGTGGGATGTCCACCATGTACCGATGGCACAACGCCGTACGTCTTGTAGTCCGATGTTTTTTTTTTCCGGTGGGAAAATCATCTTTTGACATCCCCCGCTCTTGGGCGAAGCGGGGGATAGTGTCAAACTTTTACTGACTAAAAACCCACTCCTGTTCCTTCGTTGCCTTTCGTACCAGGACCGAGTCTTCCTTTCAGAATCAGACCCTTGGCCCCAGTAGGCTTCGACCCTGCTAGGTCCCTACAGTTGCTGACATCTCCTTGAGGCGCGTGTGGAACAATACGCGCCGTCGACAACTTGGGCTCGGTCCGGACGGTTACCAGACGGTTGGACGGCGAGCCACCCATTGCTCGCCGTCCGCGTGGTCCGGTGATGGAACGGACTTGGCGGAAATAAATTGTGCAGTTCTAACGCACACTCCCCTAAATGTAAACGATAGTAAACCGACAGGCTAGCAACTCGACGTCGATGCTCAAGACTTTGAACTTACCCAGTAATAGCACAGTTCCATGAAGTCCGTACATGTCCACAAGCTTCTCAATCAGCATCGGGAACACGAAGCTACCAGCTGCCGTCCCACTCACACATATACCATTGGCTAGTGCCCTGGAAAGAGACGGCAATATTTTTGAATGCAGTAGCTTAAAAAGTTACTTTCAGTTTTTACCCGACTACGGCAAAGCCAAAGGAGGGTTATGATTTTGACAGGCTATGTATGTATGTATGTGAGTATGTTCATCTGTTCCCTCATAGCTCCTAATCTACTTATCGGAACTCGATATATGTTAGAGCCGTTTTAATTGTCCGCACAAAACTCGATATGGCGCCCTCTAGCGGACAAAAAGTAATGTGCTAAAAATAAAAATGGAGATAAATACGCCGTGTTCGGTATCATTTGAAAGGGTTTCACTTGTACATTTCCAAATTTAAATCTAGCGGACAAAAAGTCATACGTAAAAGTAAACACTAAAATTGTTTAAATAAAAATAAAGTAAAAAACAACGACGCTGAAAAAGTATGAAATAAGATTTTCGTACTTCGAACAGAACAAAAAGTAAAACCGTAGTCACCTATACCTTGTGACTGCGGCTTTTTTGTTCTGTTCGAAGTATGAAAATCTTGTTTCATACTTTTTCCGCGTCTTTTTTTTTAGTCGTAGTCGGGTTTTAGTTTTTTTACTTTATTTTTATATACAGTGGAAACTTGATCACTGGGAGCTCAAGAGATCTTAGTTTTTTTTATTTCTTCAGGTAAAATCACCTAACCTGGTGATTTTACTTGCTCGCAAAATAAAATTTTACTTTTCTTTTTTTTTGCTTTTTTTGCAAATAGCCGCAGTCACTAGCGTCCACTAGATTCGGCCAGTGACTTCGCCCGCATAAAAGTAGGTTTCTCCATACAAAATGTAGACCCCCTTTTCATCCATTTAGGGGGACAATTTAGAAAAATACTCTCTTAGTACTCGCATACGTCATAAAAATAAACTTTGTGCGAAATTTCACACTCCTAGTCCAGACTTGGACCTGTACCATGACGTTTAAAGTAAGATTGTGTCATTCTTATTTCAGTGTGGGCAAGAGACAGAGCTATACAGGTTGTCTAGCGCCATCTCTCTGCTCATGGTAACCCCCCAACTTGCTGGCGGAGAGAAATGAGAAATGGCAGGGGTTGCGGGATTGTTCGAAAGAGTTACCAAGGCCCTGGAACGCGGAGGGCAACTAAAGGAACTCGGGTGGGTTTGGTCTTTTGTCTGTAAATGTCTGACGCTGTTTCACGCTCTAAGGTGGAGTTATTAGATGTTTTGCCAGAAAAAAAATGATGACGAGTAGATTTTATTCGCAAAATATTCATATTTACCTGTGTTTATCGAAGTACTGAGAGACGATGACAATTCCAGGAGTTGTGGACAGACCTCCTCCAATACCTGAAATAGAATGTAAATAGATACTCGTAAACTACCTACTTATTCATGGAGTAGCTACAGTGCCTGTGGTGTCTACTTTAGTACCATATTTTACATGAAATCAAAAACAAGACAAAAAAAACATATTTTTTTAACTTTTTTTTTGTTTCTGATTGTCTTATGATCTCCGACAGTCGTAACAGCCCCCCTAGTCAAGTTACGACCGTTTCGTTTTGATTCTCTTGCATCGAACGCCTTGAGTAGGGCACGCCTCCGATTCCTGACGTTATCTCAACGCTCAGTCACGTGGTCAGAACAAAGGAATTGGAGGCGTGGCCTACTTGAGGCGTTCGACGCAAGACAATCGAAACGAAACAGTCATAACTGGCTAGGGAGGCAGGTAGTCTGACATCACAAACCGGATCCCGTGCCTCGGAAAGCACGTAAAGCCGATGGTCTCGGTTGTCAATAGTTGTTACAAGTAGTCAGACGCCAGAAAGTCTGACCATCAATCATTAGTATCCAAGGAGTATCGTATTGCCCAGTAACTGGGGCCCAAGTCTGCTATTTTTATAAAGTTGTCATTCCAACACGATCCCATTGTCATTTTGCTAAATGTTCGTAATCTGATAATTCGTAATGGTCGATCATTGATCGGTCAATGATCTTGTGGTAAAATGACAATATCGAGCTGACTCGAAACAAATTAAAAGCAATGACTGCACAATGACGTTCTAATGGTAGGTCACTGATCAAAGGAACTGTCAAAATTTTGGTAGTTATCCGCATACGTCAAATATTCATTTGTCATTATGTACGAGACTACCATTCTATGCCATTTCTTTCAATGGAGTGTCAGTGGTTGACCATTAGAAAGTCATAATGACGTTATTACATTAGTAGACTACTGAACTTAGTCAAAATCAACAATTATGAAGTCAATGATAGACTATTTTGACACTATTGTAATAGCAGACTTGAGGCCTTGGGTTGTGGAGGTCTGATAGGTTGTCGCTCGATATAAATAGTGATATTCGGCTGCATACGTTTGCATTCTTTAGGTCTCTTCTGTATCCTTATTATACGTGGGCCATCGTCTAATCAGGGGCACCGCACTCGCACTCGGTGTTGGTGTCTATAATCGGCCATTTTGCCAGATTGTATTTACAACGGTCTATTTGGGTGCGTAGTCCATATAGGCCATCGCTTTCCATATAGGCCACAGCAGATCGCTTCCGAGTGGACAATGTTCCCGGGGTTAACGTCGTGAGATGTTTTTAGCCACTCGTATTGACTAAACCAATTCCGGTGTTCCTTCGCATATTTATGAAGGCTAGGGAGAAGTTGATTTTTCTTACTATTAGTTTAGGTTAGTTTTTTTGACACTCACCGGTCATAACTCCGAAGCTCAGCAGTAGATGCAACAGTCCCTGGCTGAAGTATGAGAGAGCGAGGCCAGTGGCGCAGAACAGACCGCCGATGAAGACCACGAGACGGCAGGAGTACTTCTCACATAACGCTGAAGACAACGGCGCTGAAACACATGCGAGTAGATTTAAATGAGAAAAAGCTTTAAGTGAGTTGGTGTCGATGTTTCAGGCGGAAGAAATGCCCGGGTGTGCGAACCGCCCGCTTGAGTATACGGTGGAGTTGTGCCCCGCTTGGGTGGAGCACCACCGTGTCCTCTCACGTCGGACCCTGATTCATACCATGATCCAGAGCGATAATGCTGGCAAAGACGACGTCTACACGCGTTAGGAACTGGACATCCACAGGTCCCAGCCGCCGGCATCCTGATCCCAACTACCACTGTAAGCGTGGGCTTGCAGACGACAAGCAATGGGTAGCTTGCAAAACCGTAGGGACCCAACAGGGCTGATGCCTACTAGGGACGGGGGATGAGTTTCGAAAATTAATCCGTGGTCTTAGAACGCAATGGGCAATTAACGGAATATAGGTGTGGTTTTATTCAGTAAAAGTCTGACACACCCTTTCGCTTCACCTCTAGGATGCAGCCGAAGAGAGTGTCGGAATTTCACGGTGGAAATCAAAAGTTAAAGTCGGAAGTTGAAGTCAAGTTAAGCGGTGTCGATGTAGTTGGTAGATTAGATATGCAATTACAACATTAAAATGTAGCCCGGGCACTATTTTATTATTAACAGTTTTCTGAATTACCTCCCACTGAGGCTCAACTTACGCTGGCGAATAGTCAAAGCCGAAGCATTGGCTCTTCGCCAGCGTGAGTTGTCGCATCCTGGTTTTCAACTACTATGCGACTATGGTCGCATTAGCTTCACAGTGCTGGACCAGTTCAGAGACTTTAGGACATTCGCGAATGGCGTTCGTGCTGACGCATTACTGCGAGCGAGTAATATTGAATAAACCATTTGACTCCAAGAGCTCGTATAGAAGGGGAGAATTCGACGCGCAACGTTTCGCGCGGTAACGAGATATGGCGTAAATAAACGACGCAATTCAATATTGATAAGAAAATAGAGGGAAAGAAAGAAAAATATTTATCACAAATAAATATATTTTCTTTCTTTCTTTCTTTCTTTCTTTATTTCTTTATTTCTTTCTTTCTATCTTTCTTTCTTTCTTTCTTTCTTTCTTTCCTTCTTTCTTTATTTCTTTCTCTCTTTCTTTCATTCTTTTTTTTCGTTCTGTCTATACACGAAAAATATGACGTATCTCGACGCTTCGACTGTACCAGTGTAAGTTGGGCCTATGAAAGCAGAAAAAATGTACTCACTTCAATAACACTTACCAAGAGCCAGACACAGCGTGGACAGCGCAGCGGGTATCCACGACGCCACGGACTCGGAGGAGTCAGGGAACGTCTCCATGATCTCCACGTAGAGCACGCCGTAAGATTTGAAGAGCCCGGCCACCCAGAACTGCACCATGAACGCACCGAACACCACCACCCAGCCGTAGCCCCCATCTGGTGGTGCCGTGCTCCTGAGGAACAACATCACGCCTTAGAGACAGGGAAAGGAAGATGAGAAGATTATTTGTTTCACGAAAGTGAAGTAATACCTACTTACTTGTTTTTAGGATTCTGTGCCTCAAAATGAAAAAAAAAACGGAATTCTTATAGGATCATTTTTTTGTCCGACAAATAGACGTCTGCCTGTCAAGATCCTTTATCTCGGGAGTACGTGGAGGTTTTTTCGCGATTAGGAAAAATCTTCGTAACTTAATTCGGGAATTGAACTGTGTTCATAGGTAAGTTCGTACGGAACCCTCAGTGCGCGAGTCCGACTCGCACTTGCCCGGTTTTTATGTATTGTCGTGGCCAGATCTTAGAATTGATCACTTTATTATGTGACCAGCCATTTCATGATATGGTCAAACATGGCTGATCATATCGTAAAATAGTTACGTTGTCCATCACTGCTCCTCCATGTATTCCAGTTTTCTAGTATAAAATATGCTGTTGTTCCATCAAAAATACTATTTGCACACTAAAATAATATGCTCTATTGAGTGGTTTTAAATAAAAAACTTCTAACCTAACCTATCCCGATTTCTTTTCTTGTGACGTAACTATAAATTTACAATTTTCAGGATTTTTCCTATGCTAGGGCTATGAGACCTTGCTTCATGCTAAATTCCAGGATTCTAGGTCATCGGAAAGTACCCAACATATGTTTTGATTTCCTATTTTCATTTCAAAATATGTACCTGAACGGAGGACAAACGGCTTTATCTTTAGACTAGCTTCTGCCCGCGGCTTCGGTCGCGTAAACGTAGGTTTCTCCATACGAACTTTGGACCCCAACTTCATCCTCTTAGGGAGTGAATTTTGGAAAATCCTTTCTTAGTGCTCGCCTACGTCATAAAAGGAAGCCTTGTGCAAAATTTCACGCTCCTAGTCCTAATAGTTTCGGCTGTGCGTTCATATGTCAGTCAGTCAGTTTCCCCTTTTTCTTATAAAGATTACATTGACTCAAAAGTTTGATTTTTTCACTGCTGCTTGGAGTAGCAGACCTGAGTATATATTTTTAAATATTATTGGTAGGCTCGCGTTTGAGCACCATCTCACCTGATGGTAAGCGATGATGTGGCCGACGATGGAGCACGCTTGCCTAGAAGTAACCTATTCACTCTTGACTTAAAGATCCGTAAGTTATAGCTATCAGGAAACTCAGACTCCGGCAGGGAATTCCACTCCTTAGCTGTACGCACAAGAAATGTGTTCCCAAAACGCTTTATACGTATGGGTGGGATATCTCCATGTACCGGTGCCACAACGGCGTACGTCTAGTGGTCCGATGATGGACCTGACTTGGTGGAATTAGATTGTGCAATTCCAACGCACACTCCCCGAAATGTAAACGATAGAAAACCGACAGGCTAGCAACTCGGCGTCGATGCCCAAGGCTTTGCCGATGATCCTCTTGGCTCGCCTCACAATCGACTCTAGTGCATCAATTTCATATCAATTTTAACTTCATACCTCTACGCGTTTCTGACAACAGAGAACTTGACAGATGGGCAGACAGACAAACAGACAGATGGACAATAATGTGATCCTATAAGGGTTCCGTTTTTGCCGACTCCGATACAGAACCCTAAAAATGGTTGGTAGGACTTGCATATGGAAAATGTGTGCCATGACTGCACACAACAATTACCACCCAGCATGATCAGATTCTTCAGCTTGAGAGAACGAAGAGGTAGATTAGCTTAGATATGCACCATGAAGGAGCTGAACACGTAGCCGAAGCTCAGTAGTTCCTTATAGTTCTGAGACTGGAGAAAGTTGTACGACGCCGATCAAAATATAGCGATATGGCACGTCAGGACAGCAGCGAGCCGATTCAGTTTCAAACAACCATTTGAAACCATGGCGTAGTATGATGGGCGGCCGTTCCCTAGTTTATAATTATTTTTTATGATATCTAGTGCTTGACTGCGATCCTACTTGATGGTAAGCAATGATGCAATCATTGGTGGCGCAGTAGTTTATTAAGAGCCTATTGACTCTAGCCTTGAAGACACTTAAATTATAATCGGACTGGAAGACCGCAGCAGGTAAATTGTTCCAATTCCTCGATGTACGCGGTTTAAACGATGAAGCGAAACGCTTAGTCCGGACCGTAGAGGTGTTAACAATGTAATAGTGAACACTCGCTGTACGTCGGGAGGCTGCATACAAAGTTGTACTTATGTCACAATTGTGGCACTTACTCGTGGGTGGAGTCGGGTGGGGGAGCATTCGCCGGCCGCAGCTTCCTGGAGGCGGCCAGCAGCGGTCGCGCCGTCACCGACGACAGCGTCAGCAGCGAGTCCTCCTCCTGCTCCGTCGGCGACATAGCTGACAGGTAGGCGCCTACTTGCTGTAATAACACATGAGAATTTTGCTATACAACCATCATCACACAACACACACACACACACAAAACACACACACACACGTGTGTCACTAAAAAACAAAGATTATAAAGATGCGGCGCTTACCAAAGCATATTTTTTTAAGGTGGGAAACCATTAATTTCTCGCACTTCCGGAGCGAGAGGGCGTGTCAGACTTTTACCCAACTGTGTTCTTTTAATTGCCCTTTGTGTTCAAGGGTCACGATAATTCTTTCAAAGGCACAGCCCTAACAGGCATCAGCTCTACTGGCCCCCTTTAATTTTTCTGACATCTCTTTGAGGCGTGTTAAACACAACGGTCCGTGTCGCTTCGGGTTTAATCCTTACCCACGCCTACGGCGGTCGGGAATCGCCATACAACTCCTGATATCCGTGGTATGCGTGACTGCTTCGCAGAAGGAGGCAGAGGCGTAGCGTGGACTAATTTAGATGTGGGCAAAGACGTATAAGCGAGGCCTTTTTCTTTCATAAATTCGAAAACAAGACAGCGACTGTCGCAACCAGGGCCTGAAGTCTGCTATTAAAATAGTGTCAGAATGTTCTATCATTGATTGCATAATTGTTGATTTTCTAAATCTAAATCTACTAATATAATGGCATCATTATAACTTTCCAATGGTAAACCACTGACACTCCATTGAAAGAAGTACGAGATTACCATTATATATGGTAATCTCGTACATATTGGCAAATTAATATCTGTCGTATGCGGTAATCTGCTAATATTTTAACAGTTCCTTTGATCAGTAACCTACTATTAGAACGTTATTGTGCTGACATTGCTTTTAATAAGCTCGATATTGTCATTCTATCAAAACTCTATTTCAAGACCATTGACCGATCAATGATCGATCATTATGAATTATCAGATTACGAACTTTTAGCAAAATGACAATGTCATCGTGTTGGAATGATGAATTTATAAAAATAGCAGACTTGGACCCCAGGTGTTCAACATAGTCGGTAACCATCAGGTGAAATAATGTAGTTCTTAAAAAGCCCTCGCTTGCGTGAGGCCCCTTTGGCTGCGAGGCCGTAGGCGAGGGGTAGCATTGCCCACGCTTAGCTACGCTACTGGAAGGAGATGAATGCTTTCCATTCCCTTATTGCCCCGTACCATGGCCAGTACCAGGACATGAGAAGGTCACCCTGAGAGGATACGTGCTTACCGTAGCTAATGGCAGCTCGAGTAACAAGCTGGCGGGCCGCTCGCGTTGCTCTGTGGGAGCCGACTGCACTGAGAGTAAGGAGCCGGCCTTTTCCGGGGATAGCACGGCCTGAGAAGATGGTTAGTGGTGTAAATTAGAAAAGAAAGACAAATTATCGATTGTGTTTTATTTTAAACTAATCGAGGGTATTTGCTTATGCTTCTTCTTCTTTTCGATTGTTTTTTTGTAAACTCGTCAAACTTTTTGGGTCCAATAGGTGGCTACATTAATAGCAGCATCGGTAGCACTCATCATCATCATCATCATTGACATGGGTATTATTGACATTATTATTATTGATAGGATTATTATTGAGATGATTATTATTGACATTTGTGATTATTTTTTTTTTTTAATTAGTTTTTATTGTTAATTGTCAATTTTGTTTTTTTTTTTAATACAACAATACAATTTTAATTTTATTGAAATGCAAATCTGGTTAATGAGTGCATGATTTTAGTAAATAATTAATTTAATCTCAAATACAATGTTTATATTTGCACGCCGAAATTAAAGGCAGAATAAGAGATCAACTTTATTTATATTGTCAACCTTTTGTACCTTATTTACGCAAATAAACGATTTATTATTATTATTATCAAATCCGTGATCGTGTCCGTGCTTGTGCTTATTTATTTATTTTATGCTTTGTGCACACAAAAGTACAAAGGCGGACTTAATGCCTTAAGCATTTTCTACCAGCTTATTTTTGTACAATAATTTATACTAAACAATAAATAACACTACAAGAAACCTTTTCTGAAAACAGCATCAAAATTGGTTGTTAAATAAAGCAGTAATTAGCATTCCAAATATTGATTTGAGGAAGAGAGGGGGCGTGATGGGAATATCTCCCTACTACCTACTTTTGAGCACACGTACCTTAATGGCGGTGACGTCACATTTTAGTACGTTCATTCTTATACTTTTATTTTATAATTTCCCCTTCCACCAGATTTGAAAGGTTTCTATTTTTCTTTCTATTTGCGATATTGGATAATGTTACTTTTGATACAAACGATTTAAAAAAACCTGTCAAGTGGGTAGGTATAGAAATATTTTTTAAAAAAAAAACAAAGTCAGTCTGTGAAGATAATCAAAAATTATTTGAAACGTATTTACAGTTAACAAGGCTACAGTAGACATGCGGGGTTACCATGACGTTCAAAGTAAGATTGTTTCATTCTTATTTCAGTGTGAGTAAGAGACAGAGCTATACAGGTTGTCTAGCGTCATCTCTTACCCACACTGAAAATAAGAATGAAACAATCTTACTTTAAACGTCATGGTACAGGTCATGATTCTTTTACAGACATAACGTCTTACCTCTGAGATGGCGTCTGTTGGCAAGTCGATGGAGCATGACAGAGCTGTTGACGTCGGTGGCGCTGAAGTACCAAGCACCTGGGTGTCAAGCTTCGACAGCTCCTGGAAAGAAAAGACACCGGTTTTATATCGTGACACTACGGGGAACACCAAAATGGATAGAAATAAAAAATCTGGGTCAAGTGCGAGTCGGTCTCGCATACGAAGGGTTCCGTACAGTCCGTAAGAAAAAACTGGGCAAGTGCGAGTTGGACTCGCGCCCTGAGGGTTCTTACCTATGTAAATAGTTCAATTCCCGAATGAAGTTACGAAGATTTTTCGGAATCATAAGAAAAGGTTTTTTTTTATGACGTAACAAGAAATTTACTGTTTTTTAGATTTATTTCTATACCTATGCTATAAGACCTTACTTTATGCCAAATTTCAGGGTTCAAGGTCACCGGAAAGTACCCTATGAATTTTGATTCCCTTGAGAGTGTCGAAAAACACGTTTTTTGCGTCCATCTGTCTGTCTATCTGTCAAGAACCTTTTCTCGAGAACGCGTAGAGTTATCGAATTGATTAAAACCAAATAGTCAGGTCTGCGGTCCCTTCAAGCTGTGTTTTTCTTTTCTAAATTAACGAAAAAAAAAGATGCAGCCTTTTATGTCGTAAAAAACGTACATTTCGACACTCTCAAGGGAATCAAAATTCAAAGGGTACTTCCCGTTAACCCAGAATCTTAAAATTTTAAAACATAAAGTAAGATTTTATAGCATAGGTACAGGAATTAATCTGAAAACAGAAAATTTCTTGTTACGTCAAAAAAAAACTTACTTTATGATTCCGAAATCTTCGAAACTCCATTCGGAAATTGAAGTATGTATTTACATAAGCAAGTCCGTACGGAACCCTCAGGGTGCGAGTCCGACTCGCACCGGCCCAGTTTGTTTTTAAGATGGAAATCATCCAATGACTTCTTCCACTCTAGGGAGGGGCGAGAGGGCATGTTAGATTTTACAGACTAAAACCCGCTCGCATGTTCCTTCTTTGCCTTCGTTCTAGGGCCACGGGGTACTCTTTCTCACAACTCATTATTTATTTTTATTTATTCCAAAAAGGTAAGTAAGTTATAAGATAAGCCCCACAAAACCGTTGTAATGGTTTGACTGTGGGGTTGGTGAGTCTCTAGACATACTTAAATGTACTTAAAACATTTCTAAATAATATAATTTGAATTTGCGTCTAAATCTATTTGTGTTTGTTTCACTCCTTATGTCTGCCGGCAGACTGTTCAATAGGTATGGTATTCTCTTTTTTACTGTTCTGTTACCAAAGTAATTGGTGACTTTGGATACATTGAATCTACCAGCAGTCATGGCCCCAGTAGGCTTCGACCAATGACTAGCTTCGACCATGCGTGGGTTTAAAGCGAGTTTAAAATAGCAAATCTGAGATTGCAGTATCCGATTCAGTTGTAAGGATTCGCAATAGACGGAAACACGGCGAGTGTTGATTTTGTTCAAACTACTTATAGACTATGTATTTAAAAAATAGACTGCAGTGAAATCTATGGCGCTAAGTAGGAACTAAAAAATCCGAAATCTTGCATCGAGCAATTAGATTTGAATATAATACAAAAGACCGAAATCATCTATCGGGCCGTTGCCCCAAACTAGACATATTTACCGGTCGGTTGGAGGATCGAGATGATCCTCCGACCGACCGGAGGACTTCAACGGAGGTTTTCAACGGAGGTATGTGGGATTTTACACTCTGCCCCCTAGTCAAGTTACGACCGTTTCGTTTCGATTCAAAACATGATTGAAAACAGTGTCCACGGAGTTTCTTGCACGTTATTCTCCATAGAGATTTACGCTTTGGAATGTGCAATTAGCATCATTGTTTTTTTCTGACTGACTGTCTTCTTGACATTTTAAAAGTGCCTTTAAATGGTGTATTTGAAATAAAATGCTTTTGTTTTTTTTATTTTAATTTTTTTGATTTTAATTCTCTTACGTCGAACGCCTCGAGTAGGCTACGCCTCCGATTCCTTTGTTCTGACGTCATCTCGAAACATTCACGTCACGTGGTCATTTTTGACCTCTCCTTTACTGTTTTCAGATTTATTCCTATACTTGTGCTATAAGACCTTACTTTATGCCAAATTTCAGGATTCTGGGTCAACGGGAAGTACCCTATCAATTTTGATTCCTTTGAGTGTCGAAATATACGTTTTTTTGCGACATAAACAGCCGTATCTTCTTCTTTCGTAAACTTGAAAGTTTAATTTTTTCACAGCTTCAAGGGACCGCAGACCTCAGTATATAATTTTAATTTCAACTCGCTACCTCCACGCGTTACCGAGATAAAGGGTCTTGACGAACAGACAGACAGACGGACGGACAACAAAGTGATCTCAAAAGGGTACCGTTTTTCCTTTTGAGGTACAAAACCCTAAAAACATTAAACAGTCAGTGTTCCTATAATAGTTTTGCCCCTTCGTTATTTAACACCGACTTCTGAAATCAAAGTTATATCACGTTATTTACTCACAGACCCTACCACGATCTCTTTACGTAATCCATTTGAAGACCTAAACCGGACTGTAAAAGGGATGAAATTATAATTAATTATAGGGTGTATAATTCAATCCCTTTTTCTCGTACCTACGCTCGCTTGTCATTTTAAAACAACAAGGCATTTTTTTTTTCGGGTGGAAAAATCATCTGATGACATCCCCCGCCTTGGCACCGTAGGCATAGGCTTGCAGACAGCAAGCAATGGGTAGCCCACCGTCCGAGCGACCGGTAACCGTCCGGACCGAGCTCAAGTCGTCAACGGCGCGTATTGTTCCACGCGCGCCTCAGGGAGATGTCAGCAAATCGTAGGAGCACAGTAGGGTCGAAGCCTACTGGGGCCATGGGTAGTGTGAAAACGAAACCCGGGGCCCTGAAACGAAGGCAACGAAGGAACAGGAGTGGGTTTTTAGTCAGTAAAAGTCTAACACTATCTCCCGCTCCGCCCAAGAGCGAGATTTGTCCTTAGATGATTTTCCCAAACTAAAAAAAAATCTCTGTGCAATATTTTAGCGTTCTAGATCTAAGAGATTGGGCTAGGCGTTGACGACTATGCGCATACACTCGTACACTATAATATCTCTGTTGGGAATAGCCAACATGATTGAAATTCGGTCAGGGCCTCAAGTCTGCTATTACAATAGTGTCAGAATGGTCTATCATTGACTTCATAATTGTTGATTTTGACCAAGTTTGGTAATCTACTAATATAATGGCGTCATTATGACTTTCCAATGGTCAACCACTGACACTCCATTGAAAGAAATGGCATAGAATGGTAATCTCGTACATAATGACAAATTAATATTTGACGTATGCGGATAACTGCCAAAATTTTGACAGTTCCTTTGATCAGTTACCTACCATTAGAACGTCATTGTGCAGTCATTGCTTTTAATTTATTTCGAGACAGCTCGATATTGTCATTCTATCACAACACCATTGACCGATCTGTGATCGACCACTATGAATTATCAGGTTACGAACTTTTAGCAAAATGACAATGGGATCGTGTTGGAATGACGAATTTATAAAAATAGCAGACTTGGGCCCCTGGAGGGTTATTCTTCTAACTGTTGCAAGGTTACCTTCTTGGTATGGCACCTTCACCTTATCAAACTTGCATTCACCGCTCCTTTGCATCAATAAAAGATTATTTTTCTGAGAACAGCCGCGTTGTTGTTCCATAAAATCGATATACGTAGGTATATGTAGAATGAAGGGCAATATCATTAGGTAGTAGCGTAGTTAGGCCTGGGCGAAGTGGTGGCCCATGGCCTCGCACCCAAAAGGGCCTCACACAAGAACGAGGGTTTGTTTATAATTGATAGGGTCGCGTTTGACTATTTTACCTAATAGTAAGAGACGATGTGAATGAACATCTGGTTGCGACATTCGCTGTCTCGTTTTCGAATTTATGAAAGTTAATAAATCATTTTACAAAAAAAAAAAAATGCAACCGACTTCAATGTAAAAAAAAAACTGAAAAGTGCAAAATAACTTTAATTTCGGAAGCCGGTGTTTCTATAATAGTTTTATGTCTTCGTTATTTAACACCGACTAGCGCGACTTCAGAAATTAGAGTTATTTTGCACTTTTCAGTATTATTTTTTTTACATGGAAGTCGGTTTTTTGTAAAAAGTTTTTTATTTTACACTTTTTGGTTATGGTACCACCACTAAAAAGTACCCCTCAGCCAAACTTAAATACCTTATAGCCAGAGTGCATCTCATGACAATTCTAACAATCCCAAACACGGTTAGATTACATTAATTTATTACAGAGTTCCGGTGCCTAATTTCAAGCTTTATCATCAGATCAGTTCGATATCTTCCCCCTATTCTTTCAGTCACTCATCGACTAAATGTATAAACATAGCAATTTTACTTGTTACGACAGTTCTGCTGTGATTCTATGAGGAGTTCCGTTCCATGTCTTTAAAGTCAACAAATTCGTAACCAAACCTTTCAATAAAAAAAAAATATATTTCAAAATCGGTCCACGATTGACCGAGAAATCGGTGTCCATACATAAAAAAGAAATACATTCAGCCGAACATAGAACCTCCTCCTTGTTTAAATCGGTTAAAGAAGGCCTCGCTGATGTACCTTCGCCCACGTCTATAAATTAGTCCACGCTATGCCTCTGTCATTAGGCTATACATAATAAATACTGACGGTTGTCCACTGCGCTGCGTGTATTGAAAAGACTGGCTTCTGCCAGTGGCATCGCTCGCATGAATGGAGGTTTCTCCATGAAAACTTTGGACCCCTGTTTTATCCATTTAGGGGATGAATTTTTGAAAATCCTTCTTCTTCTTTATTCTTTACTAGTTTTTGTCCGCGACTTCGTCCGCGTAGAGTCAAAAATTGTTTTATTAGGTTTTTTGAGATACGAAAATATGAAATATTATTTATTATCTTCGTCGTGTGTGATAGTCCATTTAATTGTATGGCGAGCGATATTGTATCTTAAGATAAAATATTATAGTATCTTAGCCGCGTGCAGCGTCCCTTAGTGAACTCCACAGCGGGTGACGTAACCTACGATAAACTTATTATTTTCGGTTGGTACCATAGAAATTTAAAAAAACAAGAGAAGTGGCAAGGGGGCGTGTGCATGTCCGCGCGACTTGCGCAAAATGCACACGATCGGGCAAACGGCCGTCAGTTACAAACTTGTGAGATACGCGATACGTGATCGTAAACAAATTTAAAATGCCGTGTTGTTCAGTGGTTTCATGCAAGAACCGAAGCGATAAGAGAAGCCTGGGTCATCATGGAATCTCTTACTATATGGAAGTACAAGTTTAATACTATATTTATCTTTAAAATCAGTAAAAACCACAAATCTTATAATATCCCTTGCTGCTACTACGTTATTTTTGTTTTCAAATATCAAGGCGACTGTATTACTCTTACAGTACATACATTACTCTTTAACCACTACTTAATTTGAACGCTCAGTAACGGAACAAGCAATGTAAAAATAACATAACGATACTTTATCAGTGCGGTGTATTTCATAATAAAGCCGCTGTTAGTTGCGGCGAGTTCCCGTACAATTTTTACTACTTAACATATCTCCTCCTTTCTTATATCTATGGTTGGTACAGTAATCGGGTCTAGGGATCGAAACGCAAAATTTAGTTTGTTTTTTTATTATATATACTTTTCCGGGATAAAAAGAACCCAGTGTGGTGCCCAGGATATTAAAGAATAATTATACCAAGTTTCATCGTAATCGAAGCGGTAGTTTTTGCATGATGCCTGAACAAACAGAAAGACAGACAGACCAACAAAAATTTTTTTAATCACTTTTTGGGTTCGGTGCTGGTTTAGTAACACCCCCTGCCATTTTTTTATTTTTTATTTTCAATGTACAGAATTTTCACTTCTACAGATTTATTATAGGTATAGATATTCGAATTCTTCTTAAGTTATTTTTAGAGAGGTTACTCATAACGACTTTTTACTGCGTTTTATATAGTAGCGACAATATAGTCTAGAATTAGTCTTGGGCTGCAATGTCATTGTTCGAAAGAGTTACCACAGCCCTGGATCACAAAGGGCTACTGAACGAACACGGGTGGGTTTTATTCAGTAAAAATGACATTCCCTCTCGTTTTACAGAGAGAGGGAGGAGTGTCAAAGAGGGCTGCTGGCTGCGGGATTGTTCGAAAGAGTTGCCGCGGCCCTGGATCACAAAGGGCAACTGAAGGACATGTTCCTTCAGTTGTGGGTTTTAGTCAGTAAAAGTCTGACACTCCCTCTCGCTCCACCCTGAATGAGAGAAGTTATTTGATGTTTTCGCACCACAGAAAAAGACAGTGTGAAAAAAGAATTAATTACTACAACTACAACTAGCTGCAGTGCCTACTTTCTACTTTTAAAAGGCGATTCCCATATAAATTACCAATTTTGTTAATTTCTCAAACAAAAAACAGTTTTAGTATTACTGTTAAATACCAAACTAAAAAAAAACTGGTCAAGTCCGAATCGGATTCGCGCACTGAGCTGAGGGTTCCGTACAAACTTACCTATGAAAACAGTTTAATTCCCGAATTGAGTTACGAAGATGTTTCCGAATCAAAAAAAATTTTTTTTTTTTGTGACGTACCTTGTTTGGGTTACCGAAGGTTGCTACCTTCGTTTCGTTCGGAATTCAACATGCCGCCCGCGACTTAACTACACTCTTTTTTCCCCTAGTCACATAATCTACTATTCTTTCTTTCTCTTTGTATGCATTATAAAAGGAGCCTCTACGCAAAATTTCAACGTTCTAGGTCCAAGAGTTTCGGCTGAGAGTTGATGAGTCAGTGAGTGAGGGAGGACGTGGCCTTTTATTTATACAGATCTCGTCCTATACCTGCAGCAATACCTGGCATTATGTTATAATGATACCTTTATCTACTCAGAAAGGCTCGGCGCAAACGGGCCACCGACCACAGCCACTAGTAGCCAGCGACAGCGACTCACACTTTTTCATATATTTTGCATAGCACACGTGTAGCTGGTGGCGGCCACTCGATGCAGCAGTGTCCGCTGCTCGCCACTTGTAGTCGCTACAAGCCATAATTATTCTATGGAGCTACACAAAATGCTGACACCCACCACTGTCGCCCTGTTCCACCCCCACGCAGTTAACCATTAGACGTTCTACGTATCGCACCATGCAATACGACGCTTCATTATATGTTGACACATTCAAATCGTTTATCGTAAGACTGAGCAGCAGGAAGCGTTAATAATATGTGGCGGTTTCCAAACACTGACGGCTGTCGCTCACTTTTGACGTTGTTACAAATGTGGCGCGCGACAGCCACTGGTGGCTGTGGTCGGTAGCCCGTTTGCAACGAGTCCAAACGAATTTCAAAGTATTAATTGCAAAATCGATAAAGTATTAAAACCAATGTACAAAGCGCACCGTATTTTAAGGAAATTACACGTTATGGTATCATCAATCATAATTTGTTTGTTGCCTTCGCGCCACGATATTGATATTTAATAAAAAAGGTTTTTAATTAAATGCCAGGGTCCAGCTCGTAGTTTGTTAATGCGGCACCCTAAAACAAGATAGTTTTTGGGTAGGGTAACTTTTACAGAATATGTATTTCTATAACCTCTGCAACGATAAATAATAATATTAAAATATAGTTAAAAATTAGAGGATAACTCGGTACAAGAAGCTTTTTTTTTTTGCTTGATTTGCATACTCTTCGTGTCCAAATCGCACTTGGCCAGTACTTTTTCTTCTGGCTAGTGCAATTGAATACTTTCCTATATTTATTTTTGTACAATATTTTATCATCCTCATTCCAACCGAAAAAAATCTACTGCTGGACAATATCGACCTGCCCGTTGCCACAACGGCCGCTCTTGTGTTCCCGCGACCCTCATTATACCCTTATTTCTCCAGCGGATAATATCTTTATATTTCTGATTCAATCACGCAAAGAAACTCCGAGTATAGCCCTCTCCATTCCCCTTTGAGTAACTTCAAGCCTTCAGATGAGGCCCGTTGTAAGCGATCCTATTTGAGAGCCTTATGTCATCACAAGCACTGTTCATCACTGGAAAGACTTAGGCTAGAGGCCGTAATCCAATCGCAAGCTAAAATGTTGTATTCTTCTTTCGTACGTAGCCATTTAGAATACGCATCTCAGGTTTTTTTTTCCGGTGGGAAAATCATCTTATGACATCCCCCGCTCTTGGGCGGGGCGGGAGATAGTGTCAGACTTTTACTGACTAAAAACCCACTCCTGTTACTTCGTTGCCTTTTGTACCAGGGCCGAGTCTTCCTTTCAGAATCAGACCCTTGGCCCCAGTAGGCTTCGACCCTGCTGGACCCCTACAGTTGCTGACATCTCCTTGAGGTGCGCGTGGAACAATATGCGCCATCGACAACTTGGGCTCGGTCTGGATGGTCACCGGACGGTCGGACGGCGACCATTGCTCGTCGTCCGCAAGCCCGCACCTACGGTGGCCGGTAATCGGGATCGGAGTCCTGGCGGCGGTTGGGGCGTTTAGACCGCTGCCTCACGCGATCGGCTATCTCTTTTGCTATCAATACTGCTTCGCAGAAGGAGGCGACCGCCTGCCACTTCTCCTCGCTCCGGACCATGGCCTGTACCAAGGCCCGGCGCGAGAGATCGCCGCCGCCGATTGCCCCCACGAGGACAAGGCGATGCTCTTCCCAAGCGGGGCTCACCTTTACTGTACGCATCTCAGGTTTGGAACCCGCAGTATGAAACTTATAAGTCCCGTATTGAATGCGTCCAAAGAAAATTTCTACGTTACCTAGATTATAGGGCACAGCAATACACAGTTGACTATGAGCACCGCTGTAAACGGTACCACTTCCTTCCTCTGGAGATGAGGCGTCATATTGGAGACATAAGTATGCTGATGGGTGTCACTGGTGGCCACATTGACTGTCCTGAACTCGTTTCTAATTTAGCACTACGCACAAACCTAATGGGATTACGTCAGCGACCAATATTAAGTGTATCTTTCGCATTGACCAATTATATGAAAAATGAATTTCAATAATAAGTCTATTGAAATCAAGTGCACTCCGCACTTGATTTCAATAGACTTTCTAAGGACCTTGATATCGACTTGTTTTGCACCAGTGTGGCGACCTTACGACGGCAAATGGCACAGAATTTTTTCGGTGATTAACTTCTCTCGTTAGTAATTAATTGACTTGTGTGTACTTTATTTTTATCGATATGTGGAGGCTTGTAATTATCGATTTGATAATATTAGTTACAATGTTTATTTATTTTTTCTATTTGTCTGTGAGCCTTCCATAAAGTAAAATAAATAATACGTGTAAAGTATTAATAAAGTAATACGTGTATTTATTTGAAATCATCAATACAACCCTCTCACTACCTGTTGAATTATTTTTTCATGAAATAGCAACATGAAAATTTTAAGTTCGCTGATTACCGGGACCGGTACTTTCAATTTAACCAATGGTTTGTTGAAAAAGTTTCGCTTAAATTCTGGTTAATTTTAATCTACTTAGTATAGAGATAACTGATCTGCCGTAAATAAACAGAAGGTCCTAAGAATACGAGTGAGTCACACCAGGGGCGCCGACTTTCAGAAAACCTCATGGGTGCTCATGCTTATTTGATGGACTCGAAAAAGTGGCGAAGTGTGAGAAGAGAAATGCACACTGATCGACCGACAAATAAATAATGATAATGAAAATAATGTCCTACTTACATAATGAGTACTTAATTACTAATTATGTTTGATAAAAATATAAAATGAAACCATTATGCAAAAATTAAACCAGTTTTATTATCAAGAAATATTATAATTTATACGTAAACTAAAAGGTAATTACTGATTTGTTTCTTGATGTCTATTCTCAGGAGTGCTCGGCGCCCACTGTTTATTTCTCATGGGTAAATAGCTGGGTATCCTCGCGAAGGTCAGACAGTACTTCACGCCGGAACAGCTGCTCAAACTTTATCAGGCACAAGTTCGATCGTGTATGGAGTACTGCTCTCATCTTTGGGACGGATCTGCCCGTTACCAGCTTGATGCACTTGAGGCAATTGAGAGGCGTGCCAGGAGAATCATTGGCAATGATGCACTCGTTGAGTCGAGGCTCCAAAGTCTTGAGCATCGGTGCGAGTTGCTAGCCTGTCGGTTTTCTACCGGTTGCATTTCGGGGAGTGTGTGTCGGAATTGCATAACCTAATTCCGCCTAGCCCGTTCCATCATCGGACCACCAGGCGTATGGCAACGCGCCACCGGTACATGGTGGACATTCCACCTATACGCACAAAACGTTTTGGGAACACATTTATTGTGCGTACAGCTAAGGAGTGGAATTCCTTGCCGGAATGTGTGTTTCCTGATAGCTACAACCCGGAAATCTTTAAGTCAAGAGTGAATAGGTTACTTCTAGGTAAGCGCGTTCCATCGTCGACCGCATCATCGCTTTCCATCAGGTAAGATGGCGGTCAAGCGCGAACCTATCCAGAATAAAAAAAAAAAAAAAAATGGGTGCTCGAGCCCCCGAGCACCCACGGAGTCCGCGCCCCTGAGCCACACAAACGCAAAGCGATCTTCATTCAAGTTGGAAAGGTCGCAAACTCGAGGCATTTTATTTTCACAAATAATATTCATATCGTTGAAATGAATCATTCTTTTGCTCTAATGAGTCAGTTCCTTTCGAGATCTTTGCTACAAAGAAAAAAACTTTTTATTCTTGAATACTGAAATTTTTAATGATACTACTATTGAATGTAAATTATTGCCTGAATTTGTATCGTGGCAGGTGGCGACGTTGTATCTATGTTACCACGTAGGTAGGTATATATAGCATATAGTCGGCCTTATAATGTTCCCACTGTTGGGACTCAGGCCTCCTCTCTAGGAGAGGGAATGGGCCGTATTCCACCACGCGGGCCCAGTGCGGGTTGGTGAATGTCACATGTCTTCGAATTTTCGGTTCTAGGACATGCCGGTTTCCTCACGATGTTTTCCTTCACCGTTTTGAGAGCAGTGGTGATGAAATAAATTACACAAAGTACAACTCTTAAGTCGGGGCCGTTACCACTCGGCCACCACTGCTCTCGTAGGTACTAAAATTCAAAATCTAGTAGGTACTAGAATTAAGTAACTAACTAATCTAGAACAACATTAGACCGACGTACACGCGTAACATGCTTGATTTATAGGTACGTAGAATGAAATCGCGTCGTGTGGCGTGGATCAAGTGTAGCTCTACAAGTCTGGTTTCTCTCTACAAGGCTGTTGGCTGGACCAGACACAAAAAAACTTGGCGTGAGTCGGACTTGCGCAATGAGGGTTCCGTACAAACTTACGTATCTTTTTTTTTCGTAAACTCAGAAGTTTGATTTTTTTCACAAGTTCAAGGGACCGCAGACATGGTTTCAATTAGAACCGCTTTTAAGTAGACCGCTAGTATATGGTTTTTATTTTAACTCGATACCTCCACGCGTTCCCGATATTAATGGTCTTGACAGCCAGACGGACAACAAAGTGATCCTATAAAGGTTCCGTTTTTTCCTTTTGAGGTACGGATACCTAAAAACGGTGATATTTTTGAAGTTTAGAGGTATCTTTAGAGGACCTCTAAAGTATCATAAAACATCATATAACTTCTATCGCTCTGAGTGAATCTATAGAAAGACTTTTGCTGACTAAAAGCTAACCTTGGATCCCTCAATAAAATAAATCAGAGACGAATAGCAGAGGTGTAACAATAGTACATTTTGATACAAATGAAAAAGGTTTGTTATTAAGACCGAAGCGGAATTCAACCGGAACCGCAGCGCAGGCAAGTTTGTTATGTGGCTGAGTGGAGTGACAAATATCCACGTGTATCAAATTACATTTTTCAATACACTTACAAAGAAATAAGAAAATGAGGGACGACTCGTGCCTGATACAATAAATAACATTAATTGTAGCGGGGTTGAGCTCAAGCATTTTTCCGCACTAGTGCGAAAAACAGTAAATTGCGTGCTTAAAAGCGGTAGGGATAAAAGCGGGTTTTCGAGTAAGTGTATTGAAAAAATATAATTAGCTTTAGGTAAGTAAAGTCTTCTGACATTTAGATTGGGTTAAGGGCGGAACCCCGACGTTAACGATAATAACATCTCATTTGTGTAGCAGACAGATCAATGGCCTATTTATCGTAAAGAAAAGCTGTGGGTTGTCACTCCTACAGATTCGGCAATCAGTCTAAAGGTCAACCCTCTCACAGCAATATTCTAAAAGTGAACGTTCATAATATGTCTATGTGTGTTTGTTATTCCTTCACATTCATCTAAAGATAAGTGTACTGGGTTTGGAGCACCACCCGTGTCTTCGTCAAGGCAATCGGCGGCGACGACCTCTCGCGTCCGGCCCTGTTTCACACAATAGGTCACGTCTCCATCGCAGGAGACGCGCTGAGGAGGAGTCCACCTTTTCTCGGTAACTTCTGACATCTCCAGACTTCTGCCCCCTAGCCAAGTTACGATCGTTTCGTTTACGTCGAACGTCGCGAGTAAGCCACGCCTCCGATTCCTTTGTTCTGACGTCATCTCAACGCTCAGTCACGTGGTCAGAACAAAGGAATCGGAGGCGTGGCCTATTCGAGGCGTTCGACGCAAACAAAACGATCGTAACTTGGCTAGGCCGTCCGACTCAAAGATATGTCAACCAAAACTGAAGTGATCGATACCAATAAGACCTGATATTTTTTATTTTTTTGTGAGCTCTAATTGATTGAACTATTACTAAGAGTAATTACGAACTATAGAACTCGCTTTTCTGCAGCTGAAGCACTTTTAAAATTTTGCTTTAGTAAAAAATTGTCTTCTACCGGAAGTTAGCAGATCATATATATGTCGGGTGAAGTCAATAGTACGGAAGCTTAAGAACGAATGAACGAGCTAAGTGAAAAGTGACACATGTCATTTTGACAGAATCCGGGCTGACGTTTACACGAACCGAGCAGATAAAAGTGCCTACCGCAGAGCCGGGGCTCATTCCTCTGTCGGCAGTCGTGCGAACAACGTCGAGGCTTAGGGACTGTCTCACGGCTCGTTGTGTGAAAAGAATACCTAAACATTGCATCATAATAAATCGTTGTGTGATCTGGAATAGTTTGTTTATTGCTCGATACCCAGCTATCGCCCACAAAACAAATTACCTGGACAGAGCTTCGATGATGATCGGCATCCTTGCGCTAACATATATATATTCATTCGATATTTTTTCCAGGAAAAGATCAGGAATTTTTCTAAAAAGTATCAGGAATTCCAGAACTATGCGAGTAGAACACTCACCTTTTTATGCTCTGCGGGAAAATGATCTGCTAAGTTCACGGCCATCCAATACCTGCTAGGACTACGGAAATATTGTAATAATATTTCCAAGTTTTTATTTTGTAACACTCGTTGGTGATCCTTAAGAGGGTCCTTTTCCAGTCGCCTATCATCAACATCGAGCATGGTTTAAAAGCTTGTTGCTTCATCAAACGAAATCCAACGCGATTTTTGATGAACAGGCAATACAAAAAAAAGTGAGATAACGCCTGAAAACTCTGTTGGCATTTGGTAAATCCGCGATTTGCTCGAATATTTCACAAAGCTTGTTCCAGGAAATACGTGTTTTTTTTAAACCTTAAAAGGCATTTGGAGAAATTGTCGTTATTCAGAATCTCGATTAAATCTGCAAGGCTTCTATTGACGTACTTTTTTATATTTTTGCTAAATGAGTAATTTATGGAGGGCCAAAGTTCACGTAAATAGCAGATTTTCAAAGGTGTTTACTGGATTAGTTTTACACATTATTTATGTTTTGATTTCTATAGAAACCTAGATAATATCCACAAGATATCTATCTGTGTATTCAAAATAACTGGAGAAAAATGTGTAATAACACCATAATCACGTAAGAGCGGTTGTATGAAAATGTACCTCGAAAAGGACGCTCTTAAATAAATAAATATTCAAAAGAATTACAGTAAAGACATTATTTTATCATTTTCGACCTCAAAAAACCATATGTTTAATAACTCTTCTCGCTCTAAGTGGAGCGAAAGGGTAGGTCAGAATTTTATTGACTAAAACCCAACCGTATTCCTTCAGCTGCCCCTTTGCATTTCAGGGCTATGGTAACTCTTTCAAACAGTCCTGAAGGAAGAACCAACCCGTGTTTCAAAATCCACTTTATTTTAGCGACATTTTTAAACCTGAGTCTGAGTCAGATAATGCATTACGTAATCGATTTCAATGCAGCAACATTTATAATCTGTGACCTTTGACATTTTTAAATTCAATATTTTAATGTCTTTGCAGTTGGTTTTACGATACTGTCTAAGTTTGTCACGATACTTGTAGCGTGCAAAGAATACCATATCGATTTTATTTTCGAGTTGTCTACCTAACGTTCTATGTAGAAGAGGAGGTACTGTGGATGAAGTCACGGGTAGAGACCATTTTAAAGGTACCGTACCTTAAAAGGAAAAAACGGAACCCTTATAGGATCACTTTGTTATCCGTCTGTCTGTCTGTCTGTCAAGACCCTTTATTTCGGTAACGCGTGGAGGTATCGAGTTGAAATTAAAACTATATACTCAAATCTGCGGCCCCTTGAAGCTGTGAAAAAACCAGACTTCTGAGTCCACAAAAGAAAAAGATACGGCCGTTTATGTGACAAAAAACATATATTTCGACACTATCAAGGGAATCAAAATTCATAGGGTACCTACTTCCCGTTGACCTAGAATCCTGAAATTGGCATGAAGCAAGATCCGTGCCGGTATCTCTGTGTATTTATTATAACGTATTGTTATAAATATTGCTGCTTTTTGTCAAACTAATGACAGCCCCATAACATGTTCTGACAATTACAGTCCATTCCAAGTTGCCGGGAAGAGATCACGGAATACGATAAAGCCGACCATTTGAATTATTTTAGATTATTTTTTTTCATTTATTTATTATTAATACAAAAGAATACAGGATTATCTAAGTTAAATAGCAACCAAAACCACTAAGGTTTAAACTTGTGCTATCATGAATCTTTCTCAATTTCGAAACTATACAAAATAAGTTTTTTATATGTGTACGCTATTGTCGATGATAATTTATAAAATCTTTAGATAAGTAAAAAAAAATATTCTTAAATAATACATAAGTGAGTAATATTTCTTAAATTTGCATTTAACATTTTTGTGTTTAACATTTTTTTTTATTTCTGAGGGTAGACTATTAATAAGTCTCGGTACAATATACCCGGTAGTTCGCTCGCCATACGTATTGTTGGCGCGCTGTGTCCGAAGCCTTTTCTCAGAAATTGCCCGAGTGATGTTTCCTGTTGTAAACATACAATATTTACTTTATTATACTTGTATAATAAAGTAGGAAGTTAGTGATAGTATGACTTTTGACAGGATAGAATGGAAGAAAAAAACGTGTTGCGCCGACCCCAAATAAGATGGGACAAGGGCAGGAAGATGATGATGACTTGTATAATAAAGTAAATATTAGATTAATACCAATTAATTATTCTGAACGTCTTCTATCCATCACTCTCTGAGTTTAGGGTCTCAGGTTATATTCTGTACCTATTAAATATTATTAACCAGTAGCTATAACATAAGTGCAAGGAACTCAAGTGGCTCCCTATCCGTCTTCGTAGAAACACTCGGATTTTATTTCTCCTTTTCAACATCCTACATAACCCATGTTATCCTTCCTACCTGCGGGACCGTATCTCTTACGCTCGCCCTAGCGACGCTCCGTGCAGATCACACCTAAGATCCCTGCTTAAATCCCCTCCTAATAAATCCAGCTACTACTCCTACTCTTTCTCTGTCCATGCAGTAAGGTTGAGGAACTCTCTTCCGCCTAGCATTCGAGATTTGCAAACAATTTCGCTCTTCAAATCTAAAGTAAGAGAGCACTATCTTTCCTCTCTAGTGTGTTAATTATATATGTATATACATTATGTATTTATTTTTAGTAAAGGTATATATAGTATAGTATGTATAGTATATAAGTATTTATTATTTTAATTTAAGATTCCACATTCTCTTCTTTAATTACTTCTACACACTATTGTCTACATTTCTTCCTATTTCTCCTTTCGCAGGTCTGCTGGAAGAAATTTCTTTTAGAAATAAGCAGTACCTTTGTACCTTTTATATCAGAATGTATCTTCTTTCTTTGTTCATGTGTGTACATAAATTATAAAATATATAAATACATATATAGCCACTGGTTTATAATATTAAGCTAAGCTTTTTAAGCTCTGCTAGTCTGGTCGTTCCGAGTAGTAGCAGACAACTCGACCGATGACCTCAACGATCAATACAATGCAGACAAGCCACGCTTCTAAAACGAGGAAGAATGGAATGGCCACGCTTGTCTATAGTCTATTCAATAATAGAGTGGTCATTATAAAAGCATAGAAATAAATAATAGTAGATTATGTGACTAGGGCATAAATCTGTGTTATAAAGTCACGGGCGGCTTGTTGGATTCCGAAAGAAACGAAGATTGCTAAGTTTTAATCCCGAACGCAGTTAAGGATTGATATAATTAACTCCCGAGCACTGTGAGGGAGTTAATATAGAAACCTGAGTGAAGTGAGGAATACAAGCCGCCCAAAACAAAGACAGCTTTATCACCGTGTTGGATACTTTATGGTTTACCGTGATAAGATTAATTAGCGTTTAAGTCTGTCAAGTAGTCTTGACCGTGGCGTGTTGGACACATTTTGCTTTGTCATGGCGGTCTAAAGGTGGCGTAAGTAAAGACCAATGTTAATATACTTAAACATTTAGTTTACAACTAGAAGCTTATCTGTGTCTGAGACAAGGTCCTAAAGCTCATTGGATTGTTCAGGATATATCAGAACAGCTAGTCGACTCTTCAAGTGAGCTGAGGGCTGAGCTTTTCGTTAGCTAACGAATCAGCATTGCTATACAACGTGGCAATGCTGCCAGCATTTTGGACCCTTAACCATACCGATTTAAAATGTCAGGTGTGCGAGCGAGAAAGAGAGAAGGAACTATACACCCTATATAGCTTCATAAACGGTCGTAAAATGTATCGCGTTATGAGCTCGTCGTGGTAGGACCTTTGGGCATTTTTCCCATTGACAAAAGAATTTGTTAATGCCCAATAAGTACTTCACACAGGGGCGCCGACTCCGTGGGGGCTCGAGGGCTCGAGCAAAAATAAACAATGGCTGCCGAGCACCCCTGAGAATAGCCATCAAGAAACAGATCAATAATCGCCTTTATAGGTTACGTATCATCATCATCATCATCTTCCTGCCCTTGTCCCGTGTTATTTGGGGTCGGCGCAACACGTTTTTTTCTTCCACTCTGCCCTGTCACTCGTCATGCTATCACTAACTTCCTTTTCTTTCATATCACTCTTCACACAATCCATCCATCTTTTCTTTGGTTTCCCTCTCCCTCTCCATCCATCCATATGTAAACTCATAACTCTTTTTTATAGGTTACGTATAAAGTATAATATTTCTTGATACTACTCTTCTCACACTTCGCCACTTTTTCGAGTCCATCAAATGAGCATGAGCACCCATGAGGTTTTCTAAAAGCCGGCGCCCCTGACTTCACACATTTGTACATTGTTATAATCTTTTTTCTACCAGTTACATCAGCACGCAATAGCAACGGCATCGACTCATGAGTTGTAAGCCGTGTGTTAAAACCCAGCCAGGCGCATTAGTTTGTGTAATTTATTTCATCACCACCGCTCTTAAAACGGTAAAGGAAAACATCGCGAGGACACCAGCCATACCCTAAAACCAAAAATATGAAGTCGTGTGATATCTACCAATCCGCACTGGACCTCTTTATGTGACAGTCCCAGTGCCTGTGAGTGGAAGCCTGAGTTCCCTTAGTAATAGATACATTTTTGGATGGCGAGCTGCCCATTGCTCGCTTTCCGCGAATGGCCGGGATTCGTTCTGCGTCTCCCGGCGCCCGAGGCGTCTACGGCGGGTCTAGGGTGTGAGACTTATCATCACCTCACGGCCTCGGCTTCCTCCTTTGCTCGCATTATTTTTTCACAGAAAGAGATGACCGCCTCCCACGTTCAAACCCTCTATCCATGATATAAAAAAGGAGAAACTGACTGACTGACATATCAACACACAGCCGAAATTACTGGCACTAAGAACATGAAATTTTGCACAAGACTTCCTTTTATGACGTAGACGAGCACTAAGAAGGGGTTTTTGCAAATTCAACCTTTAAGGGCGTGAAAATGGGGAATTTAGTTTGTATGCAAAGTCTCATTCGGTGTGTCAATATAGTAGGCGTGTGTAACTCTTTACTGAACCGACTCACTGTTTCGAAATATTTTAGTGTTCCGAAAGATTGGAACAGCAGTAATGTTTTAAAGGCATCATTTGGAACAATTGGAACACTGAAACACTCTTTACTTTAGGTGTCCAGCAGTCTTTCTAAAATTCAAATTATTACGTAAATAGTGTAAATATAATTGATGATCAAAAACATATTTAAATTATTCTCACATCAAAATTCAATTAAATAAAACTGTTAGTGTTTATGACGCAACGTAACAGACCACGATTCATAACAGTCAATGTCTGTATCTTTTGAGCCCTTGTTTCAAATGTCCCGTTTGTACCTTGTGAGTCGATGTATCAAAAGTTCCGTTTGTATCTTTAGAGCAGTTGTTCCAAATGTTCCGTTTGTATCTTGTGAGCCGATGTTTCAAATGATCCGTTTGTGTCTTTTGAGCCGATGTTCCAAATGTTCAGTTTGTATCTTGTGAGCCGATGTTTCAAATGTTCCGTTTGTGTCTTTTGTGCCGATGTTCCAAATGTTCCGTTTGTATCTTGTGAGCCGATGTTTCAAATGATCCGTCTGTGTCTTTTGAGTCGATGTTCCAAATGATATGACATATCACTGTTTCGGAACATTTCAGTGATTCAGATGCAATTGCAAAGATGACACACTTTTCCCACGCTTACAAAATAGGTACTTGAAAGTTAGCACAAATAATGACCTAAGTAGGTAACTATTAAGGGTTGTCATCATTTGTTTTCAGAAATACCCCCGACATAACAATTTAGGGGGTTTTAAAGATTGTATGGAAGATTTTTATTTCTTGGGATAAACTTGAAACTTGGCACAAATTCTTACCAAAACGAATAATAAATACTGTCAATATTAGTTTTTCAAAATTACCCACGGCGCGTTTACGACATTGTGACAAGTAACGAATCCTGGAATTATCAATACGATCCAGAAACAAAGCGTCATTCGACAGTTTAGCTCTATCAAAACGAACCAACGCCTACGAAAGTGATGCGATTGAGTAGCGCAGAGAAAATTGTGATCGATAGTTTTTTCTATCGATCACACATTGACGGGGTATCTGATTTCAATTCCATTACGAGACCTAAGCAGCATCAACGCCGAATAGTATACCATAAAATGCCTACCAGAAGTTTTGTCTGCAATGAGCAAGAAGAGACCCATAACAGAGCTCCGCAAGGTACTGATTCACAATGACAACGCGCCCGCGCATTCAAAATTACCCACCTCCCTTATAATACGTTTTAAGGGGTGTTAAAGTTTTTATGAAAAATCGCCGGCAAAGTGTTAGTTCTTAAAATTGTAGGACAAACAGAGCAATACGTAAATATCTACATTGGTAACGTACAGTTCTAAAAAAAAAGACTATTCTATAAAAAACTACGCGGAAATAAAATTCGTTGTAAAACCATCCTCTCATAAAACTGTAGGAAATTCGTTTAACAGAGTAATTTCAAATGGATACCAGTAAAAACCTAATCCCAATAATGACATGCCGTGACTTCATCTTTTCAAGGTCGAAGAATAACGTCAAATGGAAGGTTAATTCCAATCGTGATCGGATAGCCCTGATACCGAAAGCGTAATGAGTTACAGAAATACAAGCCGACCTAACTAACTTCTTTTTTAAAATTAATATAAACTAGTACTTGACTGCGATCCCACCTGATGGTAAGCAGTGATACAATCGTTGATGGTGAGGCGCACTAGTTTATTAAGAGCATATTCACTTTAGCCTTGAAGACTCCCAAATTATAATCGGACGGGAAGACCGCAACAGGCAAATTGTTCCAGTCCTTCGATATACGCGGTATAAACGACGAGGTGAAACGCTTAGTTCGGACCGCAGAGGTGTCAACAACGTAAGGGTGTATAAGGACGTACAGTGACCTCGTGTCAAAAATCTCGTGAAATTTTGATCGCTAGTTTCTTCACTTTGACGGGGTATCAGATTTCAATTCCATTACGAGACCTAAGCAGCATCAACGCCGAATGCCGGCCAGAAGTTTTGTCTGCAATGAGCAACAAGCGACCGAACACCGAGCTACGCAGGATACTGCTTCACCAAAACAACGCGCCCGCGCACTCAGTGCTCAAAACGACAACGACGTCTTCCTGGACACTACACCGGTCAGAATCTTGAGGCACTCTCCTTACAGTCCTGATCTGGCACCGTGTGACTTCTTTTTATTCCCTAACATAAAAAAGCAGCTGAAAACAATACAGTTTTCATTGTCGGAAGACGCGCTAGCAGTGTTCGAGAAGGCCGTAGAAGAGGTGCCTACGGCGGGCTGGAAAAAATGTTTCGAAAATTTGTTCAAACGAAAACTTTGTGTAGAGGCTGGTGGAGAATTCATTGAAAAGATTTAATAAAAATATTTTATCTAAAGAAGTTAGTTTTTTAATTTCTCAAAACTTTGAGTGTCCCACGTATTTAGGTGTAGGCGATCCGCGCTACCTACGGAAATGTTCGAAAGAGTAACCGCGGAGTAACGTGGAACGCAAAGGGAAACTGAAGTAACACAGGTGGGTTTTAGGCAGTCAAAATTTGACACGCCCTCTCGCTCCATCCAGAGCGGGAGAAGTAATCGGATGCTTATAGAGAGAGGTAGGAACCTCAACGCGTTGACAGCGGCACTCATTAACCGACTTCAAAAAGGAGGAGATTCTATGTACGGCTGAATGTATGTTTTTTTTTATGTATGTTCAACGATTTCTCGGTCAATTGTGGACCAATTTTGAATTATTTTTTTTATTGAACCGTTATGCTTCCAAGTTTAGATCCCATAGAAATATTGTTATGATCTGATCATGAACTTCGAAGATATGGAACAGAACAACAACAATCTTAGAAATCTAAAATTATATCATCAAACTTTTGACTGAAGACGCGTCATAGTTTGGTGGTAGTATTAATCTTGCTAGTGAGTAGTGACTATACAGCAAGAGTTAGTCATGGGTACTACCAGGTACCATAAAATAATGTAGAATACAATGAAATATAAAAACCGAGCCGCCCCAAATATTTGAGTCATGAATTCTAGAAACACTGATTGAAGTCTGTAAACCTATTTACAACATGAAAGTATAATTATTTTTTGTGTTTTAAAAATATTCAGCTGAAAGACGTCCACGGCTGGACATAGATTACATCTAAGCATTGTCACATTGGACAAGAGCTGGGTTAATATTATGATGTTTCAATTTAGAAGCTCAGGTAAGTGTCAAGTTTTGATAACCTTTGTAGTGTCTTACATGGCATGTTCAAATACTTTAATTAACAAATATTTTATAAAAAATAATATGAAATAAAAACAATGAATCAGAAAAGAACTTTAGACTAATCAACACTAAAGTAAATAGTAGATGTAGTGAAGTATCATATGATTGTGTGTATTCAAATTTAATTAAGATTATTAATTATCCAGTTTTCTTTGAGTTAAAGCTTGTGCATGCATAAATGTTCCTGTTGGGCGCCATTAATCTAATTGGCGCCCAAAATGGGACTTACAGTTTCGCACAGCATAAACATAGTTAAACTTTAATGGTCTTACAGCTAGAACTCCGGCCTCCTCTCTCTGGGAGAGGGATTGGAATATGATTCACCACGTAAACCCATTGCGGTTTGGTTGATTTCACATGCCCGTTTCCTCACGATGTTGCCCTTTATTGTTTTGAGAGCAGTGAATATGAAATAATTTAGAAAAAGCACTAAACCGGGTTCAAACCCATAACCTAGACTCGTGAGCCAAGGCTGTTACCACTGGACTGTTCTCTTGGCCTCAAGAAACTCTACCATATCATAAATAAAAAGTACTATATTTAGTCAGTTTGAGAGTGCAATTTCAAAGATCTAGGTAAATTCGTACATTATGAAAGGTTTTAAACTGAGTCGCAGTAAGGTGGCATTATCTATAGTATAATAAGTAGTCTAGTTCCTTCGATGTCTTTCATACCAGGGTTGAGTCTTCCTTTCGGAAGCAGTCCCTTGGCCCCAGTAGGCTTCGACTCTGCTGGGTCCCTACAGTTTGCTGACATCTTTTTGAGGCGCGCGTGGAACAGTATGCGTCGTCGACGACTTCGACACTTCTTCCGGACGGTTACCGGACGATCGGACGGCGAGCTACTCTTTGTTAGCATTACTTCTTTGCAGAAGGAGGCGACCGCCTGCCACTCCTCCTCGCTTCGGACATGGCCTGTACGCCTGTAGGCCTGTAGGCCTGGCGCGAGAAATCGTTGCCGCCGATCTCCCCCAGAAGGACACTGTGTTCTCTGGGCGGCCCACACAGTCGTGGCATCCGAGCGTCACTTCCGCACGAATCCGGTGCAGGAACCTCCCGTACTAACCATATCCGGTGAGAACCTGCGTCATGGAGGACGCTGCCAGGTCTTTTCAGACACTCCTTAAAGAGGGGACTTACCACCATAAAGTAGTAAGTTTGAAATTCTCTAAGCTACCTTTAATCTTAATACGGTACTGTATTTCGTCCTCTGGCTTACCATACGTATGGAAGCAGCATATACATCGCTTCAAAACTAAACTCTATCGACGACTCGGTAGCGTTTATACCACCGTGTCTTTGCCGCTTCGCGACATAATTTGATAGCTTTGTATGTAAGCTTCACGCAGCCATATACCAAGCGTATAATTACGAATACGCGTCTATGAAGCTACGCGTCCATGGCCGGTAGGCCTAACTCTACACGAGGCGTACTGTATTGCACGAAAGTCTAACGCACTTTAACTACCCCCTTCAGAAAACAAAGAAGTGATATTATGCTATTCAACCATAAAACTAATTAAAAAGGAATTTTTTTATAAAAATTAGGTAATCTCTCTAGTTACTGATGCCATTAAAAAAAAATCATTTACTGATAGAAATCCTCCGTATTATCTACTGATTGCCAGAGACTACTTTACATCCCAGTAAAAATAAATTAAAACTTGTATAAAGAAAGGACTCGCCAAGGAACGCGAATAAAACCTTTCTCAGTTTCCAGTACATTTCATGTCAGTTCTGTATTCTACTACGTTTATTATGAACAAAATCGTCTAAACGCAGGCTGAAGGTCATTATATTTATGCGGTAACTGACCCTACGGCCGTGAGCATAAAATACGGTCAGTTTACTGCAATTTGTTAACCGAAGAAATACTGACCTACTTAGCACCGTGTTACCGTAGGGCATGGTATTTGCTAGTTAGATTTCCGTAAAAGATTAAAGCTCGGAGTACCACGCTGGGCGCCAGTTTAACTATTGGTGCCCAGCAGGGTCATTTAAAGGGCTGTTAAGCGAGCTATAATAAGATTTCAAATTGAACACCACGTCTAAACGGCTAGTCGTTTTTTTTTAACATTTATCTACACTAATATTATAAAGAGATAGTTTGTTTTTTTTGTTTGTAGGGAGTAATCTTTAAAAGTACTGGTCTGATTGCTAAAGTTTTTTCAGAAACGAAACGATAGAAAGCTGCATTATTCCTAAGTCACATAGGCTACATTTTATGTACGCGGGCAAAAACTAGTGTATCTTATCTATTTTTATAATTTAAAACCATTTTAATATAGAAACTGTTTTTCGACTAAAATTTGGGTCGCGTCGTTATGAAGTGCGGGGGTTTTACCCCAATGGGGTCGTTTACGACTGTTGTTTCCTTCTTTTTTTGTAAACAAGCTCCAATTAAGTAAATTATGCGTGAATATACGTAGTGTCCCATCGAAGTTTCGGTTTTGGCTAGTTTTAACCTAAATACCTGTTACCTGTGACCGAAACCAGCGCATTGAGTCCAAAAACTGTCTCTATTTCGTCTATATATTGATCATCGTTCTATGTCTATAGAATAGTACTCCCCATTAGCTAGACGAGAACAACCAAATATAATACGAGTACCTATGTCTGTGGACTCATCTTGACGGTGACTTTAGTGGACATTATTATAATTGTTAACATTGATATTGTTATTTTAAGTGTTGTGAATGTCAAATAAACAGGCGGCACCTCTGCTGATAACTCGTGGTCAAGCTGCCAGTCTGACTTTCGAAAAAAGTGTAATGAATCATCAATTAACTTCTCCCGATCAGAGGGGAGTTACAGCGAGTGTCAGACTTTTGCTGACTAAAACCCATCTGTGTTCCTTCAGTTGCCCTTTGCGTTTCAGGGCAACGTAATTTTTTTGAAAAACCCCTCAGCCCTAGCAGGCGTCAATCCTAATGGGTTCCGTCCATTTTGCTGACATTTCTACGAGGCGTGTGAGTCACAACACACCAACAACTCGGACTTGTTCCTTAGCTGGTCGGCGAGCTACCCATTACTTGCAAAACAAAGTAATTTTTTAATGCGGTTTCCTTTTGTTTTTATAAAGTGAAATCATTTGAAGTTTAAATTCAAAACACGGCACAATTTGTTTAGTAAGTGTTATCTTTAAGAGGGTCCTTTTCAACTAGCCTATCGTCATATCGAGCATGGTTTAAAAGCTTGTTGCTTCACCTAACGCAATCCAACGCTATGTTTGATGAAGAGGCAATGCCAAAAAAAAAATGTAACGCCTAAAAACCCTGTTGGCATTCGGTAATTCAATGATTTACTCGAATATTTTACAAAACTTGTTTCAGGAAACACGTGTGTTTTTCACCTCCACACAATAGACATCACTGACAGTCCTCTGTACAGAGAGCATGCTTGGTGCGAGAGGAGACAATTGCGCATGTAGGTACTTCTTGACTGCACAAGTGTCAATGATACACGCATACGAACCCTAGGATCCCTAAATTCCTGTACATACAGCCTGAAAAACCTGGGAAGCCTAATCTGTTTTTGAAGAGAGGTGGGCTGGTTGGAATAACTCCACTAAAGGTTAGCCGATATGGCCACCCAGCCAATCAGACTCCGATAGATAGATAGGTACACGGACGGCGTAAATCCTCAAAAATACCATTTTCCATAGAAACTTATCTAAACTAATATTATAAAGAGGAAATTGGGATTTGATTTTTAGTTTTCCGTGCCTGAAAAGGAAAAACGGAACCCTAATAGGATCACTTCGTTGTCCGTCTGTCTGTCAAGACTCGATAACGCGTGGAGGTATTGAGTTGAAATTAAAACCATATAATCAATTATGCAGTCCCTTGAAGATGTGAAACAAATCAAACTTCTAAATTAACGGAAAAAAAAGATCCGACCGTTTATGTCGCAAAAAACCTATTAGAAAAGGAATCATTCATTCAATTCATAGAGTACTTCCCGTTGAAACAGAATCCTGAAATTTGGCATAAAGCAAGGTCTGATAGCACAGTTACAGGAATAAATCTGGAAATAGTAAATATCTTGTTAAAAAATATTTTTTTGCGATTCGGAAAAATCTCGGGTAAATTTAAACAGGTAAGTTTGTACGGAACCCCCAGTGCGCGAGTCAGACTCGCACTTGCTCAGTTTTTTGTTACGATTTAACTCAAAAACTACATAACCGATTTTAAAAATTCATTCATCATAAGTAAGCTACATCTTCACTGAGTAACATTTCGCTTTTTCTGTGATGCAATAGCCGACCCGAGAAGTTTCTAGTAGACGCGACGAAAATACGGCATGACCTAATTTCAAAGAATACCAGACAATAGTTTGACAGACAATAAAATATAGTCTCAAAGGAACTTTACTTTAAAAGTTGTCAATTTTTTTTTAATTGTTACAACCTAGTGCTTAACTGCGATCCCACCTGATGACAAGCAATGATGCAATCGTTAATGGGTAAGCGAGTTAGTTTACTAAGAGCCTATTCACTCGGAACTGAATGTATATTGTCCCGCAGCAGGGTAAATATCTTCCCATAGCCTTCAATTCCTAGTGAAAAATCAAATAAACAAAATGTATGTATTAAAAAAAACTGACTATTCTGCTGTTTATAAATCATGTAGCAGGGCAGACCTCAGCGCAGGGAGCAATGGACTGCGAATTAGGTCAGCGAGTACCTAGATGCACCATTACGAGTGACGCAGAAAATGCATTGAAATAATAGGAACTTTGTAGCATTACCTTTGCAAGAAGTCTTTACAAAAAAAATAACGTTACTTGTTGAAAAAAAAAAATATGATGATTGTAATTGCGCCGAAAACATTTGACAAGTAATGTTTTTTTTTTAAGATTATTGCTTAGCTTTTGTTTTATTATAAATAGAAAAAAAAATTACTCCCATAACCGGTGACGTATTATTTTTCTTTACTATTTATGAAACTTAATGTAAGTAAATGTTTCATAAATAATTAAAGCAATACTGAAATAACAACTTACCTGGCTGAAGTGGAACTCTCGGGGCAGCGACATTTTTGTTTTTTTATATCAGGTGGTAGCGATATGCAATGAAAATGATCTTCAGATTCCGTGCACTCTAGCTTAAACGCACTTTTTTCAACGGCGTGAGCCGAAATATACATTTGTTTAAAATTACCAATACTCTTTAACGACGCCGTTGTAACTAATTTTCAAAAACTTCTAATTCAAATAGAATAATATCCCACCAAAATATTATTTAGAAAAAGTCAAACGCCAATGTTTTTTTTTTTATAAGAAGAATTACGGATGAACGCGCAACATTTTCGTCTTTGATTTTAAACAAGCTATTTTTTTTGTGGCAGTCTAGTGGCACCGTAGATTTTTTTTTTAAATTTTTATTTCACTATTTTTTTCCGTATAAAATGTTCTGTTTCCGAGTTGACGGGTTCGCAAATGTAACCTTATGATAGGTTGGGAGTCTGCGCGGTAAGGTAATCGATATTTGAACGAACCTTCGAATATTAGCCTTCACTGCGAGTGTTGCTATTCAAATTATTGTTACTTTTTTTTGTGCTTACAACTGTATGAGACGTTCACGTTCGGTCTTTTCGTTCATTAATGACTTACCGCGAATTTTGATTTTTCATGGTTTTCTGTAATTATTTATTTTCTTCCAAAACGGACAAAATAGACATGGGCAAAAAAGCTGTCAGGTTCAAATGAGACTGGACAGGTTACGTCAGTCGCATGCATAGGGACTGCTGAGTAAGTGTAGCCATGCAGTAGGTTCCTGCAGAAGGAAAGAGGCCGGCTTAAATGATTCTGTCTTTATTGTTAAGATCACTAACAAGGAAGACAACTTTTTTATGGACTGAAATCCATCCAAAGGTTGTCTGATACATGTCGCTGTCAGCGATAAGACCGCCATTGTATCCATAGATTTAACTTCGTGTATAAAGTAGTGTATTTTTTTTTTGGTTGTTTTTCCGTTTTTCCTATTCTATTTTATTGGCTGAGTAAATTATAATATTAGTCATTGGTATCTCATACATTAAAAAAAATGTAAAATAATGTCACATGTCATAGTTATGGACTATCATACAAGAGTTACTATCTGTGTAAATTTATTAAAGCGTACAAAAAGAGTATCCGAACCAAACGGTATTAGGTACATCCCTTGACGCCCTTAAGGCCTATGAAGGGCTTCTGCCTAAGTTATAAAGATTCAGATTGCATTAATTCAAAGTGTATGGCGTCCATTACACGATAGGTTTTGCTGTCCCGTACCGTCTAAGGCGATGATTGACGTTTGCATGACGAAAAACGTATGGCGATAAAATTCTATCATTAAAATATAATTCATGATTGATGGTTTTGATTGACGCTTACATGACCGTGTAAGGGATGCCTAAAGCGATCGATGCTCACGCCGCCATCAGCGCTGAAACACCAGCGTCATATCTGTGTCGCGTCCCAACAGCAACAGATCTCTATACGATTCAAAAATATGTACGGTAGATTCATCGCAAATTTGCTGTGAGAGGCCAACGATGACTTTACCGCATGCGTTTATTTCACTGCAATACGCGCACTTCTATGACACTCTATACATCACAGATTACGCGTAAAAAAAACGCAAGGAAATGCGCGCTAGGCCTTATATCATGTAGTCAACATATTGCTTCAGCGGCGTGGCGCATCCATTCCTGCAGCGAGATGTCTTTATTTGCTACGGCGTAGCACACACTGCTACGATGAGGATGTAGTCTTTATATTGCTACGGCGTAGCGCAGCGGCAGACTTACGGGGTTACCATGACGTTCAAAGTAAGATTGTTTCATTCTTATTTTAGTGTGGGTAAGAGACAGAGCTATACAGGTTATCTAGCGCCATCCCAGGTTATCTAGGTCATCATGGTTGTAGTTAATCAACGAATTGCTTTATTTTCTTTAAATTTATCATCTTCAATTGAATGATATCAAAACTTACCCCCCGCAGAACATTCATATAACGAATTGCCTATTTTAAGAAATTTCTAATATGGCAGATTATATGTAATGGATTTAAACCCCATTTATAAAGGATTATCCTTTTTTTAGAAATTGCAACATGATCTAGTCTTAATTTACAAAATGGAGCATCTCCTTTAATAGAACAAATTATTTTTTTTCATGATCATACTATAATTATAAATTATTTATTTTATTAATTATTTTTATGTTGCTACGGCGTAGCGCATACTGCTACGATATAATCTGCAAAATTAAATTACTAAGGCCCCCTTGCCCACGGCGACTTTTTGTAGCGAAGCTGTAGCGCGTTCGCATCGATACAGTTGCGATGCTGTAGCGCGTCAGTAGCGCGTTGGCATCTTTTCTACAGCGCTTGCAAATGTGACTAACGCGATCAAGAAATACATTTTTGAAAAAAATAAATCATCATTCAGAATCTCAAAGGTTAGATATGTTTGTTTTTTGCACCTTTAATTTATGAGTAAATTATTTATATTATTGTATTTCTAGCCTAGCTTACCATTATGTTGCACCTACCATGTTATATTTCTGCACCACACTAAGGTCGACTGGTAGAAAATGCCTAAGCAAAGACATTAAATATATACTATCGATAGACGGGATATAACGAACAAAATCATAATCCGATACTTATTACCTAGTGGTCATAAGTCGTTCAGTCTTGTATGACACCCTTATACGTCAAGTTGTGTTTGTATCCGCTCTATGGACTAAAAGAAAATCATTTTTTGAGAAAATATGCCGAACTGCGCATTACGCTATTGTAAATCTTGCTATGGTAAAATGATTATTTACCATAACAAGATTTGCAATATTCTAACCTAACCTAACTTCGGTTTAGTTTTCGTAAATATTTTTGGTATTTAATTAGAATTCAATCATTTTTACAAATAGTTCTAGAACATTTGCTGATTTTGTGATTACGCCATCTATTGCTGAAAAGCTTAACCTTACCTTTATCACACACTGAGGTGGTAGAGACCACGCTCATAACGTGATCCATTTTACGACTAACATTTTAACATTATCATGGTAAGGCCCCTGGCCACCTACCGAGCGATAGTTAAATAATTATAAATTTTGACAAATTTAATTCGCGTGTTTGCTATTCAAAGCCAGATGGCGTCACTGAGTCATAGGATGACAGTTTTTCAAAGACATTTTTTCTGATAGCCGCTCTATTGTATCTCTTTAAATCTCTTTGTGCATAAGGCACTAAGTCCGCCATTGTACAGTGTTTCTTACTAGTGCAATTTTTTTATTTAAAAATTAATAAATAAATAAATATGAAGGGATAAAGTTCACGCAAAATAGCAGATTTTGAAGTCTTTACTGAATTAGTTTAATACAATAAATTTTAATTTCAATAGAAACCTAGATAATATCCACAAGATATATACAATATAACGTGTTTCCATAATATCTAGAGAAATATTACACATCTTTTTATAACATAATAATAAAGTAAGAGCGGTTGTGTGCAACTATATCTCGGGTTAGTCTCTTGTCTTACTGTTATTTTTAAGCCCGACGAGCTAGCCATTACTCGTCGTCTGCAATGCCGCGTCTACGGTGGCCGGGGATCGCCCTACGTCTCCCGACGCCCGGGGCGTCTCTTGCTGCGGTGGCTGGGGCGTAAGCACGTCCCTTCCCTCAGGGTTGCGGCCATCTCCTTCACTAACATTACAGCTTCGACCATGGCCTGAAACAGGGATCGGCGCGAGAGGTCGTCACCACCGATCGCCTCCACGAGGTCACGACGGTGCTTTGCCCAAGCGGGACACACCACCGTACGCTCCACCGTATCCTCAGGCTGGTTCGCGTTTCTTCCGCCTGAATTCGAACTCGCCAGGTCCGGTGTGGTCCTCGAGGCCTCGTGTGGAAGTCAAGGGGAGGACTAGCGTGGTGAGGACGCCGTGGTGCATCCCTGGCTACCTAATGGCGGTGACGTCACATTTTAGTAAGTGCATCCTTATTCTATTACTAAACAGTTTTCCCTTCTGCCAGATTTGAAAGGTATCTAACTTCCATATTGAACGGATATGAAAAATTCTTTTTTTATCCGATTTAGTAGAAAGTCATTTTTTGCAGCAGTTTTTTTTTAGAGTAGTGGTGGCCGAATGGTAGGTCGCGGGTTCTTCAAACCCAGCCAGGCGCATTACTTTGTGTAATTTATTTCATCACCACTGCTCTGAAAACGGTGAGGGAAAACATCCTGAGGAAACCGGCGTGACCTAGAACCAAAAATTCAAAGACATGTGACATTCACCAACCTCTGGGCCCGCGTGGTGGATTACGGCCTTTTCGCTCTCCTAGAGAGGAAGCCTGAGTCCCAGCAGTGGGAACATTAAAAGGCTGATTATTCTATAATGATAAATGTATTTTTTGCTACAATTGTTGAAAAAAAAACTACCAATTGAGTGTTGGGTAGTTGACTATTTTTTTTTACTACCCTTCTTTTTAGGGTTGCGTACCTCAAAAGGAAAAAACGAAAACCTTATAGGATCACTTTTTTGTCCGTCTGTCTGTCTGTCTGTCAAGAGCCTTTATCTCGGGAACGAGTGGAGGTATCAAGTTGAAATTAAGACCAAATAGGTCTGCGATTCCTTGAAGCTGTGGATAAAATCAAACATCAGAGTAAACGAAAAAAAAAAGATAGAGCAGTTTATGTCGCAAAAAAACTTATACACTCTCAAGGGAATCAAAATTCATAGGGTCCTGCCCGTTGACTTATAATCCTGAAATTTGGCAAGAAGCAAGGTCTCATAGCACAGGAAAAAAGTGACAAACTGAAAATTTGTTATTAAGTAACAAAAAAAAAACTATTTTTGCGTTCCGTAAAAATCTTCGTAACTCAATTCGGGAATTGAACTGTTTTCATAGGTAAGTTGGTACAGAACCCTCGGTGCGCGAGTCCGACTCACACTTGCCCGGTGTTTTATATATTGTGACGTTAAATTGGTGTAATTTATTCCACTCAATTCTGATTCTAACTGCACATGCCTCTAATTATAGTGTTTATTTATAGCGCTATACTTAAGCACTATAATTAAAGACATGAAGAATCAAAATCAGGTGGACTTTAAGGCAGTAATTTAATTTAGTTCAATAAAGTGAAATATTAGATTTTAGCACATACAATTTTCTTAAACAATCTAAAAATGCAAAGAAAATGCAATAAAAAAAAAGTTCTTTAGTTCTTATAGTCTATTACTAAGGTTGTCTGGTAGATATCGCTGTCAGTAATAAGACTGCCATTGTGCCCTAGATTTAAGTTATGTATAATTGTTTTAGAACTCTCCTTAAACAGAGGGCTTAATCGCTAAACGTCCCTTTCGCAGTGTCTCCTGCTCGTAAAATGTCTTCCTCATAGCTTTAGCAGAATGTCTCCTGCTCGTAAAATGTCTTCCTCACAGCTTTCGCAGAATGTCTCCTGCTCGTAAAATGTCTTCCTCATAGCTTTCGCAGAATGTCTCCTGCTCGTAAAATGTCTTTCTCATAGCTTTCGCAGAATGTCTCCTGCTCGTAAAATGTCTTTCTCATAGCTTTCGCAGAATGTCTCCTGCTCGTAAAATGTCTTTCTCATAGCTTTCGCAGAATGTCTCCTGCTCGTAAAATGTCTTTCTCATAGCTTTCGCAGAATGTCTCCTGCTCGTAAAATGTCTTTCTCATAGCTTTCGCAGAATGTCTCCTGCTCGTAAAATGTCTTTCTCATAGCTTTCGCAGAATGTCTCCTGCTCGTAAAATGTCTTTCTCACAGCTTTCGCAGAATGTCTCCTGCTCGTAAAATGTCTTTCTCATAGCTTTCGCAGAATGTCTCCTGCTCGTAAAATGTCTTTCTCATAGCTTTCGCAGAATGTCTCCTGCTCGTAAAATGTCTTTCTCACAGCTTTCGCAGAGTGACTCTTTCTCACTTAAGAAGCTGGAAAACAACCTGTATCTAAACCTGGATAAATTAAATTCTATCTATTTATATCTAAACTAGCTTCTGCCAGCGGCTTCGCCCGCGTAAAAGTAGGTCTTTCCATACAAACTTTGGACCCCCGTTTCATCCATTCAGGTGAATTTTGGAAAATCCTCTCTTAGTGCCCGCCTACGCCATAAAAAAACCTTGAGCTAAAGTTCACGCTTCTAGTCCCAGTAATTTCGACTGTGCGCTGATATGTCAGTCAGTTTCTCCTTTTATCCCATTAGGGAATGAATTTCATTAAAATACGTAACTTGTCTTCCATTAATTCTGTTAAAGAATGTACATGCAAAATTTGAAGTAGATTGGACCAAGGAATTACGATGTCCCACAAAAACTTTGCCCCCCTTTTTCACCCCCTTAGGGGTAGAATTTCGAAAAATCCTTTCTTACCAGATGCCTACGGAATACAAAGAACACACCGTCCAAGTTACAGGTCTTTGCGACCAGCGGTTTAGGCTGTGCGTTGATCCATCAGTCAGTTATTTAGGACAAAGCATTTTATAATCAAAGATTTTTATCCTTTTACGAAAGAGGCATTTGAGAAAGCGAACTTTTGAGAGTCATTCTGCGAAAACGACATCATGAGAAAAAGACATTTTACAACCAGTAGACATTTTCGAAAGAGACTTTTCAACTAAGCCAGACAGACGGGTATGGAAAGAGATAGGAGAGAAGGGAGCTCTTTGAATAGCAGTGGGACACAATATGGACTAAAAAAAATATATTACTTCTTTGGTATACAATGAAGTTTATTCTATTCTACACCACTATTTTTTAATTAGCACAAATACCAGTTACTGATAATATTTGAATTAATATTCATAAAAATTGCTACTAGCAAATACTACTCGCTGTGTTTTTCCATTTTGATCGCCATTCAGTCATACATAATCTGAATTCATAGCCTGTACAATATTTCCATAAATTGAGTGATATTTTGGAATATAAACATACACTAATAACTTTAATGTTTATGAATATTATTTATTGAGACTTTACATCTTTCTAACTCGCACGGTTTCTCACCAGTGTGCGTAAGAAGGTGTCGTGTAAAAGTATTCTTCCTAGCGAAACTACGATGACATACCTCACACTTGTACGGTTTCTCACCAGTGTGCTTACGAACATGCTTTAGTAAATCCGACCTACTATTGCACCCATATGGACATGTGTCACATCTGAACGGTTTATCACCAGTGTGCATACGAAAATGAAGTGTTAAATGAGTCTTTCTACCGAAAGTACGCTGACACACCTCGCACTTATACGGTTTCTCACCAGTGTGCGTACGAGTATGCTTAAGTAAATCACTCCTATTGTTGCACCCATATTGACACGTGTTACACGTGTACGGTTTCTCACCAGTGTGTATACGACTATGAATTTTCAAATGATTCTTCTTACTGAAATAACGCTGGCATATATCACACTTGTACAATCTCTCACCAGTGTGCGTACGAATATGTCTAAGTAAATCACCCTTATTACTGTAACCATTATGACATGTGTCACATTTATATGGTTTCTCACCAGTGTGCTGACGAATATGAACTGTTAAATAACTCTTCCTATTAAAACTACGCTGACATATATCACACTTGTACGGTTTCTCACCAGTGTGCGTATAAAAGTGCCTAAGTAAATGACTCTTACAAACAAAACTAATTTGACAAACATCGCATTTGTGAGGTCCTTTAAATTTAACTTTGCCCGTATTATTTTGAATTGTCTGGGTATTTTTCGTGTTAGATTTTTCAATTTTAATTTGCTCTTCTGGAATTACTTCTTCGTTTGGTTTCTCCGCAGCGCTCATCCCTGTAACAATAAATCTGGTAAGTACAAAATTTATAGTAGATTTGGGGTACTATATATTTCTCTGGAATAGGCCGCACCTTGTACGATGTATGAAGGTTCTGGTTTCTAGGTCGCTTAGCCTCAAGACGTCGCTTTCGAAAAATGTTTAATGGTCACAAAATGTCTCTTTCTTCCTTTCCTTTTGTTTCTTTCTTTTTTTATTTATGTTTTATTTTATTCGTATTACTTGTAATTTTAAAATTGTTCACTGGATCCTACTCTCTATTGTGATCTCACTCTATCACTTAATGGTTTGCTGGAAGAAAACTCGATTTTTGAGATAAGCTCGCCTATATATACGAACTCTTATCTATATATATATATAAAAGGAGAAACTGACTGACATATCTATGCACAGCCTCATTCTGCGAAAAACTCATTGTGGGAAAGCGACCTTTTAAAAAATAGTCATTCTGCAAAAGACACATTGTGGGCAAGCGACCTATTGAAAAGGTCATTCTGCGAAAGACACATTGTGGGAAGGCAACCTGTTGAAAAACAGTCATTCTGCAAAAGACACATTGTGGGCAAGCGACCTATTGAAAAGGTCATTCTGCAAAAGACACATTGTGGGAAGGCAACCTTTTGAAAAACAGTCATTCTACAAAAGACACAGGCAAGCGACCTATTGAAAAGGTCATTCTGCGAAAGACACATTGTGGGAAGGCATACTTTTGAAAAACAGTCATTCTACAAAAGACAAATTGTGGGCAAGCGACCTATTGAAAAGGTCATTCTGCGAAAGACACATTGTGGGAAGGCAACCTGTTGAAAAACAGTCATTCTGCAAAAGACACATTGTGGGCAAGCGACCTATTGAAAAGGTCATTCTGCAAAAGACACATTGTGGGAAGGCAACCTTTTGAAAAACAGTCATTCTGCAAAAGACACATTGTGGGCAAGCGACCTATTGAAAAGGTCATTCTGCGAAAGACACATTGTGGGAAGGCAACCTTTTGAAAAACAGTCATTCTGCAAAAGACACATTGTGGGCAAGCGACCTATTGAAAAGGTCATTCTGCAAAAGACACATTGTGGGAAGGCAACCTTTTGAAAAACAGTCATTCTACAAAAGACACAGGCAAGCGACCTATTGAAAAGGTCATTCTGCAAAAGACACATTGTGGGAAGGCAACCTTTTGAAAAACAGTCATTCTACAAAAGACACAGGCAAGCGACCTATTGAAAAGGTCATTCTGCAAAAGACACATTGTGGGAAGGCAACCTTTTGAAAAACAGTCATTCTGCAAAAGACACATTGTGGGCAAGCGACCTATTGAAAAGGTCATTCTGCGAAAGACACATTGTGGGAAGGCAACCTTTTGAAAAACAGTCATTCTGCAAAAGACACATTGTGGGCAAGCGACCTATTGAAAAGGTCATTCTGCAAAAGACACATTGTGGGAAGGCAACCTTTTGAAAAACAGTCATTCTACAAAAGACACAGGCAAGCGACCTATTGAAAAGGTCATTCTGCGAAAGACACATTGTGGGAAGGCATACTTTTGAAAAACAGTCATTCTACAAAAGACAAATTGTGGGCAAGCGACCTATTGAAAAGGTCATTCTGCGAAAGACACATTGTGGGAAGGCAACCTGTTGAAAAACAGTCATTCTGCAAAAGACACATTGTGGGCAAGCGACCTATTGAAAAGGTCATTCTGCAAAAGACACATTGTGGGAAGGCAACCTTTTGAAAAACAGTCATTCTGCAAAAGACACATTGTGGGCAAGCGACCTATTGAAAAGGTCATTCTGCGAAAGACACATTGTGGGAAGGCAACCTTTTGAAAAACAGTCATTCTGCAAAAGACACATTGTGGGCAAGCGACCTATTGAAAAGGTCATTCTGCAAAAGACACATTGTGGGAAGGCAACCTTTTGAAAAACAGTCATTCTACAAAAGACACAGGCAAGCGACCTATTGAAAAGGTCATTCTGCAAAAGACACATTGTGGGAAGGCAACCTTTTGAAAAACAGTCATTCTACAAAAGACACAGGCAAGCGACCTATTGAAAAGGTCATTCTGCAAAAGACACATTGTGGGAAGGCAACCTTTTGAAAAACAGTCATTCTGCAAAAGACACATTGTGGGCAAGCGACCTATTGAAAAGGTCATTCTGCGAAAGACACATTGTGGGAAGGCAACCTTTTGAAAAACAGTCATTCTGCAAAAGACACATTGTGGGCAAGCGACCTATTGAAAAGGTCATTCTGCAAAAGACACATTGTGGGAAGGCAACCTTTTGAAAAACAGTCATTCTACAAAAGACACAGGCAAGCGACCTATTGAAAAGGTCATTCTGCGAAAGACACATTGTGGGAAGGCATACTTTTGAAAAACAGTCATTCTACAAAAGACAAATTGTGGGCAAGCGACCTATTGAAAAGGTCATTCTGCGAAAGACACATTGTGGGAAGGCAACCTGTTGAAAAACAGTCATTCTGCAAAAGACACATTGTGGGCAAGCGACCTATTGAAAAGGTCATTCTGCAAAAGACACATTGTGGGAAGGCAACCTTTTGAAAAACAGTCATTCTGCAAAAGACACATTGTGGGCAAGCGACCTATTGAAAAGGTCATTCTGCGAAAGACACATTGTGGGAAGGCAACCTTTTGAAAAACAGTCATTCTGCAAAAGACACATTGTGGGCAAGCGACCTATTGAAAAGGTCATTCTGCAAAAGACACATTGTGGGAAGGCAACCTTTTGAAAAACAGTCATTCTACAAAAGACACAGGCAAGCGACCTATTGAAAAGGTCATTCTGCAAAAGACACATTGTGGGAAGGCAACCTTTTGAAAAACAGTCATTCTACAAAAGACACAGGCAAGCGACCTATTGAAAAGGTCATTCTGCAAAAGACACATTGTGGGAAGGCAACCTTTTGAAAAACAGTCATTCTGCAAAAGACACAGGCAAGCGACCTATTGAAAAGGTCATTCTGCGAAAGACACATTGTGGGAAGGCAACCTTTTGAAAAACAGTCATTCTGCAAAAGACACATTGTGGGCAAGCGACCTATTGAAAAGGTCATTCTGCAAAAGACACATTGTGGGAAGGCAACCTTTTGAAAAACAGTCATTCTACAAAAGACACAGGCAAGCGACCTATTGAAAAGGTCATTCTGCAAAAGACACATTGTGGGAAGGCAACCTTTTGAAAAACAGTCATTCTGCAAAAGACACAGGCAAGCGACCTATTGAAAAGGTCATTCTGCGAAAGACACATTGTGGGAAGGCATACTTTTGAAAAACAGTCATTCTACAAAAGACAAATTGTGGGCAAGCGACCTATTGAAAAGGTCATTCTGCAAAAGACACATTGTGGGAAGGCAACCTTTTGAAAAACAGTCATTCTGCGAAAGCCACACTGTGAGCAAGCGACCTATTGAAAAGGTCATTCTGCGAAAGACGCATTGAGAAAAAGCGACCTTTTGAAAAACAGTAATTCTATAAAAGAGAGTTTGTGGGACAGAGACTTTTACAACCGGTAGACATTTTGCGAAATAGACGTTTGCGACTAAGGCAAATAGACGGGTATGGAAGGAGATAGGAGAAAAGGGAGCCCTTTGCCCAAGTGGGACACAATATAAAATATGTTACTTCTTTGGTATAAAGTTTATTCTATTCTATACTTTACACGTACGCTTCAGCACCGGCGTGCGTTTTAATATGCTTAAGTAACTTGCTTAAAACAGTACAATTCGTACAGGTTCTCACTAGTGTAAGTACGAATAAAAAGTGTTAAATGATTCTTAGCACTAAAATTACGCTAGCATGTATCTAACTTGCACGGTATCTCTGCAGTGTGCGTAAGAAGGTGACGTGTATAAGTATTCTTCCTAGCGAAACTACGATGACATACCTCGCACTTGTACGGTTTCTCACCAGTGTGCTTACGAACATGCTTTAGTAAATCCGACCTACTATTGCACCCATATGGACATGTGTCACATTTGAACGGTTTATCACCAGTGTGCATACGAAAATGAAGTGTTAAATGAGTCTTTCTACCGAAAGTACGCTGACATACCTCGCACTTGTACGGTTTCTCACCAGTGTGCGTACGAGTATGCTTAAGTAAATCACTCCTATTGTTGCACCCATATTGACACGTGTTACACGTGTACGGTTTCTCACCAGTGTGTATACGACTATGAATTTTCAAATGATTCTTCTTACTGAAATAACGCTGGCATATATCACATTTGTACAATCTCTCACCAGTGTGCGTACGAATATGTTTAAGTAAATCACCTTTATTACTGTAACCATTATGACATGTGTCACATTTATATGGTTTCTCACCAGTGTGCTGACGAATATGAACTGTTAAATAACCCTTCGTATTAAAACTACGCTGACATATACCGCACTCGTACGGTTTCTCACCAGTGTGCGTATAAAAGTGTCTAAGTAAATGACTTTTGCAAACAAAACCAATTTGACAAATATCACATTTGTGACGTCCCTTGAATTTAACTTTGCGCGTACGATTTTGAGTTGTCTGGGTATTTTTCGTGTCAGATTTTTCAGTTTTCACTTGCTCTTCTGGAATTACTTCTCTTAGTTTTATTCTCCGTGTGTTTTTTTGTTTCCCCGCAGCGGTCGCCCCTGCGATAATAAATCTGGTAAATACAAAATTTGTAGATATAAATACCTAGTACCCCCACTATATGACCTTTTAAAAATGAGTCATTTTTCGATCAGTAGACATTTTGCGAAAGAGACGTATTGCATCTAAGCCTTTTAGGTCAGTCCTAATATTTTGATCTGCAGTTCAATCAAAGGCCTTTTAATAAACACATACAAAGAGTCTAATATTTTTGTTTAGAGATAAGTATTGATGACAACAGGGTTTTTGTAAAACGACGTGCGTGCATCGCGTGCGGTTATAAACTCACTCAAGCTTTATCATAAAAAGACCTAAGTCAAAAAAGGATGTTTGAAAATTGAACCATAAATTATATGAGTTAAGATTCAATTTTCAAGTACCAGTTTTTACTTAGGTCTCTTTATGATCAACCGTGCGAATCATATTTTCTCAAAATACAACACATAAGTACGTGGCGTATAAGAGAAAACAATAGTAATACTTACTCATTATATTTTAAAAGATCTGTTCCACATTGTGAACTAAAAGAGAATGCCTATACCACGTACCACATTGCGTCTCAAGTATATTAATCAGAAATCAGAAACGTTTATTTCCAATAGACCAATCACAGGCACTTTTGAATTGTCAAAATGTCGGAGTGTCAAAAACAAAAAGTGAAGCTAAATTGCATGTTCCAAAGCATTGATCTCTATGGAGAAGAACGTGCAAGAAACTACATGGACACTCTTTTAAATCATATTATGAATTACATAAATCTTGGTTACATATTTCTTGTCGCTTCTAATATGTGAGCACAATGTAGATAAGTAAAAAAAAAGTACAAAAAAAAAACTTGCAGCACTGGCAGCTAAACCAAAAATAATGTTTTATTTATGTGTATAATGCTAATATATTAATAATAACGCAATACACTAGTCAGCAATTCGATCTAAAACTCATACCTATATAATATGCAAATTATAATAATCACGACGGTTTAAAATTGCTATGAAATATGGGGCGTTTTCTAACTTTTTTCAATCATCATCATCTTCCTGCCCTTATCCCGTGTTATTTGGGGTCGGCGCAACACGTTTTTTTCTTCCACTCTGCCCTGTTACTCGTCATGCTATCACTAACTTCCTTTTCTTTCATATCACTCTTCACACAATCCATCCATCTTTTCTTTGGCCTCCCTCTCCCTCTCCATCCATCCACATGTAAACTCATAACTCTTTTAGTAACATGCATTTCATCCCTCCTCTTCACATGACCATACTAAGACAAACGATTCCCTTTCAACTTTTCAGTCACTGGCGCCACTACCTCCTTCTAACTTTTTTCAATATTTTTAAAAAATGCGGTTATATATTAAAAAAATATTTTAGGTAGTGAAAAGTTAAATAAAAACTACACTCTTGAAAGTAAATTTGCTTTAACGCAAGTAGGTACGGATCCCCATACTTTGGACAATCTCTTTTTATAACTACACCAAATTTTATTACAAACTGACAATATTTACAAAAAATAGTCCAATGGCTTAAGGTGAAAAGCGTCAAGGTAGAACGCGAAATTCAAATTTTCTTAAGTTTTTTGCATTTTGCATTTCAGTGCCAGGTTCATTAATACTGCCGTCGTAATTAAAAAGAGCACAACTATATTTTTTTTATGAAATTGTGTTAAATACATATTCGGAATCAGAAAAAAACACTTAATCCGAAAAACGGAACAAGGATCCAGACCGGGGAACGTGCTCCAAAGAAGGCGAAAACTGTAAAATCGGCCGGAAAAGTTATGGCCACCGTTTTCTGGGATTCACAAGGTGTGATCTACATCGATTACCTCGAGAAGGGTAAAACAATTACAGGGCTTTAATATGCCGATTTATTGGGCCGATTCGACGCCGAATTAAAGAAAAAACGACCCTATCTGGCGAAGAAAAAAGTGCTGTTTCACCACGACAACGCACCGGTTCACACGTCTGCCGCCGCCATGGCCAAATTGGTCGAATTACGCTACGAATTGCTGCCCCATCCACCGTATTCTCCAGATTTGGCCTCTTGTGACTTCTTTCTGTTTCCTAATCTGAAAAATCACTCGCCGGGAATAGATATGGATCGAATGAGGAGGTCATCGCCGCCACGGAGGCCTATTTTGCAGAGTTTGACAAAAATTATTTTTCCGACGGGTTAAAAAAGTTGGAGCATCGCTGGGCTAAGTGTATCGAACTAAAAGGAGGCTATGTTGAAAAATAAATTGCCACTTTTCCAAAATTTTCGTTTACTTTTTGTAGGCTAAGTATTTATTGAATGACCCTCGTAACATCTTCAAATCGCGGCATGTTGAATTCCTACCGAAACGAAGGATGCTAAGTTTTAATCCCGAACGTAGTGAGGGAATTATAGGCTATTTATAACATCACGCTATGACACATAGGAGCGGAATATCGACAAAAAACTGTTGCCAAAACGGGGGAAAATTATTCCATTTGAGAGCTTCTGTGGCGTGTGCTGCGTTAACGGTTAAAGTTACACAAAAATTATGTACTACGGAATTGTTTACCAAAGACAGTGTCAGTCTTATCCCCTAGTCACATGGCGGTAAGTCCCCTCTTTGAGGAGTGGCTGGAGCGGCAACACGACGTCCTCACCTTCCGCATGACGCAGGTCCTCACCGGACATGGCAAATTCGGGACGTTCCTGAATCGGATTCAGGCGGAAGAAACGCCCGGTTGTCATCATTTTGTGGACCGTCCGGAGGACACGGTGGAGCATACGGTGGAGGTGTGCCTCGCTTGAGCGGAGCACCATCGTTTCCTTGTGGAGGCAATCGGCGGCAGCGACCTCTCGCGTCAGGCCCTGGTTCGGGCTATGGTCCTAAGCGAGGAGGAATGGCAGGCGGTGGCCTCCTTCTGCGAAGCAGTAATGCTACCGAAGGAGGCCGCACGCGTAAGGGAACGAATGTCCTCCCGCCCGACCCGCCGTGTTTCTGACCCCGACTACCAGCCACGGTAGACGCGGGCTTGCGGACGTCCAGCAATGGGTAGCTTGCCGTACGGCCGTCCGATAATTGATCGGACCGAGCCCAGTCGTCAACAGCGCGTAGACGCACACCTCAAGATGTCAGTGAACCGTAGGGGCCCGCTAGCTAGGACCGCGGAGAATTTCTGAAAAGGAAACCCGTAATCCTAGAACGCAAAGGGCAACTGAAGAACACAGGTGTGGTTTTAGTCAGTAAAAGTCTGACACGCCCTCCCGCTCCGCCCAGAACGCGAAAAGTCATTAGATGACATAATCTACTACAAAATTGGTAAGACACAAGTTACCTATACATAAATTAAAAAGCTATGAAAATTCATATTTCATTTCCCCCGGATGTAGACGCATTGGATACTCACATCTCGTGTCAGTGGCTCGGCGTTTCTTCTCCAATACTTCTTGTATCTCTTCCACTTCAATTTTAATCTCCATTTCATTAATCTGTGATTCAGGATGCTGCAGTGGTGTGTCTTCTACATCCGGATAGCCATTATTTGTATTTTCAAGTTTTATATCTAAACATAAACAAATAAATAAACACAATTGGTTAATAGTCATCATCATCATCTTCCTGCCCTTGTCCCATCTTATTTGGGGTCGGCGCAACACGTTTTTTTTCTTCCACTCTGCCCTGTCACTCGTCATACTATCACTAACTTCCTTTTCTTTCATATCACTCTTCACACAATCCATCCATCTTTTCTTTGGTCTCCCTCTCCATCCATCCACATGTATACTCATAACTCTTTTAGTAACATGCGTCTCATCCCTCCTCTTCACATGACCATACCAAGATAAACGATAGGAACACACACAAGTTTTTTTTAATAATGTTTATTTTATTGTGTGTATGTTGCAGTCAAAACTCTTAACCAGTCAAAAGTACTATTGACTAGCAAAATCAGTCAAAAGCACTTTTGACTGAACAGGTTGGTCAAAAGTGGTTTTGACTGAAAATTATTGGTTATTAGTACTTTTGACTTCAAATTTGCAGTTAAAAGTACTTTTGACTGACGCTCTTCGTCAAAAGTAGTTTTAACTGCAATAAAGCTTCAGTCAAAAGCACTATTAACTCGTTAGATGTGGATAAAAAGATATTTATTAAATGTGAAATCGTTTATTACGAAAAATTTGGCAATACAATCAATACAAAGAAAACATACACTTAAGAATTATCATTAAAATAGGTAATCAGAAAATTCACAGGTTATAAAAACACAGTACCTATATTTAGCACGTTCTCTACTAATAATGAGTAATATAAAAGTTAATATGTATGTGCGTTTGTCGTTATTTTTATCGACCACCTTATCTTTTTAAGAGTTTTGACTGATACGACCAGTCAAAACCACTTTTGACGGAATCACTTAGTCAAAAGTACTTTTAACCAGCTCCATCGGGCAAAAGTACTTTTAACTGTTATTTTAGTCAAAAGTATTATTGACTAAAGCATACGGTCAAAAGTACTTTTGACTGATTTTGCTAGTCAATAGTACTTTTGACTGGTTAAGAGTTTTGACTGCAACATGTATATGTTACCAGCAGTCTGTATAATCCGGTATTCTATATTATACCAAGGCAATGTATAGAATAACGTGTAGGTAATGTATGAAATATTATTCATTTTTTTTATACTTTGCCTAGGTAATAATAATACAATTTTATTTATTTATTTAAACTTCATGTACAGTAATGGTACTTATGCAGACTTAATTGAACAAGGCATTCTCTACCAGTCAACCTTTGGGTTAAAAGAGACATCACTGTGGTAGGTGTGCACAATAAACAAATAACAGATAATTCAAACAGAAAAAATTAAATAAAAAATAAGTTATTTATAATAATAAAATACATATATATGCTAAAATTATAAACTAATAAATACTATGAAAAATATCAAATCATTAAGAGAACTTAATAATAATTCTGACGAAGACGAAACTAAAGTTGAGAGGACTCCAAGTAGTAGTTCCGACTTTTACGCTCAAAGGAAAACTTACTTTCAGCTTTTTTGACAATACAGAATCCGCAGCTGTAAAATATGAGCAAGGAAGGTGATGTAATTTTAGAGCACCCCGACACGCACAGGTCGGGTTAGAAGTACTTGTAAGCAAATTACATTGCAACGTGCGCAAACACTGCCTGTATTTAAAAGGCTTGTGAAGGATCATTACTTGCCACTGTGATCATGTCTTCGTTTCATCGCTTATTTCTCTTGCTTATATATTTATATTTTGTATGTATGTATATGTGTATCTATTTTAGTATTAAGTTTTGTTTACTTTTATATTTGCACCAAGTGCAACCCCATTTTGTGTCCAGGCAATCTCTATCCATTCTGGGTTTAAAAGGCCGCCAATTGTGGTTTTTTGTTGTATTACAATCCAATTTTTGAATTTGTAATTTGGTATGCAATAAAGTATATATAAATAAATAAATACATTGTGTTATGTATAGCCAGAACAAAGTTTAATTTATGTTAAGTTATGTATAAATACTCAGGTCCTATTTCTGTCCGCTGGGTTTAAAGTAAGGCTCATATTTCCGGGTGATTATAAAAAAATCTTGACCTAACCTATCCATGTTGGGGTGCCCTATAATCATGCCATTCTTTTCCTGCGATTTTAAGTAATAGAACATATTTCATTTGCCCGTCATTTTATAGATGGATAGGTTAACATTGATAAATATAGACCAAAATCTATTTATTTTACACATTACCAGTGGACTTGGTACTAAGTATATACAATCGCTAGGAATTGTATACATTACCTAGGTAAAGCACATATGTAATGGAAAATAATATTCATAATATTTCGTAAATTGCCTGGACGCCTCAGGTATTCTATACATAACCTAGGTATTGTATAGAATACTTGAACTATACAGATTGCCGGGATATGAATGCTTTCTTATCATCATCATCATTTAATTGTTAAATATTGAATGCATACCATCACTAGGAGGTTCCTCCTTAGGCTCAATGTCATCTTCTAGTCCCTCATAATATACTGGTAATTCTTTTTTGATAGCAACATATTCCATTTGACCGACACAATCTATACTTATGTTCACAGCTTGAGTTTCCACAAGCCCATTGAACAACGCTAGCTGGCCTCGGTTTATTGAAGGATTTGGCTGTGAAAAATTGTCAGTATTAAATAAAATAAAACTACTAATAAAATTACTTTTAAAGACACAAAAATTTATCATGGTTCATGAGTATAGTCAAAAGTTTTCAGTCTCCACAAATGGTAATACTTAGGCATGAATTCCTTTGTCGCTGACGTCGGTCGCGTACGTCGGTCGCGCGTACGAATATACGTTGTGTTCTATATAGCACCACACTGTGACGCTCACATCAGCGGCGCGCGACTTGCTACGCGCCGCGTATGGCGCGCGTCTGTCTCGCTCGTCAGCGCCGCGTACGTCGGTCGACTGACGCGCTATAGAACGCTACGAGCGTCCTCACTCCGTTCCCGACCGTCGGCTAACGGCCAAAATTAATAACCAATCTGTAATCCAAGATAGAAATCAATCGCAGATATACAACGATCTACGGATCGATCTCCAATCCATGTCCCAATAACGAAAAAAGGCGATCCATCTGTTGCTCAATCCGCAGATAGCTGACAATCCGTTCCCTCTTGATCATTCCGTTTTATGCAAAACTTATGAATATAATTATCGTTGATTTATGCACAATATAAAATAATTATGCTTAAACAAATGTTCTTATTTATTGTAGGATTTTTTTCTTGTAACACATCTATTTAAATTAAACTTGAATGGTTAAATGAACTTTTACAATGGTGACAAAAATTTAAATATTTTGGTTAAAATGGAACGTACGGACTCAAAAGGACGCGTTTTTTTTATCTGTGATAGTTTGGCGCGCGGGTGTTTGTTTTTTTACGAAATATTGACTTGACGCCGAACGCTGTGTCTGCCGCCAAAACTTAGTTCCTTTGTTTATTTCCCTGTTAATTTATATGTTAGATTTTAATTAATACGACTAATCGATTCAAGCTATGGACTCTGAAATAGTAAGTGATTTTGTTTTACTTTATTGTCTTAAGGAGGTTTATTGACTCATTTTTTGGAATCGTTATTGTGCGCGTTTCTTTATCATAAACATTTTTACTATAACGATTGGTCCTTATTGTAGGTGAGAGGCAAACCCCTATCGAAAGAGGAGACGAAATCTTTGCTGAGTTTGATAGAAAACAGCACAGTAATTCTGTCAAAAACCACAAACGCTACCAACAACAAGATGAAGACAGAAGAATGGCTCCGACTAGCGAATCGCTTTAATGCCACTGCCACGGTTCATCGTCGGACACCACAGCAACTACGTTTGAAATGGGAGAACTTAAAAAAGAACGCTCGTAAACGTAGTACTAAAATAAGAATGAACCGGATCCAAGTAAGTCTCAGTTGCTTTTTTCAAAGTTCAATAATAAGGTGATTGATATTTATCTAATAAATTTCATTTTTACAGACTGGTGGTGGTGCACCAGATTACATACCCCCCGATGATGTACTGGACAGAGTAGCAGATTTGCTTGGAAGTACAGCCACTGGATTCATTGTGCCGTTTGGTGGTGATAAGGAGCCAGAACTTTATTTTGGTGGTGATGGTGATGGTAGTGGTGATGGGCTTATTGGGGGACAAGCTGAGGTTTTACCAATAACCTATGAAAAAGGGTTAGAAAACTCAATGTCTGTACCAATGTCAATAGACACAGGTATGAGTACATCAGTGCCCAAGTTTATAGATACGAATATGAGTACTATAATACCAGTGTCTAATGACACTGATGCAAGTACTTCAGTCCCAGTTTCTTTAGACTTGGATGAAGTTTCTGGATGTGTGCTGACGGGAGTTCCTGGTCCAGTTATAAGTCTAGCAACACCCAAGAGGCTTACATTAAGTACACCTAGAACAGGTAATGGTTCTTTGTTTAATCATTAATCGTTTAGGCAATTAGCTTATGAAGCGGTGAAGAATATATTGTAATTTCAACAGTTTTGCCTCAAAAATATTAATTATTTTTTTGGATTCATTTTTATTGTTACTTAGCTGCAGCTACATAGGAGTGAGAGAACAGATTTAACTGAATTTAGATCTAGATACCTCATTCCTGAAAACATTGTTCCCATGTAATAGCAACTACTATTGTCCTTTCAGGTGAAACCATCAGGAACAGATTGTAATAGACATAATATGTTAAAAAGTTTCTAACATAATACTTTTCTTAGTATTGATGGCAATCTAAATTAAATATAACTACTAATATTGCTTTTTCAGTAGTTTGCATACACATTTTGATAAAAACCAACTAACAAGTGAACTGGTATTTGGTAAGATAGACATATTTCTGAAAATTTGCTTAAAACTTATTTCTTTTTCAGGGAAGAAGAAATCTAAAATGGCAGACGACAGCAAGGTGTCCAGGAATCTTGCTCTAGCAGACTATTACAAAGCCAAGAAACTTTGTTTAGATGCAAAACTACAAAATATTTTATTGCAAAACGAACATATAAAATTAGAAAATATAAAACTGGAACTTGAAATAAAGCAGTTACACAAGTAATTTTGTTTTTTTTTTTTTAACACATTATTACATTTGTGTGTAAAAAAAATAACAAAATTACTTGTGTACTTATTTTGTATTTAAACAAAGTTTCTTGGTAGCGTGTAAATTAAATTTGTTATGTATTTAATTTGTAAAGAATAAAATAAAACTGAATTGTTACATAATGTTTTATTTACTCATGTAAAATAATTGATAATAAGATCAGTTCTTGTTTGGATATCTTGATCATCCATGTTTTGAATATTATTTTCATCACTTGTATTTGTTATTTCCAAGTTAACCTCAGGAGAAACTTCTGCAATATTATTATTCCTACATATATTATGTAATACTGCAGTAGCTGTAATAATAGCCTGGACAACTGGCAATGAAACACGTAGTGTGAGTGCCACAACTGGGAATCTACGCTTCCAAACACCAAATGTTCTGCAAACAAACATACACTTTGATTAGATTATAATTACCAAGATCATTAAATGTGTACATAAAATAATGCAATACCAAGAAAAAATGTGTATTCTGTTATAATGTAACTCATAGTTAATCGGTCCATCTGTGTGCCAAATGTCATTGAAATCTTTTCACTTTTCAGTGGTTGAGTAACAAACAAACATGTTCACAAACTCATTTATAATAATAGTAGGATTACCTTTCAATTGTATTTCTAGTCCGAATGTGTGCTTCATTGTATTTACGCTCAGCTTCACTCCTTGGATTTAATAGAGGTGTTAATAAATAGCTTCTGTTTGGATAGGCACTATCCCCGAGTAGCCAGCGGCCGTTTAACTGTCCTGCATCACATTGAGCTGTAAAAATATAGAACCATGTTTCAATATTATATTTCACTAACTAGTTATAAACCGTATAGTGAAAATGTTACCTCTGAGAATAGAATTATTGAAAATAGTTGCATCATGGGCAGAACCCGGCCAGCGAGCAACCACATTCATGAGCCTCAAATCGGAATCACAAACAGCTTGCACATTGATAGAAAAGTAGCCCTTCCGGTTCCTATATTCCTCACCTAATGTTTGACCTGAAAGAAGTTTTGTGTCATTTAAATAAGTACCTATATTAATTTGCATAAAAAATTATGTTTCATAAAGTTAATTAAATTAAATTGAATTCCTTACATGGAGATTGTATACGAATATGAGTGCAATCTATTGTGCCTAGAACCCGGGGAAATCCAGCCATCTCATAGAATTTTTCTGAAGCCCCACTATGTATAAAAATATATTTATCATAGAAGTAGGCGATTGCTGATGAAATATCCCGTATTATACGGCCTGCTGTTGATTTTGATACTCCAACAAAGTCAGCTACGGAAATCAGCATAGTGCCTAATGCGTAAAATCTCAATGTCATCAAGAGTTGATGAAGCGGTGGCACTCCATGATTTCTGCAATCATTTTTACACATTTTTATACCATAATACAAAATTCCTAAAGTTTTTACTAGACATTTATCATTAACTTTTGAACTCACCTTGATGAGGTTACACGGACGACCGGCATAATTTCAGTCAACAAGGAATTTACTGCAGATTTCGATAACCTGAACCTAAATGTAAAGTCAGCATCATCCAGACTCTGCATATAATTCATCCTTTTCATTCTCCTTGAAGTAGCGCGTCGGCGTTGTAACTCTTCATCCGCTTCACTATCTGTACTATCCCAATCTGATAACTCAGCCAGGACCTCCATATCACTGTCACTATCACTGGAGAATATCGACACTGCCATTTTTAACAAATCAAATCCGTAAACCAAATCTTAAATCCAACGAAATTCTAAGATTGCGATTGAGATTGTTTACACCGATCAAAGCAACTGTCAAATTCGATGGATAGATTATTGACACGCTCAAAGTGTCATTTCCGAACAGAGGTTGATCCAAAATCTGTGATCCGTCCTCTCAAGGATAGCTTGGTTTTTAAGATTGCGATTTCAATCCGTGGATAGCTTTTTGGCACGCTTTTTTACCAATCTGGATTTTATTTTCGATCTTCAATCCAAAAAATTTGGATTAGATCGATTATTAATTCTGGCCGTAAATGGTACGCGCGCGCGTATAGTCGCCATGAATATTGATACCGAACGTGTGATTGCCGAGGTGCGCCTACGTCAGTTTTTACTTTCATTCTAAAATAATTAAAGAACTTTTCCTCGTCCTGACGTAGCTTTTCAAATAATGTAGAAAATTCACAATTCGTCACCCTATCAGCAACAATTGGGTGAATATGATATCTTTTTCTACATTGACGCCGTCTCCGCTTGCGTAAGTATGCCGCAGCAACTAAACAATTTATAAACGGGTTCATAATTATCCCAAATCCACTTGGAGACGCCTGTACCGTGGAGCGGGAGCGGTTGGTATCGCACTACGGATGTTTTCATTGGTGCTGATGGCCATCGCGCTACGCGACTGACGGTACGCGACCGACGTCGGCGACAGAGGAATTCAGGCCTTAAAGAGCCTATTACACTACGCGATATTCAGCACACAATATTCAGGCTGTCTTATTTTTCGTTCCAAGTAAGACCGGTCTAACCCTTATTACACTACGCGACATCAACTAAGACTGTCTGAATATTGAGTAGTGTAATAGGCCCTTAAGAAGTGCAAGACAATTGGCATGAGCTAGATAGGAATCGAATGTACTGCGACTCACCTTATTTCGAATGCACGCTTGTGCGACACACTAAAGCTAGACATCACGCTGGTGTGACAAACAATTGCGCGACAGTAGTTTGACACTACGTTAGTGCGACTAACAATTGCGTGACTGCTTGTGTGAGTACTGTAATGTGACAGTACATTGGTACAATATTACAGTTGTTTGTACCTCACCTGCCTAGATAGCTCGACGATGCCCGGCGCTCGGCGGGGCTCTTAAGACCTTATAATATGTAAATTCTTCAGATAGAACTACACTAGCTTAGCTCACACGTGTGCCAAACACGCCGGTCTGGGTGCGTCGGTCTCCATACATTTTATATGGAAACTAAGAGCTACACTTAATCGCCACGCGACTTCGTTCTACATACAAATCAGCCCCCCTAGACAAGTTACAATCATTTCGTTTCGATTCTCTTTTCGTCGATCGCCTCGCGTAGGCCACGACTCCGATTCCTTAATTCTGACGTCATCTCAATGCTCAGTCACGTGGTCAGAACAAAGGAATAGAAGGCGTGGCACACTCGATGCGATCAACGAAAAGAGAATTGAAACGTTGGCTAGAGGGGCAGGCGTGTTGCACGTGTGCGTCGGTCTAATGTAGTTCTAGTATTCATATTGCACTATGTGCATTTGAACTGTGGTGAGTCGCAGTGCCGTTATGTCGCAAAGCGTTAATTGCACTTCTATTTGTCGAGCTCACATAGTACACTTAATGGAATCACCACATTGACTAAAATTACTAGTTTATGAGAATTAATTTCTGTTGAAGAATACCTCACCTCATTCATCATCTGAGCAAACAGCTCTTCGGCTTCCCGACATTGTCGCTGCAGTTGGCAGCATTGCTTTAGTTTAGCATAGCAGAAAAAGCAAGCAAGAGTCGGTCTAGTGTCTTCAGTTACAAACTGCAATAAAACATGTCTTACAGTTTTTTTGTTCTGATTAATAAAGAAACTTGAAATTTAAACAAACTGGCAACATATTAGGATGTTAGCTATCAACTTACTGGAATGTGTGTCAGCGACTCATACAGGTCCTGCATGTTCTTGCCGACCACTGCATACATGCGAACATTCTCCACCAAACATATCCTACACATTGGCAGCTTTTCCATCTTTGTATATTATTACAATTTGTTTTTTCTCATGTATATTATTACAATTTCTTCTGGTATCTACGAACATTCCACAAATGAAAGCTCGTAAACCCCATTATCACAGGGTAGTAGTCTAATCTCTCGTAGGAGAGGAGAGGAGAAGGTCCATCATACTACTTTGTACTCCATGGTATATGTTAGTCTAGCTGAAAGGGTAAGCACAAGGGTTAATCATTAAGTCCGCCTTTGTACCTTTGTGTTGTAAGAAATATTACAACAAATAAATAGGTTTTAGTAAAAACAAAATTCCTACAAAGGCGATTCAGTGCGAATGCAAAGTGATGTGGTGCAAATTATTATACTTGAAACTTTGCATAATTCATTCATATACATTATTTGTTTTTAAAAACTGCCTGTAGGCTGTATAGAAGAATCTAAATTTGGAACTTTAAAAATTCTAATCCAATTCCACATGAATAATAAAGACTGTTATTATTAGTTTTACAAAACTGCCCTCAAATCATGATTCACATCACCAGACACTGCACACTGAACAAGCACCTCTACACCATAGGCATCACAGACAGTCCCCTGTGCAGAGCATGCATGCATAATAGCATAATCAGCCTTTTAATGTTCCCACTGCTGGGACTCAGGCGTCCTCTTTAGGAGAGGGAATGGGCCATAATTTTATTTACCCAGGTAATTTTACCCAGGTAGGCCGCTGCAAACACAACTTGGCAAAATGGGGTTTTATAGACCCATCGAATACTCAATGTGAGTGCGGAGCTCCTGTTCAAAACATGAGCCACATGTTGGAATGCCCCAGGTGTCCGTATACCTGCACTTTGGAGGATTTGATGAGTGCTACCGATGCTGCTATTAGTGTGGCCGCCTATTGGGCCCAAAAGGTTTGACGAGTTTACCATCGAATCGAAAAGAAGAAGAAGAAGAAGATGGGCCATAATGCACCATGCGGGCCCAGTGCGGGTTGGAGTTGTTGCAGAGCATGGATGGGGGGGAGACAATTGCATATATGCTCTTAAACTGCAAAGGTGTCACTGAAATACTCACACAAACCTTAGTATCCCCAAACTCACTTAGTAGTGCCCTGAAAAACCTGAGAGGCCTAATCTGTTTTTGAAGAGAGGTGGGCTGGTTGGAATAAGCCCACCTAAGGTTATGGCCGCCATGGCCTACATACAATGGTCCACATAGGACTAAGTGCAGACACCATACTCAGACATAACATAACATGGTTTATTAGTTACAGTTTTTATGAAAACATGCTAGTAAAATAAGTTGCTGACAAAATGCTAGTTTTGGTCAATGGGTCGTCTTAGGGGCGGATTTTTAAGAGTTGCTGCATGGTATTGAATTTGCGTGTAACGCATCGGATCGCCTCGCTACCACATTTGCGTTTAATCGCCTATGTGTAGGACACTGTCATCTTTATTTGTGATATTTGAGATTGAGCCTTTTGCAGCTGTTGTTCAAACTGGTATTTGTGATGCGGAGTATGCTCATAGTCTGTGTTACAACAGCTGAACCGCAATCCCGGTCTTCTATTGTCTCACAGAATTACACATATGTAACTGAGCTTAGCGATTCCTCTCATGCGCTTCAAGGAGCACTAGAGATGAAACGTATATACTGGAACAGGTTTTTGGAATAGGTCTGTGGCTGGACGCGCAAAGACTTATTCCATGCGCACCACATAAACGCGTCTCGAGTATTTAGGCGTACGGCGTCTGATGCGTAAATACTTGATGGACTACCTATTGGATGAACATGATAAGGTGTAAGAAACGTACAGGAAACACTATTTAAAAAAGAATACAATAAAAAAATAATAACATATAAACCAAAAAAAACATAAAAAAGCAAAAAATAATAATAATCCTGTAAATATGAACCTAAATGATTAGAAATTCATTTTGTAAATAAAACGAATTGAGACCTTTATACGCCAGCTTTTCTTTGAGTTTCTATATTTTTTATAAAAAAAACTGATAGCTTTTTTCCTAAGCTTGTTAAACCGAAAATACTTCATTACTTAATCGTTTCGATATTACTTCTACGTACGAAGACTCGCTAAATAAGGAAACGTCAATAAACTCGAGACGCCTAAATACTCGTGGCCCTAGTTTTTGGAATAAGTATTTCGGCGGACGCGTACTTTTAAGACTCAGTACGCATTCTACCTAGTATATCTCACCTCTAAGGAGCACCTTTTCATTATCATCTATTTCCTTAATGAGTTGATCAGTTAGCCGATTGAAACAGAAGTTTACAAGATAATTAGTTAAAAGAAAATAAAGTTAAAATTACCTGATAACAAGACGATGAAACTAAGTCGTAATCACTTACTTATTTGTAGAAAAGGTTTATATTTCAGAAGTAATTTAGCAAACTATCAAGACAAGTGAACGTATATTATAATATCGAAAAGAAATCAATATTGATGTTTTTCGTAATGTTTTGATTGATTTTAACTTGACAGATGTCAGGCTTCATTCCATTTTTTTTTTTTGTTTATAAGACTAAGGTCTAAATTCATACAGCCAAAGGGAATAACGTAACTAAACGAAAATATGATTTTCGTTTAGTAGTATAGAGTGGTATAGAGTCAAGCTATACCACTTTTTCTAAAGCGTTAGCTTTACATACTCTTTGCTATTTATTAATTAAATATGCACTAATAAACACATTTCCTTAGTAGATAGTTTGAATCAATTTATTTTTTAAGACCTATCCATAGACATACATAGACCCCCACACGTATGGGTTTGATGAAAAAAAAAGTTGTGACTTTCAGTTACATATACTAAGTATGGGGAACCCCCAAAATTTACTAATTTTTTTTTCTATTTTTTTTGTGAAAATCTTAATGCACAGAATAGGACATCTACTTACCAAGTTTCATCAGTATAGTTCTTATGGTTTCGGAAAAAAATGGCTGTGACATACAAACGGACAGACAGACATGAACAAGGATTCCGTTTTTTGCCATTCGGCTACGGAACCCTAAAAATTAATGTTGTTTCTGTTACGAGAAACGAAGCACAAAAAAAGATTATTTAGAAATATCCTTCAATAGCAGATATCAAAACAATCTTTCGTTCGGTTTTGGCGGGATTTTTCGAATGTAATTCAGTGATTGTTATATTTTTATGCAAATTGATTCCTGGATAATAAGATGTAAAATTAGTGTAGTTTTATACAGCAGACTACATTATTTCAGCGATAGTCCCGCCACTGCAACTTCCCTTGAAAAATCGTTCAGGATGGATTGTACGGTCCCTAAATGAGTCGACAGAAGCCAGCGTGTCAGCGATACTTTAGGCACATGAGTAGTTATACTTGTACAAACAAACAACGTGCGTTATGACGCACCCTACCCACACCCACACCCTACCAGACCCTAGACGAGTTTACTGACTGAGCCTGCGTTAACCGGTTTTTTCTAGTGTCTTCGCGTACGCAACAAGCGTACAGTGGACACGCACACATTCCCCGGGTGGTTGTAGTAGTGCAACCGATTCGCGCGGTTGTATGAAGCTTTGTCTCTTTTCCGTTTATCTACTCAGAGAGAGAGTGCTTTGGAGTCGTTAGAGATGATATCCAGCTGAGGTGACGTGGTAGATTTCAGTCTATCGCTTACTTTCTTCCAGCCCGTGATCAATTGAGACGGGGAGGCTGGATCGGAGTGATCTGAGCATGAACCTAGATACGCGTCACGCCGGTTGTCCCGAAGGATTAAGCTAAATTTCGTTGATGAGACCCAAGTGTATAATTTATATCGTTATATTATTTTTAAGGTATGCGCCATGTTTGACGTAAATAAACTCTTTTCTTTCTATGTTTCGCCAGTTATGTTAAAGTAGTGGGTACTTAAACATAACTGGCGAAACATTAGACCCTTTCAGTATAAATGATATTTATTTTGTAAGTAGGTTTAAAAAAACACTTTTACACGTCAATTTTTTTTTCGTCATTTTAAACTAGATGAGGCCGGTGTTTCCTAGCTGACTACCCTGAGAAGAAACACCGAAACAAATTCAGAGGTCAAAGTCTCTTTTAAAGTCCATACAGTTAATACAGTTAAGTATAGAGTATCATTAATCTAATGGCGGATTAACAATAGCAAGATTAGCAAATTCTACAGACCCCGTTTCTTTCATACATCCAAGAGGTATACCAAAGCTATACCCAAAGCTGTAGAGTTCATATACATATAGGGTGACTGGTAATTAGTGACTGATACTTAAACACGTGATTGTACTCATGATTACAAACAACTTTCCTAAAGATTTTTTTTTAATACTAATTAATTTAATCACAATAACAAAACAGCAGCATCAACAGTCTTTGGATATTATTTTACCGAAACAAGTTGATACATTGCTTACGTCATTGATAACGGGCGCCGAGCCTCTAACAGCTGACAGGGTTAAGGCACTCGCGCGAAACTAAATCTATCAATCAGCTGTTTTGTTATTGTGATAAAACTAATTAGTTTAATTTAAATTAGTTTAAAAACAGTTTCTTTGGGAAAGTTGTTTGGAATAATGAGTACAATCACGTGTTTAAGTATCGGTCATTAATTACCAGTCACCCTATATACCATACTAGCTTCTGCCAGCGGCTTCGCCCGCGTGAAAGTAGGTTTCTCCTAACAAACTTTGGTAGATATTTATAAGATCTACAATTAATTAGAACATTTTATGGTTCTATCTTTTATAGTTTAGGCAGCGTACGCAAAATAAGTAATTTTTCTGGTTGACTTTTTACACCTTGTGTCCGAAAAACTCAAATATCTTACGGAACCCTATTTTTTTCCAAAATAAAATATAGCTTATGTTACTCGTGGATAATGTAGCTTTCGAATGGTGAAAGAATTTTTAAAATCGGTTCAGTAGTTTTTGAGCCTATTCATTACAAACAAACAAACAAAGTTTTCCTCTTTATAATATTAGTGTAGATGAAATCTAACCGATTCCGGATTATCCATCCATAGGCAGACAAGACCGTCGGACTATCTTTTGAGCATGTTAAAAAATGTTTTGGTAAATTGTCGTTTTAATTAAAACAACTGTGACCATTTTTAACCGACTTTAAAAAGGAGGAGGTTCTATGTTCGGCTGAATGTTTTTTTTTTATGTATGTTCACTGATTTCTCGGTCAATTGTGGACAGACTTTGAATTTTTTTTCTTTTATTGAAAGGTTATGCCTCAAAGTTGGTCCCATAGAAATATTGTTATGATCTGATCATGAACTTCGAAGATGGACAGCTGTCATAACAAGTAAAATTGCTTTGTTTATACGTGTAGTCGATAACAGACTGAAAGAAGAGGGGGAATATATCGAAGCGAAGTTAGGCACCAGAACTCTGTAATAAATTAAGGTGATCTAACCGTGTTTGGGATTATTAGAATTGTCATGAGATACACTCTGGCTATAAGGTATTTAAGTTCGACTGAGGGGTACTTTTTAGTGGTGACACCATAACTAAAAAGTGTAAAATAAAAAACCTTTTACAAAAAAAAAATACAACCGACTTCAATGTGAAAATAACACTGAAAAGTGCAAAATAACTTTAATTTCGGAAGTCTGTGCTAAATATCGAAGAGATCAAACTATTAGGAAACATCAACTTCCGAAATTAAAGTTATTTTGTACTTTTTAGTGTTTTTTTACAGTGAAGTCGGTTTTTATTTTGTAAAATGTTTTTTTATTATATTTATAGTTTTTCACCAGTGTCACCTGTGTGTAGCTAATCGTATTAGGGCTTTCAAATAACGAATGTTTTGAATACCGATATTAATGTGATCTCAATACCGTGATCAGGATCACGGTCTTGAACACAAAATAATGCAATTATAGGACTAAAATAATTAAAAAAATTTTTTTTTTCTAATTACTCTTTATTATGGTTACATACCTACTGCAACTAATAATACAAAATTCTCTTGTTGCTTAGCTGTTACCTGCGAACGCTACTCTTCCATTTTCGGGCAAACTTGTAAATAATAATAATATAAAAAATAAATAATAATAATAAAATTTTATAAGTTGTTTTATTGTACAATAAAGAATTAAATAATTAATATATTTAAAAATGAACCCCTGTTTCTCCTGGCCACGCTATAATAACATAAGAACGGTTGGATCAATTCTAATAATTCCTTTTTTGAAAAGAAATTTGAAAGCAAGAATCCACGCTCACACAAGTTTTAGGGTACCATACCTCAAAAGAAAAAAAACTGGACAAATGCGATTCTCCGAAACTCCATTCGGAAATTGAACTATTTACATAGGTAAGTTTGTACGGAACCCTCAATGCGCGAGTCCGACTCGCAATTGCCCAGTTTTTTAATTCTAGGATATGCCGGTTTGCAAACTGCTCATTTAAACTGGACGCCATAAAAACATAACTTGTAAAAAAACCAAAGCTCACAACTCAGTTCTTCTACCGTAAAAAGTTGTGAGATCCATGTAATACAAAGTCCTTGATGACCTAGATTGACTCGAGTGACTTGGCAATCGGACTAAACAATCAAATTTAATATAATACGTATTACTACGCATGTACATCACAATGCGATTGCCAAGACTGAGTTGCGAGCCTTGGTTTTATTACAAGTTTTGTTTTTGATGGCATCTCATTTCTTTATAGTTTTACTACTACTAGTCAGACTACATTAATTGTAAAATGTTTTAGTTTTTCATTGATTTATACACTAATTGTATTCTAAATTTCTTAGCTTCTATGTCTGCAAGAAGCTATTTTTGTCTATATCGCACTTGTACAGTATTTTACCATTGTGCGTACGAAGATGCCTTTCTAAAGTATCCTTCCTACCAAAACTACGCTGGCACATATCGCAGCTGTACGGCTCCTCACCAGTGTGCGTACGAATATGAATTTTTAAATTACCCTTACTACTGCAAACACGGTGACATATATTGCACTTGTACAGTTTCTTACCAGTGTGCTTACTAATATGATATCTAAACTTATCCCTAGTGCTGAATCTACTCTGGCATATATCGCACTTGTACCGTTCCTCACCAGTGTGCGTACGAATATGCTTAAGTAAATTACACTTCAGGCTGAAATAACGTTTACAAATGTCACACTGGTATGGTTTTTCACCAGTGTGCGTAGGAATATGCCTTTCTAAATCACCTTTCCTACTAAAACTACGCTGACATATGTTACACTTGTACGGTTTCTCACCAGTGTGCGTACGAATATGAAGCTTTAAACTAGTCCTACTACTGCAACCAAGATTACATATGTCGCACTTGTAAGAGTTCTTACCAGCGTGCGTATGAATATGATATCCAAAATAATCCTTACTACTGAATCTATTCTGGCATATATCGCACTTATACGGCTTCTCACCAGTGTGCGTACGAATATGCTTAAGTAAATTACTTTTCTGGTTAAAACCACGCAGACATAAGTCACATTTGTAAGGTTTTTCACCAGTGTGCGTGAACCTATGCCTATCTAAATCACCCTTCCTACTAAACCCACGTTGACATATATCACACTTGTAAGGTTTCTCACCGGTGTGCGTACGAATATGAAGTGTTAAAGCATTCTGAACACTGAAAGCATGCTGACATATATCGCACTTGTACGGTTTCTCACCAGTGTGCGTGCGGATATGATTTGTTAAATGAGTCTGCCTATTGAAACGACGCTGACATACATCACACTTGTACGGTGTCTCACCAGTGTGCGTACGAATATGTTTATATAAATATCTCTTACACCTAAACCTAAGTTGACATACATCACATTTGAAAGGTTGCTTGAATGTTACTTCATGTGTACTACTGTGAGTTGTCAGAATAATTTCTGTTTTTGATATTTCATTCCTCATTTGCTCTTCTGGAATTACATCCTTCACTTCAATTCTCCGTGTGTCTTCTTTCGCAGTGCCCGCCCCTGCGATTATAAATATGGTAAGTACAAAATATGAAGTAGGTATCCTAGACACTTGTCTGGACTAGGCCCCATGCAGGTCGCATGAAGATTCAGGTATCTAGATCAATCGTAAGTCAAAGAAGTCAAAGATCTTTGACACACATTAAAGGCAACGAACTAAGCGACATTTTACAAAACCTATTTTCTCAAAGTGAGATTTACTAAGTATTGTAAATTATCGAATTTCAATGGGATTAGTTGTGGAAATTTTAAAGATCTGTTCTTAATAAATCGAGGTTTTATAACCACGCAAAATGTTATTACAATCCGGCAGCCTTTACAATTAATAGTCTAATGATTTGAACATAACAGTTTCGATGATTCACACTAAAGTAAACAGACCATTCTTCCTGTGGATGCTTTGAGAGATCTGGCCAGTGATTTAACGATCACATTGATGAATAATTCTGCATATTTTTCAAGGCACTTGGGTAAGCTTAAAGACGACATGGTAAAATAAATTTATATTTTGAAATTAAATTTTCCTTCAAGCGCAAAATTTGAAACTACTACTTGAAGTCCTCTCAACATTAGTTTGGTCTTCGTCATAATTGTTATTTTTAAGTTCTCCTAATTACAATGTATTTATTAGTTTATAATATTAGCATATATAAGTATTTTATTATTATAACTTAATTTAATGATTCTACATTCCACTTGATATTTATCTGTTATTTCTTAATTGTGCACACCTACCACAGTGTTGTCTCTTTTAACCCAAAGGTTGACTGGTAGAGAATGCCTTGTTGCATTAAGTCCGCCTATGTACCACTACTGTACATGAAGTTTAAATAAATAAATAAATATTTTAATTCTCCCGGATTGAATACTCACTTCTCCAGTCAGTAGCTCCGCGTTTCTCCCCCAATATTTCTTGTTCTTCTTCCACTACAGTTTTAAACTCCATTACATCTAAATCTGTTTCAGAATGCTGCAGTGGTGTACATTCTATTTCTGAATAGCCGTTGCCATCTATAATTTCAAATTTTAGATCTGAACATAAACAAAAATTGTGAATAGTCGTAGGTACCCAATTTTTATAAATTGATATTTTATTTCATTATACAGGGTGGCACAATTGAACGTCCATATTTAAAACAGAAATTTAACATATGTAGTTAAAATAAAACAGACGAATTGTAAGGTAATAACTGTTTTTTAAAATGATGAGCCTCTACGGCGGCACTCCTCTAACCGCAAACGAAAATAATTGACAACTTCCTACTTCAACTACGAATATTCTCCTTGAGCTGTTTGGTGTTTCTCAGATTATGACCATTTTGAGCAGCTATGCCGGCGTGAAATACTATCTAACCATTGAAAGGATTCCCAGCTTTTTTGCAGCTAGTTGTCGTTTGAAGTGACAGGTCACACAAATCTTACAATTTACTATTCTTGATTTTCAAGTTCTGGAGGCAAAAAACTTTTCAACATCGCAACGCAAAAAACAACAATAATAAAGACTGATTTGAAATTAAAAACTTAATTTATAGGTTATAGTCCTAATTGAACTTGTGGTCAATACCGTGGGGGCTTTCAAATTCCGGTATTGAAAAAATCCGGTATTTGAAAGCCCCACTCATGGTGATTAAAACTCCATGAGCCCACCTATTCAACGACGCAGGCTACATGCGCCCGCGCTTTCTACCTCACAAAAAATATGATACAATATGCTACACATTCTATTGCGCCAACCTGTATTTATGAATTACTTTTTGCTTTCTCAAACACTAACTAAAATATATGAATGTTTTCATGTCATTATCATCATGTCGATCTTAATGAAATACATACCATCACTTTGATGTTCTTCCTTGAAATCAATGATATCTTCTGGTCCCTCATAATATACTGGTAATTCTTCTTTGATAGTAATATTTTCCATTTGACCAAGTCCAATTATACTTATGTTCACTACTGGAGTTTTCACGAGCCCATTGTACAATTCTAGCTGGCCTTGGTTTATTGAAGGATTTGGCTGTGAAAGTGTCAGCATTAGATGAAATAATGATTACTTCTCAAAATGCTAATAATTACCATGGATCATGAGTCACTCAAAAGATTGGTAAAAAATCTAAATATATATTATAATAATAATAAATATCATTTATTTCTCTCATAAAGGTACATATTCGATATACTCTGACTTCCATCTTAAATGTGGCCCTGGATGACCGAGCGTGGCTACAAGCTACGCTACCCATTCGTTTTGGTGGGCTCGGCATCCGCAAAATTTCTAGTGTAAGCCTACCGGCGTTCCTGTCTTCGGTCCACAGCACTCAACAGTTGACCAATAGAATTTTGAGTCCATCATTGGTTAGCTGTGAGGTGCCGTGCTTGGCCGAGGCCGTAACCGCCTGGAAAATGGCTTGCCCGAACAAGGCGTTGCCCGAGAACCCATCTTCCCAGAGACAGTGGGATGAGCCGCTCTGCAGTTTGGTACGGAATAACCTTATTAACACGTCCACCAATACTGCTGAGCGTGCCCGCCTACTGGCTGTGGGTGAATGGGAGTCGGGCCTCTGGCTACAGACACTACCGTCGCCCAACATAGGTACTATGCTGAGTGACACCACCTTCCGGATCGCTACATGCCTGCGACTGGGTGCTCCTAGCGGAGCTCCACATCGGTGTCAATGCGGTGAAGCAGTCGACTGCCTCGGACACCATGGCCTATCCTGCAGTAGAAGCGCTGGTCGGATAGCTAGGCACGCAAGCATTAATGACATCATCCGTCGAGCTCTTGTCACCGCCGGGGTGCCAGCTGTTCTAGAACCCAATGGCTTGGCACGCGACGATGGAAAGAGGCCAGACGGGATGACCATAATGCCCTGGAAGTTAGGTAGGCCTTTGGTGTGGGATGCAACATGTGTCGACACCCTTGCGCCATCCCATCTTCTGAGTACGGCAGGTTGTGCTGGGGCGGCTGCTGCAAGTGCAGAAAACCTCAAACGGCGTAAATATAATAACCTCATCGGAAGTTATATGTTTGAGCCGTTTGGGGTTGAAACACTAGGGCCATGGGGTCCGAGCGCTCATCGAGTTGTTCGTGATATCAGCAAACAACTGGTCGACTCTTCGCGTGACCAGAGGGCTGGGCTTTTCTTCGGACAACGAATCAGCATTGCTATCCAACGTGGCAATGCTGCCAGCGTTCTGGGCACTTTTCCTATTGATATCGATGTGGATGAATTTTTTGATGCCCAATAATTTCTTTTTCTACCCGTTTGTAAATATTATTATTTTTAGTTTGTATATATTCTATAGTTTTTGTGTTTCTTATAATTAGTATTAGAATGTTAGAGCAATTGTTATAAAAGTCCAAACAACCGAATTGATAAAGGTACATTGTAACAAGTTTATTTTACAAATTTTGCCTGAAGGAATATTATTAGTTCATTAAACCCCGAGCGAACTGAGGGCCGGCATTCGCTCGGTCATTGCCTTTCTATTGTGTCTCTAATTACGCTACCCAAAAGTTCATAAAATAAAAAAATAAAAAATTTAAAAATTAAATTAAAGTTTTCTGTTTTTATTAGCTGTTCTTTATCGACTTAAAATGGTAGCCACCATGTTATTACGTCATTCGACTGTGTAAGCTAAAGTGACAGCTGTCAACTGTCAACTAATTGGCCATACTGAGCGCATTTGTTTACACAGCCATCTGACGTCACGACCACAGAGTAAATATGGCGTCCACTTCTTTCTACATTTTCGTCAAATACGCGCGAAATTTGAAAATGTAAATTTTATATGCATATTATATATAGGTACTTAGACACTATTTTTTTTTTAGCAGTATAGAATCTAATTGAGACACTTTTCAAAAATGAGTGTAATACCCTATTGTGATACACAAGAAGTGCAACACATCTGCAACAGTCAATGAAATTCAGACACAACTGGCATGAGCTAGATAGGAATCACTACCACATTCAACTAAAATTATAAGTTATAAGAATAAATGTTTGTCAAAGAATACCTCACCTCATTCATCATCTGAGCAAACAGCTCTTCGGCTTCCAGACATTGTCGCTGCAGTTGGCAGCATTGCTTTAGTTTAGCATAGCAGAAAAAACAAGCAAGAGTCGGTCTAGTGTCTTCAGTTACAAACTGAAAAAAAATATATATCTTATAGTTTTTGTTCTTATAAGTAAATAGTTCCAATCCTAATACTACCAGTGCATAGTGTAGTACGTGAGCTCGACAAATGAATGAGATTATAAATCTTATGCGAAAATACTGTACTGCAGCTCACCTTATTAACCGACTTCAAAAAGGAAGATGTTCTATGTTCGGCTGAACAAAATTTTTTTTTTATTTATTTCTGTTCACCGATTTCTCAGTCAATTGTTTGAATTTTTTTTTTGATTGGGAGCTTATGTTTCCGAGTTTGTCCCATAGAAATATTGTTATGATCTGATCATGTACTTCGAAGATATGGAACAGAACTCCTCATAGGATGACTGAAAGAAGTGGCGGAATATATCGAACTGATCTGATGATAAAGCCTGAAGTTAGGCACCGGAACTCCGTAATAAATTAATGTAATCTAACCATGTTTGGGATTATTAGAATTGTAATGAGATGCAATCTGGCTACTTTATATATGGGGTACTTTTTAGTAGTGGTACCATAACTAAAAAGTGTAAAATAAAAAACTTTTTCGAACAAAGAAACAAAACTATTAAAGAAACACCGATTTCCGAAATCAAAGTTATTTTGCACTTTTCAGTGTTTTTTTTTTACATTGAAAGAAGAAAGAAAGAAAGAAAAATAATTTATTTGGTACAGCACAAGGCACAAAAATAATATTAGATAACACTAAACACTAAAAAATAAAATAAATTTGAAGTCGGTTATATATTTTTTTTTTGAAAACAGTTTTTTTTTAAATGCACTCTTGTTCCGACACACTGCAAATCAAATCAAATCAAATCAAATCATCTTTATTGTGGACTATAGGTATACATCATAAATACAGGTCTTAAATAATTAAAATAAGTTCAGCTATATCCCGCCGTTGAGGCATACAATAATAAAATACAAATCAGAGGTTAAAACACAATTAGTCATATAGTCTCGATACATTATTAAAATATTCCAAATTATAAATACATATAAATTCAATTCCAAGTCATATTAGTCATAATTTATTATAACAACGTAGTAGTAAATTAACGAATGTAGTAAATTAAGAAAAAGTAAAATAAAACATTAAGTAAGATACGTAATATATGTCAGAAATTATTAAATACTAAATGATAATGTCAACACAGAACAAAAACAAAAATTTATAGAATTAAATGAGAATGTCAACACAAAATAAAAAAACAAAATTAAAATAAATACAATAAATCGATTAAGAAAATAATGATAATAATGCAGCTCGACAACACGATGGTGTGACAAACGATTGTGCGACAGTAGTTCGACACCACGGTAGTGCGACTAACAATTGCTTGACTAACTGTAATTGGACAGTACGTGGGGGTAGTATCAAACTACTGTAATAATGCACATTACATACTGTTTTTAACCAGGCAACATATTAGGACGAAAGGTATCAACTTACTGGAATGTGTGTCAGCGACTCATATAGGTCCTGCATGTTCTTGCTGACCATTGCATACATGCGAACATTCTCCACCAAACATATCCTACACATTGGCAACTTATCCATCTTTTAACTCAAGATATATTAGTGTTGCTTGTATATTCTTGCGATTTCTTCAGTATCATTGAACATTCCACGAATGAAAGCTTGTAAATATCGTGTGTTTGTGAGCACTGCATTAGTGGACCCCGTTATCACAGGGTTGCAGTCAAATCTCTCGCAGGAGAAGAGAGGAAGCAGGCTGTAGGACTTTGTACTCCGAGATATATGTTCGTCTAGCTGAAAGGTAAACATAAGGATTAATCATTAAGTCTGCCTTTGTACCTTTGTGTTGCAAGAAGTTTATGAAATAAATTTTACTTATTTATTTGTTGGTAAAAATAATTTTCTTACAAAGGCGATTTAACGCGAACGTGAAGCGATGCGGCGCGTTTGCAACAAATAATTGATACTCTGTTGCGGTAGCCTACTAATGTTCTTGATGAGTGTTAATTATATGTATAGGTATATACAGGGCCACAAAAGCTAGCTATGAAAAAAAAATTTTCATTGAAAACTTATTTAAAAATAAATAATATTCACACAACTATCACACAACGCCGTCTAGTCCCAAGCTAAGCAGAGCTTGTGTTATGAGTACTAGACAACTGATAAACATACTTAAATATTTCTAAATACATACATATTATAGATAAAATTACAGCCAGACACAGAACAATTGATTGCGCTCATCACAGAAACATTTGTCCTGGGTGGAAATCGAACCCACAACCTCAGACATAGCAGTCAGGGCCACTAACCACTAGACCAACAGGCCAGTCAAAAAAAATACAAATATAAAATTAGATATCCCATAATTTATATTTATATATTTAATTATTCATTTAAGCTATAGCTGTTGGGGTTAATAGGTGGACACCAAAGCAAACACGGTTTTAAGGATTTGAAATGATAATTATTTATAAATCCTTTACTTTATATTGGAAGGTGTGTTTCAGTAATATTACGTGAGACGTGTGCTTCTAAGCAGGGCTAAAGGAATACAGTAACTGTAACCATACTAGGGATTTCAGTCAAGTGCTGACGGGGGGCTCAGACCAATTAAATACAATATTTATTGGTTAGAAAGAGAAAGATATACGTAGTGTTGAAGTAGGATGGATTTGTTTTTGTTATATTCCAACAATAGCCACATCCGAACATGGAATTGTCCAGGACATGGTAAGTTCCGATCTGGCAACCCTAACATGGGTGCTGACGAGCGAAGCGGACAAGATCAGTTGCTTGATATGTTTTTAGTTTTAAATTTTTAATAAAGGTCTTTTGTGTTTTGATCATTTACTTAGATTTTACTATACCTATATTATTTGCTGATTTTGACATATTTTATACAGTTTATTTTTATTAAAAAGTGTTTTACTTACTAAATTTACAATAATTTTAGTGTATAAGCATGTATCTATTATAGTTTAGTCATGTGATCAATGTTAACAATTTATAATTAATGTGTATTCATATTAGAAATTAGTATCATTTCATATGAGCTTGTGTTTCAATCTATTTCAATCCTAACATTATATAGTGACCATGGCATGCGAATTTGATACCATGACTTGATAAGGCAAGTGAATAATAAACTTTCAACATACAATACATTGTATGTAATTTATAAAAGAAGGAACTTCTGTCATCAACTAAGGTTATGTTTAAGTTTCAATTGTCGTTGGCGTCAATATGTAGCCGAATCATGAGCTAAATGAAAACCAAAACAATTTAATCAGTAAATTAACAGAACGTAAACATTATAATTGAAAGTCAAATGTACAGTTGAGACGATAAGAATAAATACAACAAATACAAAGTCATATTTACTTACTTTTTGTAGTAAAGGTTTATATTTCAGTAGTAATTATGCAAAGCATCAACAGAAGCTAACTTGTATTTTAATTTCTTATATAAAAATAATCAACTTCAACTTCAACTCTTCATTAATGGCATTTGTGGAAAAGACACCACAATTTGCATTGTTGATATTTTGTATTATTTTGATTGATTTTGACAGATTTCATTTCACTTCATTTTTTTTTCTATTCACCCCTTAGGGAAGGCTAAAGTAGCTCAACCATATCGCCTAATCTTTCGTCCATGTTTTCTTGAGAACATTCATTTTATTGTCATTGTACCTATTTTCTTTTTTGTTTATAAGACTAAGGTATAAATTCATACAGCCCAGAGAATACATAACTAAACGCAAGGCATAAAGTCCAGTTTTGTATCACCATTTATTAAAAAATGAAATTTAAAATTTTAATAAACCCCCGACTTAAAAAGAAATTAAAAAATAAGTTAATAAATTACTCTTTTCTCTAATCTGTAATCTTCTGACTAAAAAAGTGTGAAATAAAAATAAAATTAAAAATTTAAGTAAACCCCCGACTTACTTAAATTTTTAATTTTATATTTATTTCACACTTTTATATTATTCGCGGGACCCATTATTGTGATAACTACTTAAATTACATGTTCTTAAATATTATCAACTAGCGGTCCACCCCGAATTCACGCGGAGATCAATTCAGGTACCCTACCTACCTGATATAATATTATACAGACAAATCACACCCCACTTCTAGCATCGGGTTCTTGTCATCACGAGAAATGCTAACTGGTTAAGACGAATGTAACGAACCCAAACTCGACAGGTTTACTAGTAGGCATTTCAGAGTTTCCTCAGCCACTTCCCAGTTCTGGCATCATCCTCGTCATCACGAGAAATATATAGCACTAGTTAAAGCAAATCTAATGAGCCCAAACTCGATAGGTTTCCTAATCGGCAATCCAAGGTTACGTCTATTATCTTCGACCTCCATCATCAGAACAGCTCAATGGCACCAGCATGTAAAAGAGTATTTCAAATATTAGGTCACACATATATTTAAAAGTAAAGTAAATACCCATCAAGTGTTTAAGATCCCTACAGCAGTTAACAAACGAGCTGATGACCTTGAACACCTGGACAGAACTTCATAAATTGTAGCTAAGAACCATCTCGATTAGGTCAGCTTTCAAACAAAAAAAACTGCATCAAAATCGGTTCTGTCACTCGTTCCGCAACCACTAACTCCCGTTTCTTTGGCAGTTTGGCCTCCCTCTCCCTCTCCATCCATCCACATGTAAACTCATAACTCTTTTAGCAACATACATTTCATCCCTCCTCTTCACATAACTATACCAAGACAAACGATTGCCTTTCAACTTTTCAGTCACAGACTCCACTTCCAAACTTCGCCTAATATATTCACTTCTCACTTTATCCATTCTCGTCACACCACTTATCCATCTTAACATTCTATCTCTGCACGCTACGTGCAATCTTTTTTCATCCGTCTTTTTACAGCCCTACATTCTGATCCAAACAGTATGACATTCCTTATCACGGACTTGTAGATTTTACCCTTCAACTTGAAGGGCATCCGTGGGTCACAGGTTGTTCCCGTGGCCTCCATCGTGTCGCCATTTCATCCATCCTGCGTTGATCCGATGTGTTACGGCCCGGTTTACCTCACCATCTCTTGGGACAAGCGAGCGCAGGGTAGCCAGCCTTTCGGTTTTACAGGTTGCATTTTGAATAGTGTGTGCGGGAATTGCACGACTTGATTCCGCCATCTCTTTTCTACCATCGGACAACCCGAAGTACGGCGCGTATCCACTCTAACGTTGTTGAAACTTCAACAGACCGGACTAAACGTTTCGCTTCGATTCACACACACATCGAAGGGCTAGAACAATTCGCCTGTTGCGGTCTTCCCGTCCAACTATAATTTAGGTGTCTTCATAGACTAGAATAGGTTCTTAATAAACTCACGCCTAACGTTTATGTTTTCTTGCGTAAAGTTTTTACGATAATGTCTTTCGTAGTGACAATAGAATACGGATGTAACATTTTCTAATGATTTTGTAGTATTTAATTTTATTTAATTAATACAGCCACTGAACTTCACTGGAATAAAAAAAAACACACCAAAAAAAGCGCGCATCTTAAAATGGTGATATTGTAGACAATAATTCGAATATAGTGGTGATGGACCGATTAGCACACCGCACCATAATAGTCGATGTCACCATCCCACATGACGAGAATCTCATGAAAACTGTGAAAGAGAAACAATTCAAATATCTCGACTTAGCATCCAAGGTTGTCGACATGTAGAATTCGGCTATCATTGTGCCGATTGTCGTGACTGCCAATGGCCTTATAGCCAAAAGCTTCGACGACCATCTGTTGAAACTGTCGTTGCGCGGTTGGAACAAGGGCCTGATACAGAAGGCAGTACTCCTCGATACGGCTCGCTTTGTGAGGAGGTTCTTGTCTCTGAAGCCCTAACCACCGGTAGCTTGGACCCTGTTCCCGACACCGGCGGACCACTATATTTTATATTTTTAATTTTTATGTGTTAAAAATATTTAAAAATATGTATTGAAAATGAATATACGAAATAATAATAATAATAAGTTTATTGTCACAAAGAAATAATGTGATAAAACATTATCACAATCGTCAGCACAATTACCTTCGCTACATAATTTAGAAATTTGACAATAAATAAATTTTCGGCCATAGGAAACGCTGTGAAATCTTAAGTTCTTATTATATATTGCTGTCGAAACATATCCGTACACAGTAAAAGTGTTCATCATTACAGAAATTACTAATGTCTCAATGTACACGGTAGCGTCTGTCAGCACTCGAGTGCGCCAACTAAGCGAGATCGGGGCCGCAACCCACGCCACCCCGCCAGATCTCTCCCGTTGCTGTACGCAAGTATATTCGAAGCCTAAGGGCGAGCAAAGGGCCGCACGGCGTAGCAATGCGATTCCAGCGCTGCCACCGCGCTGCTTTGTTATTCCATATAAATAAAAGACGCGCAACTGCAGCGCTACACACGCGCATCAATTCAACAAGATTATCATGCTCGAACCACCATCCACCACACGGCACTTTGCGGCTAATTTGAAGGCGCCCTAACTGTATAAATTGTAAAACTGTGGTAAAGCAGATAATTTATAATCATATTAGTATGCACGCTATTACCGAAACTACGTTGACATAATATTACAATTTTGCGGTTTCTCACCAGTGAGTGTACAAATATGAAGTGTTAAATGTTTCATCCTACTGAAGCTACGTTGACATATATCGCACGTGTACGGTTTAGCACCAGTGTGCGTCTGAATATGCTTTTTTAAATTGCTCTTATCGCTAAAAAAGCGCTGACATATATCGCACTTGTACGGTTTCTCACCAGTGTGCGTACGAATATGACGTGTTAAATGATTCGTATTACTGTAACTATGCTGACATATATCGCACTTGTATGGTTTCTCACCAGTGTGAATACGAATATGACGTGTTAAACTATCTCTACTACTGAAGCAACTCTGACATATATCGCACTTGAATGGTTTTTCACCAGAGTGCATACGAATATGCTTAAGTAAATTGTTCTTCTGGGTAAAACTACTCTGACATATATCGCAATTGAACCGTTCCTCGCCAGTGTGCGTACGAATATGCTGAAGTAAATTACTGTTCTGGTTAAAACTACGCTGACATATTTCACACTTGTACGGTTTTTCACCAGTGTGCGTAAGGCTATGCCTATCTAAATCACTCTTCCTACTAAAACCACGTTCACATACATCACACTTGTACGGTTTCTCACCGGTGTGCGTACGAATATGAAGTGTTAAAGCATGCTGAACACTGAAACCACGCTGACATATAACACATCTGTAAGGTTCCTCACCAGCGTGCGCACGCATATGAAGTGATAAGTAACTCTTACTACTGCAACCACGGTGACATATATTACATTTGTATGGTTTCTTAACATCGTGCGTACGAATATGATATCTATAATCATCCCTATTACTGAATCTATTCTGGCATACATAGCACTCGTACCGTTTTTCACCAGTGTGCGTACGACTATGTTGAAGTAAATGACTCTTCCGGTTAAAACTGCGTTGACACATGTCACACTTATGCGGTTTTTCACCAGTGTGCGTAACGCTATGCCTCTCTACATCACTCTTCCTACTAAAACTACGCTGACATATTTCACAATTGTATGGTTTATCACCAGTGTGCGCACGAATATGTCTATGTAAGGAACTGTTAGTGCTGAAACTACGTTGACATACATCACAATTATGGAGTTGCTTGAATGTCTCGTAGAGCGTCCGATTTTGAGTTGTCTGAATAATGTTTGTTTCTGATATTTCATTGTTCATTTGCTCTTCTGGAATTACATTTTCTACTTTAATTCCCCGTGTTTCTTCTTTTGGTTTCTTCGCAGCGATCGCTCCTGCAATAATAAATCTGATAAAGCCGATGTGTGAAGGTTCAGATTTCTAAATCAATCGTACCTACTCGTAGTTCACTCAAATATTTTTTTTAAACACATTAAATATAACGAACTAGGCGACACTTTCCACAGAGGCTGATATTTTACCTTTAGAAGTGTCACTATGTGACTGACAGGTCCAATAACTAAAACATTATGGTTTGAGAGCAGTGGTGGCCGAGTGGTAATGGCTCCGACTTACGAGTTGTAGGTCGCGGGTTCAAACCCAGCCAGGTGCATTACTTTGTGTAATTTATTTCATCACCACTGCTCTCAAAACGGTGAAGGAAAACATCGTGAGGAAACCGGCATGTCCGAGAACCAAAAATTCGAAGACATGTGACATTCACCAACCCGCACTGGGCCCGCGTGGTGGATTACGGCCTATTCCCTCTCCTACAGAGGAGACCTGAGTCCCAACAGTGGGAACATTGAAAGGCTGAATATGCTATGGTTTCGATGATTCAGACTAAAGATTTTTTTTTTAGTTTTATTTTTATATTACTCAGGCCAGATTTCTCAAAGCATCCTCAGAAAGAATAGTCCGTTTAGAGCTCATACACATGAGTGGCATGTCGCCAACGGCAGAAGTAACTGCAGCCGTCGACTCGTCTGTGGTAACTGTTGACGCATCGACGGCGGCCGTCGACATTCCAACTTTGAAGATCAGCGGCAGCCGTCGTGTGTGTCAAGTGTCCCTATGATCGATAGAGTTACCTCTGCCGTTGGCCACATGCCGCTCATGTGCATGAGCTCTAAACGGACCATTCTTTCTGAGGATGCTTTGACAGATCTGGCCAGTGATTTAACGATCACATTTATGAATACAATGTTTATGAATATTTCTGCATCTTTCGTGGCGCCTAAGCTACGCTAGCGCCATCGACGATTCGGGCTCGGTTCTGACGGCTAGCTACCCATTGCTCGCCGTCCGCAAGCCAACGCCTATGGTGGCTGGATGTCGGGGTCAGGATTGCGGCGGCTGGGGCGTGAGGAATGGACATCCTCACGCCCCAGCCGCTTCCATTGCTAGCCTTACTGCTTCGCAGAAAGAGGCGACCGCCTGCCATTCTTCCTCGCTCCGGACCCTGGCCTGTACCAATAAACGACGCGAAAGGTCGCCGCCACCTATCGTCCCTACGTGGAGACAGCTGTGCTTCGCCCAAGAGGGCCCAACTCCACCGTGTCCTGGATAAAAACTCAATACTCACTCCCCGTGTCTGTGTCTCCGCATTTGTCCATCAATACTTCTTGTTCTTCTTCCACTTCAATTTTAAACTCCACTATATCCAAACCTATAATTTCAATTTTATATCTGAACATTAACGAAAACGGTCAATAAACTTAAGTACTCATTTTTATAAATTGATGTTTTATTTCATTATATTTGTGAATTGCTCTCAGATGTAGACACACTCAATACTCACTTGTTGTGTCAGTGTCTCTCCGTTTCTCATCCAATGTTTTTCGCTCCTCATCCATTTCAATTTTAATCTCTATTGCTGGTTCAAAGTGCTGCATTGGTATATCGTCTACATCCGAACAGCCATTGTCTATATTTTCAAAATTTATATCTGAACATAAAAAAAAATGATCAATAGTCGTAGATACTATTTTTTATAAATTGATGTTTTATTTCGTTAAAAGTTGAGAGAAAAGAGTTTACTTATTTATTTATTTAATCATAGGAGAACCAACAGCTATAACAAAAGAATAACAATAGTATAAGAGACATTGAACCAATTACAGATTCTCACTGGTAGAAACCGGTATAGTAATAGAAAACTTACGATCACTAACAAGCACGATAAAAAAAACATAATTAAACATCCCTTAATTAAAATTAGCACTATGCACTTTTGAAAAAGTCAGCATTCAGCTGAGTGCATGCCGAATAGGTTTTAATAGTAAACGGGTCAAAAGAGAACTCTTTACAAAGAACGTTAAAGTCCTTACATGCTCGCACCATGCAGGAGTTAAAAGTTAAAAGAGTTATGAGTATGCATGTGGATGGATGGAGAGAGAGAGGGAGGCCAAAGAAAAGATGGATGGATTGTGTGAACAGTGATATGAAAGAAAAGGAAGTTAGTGATAGTATGACGGTTGACAGGATAGAGTGGAAGAAAAAAACGTGTTGCGACCACCCCAAATAAGATGGGACAAGGGCAGGAAGATGATGATGATGTTTTATTTCATTATCTTTAGGAATTGCTTTTTACTTTCACAAACACCAACAAAAATATATGAATCCTTGTATGTAATCACCATCATTTCATTATTAAATATTAAATACATACCATCACTATGAGGTTCCTCCTTGGGCTCAATTATATCTTCTGGTCCCTCATAATATATTGGTAATTCTTCTTTGATAGTAACATGTTCCATTTGACGGACGCCATCCATACTTATGTTCACTACTTGAGTTTTCACAAACCCATTGAATAACTCTAGCTGGCCTCGGTTTATTGATAGATTTGGCTGTAAAGTTTATCTAAATAAATTATTATTTTCTTCTCTTAAAATATATGTCTAAAAATATATCATAGTCATTGATTATGCGGATCCCAATAAGTTGAGCACTTGGAAACCCTATGCATTCGTTTTATTTTTGGCCTTAGAAAATACGACGCGACCATGTCTCTCAATTCCGCAAGGACCTCATGTGGCTCCCTATCCGTCTTCGTAGGAATACTTGAGTCTAGTATTATGTCTCTTGTACAACATCTTTTTCAACCCTGCATACCCTGCCTACTTGTGTGATCGTTTTTCGTTCACTCGCTCTGCCGATGCCCCATGCAGATCCCACCTTAAATACCATCTCAATTTCCCATCCCATAATACCCTAGGCACGCCACAATTATGGCGGTAAGTCCCCTCTTTGAGGCGTGGTTGGAAAGACCTCACGGCGTCTTCACCTTTCGCATGACGCAGGTTCTCACCGAACACGGTAAGTTCGGGAAGTTCCTGCACCGGATTCGTGCGGAAGCGACGCCCGGGCGTCGCCACTGGGTGGAACGCCCGGAGGACACGGTGGAGCACACGGTGAAAGTGTGCCCAGCCTCCTCGTGGGGGCGATCGGCGGCGGCGATCTCTCGCGCAGGGTTTTGGTACAGGCCATGGTCCGGAGCGAGGAGGAGGGGCAGGCGGTCCCCTCTTTCTGCGAAGCAGTAATGCTAGCAAAGGAGGCAGCCGATCGCGTGAGGCAACGGTCCTCACGCCCCAACCGCCGCCGGGATTCCGATCCCGATTTCCGCCCACCGTAGGCGCGGGCTTAGGGACGACGAGCAATGGGTAGCCCACCGTCCGAGCATCCGGTAACCGTCCGGACCGAGCCCAAGTCGTCAACGGCGCGTATTGTTCCACGCGCGCCTTCTCAATGGAAATACCAAAATCACTATAAGGTTGCCTATAGTATTTGAGGAGTTCCCTCGATTTCGCCAAGATTCCATCATCAGATCCCAACTTTGTGACTATGGGACTATTTGGAAAGTATACCTTTTTCAACAAATAAAGAATTTTTCAAATCGGTTGGCAAGCGACGAAGTTATGCGCGAACAAACATAAAAAAAAAATACAAACATCCGAATTGAGAACCTCCTCCTTTTTTAGAAGTCGGTTAAAAATGTATACCTAAAAAATATAACTTTACAAGTAGAATGGTAGAGTATTAAACTTTATCTCTTTTTTTAATATTTGTATAAATGAGAATTAATGTCTGTTAATTCATTAAACCTCGATCGAACGCCGGTGTTCGCTCCATCATAGTCTTTCTATTGTGTCTCTAATTACACTACTCAAAAGGTTAAAGAATATCTCACCTCATTCATCATCTGAGCAAACAGCTTTTCGGCTTCCAGACATTGACGCTGCAGTTGGCAGCATTGCTTTAGTTTAGCATAGCAGAAAAAGCAAGCAAAAGTCGGTCTAATGTCTTCAGTTACAAACTGCAATAAAACATATTAAATTCTAATACATTGTGTGTAATACATTCCAAGTTAATATTTGGCGGTCAGTTTTAGTTTTGGACTTTGATACAACACTTCTGATACAGTGAGGTTGGTCAGAGAATTGCGTTACACTAAGAAAAAATTGTTTAGGAGAACTGTGAATGAGCACTGTATTAACAAGAGTAGTATCAACTTACTGGAATGTGTGTCAGTGACTGATACAGGTCCTGGATGTCCTTGCTGACCACGACATACATGCGAACATTCTCCACTAAACATATCCTGCACATGGGCAGCTTTTCCATGTTTTAAGTCTAGATGAAAAGTAATAACTTTGCTTGTATATTATTACGATTACTTCTGATATCTACGAACATTCCATGAATGAAAGCTTGTAAATATTGTGTGATCGTAAGCACTACATTAGTGGACCTCGTTGTCACTGGGCAGCAGTTGATTTTTTCATAGAAGAGGAGAGGAAGCTGGCCGTCGCACTTTGCACTCCGTGGTATATGTTAATCTAGCTGAAAGGACGAACACAAGGGTATAATAAGTATAAAATCCGCCTTTAAACCTTTGTGTTGCAAGAAGTCTGAAGAAGTTTTAATAAATAGGGGTTAGTAAAAATCAAAACAACTACTTTTTTAAGTATGTTTTTTTTTCTTGCAATCTGCCTGCTTCAGATTCTTCTCATGCGCTTCAAGGAGCATATTTTCGTTGTCATCTATTTGCTTATTACGTTGATCGTTCGTTGCGAAGCCCTGATTAAGGACTCTTCTTGACGAGCATAGGCGCTACGAGTCGTATGGATGAAGAAAGTTAAAAACTTGAATTGTGTATGCATGGACTAGGCCGATTGTGACACAAGTTTAAAAGTTAAATAAATAAAAGAAAATGTTTAGAAAGGAAAAAAGTTCTGTAATCAACGAAGTGTTTACGTTTCAATTGTCATTGGCGTCAATATCTAGCCAAATGAAAACAATAACAATGTTAAAGTCAGTAAATAAACAGAACGTAAACAATAAAATAGAAAGTCAAACTCAAATGTACATAATTTGTACTTATTACTTACCTGATACCAATCAAGACGACAAGACTAAGCAATGTTAAAAAATTTTTTTTGTTGAAGAGGTTTACGTATAGTAATTATACAAAGTATCAACACAAATAAACGTTTATTTATTTTCTTTGTACAAAAACAAAACTAATGTTATTCGTTTTTCGTTTAATATTTTTATTGATTTTGACAAGTCTCCATTGTACTTTTCTGTAGTAGACAAAGGTATGAACTCAAACAGCCAAAGAGAATAGGTACGTGCGTAACTAAACGCAACTCATTAAAAATATAAAAAAAATAGTATTTTTATAACAATAATAATAATTATTTATTATCAGGCAAAGGCCTATAAAATACACAAATAACCTTACAAAATAATAAACTATTACATAAGTATAAAAGAAACTATAGCAATAACAATAAATATAATAGTTTTGTCTCTTTGTTATTTAAGACCGACTTCCGAAATTAAAGTTATTTTCTACTTTTCAGTTATACCTTTTATGAAAGGAATTACTTGTATTTTGAGACTCCGCAAGTACATAGACCTTCTTTTTATGCAACACCATTACGATGACGGTGGCGGACAACGGAAATGACGTCGCTCGGTCCTACAACAGGGGGACGGGTTGGGTTCGGAGCACATCTTTGCACAAGCATAAGCTATCTGTACATCATATCATATACAATATTTCGCTTTCCGATCAGTCTTCCAAAATTTTCTTGCTGGGCTTGTTTTTTTCCAAAACGGCAACACGCACTAATTTTATATGCGGCGCACATTTACAGCAGATTACGTACTAATTATACGTCCAACTCATTTCGCTCTACGTGCAACTTTCCTGTTGGAGTAACGTTCACGTGACAGTTGGATGCTTGATAAAACTACGGTACTTACGTTATAACACCGGGTAGAGACAAGGTGGTCCGCTCTGTGTGCTATAGAAGTGTAACTCACACCTCCAAGGACAGTAAGAGAAGAACCAGTAGGTGATTCATGCGGTTTGCATGCAGGGTTGCTAATTTTTAAGAAGATATAGAGTATATCTGGTCTTAGAAGGAGTACATTGTTAAAAGAAACGAGTACCCTGATATTATTGTGAAACAAACATTTCGTTGTTTTAAAACAATCATGAGTCAATTTATTGGCACGGAAGTGTACTCGTCGTCGTTAAGTACATGCAGAAAGCGCAGGGAACCAATCACGAGTTACGTCTATGATGTGATGCATGGCGAGCCAGTCAGTAACACTCCCCGCCCCCGCGTCTCACTTCATACCACCAAAGAGACCTGATATTTTACTTCTGCGCATGTAACAGTCAGCGCTCAAGATCCGTGCCGATAACTGTACCTATTTCTCATGACAATTCGAATTAACCCCCAAATACTGCTAGGATCAGGGGCGCCGACTCCGTGGGTGCTCGGGGGCTCGACCACCCATGAGAAATAATTAGTGGGTGCCGAGCACCCCTGAGAATAGACATCAAGAAACAGATCAGCCTTTTAAGGATCGGCGTTTTTTCATTTCTTGACGACCCGTTTAGCGTAGTGGTGGTTCAGAGCGCCGCGCCGGTTGAGACGCAAGGGTCGCGGGTTCGGTTCCCACAACACAAATGTTTGTTGATGAAACAGACATTTGTGTTGGGTCTGTGAGTTTGTAGTACCTTCCTTGTTCCTCGTTTCCACAGTAGAAGGGAAAAACTTAGTACCTATAGGACCAGGACAATGTATGTGATGTTGTCTCAATTTATTATTTATTAACAATGCGGGCAACGGATGCCAGTTATCCGTTATCAAAATGTTTTTCGAGTCATCAATTGAGCATGAGCACCCATAAGGTTATCTAAAAGCCGGCGCTCCTAGCTAGGATACATTTTATTATGAAGTTCCCATCCACCTCTCGGCTCCATCATCAGGTTCTTATAGCCAAAGTCCGTCAATCTCATGACAATTCTAATAACACGGCTAGGTTACATTGATTAATTACGGAGTTCCAGTGCCTACCTTCCGGCTCCATCATCATTATCAGATCACTTCGATGATACCATTTACAACAACATAACTATTCAGAACCATTTATTTATTTGTATCGTCATAGTTACTTAACTATATTCACTGTGTAAAATACTTAAATCACAATAAGGTTGCCAATAATATTTGAGGAGTTCTCTCGATTCCTCATGGATCCAATTGTAGCCACCGCACAGCATATCACTTTGACCTGGGCGTATACAAAACCAGTGTCCGGCGCTGAGATTGGACAACACTTTTGGCGCAAGAGAAGGAAATATTACAATGTAAAGTTTTTAGTCAATAGTTTTAGCGTAACGCATATGAACCAAGTGAAAAGTGATTTTAGTAGCGGGACATTCTGTACAGCATCATTGGTTAAGAGTTTTGTAGATATTAAGTTACTATTGGTTAAGTTCTTAGTCCGTAACATTGTAACTTAGTTTATAAGGAGAAGGATGCTAAAAAATATACACATTCAGTTTTGGAGTCACACGGTTCTTACTACTATCCCCAAACAATCATAAGAACTCGATTCTGACAAAAAAGGCACCAATCGGAAAGCATATCCTCTAAGAGGAAAAAAAAATTGCTAATCGATCCATAAACGACGGAGTTCTGAGGTAACACACTTCTATACATAAAATAAATCTGTAGAAGTGAAAATTCTGTACACTGAAAATATCAAAAAAAAAAAAAATGGCAGGGGGTGTTACTAGACCGACACCCAAACTAAAAATGTGATTAAAAAATTTTTGTCTGTCCGTCTGTTTGTTCAGGCATCACGCAAAAACTACCGGTTCGATTACGATGAAACTTAGTATAAATATTCTTTAATATCCTGGGCACCATACTGGGTACTTTTTATCCCGGAAAAGTATATACAATAAAAAACAAACTTAATTTTGTGGTTCGATCCCGAGATCCGAGACCCGATTACTGTACCAACCGCAAATAATAAGTTTGTCATAGGTTACGTCACCCGCAGTGGAGTTCACTAAGGAGCGCTGCACACGGCGCTAAGATACTATAATATTTTATGTTAGGATACAATATAGCTTGCCATATAATTCAATGACTATCACACACGACGAAGATAATAAATAATATTTCATATTTTCTTATCTCAAAAAACCTAATAAAACTATTTTCGACTTCTATGCGGACGAAGTCGCGGGTAAAATCTAGTAAAAAATAAAAATAAAATACAACCGCTTTGATAACCTCCTCCTTTTTTTTGAAGTCGGTTAAAAACGGTTCACAGGATTCAGTTTTCTGTAGGTTGAAAAAAACACTGTCGCTGGTCGGGTTCTGCTGGAATTGACGCTCCAGGTGTTTGGATCTCCATGCGGTGTATTTTAGCGCCCCATCGTCATTTCTAGGCCCCGGGAAAATCTGTGTAGGTAATTATTGCCGGCAAGTTGCCCTTGGTTTCGACTTCAGATCCCAGTCAGACTTTCCAGCGAAGAGCCGTCTCCCCTTGGAATTCGTAGATTTGCAGTTCCACGCTGGGTGCTTGCTATTCATATCATCGGTAAGGACTATTGGGTGAGCGGCCGCAGGGCTGCTCGGATGGGGTTTCGGCTCATACAGGGTGTAAGGGACAAAACGATTTTTTTTCAGGAAACGAAAACAATATCGGCCTCTACCTAGAAACTGTCCAATCAAGTTTATAATTTTTTATGAAGAGGCCTTTTTTTGTTTTTCGTATCCTGAAAAAAAATCTTGTGGAAGGTTTTTCAGTTTCGTCTACAGAGCAACCTCTTAAAGTTTGTGAAAACAAGCACTTGTGTTGTGACGTCAGGAGCAGTTTAAATAATGAAACTATAAAAACGTTACTATTTATTTAGTATACATTTTCCGTTAACAGTTTTGGCGTAATTAAATCTGTCAACTATCAGTCAGTGCAATAATAACGGGAGTCTCTCTAAAGATTTTACTTTTTTTGACGTAAAATTTATTTACATTACAAAAAAAAAACGCTGACTTACTATCACTACACACACACACACACATACATACATACATACACACACACACACACACATATCACATATCATATTACTGGCAAACTGTGTAGTATATAGAATACCCGATTATTCTATATACTACCTAGGCAGTGTATAGAATACCTAAATCGTGTAGGTAATCTATGAGATATTATTTTATACCGGTTGCCAGTAATTTGTGTAAAAGACGAGAACAGGGAAGGTGGTGACGTAATTTTAGAGCTAGGGTTAAAATAAAGACCCGTAAGAACTAACTAAAGTATGGCGTCGAAAAGTTCCTCCGCATCGCTATCGACTGGTAATGTACCCAAGAGACTGGCGGTGTTGCCACATTTTCCACGCTGTATGGCGATGCTTATTCTCTGTCCAAGGTAAAAGCCAGCCCTTGGGTCACACGAAGTGTCAACCAGATGTTTAGGCTTTAAACAATTTGTGAGTTTCAACCCCAAACGTTTCGAAAATATAACTCTACCAACAACCTTTTACTTGCACGTTTTCGTCTATGCTTCCCCTTCCAGTGGAGTTTGAATTTACCTATGGAGCCTGGAGAGTCACGCTGAGTCTGCTCTGCTCATCCAGTTCTTCGAGGGCTACTCTCGGGGGTCACACCGAGTCTTCTCCGGCCACCCTAAGCCAGCCCTTACTTTAGACCTCTACCACCAACGCCATAGCTACTCAAATTTTACCTCACAAGAGGAAATATAATTTCTGTTGATTCATCATCAATTGGCAGGGCACATTGCTCGTAAAACGGACGATCGATGGGGCCGAAAGGTTCTAGAATGGCGACCGCGCACCGTTCTAGAATGGAAAACGCAGCGTTGGAAGGCCTCCCACAAGGTGGACCGACGACCTGGTGAGAGTCGCGGGAGTGCGGTGGATGCGAGACGCACAGGATCGGTCGTTGTGGCGTCGCTTGGGGGAGGCCCATGTCCAACAGTGGACTTCTTTCGGCTGAAATGATGATGATGATCATCAATTCTTTTCTTACTACGCTTGTTACTCTCACTTAGCCCTTTACGTTTCAATGAACGGTTTCACACCAGTATGCGTACGAATATGTTTCAGTAAATTACCATTCTCCCTAAAACTACGCTGACATATATCACACTTGTAAGGTTTTTCGCCAGTGTGCGTACGATTATGAAGTTTTAAACGATGGTTACTACTAAAACTGCGCTGGCATACATTGCACTTGTACGGTTTCTCACCAGTGTGCGTACGAATATGAAGAATTAAATGCTCTCTAATACTGAAACAACGCTCACATATATTGCACTTGTACGGTTTCTCACCATTGTGCGTACGAAAGTGCCTATCTAAAGTATCCTTCCTATTAAAACTACGCTGGCATACATCACACTTGTACGGTTTCTCACCAGTGTGCGTACGAATATGAAGTGTTAAACCATTCTTAGTACTGCAACCACGGTGACATATATCGCAGTTGAAGGGTTTCTTAACTATGTGCGTACGAATATGATATTTAAAATTACTCCTAGTATTGAATCTACTCTGGCATATATCACACTTGTACCGTTCCTCAACAGTGTGCGTACGAACATGCTTAAGTAAATTACTCTTCTGGTTAAAACTACGCTGACATATGTCACACTTGTACGGTTTTTCACCAGTGTGCGTAAGGTTATGCCTATCTAAATCACCCTTCCTCCCAAACCCACGTTGACATACATCACACTTGTACGGTTTCTCACCGGTGTGCGTACGAATATGAAGTGTTAAAGCATTCTGAACACTGAAACTATGCTGACATATATCGCACTTGTACGGTTTCTCACCAGTGTGCGTGCGGATATGATTTGTTAAATGAGTCTTTTTATTGAAACTACGCTGACATACATCACACTTGTACGGTGTTTCACCAGTGTGCGTACGAATATGTTTAAATAAACTTCTCTTGCGTAGAAAACTACTTTGACATACATCACATTTGTGAGGTTCCCTAAATGTTCCTTTACGCGTACTACTCTGGGTTGTCTGAATAATTTTTGTTTCTGATATTTTATTATTAATTTGCTCTTCTGGAATTACATCTTTTGGTTTCGTCCGTGTGTCTTCTGTTGGTGTCTCTTCAGCGCTCGACCCTGCGTTTAAAAATATAGTAAGTACAAAATTTGAAGTAGGGGTGCTACTAGGAACCTATTAGTCCACGTCTACACAGACGGTGGCCAGCATTATCTGAGCCACCGGAATTATAATATCTTGCTAAGCCATTTTAATCCTTATCTGGCTACAGTTTAAGTTGAAAGTCTTTTAAGGGACACGCACGGCTACTACACAATTACTAAAGAGAACAGAATTTACCAATACCGAGTAGGTATTTTTTATTATTGATAGGTTCGCGCTTGACTGCTAACTCACCCGCTGGTAAGCGGCGATGCGGTCGGTGATATAAAATATTTTTACTTCGTAGATTCCTTTTTAAAGATTTTTTTAAAATCATAGCATCATATCGCGACTTAACTTCTGTACAAAATGTATATTAATATTTTTACACAAACAGAATGTTTGAATAGATTGGCTATAGACTTATTATACCGCTATATTGAGTATTTTAATGCAGGCATAATTAAATCTTTAAAAATTATTATGTAAAAACTAAAAGTGAAAACAAAAAAGAAACTAAACTAAAAAGATTTATGTACAATAAAGAATGTAAGAAAAGTCTTATTTAAGACCTATATATAAAAAGTATTTCTTCCAACCATTGTGGATGTAATGAGAAAATAGCCAAATACACCTAGTGATTGTGTATTTGGCTATTTAGTCATTACATGCACTCCTTACAAGTTACGCGTTCGCAATTTTTTTTTTTTGTTTAGAGAAATACGGTCAGGCTATGGCTAAGGCGTTATGGAGACCCTGCCAATATTCAGCGGATCCTCCAGGAGCAAAATCCATAATGTATATTCCCGAATCCGAAACCAGGCCATTGTTTAAACCCATTGAAAATCTATTTTTGCCTACAGAGGCAATAATGGATTTTATTAATTAATTTATTTATTAAAACTTCATGCAACATAAAGGTACAAAGGCGGACTTAATGCCTTAGGCATTCTCTACCAGTCAACCAAGGCTAGTGAAGAGAAAACATGGTAGGTGCATAAAAAAAAGGAAAAGATTAATAGGAAAACAAGGGATCAAATGTATATACATAAAAAAATAAACATACATAAATATTTAATATAATATGAACCTACATATACATAAATATATATTATTTATATAAGGAAAAATGAAAGGATTTTTGAGAGTACTCCGCTATTTGTTTCAATGGCAATGGTGATTTTCAATGGTAGAGGTGACTGTAGCTGTCGACATTCCACATTTGAACAGCGGCATCCATCGAGCGTGTCAAGTGTCACTATACGTCGACGGCTGCAGTTGCAACATGCCGCTTGTATGAGCTCTTAAGCTTAAAGACGGCATGGTAAACAAATCGATATTATTAACCCTTACGGAAAAGAGGGGAGCGACACTGAGTCGGGGGACCGCTAAGTAAGGAACCTAGGTAAGCTATAAATTTATACACACACAAACACACCAATACACATACACACACACACACACACATATTCTTACTCACTCACTCATACATACACTCACTTATATACTTTACATACTAAATACTTCAGTAATTTTAAATTTGCTTGAGACACCGACACTGTTTTACTTGCAATAGAATGTCTTATTTAGATGTTGTAGAATAGAATAGAATAAACTTTATTGTACACCTAAAATAGTAACAAAACTTTTACACAAACTTAAATCTATGGGTACAAAGGCGGTCTTATCGCTGACAGCGATATCTACCAGACAACCTTAGGGTGGAATGTAAAAATTTGAAATAGAAAAAGGAGGGTACTCTGCAGTGTACTGCAAATTAATAAAGGAAATATTAGATTAAGTTGTACCTATTTGGTTGAACCCAATCTCTTAGGATACAGGCTAGGCCTAGTTTAAGGAATAGAGTCAATAATATTGTGCTAGTGTTAATATAAACAAATACTCTACTATGTATACAGTGCGATTGTTCCTATTTTAAGAAATAAATATTATTATTATTATATACAAAAAAAAACTAAGTTCATACATATATTTGAAACTATTAGGTATTTTCTATTCGTTAAAGCTAAATTAACTTCTGCATATTGCGGTCCCCCGACTCAGTGACGCTCATCTTTTAAATATTTATAGATTCTTTTAATGAAGTTAAAAGGCTAAAAGAGTAATTTATTAACTTATTTTTTAATTTCTTTTTGAGTCGTAGGTTTTTTAAATTTTATTTTTTTGTTCTCCCAGATTTAAAGTCAATACTCACTTCCCGTGTCAGTGACTCCACATTTCTTCCTCAATACTTTTTGTTCTTCTTCCACTTCAGCTTTAAACTCAGTTATATCCAAATCTGATTCAGAATGATGCAGACGTGTGTCTTCTACATCTGAATAGTCGTTGCCGTCTATAATTTCAAGTTTTAGATTTGAACAAAAACAATAGTCGTAGGTGTTTATTTTTAAGAAGTTGATCTTTTATTTATTATATATTAGCTTCTGCCAGCGGCTTCGCCCACGTGAAAGTCGGTTTCTCCATATAAATTTTGGACCTCCATTTCATAACCTTAGGGGGTGAATTTCGGAAAATCCATTCTTAGCGGATGTCTACACCCTATAAGGAACCTACCTGCCAAATTTTAAACCACACCACATCCTTCAGAACCGGACATAAGAAGGGAAACAGGCTGGAAAGTCTAGACCCCAGTCGCCAATTACTAACCGCCCACTTATGCTCAACAGACTGATTGCAAGCAAAACATAGAAAAAAAACCATTTTTAAATATTGAACACATACCATCACCATGAGGTTCCTCCTTGGGTTCAATACTATCTTCTAGTCCCTCATAATATACTGGTAATTCTTCTTTGATAGCAACATATTCCATTTGACCAACGCCATTTATACTTATGTTCACTGCTGGAGTTTTCACAAACCCATTGAACAACTCTGTCTGACCTCGGTGTATTGAAGGATTTGGCTGTGAAAGTTTAACAGTATTATTTACAATGCATAATAATTACTTTTCAAGACACATACCTAGTCAGTAAATGGCGATACTTATAATAACTTGTAAATTATAGTCAGGGCTATTGATGCAAAGGAAGTGTCTTAACGGAAGCGGAAACGGAAACAGCTGTTAAAAGTAAATCTTTGCGGATGCGGAAGCGGAAGTGTTAATACCATGAAGAAAAACCACAATTTTGAAGTGAAAACTTCTTTAGCGGCGTTGAGCACTTTTTCTGTAATGGGTATAAAATCTTAAACTCGCGTCAGGACACGTGACCTGATCGAAAAAGCGTAAGACAGCCACCAGTCAAATTTTCTCATTCGATTTTGAACTTAACCTTCAACATTTTATGGTTTAAAATCATTTAAAGAAATTTTTAAATGTTTCCAATCAACTTTGAACCTAATGCTTTAGGGATAATGATGGAGATAGGATCTCTTTACAGCAATGCAACATCATGTCGATGAGATAAGCGTTGCTAAGGTACTTGTTATTTGTGTAATTGTCAGTAAGAAATATACGCCTGTGATACAAGCTGTGTTGTTTGTAGATTAACAAACTCTAATTAACATCTCTCTAGATTAACAAGCTCACTCTGCTAAATAACCCTGATTCTATAATATTCTAATAGGTTATGGCAGTTCGATTTCGACAACAAACAAGGTAACTAAATCGTTTTTCGGAAAATAATATTTTCACTTTTGCACGACGTCAATTGTTTTGAGATGTCAGAGGACGAAAATCCCTCATCGTCTACCATATGCGGCATCCAGAAGCTGAGAGGAGCCTCAGATTTTGGCAACTGGAAGTTTGTTGTGAAAAACTACCTAGAGTCAAAGAACTGGTGGATTGCCGTAGAATCCAGTGACGTCAGTACCACAATAAAAGACGTGGATAGAAAGGCGAGAAGTACGTTATGCTTGCTGATAGAACCATCCTGCTTTGCACATGTATATACTGCGAAAACGGCTCGAGAAGTTTGGCACAATTTGTGTAACACATACGAGGACAAAGGATGGGGCAGGCGAATAAGCTTACAGCGTCAACTGTGGCAGTGTAGACTCGAGGACTTTACGTCAATGGAAAAGTACATATCCAGAGTCGTATTTTTAGCACAGCAGTTAGCTGACATAGACGCAAAAGTTGCAGACGACTGGATTATTTCAATACTATTGGCTGGTTTGACAACGGACTATAACCCGTTAATAATGGCTGTCGATAATAGTGGAAAGGAAATGACTTTGGAACAGTTAAAAACCAAATTACTCCAGGAAGGCAACAGACAAGCTGAAACAGGCGCAGGAGCTGGTGAACAAGCCTTTGCTACAACCAAGGGACACGCTACCAAAACTAAAGCACAAGTTCGAAAGCCAGTGTACAAATGTTTTAAGTGCCATAAGAAAGGGCATAAAGCATCTGAATGCAAGAAATCTCCTAATGTGAATGTATGTATGAGCATACCCGATAGCATCAACAAAAATGGATGGTATGTCGACAGTGGGTGCTCGAATCACATGACAAATAACGCCAACGAGTTAATCAATTATAAAAAACAGAATAACAATATGAAGATTCGGGTGGCAACTGGAGAAGAGATCCCTGTAAAAGGAAAAGGAAATATTTCGCTTAAAGTGAGCGAGAATGTGAAACTTCCACTGAATAATGTTTTACATGTACCAAATCTATTGATGAATTTAATCTCGGTGAGCGATCTAGTGAAAAAGGATTTCACAGTAAATTTTGACAAAAGAGGTTGTTTTATCAAAAACCAAAATGACCAAGTAGTTGCAACATGTAATGAAGTCGGCGGAATTTTCAAACTGAAAGATAAAGAAAATATCGTGGCCAACTTGACAGTGTCAAATGAAATTTTGTCAAATTTGTGGCATAGAAGATTAGCTCATTTAGGCCGAAAATATATGATTTCTTTAAAAGAAATGACCACCGGAATTGATTTTAAAACGACGGATAAAGTTGAGCCCTGTGTTCCGTGTATTTGAGGAAAGAGCACGCGATCTCCGTTTAAAAAGCAAGGTACGAGAGCTGATCAAGTCCTGGATCTGATTCATATGGACATATGTGGTCCAATGGAAGAGCCGTCATGGGCTGGCTCCCGTTATATGTTGCTGTTCATCGATGATTATACACGTAAGCAAAGAGATTTAAAGAGATACAATAGAGCGGCTATCAGAAAAAATGTCTTAGAAAAACTGTCATCCTATGGCTCAGTGACGCCATCTGGCTTGGAATAGCAAACAAGCGAATTAAATTTGTCAAAATTTATAATGATGTAACTATCGCCCGATAGGTGGCCAGGGGCCTTACCATGATAATGTTAAAATGATAGTCGTACGAGCGAAAGAGAGTGATAGAGCTATACACCCTATAGAGCTCGATCCTTTTAACAGACCGATAGAGATTTTAAAAAATTTATCACGTTATAAGCTCGTGGTAGAGCCTCGGTGTGTGATAATGGAAAGGTTAAGCTTTTCAGCAATAGATGGCGTTAACACAAAATCCGAAAATGTTCTGGAACTATTTATAAAAAATATTGAATTCTAATAAAATGTTTCGTAAATACCAAAAATATTTACGAAAATAGACCGAAGTTAGATCCAGTCATTTTACCATAGCAAGATTTACAATAGTGTAATGGGTAGTTCGGCATATTTTCACAGAAAATGATTTTCTTTTAGTGCATAGAACGGATACATACACGACTTGACGTGTAGGTGTGTCATACTAGACTGATTGACTTATGACCAACGTGGAATAAGTATCGGATCACGATTTTGTTCGCTATGTCCGGTCTATTGGTAGTATATATTGAATGTCTTTGCACGTAAGACACATGTCCGTTTCTTGAAGAAAAAGAGTGAAACTTTTACAAGATTTAAGGAATACAAAGAAGAAGTCGAGTTAGAATGTGGAAAAGCAATAAAAGGAATTAGAAGTGACAATGGCAAAGAATTTGTCAACAATATTTTTGAAGATTTTTTGAAGGCGTCTGGTATAAAACATCAGACGACGGTACCATACACGCCTGAACAGAACGGTGTTGCAGAGAGGGCAAACCGAACGATTCTAGAAAAAGCCAGAACATTACTTTGTGAAGCAAATCTTAGGTTGTGGGCTGAGGCAGTATGTACCGTAGTCTGGTAAGAAAGTCGATCTAAGCCACTTGAGAGTTTTTGGCTGTTTAGCACATGCTTTGATACCTAAGCAGAAAAGACTGAAACTAGACATGAAAACGGAAGCTCTAATTTTTATTGGATATTGTGAGACTACAAAAGGTTACCGATTGATGCATCCAAAAACTAGAAAAGTAACAATTGCAAGAGATGTGAAGTTTATTGAAAACGTATTTCCTGGTGATGAAGAAGTTAAGACTTTAGTTTTTAAATGAATGAATTAAACTTGCGGTATCACAACAATCCGCAGTCTAAACTTATGTGTGTAATATCGAAATTGTCATGTTTGTGTACGATAGCGCAATAAATGAATATTGTATTCTACCACATAAATGATAGTACTTTTATACTGATAAAGCAATTGGTGCAAAATTATTCCCTAACCATTCCAAAATATCAAACATGCTCAACGTTAATAATCAAGTTTTCACTTCTGCCGGCACTCCCGGAGTGCAACCCGTCTTTTTTATTTTTTTTAAAACTTCATAAGGTTTATCACGTCACGTCACGAGGCGCGGTGATACGCAGAATCAAGGCTTGTTAACGTTACCAAATTCACACTATAAGTTTCGTTAATTAACGTTATTTTCATAAAGTTAACATTTTAACGGTAACACGAGTAACGATACCTTGGTATCGAATCTATAAAATAACGTTACCAATTAACGTTACAAGTATCGATACTTTTATCGTTACTTAATGCATTGTTGTCAACCCGCGCAACCTAAGCGGCGCGGCGTAGCGCGGGCGGCGGCGCACTACGGAACGGCAACATCGCCAGTCAAACGATGCTTGCTAGTTGCTACTAAAATCTAAACTAAATATGGTACGGTTTCACAAACGAGGCGTGCGGTAATTGTAATTTTGATTAATTACTCATTCGCTTAAAAGTTTTTCAGAAAAATTAGCGTCATTCAGAATCTCATATTAAATGTGCAAGGCTTGTATTGTGTACTTTTTTTAATGAGTACATTATGGGGGGCCAAATTTCACGTAAAATAGCAGATTTTCAGAGGTCTTTTGCTAAATTAGTTTTACACAAATTTATTAAAATAAAATTACTTTGTATTTTTTTTTCTTGAAGTAATATAGAAAAAGTTCTTAATTAATAACTAAAACTTAAGGGTTTATTCCCACTACTCACCTTCCAACTATGGGTGGTGAGAGTCGGGCCCCGCTTACTTAGTATTTTCTTTTCATTTTACTCCTAACATTAAGTGATTTGATTTGTAACGAGTATCTATACCCTTCGCCTGATAAACCACGCCTTATTACGAATCGCATTTCGAGGTTACAGATCCGATTAACATTGCTGAAAGGGCTCAAAAGCCTTTACATATATTAAAAAAAGAAAACTAACAATGTTAATCTCTCACGGCTACGCCAAATAGGTCAAGTTCAGCAAAAATGCCAGACAACTACTACAAAAACTAGTTGCCTGACGCTGGTTTTCAACTGAACCGTATTTGTATGTATGTATGTACGCGTATACATAAATAAATACATAGATAGAATAGATACAAAGATGCATATATAGACTGCCAAAAACGACCATTTGGCATGCGAAAAGATCAAATACAGATAAAAGAGTGCAAAGGTCCTGCTTATTTCTAACGAAATTTCTTCCAGCAGACCTGCGACAGGAGAGTTGGATGAGAGATGTAGACGCAGTGTGTATAAAAAATATAGAGAAGAATTAAATAGACCATATTATCTGAATTAAATCATATAATACATACATATTTAACAATAGCAGTAAATAAATAGATACAAACATAAATTGAGTGAACGAAAAACGATCACGCAAGTAGCCAAGATAAGCAGGGTTAGACACACAAATACATATAAAAAAGTGAAGCTAAACTGCACGTTCCAAAGCGTAGATCTTTATGGAGAAGAACGTGCAAGGAACTGCATAGACACCGTTTTAAGTCACATTAGTCGCTTCTATTATGTGAGCACAATGTAGGTAGATAAGTAATGAAAAAAAAAATATTAAAAAAATAGAAATTAAAAAAACCAGTCTCAACTGACGGCGCCCGTACACGAACATGACACGTGCATCAGCCCCACTGAGCTCAACCCTTTTGAAGGTCCACCAAATGACCCAATAAAACGTACCATCATCAGCGAGATATTTGAGTGAGCATGACAAACTCTCAACTGCCATGCTCATATTGTCAAACAAGTTGTAACCTCATAAAAATGCTCCAGGGTACTTCACATTCTTATACAATGCTATTGTTTTTAAATACAAAAAGTAATAAATGAGCACATCATCATCATTTTAGCCGAAAGACGTCCACTATTGGACATAGACCTCGCCCAAACGGCGCCACAACGACTGATCCTGTGCGTCGTCATCCACCGCATTCCCGCGACTCTCACCAGGTCGTCGGTCCACCTTGTGGGAGGCCTTCCAACGCTGCGTTTCCGATGCCCGGTCGCCACTCTAGTTCTACAAGCAATGTGCCCTGCCCACTGCCACTCAGGTTTGGCGATTCTTCGAACTATGTCTGCGACCTTGGTTCTCCTGCGGATATCTTCATTCCTGTTGCGATCACTCAAGAAAACTCCAAGAATAGCCTTTTCCATTGCCCTTTGGGTGACTGTAAGCCTTCTGAAGAGGCCAATTGTAAGCGACCATGTTTCAGTGGCATATTTCATCACTGGCAACACGCACTGGTCTCAGACTTTCGTCTTGAGACACTAGTATGTTGGTAGAGAAGATACCGCGCAGCCTCCCGAACGCTGCCCAGCCGAGTCGGATTCGACCATTGACCTCTTTCTTAAAGTTAGATCTACCCAACTGGATTATCTGTCCCAGGTAAACGTAATCGTCTACAACTTCGAGTGTAGAGTCTCCGATTTTCGTCGGAGTGGGTGCTACATGGTTATTGACCATGACTTTGGTTTTGTCCATGTTTATTTTAAAGCTCACTCTTTCGGAAGCTCTACTTAAGTAATCGAGCATTGTAATGAGCTCCTCCGTAGTCTCAGCCATGACTACTATATCGTCAGCAAACCGGAGGATGTACTCGCCATTGACATTAATGCCTAGTCCACTCCAGTCCAGAACCTTGAAGACATCCTCCATTGCAGCCGTAAACAGTTTCGGAGAAATGACGCCTCCGTGCCTCCACCATCCACCATCTGGTCCTGAAGTCAGACTGACATTGTGATGTTTCTCGTACGAACACTTCAGCACTTCGACGCACCGATAGTCAATCTGGAACCGTTGGAGATTGCAGTACAGCCCAAGTCTCGATCGAATCAAAGCTCGTAGTCCACGAATGCTAAGCAGAGAGGTTCATGATATTCTGAGAATATCTTGATGATATTCTGAGTATAAGATACGCCACCCTGGTTGACACACTCTCGATCCTCACCACATTGTCCACAAGGGACCTGTGGACGATAAACCTAAAACCATCCTGGGACTGCTGGTCATCTCCCCCGGAAATAAAGCAGGTTTCCAAATTTGAGAATTATCGATCCTCCTCCTGTCTTCAGACTTCTGATAATCCCACAAGACTCTATCGTAACATGCTCAATTTTTCTTAAAGTTCGATGATCTTCTCGTCGAAGCGGAGTGTACGCGTGCTATATGTTGTCAGGTACGGTCGTTGTTTTCTAAAGGGGTAGCCGGATCCCATCCGGAGATTCTTCGCACGACTTGCTTCGCCATAAGGTTATGGCGAAGCAAGTTGATCGCTACCGGAGTTAAGGGTAGTGAGGCTGCCGCCCGGCAGTAGTGACCACTAGGACCTATTCCTTTTGGTTGTGCTTATCATTATGGGGTTTTGCCATAATCGCCACGCTTAACATGCCGATTGGCGATCGCAGTGTGGATGTTGCAATGCACAGAGAATGCTGCTGCCCATTATCTGGTGTGTCCTTTAGTCACCTCTTACGACACCCTCGGGAAGAGAAAGGATGGTGTTATTCTTTACGTCTGGACACCATACAGAAATTTTCACAAGCTCCTTTAAAATAAACAGATAAAATAAAAAGCACCATTTCGAAAACAACAATACAAAAAGGGCAGTAGTATCTCCTCCAATATTTATAAAAATATAAAAGAAAAAAATATTCCGGCATTTAGCCAAACATTTTTATCAAGGATATAATCCTCCAATGTATAATATGCTTGCTTGTGTTATGTACACTTTTTTCTTCTGTCCGTACAATTAAACTGCTAGTTCAAAAAATAAAATAATTACAAATTAATTATAAACTGACGAGACTGCCTTAAAAGCCTTAACTGAAAAGATACTATACATTAACTACTAAAAAACAGTTGCTCATGTGTATCACAAGCCATAAACACACACAAACGCTCGAAATATATTACCCTCCTTACTGCCGTTCATTAAGGGGGAGATCATGATTATTGATGATTTTAAATCCAACAGCACGTCTAAACGGCGAGTCGTATGTTTTGAAAAAAATATATGTTAAACTAGACTACTTGCCTAATAATTTGATATACGAATATTTAATTTTTTTTCGTAAAACTTCGTGTGCTTTATTTTCAAAGTTATGTCTAACACACACAAAAAAACGAAGATCAGGCAAAAACCGTCACGTGTATTTTTACCAATAAATTACCAATCTTTTGATATACTGTTTTTGTTCATATTGTGTTTAATAAATGAAGGACATGTTATTATTCGAATAATCTTGATGGGCGGTGAGTGACGCTAGGTCCTCTTTTGTTCGCTCAAGGTCGCTGGCATTTAGTGTCCCCTTAACTAATAGACCGCAAAGCCATAAATATTAAACATATGAGCGAAAAATGTATGACGTATGTCACGCAATCGAAGGTTAGAGAAAAATTTAGGTAGGTATAGGATTTATTTATCTCTAGATACTGAATCAGATCCATTATTATCTTTATATAAACCCTGAAAATCGTCACAATGCTGGCGAAAATAATCTTCAGTATCCGTTTTAAGTTCAGGTACAAAATTACGTAGCCTTTTTTCATTTGAATATAATAAATGTACGTAATTCCTATTTAAAATGAAAAACGTTGCGCAGCACAAGTGTTTTTGATTTGAATACCTACGTGATCAAACCAGTACTGCATTAATGTAGACGAAAAAAAGAGATAAAAGAAAATAAAGTTATTTAACGGTACTTTTCGTATGTATTTGGTAACGTTATCAGGCCGTGGGCCATTGTAACGTTACTATTTTTCGGTAAAATCATCGATAACGTTAAGTCAGTTTACCGGTAAAAGTTGTACCAAGTATCGTTACCAAGCATAACGTTACCTCTGCTAATAACGTTACCTTCGTCCGATGAAAGTAACGATACCAAATTTTTAACGTTATTCAAAGCCCTGCGCAGAATAAACCAAAAAATATTATAATAAAGAAACTCGTTCCGACACGTTTGTGTACCGCCCCCGCCCCCTCCCCGCGCCTCTTACGATGTGTCCAGTCAGTCGTACACACGCCCCCCAGCCCTGCGCTCCTCGCTGTATACTTCTTCCGTTTAGAGTTCTGTTATAAATTTTGCGGAAGCAAAAGCGGAAGCAGAGTTCTGTTGCAACTCTAATAAGGGCCAAAACTGCGTAACGCGGACGCCCGCGACGGCCACCCGTAACGTGACAAAGCGCGTGTGTTCACGCGGACGATCCCCGTCGCGAAACCGGATCATTACCAAGCAAGTGTCGCTAGTTCAACATTAACAGTGTGTGTAGTCGTTATGATGGAGAACTTAATATACCATAGCATAATCAGTCAACCAACTAATCAACCTTTTAATGTTCCCACTGCTGGGACTCAGACCTCCTCTCGCTAGGAGAGGGAATGGGCCGTAATCCACCACGCGACCCCAGTGCGGGTTGGTGAATGTCACATGTCTTCGAATTTTTGGTTCTAGGACATGCCGGTTTCCTCACGATGTTTTGCTTCATCGTTTTGAGAGCAGTGGTTATGAAATAATTTACACAAAGTAATGCGCCTGGCTGGGTTTGAAACCGCGACCTACAACTCGTAAGTCGGGGCCGTTACCTCTCGGCCACCAGGGCTCTACTCGACTAAACATATTATTACGCAATAATAAGAGCCGGCTCCCCGCGACCTATCGAGAGATCGAGACACGGGTTGCCGCTATGGATCAAAGTTGTATGGAGCAGCGTGGGCGTCCACTTAACGCAATTTTGGGTCTGAGTGAAAGTAATTTCTGAATCAGTAATTCAGTAGTTTCAGAGATTACTCTCCTACATATAAACTTATACATTTTACCTCTTTTTAATACTAGTGTAAATGAGAATAAATGTCTGTTAAAGAATAACTCACCTCATTCATCATCTGAGCAAACAGCTCTTCGGCTTCCAGACATTGCCGCTGCAGTTGGCAGCATTGCTTTAGTTTAGCATAGCAGAAAAAACAAGCAAGTGCTGGTCTAGTGTCTTCAGTTACAAACTGCAATAAAACATATCTTTTAGTTTTTTGAATAATTCAGTCTAATTCTGTCAAAGCTAACAGTTGTTTGTCAGTTTAAGTTTTGGTATGACTTTCCTCAAACAGAGAGGCCGGCCGTGGGCTTGTCGGATGGTTGGTATTAGGCTTAAAAACATCCTGGACCATTGTGCCACTTGCATGTTAATGTTCCTAACTAGGCAATATATTAGGATGTTAGGTATCAACTTACTGGAATGTGTGTCAGCGACTCATACAGGTCCTGCATGTTCTTGCTGACCACAGCATACATGCGAACATTCTCCACCAAACATATCCTACACAAAAGTAGCTTTTCCATCTTTAATAATGTTGCTCATATATTATTACAATTTCTTCTGGTATCAACTAATATTCCATGAATTAAAGCTAGTAAATATTGTGCGGTTGTGAGCACAAATTGTTGTTATTTGGTAGCAGTCACATCTCTCGTCAAACTTTGTACTTCTTGGTAGATGTTAGTCTATCTGAAAGGGCAAACACAAGGGTTGATAAAAACAAAATAATGTCATCCCTTAGCTAACAACACCGCATAAGTCATTTTTACCAACTTTACAGGAAACGAAAAAAACTATGCACTGTTGAGAGGCCAGCCGACGTGAACGCTATTACTACTTTTCAAATTATGTCTTCTGATTGGCTGAAATCTATATCATGTGACCAATAGTTAGACGCACAATGAACAGCTCCATCTAAAGGCATTCAAATGTGAAAACTGACAATTTTCGATTTGAGCGGTGTTGTAAGCTAAGAGACGATATGTGCACTATAATTACATACACAGTGAAGAAAATATGTTCCAAAATACTATCACATAAGTGTACTACTAAATAGATGTGCAAATATTACTTGTGCGACACAGTGAAGCTCGACTAGAGTCATGTCGAGCTTCACTGTGCCGCACAAGTGCAACATGAAGAATTAACATATTTTACAGCACCCCAACACAGACAGGTTAGATTAGAAGGCATGACGGGAGCTCCGTTTCCCTTCGCTCCTGCATTAACCTTCGTGGTTATTTATTTATAGGAGACCTAAGACTGGGTCTCCGTCGAGCTATTCAGGCAGGTGAGGTAGTGTCAAACTACTGTATAATGCACCAACATACTGTCGTTATACACTACTCACACAAGTTGTAGTCGTTGTTTGTCGCACTACCGTACTGTTCCAACTACTGTCGCACAATACTTGTCACGCCAGCGTGATGGCGAGCTTCAGTGTGTCGCATAAGCGTGCATTCGAAATGTGGTGAGTCGCAGTACTGTTTTGTCGCAGAAACGTTAATCGTAATCCACTTGTCGAGCTCACGCAGTACACTCCTCTCAGACCATTTTTAAGATAACAAGACGACAAGTTTAGGCTGTATTTACCTGCTTTGTTGAAAAGGCAACGCAGGCAGGCAGGCTTTTATGTTTAAGAAGTAAATGGCAAAGATAACTCAAGGAAATGTGAAGTTCATTAGAAAAACAATAATAATTGATTAAATAGTACGAAACTGCGCTAAAGTCTTCGATAAATTAAATAGTATAATATTTACATAGAAATAATGTCAATTTTTCGTAGTATTTTGTTTGATGATTTTGACAGCTTTCAGTTTTTGTTTTTTCTGTTCACCTGTTATGGAAGGCTATAGTCGTTTAACCATATCGCCTAGTCTTTCGTCCACGTTTTCTAGCGTAATAAGTCTTCCGTTGTTTCTTTTTATTTTACATTAGAATGCAGGTGTAACACATTTTAATGTTTTTGAAGTATTTGGCAGCAAATGTATCGATTCAGCCTTTTCAGCAAACTTCGCTAAGGTAGCTAAAACTACAATTAAATTCTCAGCTCCATTTTACCGAGTTCGCACCTATTTCAATGATTCCACATATTATTCCAGTTGCGCAGACACTTGAGATACAAAACTACACCAATTTTACAAAACAATATCCACTAGGAATCAATTTGCGAATAATTAAAACAGCCACTGAACTTCACTTGAAGAAATCCCGCCAAAAACTGCTGACAGCTTTCAGTTTCATTCGCATTGTACATTTTTTATATATTAAATTATACAGCCACAGAAAATTAACTAAACAAGAAACAGAGATAAAAAATAAACCTATAATATTATTTCTTATTCTGTGTCTATACTCCAAAAAACACTAATGCGATGCACCTTACCATATCCCACATTTAAACTTATTTATTATGTTACTTCATTATAATTAAATATTAATTTTCAGGCCTCTGTTTTTGTAAAAAAACTGAAAAATGTTTCAGTGACTAATAATGCACATTTAATCTATGTAATTTTTTTTTTTTTAGTAATTTAATGTACTATAATATAATATATTATATATACATCATAACTAATAAATATTATAACTTAATAAATATTTAAACAAACTGAAAATAATATTATGTACAAACTGGTAGAAAAAGACATCATAGGGCATCAAAAAATTCGTCCACATCGTTCGTTTCGTTTGTGGACGAATTTTTCAGCATTACCACGCTGGATGGCAATGCTGATTTGTTGACCGAAGAAAAGCCCAGACCTCTGGTCTCTCTCTCGTAACTCGATGAGCGCTCGGACCCCATGGCCCCAGTGTTTCAACCCCGAACGGCTCAAATATATAACCTCCGATGAGGTTATTATATTTACGCCGTTTGAGGTTTTCTGCACCTGCAGCAGCTGCCCCAGCACAGTCCGCCGTACTCAGAAGATGGGAAGGCGCAAGGGTGTCGACACATGTTGCATCCCACACCAAAGGCCTACCCAATTTCCAAGGCATAGTCATCCCATCTGGCCTCTTCCCATCGGCATGTACGGCAGCCTCACAGCCCCCTCTTGAACCAAAGCCAAGCTGTAGAGGCTGGAATTTGTTAGTCAGTGATTGGCTATAAAGTTTACAACAGATTCTATAATCTGTTTGCAGTTTCGATCCATCGGCCTTGACCTCAATCAATCTAAATGTGAAATTTTTGTTTCTGACAATACTGACAGACAATCGACACTTCAGAAATTCAATACAATAGCACCAGAGATCAAAATTTTAGAAAAATGTTCACTGCACCTTCTAAGTTCTCCAATTTTGGAAGACAGTTTTTCTTTATTCGTTGACGACAAAATTAAACGTTTCAACGATATTTCGGATAGGCTTTCAAAAATTAACTTACATTCGGCTTTCACCCTCATTAAATATTGATGTTTTGCTCCAAATTTTATGTATTTTCTTCGCTCTTTCTCTTTATGGAAACAACCACAACTTTTGGACAAAATTGATCAAACCATTCGATCCACTTTAACCTCCATCTTAAATGAGGCCCTGGATGACCGAGCGTGGGTACAAGCCACGCTACCCATCCGTTTTGGCGGGCTCGGCATCCGCAAAATTTCTAGTATAAGTCTACCGGCGTTTCTGTCTTCGGTCCACAGCACTCAACAGTTAGTTGAAAGTATCTTAACTCCATCACTGGTTGACTGTGAGGTGCCGTGCTTGACCGACGCCGTGAATGCTTGGAAAGTGGCTTGCCCGGACAAGGCGTTGTCTGAGAATCCATCTTCCCAGAGACAGTGGGATGAGCCGCTCTGCAGGTATGGAATAATCTTATTAATACGTCCACCAATACTGCTGAGTGCGCCCGCCTACTGGCTGTGGGTGAACGGGAGTCGGGCCTCTGGCTACAGGCTCTACCGTCACCTAAAATAGGTACTATGCTGAGTGACACCACCTTTCGGATCGCTACATGCCTGCGTCTGGGTGCTCCTAGTGGAGCTCCACATCGATGTCAGTGTGGCGAAGCAGTCGACCGCCTCGGACACCATGGCCTATCATGCAGTAGAAGCGCTGGCCGGATAGCACGACATGCCAATATTAATGACATCATCCGCCGAGCTCTTGTCACCGCCGGGGTGCCAGCTGTTTTAGAACCCAATGGCTTGGCACGTGACGATGGGAAGAGGCCAGACGGGATGACTATAATGCCTTGGAAATTGGGTAGGCCTTTGGTGTGGGATGCAACATGTGTCGACACCCTTGCGCCTTCCCATCTTCTGAGTACGGCGGACTGTGCTGGGGCAGCTGCTGCAGGTGCAGAAAACCTCAAACGGCGTAAATATAATAACCTCATCGGAGGTTATATATTTGAGCCGTTCGGGGTTGAAACACTGGGGCCATGCGGTCCGAGCGCTCATCGAGTTGTTCGGGATATCAGCAAACAGCTGGTCGACTCTTCGCGTGACCAGAGGGCTGGGGTTTTCTTCGGTCAACGAATCAGCATGTTCATTGCGAACAACCGTTTTACTTGATTGTGGCAGGTGTGGACGAAATTCTTCCAATATCCTTATCCAAACGAAAATTTGCAATAAGTTCCCTGTCTGACAACTACATAGGATTACATTACTAGCGTCGCAGCCGGCGCCTCTGAATTCGCAAAATCTTTTGTATTTGCTGTTCTTCAGCAGATGCAAACAATGTTAGGTATGAAATTCTACACTAACAACACAAATTAACAAAATACAACAACATAAATAAGTCAACTTATGGCCAAACTAAACTCGGGCACCGGTGTATATGACTAGAATTCTTATAAAACACTACCCAAGAGCAGTGTCTTTGAAGTCGTTTGGTGGCTATTCATTTAATGTCCATTGGAAACTTCAAAAGCTTACACAATCGCAATTTTAAAACCAAAGAGTATGTAAAGTTAAGAGGCGGGACTCCCATAGAAAAAACCGATTTATGAAACAGACCGTCTCGATCAATACCAACCTAACAGAATTACAGAACTATGGCGGAGTACATACTGCCAACATAATGACATTACTAGTGATGTACTGGGTTGTGCAAAAACTTATCGATATCGGCAATTTTTCTGGCCGGGAATTTATATTTTCAGGCTATAAAAAAAATTAAAATTCAAAACTCAGGTTGTTTTAATACATGTTTATTCAACAAATCATGATATTTATTTGTTTGATAAGTTTAGGAAAACAAACGGTTACACAAAAATGGCAGTAAACATTAACTCGAGTCAACAACAAGTTTTCTAGTGACTAACATATTATAACTCATCTCAAAACTACTGAACCGATTTTAATGCAACTTGCACTGATGATTGCACTTTTCAAGACAGGTGATGTTATTTCATCTATTTTACGAACTTTCTCTTGGTGGTTTTTTATAATAGTTCGACTTGATTTAAGTTTCTTTATTAACTTTCGCTTCCGACGTATCATCGGGACAGCTTGTCTCCTGACGTTTTCTTGGTGTCATTAATGGTGCTGAAATATAAAGAAAAACCGTGTCATAAATCAAGTCATTAAGTAGTTATAATCTTAAATAAAATACATATACTCACTAGGACTACAAAATCTTTTTTTTTTAGCTGAAGGCAGATTAGAGACTGATGTCGATGTAGAGGGTACTATAGCAACGGGGTAAAATGTTATTTTAATGAACATTATTTAGGGACTATTTTTTTATTTTAAATATCATATTAGCTATCTACCAATGAATGCCTCACCGAAATTGTTCCAATCCGGAGATTAGTCTGCACAGACAGACAATTTTACTTTAAGTACTGTATACACTTACATACATTCAGCAAAAGTTGTTATTTTGACATAACAGACATTTTAATTTTATTTCATTTATTTGACTGGTTTACTGAGATAAAAAGACTTTTACATTTAAATATAGAGAAGATTCAATTTTCAAAATGCACATTAAATATTTATAACATTTATTAAATAGTATTTTTATATTGTACTGACCTGGACTACATGAGCTCCTTTTTAAATTCACTGGTCCAAAACCATCTAGCTTTTATGTTGAAAGTCCTACGAAAATAAAAAGTAATTATTTTTAATTTATTCTTGCTAATAAGACCATTTGGTAAAAAATATTAATTAATACACAACAACGCTTACTTGGTTCACATAAATTCTGGTGGTAATTATGTTCCTTTTGTATAACTGAAGATAATCCTGTAAACATAAATTATATAATTACAGCAGAGGTCTGCAATACATTGCGAAATCAGGATATAGTATAGCACATACATGTCTTGCCACTATATAGAGCTGCACATTATCAGTTCTTCTGTCAGGTAATGGTTAAATATAATGTAGTAGAAATTCAACAAAAATCTCGTCAGATAATGGTGTATGTGAGATTTTCAGACTCTGAACAGCTTGTTTTCTTCAGTTGTTTTTTTTTTCTTGAAATTCCATGTCGCTTTGACCCATTGTTTACACCTAAAAAGTGAGTGTTGAATTATTTTTACACACAGGCGACATTTTTTCCAATTAATATTCATTCATTCTGTCGACTTACTGTAACATTAAGTGCAAGGAAAATTATTATGACAAAACATACTAATTGAGAAAACTTTGATTTTATTTCCTTATTTCATTCTCAGCTTATAAATGTCCTCTGCTGATCATTGACTCCTCCGGTCATTTCGAAACATCGATGTCGGTAAATACTGGTTAACTGCCCAACACTATGTTACGTTTTGTATAAGTCTCTTTTTCTGTTAAAATGCACTAAACTTTCAAAATTTGTACTTGAATTGAGTTCTTTATAGAAATAAATAACTAATTATGCTTACCGGTCTTCATCTGATGGAAATTTTGCCATAAAAACACGTTTGTTATCATTAACCCTTTCTTCTATCACAATGTTCTTATACCACCAATTTCACACGTTGTTTATCTCATATTGATTTATAGAAATACTCAAAAACACATGGAGAACAAATTTCTTCCAACAAAATGATTAATAATATACTTTAAAACAATAAATAGATGGAGATCTATCTTATGAAAACCATAACAAACCAACTGTCAAAAGTTCGTCTGAGTTAGTGACAGTCAAAATCCTTAATATTCTGTGGTCAAAATGGCGGTCGTGTAATCCAACTAAGTGTTGAAGAGTCATAGATCGATATAGACCCAAAGGTCTCAATACTCTTTTTAAATTTGGCGGATAATAGCCGCCATTAAAAAGACTCCCATTTCATACATCGTTTTTTTGTATGGGAGTTTCGCCAGACTGCGCTTAAGTAGTTTGTTACTAAACAAAAACCTAAAAGATGGACACAATAATTCAATGGAACTGCCGATCAGTAATACCTAAAAAAACTGACCTATATTACTTGGGGTGCTACGACAGAAAACCTCCACGAGTGCCCGCAGGCTGTAGTTCCCTTGCGGATACGTCCGAGGTGAAGGCCAGTCTGCGGGACGGTGCACCCTGGGAGACGGCCAGCGACTCCTCTTGGGTACTTCTGCCTAAGGGGTCTTGATGTCCGCCTGCGAATGTTCTGTCTGAAGGATCACTTCAACGCGTGTCCCTCTGCTATAGCAGAGGGCACAGTGGCGAAGTAAGAGCGGGCTCGGTGCGCACTCACCCTGCCACCGAGTAGGCAGGAGGAAGACTTGCTCCTCCTTCTGCCACCGTTAGTCTCGTAGCCCCAGAGATTGTCCAAGGTCATGTTTCTGACTTTTGATGGGGGTCGAGGGTCTTGGCTTAACCGCCTGGGCCGCGAGGAAGACAACCTCTATAAAAATTACCCCAAACCTCCAAGCGGCGGCGCACCGTGAGGGAGGTTGTTAGCTTGACTAATGGGTAGCTAAATTAGTCTCTAGTGCGAACCACTGATATTGAGCAAGTGCAGAATGTAAAATACTCGTGGGAACAGCAATGGAATCCAAATTTTATAAAAAACCCATGGAGAGTGATGCGCGGTCGGAGTCCGACGCGGCATCCGAAAGGAGCTCGGAGGGCTCGGAGGTAGAGGAGGTAGTCGGCGACTCGGCTGGGGACTTGCGCCCCTACCTGAAGCGCTCCAAATCGGGGGACGTATCGTCCTCCGATGCGGAGATGGGCTGGGCCCGAAAAATCCCCGCCAATGGGCGAGGTGCGGGTCGGGCGCGAGGCAAGGGGAGAGGGCTCACCGCTCAAGAGTCCCTTCAGCGAGCTGACAGGCTCGCCGTGGAGGGGCGTCACCCTGGAGCGGCCAGAGCTGGAACGGACCTCTCGGGGCCGTCCGGCAGTGATCCGGACACCGCCATCGACGAGGCACTCGACCGACTGGAGTCGGTCCTGGCATCCGCTCTGAATGGCGTGGCCAACAAAAGGGAGAGGTCCTCCAAGAGGAGCGCGATCTCCCAGGCCAGGACGTCTCTTCAGGAGGTGGTGGACCCCATCCGCAGGGGGCTCACCAAACTTCGGGCCGACAATGCTCGGCTTCGAAAGGTCTCGGCCCAGCAAGAGCTGCCAAAGAGCAACTCTTCCGAACAGGCAGGAGGACGCGAGCAGGGGCAAGGGCCAAGTCAGCCCAAGCCCCAGCCCGAGCCGGAGAACCAGCTGTTGATGCTGGTGCGGCAGGAGCTGGCTGCCTTCCGGCAGCAGCAGCAGCAACAACAGGAGCAGTTCCAGCGAAGGATGCAGCAGCAGCTCTCCGTGCTGGAGGGCATCGTGCTGCGTCCTCCGCTGGCGGCCCCTGGCCAGCGAAAGGCGGCGTCCTATGCTGCCGCCGCAGCCACAGCAGGCCCGTCGGGACAAACCAGACGTGGGGCCGTGGCGTCGGAGCCTGCGAGACCGGCTCCGCCGGCCAAGCAGCAGCGGCAGCAGAAGGGCAGGGCGGCGCCTGCCGCTAAATCGGCGGCACCTCCTACTGCGGTGGCGACCAGGCCGCGCCCGCCGCCGCCTTCCCTGCATGAAGAATCCTCGGCTGGCGCCGAATGGACGGTTGTCGGCGCCAAGAGGAAGGCGGGCAAAGCGGCCAGGGCGGCAAAAAAGCGCGTGCGGCGACAGCAGCGCAAAAAGCGGGCCATGGCGGCAAGACTTCGCGCCCCGAAATCCGAGGCTGTAGTCATAACACTACAGCCAGATGCGGTAAAGAAGGGCGTGACATACGACGCCGTCATGGAGAAGGCAAAGAAGGCGGTGTTGCCCCACCTTGACGAGCTCGGAGCCTCTGGGGGCTTCCGTATGAGGCGCACCGTAACCGGGGCCCGAATACTGGAGGTCCCTGGTGCGGCCAGTGGCCCCGCCGCGGATGCCCTGGCCGCCAGGATCAGGGCGTCCCTGGATGCGAAAGAGGCCCGAGTGTCCAGGCCCACCAAGTGCATCGATATGCGCATCATGGGCTTGGACGACTCCGTCAAGGTGGACGAAGTGGTGGCCGCCATCGTCAGGGCGGGTGGGTGCACTACCGAGCAGGTTCGGGCGGGCACTATCCGCGCTGACAGCACGGGCATGCGAGCCATGACGGTAAGCTGCCCCGTGTCGGCGGCCAAGACCATCACCGGGGAGGGCCGACGGCTTTTGGTGGGCTGGGTCTCCGCCCAAGTGAAACTGTTGGAGCCCAGACCTCTGCGGTGCTATCGCTGCCACATGGGGCACCACGTGGGGGCCAGTTGTGCCGCGGAGGTGGACCGCAGCGACCGCTGCTTCCAGTGCGGTCAGCCTGGTCACAGGGCGGTTGAATGCAGAGCAACGCCGCACTGCTACGCATGTGCGGCGGCAGGCAAGCCGGCCGACCACCGGGCTGGGAGCAGGTCCTGCGACCCCCCCACCAAGGCTAAGGGCAAGGTCGGGAGGCCCATCCCCGCCGATGTCCTCACCACCGCTGCCTCCTCTTTGGCAGCTGCTGCTGTCGCCGCCGCAACCATCGCGGCAGGGCCCTCACGGGGGGCTCGAGAGGAGACTGTGATGGACTGCCAATAACGGCTCCATTACGTCTCCTCCAGGCGAACATCAACCGCTGCGCCCCCGCTCAGGATCTGTTGCTCCAGAGCATGGCGCAGTGGTCGATCAATATCGCCGTGGTCTCCGAGCCGTACAATGTCCTGCCCAGGGGAGACTGGGTGCGGGACCTGGACGGCTCGGTGACCCTAATTTCGTCGGCCGCCGCCGGCACCCCGACCCTCGAGGCCGTCACGAGGGGACGGGGTTGCGTGGCAGCACGGTTCGGGGACATTGCAGTGGTAGGCGTCTACCTGTCCCCGAGCAGATCTCTCGGCGATCTCCACATCTCCCTAATGGAGCTGAAAGCCGTCGTCGCTGGGTTTGGTTCCCTCCCCGTGGTCGTTTGCGGGGACTTCAATGCCAAGAACTTGGCTTGGGGTTCCCGGTTCACGAACCAGCGGGGTCGGATGGTGGAGGACTGGGCTCTGGAGACAGGCCTGGTCGTCCTAAACCGGGGTTCTGTCCCCACGTGTGTGCGGATGCGGGGCGACTCAGTGGTGGACATCTCGTTCGCCAGCCCCACTCTGTCGCCGCGTGTCGTCGACTGGCGCGTTATGGAGGGGGTGGAGACGTTTTCAGACCACCGGTACATCCGGTTCGACGTCTCCGCCCAAACCTCGATTGCGCCGGTCCGACAGAACCCTTGTGGTCCGCGGTGGGCGCTGAGGCAGATGGACCGGGAGCTCCTCCTGGAAGCCGCGACGGTACAGGCCTGGGTGCAAGCACCGGACAGGCCTGTCGACATAGACGTCGAGGCAGAGTGGTTCCGGGAGGCCATGTCGCAAATTTGCGACGCGGCAATGCCCCGAGTCCCTCCAGGACGTGCTCAGCGCCAGGTATACTGGTGGTCGCCGGAGATTGCGGCACTGCGCAACGCGTGCAATGCCGCGCGACGCCGGTATGCCAGATACCGCAGGCGCCGCATCCGTCCACCGGATGCGGAGGCCAGAGAGGCGGAGCTGTACGAGGGGTACAGAGCGGCAAAGCGCACCCTCCGAGCGGAGATAAGGCGGGCCAAACTTGAGGCCCGCAACGTGTGGCTGGGGACTCTGAATGGGGACCCATGGGGACGCCCGTACAAGTTGGTACGGGACAAACTCCGCCCCTGGGCTCCCCCGCTGACGCAGAGTCTCCGGCCCCAGCTCGTGGAGGGTGTGGTGAGCACTCTGTTCCCCACGCGAGGGGAACACTCTCCCCCGCCCATGGCTCCGCCACCAGCGGTGTCCGACGCGGACCACGATGGCGACGACGACGACAACGCTCCAGAGGTGACCGAGGTAGAGATGAGAGTGGCGGTACGAAGGCTGAGTGCCAAGAATACCGCCCCAGGACCCGACGGCTTGCCTGGGAAGGCATGGGTCCTGGCCATGGAGGCTCTCGGGCCTCGACTAAGAGGGCTCTTCAGCGCATGCTTGGAGAGGGGCCAGTTTCCACTTCGCTGGAAGACGGGGAAACTGGTCCTCATCGCGAAGCCGGAGCGCCCCGCGGACTCTCCGTCCGCGTACCGGCCCATTGTGCTGCTCGACGAGGTGGGCAAGCTCTTTGAAAGAGTAATTGCAGACCGCCTCGTCGCACACCTAACACGGGTGGGGCCGAATCTGGCGGACGGCCAGTTCGGCTTTCGCAGGAGGCGCTCCACGGTGGACGCCATCATGTGCGTGCGAGCTCTCACGACGGGGGATGCAGTGGCCCAGGGCAGGTGTGTCGTGGCGGTGTCTTTGGACATCGCCAACGCCTTCAACTCCCTGCCTTGGAGTAGCATTGGGAGGGCACTCCGGTATCACCGGATGCCCGACTACCTCTGTCGTGTGGTCGAGGCGTACCTGTCTGACAGGTACATAACCTACCCTGGTCACCAGGGGGAGTGGGAACGTCGAGAGATGTCGTGCGGTGTTCCGCAGGGATCGGTACTAGGGCCGCCCTTGTGGAACATCGGATACGACTACGTGCTACGCGGCGACCTCCCTGGCGGGGTCAGCGTGGTCTGCTACGCAGACGACACGCTGGTCCTGGCGCAGGGAGAGTCGTACCAGGCGGCGGTCGAACTAGCGACACGCGGGGTTGCGACAGTCGTTGGCAGGATCCAGGAGCTGGGACTCGAGGTGGCATTGCACAAGTCCGAGGCCATGTGCTTTCACGGCCCTCGGAACGCGCCACCACCGGGTTCCCAGCTAACGGTGGGAGGAGTCCACATCGGCGTCGGGTCAACGATGAAGTACCTGGGACTCGTTCTCGACAGCCGATGGGATTTCGACGAGCACTTCCGACGTCTGGCTCCCAAACTAAATCGGACTGGGGCTGCCCTCGGGCGGCTCCTGCCCAACCTTGGGGGTCCAGACGCCTCCTGCCGGAGGCTCTACGCGGGGATCGTTCGGTCCATGGCCCTTTATGGCGCGCCGGTGTGGGCGCCGGGGCTGCGGAAGCAGCCGGCGGCCCGGCTGAACGCGTGCCAGAGGGTCATGGCCATACGGATGGTGCGAGGATACCGGACGATTTCCCGCGAAGCGGCGAGCCTCCTTGCTGGCCAGCGACCATGGGATCTGGAGGCAACAGTCCTTGCACTCATGCACGAACGGCGCATGGAGATGCAACGCCGGGGCGAAACTCCGCTGCCGCAACAAGTCGCGGCATGGCGGACAGAGTTCCGGCGAGTTCTCATGGAGAAATGGCGACAGCGACTGTCGCGACCCCGTGCTGGGCACGCCACAATTATGGCGGTAAGTCCCCTCTTTGAGGCGTGGTTGGAAAGACCTCACGGCGTCCTCACATTCCGCATGACGCGGGTCCTCACCGGACACGGTAAGTTCGGGAGGTTCCTGCACCGGATTCGTGCGGAAACGACGCCCGGGTGTCGCCACTGTGTGGCCCACCCGGAGGACACGGTGGAGCACACGGTGGAGGTGTGCCCCGCTTGGGCAGAGCAACGCCGTGACCTCGTGGGGGCAATCGGCGGCGGTGATCTCTCGCGCCGGGCCTTGGTTCAGGCCATGCTCCGGAGCGAGGAGGAGTGGCGGGCGGTCGCCTCTTTCTGCGAAGCAGTAATGCTAGCTAGGGAGGCGGCCGATCGCGTGAGGCAACGGTCCTTACGCTCCAACCGCCGCCGGGATTCCGATCCCGATTTCCGGCCACCGTAGGCGCGGGCTTGCAGACGGCGAGCAATGGGTGGCTCGCCGTCTGACCGTCCGGTAACCGTCCGGACCGGGCCCAGGTCGTCGACGGCGCGTTTTGTTCCACGCGCGCCTCAAGGAGATGTCAGCAAATCGTAGGGGCCCAGCAGGGTCGAAGCCTACTGGGGCCACGGGTAGTGTGAAAGCGGAACCCGGGGCCCTGGGACGAAGGCAACGAAGGAACAGGAGTGGGTTTTTAGTCAGTAAGAGTCTGACACTATCTCCCGCTCCGCCCAAGAGCGGGGATGTCATTAGGATGATTTTCCCACCCAATAAAAAAAAAAAAAAAAAAAAAAAACCTATATTACTTAATAAATAAATTTAAACCAAATATTGTAGCATTATCTGAAACCTGGATTAAAAGTAACCAATTATTTGGTATTCCAGGTTACGTTTGTTTACGCAATGACAGAGCTGACGGATATGGCGGAGTTGCCATATTGATTAAAAATAATACCCCATTTACACGTGTTTCTCTCCTTCCATGTTCTGATGTTGATATTGTTGGGGTAATTGTTGGCAATATTACGTATATTTCCATTTACATTCCTGTTGCTAATACCAATGCCCTGCAAGAACTTAGCAATATTTTGTCATCCCTTCGTAGACCATTCTTAGTAATGGGCGATTTTAACTGTCACCATCAATGTTGGGGAAGTGGTGTGACAAAAAGGGAGGGGATTCGTTTGTTAGAAATGATAGACGACCACAATTTATGTATTCTAAACACTGGCGAGCCTACTCGTAGAACTAATGTAGGTGAAAGTGCTAGTGCTGTAGATTTATCTATATGCTCCCCTCGCTTGGCTTCATCCTTAACTTGGTCTCGCTTCTCTTCTTCTACCTTTGGAAGTGACCACTTTCCTTTGATAATTACTTCCTCAGAAAAGTTCATTACAACACCGAAACGACTCCCTAGACTAAAGTATAGACTTGGAAGCGCAGACTGGGATAAATTTAAAACACTTGTTGATGCTAAAGTGGCTGAGCTCCCGCAAATTACTCAGGGTGGAGAAAACGATTGCTCTAAGGCTTTAGCGCTGTGCATAGTAAAAGTAGCAGATCAAGTATTCCCTTTAAAAAAAATATCTTCTGATAAAATTTCTATGCCACCATGGTGGGACTCATCATGTTCCGATGCAGTTCGAAAGCGAAAGGAAGCCGAGAAAAAATATGGTGAGGACATGTCAGCTGAAAATTTAGACAACTTAAGTGATATTATAAATGATACACGGATTTTTCTCAGGGATGGAGATCATTTTGTATGTCTTTATCGCCCAGTACATGCCCGTCAGAAGTTTGGCGTAGTATTCAAAAATTTAGAAAAGCCTTTAGTGATACTGCTCCTTTCTTACAATTACCTCCATCTCATATTAATAGTTTTCTTGACAAGTTAGCTCCAGCATCAGCTCCAGAGTATGATCAAGTTTACCCAAATCTTACTCCCAATATGTATTGGTGATAGTTCGTCTTGGAACTCTCCCTTTTCAATGTACGAATTGAAAAGGGTATTAAAGTGCTTAAAAGTCTCGGCCCCAGGAGAAGATGGTATTCCGTACTCATTCTTTTCACATTGTAGTGATAATGCATTATCATACTATTTACAAATAATTAATTCTGTTATGGTTTCTGGAAATATTCCAGAATCCTGGCGTTCCCAAGAAATATTACCGATCCTGAAACCAAATAAAAATTCAAATGATATTCTATCATACCGGCCTATTGCGCTATCATCTGTTCCTACTAAAATTGCAGAACATTTAGTTAAAAACCGTTTAGAGTGGTACCTATATAGAACACAAGCAATTACTAGCAGGGAGTCTGTTTGGGTTCCGTAAAGGTAAAAGCACAACTGACAGTTTAAGTGTGTTTACAACTGACCTTCGCAAAGCCTTTTCCAAGAACTAGTCAGTTGTTGGCGCATTTCTAGATATAACAGGCGCGTATGATAATGTACTTATATCTGTCCTTAAACAGAAGCTGACAAATTTAAACTCTGCTTATATGGTTTATAATAAATTTGTTATCAGTTCGATTTGTTTCTCTATATACTGATGACAAGAAAATAACGAGGACAGTGTTCAAGGGCCTTCCACAGGGGTCAGTATTGTCACCTTTGCTTTACAATATTCATTCATATGATTTAGAATCATCTTACAAAATCTGCTGATGTTTTACAATATGCTGATGACCTTTTAATTTATACTACGCACAATAACATCTCGGATGCATATAACGCGTTGACCGTCTCCCTAAGTCTTTTACAGCAATGGTTACAAGTTAATGGGTTAAGTCTTTCAGTAGAAAAAAGTGCTGTAGTAGTTTTTTCAAGGAAACGTCACATTCCTCCTCCAATCGTTACTTATGACAACATTACGCTTCCTGTGAAAAATCATTTTAAATTTTTAGGATTAGTCTTAGATAAAAAACTTTCTGGCAAACAACACTTTGATTTTGTGGTTGAAAAATGCGAACGTCAACTGAACATTATGCGATGTCTTTCCGGAGTATGGTGGGGGGCACATCCGTTTAGTCTTAAACTGTTGTATAATGCAATAATCCGAAGCATACTTGATTACGGAACATTCTTCCTTGAAGATGGTAACAGAAAGGGTCTTGAGAAGTTAGATAGCATACAGTCTAAAGCTCTTAGAATCATTTCTGGAGCCATGAAGTCAAGCCCGTTAAATGCCTTACGGGTAGAAGTAGGAGAACCTCCACTTCACCTGAGAAGACAATATTTATTTGACCGATTTTTATTTAAATCAATGCAGTTTTCCAATCATTTGCTTCATTCAAAATTATTAAAACTTGATAAACTAATACAAATTTCATCCTATTCCGCACAAAGATATTCCGTGTTTAGTTAAGTCTCAGAAAGTTTAATTCTATACCATCAAGTGTACATAGTGCACCTACTCTTCCTTTATTTGAATGCGGAACATATGAACCTTTACTAGTCTCTCCGGTAGTACATTATGATCTCGGCATAGAAAAAAGTGATGTAGGGGCTGATATAAAGTTTAATGCAGCTGTCGGTGAAAATTTTATGGACTGTCATTACATCTTTACGGATTCATCAAAGACCCAGAATAGTTGTGTGGGAGTTGGTATATTTCATTCTCAATACAAAATTGTTCAGATGGTAAAACTTCCTCCTGAAACGTCGGTTTTCACCGGAGAATGTTTCGGTTTGTTCAAGGCATTAGAGTATGTTTTGATCGCGAAACTTAAAAATGTTCTAATATTATGCGACTCTAAAAGTGCGTTACAAACCATCGAAAAATTTACATTTAAAATGAAACCTTTTTACCCCATTGTATTTGACATTAGAAAACAGTTGCACAAATGTATACTGGAAAAATATACGGTACAGTTTGCTTGGGTTCCAAGTCACTCCGGAATTCAAGGAAACGAAAAAGCTGATCAATTAGCCAAACAAGCAGTGCAGAATGGTGACATGTTTCCTTATAAAAACTTCTGCCATGATCTTGTCAGCCTCCCTAAAGATTATCTGCGACATACTTGGGATCTTCTTAGGAGTGAAAGTTCTCAAGTAAAGGGCAAGATATATGCCTCAATTCAGCCTTCAGTTCCAGTTAAACCATGGTTTTTTAAAATAAAATGCTCTAAGCCTATAGTAAGCATGATAATTCGTATGCGGCTTGGCCACGTCTGTACTCCTTTGCACCTTGCTAAGCTGCATATTGTGGACAATAATCTTTGCGAGTGTGGTGATGATGTCGGAACTTTAGATAAAAAGAAAGAAAACTCGTTTATTTGGCACACAGGTACACACAATGAGATTACAATATAGAAACTTAAATACTAAAAATTAAAAAGTACATCAACATTGTGTGTCTCACGGCTGCGCCAAATAGATCCAGTTCAGCATAATGCCAGGCCACTATGTAGCAGTTGCCTGACGCTGTAGATCACATATTCTTCTCCTGTCCCCCGTCATGATCGTTCATCCTTCCCCGTTCTCTTGTTTCCTATAATGTTCCCCTTCCTACTTGTGTTTCTTGTTTAATAATGAAACCTATTGAATATTTTAACGTGATATCTGCATTCTTGTTAAAAAATGAAATAAAAATTTAGATGTTAGTATATTTATTATCTATATCCTTTTTTATTTTATCCTATGAAAATAAACCATTTCCTTTCCTGAACCTTACAAAATTCCTGATTCTACGTTATTTTCTTAAAAATATTTCCCTACCTTTTACTACTTGAAACTGGCACAAAGATACAACTAGTACCACACTATATAAAAAAAAAAAATGAATCGTTTTTATTAAATAAATCGTTTGTACAAGTTAAATCTGTCCATTTTAACGAGTAAATTGGATGAAATAAGTAAGTAAGACACTAGTTTACAATACACACACACACTAGACACACTGGACACAAGTTTTGTGTAGTGTTGTGTGCTATACTATTGAAAGGAATTTTATTCGAATTCAAAATTTGTTTTGCGATCAAAGAGGTTGAACAAAAAGGTTTTAACTTCATTATAGCACTAGTGCGTAATGGTAATCAAAATGTCACAGTTTGGTAACTAGTGCCATTATATACCTAGGTGCTGTACAATAAGAGTCACTTTCTGAGCAAGTGTGTTGAAAAAAAATGTCGCGCATCAGAGAGTAGGTATATTCCATAGATCTTAACAACTGCTTGTAATTGTGCGATTATATTGCGTCTAGTTTACAAGTAACGTTAAATTTCAATCTTGATTACAAATAATGTTAAAATTAACTAGTAAGTGTATAAATATGAAGTGTTCAATGATTCAGCCCACCGAAGCTACGTTGACATATCGCACTTGTACGTTTTTTCACCAGTGTGCACGAATATGCTTTTTTAAATTACTCTGATCACTAAAACAGCGCTGACATAATTATATCATTCTTGTACGATTTCTCACCTGTGTGCACGAATATGCTTTTTTAAATTACTCTGATCACTAAAACAGCGCTGACATATATCGCACTTGTACGGTTTCTCACCAGTGTGCAAACGGATATGTTTTTTTAAAGAACTCTCATCATTAAAACAGCGCTGACATATATTACACTTGTATGGTTTCTCACCACTGTGCGTACGAATATGACGTGTTAACGCATTCCTAGTGCTGTAACTACGCGGACATATATCGCACTTGAACGGTTTCTCATCACTGTGCGTATAGATATGAAGTGCTAACGTATACTTAGTACTATAACTACGTTGGCATATATCGCACTGGTACGGTTTTTCATCAGTGTGCGTATGAATATGACGTGTTAATTGATTCTTAGTACTATAACTACGCTGACATATAACGCACTTGTAGGGTTTCTTATCACTGTGCGTATAAATATGAAGTGTTAAATTCGTTTTCCTATTGAAACTACGCTGACATATATCGCACTTGTACTGTTTCTCCTCAGTGTGCGTACGAAGATGTATTACTAAATTACCCTTCATAGAAAAACTACGCTGACATAAGTCACACTTGTACGGTTTCTCACCAGTGTGCGTACGAATATGACATTTTAAAGTATTCTGAACATTGAAACTACGCTGACATATATCGCACTTGTACGGTTTGTCATCATTATGCGAACGGAGATGTATCAAATAATTACATTTCTGGGAAAACCCATGCTGACATATGTTACACTTGTACGGTTTCTCCCCAGTGTGCGTACGAATATGACCTGTTAAAGAATTCTGAAGACTAAAACTACGCTGACATATATCGCACTTGTACGGTTTCTCACCAGTGTGCGTATAAATATGTCTTTTTAAAGAAGTCTGATCACTAAAACAGCGCTGACATATGTCGCACTTATATGGTTTCTCACCCGTGTGCGAACGAATATGTTTTTTTAAAGAAGTTCGATCATGAAAGCAGCGCTGACACACATCGCACTTGTGTGGTTTCTCACCAGTGTGCGTACGATAATGTCGTGTTAAATAATACTTAGCACTGTAACTACGCTGACATATATCGCACTTGTACGGTTTCTCATCAGAGTGCGTACTAATATGATTTGTTAAATTTCTTTGGTTACTAAAACAACGCTGGCATATATCGCACTTGTACGGTTTCTCACCAGTGTGTGTACGAATATGCCTAAGTAAACCACTCTTATAAATAAACCTACGTTGACATAAATCACATTTGTGTGGCTTTCCGTATGTGACTTTACACATACGATTTTGAGTTGTCTGGATATCTTTCGTGTCAGATTTTTCATTTTTCTTTTGCTCTTCAGGAATTATATCTTCAAGGTATTTTCTCTGTGCGTCTTCTTTTGGTTTCTTCGCAGTGGTCGCCCCTGCGATTTTAAATACAAAATTTAATATGGGTACCTACGCAATATTTATGAATCTAGGGTTGTATTAACGTTTTTTTGTCTGCTTTCTACGTGAACTGAATGTGGCATATGTTTATTTCTTCTGGTTGCTTCAAGCTTCAAGGGACCACAAACTTGAGTAGGTAGGTGGTTTTAATTTTAACTAAATACCTCCACACGTTCCCGTGATAAAAGGTCTTGACAGACGGACAGAAAAATAACCCTATATGGGTTGCGTGTTTTTCTTTGGAGGCCATACCTCCAAAGAAAAACACGCAACCCTTAGTTTAGTTTAGTTTGGTGTTTTAGGTATAAATCTAAAATACCAAACTAATGCTGGATATCATTTTAATAGACAGCAATAGGTAAATTACTAAAACAAATCTTATAGAACATTTCTGCATTTTTGAGGTACATACTACATGATTATTTGCTTCTACATCATAATAGTCATCTTGTTATTTATAATGTCGCCCCAAAGACGACCCACTGACCGAATGTTGCTCTGCTTAAATACATTTTTTTCGAATAATGTTCTTTGTACTAATATACTTCGGCATAATTTTTTTAGGCATACATTTTATGTTGGCATAATCATCTTAAAGACTAATTTGTTTTGGCATAAATTTGATTCGCATAACGTTAGTAGGCCTAATGACTATTAGCATAACGTTAGTAATGAACAATTAAATAATATTGTTGGTTAAAAATTTAATATGCTGTGCAACAAAAGGTTGTGACAGAACCGAATTGCTGCAAAACCGACTCCACGTAGTCTTGTTTGTCCTACCCCTAGAGTGTAATTTAAAATCGCGTAGGCGCGTAGGGGCGAGGCGGCCCGCGGGCTGAGGAGCAGGCGGCTGCAAGCGAAAGCCGTCTGCCACGATTAGCACTCGCAGCGCCGCCGGAGGCCCGCAGCGCCAGGGCCATGACAGGAACCCTGCCTGCTGCATGTTGCATGCTAGCTTGAATGCTGCATGCTGCATGCTGGTTTATTTGCTGCATGCTGTATGCTTGCTTGCATGCCGTATGCTTGCTTGCTTCATGCTTCCTACAGCGAAATAAAAAAATACACACCGAAATATGTTTTAATATCATGCGTAAATAAATTTATGCTTTAGGATATTATGCTTATAAAAATTATGCGTAATTATATTATGCGAAAATATAATTATGCCAAACAAAATTATGCTAAGTTATATTAGGTCTTAAAATGTTATGCAAATGGATAGGGAACCATTTTCATTCTGCTAAATCTTAAATTACTAATCTATACTTATAATAAATCTGTAGAAGTGAAAATTCTGTACATTGAAAATATCAAAAAAATTAAATGGGAGGGGGCGTTACTAGACCGACACCGAACCAAAAAATGTGATCAAAAATTTTTTTGTATGTCTGTCTGTTTGTTCAGGCATCACGCAAAAACTACCGGTTCGATTACTATGAAACTTGGTATAATTATTTTTTAATATCCTGGGCACCACACTGGGTACTTTTTATCCCGGAAAAGTATATACAATAAAAAAAACTTAATTTTGCAGTTCGATCCCTAGACCCGATTACTGTACCAACCGCAAATAATTAGTTTGCCGTAGGTTACGTCACCCGCAGTAGAGTTCACTAAGGGGCGCTGGACACGGCTAAGATACTATAATATTTTATCTTAAGATACAATATCGCTCGCCATACAATTCAATGGACTATCACACACGACAAAAGCAACATGCATTGCAATATATATGGTACGTGATTTTTATTACATCGATTTTATTTTTATTATTGGTTATTTTATTAGTGGTTATTTTATTATGTCACCAAAAATGGTTTAGCAGAGAACGCATAACAGGCACACAGAGAAAGTTCCTTTCAAAAGTAGGTAAATTTTTGGAATTACTTAGTAGGGGTGTTTTTTTTTTTTTTTTTTGGGTGGGAAAATCATCCTAATGACATCCCCGCTCTTGGGCGGAGCGGGAGATAGTGTCAGACTCTTACTGACTAAAAACCCACTCCTGTTCCTTCGTTGCCTTCGTCCCAGGGCCCCGGGTTCCGCTTTCACACTACCCGTGGCCCCAGTAGGCGTCGACCCTGCTGGGCCCCTACGATTTGGCCGCCGACGACTTGGGCTCGGTCCGGACGGTTACCGGACGGTCAGACGGCGAGCCACCCATTGCTCGGCGTCTGCAAGCCCGCGCCTACGGTGGCCGGAAATCGGGATCGGAATCCCGGCGGCGGTTGGAGCGTAAGGACCGTTGCCTCACGCGATCGGCCGCCTCCTTAGCTAGCATTACTGCTTCGCAGAAGGAGGCGACCGCCTGCCACTCCTCCTCCGGAGCATGGCCTGAACCAAGGCCCGGCGCGAGAGATCACCGCCGCCGATTGCCCCCACGAGGACACGGCGTTGCTCTGCCCAAGCGGGGCACACCTCCACCGTGCGCTCCACCGTGTCCTCCGGGTGGGCCACACAGTGGCGACACCCGGGCGTCGTTTCCGCACGAATCCGGTGCAGGAACCTCCCGAACTTACCGTGTCCGGTGAGGACCTGCGTCATGCGGAATGTGAGGACGCCGTGAGGTCTTTCCAACCACGCCTCAAAGAGGGGACTTACCGCCATAATTATGGCGTGCCCAGCACGGGGTCGCGACAGTCGCTGTCGCCATTTCTCCATGAGAACTCGCCGGAGCTCTGTCCGCCATGCCGCGACTTGTTGCGGCAGCGGAGTTTCGCCCCGGCGTTGCATCTCCATGCGCCGTTCGTGCATGAGTGCAAGGACTGTTGCCTCCAGTTCCCATGGTCGCTGGCCAGCAAGAAGGCTCGCCGCTTCGCGGGACTTAGTAGGGGTGTTACAAATCTATGAAATTTTCGACTTTGATACTATATGCATACCTTCCGGTAGAAATTCTCTAAAAGATAATTAAAACCGTATGAAAATCTGTTGCATGTTTAATAAGTAAACGGAAAAACAGACACAGCGACTTTGATTTAAACTATTTATGTTTTTTTTTTTTACTTTTACCTTCAAACAGAACTAAGATGATAACAGGTAAAAGAAAAAATAAAATAAAATAGGTGTACATTTTCTTTTTCATAAGTGTACGATGCGCAAACCGATCCCCACTCTTTCGTCGAGCGCTCAAGATCCGTGCCGATACTCATTTGTCGGTCGATTAGTGTGCCGCTTATTTATTTATTTATCTTTATTCCAAAAAGGTAAGTAACTTATAAGATAAGCCCCACAAAACCGTTGCAATGGTTTGACTGTGGGGTCGGTGAGTCTCTAGACATACTTAAATGAACTTAAAATATTTCTAAATAATATAATTTTAATTTGCGTCTAAATCTATTTGTGTCTGTTTCACTCCTTATGTCTGCCGGCAGACTGTTCAATAGGTATGGCATTCTGTTTTTTAGTGTTCTGTCACCAAAGTAATTGGTGACTCTGGGTACATTAAATTACCAGCAGCCATAGATCGTGTATTATGATTATTGTATACGTGTCCTCTCACACTTCGCCATTTTTTCAAGTTCGTCAAATGAGCATGAGCACCCATGAGGTTTTCTAAAAGCCAGCGCCCCTTATTATATTCTTAATTCGTGTAAAATTGTATTTTTGGAAATAAATTATTATTATTATTAACCTTGAGCAAAAAATATTGCGGGGAAATAAATAATAAATATTATCTTAAAAAAAAAAAATGTATTTTATCGCGCGAGTTAGATTCATAATTATTTATGTCGTAATTAAATTATGAATTTTCATTTTTCAGAAAATTGTTGCTTTTATTTTATACATTGGTAACATTAATGAAGCTTAAATCTAATGTAGAATACCTACCAAGGAATATATTGTTGTACAAATCTAAAACGCTAAACTTATAAAAAGCTAAAAGTTTATATCCTCTAAATTGTTAATTAAAATTGTAAAAAAATTGTATGTAAACGGTTCAATGGCGCGGCCACATTCAAACCCTTATATCTTCTTAACCATAATTTTAACAAATGTATGGTTTTGGGAATCATCTTTCACAATATCTTAGCACAGTTTTTTTTTTTAATAATCGTCATGGCCGCACTGTTAAAACGCTCACCCCTTCCCCTCGTCAGCAAAGCTCTCACCCCCGTGCTTACGTAAACATGGGTACGTGCATTTGTCAATGTATTAGTTTGGTTATTAATTTACTAGCTTCTGCCAGCGGCTTCACCCGCGTAAAAGTAGGTTTCTCCTAACAAACTTTGGTAGATATTTATAAGATCTACAATTAATTAGAACATTTTATGGTTCTATCTTTTATAGTTTAGGCAGCGTACGCAAAATAAGAAACTTTTCTGATTGACTTTTTACACCTTGTGTCCCAAAAACTCAAATATCTTACGGAACCCTACTTTTTACAAAACAAAATATAGCCCATGTTACTCGTGGATAATGTAACTTTCGAATGGTGAAAGAATTTTTAAAATCGGTCTAGTAGTTTTTGAGCCCATTCATTACAAACAATTAAACAAAGTTTTCCTCTTTATAATATTAGTGTAGATGAGCAGCAGTTGTAAGTCTATAAAAAAGAAATACTTAGAATAAAGGAAAAAAACAGGAGTTAATTTAAAAATTTGACATTATTTTGACAAATTATCAGTTCTGTGTCCATGACACATTAAGGGCTTGCGTACACTTGAGATAAAGACTGTCTTAGACACATTTGACTGCGACAATACTGTTTTGAAGATATTAATTCGTAATGGAAACTATTGTTGAAATAATAAAAACTGTTATTTATTTTTTCGTTTCATTAAAAAAATCTACGTCTATGTAGAAAGATTAAACAAACGCCATTTGTGGGGATCTTTTCTTCAAAACCTTTATTTTGGGGCGATTTCGGGAAAGGTTCGGGGGAACTCGAGATGGTCGTCTTGGGGTCAGCTAGTGAAACTATAAAAATGGTGATAATTATTTATTTTACATTTTCTGCAACTTTTACACAAAATATTATTGGCGGTCATATGTAAATAATAATAATACCTTTAATTTACGAAGTCGATATTTTTTTTTAATTTTGTTTCGTCATGTTTTGACAATGACTTCCGAAATTAAATTGAAAAAAGTCGGCGTGTATGTACGGTAATGCGGCTACCTCACGTTTAGCCTGATTGTGGTGGCAATACGTTCTACAAAACGCCGACCAACGTTTAGCTGTATTTTCAGTATAGAATGTAGATTACATTTAAAAGGTGTTTCACCAGTGTGTACGCGGGAATAGTTTATATTATAGTTATATTATACAGCTAAAGACAGGATTTATCATACGTACGAATCACCGGTGTGAGCATGAATATGCATAAGTAACTCGCTCTTGTCACAGACACTACGCTGACATGTACTGCACACGTGTACAGTTTCTCACCAGTGTGCGTACGATAATGATCATGTAATACAGATAGTTTATGATCATATTCGTACGCACACTATTACCGAAAATATGAAATATTAAACGATTCATCCTACCGAAGCTACGTTGACATAAATCACACTAGTACGGTTTCTCACCAGTATGCATACGAAGATGCATAAATTAATTTCCCTTCCGGGAAAAACTACGCTCTCATATGTCACACTGGTACGATTTCTCACTAGTATGCGTACGAATATGACGTGTTAAATGATTCCTAGTACTGTAACCACATTGACATATATCGCACTTGTACGGTTTTTCATCAGTATGCGAATGAATATGTTTTTTTAAAGAACTCTGGTCACCAAAACGGTATTGACATATATCACACTGGTATGGTTTCTCACCAGTATGCGTACGAATATGACGTGTTAAATGATTCTTAGTACTATAACTACTATTACATGTATCGCACTTGTACATTTTCTCACCACTGTGCGTACGAAGATGTAGTAATAAAGTGCCTTTCTGAGAAAAACTACGCTGACATATGTTACACTTGTACGGTTTCTCACCAGTGTGCGTTCGAATATGACATGTTAAGGCATTCTGAAGACTGAAATTGCGCTGACATATATCGCACTTGTACGGTTTCTCACCCGTGTGCGTAGGACTATGTTTTCTTAAAGAACTCTGATCACTAAAACAGCGCTGGCATATATCGCACTTGTACGGTTTCTCACCAGTGTGTGTACGAATATGATTTTTTAAAGCACTCTGATCACTAAAACAGCGTTGACATATATCGCACTTGTACGGTTTCTCACCCGTGTGCGTACGAATATGATTTTTTAAAGAACTCTGATAACTAAAACAGCGCTGACATACATCGCACTTATACGGTTTCTCACCAGTGTGTGTACGAATATGTTTTTTTAAAGAACTCTGGTCATTAAAACAGCGCTGACACATATCGCACTTGTACGGTTTCTCACCAGTGTGTGTAAGAATATGTTTTTTTAAAGCACTCGTATCACTAAAACATCGCTGACAAGTATCGCACTTGTACGGTTTCTCACCAGTGTGTGTACGAATATGCCTAAGTAAATCACTCTTATAACTAAATCTACGTTGACACACATCACATTTGTGTGGCACTTCGACTGTTACTTTGCGCGTACGATTTTGAGTTGTCTGGATATTTTTCGTGTCAAATTTTTCATTTTTCTTCTGCTCTTCTGGAATTACATTTTCTAGTTTTATTCTCCGTGTGTCACTTTTAAGTTTCTTCGCAGTGGTTGCCCCTGTGATTATAAATACAAAATTTTAAGTAGGTAAGACTAGCACCTAGTACCCCTAGGTGCTAGGTACTAGTCTGGACTAGGCTGCACCAGTACAATGCGTAAAGGTTCATGTTTCTACATCAATTTTTCGTACTCGTAGTTCAGTCAAAGACATTTTATACACATTAAACAACATACATAATATACAGTGTGGTGGTGTGGTGGTGGTGCGCGGTCGCCACTCTAGAACCTTTCGGCCCCATCGACCCTCCGTTCTAAGAGCAATGTGCCCTGCCACTGCCACTTTAGTTTGACGATTTAAAACATTTTTTTTTTTAATAATTTAATAATAAACAATGGGAGTTTTTTACCATTTTAACATTTCAAAACATCATGTCATATTTATATTGTGATCATGTATTGCCTAAACTTAATACGTTGACCAATAAAAGTACCAGTGACTGTTGAAGTTACCTAGTTTACAACTTCAAACGTTGCCATTCCGTATTACCTACAAGCACAAAACTATCATTTTACAAACTGTTTACTCTTGAATTGTTTACGTTTCTTTTAATAATTACTAGAAACGTAAACAATTCCTAGCAGCTAATAGTTAAATGCGTTTTTAACCGTCTTAAAACAAGGAGGAGGCATTTTTTTTATGTTTGTTACCTCAGAACTCCGTCGTTTATGGAGCGATTTGCAAAATTTATTTTTCCCCTTATAGGATATGCTTCCAGATTGGTCCCATTTTTTTCAAAATCCAGTTCTCATGATAGGATCCATGAGGAATCGAGGGAACTCTTCAAATATTCTAGGCAACTATATAGTGATTTTGGTATTTTCATCGAGAACTTAAGAATCTACAGTCAAAAAGTAACATTTGATGAAGTGGAACTGATGAAGAATACCAGAAATGGCAAACGGAACTTCACCCTCACATAGATATCACAATTAAGATAATTAAGTAACTATGACAATACATATATGTTTTTGTTGCTGCAGCTATTTACAAAAGGCTATTGTAAACTATCTGCCTTCTGATCATAGCGGCCTAATGGGAACTTTTGAATCCAACTTACCGATACAACAAGTGCAGATACAATCCAGACCAATAACATCCGGTAAACTAAATAAATTGCAGCACTTTAATTAGCAAGTTAGGTGATTGGAATCTTGAAGTGAACAATGGTAATTTTTTGTATAACGATTTTTTTTCAATAGTTCACACCGAGTTGAATAAGACTTTTGAGAAAAAAACTAAAAGTATCTGCCTCAAGTTTAGATTTAGTGACTAAGCAACTAAAGGAATCAGAATAAGTAGGGAAAGACTTTTTGAGCTGTATGGCCTTAAGCTTATTATTAACACTGATTAATAAGTATGTTGCTACATATTCAAAAATTTTTAAAAACACTTGTAAGGCAGCTAAGGCCTTGTACATTTGCAACAAAGTTAATCAGCAGGCAATAAAATAAAAAAGGTTTGGAAAATTATAAATAATGAAACCAACAGGAACAAAATACATAACAATGATTACACGTTGGAGACACATCATGATCTTATTAGCGATAACAAGCTAGTTGCAGAAGAATTTGTAAATTTCTTTGCTAGTATACCAATTAAAACTACTGAAGCCCTAAATTCGTCGCCATCGCATGATTTTGATTTATTACAAGCGAACGTTGCAGCCTGTTCGACTGAATTTAACTTTAAGCATATAAACCCCATAACAGTAATAAAAGCTTTTAAACAAATCAAGGTTAAATTGACAGAAGATCTGTGGGGTATGTCTATCAAAGTTTGCACCTCAATTATTGAGACTATAGCGCCGTACTTAGCTTTAATATATAATTTGTGTATAGATCAAGGAGTCTTTCCGGATCTAATGAAATATAGTAAAGTGATACCACTTTTTAAATCCGAGGACAGTAAAGACACTAATAATTATTGGCCCGTGTCTGTGTTGCTGGTTTTTAGCAAGATATTTGAAAAGGTAATGTTGAATCAAATGCTTAATCATTTTAACACAAATAACATCTTACAAGATAAACAGTATGGTTTCACCGAAGGACGTTGTACAACTGACCAACCTATGGCGAAACCAAAATGAAAAATGCGTTTTAGTAAGAAGACACCAGTGTCTTCTTGCTAAAACACATTTTTAATGCGTGGGAAGAAGCACAAGATGCTATAGGCATCTTCTGCGACCTGTCTAAGGCGTTTGATTATGTGGTTCATGAAACATTACTCTTGAAACTTGAGCATTACGGACTAAGCAAAACAGCGTTAAGCTTAACAAAATCTTATTTGATTGACAGACAGCAACTAGTCCAAATAAACGGTGTCAATTCGTCGGGATTAAATGTGAAAATGAGGGCACCCCAAGGTTTAATTTTAGGTCCTTTTTTATTTTTAGTTTATATTTAAGATTTATCCTATTTGTTGGAAAATAAAATTAATATGGTGTGGTTTGCCGACGACACTTCTTTGATTTTTAACATAAATAGAAGGACTAATAATCTTGACAACGAAAATAACGCCCTACTGCAGGTCCAAAACTCCTAACAATCTAGTTTTAAACGGGAAAACAACTAAATGCATAAGATTTTCCTTACCGAATATCAGAAGAGAGATTGTGACATAGTATTGAACAATGAAAAACTAGAATTTGTCGATAAAACGGTTTTCTGGGGATTTCGCTTGACTCAAGGCTACAATGGGGTCTTCATTTAACATATCTTGCAGGACGGCTTAGCTCAGCCGCATATGCTGTTAGAAAAATCCGCCAATTTACGGATGTCGATACCGCTAGACTAGTCTATTTTAGTTATTTTCATTTTCATACGGAATCTTACTATGGGGACGAGCTGCAGACATCGACTCAATCTTTATACTACAGAAAAAAACCATCAGAGCTATTTACAATCTTCGCCGGTGCGATTCTCTAAGGGAACTGTTTAAGGATATTAACATCATGACGGCGCCTTGTCAATATATTTATGAAAACATCATGTACGCTAGAAAAAATCTTCATCTTTTTAGCAAAAGAGGCGATAGACATAATTATGTTACAAGAAATAGGGACCAATTAGTTCAACCAGGTTTCAGACTGGCTAAAGTGGCCTCTTCTTTCATGGGGTACTGTTTGAAATGTTATAATACAATACTTCCCCAAATATTAGAACTCAATGAAACAAAATTTAAATCTTGTATTAAACGCACACTATGCAGAAAAGCATATTATAAGTTACGAGGATTATATTCAAGATAAAAATGCTTGGCTCAATGCTGGCCCAGCTCTACTACCACCGGGGGGTAGGTACACATTGATTAGTTTTATTATTATTTATTAGTTTTTTTTTTTAAATTGTGAAAGATTATTTATTGTACTTAGTATTGTATAATGTAGAAATTTTTTTTTCAAAGTTTGTAAATCTGAGTACCCAAGGGCAGGAAGATGAAGATGATGATGATGATGTAAATGTGAGTACCGTTGAGCTATTTTATGTTATTTATTGGACTTGTTTGACATAAATGAGCACGGCAGTTGAGAGTTTGTCATGCACACTCAAATGTCTCACTGATGATGGCGCGTGTGTTGGATCATTCGGTTCCCTTCAAAATTGTTGAGCTGAGTGGTGCTAATATTCGCGTCATGTCCGTGAACGGCGCTGTCAGTTGTGACTGGTCATCTCTTACACTTAAAAAAGATAGCTTGATCTCTGGGACAGCTGTCAGTAAAATCGCGCCTATGAAGTTCTGAATTTAACAGTACGGATAAACGTACCAGTCAATGTCATACTTTATTGGCATGCTGAGGTAATTAGTGAAGATCGATGAATCATCGTGACTACAGACTATAAACTTTTTTATTTATTTTTTTTATTTATTACTGTCGATATTTTTTATAAAACTTAATTCAAAATTAATTTATCATTTAATTTTATTGTATTTTTTTTTTAAATAACATTATTTACAATAGTGTGTAAATAAAATCTAAATTCTAACCTACTTATGTAACATTCCTTCCGACAACTTTGGGTTTCAAATATTTGCATGCATGAATATGGGTTTTTGCACTGGTCAGGTCGTGCCTCGGAAAGCACGTTAAGCCGTCGGTCCCGGCTGCCATACGAACATCTAATGGCAGTCGTTACGGGTTGTTGGAGCCCTCAAAAGTCCAACTATTGATCATAATGCAAAACTTCAATATCACCTTTGTGGAGGTCAGATGGCAATCGCTTCACGGAAAATATCGAAGTTTACCCAAATCAGCAGTTAGACTGGTAAAAGCGGACCCCAGACTCCAAGCTGAAAAGCTTTGGATGCGACTGGGATTAACGCTAAGATGAAGAATACATATAAATATATAATTATGGCATCGATGAGTAAGAAACGCCGAAAATTACTATCGATATTTTTTCTGTATCATAACAGCCCTAGGAATGTCAGTTTGACAAATGTCGCAGAGATCAAGCTATGTTTTTTCAAGTATAGCTGCGAGTTGCTATTTTAATATCTATATTTTTTTTTTGTTTTGTTTTTAAAACGTGTTGTGCCGACCCCAAATAAGATGGGACAAGGGCAGGAAGATGATGATTTAGTTTTTATTTTTACTTTATTTACATTGATCTCACATGATAGCGACAAGATACATGTAACAGAGATATTTGTAATTAAAAAACATGATTGAGAAGAGTGGCCATGGAGTTTCTTGCACATTCTTCTCCATAGAGATCTACGCTTTGGAATGTGCAATTAGCATCATTTTTTTGTTTTTGACTGACTGACTTGTTGACATTTCAAAAGTGCCTATAAATAGTTTATTTGAAAAAAAAAAAATCCTTTGAATCTTTGAATCTTGAATCTTTAAATACAAATAAATAAATGGTTCTGAATAGTTATGTTGAAAATGACGATGATGGAGCCGGAAGACTAGCCGTCTTTGGACTTATTAGAATTGTCATCAAATGCAGTTTGGCTATAAGGTACTATCGAATTGATCTGATGATAGAGCTTAAAGGTGGAAGGTAGACACGGGAACTACATAATAAAACAATGTAACTTAGCAGTGTTTGGGTTAATTGGAATCGTCATGAGAAATAGGCACCCTGTTTATAAGTCGAAACTAAAAAGTGTGAAATAAAAATCTTTTTACAAAAAAAATAAACGACTGCACTAAAAAAAAAACACTAAAAGAATCAAAATAATTTTAATTTTGGAAATCGGTGTTAAATAAGAAAAAAACAATACCGAGAAACACCAACTTCCGAAATTAAAGTTATTTTGATCCTTTCTTTTTGATTAAAGTTGTTTGTTTTTTAAGTTTTTTTGTTCTGTTCGGAAACCTTGACTGTTGACATGTTCATTTTCTTCAATCAATGAAATCTATAAGAACGAATTAGAAGAATGAAAATAAGTCTTTGAGGAGAGCAACATTCTTTTAAATCAAAGTTTAACATAAAATAAATAGTTATGAAAGTTAATATTTTTGTTCTATTAGATGAAGACACTCAATATACTCACATGTCGTGTCAGTGGCTCGGCGTTTCTCCCCCAATACTTCTTCTTCTATTTCAATTTTAAATTCCATTATATCCGAATCTGATTCAGAATGCTGCTGTGGTGTATCTTCGACATCATAGGCATTTTTCGAATTTTCATTGTTTAGATCTAATCATAAACACAACGTTTAATTGTCATAGATACACTATAATTATAAATAGGTAAAGTTTGTTTTTTTTTTGTTCGTAGGAGGTAATCTATGAAAGTACTGGTCTGATTACTAAAATTTTTTCACCAATAGAAAGCTGCTTCATTCCTGAGCGACAAAGGCTATATTTTATGTATGCGGGCGAGCCACGAGCAAAAGCTAGTTTTTTATACTGCGTTATATTTTTTATTTGCTTATGAACATCAAACTAATATTAATAACTTAATAGGAATTTATACTGCATTATAGAATTATATTCTGAGGAAATTGTAGCATGAGAGAACAAGTATTCTAGGCGCCAGGCTCAAGTCACTATTACAATAGTGTCAGAATGGTCTATCATTGACTTCATAATTGTTGATTTTGACAAGTTGGGTAATGACTTTCCAATGGTCCAACTTTTAGCAAAATGACAATGGGATCGTGTTCGAATGACGAATTTATAAGAATAGCAGTTTTGGGCCCCACAAACGTTGCATAAGGGCTATGTGTGGCTTAAAAATGACCCGACAGTTGTGTTCCTAGGGCCTTATGATACTAGCGGATTGCGAGCATCTTCAAAGCGGAGCGGGCGCGCAGCGAATGCGTCGCGAACACGCCGCGGCTGCTCAGCGAAGACGTCGCGGACGTGCGGCAAATTCGCAACGTTTTCGTCGCGTGTTTGTAGCAAGTTAACGACGCACAATACACTCAGTAACAAAATGAATTCTGACGAGGAGACACTGCTGTTGGCTTTGTTACTTCGAAGACGCCGGAGACGAAAACGGAAGCATCGAATTTGGGAAGATACATTATCAATTAATCGAATGGAAGAGAGCAATTTAACAGAGCCAAAAACTCAGGACTCCCAGAGGAATGGAAGCAATACAAAGACACCTAATACAGCTATAAGAAAGCAGTTATGACCGCCAGAAACTCCGCCTGGCACCATTTCTGTAATAGCATTGAATCGAATACTGAAGCAGCACGGCTCAGGCAAATCCTGTCAACTGACCAGGAACGTACCCTCGGTGCGTAGAAAAAACCAGACAACAGATACACACTAAAATACCATAAAACCAGTACGGTCCTACTGGAAACGCATTACCCGGACAGCAGCCTACTTGAGGACAGGACGGGGTCGAGCGGAACACCGGAACAGACCCAAACTGATCTCGACTGGTCCAGAGCTTATAACATAGTGACAGAAGACCGAATTAGATGGGCCATCAGGACCTTCCAACTGTACAAATCGACAGGACTAGACGGTGGCTTTCCGGCGCTACTGCAGTGGGGAGAACACTCCCTAGCGCTGGGGCTGCTGGTGATATACCGTGCCCGCATAGCGCAAAGATATGTACCACATGCATGGCGTGAGGTGAAAGTTATTTTCATCCCGAAACTCGGAAAAACTGACTAAACACAACTCAAGGCATACAGGCCCATAAGCCTGACATCCTTCCTACTGAAAACCCTGGAGAGGCTTTGCGACTGACACATCCGGGACGGACTTCTCTTGGAGCGACCGTTTCACAAGCGGCAACATGCCTGTACTGCACGGGTTATTTGACAGAATCTGCACAGCACTCGAAAGTCACGGTGTTGACCCGACTCTAAGTGGCTGGATCACAAATTTGCTCTGAATAAGTGCAGTACAAGTAAGTAAACATAAACAATACCAAAAGGGCCATAGTGGCGAAGGGTTGCCCCCAAGGGGGAGTCCTCTCACCTTTACTATGAAACTTGGTTGCAGACGAGCTCGTTAAAAGACTCAACACTAAAGTTTACTTCACAGTAGGATATGCCGACGATATAACCATAATAATAAATGACACCCATGAAAATACACTATGCAAACTTATGCGGCAGGCCTTGAAAATAGTAGAGGACTGGTGCAAGGAACACCAACTGACTGTGAACCCCACCAAAACCGAATTGGGTCTCTTCACCGAAAAAAAAGGAAATAAGCAGTGCTACAACTACCACGTAGCTTTAGAACTACACTTAGCCTATCAATGTGGCAGCGTAAAGCGCACGTTAGGCCGAAACTGGAGCATAGCCTCAAAGATACTCAAAGATACTGGCTATACTACTGTTATCATACCGATAATCACATATGGCTCTCTAGTTTGGTGGCCCAGGGCCGAATAGAGCACAGCCCAAAAAGACCTCGAAAAACTGCAACGACTCGCCTGCGTAGCAAATCACTAGCAGCATGAGAACTACGCCCACGGCTGCCCTGCAAGCGATGTTGGGACTGCCTCCACTGTATCTAATAGTGCAAGAGGATGAGGCATTAGCAGCTTTCAGGCTCAGCGTAATGGGCCCCCTGAGTTAAGAGTCCAGAACCAAACACATAGCAGACAGACAGCCCATGCCTAGCGACAAAGCTCCAAAGGCGTATCATTTCCAAAAGCACTTCAACATTCAATTAACAGAGGAAGTGTACAACTACTTAGGCTCAGCTGAGAGTGGAACTGAGGGTCTACACGGATGGATCAAAGACAGATACAGGCACGGGAGTCGGAGTCTTCTCCAATGACCTCAATATCAGAGTATCCAGAATGCTAGGAAAATTCAACACCATCTGTCAGGCGAAATGTGTTGGCATAATCCTAGCGGCCCACGCCATAGAAACTAGGATAGGAATGTATCGGACACGCACATTCGGATACTCTCCAATAGTGCCTCAGTCCTGCAATCTCTAGGCGAAAAATCTACCATCTCGAGAATAATACAAGAATGCCACTCTGCACTGATAAGAGTCACAGTGCCGAAAAGCAATACTATGACTCTAGAGTGGATTAAAGGTCATAGCGGCTCACTGGGCAACGATGCGGTGGACGAACAGGTCAGGATAGGATCTGGGGCAGTGGTGTTCGGGCCCGAACCCATTGTGCCGGTCCCCTTTGGTTGGCTACGTGAACACACACACATACAAGCAGAGGGCTGGTGGTCCTCGACACCAGGATACAGGCAGGCGAAGGAAGCCATGCCACATCTTAACAAAGCCCACACCAAAACACTTATGCAACTGGATACTTTCCTCAATATGTTCAGTGTAAATTTTATTATTACATTATTTTTCAATTAATTATGATTTCAAATGATGTTACTATTTAGATTTTGTCAATCACTATAAATTCAATTATTCTTATAATTTTTTGGTCTCAATGCAAATCTTTGACAATATTTGCATACCTAATTTAAGGTAGATTGTATCAGGATCACAACTTTTTGCTAACAACTTATTTTATGTACTGTGGCGACCATGCAAGTCCCACTCATAATTACTAACTTGCAAACTGTCATGTTATACTCGTAAGGTTAATGTTTTAAAAAGTTTAGGTTTGATTGATGTTCAAACAATAGATAGGGAGACGTTGTACTAATAACATAATTTTTATAAAAAATGTATTTGAAAGTGCTTAATACAACATAATAATAGTTTGAATCTAACCAGAAGCCTTTCATTGCGTCTCCACTATCACAGTACCTACTGTCTAAGCAACTAAACAATTATTATTATTCCATTCATTTATTTTCTTTTACATATTTATTACATTTTTAAATATTTCTTTAAAAAAACATATAAATAAAAAAAACATTTAAAAATATAAAAAATAGTTGTCCGCCGGTGTCGGGAACAGGGTCCAAGCTACCGGTGGTTAGGGCTCCAGAGACAGGAACCTCCTCACAATGCGGGCCGTATCTAGGAGTACTGCCTTCTGTATCAGGCCCTTGATCCAACCGTGCAACGACAGCTTCGACAGATGGTCGTCGAAGCTTTTGGCTATAAGGCCATTGGCGGTCACGACAATCGGCACATTGATAGCCGAATCCACAATCCACATGTCGACAACCTCGTGTGCTAAGTCGAGATATTTGATTTGTTTCTCTTTCTCAGCTTTCACGAGATTCTCGTCATGTGGAATGGTGACGTCGACTATCATTGCGCGGCGCGCTAATCGGTCTATCACCACCATATCCGGCTTATTGGCTACAATAGTCCGGTCAGTAATGATAGACCGATCCCAGTACAACGTGACATGGTCATTTTCGAGAACTGGGTCGGGCACATACCTGTAGTATGGTACCTCCGAATCCACAAGGTTGTATTTCAAAGCAAGTTGCTGGTGAATAATCCTGGCTACTTGATTATGTCTGTGCAAGTACTCGCCGTTAGCCAGACGAGAACAACCAGAGATAATATGTCTGATGGACTCACCAGGATGTCAGATGGCATGCCCGACACACGTCAACCGTCCCGTCCCTCATAATATGTCTCCGGTAGTTGTTCGTTAAGATAACTTCGTCCATAATTGCACAGACAAAACCTTCAGTTTCTCCGAAGAGGTCGCTGAAACGTAACCAGGCCACGGATGCCGAGAAATCTACATCAGGCTCATGAAGAGCCCGATAGAAGCGCCCGTGGAGCTCCTTGCCTTTCCACACTTCCTTGCGGTCATCAGTAGTAAGTACCACAGGTTTGCGCCAGTTTTCTTTAGCCATGGATAACGGGGTGAGTCCCTTGTCCATTGCGACCACATCGCGGTGTATACCCACGTCGGTTTTGAGAAAGTATTCTCTGAGGCTGCACACCTCGCGGTTGTGTAGAGTCTTTGCGTTCAAAAAACCTCGACCTCCACACTTCCGCGGGATGTACAGTCTCATCACCGACGATCGTGGGTGATGCATCCGATTTGCGGTCAGCAATGTACGGACCCGTCTATCCAGAGCGTCTAGCTCAGTCTGAGTCCATTTGAGTATGCCGAAAGAGTACATTAAAACCGGCATGACCCAACCGTTGAAGGCGCGCACCTTATTTCCACCTGACAGAAGGCTGTTTAGAACCTTCTTCAGGCGGCCAAAGAAACGCTCCTTCAACGTTTGCTTCATGTCAGCAACGTTAATGCCTAACGCTTCCGACATGCCCAAATACTTATAGGTCTCGGTCGAGGAGAGGGATCTAAGGTATATGGAATCTGAGAGTTGAATCCCCTCAGATTCCATAATCTTCCCTCGCTTTACATGCATGACTGCACATTTATCCACACCAAATTCCATCCTGATGGCACTACTGAAAGTTTCAGTTACCTTCAGTAGTTCCATCAGTTGCAAATTGTTGTGGGCAAAAAGTTTCAAATCATCCATGTAAAGAAGGTGAGATAGAACCTGACCACCTCTTCTCAACCGATAGCCTAGACCTGAATTCTCCAGCAACGTGCTTAGAGGATTCAGGGCTAAGCAAAACCAAAGTGGACTCAAGCTGTCGCCCTGGAATATTCCCCGTTTAATCCATATTGGTTCATCATTCTCTTGGATCGGTCGACATCCTGGATAGCGAAGGACTGTTTTCCATTGCCTCATACATGACTCAAGGAAGGTGCGTAGAGTTGCATCTATTTTATACAACTCCAACACCCTCAGGAGCCATGTATGGGGAACAGAGTCATAGGCCTTCTTATAATCTATCCAGCATGTCGACAGATCCTTGCGGGATCGACGAACCTGTTGGCTTATGGCCATGTCAATGAGGATTAGCTCCTTAGTACCACGGGACCCATTCCTACATCCGTTCTGAGAGGCAGACATTATCAAGTTTTTCTCTATATGTACGTTAATTTTTGCTCTCAGAATGGATGTAAGAAGTTTATAGACCGTCGACAAACATGTAATCGGCCTATAATTCTTGGGTTCCGTGGGACTACCTGTCTTATGGAGCAGGTGGGTAATACCAGTTGTTAGAAACTGAGGTAGCGACCCAGATTCTAAAGATGACTGGAATTGCGACGCTAGATGTGCGTGTGAGCTACTGTACCATTTTAACCAAAAGTTGTGCAGTCCGTCCGTACCTGGAGACTTCCAATTAGGTAACGGACGAACTGCACTGGCTACGGCTAATGGGGTAATAATAATTTTTTCCATTTCGGGTACAGCTACGCACACGCGCTCAACATCACGCATCCAGTCACCCTCAGTGTGACAGACGGGCACCGACCAAATGCTGCGCCAGAATGCATTCGTGGTGGCATCATCCGGGCGGAGCACGTCAATCACACTATGATCAGGTCGCTCCCAAGCTCTATACACCCATTATTATTATTATTTTTATAATTATTAATTAATATTATTATTATTATAAATTGATATTTCATATAATTCAAATCTAAAGTAAAAGAGCACATCTTTCGTCTGTAGTGTGATTATTATATATGTATATACATTATGTGTTTATTTTTAGTATACGGTATATATAGGTATATAAGTATTTATTATTTTAATTTAAGATTTCACATTCTCTTCTTTTATTACTTTTACACACTATTGTCTACATTTCTTCCTATTTCTACTTTCGCAGGTCTACTGGAAGAAATTTCTTTAAGAAATAAGCAGTGCATTTTTATAATTTTTTTTATAAAAATGTACCTTATTTATGCATATACAAAATATTAAAAAAATAAATAAATAATTGAATGATTTCATGTCATCATCATCATTTCATTGTAAATTGAATACATACCATCACTATGAGGTTCCTCCTTGGGTTCAATGATATCGTCTAGTTCCTCACAAAATGCTGGTAATTCTTCTTTGATAGCAACATGTTCCATTTGACCAAAATTATCGATACTTATGTTCATTACTGAAGTTTTCACAAAACCATTGAACAACTCTAGCTGGCTTCGGTTTATTGAAGGATTTGGCTGTGAAAGTTTATCAGTTTTAAATAAAATAATGATCACTTCTCAAGACACAAAAATGCATCTTATTTCATGTTGTCATTCAAAGGTCTTCTCACATCAGGATCACATAAAAATTATGAGAATGTTGAAGAATGCCTCACCTCATTCATCATCTGAGCAAACAGCTCTTCGGCTTCCCGACATTGTCGCTGCAGTTGGCAGCATTGCTTTAGTTTAGCATAGCAGAAAAAACAAGCAAGAGTCGGTCTAGTGTCTTCAGTTACAAACTGCAATAAAACATGTATTATTTTTATGTTGTTATGAATAAATAAATAGTTTGCATTCTTAATAATACAATGTAATACTGTCCAAGTCAACAGCTGCTGGTCAGTGTCGCTTTTGGTACAAGACTCCTCATACAGAGACTGATCAGAGGATTTGCATTAAATATTAATATAATAGCTCTACCACTGGGAATGGGTCCCCTGTATGTTGATGTGTTTGACTAGGAAAAATATGTATGTTAGGTATCAACTTACTGGAATGTGAGTCAGCGACTCATACAGGTCCTGCATGTTCTTGCTGACCACTGCATACATGCATACATTCTCCACTAAACATATTCTGCACATAGGCAGTTTTTCCATTTTATAATTCAAAATGAATACCTAGTAATTATGTTGCTTGTATATTATTACGATTCTTGTGGTATCTACGAACATTCCATAAATGAGACCTGTGTGAAATAAAATGTTATTGAACTTGGCACTAATTAAAATTTTAAACAATTTTTATTTAAAAATAAAGCCAAGAATACTCAACTTCAACTTCAAGTCTTCATTGTTGGATTTTATGGAAGATACACCACAATTTTGCCTATAACTCGTGTGAACTAATAGACCGTTAAATGCTGGAGAATATTTAGCGAGTACTAACAGTAAATAAACATTAAAAAAAAATTAAAGATCAAAATAAGATTTCTTCGCAAACGCAGATTGATTTTTTATTTTTTCTATTTACGCCTTAGGAAAGGTTAAAGTCGCTCCAGCATATCGCCTAGTCTTTCGTCCATGTTTTCTTGCAAAATATGTTTTCAATAATAATGTCTCTCATATTCGAATGCTTTTTGTTGCTTCTTTTTATTTTATTTTACTGTTTTTCGTAATAAGCCCATTAACATTTTTTCCATATCCATTTTTCATCAGTTTTGTCGTTATTGTCAAGTCAAATTAAATGAGTAACAATAATTGTGACCTGGCGGATGCACAAGAGTGCTAGCCATAATCTCTGGTCCAAAAAAAAAAAAAAAACAATTGTTACGTTGCGCGTTGGTCGGTTTCGCTTTATTATAGAGGTGAGATATACTAGGTAGAATGCGTACTGAGTCTTAAAAGTACGCGTCCGCCGAAATACTTATTCCAAAAACTAGGGCCACGAGTATTTAGGCGTCTCGAGTTTATTGACATTTCCTTATCTAGCGAGTCTTCGTACGTAGAAGTAATATCGAAACGATTAAGTAATGAAGTATTTTCGGTTTAACAAGCTTAGGACAGATAGCTTTTTTTTTATAAAAAAATATTGAAACTTATATCAAAGAAAAGCTGGCGTATAAAGGTTTCAATTCATTTTATTTACAAAATGAATTTTTAATCATTTATTTACAGGATTAAATTTTTTTTTGCATTTTTTATGTTTATTTTTGGTTTATGTATTATTATTTTTTCTATATTTCGTTGTTTTCTTTTTTAAATAGTGTTTCCTGTACGTTTCTTACACCTAATCATGTTCATCCAATAGGTAGTCTACTAAGTATTTACGTGTCAGACGCCATACGCCTAAATACTCGAGACGCGTTTATGTGGTGCCTACGGAATAAGTCTTTACGCGTCCAGCCACAGACCTATTCCAAAAACCTATTCCAGTATATACGTTTCATCTCTACTTTATTATCGCTTTTGTCGCAACTCGGAACGCAGGATATTACAAGCTGTCTTATCACACAATCTGTCAAAAGCACAGAGTGAGTACCTTGTCAAAACAAATACAATGTGTCCAGCAAAGTATAGTCTCTCATAAATTAATTCAAAATTTGGCTTCTTAAATGAAAAATATTTTTTTTTTATGAGTGCATAGTTCAATAATATTTTATTTCACGTAGGCCATATTTATTTCGGATAATTTCTTCCATAGAAACTCTACAGCTACTCTGTGAAAATACATAACACATAACGAGTGCATAGTAGTTTACTTGCAGTAACTCTTGTGTTCGTCCTTTCAGCTAGACTAATATATACCACGAAGTACAAAGTTAGGAGTGCGTCTCTGAAACTCAGACCAACAAATGATTCCATACAACACAACTTGACAGTTCAACCATTACTGCATCTAATATAGATTTGACTGCTGCCCTGTGAAAACTGAGGTTCACAAGAAGTGCTCACGATCACACCACACCATATTTACAAGCTTTCATTTATGGAAAAATTATTATGAGTAAAAAAATGGAAAAGCTGCCCATGTGTAGAATATGTTTGGTGAAGAATGTTCGCATGTATACAGTGGTTGGCAAGAACATGCAGGACCTGTATGAGTTGCTGACTGACAATCCAGTAAGTTGATACCTAATACATTGCCTATAATATCCTAGTACATTGCTTATAATATCCTAATACATTGCCTATAATATCCTAATACATTGCCTATAATACCATAACACATCGCCTATAATACCATAATACATTGCCTATAATACCATAATACATTGCCCATAATATCCTAATACATTGCCTAGTCAAAGACATCATGGTTCAGGTGGCCCATTCACAGTTGTAATATTTTTTTAAAAATTGTATTGCAAACCCTGATCAGCCTGTCTGTTTGAGGAGTGTTCTACCAAAAGCAACACTGACCAGCAGCTGTTGGCTTGGACAGTATTACATTGTATTATTAAGAATGCAAACTATTTATTTATTCAACACAACAAAAAATAATACATGTTTTATTGCAGTTTGTAACTGAAGACACTAGACCGATTCTTGCTTGTTTTTTCTGCTATGCTAAACTAAAGCAATGTTGCCAACTGCAGCGACAATGTCAGGCAGCCGAAGAGCTGTTTTCTCAGATGATGCATGAGGTGAGATATTCTTCAACAGACTTTTATTGTCAATATTGTCGTGTACAACATTAATTTTAGTATATTCGAGACTCGAATTATGTGTCTAATGTTTTTATGTCTTCACAAAAAAACACTAGACACATGTTTTTGCATAAATTCTTTAATCTATGTACGGAATTTCATAACCGTATCATCAAATATCACAAAGTTATAAGCTTATTATATTATCCGGTTGTCAGCACAAAAAGATGGTCACAGGTACCCAGCTGGTAGCAGGTAACTGGTATCTAATACCCACTATGACCTGCCGTGACCTGTGATGTACTTAATATCGGTGGTATCCAACTTGAGACATTTTTAAATTAGTTTTTAGAAAAAAGATTAACATGGTGTAAAAATGATTGGAATCAACTCAATTACTGATTCTGAACAAATTTTATTCAGGTTTCGCTTATGCTTAAAAATAAGGTTGTATATTATGAAGAGGTAAAATTTATAATTTTGTATGTAGGGTAATCTCTGAAACTACTGAACTGACTCTGAAAATACTTTCACTAATATTAGTGTAGCTACAATTTATTTTTAGCTATAAATTATTTTAAGCATTGCTATTTGTAGAGACTCTTTTGAGTGACTACAAGAACAATGATAAATGTTTGTGTCTTGAGAAGCATTATTTTATCTAATGCTGTCAAAATTTCACAGCCAAATCCTTCAATTCACCGAGGTCAGCTAAAGTTGTACAATGGGTTTGTGAAAACTCCAGTAGAGAACATTAGTACAGATAATTATGGTCAAATGGAACATTTTGTTATCAAAAAGGAATCACCAGAATTTTGTGAGGAACTAGAAGATATTATTGAACCCAAGGAGGAACATCAAAGTAATGGTATGTATTTAATAAAGAACAAAATGATTATTATGACTGAAAATATTTACTAGTATTTGACAAAGCGGAAAGTAACTCATATAATAAAATAAAACAATATATTACCTACTATAAGAGGAGTATCTATGACTATTAACCATTATTTTTTGTTCTGATTTAAAAACTTGAAAATATAGACAACACCTATTCAGATGTAGAAGATAAACCAGAGCAGCATTCTGAATCAGATGTAGAAATAATGGAGTTTAAAACTGAAGTGGAAGAAGAACAAGAAGTATTGAGGAAGAAACGTAGAGCCTGACACACCACTGCAGCACTCTGAATCAGATGTAGATATAATGGAGTTTAAAACTGAAGTGGAAGAAGAACAAGAAGTATTGAGGAAGGAACGTCGAGCCACTGACACACCACTGCAACATTCTGAATCAGATGTAGATATAATGGAGTTTAAAACTGAAGTGGAAGAAGACTTATTGAGCAAGAAACGCCGAACCACTGACACACCACTGCAGTATTTTTATTCAGATAAAGATATAATAGAGTTTAAAACTGAAGTGAAAGAAAAATTATTATTACTGAACAAGAAACGCCGAGCCACTGACACACCACTGCAACATTCTGAATCAGATGTAGATATAATGGAGTTTAAAACCGAAGTGGAAGAAGAAGTATTGAGCAAGAAATCCCGAGCCACTGACACACCACTGCAGTATTATGATTCAGATGAAGATATAATGGAGTTTAAAACTGAAGTGGAAGAAGAAGTATTGAGCAAGAAATCCCGAGCCACTGACACACCACTGCAGTATTATGATTCAGATGAAGATATAATGGAGTTTAAAACCGAAGTGGAAGAAGAAGTATTGAGCAAGAAATCCCGAGCCACTGACACACCACTGCAGTATTATGATTCAGATGAAGATATAATGGAGTTTAAAACCGAAGTGGAAGAAGAAGTATTGAGCAAGAAATCCCGAGCCACTGACACACCACTGCAGCACTCTGAATCAGATGTAGATATAATGGAGTTTAAAACTGAAGTGGAAGAAGAACAAGAAGTATTGAGGAAGGAACGTCGAGCCACTGACACACCACTGCAACATTCTGAATCAGATGTAGATATAATGGAGTTTAAAACTGAAGTGGAAGAAGACTTATTGAGCAAGAAACGCCGAACCACTGACACACCACTGCAGTATTTTTATTCAGATAAAGATATAATAGAGTTTAAAACTGAAGTGAAAGAAAAATTATTATTACTGAACAAGAAACGCCGAGCCACTGACACACCACTGCAGCACTCTGAATCAGATGTAGATATAATGGAGTTTAAAACTGAAGTGGAAGAAGAACAAGAAGTATTGAGGAAGGAACATCGAGCCACTGACACACCACTGCAACATTCTGAATCAGATGTAGATATAATGGAGTTTAAAACTGAAGTGGAAGAAGACTTATTGAGCAAGAAACGCCGAACCACTGACACACCACTGCAGTATTTTTATTCAGATAAAGATATAATAGAGTTTAAAACTGAAGTGAAAGAAAAATTATTATTACTGAACAAGAAACGCTGAGCCACTGACACACCACTGCAACATTCTGAATCAGATGTAGATATAATGGAGTTTAAAACCGAAGTGGAAGAAGTATTGAACAAGAAATGCCGAGCCACTGACACACAACTGCAGTATTATGATTCAGATGAAGATATAATAGAGTTTAAACCTGAAGTGGAAGAAGACGTATTGAGCCAGAAACGCCGAGCCACTGACACACCACTGCAGCATTCAGATTCAGATGTAGATATAATGGGGTTTAAAACTCAAGTATGGAGGAAGAAACGCAGAGCCACTGACACGGGAAGTCAGTATTGAGTACATACAGGAGAAAAAAAAAATATAGCTTTTCATAACCATATTATGTTGAACTTTGATTGAGAAGAATGTTCCCCACTTCAAAGACACCTTGTCCTTCATCTAAATCTCAATAGGCCAATTTCTTCTAAGTCGATGTTGAAGAAAACAAACATCTCAAGGTGTCCATATGAGCATTATACTACTAAAATTCTAACTCTCTTTAGTAGACAAACGCCTGTAAGAGTTATAATCTTAAATTAGTAATTTAAGATTTAGAAGAATGAAAATATGTATATTAGAGCAACATTCTTCTAGCAATATTATTATTTTGAAGCAAAAGAACCTCGAAAACTGCTGAAGTCTTCGAAACATTTTATTTAGTTATTTTTTTATTCTTTCTTCTTTTAATGTTGGCTAAACAACAATATATTATTTTATTTCTATAGTCATAGTGAGGACTTAAATATTAACTATAAATAATATTATACTAAACCTAACTAACATATAATACAAAGACACAAAATACACTCTGGCGTCGAAGTTCTCCTCCACATAGCTGTCATCCGGAAATGTGCCCAGAAGGCTGGCAGCATTGCCACGTTGAATGGCAATATTTATTCTTTGGGCGTTTGGTAAAGATGTGCTTCCTTCATGTAAGCTTCTTGTCCCGGTAAATACCTATATGTATTTTGCCTCATCAGCTTGTGGGAACTTGACTCCATTTATTTTGATTGGGGGCAAGTTTGGCGTCGAAGTGTGTCCGTTAACTGTACAGATATAGATTCATTAGCCTTAATACGCCAATCTCTTAGCTATCTTGCGATGTCATCAAGTCTGTTTTGGAGCTTCTGAGTGGCATTATCTGGGAGTTCATCAGAAGAAAGTACTGCTGTATCGTCGGCGGAGGTACTAATTATGTTTATATTTGAAATTGGTAGATCTGCAGTGTAAAGGAGATACAGAATGGGACCCATAACGCTACCCTGCGGTACACCTGCGCGGATTTCGTGTAGCATCGTTGCTTCTTTCCATTGCTTCACAAAAAACTGTTTGTTTTCTAATTACGATCTTATAAACTGGTAAAATTATATTGGAAGTTTTTTTTTAAATTTTGTGCAAAAGCCCATCGTGGCTTACGCAGTCAAAGGCTTGGGATATGTCTAAAAATATTGCTGTACAATGTTGCTTACATTCTAAGGCCGTTTTGATAGCATTAACGAGTCTATGTACTTGTTCAATAGTGCTGTGTGCCTGAAGCCAAACTGATGATCAGATATTAAACTTCTTTCCTTAATAATTGGCATTAATTTATTTAAAAACAGAATCTCCATTACTTTTGATGTGATAGGAAGCAAACTGATGGGTCTGTAGGACTTAAGTCCTAAAGCCTAGATGATGTTAACATCATCTAGGCTTTTACCACTATTTGGAACTATTATGATCTGCGCTACTTTCCATTACCGCGCACCGATGATCTCCTCAAGATAGAATTATAAATGTAGGTTTAAAATATACCTTCTTTTGGCAGTTAGTAGTTTTCTCGCAGTTATCAGATCATATCCTGGAGCTTTGTTTTGATCGAGTTTTCTTATTATTTTTTTAACTTCTTGCTTAGAAAAGCTACTTATTAGAAGATCTAATTGGTGAGTTTCATTTAGGAGCTGAACAGGATTTGGCAGAAATACCTGCTTTAAATGATTAGCAAACGTTTCTGGGCAGTAATGTTTAAAGTTCTCAAGAGCTTATTATATGTCTTGATCGATTTTGAGTGGTTCATGTTGAGGGATTCTGACACCACCTCTAGGATAGAACTCCAGTTTGTTTTTAGGGTTACATACCTCAAAAGGAAAAAACGGAACCCTTATAGGATCACTTAGTTGTCCGTCCGTCTGTCTGTCAAGATCCTTTATCTAGGGAACGCGTGGAGGTATCGAGTTGAGCTTAAAACCATATACTTAAGTCTGAGAACTCATGAAGCTGTAAAAAATCAAACTTGTAAGTTAACGAGAAAAAAAGATACGACCGTTTATGTCACAAAAATCGTAAACTTGAAACTCCTAAGGAAAAAAAATCATTGGGTACTTCCCATTGACCCAGAATTCTGAAAATTTGCTTAAAGCAAGGTCTTATAGCACAAGTATAGGAATAAATCTAAAAACTGTAAATTTGTTGTTACGTCAATTTTTTTTTCTACAGAGTCTTCCCGAGACTCCATTCCGGAATTGAACTATTTACATAGGTAAGTTTGTACGGAACGCTGAGGGCGCGAGTCCGACTCGCAGTTGCCCAGTTTTTTTTATTGTGTTATCTTTATGGTTTTGTAATTTGCGTAATTTTCCTATTCAGTACAATTTCGACAGGGGAGTGATCACAGAGTGTTAGACTTGCACGTGAAGTATGTGCTAGCTGTACCTTAAACTGTTAAGAAGTAACAAGTCGGTTATATTTCTAACATCAGTGGACCAATAGATTGACTCCCTGGATGAGGTACAGCTGAGATTAATTAATTTCGCCAGCCGGCCTTTCGGTGTCACTGTTCTACAGCTCCAGTGTGTGTATGTTTAGCGTTATAGTCACCGCCAGCTACGAACCCTTGTCCTAAAGTAAAGAAGATTTTTTCACATTCGTCCTGCTTTATATTATGTTTTGGCAGGCTGTAAACTGGTGAAACTCTAAGTGCTCCAGCCCAGTCCTCAACTACTATATTTGTTGCTTGAATCTCAGAGGTATGCAGTAATATGTGGTCTAGTGGTGTTTGATATTGTTTCTTATGAGTGTAACGCTTCTACCACGTGCGGTGCCATCAGGCTGTATCGTGTGTGTTTATAAGAATTTATGTTAAAGTTACTCTTTTCTTGGTGAAGTGAGTCTCAGTTACTAAAAATATGTCCAGTTGATGTAACTCTAAAAGTGCTTTCAACTCTAGTGTGTGTTGGGACAGCCCATTGGCGTTCCAGAAGATAATTTTTATGGCATTGAATTTGTCAGTCTTGACGTGAGAGTCAGAAGCAAGTTGGTCACTGTAGTAAGCTGTTGCATCATTTGCTTCATCGTTATTATTGACACACGAGCGTCATTTTTACTCGAGTCGTGTTCAGAAGTATGTATTTTACCGACTTCAAAAAGAAGGAGTTTCTATGTTCGGCTGAATGATTTTTTAAATTTTTTTATATGTATGTTCACCGATTTCTCAGTTAATTGGGGACCTATTTTGAAAAATATTTTTTTGCCCATCAAGTTTGTCTCATAGAAATATTGTTATGATCTGATGATGAACTTCGAAGATATGGAACGGAACTCCTCATAGGATCACAGCAGAACTGTCGTAACAAGTAAAATTGCTTTGTTTCATACGTGTAGTCGTTGACTGACTGAAAGAAGAGGGGGATATATCGAACTGATCTGATGATGAAATTGGAAGGTAGGCCTGAGCTTGGCGTAATGGAATTGGTATGCAATGTTTTAATGATTAAATTCAATAGGTACCTTAATATAGAACTTATTGAAGTTTGGCTGAGGGGTTCTTTTTACCCGACTACGACAAAGCTAAAGGAGGTTTATGATTTTGATAGGCTACGTATGTTTGTATGTACATCATCTGTTCCCTAATAGTTCCTAAACTAACTGTCTTAATCGTCCGCTGAACATAGGCTACGTGAGTGTCAAAAAATTCAATGTGGCGCCCTCTAGCGGACAAATAGAGTTTAAAAACAAAGTGTCTGGCGGCGAGTGAAGGACAAGTACTGTCTGACAGCTACTGGGTCCTTGAAAACACCTGTCAATACTGGCTGAGCTTTGTTTTCACGGACCCAGTAGCTTCTTCTTCTTCTTTTCGTGTCGATGTACTCTAATTTTTTTCTGACCAGTGCTTGGCAACCTCTACGGCTTTGTTATTGGCCTCGTATAGATCCTGAAAACTGCAGGTGGTTGTGCAGGATGGACAACATAGCAAATGACGCATGTCCTGTGCAGCGGCTCCACACTGGCACTGTGTTAGAGATGGGTCGAGGGTCAAATTGTTTTTACAGCGGCCAACTTGGGTCCGCAGTCGGTTAAGAGATTTTTAGATTGGCCACTGCAATTCGCGTCCAGGGGGGAAAATGTTCTGACTGGGTGATGAAATGTGTAGGAGTTGGGTGCTTCTGCTTCCATAGCGCGCATCTCTCGTTCTCTGCACTGTCTTTTGAAGAGGTCGTAAGTCGTATAAAGCTTTTACGACCCAGTAGCTGACCGCCATCTACTGGCCCTGTGAAAACCAGACTTTGCCTTGCTGTCAAAGCCACAAAATAGGCGTAGTTAAATGTGCGGAGCTCGTTATTAGACGAGGACATTAAAAATATTGTATAGTACGCGGCAAATAAGTTACAGTTGCTATGGTTACGCGCAGCCCCCCACTTCGATTGAGACCCGAAAATCGGTTACTGCGCATTCAATGCGCCTACCATGGCATAGCTTCATCTCACTTAAGATACGGAATCATATTTTGGGGAAATTCTACCGACGCTAATATGGCATTCAAGGCCCAAAAGAGATGCATTAGATCTATGTTTGGGTTAAAAACGGTTGATACATGCAAACCATATTTTAAAAAGTACAAAATATTAACTCTTCCCTGTCTGTACATTCTCGAAACCGCAATTTTTGTTAAAACAAACCCAAAACTGTTTCCACGTCTAGAAGACGCCGTACCGCGTAACAGAAGAGATATGACTATTCTTCGTATCTACCCAGCAAAAACGGCTCTCATGCGCAAAAGTATCGTCTGCATGGCTCCTACTATAAAAAGCATACTACAGTGTCTCCGAATTTCTAGCCGAAAAAGTGTTTTGAGTTTTTGTAATTTTGACATTTACATTTATATAGTATTGCTGACATTTATATTGTAAATTTGATATTTATATTGTTATTTTGACACTCATATTTGTAATTATGACAGTTGTATTGTTATTTTAACATTTTATATTTTAATTTTGACATTTATATTGTAATTTTGACATTTATATTGTAATTTTGACATTTATATTGTAATTTTGATATTTATATTGTAATTTTGACATTTATATTGTAGTTTTGACATATTAATCCCATTTTTTGAATATTGACATCCATGTTGCAAATTTGACATAAATCTTCTAATTTTGACATATATTGTGTGGTTTTGACATTATTCTTGTATTTTGTTTTTAAATTACAATTTTTAATTAATTTTGAATGTTGACATGATAAGATAAAAATAACATCGCATTGAATGGTCTTTAAGTTATAAATATTGTAATTGCAATCCTAAGTATTTTTTTTTTTTGGGTGAAGATGAATTATTTAGAATTATTTATCAGTGAAATTTTTAATTTTATAAATATTTGTACGCCGATACTTACGGCTAAACATGACTGGACTCAAATAATAAATTTCAATCTTGCATGCTATTGTATGTATACAATGTTTACACAAATAAAGAATATCTTATCTTATCAAGGTCGACCGCCATGATGTTTAACTTGTGTGGCGAGGATTATATTCACTTATGTGATCGTTAAATCACTGGTCAGATCTCTCAAAGCATCCACAGAAAGAATGGTCCGTTTACTCTAGCCTGAATGATCGATTCTTCAAGTTTAATTATTAAATTAAACTTGTAAACACTGTCAGATTGTAAAAACATTTTGTGTGGTTATAAAGTTACGATAAATTATTGTGAACAGATCTTTTGAAATACAATGAATCCCATCAAAATTCTATAACTTTTTAAACCATCTCATGTGATTATGATAATTTTACGCCAATTGCAAACATGTGGTGACATTTCTAATGGAAAATATCAGACTCTTTATAAAATGTCGCCTAGTTCGTTACCATTAATGTGTACAAAAGATTTTTGACTGAACTACAAGTACGTACGATTAATCTAGAAACCTGAACCTTCACACATCGTACTAGGTGCAGCCCTCCAGACTAGTAAGTCTGGCTGCACTAGGTACTCCAAAAACCGTTATTTACCTACTTAAAATTTTGTATTTTTTATCGCAGGGGCGAGCGCTGTGAAGAAACCAAAAGAAGACACTCATAGAATAATACTAGAAGATGTAATTCCAGAAGTGAAAAAGAAAATTAAAATATCTGCCTCGAAAGATATCCAGATAACTCAAAATCGTACGCGCCAAGCTACATTGAAAATGGCACACAAATGTGATGTATGTCATCGTAGGTTTAGTTGTAAGAGTGTTTTACTTAAGCATATTCGTACTCACACTGGTGAGAAACCGTACAAGTGCGATACATGTCAGCGATGTTTTAGTGATACGAGTAAATTAACATGTCATATGCGTTCGCACACTGGTGAGAAACCGTTCAAGTGTGATATATGTCAGCGTAATTTTTCCTTGAAGAGTAATTTACTTATTCATATTCGTACGCACACTGGTGAGAAACCGTTCAAATGCGATATATGTCCACGTAGTTTCAATAGGAAGGATATTTTAATATGTCATATTCGTACGCATACTGGTGAGAAACCGTTCAAATGCGATATATGTCGACGTGGTTGTAGAACTAAAGCTAATTTATTTGGGCATATTCGCACGCATACTGGTGAGAAACCGTACAAGTGCGATATATGTCAACGTAGTTTTTCCATGAAGAGTAATTTACTTATGCATATTCGTACGCACACTGGTGAGAAACCGTACAAGTGTGACATATGTCAGCATAGTTTTTGTGATACGAGTAAATTAACACGTCATATTCGTACACACACTGGTGAGAAACCGTACAAGTAAGTATACATTGATTAGTTTAAACATAACTTATTAAGATAATAATAAAATACAAGTTCTACTTAAGTAGTACAGAAACACTGTACAGAAGCTGAATAACTGTCCACAATAGAACTTTAAGCTGTACAAAACTGCTGAATAAGAGCATTGGAGGTGCCTACTCAGCTGATATAACTCTTATGTGGGCATTGTGTAACTGCAGCTGGTTGCATTATATCAGCATTATTAAAGGTAACAGTCGCCCCAAGAGCTGAATATTGACTGATTTTATTGGAGTATGTGTTACCTTTTGTACAGCAGAGTGGCTGAATAATAGACTCCTTGTTACATACATTACATTTTTAGCACAACATACACACCAAGATATTTTAAACCGACTTCATAAAAGAGGAGGTTCTATGTTTGGCTGAATGTATTTTTTTTTTATTTATCACCGATTTTTTAGTCTATTTGGAACGATTTTGAAATTATTATTTTTTACTTTAATATATGCTTCCGAGTTGGTCCCATAAAAATATTGATATGATCTGATTATGAACTTCGAAGATATGGAACAGAACTCCTCATAGGATCACAGAATCGTCGTAACAAGTAAAATTGCTTTGTTTATACGTGTAGTCGATGACTGGCTGAAAGAAGAGGGGGAATATATCGAACTGAAGTTAGGCACTGGAACTCCGTAATTAAGAAATGTAACCTAGCCGTGTTTGGGCTTATTAGAATTATCATGAGATGCACTTTGGCTATAAGATACTATGGAAATGATCTGATGATGGTGTTGGAAGGTGGAAGGTAGATACAGGAACGTTCGTTAACGATAGATACGTTCACTTCAATGATCTTATTTTCAACATAACTATTCAGAACCATTTATTTATTTGTAATATCATAGTCGCTTAACTATCTTCATTGTGATATCTATGTAAGTATGAAGTTCCGTTGGCCATTTCTGATCTTCTTCATCAGTTCCACTTCATCAAATGTTACTTTTTGACTGTAAATGCTTAAGTTCTCGATGAAAACACCAAATTCACCATATGGTTGCCTATAATATTTGAGAAGTTCCCTAGATTCCTCATAAATCCCAATATCAGAACTGGATTCTGAAAAAACTGGGAAAATTCAGAAAGCATATCCTCGAAGAAGAAAAAAAAATTTTGCAAATCGGTCCATAAACGATGGCGTTCTGAGGTAACACACATAAAAAACATACAACCGAATTGATAACCTCCTCCTTTTTTTTTTGAAGTCTGTTAAAAAATGACTCAAAATCGCAAAATTTCCCACAAAAAAATTTATGTTGTACGAAATAAAATAAGTAAGTATTCATAAAGGTTATTAGTTTCCTTTAGTAATAAGTGATAAAAATTAACAATCAGTTGATCAAAATACCATTTGTGGGTTTTTATTTTTTATTTTTTTCGGGTGGGAAAATCATCTAATGACATCCCCACTCTTGGGCGGAGCGGGGGATAGTGTCAGACTTTTACTGACTAAAAACCCACTCCTGTTCCTTCTCTGCCATTTTATTTCCAGGGCCCCGGGGATCTCTTTCGCATCACCCATGGCCCCAGCAGGCTTCGACCCTGCTGGGCCCCTACGGTTGCTGACATCTCTTTGAGGCACGCGTGGAACAGTACGCGCCGTCGACGACTTGGGCCCGGTCCGGACGGTTACCGGACGATCGGACGGCCAGCCACCCATTGTTCGCCGTCCGCAAGCCCGCGCCTACGGTGGCCGGTAATCGGGATCGGAATCCCGGCGGCGATTGGGGCGTGAGGACCTTTGCCTCACGCGATCGGCCGCCTCTTTTGCTAGCATTACTGCTTCGCAGAAGGAGGCGACCGCCTGCCACTCCTCCTTGCTCCGGACCATGGCCGCCCGGCGCGAGAGATCGCTGCCGCCGATCGCCCCCACGAGGACACGGCGGTGCTCTGCCCAGGCGGGGCACACCTCTACCGTATTCTCCACCGTGTCCTACGGGCGGCACCCGGACGTTTCTTCCACACGAATCCGGTGCAGGAACCTCCCGAACTTGCCATGTCCGGTGAGGACCTGCGTCATGCGGAAGGTAAGGACGCCGTGAGGTCTTTCCAGCCACTCCTCAAAGAGGGAACTTATCGCCATAATTATGGCGTGCCCAGCACTGGGTTGCGACAGTCGCTGTTGCCATTCCACCATGAGATCCCGCCGGAGGTCTTTCCGCCATGCCGCGACTTGGCGCGGCAGCGGAGTTTCGCCCCCGCGTTGCATCTCCATGCGCAGATCGTGCATGCGTGCAAGGACTGTTGCCTCCAAATCCCACGGTGGTTGGCCGGCGAAGAGGCTCGCTGCTTCGCGGGAAATTGTGCGGTATCCCCGCACCATCCGGATGGCCATGACCCTCTGGCTTGCGTTCAGCCTGGCTGCCGGACGCTTTCTTAGCGAGGGCGCCCGTACCGGCGCCCCATAAAGGGCCATGGACCGTACGATTCCTGCATAGAGCCTCCGGCAGGAGGCGTCTGGACCCCTAGGTTGGGAAGGAGTCGCTTGAGGGCAGCCCCAGCACGATCCAGTTTGGGAGCCAGACGTCGGAAATGCTCCTCGAAATTCCATCGGCTGTCGATGACGAGTCCAAGGTACTTCATCGTCGACTCCCCCGTCGTGAGGGCTCGCACGCGCATGATGGCGTCCACCTCTACCTCGGTCACCTCTGGAGCAATGTCGTCGTCGTCGTCGTCGTGGTCCACGTTGGACACCGCAACTGGCGGAGCCATAGGCGGGGGAGAGTGTTCCCCTCGCGCGGGGAACAGAGCACTAACCACCACACCCTCCACAAGCTGGGGCCGGAGACTCTGCGTCAGCGGGGGAGCCCAGGGGCGGAGCTTTTCTCGCACCACCATGGGTCTCCGTTCAGTCTCTAGCCACACGTTGCGGGCCTCTAGTTTCGCCCGCTTTATCTCTGTGCTGAGGGTGCCTCTCACCTCTCTGTATCTCTCGTACAGCTCCGCCTCTCTGGCCTCCGCATCCGGCGGACGGATGCGGCGTCTGCGGTGCCTGGCGTACTGGCGCCGCGCGGCATTGCACGCGCTACGCAGTGCTGCGATCTCTGGCGACCACCAGTACACCTGGCGCCGGGCACGTCCTGGCCGGACTCGGGGCTTTGCCATGTCGCAGATTTGCGACATAGCATCCCGAAACCACTCTGCCTCGACGTCGATGTCGACAGGCCTGTCCGGTGCTTGCACCCAGGCCTGTACCATCGCGGCTTCCAGGAGGAGCTCCCGGTCCAGCTGTTTCAGTGCCCAACGTGGACCACACGGGGTCAGTTGGACCGGCGCGGTTGAAGACTGTGGAAACGTCAAACCGGATGTATCGATGGTCTGAGTACGTCTCCACCCCCTCCATGACGCGCCAGTCGACGACACGCGGTGTCAGAGCGGGACTGGCGAACGAAATGTCCACCACCGACTCGCCCCGCATCCGCACACACGTGGGGACAGAACCCCGGCTTAGGACGACTAGGCCTGTCTCCAGAGCCCAGTCCTCCACCATCCGACCCCGCTGGTTCGTGTACCGGGAACCCCAAGCCAAGTTCTTGGCATTGAAGTCCCCGCACACGACCACGGGGAGGGAACCAAACCTAGCGACTACGACATTCAGCTCCATAAGGGAGATGTGGAGATCGGCGAGAGTTCTATTCGGGGACAAGTAGATTTTCGACCCCTTATAACTTTATCTACACTAATATTATAAAGAGGAAAACTTTGTTTGTTTGTTTGTAATGAATAGGCTCAAAAACTACTGAACCGATTTTAAAAATGCTTTCACCATTCGAAAGCTATATTATCCACAAGTAACATAGGCTATATTTTATTTTGGAAAAAAATAGGGTTCTGTATCGGGTGTGTATATTTGAGTTTTTCGGACACTAGGTGTAAAAAGTCAACCAGAAAAGTTACTTATTTTGCGTACGCTGCCTAAACTATAAAAGATAGAACCATAAAATATTCTAATTAATTGTAGATCTTATAAATATCTACCAAAGAAACATACTTTCACGCGGGTGAAGCCGCTGGCAGAAGCTAGTTGTGTATAAAACTAGAATCCTGAATTTTCAGTAACCTAGCAATAATTGTAAAAACACATATTGTAATTTCATTCAGTTTGAACTAGTAGTTTTTTAGTCATTATAACTGGTCAAAGTTTCTTATTTTTGTCACTCATTGACTGACCGATCGTCAAAACTCTAAAGCACTTCTAGCAGATATAGAAGCTTCAAATTTAGAATACAATTAGTGTATCGTGTATAAATCAATGAAAAACTAAAATATTTTGCAATTTCGATACAGTTTTCTAGATACACCAACTGCATTAATAACTTTGTAATCCCATATAAATATATAGGATTACAAAGTTACATTTGCAGTGAATGAATCAGTGTACCTACCTGGATATTTGTAATATAAAGGAATCTACAAAAAGAAATGAGATGCCATCAAAAATATAACTTAAAAAAAAAAAAAAAACAAGTCTCGCAACTCAGTTCTTCTACCGTAAAAAGTTGTGTGTGTACCATGTAATACCAAGTTGGTTAATTCATTCAGTACTTAAGGATTCTTCTGCAACATCTTCTATTGGCTGTATCAATATTACAAATCTCTTATGTTTTAAATAAACTCCTTTTTTTGGCAACTTTTATGTTGCATATTTTTAATCAATAGTGAATTTTTCTTTACATTCATCCTGTATGGTCTAACTAATTTTGATTTTTAAATTGGGTGACGTTGGACTTTCTTAGCGGTTTTTTGATTAATTTGAAATTGAAATTTTGAATATTCTAATGCAAGTTTCAAAAGTATGTGTTATCTTGTCCCATATACATCCTTGCAGGTACTTAGATCTTTGTTTAATTAAATAAATTACTTCCCACAAAATTCACCAAAATTATGTTTTCTTTAATACAGTCAGTGGTTTTATATCAAGCTATTTAAACTCGTAAATATTAATTTATTTTCATTTTATATCTATTCATTCGGGATCCCTTCTTTTCGCATAATGTTCTTTGTCCTAATATACTTCAGCATAACGATTTTGGCACAATTTGTTTTGGCATAATAATACTTCGGCATATTTTTTTTGGCATACATTTTATGTTGGCATAATCATCTTAAAGACTAATTTATTTTGGCATAAATTTGATTCGCATAACGTTAGTAGGCCTAATGACTATTAGCATAACGTTAGTAGGCCTACAAAAGGCAAAAGGCAAAGGCAAAAGGTTAGGTAGTGCAACAAAAGTTAGTGACAGAACCGAATTGCTGCAAAACCAACATAGTCTTGTTTGTCCTACCCCTAGAGTGTAATTTAAAATCGCGTAGGCGCGTAGGGGCGAGGCGGCCCGCGGGCTGAGGAGCTCACCACCTCCACGCTCGCTTGCAGCCGCCAGCGACGATTAGCACGCGCGGGTCCGCCGGAGGCCCGCAGCGCCGGAGTCGTGACAGAAACCCTGCCTGCTGCATGTTGCATCCTCGCTTGAATGCTGCATGCTTGCTTGTTTGCTGCATGCTTGCCTGCATGCTGTACGCTTGCTTGCATGCTGTATGCTTGCTTGCTTCATGCTTCCTACAGCGAAAAAAAAAACCCACAAAATTGTTCAATACGTTATAATTATATTAATATGTTATATATTACCTGATTCAGGAAATATGGCTTTTTTCCAATCGTCGAGATATATTGGTATATCCTCTTCGGGCAAAAAAGCTTTATGCTTAATAAATTTATGCTTTATATTATTATGGTTAGAGAAATTATGCTTTAAAAAATTATGAGTAAGCTGTTATGCGTAATTATATTATCGACGGTGAAGTACCAATAACTCCTAACTGTCGGAAGTCAAAATTATCTGTCCAAAAAATGTTAGGAAGTAATACTATAAATTGACACGTTGGTTTAGTTAGGTGTTTGTTTCCACAAATTAATTTGATGCAGTTGCAACTAAATATCCGCTTCGGATATTTTACGAAACATGCGGAAACACGCATTTAAAATATAAGCACTTAAAAGTAATTTTATCGAAAAATGTCAGTTAGAAGGTATTGGCACTTCACCGTCGTTATGCGAAAATATAATTATGCCAAACACAATTATGCTAAACTATATTAGGTCTTAAAATTTTATGCAAATGGATAGGGAACCACTCGTATGATTCTTAGTCACGGTATTGACCAGTCAATAATTACACATTTTATTTTATTTTACTATTGGAGCGATTATTTCCGAAAATAGTAACATTATCTAAAAAATATTTTAGTAAACCCCTATTAACCAACCCCCGACGGAAAAGAAGGGTGTTATAAGTTTGACGTGTCTGTGTGGGTTCCCTATCCATTTGCATAAAATTTTAAGACCTAATATAGTTGACAGCTGTCACTTCATTTTACACAGCCGAATGACGCAATAACATGGCTACTATTTAAAGGTGTTAAAGAACAGATAATAAAAACAGAAAATTTTGAAATGTATTTTAAAATTTATTTTGTTATAAACTAAAACCAACACTTACCGACTGTATTTAACCTAAGCTATCTTAATAATATATTTTTAGATTTTTTCTCATATAGAGTAAAATACACTATTTTCTACATGATAAAAAGTTTTCTTCTCAGGAGGCAGTATTAAATGCTTTCACACCGTTTGTCAAATCTAGATCACCAGAGTTCTATCGCATTAATGACCTTCCTATTAGATGGCAACAATGTATAGATAATGTCATTATTTTGATTAAATAAATATATTAAACTAAAAAAAAAACGAATTTCAATTTTGCAGTACAAATCAGCATTTTCATACTTTAACCCCTAATATCTTATGTTCGCTCGAGCTTGGCTCTTCTAGAGTCGATCCACACTACATAAATTTGAGCTCGAATCGTCCTCCGCTCCTCTAGCGCAGACCTACCTTAAGAATGTTCTCAAAGGAATAAGTATCCAAGCCTAGAACAATAAAACATGTTTCTTGTCATAGATCAAACTAAAGCGTTAGCTTTACATACTCTTTGGTTTCTTTTTTGGCGGGATTTCTTCGAGTTAAGTTTAGTGGCTGTTCGCAAATTGTTTCCTAGTAGATATTGTGATGTAAAATTGGTGTAGTTTTGTATCTCAAGTGTCTGCATAACTGGAATAATATGTGGAATCATTGAAATAGGCACGATCTCGGTAAAGTGGAGCTTAGAATTTTATTGCAGTTTTAGCTACCTCAACGAAGTTTATTGAGAAAGTTGAATCGATACATTTGCTGCCAAATACTTCAAAAACATTAGAATGTGTTACACCTGGATTTTTAATGTAAAACAAAAAGAAACAACGGAAGACTTATTACGCAAGAAAACATGGACGAAAGTTTAGGCGATATGGTCGTACGACTATAACCTTTCCTAAGGGGTAAAGAGAAAAAAAGAAAACTTGTCACAAATTAGAGATGGGTTGTAATGGGTTAAACACGATATCTGTTATCACAGTTACTGTTACATAAAAATAACAGATCCAAATATCTGTTATTAAATAACAGCCTGTTATTTTTGTACGTATACGTATTTAAATCTCAATTGAATATCTTCTTTATGATTTTCGAATCAAAAAAAAATACGATAATTTTTGAGATTTCAACCCCACATATTGTAAAAGATTAGACAGATAAACTGATTTTTTTTACTGAACACATTCCCTTCATACTTTATTACAGGCTTAGGTTGTCAGTTTACTATAAAATGAATTACGACGTAATTGCTAATTACGTTTCTAAAACTGGCGCATTTAGAAATGTTCAATTCATTTTATGTACAAGATTATTTACATTATCACCTATTCTATATCCTACATGACTATATAATCACTGTTCACCTATTCTATGTCTACACTTACTTCTTTATTTCTTACTATTTGTTCTTGTAAGGCCACCAACAATATTTTAGGGTTAATAAATACTGCTTCTCGTTTTAGCGTAATTTAACGCTTTAGTAAGAGGGAGAAGTAAAAGTATTACGAAATAAATAATAGGTGTGTCTCTTTTTAAAGGTCATTCTATAATGAGGAAAAGAGAGAATTAGTATTTATGTCTAACGAAGTAACAGCCGTCCGTAGTAACATGTGGTATTAACTAACAGTCTGTATGTGTGGGGACTGGTACAATGAATAACAATAACAGCCGCGGAAACAGTGTTTCAGGATCTGTTAATAAAGTAACAGATAAAAAAAGTTGGTAGGAACAATTATTATTTGTAAATATCTGTTACGATAAATATGCCTCACTCCTAGTCACAATCAATCAATCAAATATTAAAAGACGTCAACAAAAATTGTAAACATAAACATCAAAGAATAAAATAATCTAGAGGAAACATCATTTGTTCTGTGAACGTGAATGTGATGTGAATTATACGTTCCCTTGTGATGATGCTTTGATAAACCTTTTCAACAAATAGTAAGTAAATACAGCTTAGCCTTGTCGTCTTAATAATAGGTATAATACATCACATTTGTCTTACTATTAAATAGTTTACGCTCTAATTTACTCTAATTTGCTCTAATATACAGACATTTTTATCCTTTTCATTTGGCTTCTAATGACACCAACGACAGCTGAAACGCAAACATAACCTTATCCGCCACAGTCGTGTATACACGTCAAAGCAAAATGTGTCCAGAATGCCTTGTGCAAGTTTGATATACGATAACGCGATCGACACTCCAAGCTCTTAACCAATCAGAGAGCCAAAGAAAAGCCAGCTTCAACTTTTTAAGCAGGATAATGTCTGTCTGTCGGACTGCTAGTTTCAATGTAAATCTATATAGATAAAAGGAGAAACTGACTGATTGACATATCAACGTCTAGGACTAGGAGCGTCAAATTTTGCACAAGGTTTCCTTTTATGCTGTAAGCAATCAAAATCTAAGAGAAGATTTTCCAAAATACACTCCCAAAGTGAATAAAACAGAGGTCCAAAGTTTTTACAGAAAACCTTACTTTCATGCGGCCGAAGCCGCTGGCAGAAGCTAGTACTGTATAGTTAAACTTCTACTTGTTCTTTAAATGTTAACAATAAGGGCTACTTCAACCTTTTCAACACAGTGATGTGTGAATGTTCTTGTGATAATTTAATTTCTTTGCTGACATTGTATTAATTTTTTTTATATATATTTTGACATTTTGTAATATTTTTGATTGATTTAATTTTTGACAACTGTAGTATTGCTGACATTATTTTATCTTTTTTGCATGATTTTTATTTTTTTTGACAATTATCATTTGCGGACATTGTTTTTATGAGATTTTGTACATTTTTACGATTAATTTCATTTTGCTGGTAAACATATATTGCATCGCTATTTTGTATGCCTTTCGGTGGAACATAGGATGGACCAAACATTATATATATATGAGATCATTGTACCCTTTGTTCACAAAATTAATAAATGAATTTGAATTTGAATGATATAAGTAATGGTCATTGGCTTGAAACTCCACTCATTTATATTTGGCATATTTGAACCACTGCTGCTGCTTTTTATTGTTTGCCGCCTGCGCTTACAGACTACAGTAATGTGATCAGTCTGTGAGTGTGGCTAATTGAAAACCAGCATCAGGCAACTGCTACATAGTTTTCTGGCATTATGCTGAACTGGACCTAGTTGGCGTAGCCTTGAGACATATTGTTATTGTTAATTTCACTTCTCCTTATTTTTTTAATGTTTAATTTTAGTTTGTAAATCAATTATTATTTGTTGATAAATGAATCATGGTGTGCCAAATAAACATATTTTCTTTCTTTCTTTATTTTGCAACTACATTTGTTACGTTGGTTCTATACCTGTTAAAACAACTGTATGTGTTATTAAAATAAATAAATGCCACCAAAAACATATCTTGTAACAAAACTCAGGCTTGCAACTCGTTCTTCTACAGTAAAGAGTTGTGAGATCTATGTAATACCAAGTTGGTTCATTTATTCAGTCCTTACTTAAAGGACCTTGATGAACTAGATTGACTTGGCAATTGGACTAAACAATCTAATTTAATATAGTATGTATTACTTGTGATGTATATGCGATTGCCAAGTCTACATAAAAGGTACCCTAATAAACATAAAAAGTCCATAGGGACCGTTCAAGTATTACGTAAGCAGATTTTTAGCAAATATTGACTCCCCCCTCCCCCTAGTCAATAAAAGTAAGTAATACTCTCACCCTCCCCCATGCTTACGTAAACACGTGCATTTGTCAATGTTTTAGTTTGGTTATTAATTTATGAGCAGTAGTTGTATGTGTAGAAAAAAGGAATACTTGGAATAAAGAAAAAAAAAAAACAGAGTTAATTTAAAATTTTGATATTATTAATTTAAGTTAACAGTTCTCAGTCCATGATACACTAATGTCAACTTCAATGACATTAGATGTATGCTGCTAAACAATGTGTGTCTGCTCACTTTCTTGTGATTTTGAAACATCGACATTGTGTCCATAAAAAACTAAAAAAAATTGCACTGCTGACGTAATCACCATCTAGACCCCCCCATCCCCCATGTCATCAAAAATAAGCAAAGCAAAGACCCCCCCACCCCCCTGTAGTGCTTATGTAATATTTGAATGGCCCCATAGTTTCAAATCAAGCATAATGCAAAGATATGTAATTCTTTTCTGTTCTTTGAATAAGTACTGTCGGCTATAATGATAAATTATGAATTAGTATCAGAGTAAAAAAAATATTACTTGTGGTCCCAACAGAGGCTGTCTGAAAGTTTGCTTTTTGCCTGAAAAATATTTTGTAGCCCTACCTACCGGCTCCAATTGTATTTTCAAACTATCCAGGAGTTTACTCAAATATACACCAACAAAATTTCATCCAAATCGGTAAAACCATTTAGGAGGAGTTAGGTGACAATCACAGTTAAAGAAGAATTATATTTATAAAGATAATAGTTTTCTAATGTTTCAAAAATTACTGTTGACTGTAATAACGAATTATTAATTAGTATCAGTGTAAAAATATATATTTAAAATAGTAAAAACTAAATATTAAGCTGGTGACATTTTTGTTTAACTTTCTAACTTATCATGTCATGTGGTATGTGTGGTGCATAAACAGATGAAATGTAGTCTGGATGGTTCAAGGGTGCTGCCCCCTGCAGGTGGTGACTTTTCTAGTTAAAGATGTCACGTCGCCTCTTCAGTCGGCGAATACTTTCAGGAATAGTAAACTGTCCTGCTAGCTGGTTTGGGTGCTTTTGGAAACGTGACTTGTAATTGGCACCATCGCAGTAACATTTAGCTTACTTATTTGACACTTAAGTTTAAACAAAAGTGAACCAGCAATATATTATGATTCTATGAATATAAAATACAAAAGTGGGCTAGTAATTGCGCCCTGGGGAAACACCCATTGTCACTATACATATTACTGACCTAGAAGATCTTTTCCATGCATGTCAGTTCTCTGGACCTTATTACTCAGGTGTGAATTAATAGGTTCAAGGAAAGAGTTCTGGATCCCGTAATGGTGTTGTATCCTAATTAATGTTTCATGGAGAACGGAATCGAATGCTTTGGACAAATCGCAAAAGATGCCTAGGGCACCACCATTTTATATATGGAAAGAAAAATTCTTTCCATATATAAAATGGTGGTGGCAGGTGATGCTCTTCCCAAAGCTTCAATCTTTCGTTAGGTGGCGGGTCATTAATGGCCTGTGTGCTACGCAGGAAGCTCTCCGGCTCTTAAGCCGGAGGATTTGATGAGTGCTACCGATGCTGCTATTAATGTAGCCACCTATTGGGCCCAAAAAGTTTGACGAGTTTACCATCGAATCGAAAAGAAGAAGAAGAAATATATAAAATACAAGTATGCCACATGTAATCCAGTTATTTTTTTTTTTTTTAATTGACATAAACCAGTGCTTGACTGCGATCCCACCTGATGGTAAGCGGAGATGCAATCATTGATGGTCAGGCGCACCAGTTTATTAAGAGCCTATTCACTCTAGCCTTGAAGACACCTAAATTATAGCTGGATGGGAAGACCGCAGCAGGCAAATTGTTCCAGTCCTTCGATGTACGCGGTATAAACGACGAAGCGAAACGCTTAGTCCGGACCGTTGAAGTTTCAACAACGTAAGGGTGGATACTCGCTGTTCGTCGGGTTGTCCGATGGTAGAAAGGAGATGGCGGAATCAAGTCATGCAATTCCCGCGCACACTCTCCAAAATGTAACCTATAAAATACCGAAAGGCTGGCTACTCTGCGCCTGTGCTCGAGGCTTTGAAGATTGGACTTAACCAAATCTGGATCCCCAATTAGCCTCTTCGCACGCCTTTCCACTGAGTCCAAAGCTGCTAGATGGCATTTTGCAGCACCAGCCCATATGTGACTGCAGTACTCCACACACGATCGGACCTGTGCTTTATATAACATTAGAAGCTGTCCCGGTGTGAAGTACCGTCGGACCTTTGCAAGAACGCCTAGTTTTCTAGCAGCTACCTTAGCTTTGGACTCAATGAACCGCCCAAAATTGAGGTCTGAGGAAATTTCAACTCCTAAGAGCTGAAGGCGGTCGCTGCACTCCAGGGATACATTCTGAAAAGCAGGAGCCAAGGTGAACGGACTCCTCTTAGCGGTGAACAGACACGCTTGTGTTTTGGCGGCGTTGAATTTTACCAGATTGGTTTCGCCCCACTTGGAGACTGCCTGAAGTGAGACATTCGTACGCTCTACCATAGCCTCTCGTTCGGACCGGATTAGCTCCTTACTAGCCCGGGGACCTGGCAGGTATCTCTCTACAACAGTGCTATCGTCTGCATACCCATAGATACCGGGCATCAGCAGATCGTTTATATGCAGCAGGAAAAGAGTTGCAGAGAGAACTGACCCCTGAGGAACTCCGGCATTAGTCGTCATGGGCTCTGATGAGCATCCATCGACAACAACTCGGAGAGACCGTTCACTCAGGAAGTCTTTTATCCAGTTAATCAGACCAGGGGAAATGCCGTACGCTGGAAGCTTACTCAAAAGGCTGGCGTGCCATACCCTGTCGAAGGCCTTCGAGACGTCTAAGGAGACAGCCATCGCTTCTCCATTCTTCTCGAGGGCCTCGCCCCACATGTGAGTGGTATACACTAGTAGGTCCCCAGTAGACCGATTGTGGCGAAACCCGTATTGTCGGTCACTGAGGAGATCGTTACCTTCCAGGTACGCCAGGAGGCGCGAGTTCAATACACGCTCCATAATCTTGCAGAGTATGGAGGTTATTGAAATCGGCCGATAGTTGGCAGGATCGGCACGACTGCCCTTTTTGGGCACGGGCTGCACGTTGGCAAGCTTCCAGGACTTGGGCACTATACCAGTCCTAAATGAGAGGCGATACAAGCACGTCAATACAGGAGACAACTCGGGCGCACATGCCTTGAGGACTATTGCTGGTATACCATCTGGTCCACTAGCTTTATTCACGTCTAGACGACACAGTGCTCTCAAAACTTCTCTGTTCCTTATGCAAATCTCGGGCATTGAGGTGTTGCAGTGTGGTAGAGTAGGTGGAGTAGCACTGCCAGTGTCAAGACGAGAATTGTGGGCGAAGAGAGCTGCAAAGAGACCTGCTTTCTCTCTCGCCGTGTGAGCCAGTGTTCCATCAGGTTTAACCAGCGGAGGCAATGTGGGTCTACAGAAGTTCGCTTCGACCGATTTGGCAAGGGACCAGAATGCTCTGCTACCGGACGGCTGTGCAGAGAGCTTTGCGCCAATATGTGTAATGCGGTCGAACCGAGCCTTCTTCAGTGCCTTTTTATAGGACTTGGCAGCATGGTTGAAAGCTCTCTTCTTTGAGCTCAGATCCGGAGCCTTGCGATCACGAGCGTCAACCCATGCTAGAAACGCCGAATGCTTACGCTCTTCAGCTTGAACGCAATCGGCGTTGAACCATGGTTGAGCTGAGCCTCCGATGGGTACGTCTCTATAAGGGATGAAAAACTCCATAGCTTGACGTATCACATCGGATATGGCATCTGCGCAGCTCGACGGACTTTCAGAAGAGAAGCAGACCCGCTGCCAAGGATAGGACGCAAAAAAGTGCCGCATCTCATCCCAATCTGCTGACCTGTAACGCCATATTCTCCGCTGACCACGTGAGTCGCAGTCAGGTGGGGAGAAGCACGAAACAGACTTCACCAGACAGTGATCTGAAGTACCAAGTGGTGAGGAAACTGTTACAATACATCTGTCCGGATCAGTGGTCAGCAGAAGGTCTAAACAATTGGCAGTATGACCAACTACATCAGGCACCCTAGTCGCTTGCTTAACCAGCTGGGAAAGGCCCATCGATACTGCAAAGTTTCGTGCTTCTCTCCCAGCGTGGTCGGTCTTCTGGTATGGGAAAAGCCAGTCTTGGTGGCAGGCGTTAAAGTCCCCCAGAGCGACGAGCTGCGCATCAGGGTGCCGATGCAGAGCCTTATCGGCGGCCTCACTAAGGTGGTCGAACAACCGAGTCGTCTCCTGATCTCCGCTGTGCGATCGGTAGACACAGGTATAAACAATTTTGTCCACACCAGTGTCCACCAACAGCCATAGGGTAGAAAAATTTGGGTCTTCAAGGTGACGGAGACGTTGGCAGCAGATGTCATTACGGACATACACACAGACCCCGGCACGCTGCAGGAAATGATACTCCAGAGAGTATCCCGGGTAGTTGAGGTACGCCGTATCTGACGGACATCTAATTTGGGTCTCCGTCAAGAAGCGAAAGTTAATCGAAAGCGGAATGGTGCCAAACCTAAAGTACTTTGGAGTATATTTTCTTTTATAAATAAATATAATAGGTAGCCACTTATTTCCAAATTTTTGGTGTAGTATATTTCTTTGATGGTTCTAACTGTAGTACTGGTTAGAGTATCACCTTCAGTTCAGTGTGCCTGTAGGCATAGGCGTCCTCCAACTGATTCAATTGGACTCTATCCACTGCTACCCTTGTCTATTATGGATATCATTTTCCCATCTTCTCATTGAGCGGCCCTGTTTCCCCTGACACCATCTCTTGAGTACCAATAGGGTTACCTTGTTTGCTTGCTCTTATGGCCTTTACTGAAAAATATTTAAATGTAACATTCTTCTCATCTAACCTTTTATTACATTATTTCACACACTCATAAATTAATTCACATTTTGGTTACGCATCGCGAATTCGCAAGTATGTAATTATACTGCATAGTAGATTATTTGTTTTTACTAACCCTTTTATTTGTCGTTTTAGCTAGACTAACATCTACCACGAAGTAGAAAGTTCGACGGACTGCCTCCACTCCTCTACGAGAGATTTGATTGCAGCCCTATGATGACGAGGTCCACTTAAGAAGTGGATTATTCGTAGATACCAGAAAACATCGTAATAATATTCAAGCATCATTGTAGCCGTTAATTTCGAGTTAAAGGATGGAAAAGTTGCCAATGTGCAGGATATGTTTGGTGGAGAATGTTCGCATGTATGCCGTGGTCAGCAAGAACATGCAGGACCTGTATGAGTCGCTGACTCACATTCCAGTAAGTTGATACCTAACGTCCTAAAATATTGCCTAGTCAAGGACATCAACATAAGCGTCCAGTACACGGTCATGCAGGCGTCAATCAATTTCATGAATCATGAATGATGTTTGAATGACGAAATTTTATCGCCATCAGATTTTCGTCATGCAAACGTCAATTACCGCATTAGATGGTAGATTTTTCGTCAATCAAAAAATTAACTGTGGCAAAACTGACAGCAAAACCTATCGTGTAATGGACGCCTTAAACCAAAACTATTTTTTTACTGATGACAGTAAATGTTGACAGTATTTGCTGATGCCTGATCAACCTCTCTGTATGAGGAGTGTTGTACCAGCTGTTGATTAGATCACAATGTATTATTATCCATTCAAACACGAAGTTTTTTAGGCGAAACATGTTTTAAGACTTCATTGTAGACCTTATTTCGATATATAAAAACTACTTTATGAAGAACTTCTTATTTACGTTCTTGGATAAATACCCTACAAATAGAACGATCAATCTATATACCTATTTAAAAATCAATGTCACTTTTCGTTGTAATTTTATAACTCAAGAACGGGCTCACCTATCCAAACCAAATGTTTAGGCTTTGTTCGGATCATTTAGTAGATGGTTTATGTGCAGTTTGCACAAAATCAGTCGAGCGGTTCTTCGTTTATCACATTATTAGGCGGTACGAAGTTCGCCGAGTCAGCTAGTATTTTTAACCGACTTCTAAAAAAGGAGGAGGTTCTCAATTCGGATGTTTGTATTATTTATTTTTTTATGTTTGTTCGCGCATAACTTGGTCGCTTGCCAACCGATTTGAAAAAATATTTTTTTGTTAGAAAGGGTATACTTCCCAAATGGTCCCATAGTCACCAAGTCAGGATCTGATGATGGAATCTTGGAGAAATTGAGGGAACTCCTCAAATATTATAGGCAACTGCATAGTGATTTTGAAATTTTCATCGAGAACTTAACCATTTACAGTCAAAAAGTAACATTTCATGAACTGGAACTGATGAAGAAGACCAGAAATGGTCAACGGAACTTTATACTCGCATAGATATCACAATGAAGATGGTTAAGCGGCTATGATAATACAAATAAATTAATGGTTCTGAATAGTTCCGTTGAAAATGGTATCATCAAATTGATCTGATAATGATGATGGAGCCAGAAGGTAGGCACTGGAACTCAGTCATTAATCAATGTAACCTAGCCGTGTTTGGGCTTATTAGAATTGTTGTAAGATGCACTTTGTCTATAAGGTACTTTCGAACAGATCTGATGTTGGAGCCGGAAGGTGAAGGTAGACACAGAAACTTCATAATAAAACAATGTAACCTAGTAGTGTTTGGATTAATTGGAATTGTCATGAGAAATAGGCACTCTGTTTATAAGTGTATCCCAACTAAAAACTGTGAAATAAAAAACTTTTTACAAAAAGTAGATAACCGACTTCACTAAAAAAACACTAAAAGGATCAAAATAACTTTAATTTCGGAAGTCGGTGTTAAATAAGATACAAATAACAGCGAGAAACACCGACTTCCGAAATTAAAGTTATTTTGATCCTTTTAGTGTTTTTTTAGTGAAGTCGGTTATCTTTTTTTTGTAAAAAGTTTTTTATAATCTACGCGACTCTGGGCGTTCGCTTGGTGTTTGACAGAAGTGCGCGAAACTGCGCGAAGACTGCCGCCGGCGTTAGCTTCGTTTTTGAATGGTATTGGAACTATTTACTAATTACAACAAAAAATCTATAAGACATGTTTTATTGCAGTTTGTAACTGAAGACACTAGACCGACTCTTGCTTGTTTTTTCTGCTATGCTAAACTAAAGCAATGCTGCCAACTGCAGCGACAATGTCTGGAGGCCGAAGAGCTGTTTGCACAGATGATGAATGAGGTGAGGTAATCGTCAACAGACATTTATTCTCATAATTTGTAATATTAGTCAATGTGGTAATGATTTCTCTCAAGTTCACACCTTCTGTAGTTTACCGTATATTGCTAGTAAGTTGCTAGGTGTTTTTTTTTTCGGTGGTAAATTCATCTAATGTCATCCCCCGTGTCATCTCTTGGGCGGAGCACGAGATAGCGTCAGACTTTTACTGACTAAAAACTAACTCCTGTTCCTTCGTTTTTTTTCGTACTAGGGCCGAGTCTTCCTTTCAGAATCAGACCCTTGGTCCCAGTAGGCTTCGACCCTGCTATGCCCCTGCAATTGCTGACATCTCCTTGAGGCGCGCGTGGGACAGTACGCGCCGTCGACGACTTGGGCTAGGTACGGACGGTTACCGGACGGTCGGATTGTGAGCTACCCATTGCTCGCCGTCCGCAAGCCCGCGCCTACGGTGGCCGGAAATCGGGATTGGAATCCCAGCGGCGGCTGGGGCGTGAGGACTGTTGCCTCACGCGTGCGGCCTCTTCCTTTGCTAGCATTACTGCTTCGTAGAAGGAGGCGTCCGCCTACCACTCTTCCTCGCTCCGGACCAGGGCCTGTACCAAGGCCCGGCGCGAGAAGTTGCCGCCACCGATCGCCCCCACGAGAAGTTGCTAGGTGTCACGTCTGGATTTCAACATATGTTCACTTTTTAAGCATTACCATTTGTGAAGATCTTTGAAGTAATCATCATTTTATCTAATGCTGACAAACTTTCACAGCCAAATCCTTCAGTCTTCCGTGGCCAGCTAGAGTTGTTCAATGGGCTTGTGAAAACTCAAGCAGTTAACATAAGCATAGATGGTGTTGGTCAAATGGAATATGTTGCTATCAAAGAAGAATTACCAGAATGTTGTGAGGAACTAGAAGATATGATTGAGCAGAAGGAGGAACCTCATAATGTTGGTATGCATTTAATTTAGAACGAAATGATAATCTATACTTATAATAAATCTGTAGAAGTGAAAATTCTGTACTTTGAAAATATCAAAAAAATTAATGGCATTAAACCGAACCTAAAAATGTGATTAAAACAATTTGTCTGTCTGTCTGTTTGTTCAGGCATCGCGCAAAAACTACCGGTTCGATTACGATGAAACTTGGTATAATTATTCTTTAATATCCTGGGCACCACACTGGGTACTTTTTATCCCGGAAAAGTATATACAATAAAAAACAAATTTAATTTTGCGGTTCAATCTCTAGACCCGATTACTGTACCAACCGCAAATAATAAGTTTGTCGTAGGTTACGTCACCCGCAGTGGAGTTCACTAAGGGGCGCTGCACACGGCTAAGATACTATAATATTTTATCTTAAGATGCAATATCGCTCGCCATACAATTTAATGGACTATCACACACGACGAAGATAATAAATAATATTTCATATTTTCGTATCTCAAAAAACCTAATAAAACCATTCTCGACTTCTACGCGGACGAAATCGCGAGCAAAAGCTAGTGATCACATAAAAGCATTCAACTGACAATTAAAAATTTGTCTTTATGTTTAGATCTAAAACTTGAAAATACAAACAATGGCTATTCAGATGTAGAAGATAAACCACAGCAGTATTCTGAATCAGATTCAGATGTAATGGAGTTTAAAATTGATGTGGAAGAAGAATTAGACTTATTGAAGAAGAAACGCAAAGCCACTGATATGAAATGTGAGTATTGAGGTGTGAAGTAGACATCAAAGAGAACAAAAATGACTATTTTCATTTCTATTTATTGTATTTTAAACTCATACTAATAAACTCTTTTTTTTTTAATTGTTATAAACCACTTCTTGACTGCGATCCCACCTGATGATAAGCGGAGATGCAGTCATTGATGGTGAGGGGCACTAGTTTATTAAGAACCTATTCGCTCCAGCCTTGAAGACACCTAAATTATAGTTGGACGGGAAGACCACAGCAGCCAAATTGTTCCAGTCCTTCGATGAAACGCTTAGTCATGACCGTTGAAGTTTCAACAATGTAAGGGTGGATACTCGCCGTTCGTCGTGTTGTCCGATAGTAGAAAGGAGATGGCAGAATCAAGTCATGCAATTCCCGCGCACACTCCAAAATGCATCCTGTAAAATACCGATAGGCTGGCTACCCTGCGCCTGTGGTCTAGGGTTTGTAGATTGGACTTAACCAAATCTGGATCCCCAATTAGCCTCTTCGCACGCCTTTCCACTGAGTCCAAAGCTGCTGCTTTTAGTAGTTATCGATCTCCCTTCGTTCAGTCCCTCTAATGCCCATTGTACACTTGTTTATACAACATTATTTTTTAGCATATGCGAAACCTGAATATAATTCGCTCATAATCAGTAACTGAATCAATTCCAATGATTTTTACATCATGTTATATTTTTTCCCAAAAATATTTTTTAAACTCACAGTTTAGACACCACAGATACTAAGTAAAACATAGATTATGGCAGGTCTTAGCGGGTATTAGGTGCCAGCGCACAGCTGGGTGCGGGAGCAAAATAACTCCTCAGTCGCCAGGATGGCCCGGTGACCATGTATTTGTGCGGATAACCAGGTAACATAATTTATAACTTTGTGAGTTTTTATGATACAGTTATGTTGTACATAGAATCTTTATATAAAAATACTACACACTTATTTCGGGTTTCGCATATACTAAAACTTTACAGCTACTAGGCTCCTCGTACTTGAACTAGAGCACCAAAACAATTCTGTCAACTAGCCGAGGTATGGGGAGCGGGGTACTACGTTCTGATTGGTTCTGATTGGTACGGGAAAGCGGAGTACTGCGTTCTGGGGTCCAAATCTGCTATTTTTATAAATTTGTCATTCCAACACGATCCCATTGTCATTTTGCTAAAAGTTCGTAATCTGATAATTCATAATGGTCGATCATTGATTGGTCAATGATCTTGTGGTAGAATGACGATATCGAGCTGTCTCGAAACAAATAAAAAGCAATGACTGCACAATGACGTTCTAATGGTAGGTCACTGATCAAAGGAACTGTCAAAATTTTGGCAATTATCCGCATACGTCAAATATTCATTTGTCATTATGTACGAGATTACCATTCTATGCCATTTCTTTCAATGAAGTGTCAGTGGTTGACCATATGAAAGTCATAATGATGCCATTATATTAGTAGATTACCAATTTTGTCTAAAATCAACAATTATGATGTCAATGATCGACCATTCTGACACTATTGTAATAGCAGACTTGAGGCCCTGATTGGCCGAGACATCAGATCTATATTCATATGTGTTGACTGAACTAACTTCGAGTACGTACGATTGATCTAGGAACATGAACTTTCACGCATCGTACTTGGTGCAGCCTAGTCCAGACTAGTACCTAGTACCCCTACTTTAAATTATGTATTAACCAGATTTATAATCGCAGGGGGGAGCGCTACGAAGAAACCAAAAGAAGACACACGGAGAATAAAACTAGAAGATGAAATTTCAGAAGCGCAAATGAATACTGAAGAATCTGACACGAAAAATATCCAGACAACTCAAAATAGTACGCGCAAAGTTACATTCGAAGTGCCACACAAATGTGATGTAAGTCAACGTAGTTTCTACACTAACAGTTTTTTACATAGGCTTAATCGTACACACACTAAATGATAAATGATATTTATTTTGTAAGTAGGTTTAAAAAAAACACTTTTACACGTCAATTTTTTTTTCGTCATTTTAAACCAGATGAGGCCGGTGTTTCCTAGCTGACTACCCTGAGCACCGAAACAAACTCAGGGGTCAAAGTCTCTTTTAAAGTCCATAAAGTTAATATGTAATGGTCAAATTAAATGAGAACAATGCAGATTTGTCTGAGATGGTCTTTTGAAGAAAGAACCATACAGATTTGAGTGGACCTGTCCAGTCAGTGCAAGCTTTTGCAAGTATTCGTAAAGCTCAACCCAGGACTACTAAGGAGCTCAACGACTTAACGAACAATACCAAGGAAAAGACATTTGGGTAGGCCGCAGAATATATTCAAATTGCACTACATACGTTAAAATTACTGAAAAGGAAAAAAAAGCAATCAACATTGTTCTGATGACATACCGTTCAAATGTGATATATGCCGTTGCTTCAATAGGAAGACTCATTTAACGCATCATATTCGCATGCACGCTGGTGAAAAACCGTACTAGTGTGATATATATGTCACGAGTAGTTTCTACAAATCATATTTCCACGCACACTGGTGAAAAACCGTACAAGTGCGAAATATGTCAGCGCTGTTTTAGTGATCAGAGTAATTTAAATAAGCATATTTACACGCACACTGGTGAAAAACCTTACAAGCGTGAAATATGTCACTGTAGTTTCAAAAGGAAGACTCATTTAAGATATCATTTCGCGCGCACACTGGTGAAAAACCGTACAATTGCTATATATCAGTGACTCAGCGTACTTTCGATAGGAACAATGCTTTAACAATTCATATTCGTTCGCACATTGGCGAGAAACTGTACAAGTGTGATATATGTCAGCGCTGTTTTAGTGATCAGAGTTCTTTAAGAAAACATTCGTAGGCATGCTGCAGCTAGTGAGAAACCGTACAAGTGCGTAATATATCAGCGGTGTTTTAGTTATCAGAGTAATTTAACAAGGTGGACCGATGACCTGGTCAGGGTCGTGAGCATCCGATGGATGCGAGACGTACAAGACCGGTCGTTGTGGTGACGCTTGGTGGAGGCCTTTGTCCAACAGTGGACGTCTTTCGGCTGAAATGATGATGATAATGATGACACGCACACTGGTGAAAAACCGTACAAATGTGACATAATATGTCAGCGTAGTTTTAGGCTGAAGAGTAATTTACTCAAGCATATTCGTACCCACACAGGTGAGTATAGGAAGAATTGTTTAAAATGTCATGCAAATTTCGTTTTTAGGGTTCCGTACCTAACTTGAATTTTTTAGTCTTTTTTAGCTACGAAAAGTACAGAACCTTTCGTGCACGAGTCCCACTCGTTTGAACAACCTTCCACTTGCTGGAAGCAATTTTAAAGTTACGTCAAAATATTCGTTGTCTAAGGCATCGTTCACACCAAACGTATTGTCCGCCGTAAACTGTGAGTAGGCTCACTGTCAAACCCAGCGTGAACGTGTACTCAGGTCTGCAGTATGCTTTCTCACCAAGCCGACAATACGCTGTAGCGTAGAATGCGTTACTTGTGTGCACAAAATTACGCTTTAATTATTCAGGCTGGTATGTTTTTGTATTTTATACATTATTTGTATCTTTACCGTTATTAATAGGATTTTTTTTAATATTTTTAATGAGACATATTGTATAAGTAATAATTTATTTTAAAATTTTATATTTTTCAATAATTTTAGCTATTTTAGTTAAAATACCAATATATTTTGTTCATTTATGATTACCTAAAGGCGTAGGCGTAGTAAAATAATCGACCACCGAGTTTCGGCGACAACGCACTACGTAATAGCGTATAGTCGGTTCGGTGTGAACGAGAAGATATATGGAGAAGCGGCTGCGTAACGCCCGCTCACAGTTAGCGGCCGACAATAAGTTTGGTCTGAAAAATGCCTAAGTCCAAGCCAACAATAAATGAAGTATATTGTATTATATTTATTTAGTGGTGGCCAAGTGGTAACGGCCCCGACTGAGAGCAGTGGTGGCCAAGTGGTAACGGCCCCGACTTACGAGTTCTAGTTCGCGGGTTCAAACCTAGCCAGGCGTATTAAGTACTTTGTGTAATTTACTTCATCACCACTGCTCTCAAAACGGTGAAGGAAAACATCGTGAGGAAACCGGCATGTCCTAGAACCAAAAAATTCGAAGACATGTGACATTCACCAACCTGCACTGGGCCCGCGTGGTGAATTACGGCCCATTCCCTCTCCTAGAGAGGAGGCCTGAGTCCCAGCAGCGGGAACATTAAAAGGCTGATTATGCTTATGCTTTATGTATTATATTTTGCAGCCAGCAAGTATTTTTTATCAAGAAACGGCAGACGACATACCTTCCACATCTCAGCTTAGCTACCGAGGAAATCAAGAGACGGAATCGAGCTTTCAATGGTCTTCGCAACGACTTAAACACGAGGTGGCCGACTTCAATGACTCTCAATCTGGAATTCATTTAGACCCGTCGGAAATGGGTACAGAACTTGATGTATTTCTATATTTTATGGACATGGATTTTGTGTCGTTGGTCGTGAATTTGACGAATAAATATCATTCTGGCTTTGTGTCGAATGCAAACTTGCGAACGAACTCCCGTTTGCAAAAGTGGGACGATGTTACCGTTCCAGAAATGTATATTTTCTTTGCAATCCTAATGTTGATGACAAGAAATCGCCACTTGACTATAGAAGAACATTGGTCGTCCGACATTTTATTGCATGCACCAGTATTTTCTAAGTTAATGTCAAGAAACAGATTCTGTATGATACTCAGTATGTTACATTTTTCCGATCAAAGCGAAGAAGCAGCGATTTTAAATAAAATACAACATTGTGTTACACACGCGAGACAAAAGTTTAGTAATGTTATAACGCCGTATAAAAACATGTGTCTTGACGAAAGTTTGGTTCCATTTAAAGGTCGTTTAATGATTAAAGAATATCTTCCGAAGAAAGGAAGTCGATTTGAAGTTAAATTATTTATCTTACGTGACGTAGATACGGGTGTAATAATTGATTTTGTTATGTATTGTGGGGCTATTACAGAGATCAATGATCCTTGTAATCTGGGCGTTAGAGGGGCTGCGGTTGCTACTCTAGTCAGACCATATTTGGGATCAAATCGTCACTTATACGTAGATAATTGCTACTCAAGTCCAATACTATTTAAATATCTACACGACAATAACATTTATGCTTGCGGTACAGTAAAGAAAACTAAAAAGGGTATGCCCATTTCAAATAATATTTTACAACAAAACGAAATGAAAACACTGTATTGTGGTCCACTAATGGCCCTTAAATGGAAAGATAAGAAATATATGTTTATGCTGTCCACGATTCACGACAATTCACTTGAAACACCATTGAGGCCGATTAAAAATACAGGGTTACCAGTTATAAAACCAAAAGCTTTTGTCGATTATTCTAAAACTATGGGCAGTGTTGCCAGCACGGACACTAAATTTACTACTATAACGTCAATTAACTGTATACGTAAAACTGTTAAATGGTATAAAAAGTTATTTTTTCGTATTCTAGATATGCATATGTTAAATTCATTTTTTTGTTATAAACATGTAAAAAAACTGCCGAATTTAAAATTTGCTGAATTTCAAATGCGCGTTGTACAGCAGATGGTTGAACGATATCATAGTAGCAGCGTTTTGGAGCGGCCCATGTCAGTTCCAACTAGTAGTAACAGTCTGCTCCGTGTAGTACCCTGGAACGCGAAGGATCATATGCCAATTAAAATGGGAAAGTATCAAAGATGTAAACAATGTGCTATAGATAAAAAAAAACGAAAAAGTACCCGTTTTTATTGCAAGATGTGTAATGTATACTTATGTGCTGCGCCATGCTTTGAAAAATATCATAATGTGTAATTTATTTTGACAGGCCTGTTGTAAATGTAAGTACCATGGAGCTTTTTTTTTTGGTTTTTAGGTTACCATGTTACCATTGGACTTGTTTGACATAAATGAGCATGGCAGTTGAGAGTTTGTCATGCTCACTCAAATGTCTCACTGATGGTGGCGCGTGTGTTGGATCATTCAGGTCCCTTCAAAATTGTTGAGCTAAGTGGTACTAATATTCGCGTCATGTCCGTGAACGGGCGTTGTCAGTTGAGACTGGTCATCTCTCAGCTGCCAGTTGCTATTTTAATATCTATATTTAGTTTTTACTTTATTTACATTGTTCTCACATGATAGCGACAAGAAACATGTAAAAGATATATTTGTAATTACAAAACATGATTGAAAAGAGTGTCCATGGAGTTTCTTGCACATTCTTCTCCATAGAGATCTACGCTTTGGAATGTGCAATTAGCATCATTTTTTCTGACTCACTGACTTCTTGACATTTCAAAAGTGCCTGTAAATGGTTTATTTGAAATAACATGCTTTGACTTTGACTTTGGTCTAGTGGTCAGTGGTCCTGACTGCTACGCCGGAGGTTATGAGTTTGATTCCCACCCAGGACTAATGTTTATGTGATGAGCATAATCATTTGTTCTGTGTCTGGGTGTAATTTATCTATAATATGTATGTATTTAGAAATATATAAGTATGTTTATCAGTTGTCTAGTACTCATAACACAAGCTCTGTTTTAGTTTGGGACTAGACGGCGTTGTGTGATAGTTGTGGAATATATTATTATTATTATTATTTACACCACTTGCTCGATAATGACCTTTTATATGTCTTACAACCATCACACATAAAATGAGTTGCTTTACAACTCATTCTGTGTCTAAAGAGATAATGTAGTATATAGTCCCTTAGCTAACAACACCGCATAAGTCATTTTTACCAACTTTACAGGAAACGAAAAAAACTGTGCGGTGTTGAGAGGCCAGCCGACTTGCACGCTGTCACTATTTTTCGAATTATGGCTTCTGATTGGCTGAAATCTATATCATGTGACCAATGGTTTGACAAGCAATAAGCAGCTCTATCTAAAGGCATTCAAATGTGATAGCCGCCAATTTTCGACTTGAGCGGTATTGTAAGCTAAGATAAGCGATCCCTAGGGAATAATGAGATTTGAATTTGGAACGTCAAAAACCATCAATATATTTAAATATAAAAACATATATGTGAATTGAATTGTACGTACATCAAACAGGTTTATTCAAAACTCAAACCGGCTACTTATCATCATTAGTGATAGTTAAGAATAACTTGTAAATAATATTTATATTTCTCTAATATATAAATTGTTTTAGCAAATTGTCTTTTAATTATCTCACAGATGGTGTAAAAAGTAGAATATCCAACACGGAGATAAAGCTGTCTTGGGCGGCTTAGATTCTTCACTTTACCCAGGTTTCTATATGCTCGGGAGTTAATCGGGAGCTTTAAGTGACGTAATTTCAGGTCCCGCAGCACCACGAACAAAAAAATAACGCTTAAATTTACGACTACGTACTTCAACCAACTTTCTCCTTGGGAACATTATCATCTGATATTGGTGTCGAAATTACGATGTGTTCATCTTGTTGTACGGTCCCCTGAATAGGTTCGATAGATTGGATGATTGTGAGTGTGTAACTGACAAATCACTCTCTACTTGCACAGAGATGGTATTAGCTGGCGGTAATAAACTTTGCTTATTTTCCTGTGAACTGTAGTGCTTTATCTCAGGCTTAGGTTTTATTACATCACTATACGACTGTTTGTCGTTTACATCTACAGACTTCAGTTGGGTAGGTACAGGTAAGTATATCTGGGTTATTGATATGACAGCGGGTACTCTCTGGTGTTTGCTCAAATTTAGTCAGTTTTTCGTTACATTTTCAATCTTTTTCGTACACTCGGTGAGCGCGATATAATACTGCGCCATGCTAGAGACAGCATCGGTGAGCTATTCTGTTAGAACATTTATTTGTTCGCGGAGTTGTTGCATTTCTAAACCCATAGAAAAATGCGAGACTTCCGGAGAAAACGGAGGAGGTGGGTGGCTTTTATTTCGAGCAGATACATTCTTTAGTGTGATTGGCGTGGGAAAAGTGTGTCATCTTTGCAATTGGAACATTTGCATCTGAATTACTGAAATGTTCCAAAACAGTGATATGTATAATTTGGAACATCGGCTCAAAATATACAAAGGGAACATTTGAAATATCGGTTCAGAAGATACAAACGGAACGAAATTTTGATTTGTGAATCATTTAAAGCAGATGTTTTTAGTTCAGTTCATAAAAATTTACACTACATACGTTTTAATTTGAATGTTAAAAAGACTGCAGGTCACTTAAAGTAAAGAGTGTTTCAGTGTTCCAATCGTTCCAAACGATGCATTTGAAACATTACCGATGTTCCAATCTTTCGGAACACTAAAATGTTTCGGAACAGTGAGTCGGTTCAGTAAAAAGTTACAGACACCTACTAGTGTTATAAAATTTTCTGGTAGGCCTCGCCAAAAGTTACAATCTTAAAATCAGTGGTTGGTTGATATTTCATTTCAAGAAAAACAAAATTCCTAACGTGATAAGAGGCCCGTAGTGAATAATGCCATATTATTATTGCTGCCAAATATTACTAGATCATATAAATATAATAATGGAGAAATATTGTAATAATATATTAATGTAGTAATATTAGACAAAGCCTTCACGCCAATTTAATAAGGGGAAGCTGTTTTTCGACGCCTACAAAAATAAATCCCTCTCATAAGGTGACTGACTAATGATTATCCACCCAGTATTGTTCAACTGGCACAGAAAGCTATTAATAGCTGCGACAATTCATTTGATTCAAATTTATCTGAACCTATTAGATACAGAAGGACAGTTTTACATTTAATGTAAAGCAAAGATTATTTCAAAAGTGAATGACAAAAAACTAAAAGGCCTCCGTAGCCAGGTCATTAAATTCACCAAAAAAAAAAAAAAAAAATAAGCGGCAATTCAATGGAAGTAAATCTTTAAAATAAATTGTGGTTCTTGCTTAAATTTGAATGATAAATATTTGCAACATGTCTTTTAATTTACGGAAAAGGGCTCGTCTTAGTTATTATGAACCTAAAGAACCTAGTTTCGACGAATATATTTGTAAGTACCTACTTATTCTTTTAAAGTTACTGTCAACACTTATTTCGTCAAGAATGTGTAATACCTACAAGTAGCTGACCCGGTAAACAAGTGAAAAGGCAAAAAAAATATGTTTAATTAGTACTTAATGTAGTAGGTATTCTTTAGTAATGTGTGCACTTACTCACTATTTTTCAGCAGGCCTAATCTATTTAACCATATAAAAACGAAATAGGTACCACTCACTGATTAATCACGAAGTCTCAGAAATTATAACACCTACAAACTAAAAATTTGGCGGGTAGGTTCCATATGGGGTGTGACAGTGGCGGATTTACAAATTTTCAAGGCATAGGCTATACAGTTTTTGCCGCCCTTGCCTCTACAATTGTCATCTCCTGCATTATTTTTGCAATCCAAAAATATCGTTGAATTTACACGTAAAATATTTTTTAGAATAAACTCTCGGAATGTGCAATGACAAGTGAAAGAGGAAAGTCATCAGCAAAATTTGTTGCAGACTTCTATCTGTGAGACATCAGAAAATCGTCATGCAAAAATCTTTTTGATTTCTATGAGGTAGAAAAAAAATAAAAATATTCGGTCCCCAAATTTGCCGCCCCAAAAATCAGCCGCCCTAGGCTCAAGCCTACTCAGCCTGGTAAATCCGCTACTGGGTGTAGACATCTGCTAAGAACGGATTTTACGAAACTCCACCCCAAAGGGGGTAAAACGGGGGTTGGAAGTTTGTATGGAGAAACCGGCACTCACGCGGGCGAAGCCGCCGTCAGAAGCTAGTAGTACCTATTTTATTAATATTTGTATGCTACTTACAACAGAGAAATTTTTAACATCTAAATTGAACTTGTGCACAAAAATTTGCATTTATAAATGTTGTTCTACCACAAAAATTACATCAAAGAAAAAACTGGGCAAGTGCGAGTCGGACTCGCGCACTGAGGGTTCTGTACAAACTTGAAAGGTAAATTGCGGTTTACGATTTATAACGTATTAAAAAAAAACTTCTTACTAGATCTCGTTCAAACCAATTTTCGGTGGAAGTTTGCATGGTAATGTACATCATATATTTTTTTTAGTTTTATCATTCTCATAATTTACAAGTTACAGGGCTCAGTTACACATATTTTACCACTTTGGAAGAGTCTCTAGCGCAAACTGTTCAGTTTAGAAAAAAATGATATCAATAAACTTAATATAATTTTTGAAGACCTATCTATAAATACCCCACACGTATGAGTTTGATAAAAAAAAATTTTTGCATTTCAGTTCTAAGTATGGGGAACCCCCATTTATTGTTTTTTTTTCTATTTTTGCGTGAAAATCTTAATGCGGTTCACAGAATACATCTACTTACCAAGTTTCAACAGTATAGTTCTTATAGTTTCGGAGAAAAGTGGCTGTGACATACGGACGGACAGACAGACATGACGAATCCATATTTTGCCATTTGGCTACGGAACCCTAAAAATGTGGGTGGGGTTAAGAGGTCGAGCAATGGCTAGCTCGCTATCCGAACCGAGCCCGAGTCGTCAACGGCGCCTCAAAAAGCCAAGCAGAAGCCCAGCAGAGCTGATGCTCGCTACGGCCACGAGAAATTTTTGAAACGGATTTCCATGATCCTAGAACGCAAGGGGCAACTGAAGGACACAGGTTTAGTTTTGGTTAGTAAAAGTCTGACACTCGATTGACTTCAACTCGATTGCCTACTAGCACTGAAAAATCAGTTGGCGTTTCATGAAATGAAATACTATCGTTGAGCACCTTATTATATTAGTCCTGAGTTGAGCTTTACGAATTGTATAATCTATATATATAAAAATCAATGCCACTTTTTGTTGTAATTTTATAACTCAAGAACGGGCTCACCTATCCAAACCAAATATTTAGGCTTTGTTCGGACTATTTATTAGATGGTTTATGTGAAGTTTGCACAAAATCGGTCGAGCGGTTCTTCATTTATCACAATAATAGGCGGTACGGAGTTCGCAGAGTCAGCTAGTTTTGTATATTTATTCATGAAACCATTGTAAACTAGTATTAATTTTTGTTACTAGATGGCATTGTTAAATGAGTTTAGTTTTCTACATCTCGCTATGGTTTCATGAGCTTTCATAGGGTCTCGACTAAATTATGATTAAAGGTTAACATCCAGGTCTAAGTAACATTGGTTTTATTCACGAATACTGACAAATGCTTACTGACTGGATAGGTCCACTTACTTCTGTGTGGTTCTTTCCTCAAAAGACCATCTCGGACACTCATCTGCATGGTTCTCAAACGATTAGACCATAACCTACATGTTTGCTGTATGGACTTCAAAAGAGACTTTGACCCCTGAATTGCAGTGTTTCTTCTCAGAGTACTCAGCTAGGAAACACAGCGGGTCATCTAGTTTAAAATTGACGTGTAAAAGTGTTTTTATTACAAAACCTATTTGCAAAATAAATATCATTATCATTTAACTCAACGAACTTTTTTTTTGATGTGGTAATTTACTAAATAACTTCTCGCGCTCTAACTGGAGCGAGAGGGCGTTTCAGACTTTTACTGACTAAAGCAAAAAACCCACCTGTGTTCCAGGGCAAAGTCAGCTCTTCTTCGAACATTTTCGCAGCCCGAAATTTACGCGGATGTTTTCTTTTCACAGACTGTGAGCAATGTGCAGACTTCGTATATGACTACTGTGCTGTCCACGGACCTCTACTTGTGATTCCCGATACTGTGGTAATTTTGTACCTAATTGATATTTCCATACAAATAGGTACGTTATGATTGCGAAAGTAACTCCGTCCGTCGTTATGTACGTGGAAAGATATCTATATATATAAAAGAAAGTCGTGTTAGTTACACTATTTATAACTCAAGAACTGCTCAACCGATTTTGCTGAAAATTGGTGAGGAGGTAGTTCAGAACCGACGGACGGACATAGGGTACATTTTATCAAGTAGGGTAGAGTTGGGTAGAGTAGGGTAGAGTTGGGTAGAGTAGGGTAGATTAGGGTAGAGTTGGGTAGAGTAGTAGAATATAGACGGGAGCGAAGCCGCGGGCAAAAGCTAATGAAAAATAAATGAAATTTTACATACATATCACACTACAAGACTTTAGAGGTAGGTAACCTATACAAAACAGGGTGTAAAACCCCACATACATCCGTTGAAAAGGTAGGATCCTCCGACCAAACAGGTGTTATGTCTGATCCGGGCAACTGCCCGATAGATGATTTCGGGCAGTTGTGCCCCAAGTACTTTAATTGCGCGATGTTGGATTTCGAATTATTTAGTTCTTATGTGGCGCCATACATCGCTACAAAACGAAAGTTTGCGTGTATGTTTGTTACTCCTTCACACTCAAACGACTGTACGGATATGGATGACATTTGGTACACTGGTAGGACATATCCTGAAATAGCATATAGGACATTGACACATACACTAGATACGGAGAAAAAATAAAAGAAGAAAAATTACAATTACAAATGATAAAATAACCCCGAGAAATAAATCATTCATTCCGTTCCTCGTACTTTTCATGGCTCTGTGGGTCTGCGGGTTTACCATGCATTCAAAGTAAGATTATTTAATTCTTATTTCAGTGAAGGTAAGAAACAGAGATATACAGGTTGTCTAGCGCCATATCTTACCCACACTGGAAATAAGAATGAAACAATCTTACTTTAAACGTCATGGTACAGGTCCTGGTGTGTCTCTCAGTGGTTTCTCGTACGCAACAAAAAAGCTCATATAATGGCTTTCGAACCCCGTACATCATTCATCAACTATTCAATCGAGGTTCGAAAGACAAAATACGAGATTTTTTGTTGCGTATGAGAAAAAAAAGTTCCAAGTTTGGCAACCCTGCGATGATTGGGCCTACGTCTAGCCGTAGACATTTTTCGCCTCATGTTGATACTTTTCTCCTAGATCCCTGTGAAAACAAACAACTCATTGCACATCCCGCGCGCCGCACTGACTATACCCAACGTATTCCTTCATATTGCGCCCTCCATAATACCTGGTAAGTATCGTACGATTGTTATAGTTCCATACCACAGATGGCGAAAAGCGTGAGGGAGAAGACATCCGAATAATAATATTCCACAACTATCACATAACGCCATCTATTCTAGTCCTAACTTTGTTCTATGGGTACTAGACAACTGATAAATTACACTCAGACACAGAACAAATGATCCTGCTCATCACACGAATAATTGTCTTGGGTGGGAATCGAAACATCGATGCAACTTATCCTTAAAGCATGCGGAGTTTACCTATAAGAGATTGTTACACTATTGTTCTCTATTTTATTGCATGTTACCTTTAGCATAAAACCAGTGTAAACAATTCTTGGTGAACCAATAAATAAATAAATAAACCCACGATCTCCGGCATAGCAGTCAGGGCCACTAACCACTAGACCAACAGGCCAGTCAAAAAAAAAACAATTCCTACTAGGGCAATAGGGAAAAGTATAAAAGGGATACTCGTGGTCCTAGAAAGCAAAAAGGGAACTGAAGGAACATAGGAGTGGTTTTAGTCAGTAAAAGCGCCCTCTCGCCCCACCCTAGAGAGTCATTAGATGATTTCGTACCTTGAAAAAAGCCCTAACTGCCGCCGCAGGAGACGCCCCGGGCTTCTATTCGGGAATCGAACTATTGACATAACAACAGTTTGTACGGAACTAGGGTTGCCAGGTCTTGAAACCGAAAAGCCGGACAGACAATCCTATTTAGCGGAACATTTGGGCAAAAAGGCCGATTTTTTTTTTAAGAATAACCTGGATTTTTAATAACAATAAAATTCTTTTTAAATTCTAATGAAAAAAGCAATAAAATTAAGTGATATTTAAATTGCTAGACTAATTGTCCGCTCTGCTTGTGTTAGCGATACAAAGTAAGGCAAAATTCTAAACAAAATGGCCTTTATAAAGCCGGACAGGCCTGACTCCGCCTAATTTGGCCGGACACGCAACTTAAAAGCCTGACCTTGTCCGGACGCCTGGCAACGCTATACGGAACCCACGGTACGCGAGTCCGACTTGCACTTGACCGGTTTTTTTCATTTATTGAACCTTTATAAACGAGTTAAAAACACAGTCCTTTGTTTCTCTAGTTCGTAGCAGTCGGTTTGTATAGTCTCGTGGGACAAATGCGTGAATTAAAATTTGTATCGTTCAGATGCTGGTTCGGGTGTGTTCAGCACGCTCACCCTGCCGCGTGGGGTTCGCTTCGGACCCTACTGCGGTCAGGAGGTGCAAACCGTCGACTCCATGTACTGTTGGCAGGTAGGTAATAAAGTAGCTCGCTGTCCGATAAAGACCAGAAGCCCTACTACCACGAGCTCGTAACGCAATCCATTTGACTTCCTTCGGGGTTACCATGACGTTCAAAGTAAAATTGTTTCATTCTTATTTCAGTGTGGGTAAGAGACAGAGCTATACAGGTTGTCTAGCGCCATCTCTTACCCTCAATGGAAATAAGAATAAAACAATCTTATTTTAAACGTCATGGTACAGGTCCTTAACTTATCTTTTAAAGAGATGGAGCAATACTGGGTTATTTGTAAAACACTGGCAACCTCTCAGGACTATGTTACTAACGTCATAAACAACAACTATTGTTCTATGGCTTTTAAAAATTTATCATATTTTAGCTCATCAGATTTCCATACAAAAATAAAAATATTTAAATTGAACGTTCTAAATATTACCAAGTCTATGCGAAGCATGCGATAGTACAATAGCGGAGGGGTGCTTGATGCGCTTGCGTCGCGTCATACAGAGGCGTGTAGGTATAGCATAATACAGAGTTGAAATGTGTTAGATAGAACAACGAAATCTTGAAGGTTTGTTTTCGGTAAATGTATTATGTTTTATAAAAACTCATAGAACAAAAGTTGTTGTTTATGATGTTAGTAATACAGTGCTGTAAGGTTGTAACTGTTTCACAAATAACCCTGTATAGGGTGCATAGCTCCATCCCTCTTTCTCACTCGCGCGCTTGATATTTTTAACCGACTTCAAAAAAAGGAGGAGGTTATCAAAAAAACTTTAATTTTGGAAGTCGGTGTTAAATAAGAAACAAACAACACCGAGAAACACTGTTTTTTTTAGTGAAGTCTGTTATATTTCTTTTTGTAAAAAGTTTTTTATTAAACAAATAGTGTGTAGTTTTTTTTTCTTTTGACAGTGTGTTGTATGATGGTTGGCTTTACCACGGCCCTGGAACACAAAGGCACACAAGGGGCTTTTAGTCAGTTAAAGTCTGTCACTCCTCGCTACACCTAGAGCGGGAGAATTTATTTGATGAGTTCCCACCTAAAAGAAAGGCCTTCTACGTAACACACAAGTTATAGAGATAAGAGAGTCGAGCGAACTATACAGTGCAGCAGTGGTCAAACACAGTGCTCAAAATCTCTACTCCGCATCAGTGGAGCAGAGTGGACCTAAGCAGACTTTTAAACAAAACAAATGAATACGCGACCCCAAGCCGGACATAGAGTCGAGCAGACTGTGGTGCCGAGAGTATCTCAACTCCACTCACCCTGCTCCGCACACACACAGTGAACACACAGTCGCAGTGGAAACATTAGCCATTTTTCACTGCTCTTCTTCGCCCAGCTCCAGTTCAATGGAAACGCATCCTTCATTCTTTTTTTTTTCTTTTTTTTCTTTTCTTTTTTTTACGACTATCACACAACGCCGTCTAGTCCCAAGCTAAGCAGAGCTTGTGTTATGAGTACTAGACAACTGATAAATATACTTATATATTTCTAAATATATACATATTATAGATAAAATACACTCAGACACAGAACAAATGATCGTGCTCATCACACAAACATTTGTCCTGGATGGGAATCGAACCCACGACCTCCGGCATAGCAGTCAGGGCCACTAACCACTAGACCAACAGGCCAGTCAAAGTGCACCCTTAGGTTAGACAAATTGTAATTTTAAATGCTTCATTGTAGATCTTCGGCAGTAACAACAAACGCTTGCACGTGGTCGACGCAGCGGATCACGAGCGCTCCAACTGGATGCGCTATGTGAACTGCGCTCGGCACTCCAAAGAGCAGAACTTACTCGCCTTCCAGTATAAAGGACAACTTTATTATAGGTTAGTTCCTAACGTGTAGTCCGCGAGACGTCTGCCAAACTGTAGGGACCCAGTAGGGCTGAAGCGTACTGGGGTCATGGGTTCACTTCCGAAAGGGAAAATCGGGCTCCTGGAACGCAAGGCAAAGAAGGAACAGAGTGAGCTTTAGTCGGTAAAATTCTGATACGCCCTCTCGCTCCGCCGCATTGGATAATAACTATTATTGGATGATAACCAATTAAAAAAAAAAACAAAAGCTAAAATATGGTCCGCAAAGAGCTTAAAATTTAAAAATGAAATGTGAAATGAGGCCTTACCACGTGTTAAAATATCAGTTATGCGAGTGAGAAAAAAGGATGGAGCTATACAGGGTGTAAGCGACAGGTTTCCGCAAACTTTAAGGGCTTGCTCATTAGACGAAACTGAACAACCTTGCAAAAGTCTGTTTTTTTCAGAAAACGAAAAAAAAAGGCCTTTCCATACAAGCTGTCCAATCAAGCTTATAATTTTTTTGCGAGAGGCCGATAAAACTTTGCAAGCCCTTAAAGTTTGCAGAGACCTGTTCCTTACACCCTGTAGGGTGTATAGCTCCATCCCTCTTTTCCCTTTTCCCCTTTCTTCCCCCTCCTTTTCCTCTCTTTTTTCTTTCCCCCATTTTTTCCTCTTTTTCTTTTCCTTTTTTTAACCTTTAATAGTTAGGTTTAGGTCGTAAAATGGGTAGCGTTAAGAACTCGTCGGTAGAGCCTCTGAATTAATAATGAGTATATTATGAAGGGATGTTCCAATTTCATTGCTCTCTCAGATCGTTGTACCATTCTCTGCATCAGACTACAATAGATATAAACTTAACCTATACTAGTCGAGTGCGCCAAGTTCTAGTTGTATTTACGTTAACGCGATCGAAACGTTTACCGCGTTTGGCTTTGATTGGTTTAAAGCTTGGTGCGGGCCAATCGGAGCGCTGGTTAATTAATATCTTGGAGCGGGCCAATCTGAGCGCCGAAACTAGTACAATTCGCAGACAACACAGACCGCCGTCTTTCCATCTTCGCCGCCGAGGCCCGCCATGACAATCTCGTCAACGTCCGCCCCGTCCCTTGCTCGAGCCAGCCCGCGCCGCTAAGCATGTAGTATAAAAAATTACTCGATGATAATAATAAAATCTTGTTCGATCCAGCTCGTCCCTTGCTGCCCTCCCCCAGCGACGCCCTAAGCCGAGGTCCGCACCCCACAGGGGGTGCCCTTAGCGTGTAGTCGCTTAGTTTTAAATTAGTAGCAAGGCCTGGCTGGAGGCTTTGATTGTATAATCGAGGCCTCCACAGGCAAGACCGGTTAAGCAGCCGACAACCTTCTAGGTTGACCTACGAGAGGCTACATACAAAAAAAAAAACTGAGCGCCGAATGTCATAAACGTGTCGATAGCGTTAATGTAAATACTCTAGCAACAAGCAGTAGGCACTCAAATGTTTTAGTATGGCCTACCGTCCACAGAAGCGTATTCGTCATTATACGCGGTGTTCACCTGCCCTGCGATAAAAAATAACCAGAGTAGGGTAGAGTCGTTCAAAAATGCTTCGAGTTGCAACTCAGGGTCGTTCTTTTATAACTCGAGTAGCTACCCTACTTACTAACCAACTAACTAACTCCGAGCAGTGTAGGTTGGTGTAAACGGCCATAAATGACACTTGCTTAACATTGACAGTTGAACTCTACGTTTGCGTTCAAAACTGCGAGACTAGAGTAGGTATCTACTCTGATGACGTCATTAGAGTTAACTCTAACCTCAAATTTAAACGCAGGGCTGCGTGAAGGTTACATTAAAAACTATGAAACACTGTCGACGTAGCGGCAACGAAGTGCCGTTGCGTCGTGGCGTTGTCGCTTCATTGTAGTCCATCGACAGTAGGCCTAAACAAGCTTATTTGTACAATGTGACGTTTTGTAACCAATATTTCAGGACTATAAAAATAATTCCTCGGCACACTGAGCTGATGGTGTTCTATGGCAGCGAATTCGCGAACGCTTTACATATTAACCTAAAGCAATACAACTCCGCCAAGTACTACAAAGAAACTATTATTAGTAAGTCTTTCTTTTGCCTTAGATACTTTATTTCGTAATCTAAACTAGATTTTGCCAGTAGCTTCCCCTTCGTTAATGCAGAAAATATATAGCCTACGTTACTTAGTAATAAAGTAGCAACATGCTGGTGAAGGCATTTTTAAAATCGGTTCAGTAGTTTTCGAGTTTTCTCTTTACAAACCAAAATCCAAAAATAAGTTTACGTTAATATTGATGGTCTAATTTTTACTCCAGTATGAATACGCCTTTACTTTGCAGTTGCACTGATGGGTCACTATTTTCATAACGCGAATAGACTACCTATACTATAGATAAACAAAAAATATTTGCCACATCGATGGCGAAGTGTCAATAACACTTAACTGTAGAAAAGTATTGCGACATCTATGGCGCCACATATGAACTAAACTACGAAATTCTGCATCGCACGATTAGAATTTTCTGCGCTATTTGAACATAATACAACAGCCCGCAATCATCTCTCGGGCTTATGCCCAGTTCAGACGAAACATCTATCTGGTTTCAGGATTCTGCCTTTTCAACAGAGGTTTCAGGGACTTACAGACTTAAAAAGAGTAAGTGGGACTTTACACTCTGTTCCGCATACCTCCACCAAAGTATTGTCATAAATAAAAAATTTGTTGCTTTCAGGTGCTTCTACCAAATCTCCACGTGAAAATAAAGATGGATTGCAAGAAGGCTTTGTGCCTGCAGACAAGTTTCATTTCATCGACGAGGACGAGAAAAGTACCAAAATTGAAGATAAACTTGAAATAAAAGGAAACGATATAAAAAAAGATTGCAAAGAAAATACGTCGAAAATCAGACACATATGCGAGACCTGCCAAAAAACATATGCAAGCGAAAAAAACCTTAAACAACATGCTTTGAAACATCGCAACATTTGGAAATACAACTGCGAATATTGCCTCTACAAGACAAATGCTAAATATGCATATGTGCAACATATAGGATATCACACAAACACTTATCAATTTACTTGCGAAATATGTCCGTTTAAAACGAATTATAGGAGGAACTATAAAAAGCATATTTTGCGCCACGAAAATGGTTCAGAAATATTACAAAAAACTACTTGTGCTGTAGAAAAAATATGTAACATTTGTGATTTCAAAACCAGTTCCCACAAAGTGTTTGTTACACATATTTCTAAGCATAACGGCAATGTTTACGAATGTGACAAATGCTCTTACTCCAACCACTCCAAATATAATTTGTCCAGGCATCTCATGCGGCATGGACATTAACAAAAATGTTTAGAATGGTACCTACTTAAACTGATTAATTAAAAAAAAACCTTATTTATTCAAACCTTAAACCTTATTTTCTCTTATATTTAGTTTTTTTGTCTTATTAATGGACATAATAGTAGATTATGTGACTAGGGGATAAAGCAGTGTCTTTAAGTCGCGGGCGGCATGTTGAATTCCGAAAGAAATGAAGGTTGCTAATTTTAATCCCGAACGTCAGTGAGGGATTTATATAATTAACTCCCGAGTATTGCAAGGGAGTTAATAAAGAAACCTGAGTGAAGTGAGGAATTCAAACCGCCCCAGACAAAAACAGCTTTATCCCCATGTTGGATACTCTACTTTTTACACCATCTGCGAAATAATTAAAATATAATTTAGTCAAACAAATCATATATTACAGAAATATAAGTATTATTTACAAGTTAATCTTAACTATCACTCAACATGTTTTGAGATTTGAAACAAACAAAATTCACTACTCTAAGATTCTATAGTTTTAATTTTCTATAACGCTCCCCACTTTTTCTTCACTTTTTTTAAAAACTCTTTAGTAACCACGTTTTATTCTGTTTTTTTTTTTATTCGTGGCCAGTTTCAATTTGAATAAACTTATTTGATGCACGTATATTATTCACATAGATTGACGGTTTTTGACGTTCCAAATTCAAATCTCATTATTCCCTAGGGATCTCCCATACTGCATTATCTCCTTAGGGACAGAATAACCTGCTTTAATTGATTGTTGTATGACACATAAAAGAGCATTATCGAGCAAGTGGTGTAAAAAATAAAACTATAACAAAATTCGCGTAGCGTCGCATTGCGTTTTCAGTGTGAGCTGACCTGAACAATCAAAATTGACTGTACTGTATAAGTTGATTATGATTAAAATAAATTTCTATGTTGATTTTATAGAACTTTAATTAAATATTAAAAGATAATTACTCTGCATGACTGTGATTTTTTAAATATTTTTATAGTTAATTTTCTTTTAATAAACGAAATATTATTTTTTACTTGTTTTATTCCGAAATCTGTGTAGAAATGTGAAGAGAAAACTTTATACCCCTTTTAAACAAGCTAAGCCGCACGGAGAATTGAAAAATAAATGATATTTATTTTACAAATAGATTTTTTTAAAACAATTTATACGTCAATTTCACGCTTTTCCTTGCTAACTACCCGTAGATGAAACATTGAAACAAACTCAGAGGTCAAAGTCTCTTTTAAAGTCCATACAGCAAATGTAAAGGTCAAATACTACACCCACTAACAAGTCTAAATACCTAAACATGTGGGTTTGTTACCCAAGAATGTACAGGCTAAACTAGATAGTTCTAAATTTATCAATAAATTATTATTATTATTAAATCATATGAGAACCATGCAGATTAGCGTCTCAAATGGTCTTTTGAGAAAAGAACCCCACAGATTTGATTGGATTTGTCGAGTCAGTGCAAGCATTTGTCAGTTTTCGTGTAACTCACCACAGGACTAATAGAGCTCAATGATTAATAAATTGATAGAATAAAAGAGTGTACTTTTTATTAAATATGTTGTTTTTTCCAAGTTTATTTTTCTGCTTGTTTTTGATTTTACATGCCATTGCTTTTCTTGTTATTTTTTTGTCATGAGGAATAAAGCCAAGGTAAGGGTTTACCAAAATTTGTATTATTTTATTCCAAAATACATATCGTGGTAACTATATGTATTTTCTATGATTGCTACCGACTATTCTCTGCACGTTTAGTAGGTTTGAGTTGCCCCACTAACAATATTGAATTAAATAATGTGAATGAATCGAAATCAGGTCAAATTTTGATGCTTTATAATCCTGAATCCGTTTCGCCATTCAGACTTCTCTACTTCTTCTCTTATAAATATTATTATTGCTAGGTATTCTTAATAGGCCGATCCCTGGGTCGTTGTATTCTCACAGAGGCGGTCTATTCTCTCATTCTATTCTAACAGGGGGAGGCCACAGGTGGATCCAGGATTTTTTTCTGGAGGGGCACAAGGGACAGAAGGGGAAAAAGTCAATAATAATTGTTACAAATAAACTTGAAGAATCATATTTCAAGTTTATTTCTTTTAAGTATGTACTGTGATGGAATCTCCATAGTACACAAATAAATACCGTCAGGGGGGCACGTGTCCCCGTGCCTCCCCCCCTTAAATCCGCCTTTGGAAAAAAATGAAAAAATGAGTATACGTTTGGTTGGTTTAGTAAGTAAAGTCAAAGTCAAAGTTTTTTATTTCACATAGGCCTACATGGGCACTTATAAAACGTCAGAAGCTAGTGCACGGTTCCAAATTGGTCGTTTTCTATGGAGAAGAACCGGCAAGAAACTCCATGGTTACTCTTTTAAAAAATAATTTGTTGTTACAATATTTTCATATTACAGCTTATGTAGATAATATGTAAGGACAGTGTAGACTGGTCAATATTGTACTATAAAGTACAATAAAAATAATCATAATAAAAAGGAACCTAAGAATTCGCGGAGTCTACAGTGTTCTCACATTCACATTATAAAAAAGAGGCTGTATAAATAAAAGCAAGTAAAATAAATAATTACAATTATTAATAAATAATACGTTAACAATATAAATAATAATAATTAGCGCGCCGCGCAATGATAATCGACGTCACCATCCCGCATGACGAGAATCTCGTGAAAGCTGAGAAAGAGAAACAAATCAAATATCTCGACTTAGCACACGAGGTTGTCGACATGTGGAATGTAGGCTCGGCTATCATTGTGCCGATTGTCGTGACCGCCAATGGCCTTATAGCCAAAAGCTTCGACGACCATCTGTCGAAGCTGTCGTTACGTAGTTGGATCAAGTGCCTGATACAGAAGGCAGTACTCCTCGAGACGGCTCGCATTGTGAGGAGGTTCCTGTCTCTGGAGCCCTAACCACCGGTAGCTTGGACCCTGCTCCCGATACCGGTGGATTACTATTTTTTATATTTTTAAATGTTTTTTTTATATGATCTTGTTAAAAAATGTAATTTATAGGTATATTAAACAAATAAAGAGAATAAATAATAATAAATAAATAAAAAAATATTGCAAAAGCAATGTGTTAGAACGAAAAAAGTATATATTACCACAAATGTGGAGCAGTCAATAGATACATCATCATCATCATCATCATCATTTCAGCCGAAAGACGTCCTCTGTTGGACATAGGCCTCCCCCAAATGCCACCACAACGACCGGTCCTGTGCGTCTCGCATCCATCGAATTCTCGCGACCCTCACCAGGTCATCGGTCCACCTTGATACATTTACAAAATATTATGAGCTACCAGTGGGCCACATGTGCAGAAGCAGTCATTGCCAAACAAGCGTGTCTTCGACATAGTCTTTAATCTTGTAATACGCTTTTTAGTTAGGACAAGCTTAATATGGGTTTTGAACTTTCCTTCGCTAAGTTCAGTCACCACCTTTGGCAGCCTATTATAAAAGCGTATGCTGTCTACTAAAAATGACTTGCTGGTCTTAGCTAATCTCCATTTGGGTAACACAATTTCGTGTTTACTACGCGTATTTATGTTATGATAATCGCTTCTAATTTTGAAGAGTCCTAGGTTTTTACGAACATACATAATACTTTCTAAGATATAAAGAGAAGGCAGTCAGTATATCGATTTCTTCGAATTTATTTCTAAGGGACTCGTAATATTTTTTAGGAACGTTATATGTTCGCAGAGCGGGTTACCATGGAAAAAGTTTACCTATACACATCCAAGCGCACATTGGCACTCGAGCGAATCTTAACTTTGCGTATTTTTAATATAAGAACTATCAAGACTCCCTCCCACCCCCTTGTAAGTAAAAATAAAATATGCGCGACGCCCCCTTAAATCGTCTTGCGAAATAAATGAATGGCCCTCATCAATTTTCAAACGAAGCGTATGTTTGATATTTTGACATTTCGGTTTCAGAACGAATTTATTTCCTTCACATTTTGACACTTGACAGCTATACATAACCTCATTCAGAGCTTGTATTTATTTTGGTAAATACACACGTGAATGTGAATTTCATATAACTTATAGTGTATTGTGTAATCATAATCATGCCTCAATTCTATATAGACGAGGTATATCCAAAAGACACTGTGTATCCAATGGTAGTTAGTTTCCAAAACGGTTATGTCACACAAGAATTGAATACAGAGGACTGTTTATTACTCGAGGATGAGAATTCAGGTAAAAAGACTGTTACCACTGTGTTGTGTGACTTAGTTTATAGTGGGGAAGAGGAGGAAGAGGATTTAGGGAGGACTCTGATACTAGCACGTAATACCAAGACTGGAAAAGTCCGCTTGATAGAGACTCAAAACATCGAACTGAAACCAGTATTAAAATCTCACTTAGACACGACTGAAGTCGATGACACAAGCTACTTAGAACTCAGCAGGAAGTTCGGATCCAAAAAACATAAACAAATAATGGAACACCGTGAAAAACTGAAGATCAACATTCAAACAGTTACAGAGCAAATGCAAAATGTTACTGACAGCATCACTGAGGACCAGTTAGACTTATCATCGTACAACAAGGCTGATTCCGATGATTTCTACATACCAACGATAAACAGAGAAGCTACCAATGTGGATAAAGTTTACGATATTGACTCAATACTGACATCTGAACAAGTAGAGAAGATTTATTCAGAAATACAAGGCACGAAGTACATGTCAGAACTCAACCCATTCTTAAAATCGCTGGCGACTAAGGAACTGTCAAAACTACACACTGTCCTTTTAGTATATGCTCAGACTTTGTTGCAGTTATACTTGACACTAATGAAAGATATCAATAAAAAAACGTTCACAGCATGTCCGTACTCAGTCACTCTTAACGAGATAGTTTTAAACAACTTCTTGAGTAATATGAACGGTAAGAGAGGAAGATCACCACAGTACAAAGACAAGTCTCTATGTCATGCGTTAGTTTTCATACTTTTAATTAATAATTATAAATTTAACTTCAATGATTTGTGTCAAGAGCTGAAGTTAACGCAGCGGACTGTGACATCTAAGGTAGCGTTGACAGGTGCAACTCTTGTTACTGTTGGTGATAAGAAAGTTGCACAGTTAAAGTTGCCGTTGAACCGACCAGCTTTGCGGAGAAAAAGTTCAAAGTTTTGAATAAATTTATATTTAAGTTATGTTGTATTGTTTCATTTATAGAGCTATCCAAAGAGTAACCAGTAGAACCATTTTACTAATCGTCCGCTGTCTGTGGCAGTACCTCATGAACTGTAATATACAGTTGAAATTATCACATAGTGGTGCAGATTCTCGTGTACACCAACTTAAATTATTTTAAACTATTACTCTCTTTTGACCTTTGAACAGAGGACTACAGGCTTCAGCCCCATCAAGGCCATACTGGGACTTATGAAGAAGGTGCACAGAGAGCTAGGGGTTGAGCAGATAGGTAAGCGCATAGCACAAAAGACAGTTGAGTAGACAGTTGAAATTATCACATAGTGGTGCCGACTCTTGTGTACACCAATTTAACTTATTTCTTTCCTTCCATCCTTGTCGGTATCACTCTTGACAGACTGGTCGTGGTCATCACTTCAGATGTTGGTTGCAAGCTTCACAACACGCCGCCACTCCTTTCTGATGACCGCCTTCCTCGTGCATTCGTGCAGTGATGATGAGCCATTTATTGTCGCTTTAATCTAGTCAGTTTACTTCATAGGCGATCTTCCTCGTGGCCTGGTACCCTCAACCTTTTCCACTCAAAAGCCACTTCCTCTCGGTGGCATATGTGACCAAAAAAAGTGAGAACACGAGACTACCAAAGATGATAAGTGCTGTTTGATGCCGAGTTCTCAAAGTATAGACTCATTGGTACGGAATTCAGTCCACGATATTCTGAGCATTCTCCTCCAGCACATCTCTAGGGCTTATTTCTTTATCCAACTGTTAATCTACATATTCTGAAATCGCGTTTCTGACTAATTTCACAGGAGTACATTTATTGCTATCTTTTTTTATATGTTACTGTTGTATTGTATTGTAAGAGAGAGTGATTGTTTAAAATACGTTAAGTTGATGTACAAGAGTATCAGCGCCTGTGTCAATTTCAATTGCCACTAAAGCGAAAAATTAAAATTACGAAGTATTCAATTCTGTGTTAGGCGGCGCCTTCAACGGTTGCGTCATGCCGGTTTTTGATGTAGTTTTTCGGCATAATCAGATGGAACACCCTGGATAGAAGAGTCCGCACATTGCTTACTGCAATGCATCACCCACGGTCATCGGTGATGAGGCTGTATCACCCCCGCGGAAGTTTACTGATTCCCTATTAGCTGACTTTTTTTTTACTGGTACAATTTGTACTATATTGCCTACCCAATGAGCTGTGAGCCAAGAATAATGAGTAATCTGGAGCCCTGATACAGTCAGAAGGCGTTACAACAGGCCCCGTAAAAGACGGGATAAATTGCGTAATGTATGTACTTTATAACAAACTACTTATTTTTGTTTTTTACACAACGCCATCTAGTCCCAGACTCAGCAGAGCTTGTGCTATGGGTACTAGACAACTGATAAACATACTTATATATTTCTAAATTCCTACAAATTATAGATAAATTACACCCAGACACAGGACACATGATCATGCTCTTCACACAAACATTGTCTTGGATGAGAATCGAACCCACGACCTCAACCTAATTCATTGAATTGTTACTATTTTGATGTACAATAAAGTTTATTCTATTCTATTCTTCGACTCGGCAGTCAGGACCGCTAGACCAAGAGGCATAACCGGTCTTCTATATTAGCCCTGAAGCTGGAGTGGAGTTTTTGCCCAACTGTGGGATGAGCCTGACTAAAATCCACCCACCCGTGTTCCTGCAGTTGCCGTTTGCGCCCTAGCGGGTCCCGTCAATAATGCTGAGAACCCCGGGGTGCGCGAGGGAGAAAAAAACAAACCATTTAATTGATAATTTACGTATTTATTTTCATAGTGAATTATTACACACGGATTTTACATTCTTTTATAATAGGTATAGAGATTCTAAATAATAAATAAAATTGAGATTGTTTAAATAATATCTAAATAAAGTTTATTCTTTGCATCAAGCATAATTCTAGCAAAGCAATACAATTCTAGTAAAATAGACAGTAGTCGGTGGAGGTAGGTACCGCCAGCAGTAAATACCTAATTATAAAATTGTAAAGATTAAATATATTCATAGTAAAACTAATCTAAATATATAATTTAAGCCCGCTTGCGCCACAAACTGCTAACGAATATATAGGCGGTTGTAGACCTACACTTTGAGTTCGCATTTGTACTGTTTAACGAGATTAACGCAGACGAAGTCGCGTTAAGCTCGTTAAACAAAACAAATGTCAATTTCAAGACAATTTTTTTTTTTTTTTGAATAAACTAAATTCTTATTTTAAAATACTAGCAACAACAAATAAGTGGCAAGCGAGCCTACGATAAGATTTTAAATGACCTTATTCAACGATTATTGAGTATCAGTATTATCAGTCAAAATTTAAATATTAGGATCCGAAACATGGTAAAATGGGTACGACCCCAATTTCCAGTCACCGTAGGCGTGGACTTGTGGACGACGAGCCATGGGTAGCTCGCCGTCTGGCCGTTCGGTACCCGTCCGGAACGGGTCCCAGTCGTCGACGGCGCGTATTACCGAACCCATTGCGGGTTGACTTCTGCAAGGGAAACCCTATTACCGAAGGCTACTGGGGCCCAGCAAGGCCGAAGCCTACAGGGGCAATGGGTTGACTTCTGGAAGGGAAACCCTATTACCGAAGGCTACTGGAGCCCAGCAGGGCCGAAGCCTACAGGGGCAATGGGTTGACTTCTGGAAGGGAAACCCTATTACCGAAGGCTACTGGAGCCCAGCAGGGCCGAAGCCTACAGGGGCAAAGGGTTGACTTCTGGAAGGGAAACCCTATTACCGAAGGCTACTGGGGCCCCGCAGGGCTGAAGCCTACAGGGGCAATGGGTTGACTTCTGGAAGGGAAACCCTATTACCGAAGGCTACTGGAGCCCAGCAGGGCCGAAGCCTACAGGGGCAATGGGTTGACTTCTGGAAGGGAAACCCTATTACCGAAGGCTACTGGGGCCCCGCAGGGCTGAAGCCTACAGGGGCAATGGGTTGACTTCTGGAAGGGAAACCCTATTACCGAAGGCTACTGGAGCCCAGCAGGGCCGAAGCCTACAGGGGCAATGGGTTGACTTCTGGAAGGGAAACCCTATTACCGAAGGCTACTGGAGCCCAGCAGGGCCGAAGCCTACAGGGGCAATGGGTTGACTTCTGGAAGGGAAACCCTATTACCGAAGGCTACTGGGGCCCCGCAGGGCTGAAGCCTACAGGGGCAATGGGTTGACTTCTGGAAGGGAAACCCTATTACCGAAGGCTACTGGAGCCCAGCAGGGCCGAAGCCTACAGGGGCAATGGGTTGACTTCTGGAAGGGAAACCCTATTACCGAAGGCTACTGGGGCACCGCAGGGCTGAAGCCTACAGGGGCAATGGGTTGACTTCTGCAAGGGAAACCCGGGGTCCTTGAACGCTAGACACAGAAGGAACACATGTTCGGTTTTGATTTACCACATTAAAATAAATGGTATATAGTGTATCATGTCTTGGTATTAAGTGATCAAATACCTCCGCTTTGGGTGGGACGAGAGGGAGTGTCACGACTTCTACTGACTAAAACCTGTGTTCCTTCAGTTGCCAAACAATCCCGCTAATAATTAATTTAAACAGTATTTTTATAATTATTATTAATTATTTAAAAAATCAGATCTATTTTGATTACGTATTACTTAGTTATAAAAGATCAAATTCAATAAGCTAGCGTTACTATATTTCAATTTTTTAATTCGAGATCATAAACAAATTTTGGAACAAACTCTATGAGTTACAAAAGAAAGTTCAAATTCCTTTACACTTCATACTGGGCCCTACAATTAACTTAAAATACAGAACGCTTATGATACTTAAATTAGAGACGATTGATTCAAATGATCTCAAATTTAGATTCCATTATAATAAGACGCCCCACTGTTGTTTTACACTACTAACATACTCCTCCACAAAGTCCGCATACCTAAGTTGAAAAGGGAGAATCCTCCGACTAGACGGGTATTGTGTTGTGATATCAAAAGGAGATCGCATGAGTTAGGTTAACGAAATGGCATGTAAAATATACTTTTAAGGATTTTGTTGTTCTAGAATAGGTTTGAAAATTGAGTAGAACAAAGAAATGTCTAGTTTTTTCAGTTCGGACATAACCATTGTAGCGCGATGTGCTAATATTGAATTCTTGAAGAAAAGTATTGAAATTTTTATAAAACTGCCCAAGTATTTTCATTGAGATAACAGTCCCGGTCCTCGAAGCAAACCGTCGCAGAGTGCGACAGTGTCTAATCCAGGCAACTGTCCAATACTATTATATATGTTCTAATAGCGTGGAGAACACCACAATGCAGGATTTTTGAATTCTTGGGCGATGTGGTGATACAGATGTTGCTATATTTTCTGGAAAGTCATCTAAATCGGTTCAGCCGTTAATACGTGAAGAGGGAAGAGACAGACAGAGTTACTTTCGAATTCACATCCCCTATTACGGCGAAGCTGGTTCCATCTTAATATCCCTCTCAAAAGTCTCATCCAAAGGTTCCAGAGGCTCCAATTTTATATTCAAATCGTCGGTCGTACTCTCCGGCAACATGTCATGTAACGCCCCAAAGTTAGAGAAATCATTTTCTTCCTCACTCATTTCTGTTGTACAGAGTTCACTTAGGATCATTTTGCTCTTACAAGCATCGGCGTTTAGGACCTTATACCTCTGGATCGCAAATTCTAAAGCGTTGTAAGCTTCAAAACAAGAAGCGCATTTAAAAATCACCGAGTCCTTGAAATGCTTGAGTTTATGATAGACGTTCAAATGAAAATCGTCGCTAAAGCTCTTAATACAGTCCTCGCAATCCACAGTGAAGGTCCTCCGCCTAGAACCGAAAGTTGCCAACTCATCTACGTCGAATTCGTCATGGAATTTCTTTATATGACGCTTCAAAGTTTTCCTGGTACTAAAATCTTTCATACAGAGAATGCATCTTGGCAGAACTTTCTGTTTGATACTTGGGACCAAATTGACGTGACAGACATCGTTGTGAGCGTCAAATTTCTCCTGTCCTCTAAATACTAAGTTGCATTCTTCACATTTGTATATCTGATCTTCGGCTAAATGTTTCGTCTCGAGGTGTATACTCAAAGCCTCGTTGGAACTGAACGATACAGAGCAAAGGTGACACGGATATGTGTTCATGTTGAATGAATGTAAAAGTTTCAGATGAATTTTGCAAGATTTCGCCGATTCGAATCGTTTATGACAAATATGGCACTGCGGAAAAGACGCCGAATTCGGATGCTTCGTTCTGACGTGTTTTCTTAGGCTCCGTTTTTCTTTAAACAAAGTCTCACACTCGATACACTTGTATCTTTGCATACCCAAATGAGTGTACTCAATATGCCTTCTAATATTTCTTTTAGATTTAAATTGCTTATCACAGTATTCGCATCGAGACCATGAATCGTTGTTATGGACTATCTTAACGTGAGAGGCCAGGTAGTATTTGTTACTGCAGAGTTTACCGCACAATTCGCATTCTACCTCTTCGTCAGTCGTGTGTTTTAGTTTAATATGATGCTTAAGAGATCTATCGCTATAATAAATACGGTCACAATGTTCGCATTTGAATGAAACGACTTCCTCATCGATGTTTGTAGATGATATGTTGGAATCTGCTATTTGAGCTTGTGGGTGAAAAATTCGCGTATGAAACTCTAAACTGGAAATATCAGTGAAGAGCTTGTCACAGTGACTGCAAGAGTTCACATTAGCCGGCGGTAAACACACAGTTCTGTGTGTAGACATAGTCTCTTTACTGTAAAACTTATTGAAGCAGACGTTGCAAGTTGATAGAGAGTACTCAATATCATGGTTCACACGCATATGGTCTTTTAGCTCGTAGACGGTTAGAAAAGAATTGTGGCAGAATTCACAGTTGTATATAGTCCTCGTGTCCATTCCGTATTGTTTCAGCAGCGATTTCCTGCAATACTTATAGAATGTTTTAAACGAATGTTCCGTTTTCACGTGCTGTCGCAAACAAGTTTCTTCATCGAAGCTCTTGTCACATGCTTCGCAGGAGAATTCAGCGTTTTTGACATCCATTTCGGTGTCTTGGTGGTGAAATTGTATATGGCTTTCGAAGTTTTCGCGCCCGATTATAACTTTCATACAAAAATTACAGGTCAAATTTTCCTGGTTGTCTGTACTGTGTCTTGTTCTTGCATGGCGTCGCAAGCTTTGGTTAGAAGTGTATACTTTGGGGCAAATGTCACATCTGAACTCACCTTTTTCGCCATGAAACATTTCAATATGTCTCTTCAAGTTCCTGTTGTTAGTGTAAACTTTTTCGCATAAATGACACTTGATGGCATCTTTTTCGCTCACGTTGTGAACCGACTGAATATGGGCTATGAGCGAGTGTTTTCCTTTGAAAACTTTGTGACAATCGTTGCATGTTGGGTACTCAACGTCGGGATTATGTAGCTGATTCATATGTCTTTTCAAATTCCTTTCTGTAGTAAAAGTTTTCTCGCACAAATGACACTTTATTTCGTATCCTAATCCTTGTAGATGTACTGTTATCATATGGGATGTGATGTTCTGTTTTCGTGTGAAGATTCGCCCGCAAAGTTCACACTCTGGGAACGGCTGGCCATAGTTATTGTGTCCTCGAGAGAGATGTTGCAGCAACCCAGCCGGACTGCCAAAGTTTTGGCTACAAATGCCACAGTGACAAGAAGAGTTGATATGACAGTTTTCTATATGAGTTTGCAAGTTATATTTTCTTGTAAAAGTCCTCGAGCAGTAGTCGCAAACGAAATCTAATTGATTTTGATACATCTTGCAGACAAATTTCAGTTAATTCCGGATCACATAAAGCCGTTGGTCTAGACTCTAGACTTACTGCGTGGTATCCCAGTTACAGGGTCATGGAAGTTAAATAGATTGATCCTATGTATATTGCTGGTTTACAACTGTATTTAGTTGGACTGGAAGCTGACCGCGCCATGGTGGGTCAAGGCTCAGGACAGCTTGTTTGTACCTGGAACAGAAATTTTAAAATAAATATTTATACTTTATAATTATTTTTGGTGGCTTAAACCAAAAAGATGTACAGTAATTATTTTAGTAATTTACTGCAAAAACTTTGGTGAAAGGTAGTATTATAAGTACATGTATATAAAAATGAATAGCTGTTCGTTAGTCTCGCTAAAACTTAAAAACGACTGAACCGATTTGGCTTACTTTGGTCTTGAAATATTCGAGATATTCCAGGGAAGGTTTAAACGGTGAGAAAAAATAGAAAAATATCATGAAAAAAAAAATCCGAACACAACGCCATCACTAATTTAAATGTCATAATAAAATGAATTATGCTGTTCTGGTAATGCCAGTAGATGGCGTTATCCTTACTATTAGGCGGTACGAAGTTCGCCGAGTCAGCTAGTATAATCTAATTCTTAATTAATGAGTGGTATTCTCTCATTCATTATGCGTACAGCTTGTATTTTGTGGAATTTCCTGCCTCTGTGTTTCCTGATAGCTACAACCTAGGGGTCTTTATGTCAAGAGTGAATAGGTTACTTCTAGGCGAGTGTGTAGGTGAGATAGTGGTCAAATGTGAGCCTTTAGATAAAGAATATAGAAATAATTCACTTCCAGAATCTGTGTTTCTTGAGAATTACAACTTGGAGGACTTTAAATCAGGAGTAAATAGGGCACTTCTAGGTAAGCGTGCTCCACTGTGTACTACATCATCAGTTAGGCCTAGCACGCATTGCCTTGCGATTGATCGTGTTGCGTTTATTCTACCGTACGGTAGAATAAACCATTCACAGGGCTACGCACTGCGGCGATAAAAATACGTAATAGTTTCACTCAAAATGATTTTATTTCACATAGGCCTACATGGTCACTGATAAAACGTCAGTAACTAGTGGACGGTTCCAATTGGTTGTTTCCTATTTAGAAGAACCGGCAAGAAAACACAATTATTCTTTAAAAAAAAAAACTGAGCAAGTGCGAGTCGGACTCGCGCCCTAAAGGTTAGGTCCAAACTTACCTATCTAATTCACTTCCCGAATGGAGTTTTGAAGAATTTTCGGAAATACATGTTTTTTTTGTTGGGACGTAACAGTCTTCAGATTTATTCCTATAACTGTGCTATAAGAACTTTCTTTATGCAAAATTTCAGGATTCTGGGTCAACGGGAAGTACCCTATGAATTTTGATTTCCTCGAGAGTGTCGAAATATACGTTTTTTGAGGCATAAACGACCGTATCTTGTTTTTTCGTTAACTTAGAAATTTGCTTTTTCCCAGCTTCAAGAGACCGTAGACTTAAGTATATGGTTTTAATTTCAACTCGATACCTCCACGCGTTCCCGAGATAAAGGGTCTTGACAGACAGACAGACAACAAAATGACCCTTTAAGGGTTCCATTTTTCCTTTTGAGGTACGGAACCCTAAAAATGATTGATTCTACAATATTTCCATAATACAACATTGATAGGTATGAGAGGACAGTTTAAACCAGACAACTTTGTACCCAAAATCACAATAAAAATAGTTATTGTGGTTACTGAGGTCCTTGCGTGACAGGATGGGTCAATAAATATACAGACTGAGAATTCACTTGATGTTTTATTTGATTACCCAATAATTCACACCCAGACACAGAACAAATGATCGTGCTCGTCACACAAACATTTGTCCTGGGTGGGAATCGAACCCAGAACCTCCGGCATAGCATTCAGGTCCACTAACCACTAGACCAACAGGCCAGTCAATGCCAGTGTATGTACTATACTCTTAGTCTAGACTAGTTGGTTGTCAGTTAATTTTTTTTTTTAAATTGATATAAACCAGTGCTTGACTGTGATCCCACCTGATGGTAAGCGGAGATGCAATCATTGATAGTCAGGTGCACTAGTTTATTAAGAGCCTATTCACTCTAGCCTTGAAGACACCTAAATTATAGTCAAGTAATTAGTTGGTAGTAAGTAGTTAGTTGTAGTTAGTTAATCCTTCTGTTTAATGTAATATTATTTTTAAATAGTACCTAACTATCACCCACTATAATTATTTTATGGCTTTTACTAATACAAGAATGTTACCAATATTAAACAAGCAAAAGTTTCTATATATGGATGTTTGATACTCTTTCAAAAACTACTGAATGGATTTCGATGAAACTTGGTACATGAGTAGCCCATGGTCTAAAATAGCATCTAGGATAATTTTTATCCCAGAGAGAGTTCCCTTGGGAATTTTCTACTATCCAGCGAGTGAAGCCACTGGCAGCAACTAGTAATTAATGAAAAAAAAAAATTGCGGATTATTTAACAGGAATCTCTTTTTGTTGGTCTGAGAACATGCAATGACTTTTGTGTTACGTACATAAGGACTCAACTAATCTTACCCAATGTTCCTTCGGTAGCACTTAAAACGGAACATTAGGTGGCTTAGTCTTGTTTTCTTTCATACACACAATAATAAACTATTTATTTATTTTTGCTTCTGCATTGAGCTAATGTTTGTATCGAGAAAATAGAACAAAAACAAACTTACATAAAAATCCTGTGATGTGATGATTTTGATCGTTGTAGTCTTTTCTTATTCCTAGTAGTTTAATGGATAAACATTTATTAATGCACTGTTATTGTAAAAATAAATTGACGCTACTTCATTTTATTGCATCAAGAATCCATTCATTCATTATGAAGCAGTGGTACCATGATAATGAAAACTCACACAAGACAGTCGCAAACTCGAATACATTTTCGTTGCCTGCAACAAAAAAAAATGGAAAAAGTCTTAAGTATTAAATAGAAACGATGTCTCATTGGAAACTTTTCACAATAACAATATAATACTAAATGTATAAAGTCACGCTTATTTCAGAGTTCGATTCATGCGTGAAGTACTAAAAATTGGATCGAGTTTTGTTTGTTTTTCGTAGTTACACTGCACATGACAGTTTTTTTTTAACTGCGTTCACGGTAATAATGGTTAAAAAAAAATTGTTAAGGAATCGTTGTATTTTAATAAAATAAATCACCCCATTTTATTACGTATATAAATTACATTTAATCATTTTATAACATTTGAATTGCCATTCTCAATATCCGTAATAAAATTAAACAAAAACATTTTTTTGTTATCCATCAAATGTCAATTGGTTTGTTTAGATCTGTGGTAGAATGCTTAAATTGAAGTTTGCGTATTTATTTTTCGGTGAAATAAATAATATATATATTATCAAAATTATTTGAATATTTTGAATTGAGTGTAGTAAAGTACTCAACGAAAAACGTCTAAACGTTAATACCAATTTATAAATTATAATTAAAGTGAATCAAATGCCTGTATTCTTTAAAAGCAAGAACTAGATGTTTTTTTTATTTACTATTTTTTAATATCTCGTGAATTATGCTTATTTAGTTAAAATTATTACTATAATTAAGTGAAAATAGTGGCAATATTTAAACGGAGGTTTTTGTAGTCGTCTTTCAATAATTTACTCAAATAAAATGGAAAAACTATCTTTGTGTAGAATATGTTTAGTGGAAAATGTTCGCATGTATGTAGTTGATGACAAGATCCTACAAGAAATTTATGAAAAGCTGACTGATATTCCAGTAAGTTAGAAAACTGTACCTAATTCTTTCTTCCAAATTGAATTATTTATTACATATGCTTGTATCTCATTGTTAATTTAGTCTTTGAAACCTATTTTTGTACCATCATGGTATGTTTTTGGGCCATGTGAATTTTTAAGAGATACCGTGGTCCTAGAACGCAAAGGGCAGCTGAAAGAGATAAGTGGGTTCTAGTCAGTAAAAGGCTAACACTCCCTCTTATATCACCGTAGAATGGGTCATTGGAAAAACATCCCTAAAATAAAAAAATCCCTAATTTGGCCATTATCCAACATGCCCAAAACAAAATATTCGGAATTCTAGCCAATTCATTGTGGTGTACTACAAATGCTGAGGCTCACTAGTACTTGGAGGCCCCTCTGCGGATGAGGAAATTAATTTCAGAAAAACCTGGAGCAATCGAGACGTGACACCAATCCACTGGCACGTGGCTTAATTCAGAACTCAGTGCATCCTAGTTAACCTGATATAAGAAGGAAATCGGGACTAAATAGTCTAGATCCCAATCACCAATATCCATCCACCCACTTGCTTATAGTCAACAGATATGTTGACTTCCCATAGTTTGCGCATGTAGCCAAAGTCAAATTTAGAAAGTATTTAGTTTTTTCTGAGTTCCATTAAAATGCAGATGTAACACAGTGTAACATTTTTGCAGTATCTGGCAGCAAATGTATTATGTCAATCTTCTCGGCAAGCTTTGCTGAGGTAATCATCAATACTACAATAAAATTCTCAGCTCTTTATTTACCGAGATTGCCCGCGTTCCAATTATGTCGTAATAATTAATTTATCGTAGGACGACTATCGTGTCTAGCCGTTCCCATTTTAACGACTGATAGTCGCAACAACGACACATACGACTTCCCGTCACAGTGCGGTTTTGTTTTACGACAGACGCCGAAATTAAATCGTAGACGACAGTTAAGCTAGAACTACATTAGACCGACGCACACGTGTAACACGCCTGATTTGTACGTAGAACGACGTCGCTTGGTGTGGATCGAGTGTAGCTTTACAAGTCTAGTTTCCATATAAAATGCATGGATACCGACGCGCCCAGATCGGCGTGTATGTCACACGTGTGCGTAGTGTAGTTCTAGCTTCAATCCTTTCGTCCTATATGTGAACACCTCCATTCAAATAAGCCACGATACTTAAAACTACATGATTATCTGTCGTCACGACAAAGTAAGAACGCAGCCATTGGCCCTGTTTCAATGATTACACGTCATATTGTCCAGTTGCACAGACACTTGAAATACAAAACTACCAACATTACATCACAATATCCACTAGGAATCAATTTATGAATAATTGCAACTGCCACTGAACTTAAAGAAATCCTTGTTGCAGTTTGTAACTGAAGACAATAGACCGATGCTCACCTGTTTCTTCTGCTATGCCAAACTAAAGCAATGCTGCCAATTTAAGAGGAAATGTCTGGAAGCTGAAGAGCTGTTCGCTCAGATATTGAATGAGGATAATGAGGTGAGGGTTTCTGATATTTAGCTATGATTACTCCTGCACAATTGAGCCTTTTAACCCTAGAGGCTACCGCCGCCGCCGGGATTCCGATCCCGATTTCCGGCCACCGTAGGCGCGGGCTTGTGGACGGCGAGCAATGGGTGGCTCGCCCTCCGACCGTCCGGTAACCGTCCGGACCGAGCCCAAGTCGTCGACGGCACGTAGTGTTCCACGCGCGCCTCAAGGAGAGGCCCAGCAGGGTCGAAGCCTACTGGGGCCACGGGTAGTGTGAAAGCGGAACCCGGGGCCCTGGGACGAAGGCAACGAAGGAACAGGAGTGGGTTTTTAGTCAGTAAGAGTCTGACACTATCTCCCGTTCCGCCCAAGAGCGGGGATGTCATTAGGATGATTTTCCCACACAATAAAAAAAAACAAAAAAAAAAAAACCCTAGAGGCTAGAAGTGAGTATATTTGATAATAACATAATATATAGCATAAGCATAATCAGCCTTTTTAATGTTTCCACTGCTGGGACTCAGGCCTCCTCTCTAGGAGAGGGAATGGGCCGTAATCCACCACGCGGGCCCAGTGCGGGTTGGTGAATGTCACGAGTCTTCGAATTTTTGGTTCTAGGACATGCCGGTTTCCTCACGATGTTTTCCTTCACCGTTTTGAGAGCATTGGTGATGAAATAAATTACACAAATTAATGCGCCTGGCTGGGTTTGAACCCGCGACCTACAACTCGTAATTCGGGGCCGTTACCACTCGGCCACCACTGCTTTTGATAGTAACATGCGTCATAGTAAACATAATCGTCCACGACTTCGAGTGTAGTCTCCGATCTTATTAGGAGTGGGTGCTACATGCTTATTTACCATGAATTGTTGTGTCCATGTTCATTTTAAGACCACTCTTTTAACTGAGGCAACCGAGCAATGTACTGAGCTTCTGTGTATTTTATTCTCATTCATGACTACTATGTCGTCGGTAAACCGAAGGTAAGTGATGCACTTGACATTGACAAGAACCTTTAAGACATTCTCCATTGCGGCTGTCCACACGGCTGCCAACACAGCCCCCCTAGCCAAGTTACGATCGTTTCGTTTGCGTCGAACGCCTCGAGTAGGCCACGCCTCCGATTCCTTTGTTCTGACCACGTGACTGAGCGTTGAGATGGCGTCAGAACAAAGGGATCGGAGGCGTGGCCTACTCGAGGCGTTCGACGCAAACGAAACGATCGTAACTTGGCTAGGAGGGCTGAAAAGGAAACCACGTCCATACGGTCATTTTTTTATCTAAGTGGCCCGCGCGAACTGCCGTCTTGTCATATTGCGTCGTCGACCTCTCCCTCCCTTCCCCTTAAAGTTTGACGTAATGGATTACCCGGCCGGGTCAGATTGGTCCAACGAGTGTTTTCGCGTCCTATTCGCCAGGGTCATGTGTTCGCGACTGGGTACTCCATCTCGTTTAGCTCTTCAATCCCCATATGTGACAGAAGAGCTGAAGAGATGGACTATTTGATCGTGGATGTGGAAACTTGGCGGACGTAGGCATTAAAGGCTTAAATAATCATTTACCGTTTTAGGTGATTGTTGATTTTTATGTTATAACATAGTTATTTTTAATTTATTTTTGCTATTTTTATTCCACATCTATCACACAATGCCGTCTAGCCCCAAGCTAAGCAGAGCTTGTGTTATGAGTACTAGACAACTGATAAACATACTTATATATTTCTAAATACATACATATTATAAATAAATTACACTTAGACAGAGAACAAACGATGAGAATGTTGAGATGAATGTGTGGTGTGACGAGAATAGATAAAGTTAGAAATGAATATATTAGGGGAAGTTTGAAAGTGGCGCCAGTGACTGAAAAGTTGAAGGGGAATCGTTTGTCTTGGTATGGTCATGTAAAGAGGAGGGATGAAACGCATGTTACTAAAAGAGTTATGAACATACATGTGGATGGATGGAGAGGGAGAGGGAGGCCAAAGAAAAGATGGATGGATTGTGTGAAGAGTGATATGAAAGAAAAGGAAGTTAGTGATAGCATGACGAGTGACAGGGCAGAATGGAAGAAAAAAACGTGTTACGCCGTCCCCAAAAAACATGGGACAAGGGCGTGAAGATAATAATGATGACACAGAACAAATGATCGTGGTCATCACACAAACATTTGTCTTGGGTGGGAATCGAACCCATGATCTCCGGCATAGCAGTCAGGGCCACTAACCACTAAACCAACAGGCCAGTCTAATGATCTAAATTGAGATAATAATAAAGCCCGAAGAATCGAAGTGTGCCTGAAGAATCGCTAAACTAAAGTGGCAATGGGCAGGGCACATTGCTCGCAGAACAGATGGTCGATGAGGACGAAAGGTTCTGGAGTGGCGACCGTGTACCGAAAGACGCAGCTTTGGAAGACCTCCCACAAGGTGGACCTATGACTTAGTGAGGGTCGCGAAAATCAGGTGAATGCGAGACGCACAGGACCGGTCGTTATGGTGACACTTTGGGGAGGCCTATGTCCAACAGTGGACGTCTTTCGGCTGAAAAGATAATAATAATATTCTACAACAACCATACAACGCCGTCTAGACCCAAGCTAAGCAGAGCTTGTGTTATGAGTACTAGACAACTGATAAACATACTTATATATTTCTAAATACATACATATTATAGATAAATTACACCCAGACACAGAACAAATGATCGTGCTCATCACACAAACATTTGCCCTGGGTGGGAATCGAACCCACGACCTCCGGCATAGCAGTCAGGACCACTAACCACTAGACCAACAGGCCAGTCAAGATGATGGTAATTACTCGTTTTCATTTATTTTTTTTACAGATTTCGTCAAAAATAAAAAGAGAACCCGATTACCTTGGCGGCTTCACAAAAACTTCCATACAACACATAAGTATTGTTGATGGTCAGACAGAGAGCGATGATATCAAAGAAGAGTTACCAGCTGTTTGTGAGAGGCTGGTTGATGGTATCGAGCTGAAGGTGGAACATCATAGTGAAGGTATCTACTTAATTTCGTTTTTAATACTTATTTGAAAACTAGCCTTTATTGCCATCGCTTCTTGCGGATGACGAGCAACGGGTAGCTCTCTGTCTGCCCTTCCGGCAGCCGAGCAGGCCCGATGCCTGTTAGAGCTAAGGGGAATTTTTGGATGGAAAAATGTAGTTCTAGAAGACAAAGGGCAACTGACGGACACAGGTGTGGTTTTAGTTAGTAAAAGTCTGACATGCTCTCTCGCTCCACCCTAAAGTGAGAGAACTTATTAGATGATTTCCCTGCTCAAAAAAAAAGTCACGAACAGTTTTGGGCGATGCATGCAATGGAGTGTTTTTCACTTGGAAAATGTAGCACGGAAATATAACAGAATTTTGTGACATTTTTTACTTTTTTATTTTATTTTATTATTTCGCACACATCTGACGCTAAACACCTGTTTATTATTCGTCATTTATCACACCGCACATTAACATTTATATATATATATTTATTTACCTTACACATTATACTTATACATCAGACATATAATATGCTAATAAGTAAATAACTGCCGTTCACTCTCAATCAGGTTCAGTTGAAAACCAGCGTCAGGCAACTACCACTGATTGCCATGTAGTTGTCTGGCATTTTTTGCTGAACTGGACCTATTTGGCGCAGCCGTGAAACACGCATTATGTCAGTGTTTTTTTTTCTTAGTTGTCTTAATTTTTGTCTTTACAGTGTGTGTATCCATGCGTGCCAAATAAAATATTTTTCTTTCTTTCTTTTCTTTACTTGTGCGGTAAAGTGAACGCGATTTGAACCATTTATTTAAGCTATTTGTTTATATTATGTACTCGTAGAAAACATATTTGTTTTCAAGAAACTTGATAAACAGAAAGAAAGAAGAAAGAAAGAAAACACGTTTATTTGGCACACAGGTACACACAATAAAATAACAATTACAATATAGAAACTTAAATACTAAAACTTAAAAAAATACAAACATCGTTTGATACTCTTGGATATTGGTCATTATAGTCTCTCAGCTCCATGACGGCCTCGCCTGCGGTTCAGGCGTCTATTCCGCCTCGGCGGTGGTAATCAGAAATTTTTCACACTTGTGTCAAACTGTACCTGCCATTAGTTAATTGTTTTAATTTATTTTACACTAGCTTCTGCCAGTGGCTCCGCTCGCCTAAAAATAAGTTTCTCCATACAAACCTTGCACCCCTGTTACATCCCTTTGGGGAGTGAATTTTGGTAAATCCTCTCTTAGTGCTCGCCTACGTCATAAAAGGAAACCTTTTGCAAAATTTGAAATTCCTAGGTCCAGTAGTTTCGGCTATGCGTTGATATGTCAGTCAGTTTCTCCTTTTATATGTATTGATTTTACTTTTTCTTCAAATTAAAGTAAATTAAATATTTATAGAAACTTATTTTTTTTAACTTTCGTTAGGTTTTCACTGTCTGTACAGATGATATAATGTTTATGATTGCTGCTTACCCTGTACCTAGAGAGGAGGCCCTGGTGTTGATATTTCACGGCTGGGGCTTGTATTTTATACAAGCCCCAGCCGTGAAATATCATCAAACTTTAACGTTTAAAACTGGCCAAATTTTAGAAATTGATCATCATCATCATCATTTCAGCCGACAGACGTCCACTGCTGGACATGGGCCTCCCCCAAAAGTCGCCACAAAGAACGGTCCTGTGCGTCTCGCATCCATCGGATTCCCGCAACCTTCACCAGGTCATCGGTCCACCTTGTAGGGTACCTTCCAACACTGCGTCTTCCGGTACGCGGTCGCCACTCCAGAACCTAACCTTTCGGCCCCAACGGCCATCCGTTCTGAGAGCAATGTGCCCTTAGAAATTAGAAATTGATCACTTGATCAATTTCTAAAATCTGGCCACGACATATACATCTTAAAAGGATCATCTGTGCAAAATTTTAGCGTTCTAGATCTAAGGGCCTTAGGCTGGGCGTTGATAAGTCAGTGAGTGAGTTAGGATTTAACGTTTTATATTAATTATAGTGTGAAAACTCACAAACTTGTTACGTCGAACTAAATCCGTTCTCGCATTAGACCGGAACGGACCGTTGCTATGCGATCTAAGGGCCTGTGCACACCACGTTTTTTAAACGCGCCGTTGTGGCGCGTTTTTATCCTATTAAAAGTCTACAGGCTGCGTCTGACTCGTGTGCGTATCGCGTCTGTATCATTATAAACGCGTGTCAACGGCGCGTTTAAAGCACGTGGTGTGCACAGGCCTTAAGATCTATTAATTGAAGAATCGATTTTATAAGCCAAGAAAATTGCATTTTTAAATCAATTTTAAACAATTAATCGATTATTTAAATCGATCTCAGAAACCTGAATTGTTATAAGAATACGCGTGCCACGTATGTACCTACCCTTCAAGATCTATGAACAAAAAAATATCTGTCTTTCTATCTATATCTATCTATCTATATATATAAAAGCAAAATACGACTCACTGATTAATCACGAAATCTCAGAAACTATTACACCTATAAACTTAAAATTTGGCAGGTAGGTTCCTTATAGGGTGTAGACATCCGCTAAGAACGGATTTTACGAAACTTCACCCCTAAGAGGGTAAAACGGAGTTTGGAAATTTGTATGGAGAAATCGACTTTAACGCGGGCAAAGCCGCTGGCAGAAGCTAGTATTCTATCTATTCTATAATAATAGCCTTATTCAACTTAGTTGTATAATAAGTATTGTATTTGCATGCCAACAAGGCAGAATGTACACGGTTCTTTATTATGTTATTTTCGATCCTATTTGTATGTACCTGCATTCTTAGCAAATAAAGTCCTATTCTATTCTATTCTATATATATTAAAAGAAGAAACTGACTGACTGACATATCAACGCACAGCCGAAACTACTGGGAGTAGGGACGTGATATTTTGCACAAGGCTTCCTTTTATGACATAAGCGAGCACTAAGAAAGGATTTTCCAAAATTCACATCCTAAGGGGATGAAATGGGGGTCTAAAGTTTGTATGGAGAAACCTTAGTAGGTTTCTGATAGGTAGGTGCATGTTAGTTGACGCGACCGATGCGGCTGGCAGAACCGTTTACCCGTCTCACTCTTGACTCCTCTATTTCAGATTTAGGACCGGAAAATGTACATAATAGCTACACAGATGTAGAAGATATACCAGCCCACCATTCTGAATCAGATTCAGAAGATGATGTGCCTTTGATGAAGTTCAAGACGGAAGTGGAAGAAGAACAAGAAGTATCGAAGAAGAAAAAACGGGTTAAGAATAAAAGTAAGTTTTTTCCTTACTCATACGTTTTGGTGAAGTCAATAGTACGGAAGCCAGCTTGACGAGACGAAGCATTATGTGACGTATGACGCTTGATGGAGTCATGGCTGAGTTCACGCGAGCAGAACAGATAATAATATATAATATTCCACAACTATCACACAACGCCGTCTAGTCCCAAGCTAAACAGAGCTTGTGTTATGGGTACTAGACAACTGATAAACATACTTATATATTTCTAAATACATACATATATAGATAAATTACACCCAGACACAGAACAAATGATGGAGGTCATTAGGGTTCCGTACCTCAAAAGGATAAAATGGAACTCTTATAGGATCACTTTGTTGTCACACAACGTCTGCACATGCGCAATGTGATTTTTTAAGATATTTTTTTTTTTTTTTTCCAGCCGGCAAACCTGATTGCAGCGAAATAATATTAAGCAAGAAGGAACAGTTTGAGAACCTTCTCGCTAGATCGAAAACAGCCAACTACATGCATTCCCCTTTTAAATGTGATCTCTGTTACAAAGGATTCGTTGACGCAAGGGCTTATGACAATCACAAGATGAAGCACGATTCGGTGAGTTAACTTTAGCATAGCATAGTCGGCCTTATAATGTTCCCACTGCTGGGACTCAGGCCTCCTCTCTAGGAGAGGGAATGAGCCGTAATCCACCACGCGGGCCCAGTGCGGATTGGTGGATGTCACATGTCTTCGAATTTTTGGTTCTAGGACATGCCGGTTTCCTCACAATGTTTTCCTTCACCGTTTTGAGAGCAGTGGGATGAAATAAATTACACAAAGTAATGCGCCTGGCTGAGTTTGAACCCGCGACCTACAAATCGTAAGTCGGGGGCGTTACCACTCGGCTGCCACTGTCTCAAGAGTTAACTTTATTATAATAATAATATTTCACAACTTTCACACAACGCCATCTAGTCCAAAATAATGAGAACTTGTGAAACAAATGATCGTGCTCATCACACAAACATTTGTCTTGGGTGGGAATCGAGGATTAGGCGCACAATGCCACATTCGCAAAAAAAAAACCAATGTGTCACATTGGTTTTTTTGTTATATTTCTGCGCCACCCTAAGGTCGACTGGTCGAAAATGCCTAAGGCATTAAGTCCGCCTTTGTGCAGTGTTTCTTACTAGTGCATAAAGTTTTAATAAATAAATAATTTTTGCAAAATGTCATATTCTGAAAATGCAAATCGCAAAACGTCACATTAAACAGTGCGAATAATGTACGTCTTTATATTTCGGTGTGTTTTGTCTTTGTAGTGTTCTAGATTTAGGTATTTTGGACACACTTTTTTGTTCTATGTTTGTCTCTAATATACATTTAGTCAATGTCATGCATAACTGTTATTTGCATGGTTACTGAAATGCCAATTTTAGATGTAAGTTTATTTGAATTTTAAGTGACCGTGCTGTTGGTGTGCTTATCTATATCTATATATAAAAATTAATGCCACTTTTCGTTGTAATTTTATAACTCAAGAACGGGCTCACCTATCCAAACCAAGTGCTTAAGCTTTGTTGGGACTATTTAGTAGATGGTTTATGTGAAGTTTGCACAAAATCGGTCGAGCGGTTCTTCATGGTTCACATTATTAGGTAGTACCAAGTTCGCCGAGTCAGCTAGTTATAAATAAATAAATTAGCAAAATGCCATTATTGCAAATGCCATTTTCGCAAAATTCAGAATGTATCATATTTTGCGAATGTGTCATTTTGCGCCAATGTCATTTTGCGAATGTGGCATTTTGCGCCTAATCCGGAATCGAACACACGATCTTCGGCATAGCAGTCAGGGCCATTAACCACTAGACCAACAAGGCCAGTAGAATTATTAATGTCAAAAGGAAATCTGTGGTCCTTGAACCCAAAAGGTAACGGATTGTAGTTTGGGCGAGATCTCTTCGAATGAAATTCAGTGGCTGTTTTAATTGTTCGCTAAGTGATTCCTAGTAGATCTAGATGTTATGATTTAAAATTTAGTCTAGTTTTGTATCTCAACTGTCTGCGCAACTGTATAATATGTGAAATCATTGAAACAAGTGCGTCAGCAGAGAGCACCCGTACATTTGTTTGGAGCATCCGATCTAACCGACGGATTGCCCAAGACTGCCATCCGTAAACATCACCCCTTCAAACGATTCCGTTCACGTGACGTCTAGGTCACAGCGATTCACCCTACTTCTGTACTGAGGAATCAATTGAGTGTTTTATTATCGCTAAATTGTCATAATCGCCAATACGTGTATATTTCTCCTAAATTGCACATACAAAAATCAACACTAGGTACTTCCGGGCCCAACCGTCGTGGTCCCGACCCCGATTTCTAGCCACCGTAGGCGTGGACTTGCGGATGGCAAGCAATGGGTAGCTCGCTGTCCGGCCGTCTGGTAACCGTCCGGACCGAGATTGAGTCGTCGACGGCCTGCGTGTCGATGTCCCGAAACCCGGGATATTGGACCGCAAGCCAACGAAGAAACTTAGGAGTGTGTTTTAGTTAGTAAAAGTCTGACACGCCCTCCTGCTTCGCCCAAGAGCAGAAGTCATTGGATGATTTCCTATCTAAAAAAAAAGCGCTAGGTACTTATATGTAGATTACAGATTAGTATTAACTCTAGCACCTACCCAACCACCTACATATCGCTTCCAAAAACACAAGAAGGCACGTAACCGGCCTCCATTTTTTGAGCGAGAAGAAGCGAATGCTCTGATTGGTTCCCGCCACTTTGCGTCGACCAATCACAAAGCGACCACGAATATACTAAAATGGTAAATTTGCCATAGTAAAAGATTAAAATGAAAGCTGTATTAATACGAATATCGATTTTCGATTTGAAATTTCACAAACCCTAACTTTACTATAATGATACATGTGGTAATTCCAGCGCAGCGGAGCGCACGTGTGCGATATTTGCCGGATGCACTATCAGTCTGTGCAATTATTACGCACGCACGCTAACAACGCCCATGTACGGATATTCAGGTGTAACAAATGTGGCTTCATTTGTCATACGGGGTGAGTTTGAACAGAGTGTATACCTTCATTGAAAACAGATGATCTAGCCACCAAATAAAAATATAATAATAATATTCCACAACTTTCACACAACGCCATCTAGTCTCAAACTAAGCAGAGCTTGTGCTATGAGTACTAGACAACTGACAAACATACTTATATAGGGTGACTGGTAATTAGTGACCGATACTTAAACACGTGATTGTGCTCATGATTACAAATAACTTTCCCAAAGAAACTTTTTTTATATTATTTAATTTAATCACAATAACAGAACAGCAGCAACAGTCTTTGGATATTATTTTACCGAAACACGCAGGTACATTGCTTACGTCATCGATAACGGGCGCCGAGACGCTAACAGCTGACAGAGATAAGGCACTAGTGCGAAATCCAAAGTTTCAAACAGCTGTTTTGTTATTGTGATTTAATTAATTAGTTTTAAAAAAAAAATGTTCCTCTAGGAAAGTTGTTAGTAAGTATCGGTCACTAATTACCAGTCACCCTATATATTTCTAAATACATACATGTTATAAATAAATTTTATCAAGACACAGAACAAATGATCGTGCTCATCACACAAACATAAACACACACACAAACTACTACTACTACTACTAGTTTATGTACTTTGTACATAAACTGTATTATCTCCGTGTACTATGTATGTTTTTATTTTGTGTACAATAAAGAATTAAGATTAAGAAACATTTGTCCTGTGTCCTGGTTTACTAACCACTAGACCAATAGGCCAGATGATTGATTTCAAACTATTTATTTATTTATGGTAATAATAAACTAAACTGTGAGTCCGTTATATACGTTTTAATCGCGCTAAGAACTCGTCACAGGATTTTTAGGGTTCCGTACCTCAAAAAAAAAACGAAACTCTAGCCCCTCTACACTACACCCCTATACTTTTCACCACTACTACCCCACCCTTCCCCCCTTTCCCCTTCCCTTTTTACTTTTTCCCTTTTACTTGTTCCCTGTACTTTTTTTTTTTAAATCTTGTTTTTCGTGTAATATTACACTTTTATGCACCTACCATATTGTCTCTTCACCACCCTAGGTTGACTGGTAGAGAATGCCTAAGGCATTAAGTCCGCCTTTGTACTTTGTGTTGCATGAAGTTTAAATAAATAAATAATAAATAAATAACCCTTATAGGATCTCTTTGTTGTCCGTCAGTCTGTCTATCAAGACCATTTATCTCGGGAACGCGTGGAGGTATCAAGTTGAAATTAAAAACATATACTCAGGTCTGTGGATTCCTGAAGCTGTACAAAAATCAAACTTGTAAGTTAGCAAGAAAAAAAGATACTTGGTTTATGTGGCAAAAAACGTACATTTCGACACTCTCGAGGAAATCAATTCTTATGGTACTTCCCGTTGACCTAGAATCCTGAAATTTGACATAAAGCAAGGTCTTATTGCATATGTATAGGAATAAATTTGAAAACTGTAAATTTGTTGTCATGTAACAAATTTTATTTTTTGCGATTCGAGACTCCATTCCGGAACTGAACTATTTACATAGGTAAGTTTGTACGGAACCCTCAGGGTGCGAGTCCGACTAGCACTTGCCCAGTTTTTTTTTAAATTAGTTCCTATGTGGCGTACACCAGAAGTACACAACGAGTGTAAGCGACAAATAGATGTGTACATTTTAATCGAATATTAAAATTACTTTTGTAATCGGTTAAATATAGGATTATATTTTTTTTATTCCACAGCAATCAAGCGAGGATCCACGAGAAATGGCACAACGGTCATACTTATGAATGCCAGCTGTGCAGTCATACGTTCAGGTAACATTATATAGAACATTAGAAGCGACAAGAAATATGTAACTAAGATTTATGTAATAATATGATTTAAAAGAGTGTCCATGGAGTTTCTTGCACGTTCTGTTAATGTCTGTTTCTGTTCTGTTACTGGCGCCAGTTTTAAACTTCCCTTAATATACTCATTTCTCACTTACCAAAACGACACTTTTTAATTCAGAAGAAAAAAGTCGTAAAAGTTTGTAGCATTTTTTTGTTAGAAATGGCTTACGGACATTTTACCTGCGCCACGCTTGTTTGTCATGATAAAACATCTATCCGGAAAGTAATCCCCTCTCCTGAACTTTGAATTGCGTTTTATATATTTGTACGTTTTTCATGTATTTTTTATGCTTGTGATGGTGACGTCATGAAGTGATTATATGTAAAAACTTTACCAAGCCGTCCCGTCACGCGAAATTCCAACGCACTGTATAGACTTCTTTTAATAAAAAAAAAATGTTTTGTATTGTTGTCGTGTTTGATATTTGTTGGCAATCTAACTGACAGACAAAATTATAAGAAAAAAAACTTCTGGCCCGAGTGTAGCGAGAGGGAAGTGTCAAACTTTTACTTTTTTTAGTCAGTAAAAGTTTTACTAATCCCGCCGGAAATGCCCTGGGCGTCGAGAGTCAAATCCCGACTCCGATTTCCAGCCGCCATAGGTGTAGGCTTGCGAACAACGAGCAATGTATGTATGTGTAGTGTAATGTATGTGCTCGCCATCCGATCTTCCGTTTGCCGTCCTGAAACGCAAAGCAAAGAAACAACATAGGAGTAGGTTCTAGTTAGTAAAAGTCTGACACGCCCTCTCACTCCTCCCTAGAGTGGAACAAGACATTGGATGATTTCCCACTTAAAAAAAAGAACTGAAAATTATGTGACTTTTTTTTTTCTGGGTGGGAAAATCATCTAATGACATCTCCGCTCTTGGGCGGAGCGGGAGATAGTGTCAGACTTTTACTGACTAAAAACCCACTCCTGTTCCTTCTCTGCCATTTTATTTCCAGGGCCCCGGGGATCTCTTTCGCATCACCCATGACCCCAGTAGGCTTCGACCCTGCTGGGCCCCTACGGTTGCTGACATCTCTTTGAGGCACGCGTGGAACAGTACGCGCCGTCGACGACTTGGGTCCGGTCCGGACGGTTACCGGACGATCGGACGGCGAGCCACCCATTGCTCGCCGTCCGCAAGCCCGCGCCTACGGTGGCCGGAAATCGGGATCGGAATCCCGGTGGCGATTGGGGCGTGAGGACCTTTGCCTCACGCGATCGGCCGCCTCCTTTGCCTTTGCTAGCATTACTGCTTCGCAGAAGGAGGCAACCGCCTGCCACTCCTCCTCGCTCCGGACCATGGCCTGTACCAAGGCCCGGCGCGAGAGATCGCTGCCGCCGATCGCCCCCGCGAGGACACGGCGGTGCTCTGCCCAGGCGGGGCACACCTCTACCGTATGCTCCACCGTGTCCTCCGGGCGGTCCACACAATGGCGGCACCCGGGCGTTTCTTCCGCACGAATCCGGTGCAGGAACCTCCCGAACTTGCCATGTCCGGTGAGGACCTGCGTCATGCGGAAGGTGAGGACGCCGTGAGGTCTTTCCAGCCACTCCTCAAAGAGGGGTCTTATCGCCATAATTATGGCGTGCCCAGCACTGGGTTGCGACAGTCGCTGTTGCCATTCCACCATGAGATCCCGCCGGAAGTCTTTCCGCCATGCCGCGACTTGGCGCGGCAGCGGAGTTTCGCCCCGGCGTTGCATCTCCATGTGCAGATCGTGCATGCGTGCAAGGACTGTTGCCTCCAAATCAAGTGGTGGTTGGCCGGCAAGGAGGCTCGCTGCTTCGCGGGAAATTGTGCGGTATCCCCGCACCATCCGGATGGCCATGACCCTCTGGCTTGCGTTCAGCCTGGCTGCCGGACGCTTTCGTAGCGACGGCGCCCCATAAAGGGCCATGGACCGTACGATTCCTGCATAGAGCCTCCGGCAGGAGGCGTCTGGACCCCCTAGGTTGGGAAGGAGCCGCTTGAGAAAATTATGTGATTTGGAGTGGTCGTAGAGTAAGGAAACCTGTTAAATTTAGTGACTATTGCAAATTTGAAGGTGTTGATTATAAAAGGGGGCACACTAGTTGTGATTTATGGTAACATTGATAGAGGTTTTGTCGGTGGGACTTTTTGGGCCACGTTGTGGACTTCCGGCATTCGCATGTGGTGTGAAAATAAAAAATACTAATTACAGTGAACAAGAATTTTAATTATAATGTTAGAGACAACCAATATAAACAATGTGCTTTTTAATTTAATTATGGATCAGAAAGTTGGGCTGTGAAAAAGACGGATTAAAAAAGTTTGCATGTAATGTATAGAAGAGAGAGAATGTTAAGGTGGATGTGTGGTGTGACTAGAATGGATAAAGTGAGAAATGAATATATTAGGGGAAGTTTGAAAGTGGCGCCAGTGACTGAAAAGTTGAAGGGGAATCGTTTGTCTGGATATGGTCATGTGAAGAGGAGACAAGAAACGCATGTTACTAAAAGAGTTATGAGTTTACATGTGGATGGATGGAGAGGGAGAGGGAGGCCAAAGAAAAGATGGATGGATTGTGTGAACAGTGATATGAAAGAAAAGGAAGTTAGTGATAGCATGACGAGTGAAAGAAAAAAATGTGTTGCGCCGACCCCAAATAACACGGGACAAAGGCAGGAAGATGATGATGACATTTTTTTTTTGTTTTACATTTATAATTTAATTTATTGACATGTTATTCAATTTTTTTTTGTTTGACATTTGTAACTTAATATATTGTCATTTTTATTGGGTTTGACGTTTGTAATTTATTTCGTTGTCAATTTTTTGATTGACATTTGTAATTTATTTTATTGGCATTTATCTAATTGACATATTATAAATAGGACTATTTGTATAAGTTAAATGATTGTTTTTTAAAAGGAAACAGAATAGTTGAATTAAAATTTGCATGCTGAATATAAGGCGGAGCATGAAGAACCTCTGTACCTATTGTATTGTAAGATCTGTACCACCATGTTTCAGGCAAATAAATGAATTATTATTATCTTTATTGGTTTAACATAAGTACATATGAATTACATTTTTACATATGAATTACATTTTTAAATATTTTTTAACAATATCATATAAAAAAAATATATTATTATTATTATTCTATTTATATATTAACATATCAAATAATTTATATTTTTAAATATTTCAATAAAAATAATAATAATAATTATTATTATTTATTTTTATTATTATTATTCACAATGCAACTGAAACTTCAATACTCTCCACTTCGACAGGAAGCCGACATCGTATTTCTCCCATATGCGCAAACGTCACCCGACGGAGCACGTCTGTAACATCTGCGGGATGACGTTCGTCGGCAAACATGGACTGCAGATGCACAAGAAAAAGACTCATATCAATGGCGAAAAGGTAACCTGCGAAATTCATTTTATCGAAAGATTTATTGCAACTTTATTTACTTACTAGCTTCTGCCAGCGGCTTCGCCCGCGTGAAAGTAGGGTTCTCCTAACAAACTTTGGTAGATATTTATAAGATCTACAATTAATTAGAACATTTTATGTTTCTATCTTTTATAGTTTAGGCAGCGTACGCAAAATAAGTAACTTTTCTGATTGACTTTTTACACCTTGTGTCCGAAAAAGTCAAATACCTTACGGAACCCTACTTTTTTCCAAAATAAAATATAGCCTATGTTACTCGTAGATAATGTAGCTTTCGAATGGTGAAAGAATTTATAAAATTGGTCCAGTAGTTTTTGAGCCTATTCATTACAAACAAACAAACAAAGTTTTCCTCTTTATAATATTATTTACTTATTTATTAAAACTTCATGCAACACAAAGGTACAAAGGCGGACTTAATGCCTTAGGCATTCTCTACCAGTCAACCAAGGGTAGTGAAGAGAAAACATGGTAGGTGCATAAAAAAAGAAAAGATTAATAGGAAAACAAGTGATCAAGTGTATATATATACAAAAAATAAACATACATAAATATTTAATATAATATGAACCTACATATACATAAATATATATTATTTATATAAGGAAAAATGAAAGAATTTTTGAGACTACTCCGCTATTTGTGTAGAAAATAAAGCCGCAACTTCCGTCTTTTTCGATCCAGCTCGTCCCTTGCTGCTGCCCCCCCCCCCCCCCCCCCAGCGACGTCCTAAGCCGAGGTCCGCACCCCACAGGGGGTGCCCTTAGCGTGTAGTCACTTAGTTTTAAGTTAGTTTAAGTAAGCCCTGGCTGAAGGCTTTGATTCTCTAATCGAGGCCGCCACAGGCAAGACCGGTTAAGCAGCCGACAACCTGACCGGCGGTTGACCTGCGAGAGGCCACTCACAAAAAATAAAAAAGCCGCAACTTCCGCTTAAATGCATATTGACTGGTGGACGTCCTGATGTCAAGAGGAAGCCCATCAGCTCAGTGTCGAATAGTATGGTATCACAGCCGCTCCGGGTAGATTTAGAAGTCGGAAGAGCTTTCTTCACTGCATTTAGGCCTTTCGGGTCCACAGTGAGATGTACGTTGTGGACGGAACGCCACTCACTACCGCCCACTTCGTTCAATCCCTTGAACATCTGCTACTCGGACTAGACCTGCAGTGGCTTATATGGAAAGCGATCTACGACTACGCACCAAAATAATGAAAATGAAAAAAAAATGAAATGAAAATGAAAAATGTTTTATTTGTTTTACAAGTAAACTTAACAACTAGTGATTGGAGCCTCCTTTTAAGCAAAAAAGCCTGTGTTAGGAGACTCCGCTCTTCCAAAACTTAAAGTATTAACATAAAATTACTTGTTTTAAGTGTTATAAAAACAGGCGATTTAAAATAAAAAGAGAAAATTAAAACTAGACAAGAAGCATGCAAAAGCGTGAGTGAGGGTAGGGGTGTGTGAATGTGAATATGAGGGTGTGTGAATGTGACTATGACTATGAAGGTGTGTGAATGTGAAAATGGATGTGTGTGAGTGTGAATACTGAGGTGTGTTACTGTGAATATAAAGGTGTGTAAATGTGAATTTGAATGTTGAATGTGAGCATCTGTGTTTGTGAAAGTTAGGTGATAGTGTGAGGGTTTGTTAAATTTAATGTAAAAGACAGAGTGAGTGTAAATGGCAATGATAAGAGCATAAAGTGTAAGGTTTTATTTATTCCAGTAGCTTCTCCGTGTCGTCATAAGTGAGTGGTTTTATCCAATTAGTTACTATTTTTTTACAGTCAGTTAATGGTTTATTGTATATGTAGATCTCTTTGTTTACTCGATTGTAAAGCTGAGATGAGCGTTTGTCGTATTGAATACGGGCGAGCTTGGTTTTAGTTTTAGGAATTTCAACTATTATATCTTTTCTTCTTTTCAAGGTTAAGGTGGGATCAAAATTAAGAGTTTTATGTTTCCTGAGAATAGTTTTAATTATATATAGTTTGCGAACAGAGTGTAAGTTACTTATTTGATAAAGACTTTGTGTAGGGTACCTTAGGTTTTTGAAGTACATTAATTTTATTAGAGCCCGTTGTCCCCGCTCAAGGCCTATGAATTTAGTCTTAGCCGCCCCACCCCAAATGGGGATGCAATATACTAAGACAGACTGGACTATAGCTATGTATATTTCATTAAGTAGATTTCTGGGTTTATTTGTGTTGGTGGTTATTTTGTTTGGCACGATATGCCTTAAATTTTTGAAAATCCAACTTAGTTTTCTAATTCTGTTGGTAACTTGTTCAAGATGGGAGTACCAAGATAATCTTTGGTCAACAACAATACCAAGATATTTGGTTTGAGAAACTTTGACTAGTGTTGGACATAGGCAGTTAATTGAATCGTCACACTCGTGTACCTTTATAATAAAGTCGGGGTTTGGTTGTGTCCTGTGCGATATGCTAAAACATATGTAATTTGTTTTAGCTGTGTTAAGTGTAAGTAAGTTATTTGAGAGCCATTTACGTTACGGCGAATCAAATTGCCCACCAGTTGCTACTTAACGGCAAACCACCATACAGACTTCCTAAATTGCGGAGAAGCGTAAACACTTCTGGCGATAGCATCGACATCAGTAAATCCTTCACACTCACTGACATAGTTCTGGCCATAAAAGCAATGAAAACAGGGAAGGCTGCTGGAGTTGATGATTTAACAGTGGAACAACTGAAACATCTGGGACCTGTAGCTGTATCGTGGCTTCTCGCCTTCTTAAATATATGTTTGCAAACCTCAAATATTCCCAAACTGTGGAGACAAACAAAAATCATTGCGATCCCGAAACCAGGGAAGCCTTTCAATGACCCCAAAAGTTATCGACCAATATCCTTACTATGTCACACTTATAAGCTATTTGAAAGACTACTGTTGAATCGCCTTACTACAGTAGTGGAACCTAAGCTCATCCCGGAGCAGGCTGGCTTCAGACCCGGCAAGTCTTGTTCCAGCCAAGTCCTCCGACTAACTCAGTACATAGAGGATGGTTACGAGGCTCAAAGGGTTACAGGTGTCGTATTTGTGGACTTGTCAGCTGCATACGATACCATAAATATAAAGAGGCTACTTGCTAAAGTCGGTACGCTAACTAAAGATCAAGGGTTTGTAAACATTTTGAGCGAGCTATTGCACAACCGTCGCTTTCAGGTGTGTCTCCAATCTGATAAGAGCCGATGGCGTCGACAAAAAAACGGTCTCCCTCAAGGCAGTGTGCTGGCCCCCACGTTATTTAACATCTATACCAACGACCAGCCCATAACGCAGCATACTGAGCGCTTTTTATATGCCGATGATTTGGCCTTGGCAGCGCAATCGCTTACTTTTGCAAAGGTTGAATCTGCTTTGACAGAGGCGCTCGAGTTGCTTGGTAAGTACTATGACAGTAGTGCTCTTCGCCCGAACCCGTCCAAAACTCAATCTTGCGCGTTTCATCTTCGCAATAACTCTGCAAATAGAAAACTCAACATCAAGTGGCGGGGTACTGACGTAGAGCATTGCAAAAACCCGAGGTACCTGGGTGTGGCGTTGGATAGAGCGTTGACTTTTAACGTGCACTGCCTCAACACGAAGCAGAAGGTTGGGTCTCGGAACAATCTGTTGCGCCGCCTTATATCGACCAACTGGGGAGCAGCACCCGATGTTCTTCGCACAACTGGCATGTCTATATGCTTCTCTGCAGGTGAATTCGCGTGCCCCGTGTGGCACCGATCAGTACACGCAAAACAAGTAGACATCGCCCTGAACGAGACGTGTCGAATTATATCGGGATGCCTTAAACCGACTCCGCTTAATAAGCTATATCCGTTGGCTGGTATTGCTCCACCTGCTGTACGTAGGGATGTCGCATGCGCGATTGAAAAGAAATCTCAAGAATCCGATTCCCGACATCCCCTCTTCGAACACAAAACAGCCCCAAGTAGGCTTAAGAGCCGGAAGAGCTTCCTGCGTAGCACACAGGCCATTAATGACCTACCACCTAACGAAAGATTGAAGCTTTGGGAAGAGCACCACCTGCCACCATCCGACTTTTTGAGACCCCAAGAGCATCTCCCGCCTGGACGCGATTTGCAGTGGCCGGTATGGAAGGCACTAAATCGGTTGCGAACCCAGGTAGGCCGTTGCAAACACAACTTGGCAAAATGGGGTTTTATAGACCCATCGAATACTCAATGTGAGTGCGGAGCTCCTGTTCAAAACATGAGCCACATGTTGGAATGCCCCAGGTGTCCGTATACCTGCACTTTGGAGGATTTGATGAGTGCTACCGATGCTGCTATTAGTGTGGCCGCCTATTGGGCCCAAAAGGTTTGACGAGTTTACCATCGAATCGAAAAGAAGAAGAAGAAGATGAGAGCCATTTAGCAATTTGCGTCATACCAGCTTCAGCACTTCCAGCAACATCGTCCCAAGACTTCCCAGAAAAGACTACTGCAGTATCGTCAGCGTAGGAAAAAACTCTAGCGTTATTTATTTTAAGGTTGCAGAGGTCATTAATATAAAGTAGGAATAATGTAGGGCCCAGCACACTTCCCTGAGGCACACCGAAAGTGACTTTTGCATCGTTACTAACGTATTCTCCTACCTTGACTCTTTGTTTCCGGTTCGAGAGGTAGTCGGTGAACATTTTAAGTGGAATTCCTCTTATACCTGACGCTTCTAATTTGTTTAAGAGGATAGGAACAGAGACGGGATAGGATAATATAATAATAATATTATTATCAATAAGTACTGTATGGTGTCGGACGTAAAAAATAGCACCATCCCATTTCTTCCCGTGGGTGTCGTAAGAGGCGACTAAGGGACATCTTTGAGACCGTGTGTACTGATAAGCACCTCAGGTCACCGCGTGGTGGCGGGTAAACCACTAGCAACAGCATTCCCAAGGAGGGTTAATGTCAGGCAGGCGGCCGACTGTAAAACAATAGCCATATCCTTTGCAACATGTTAAGTTTAAATAGGATTATTATCAATAATATTATATTATGTAGACTCTGGCGATCATTGTACCTATAGTCGTGTCAGCCAATGGCTTAATAGCCAAGAGCCTCGACCAATACCTTAGAAGGCTTGATCCAGAAAGCGGTACTCCTAGACACGGCTCGTATTGTTAGGAGGTTCCTCTCGCAGGAGCCCTGACCGCCGGTAGCTTGGACCCTGTTCCCGATACCGGTGGGACACAATTTTTTATATTTTTTTAAATGTTTTTATTTTTTATTGAAATATTTAAAAATATAATTTATGTGTTTAAAGTGATGGATAAACGATAATAATAATATTCCACAACTATCACAACGCCGTCTAGTCCCAAGCTAAGCAGAGCTTGTGTTATGAGTACTAGACAACTGGTAAACATACTTATATACTTATAAATACATACGTATATAAAAATGAATAGCTGTTCGTTAGTCTCGCTAAAATTCGAGAAAGGCTGCACCGATTTGGCTAATTTTTCCAGGGAAGGTTTAAACGCTAAGAAAATACCGAAAAAAAATCGAATATAACGCCATCTCTAATTTTTGCGATAAGGGCGTAAGGGCCGCTCCCTCGCGCGTGCACGTGCGGCCTCCTCCTTTGCCAGCATTACTAAGGAGAGGGAATGGGTCGTAATCCACCACGCGGGACCAGTGCGGGTTGGTTGAAGTCACATGTCTTTGAATTTTTAGTTCTAGGACATGCCGGTTTCCTCACGATGTTTTCTTTCACCGTTTTGAGAGCAGTGGTGATGAAATAAATTACACAAAGTAATGCGCTTGGCGGGGTTTGAACCACTACAACTCGTAAGTCGGGGCCGTTAACACTCGGCCACCACTGCTCACTTTATTATTATATGCAGTATTGCTAGATGAAAAAGAATGTTGCTTATTTCAAACCATAGATTAACAATAAAGTGAAATCAAAATTATAATAATTTACATTCTATATCTATACTATCTCTATCTATAATAAATCTGTAGAAGTGAAAATTCTGTACATTGAAAATATCAAAAAAATAAATGGCAGGGGGTGTTACTAGACCGACACCGAACCAAAATGTAATTAAAAAAAATTTTGTCTCTCTGTCTGTCTATTCAGGCATCACGCAAAAACTACCGGTCCGATTACGATGAAACTTGGTATAATTATTCTTTAATATCCTGGGCACCACACTGGGTACTTTTTATCCCGGAAAAGTATATACAATAAAAAACAAACTTAATTTTGCAGTTCGATCCCTAGACCCGATTACTGTACCAACCGCAAATAATAAGTTTGTCGTAGGTTACGTCACCCGCAGTGGAGTTCACTAAGGGGCGCTGTACACGGCTAAGATACTGTCATATTTTATCTTAAGATACAATATCGCTCGCCATACAATTCAATGGACTATCACACACGACGAAGATAATAAATAATATTTCATATTTTCGTATCTTAAAAAACCTAATAAAACCATTTTCGACTTCTACGCGGACGAAGTCGTGGGTAAAAGCTAGTTAATAAATACAAACATGTTGATTTGTATTAACAGGAGTGAATTTATTTCGCAGATGGTGGACCCCAACGATCCAGATGACCCAGCCTCAAAGAGGTTCTGCTCCGAGTGTAACATACAGTTTTATAACTCCGAAGCCTGGAAGAGGCATATATTGAGTTCTGTCAAACATACACTCAAAACTGAAGAGAGGTACTTGATAATAATATTATTATATATAGCCTATACTATTCCACAGCTAGGCAATGGCCGACCTCCTTTGTTCCCGGCTCTGAGCCACTTTTAAATGAAAATTCTTTATTTTATGAAACTTTCAAGTACAGACTTATAACTACTTACAGAATTTGAAAGACATATATCGATGGCTTAGGCCTCATTTACGGAGACGCGGGGCGTCGCGCGTTGCGTTGAGCGGCGCGGCCCGCACTGAATTCAAATATATGGCGTTGTATGAGTGCGTTTACGGAGAAGCGATTTTAGACGCGTTTGTTTGAATTAGGGCGTTTTTTGCGGCCGAGCCCGCGGATGGCACCGACGCGTCCCACGCGGCGTTTATCGCGGCGGCGCACGTTCCAATTTTTCTTCATTCATGCTGCAAGTTGCGACACGTGCGCTCCCATCTCTCGCCAACATAAAACTAGTCGATTTGATCGAGGCGAGCGTGCGCCGCCGCAATGCCCGCCGCGTGCTTCGCTACACGCTAGAGGATTCGCCGCGGGCGCCGCGGCGGGCACCGTCACGCTTCCCGTCTCGCTTCTCTATGAACATGGTCGTATATTGCTATAAGTTTGTGTTTACGCGTGCGATGATGCGTGCCGCTTCACGCACCGCCCCACCGTAAACAGAAAAAAAGTCATCCGCGCCGCGAGACGCCACGCCATACGCAACGCGAGACGCCCTGCGTCTCCGTAAATGAGGCCTTAGAGTAAAAACCTCGGGTATGCAATTTTAGGTAAATTTTATTTTATTATATTTCTGAAAAAGAAAAGCTCGTAACACATCATCTTGTATAACGCAAAATTTTGATTTGACTTTTTTTCGATAATGAAAGTAGCCAAGTTACTCCTTATAATATCAACTATCTACCAGTGAAAGTCTCGATAAAATCAGTCCAGCCGTTTTAGAGATTAATCTGAACAAACATTTTTGTTATAGGTATCGAACATGCTTTCACATTGTTATGCTTTTATTTTCTATTTGTCTTTAAGCCCTCTTTAAAATATAAAAAAAATTAGAAAAATAATTAGGTTTCCCTAAAAAAAATTGTATTGAATTGTGACTAAACGGCGTTCTGCTGTTTTGCAGATGCCTGCTAATATTCTAATGTTATTATTTTTCTCCACAGTAAAACCTGCTCCATTTGCCCCTGGAAATACATCGGCAATGTGTCCTTAGAGACGCATATGAAGGAGCACGCGAAAGCGTTGCGCAGGTCCAGGAAGCCGCCTGCTACGGCTAAGGAAAGAATCTTCAGGTGCAATCAGGTGATCAAATACCTTCTGTATACACCACTAATTATTTTGACTGACCTGTTGGTGTAGTGGTTAGTGGCCCTGACTGCTATGCCAGAGGTCGTGGGTTCGATTCCCACCCAGGACAAATGTTTGTGTGATGAGCACGATCATTTGTTCTGTGTCTGGGTGTAATTTATTTATAATATGTATGTGTTTAGAAATATATAAGTATGTTTATCAGTTGTCTAGTACTCATAACACAAGCTCTGCTTAGTTTAGGGCTAGATGACGTTGTGTGATGGTTGTGGAATATTATGCAAAAAAATAATAATTAATTAGTACAAATACTTAAAGGGCTTATTAGAAAAGGTCTTGTTATTATTTAAGTAAAGTCTCAATAAACAATATTCATAAACAGCAAAGTTATGAGAGTTTATTTATATCCTTAAATGTCACTCAATTTATGGAAATATTACCTTGATGACATTTTTAATTTTAAATATAATTCATTCATTTTTTTTTCACTAAAAATTGTAGAATAAAGATTTTATACAGTTTAAATTCGTAATAAGTAAAGATTTTTTTTTAAATTAGGTAATAACCGACGAAAAATTCCACCACTGGGGGCTTCAGAATTATATATATTTTTTTTTTGTGGGAAAATCATTTAATTACAAATCCCGCTCTTGGGCGGAGCGGGAGATAGTGTCAGACTTTTACTGACTAAGAAGCCACTCCTGTTCCTTCTTTGCCTTCGTCCCGGGGCCCCGGGCTTCACTTTCACACTACCCGTGGCCCCAGTAGGCTTCGACCCTGCTGGGCTCCTACGATTTGCTGACATCTTGAGGCGCGCGTGGAACAATACGCGCCGTCGATGACTTGGACTCGGTCCGGACGGTTACCGGACGGTCGGACGGCGAGCCACCCATTGCTCGCCGTCCGCAAGTCCGCGCCTACGGTGGCCGGAAATCGGGATCGGAATCCCGGCGGCGGTTGAAGCGTAAGGACCGTTGCCTCACGCGATCGGCCGCTTCCGCAAGCGACCACCTACCACTTCTCCTAGCTCCGGACCATGGCCTGTACCAAGGCACGGCGCGAGAGATCGCCGCCGCCGATCGCTCACACGAGGACACGACGTTGCTCTGCACTAGCGGGGCCCACCTCCACCGTGTGCTCCACCGTGTCGGGTCCACGTGGTGGATTACGGCCCATTCCCTCTCCTAGAGAGGAGGCCTGAGTCCCAGCAGTGGGAACATTAAAAGGCTGATTATGCTAAGCTATGCTATGCTATAAAATATATTGGTTTTCATTACAGTGTGGCTCCAACTTCATGACACGATCCAAACTACAGGCACATATCAACAGAACACATTTAGGATTGAAATACAATAAAAATATTGTTTGTGAAGTATGCGGCAAGAAATGTACGGTGAGTTGGCGTTGTGGCATCTATATATGTATGTTAAGACTAGTGTTGCTACAGAACATCCGCTTCTGCTGAAGTTCCGCACTTCTGCTTCCGCAAAATTTATAACAGAACTCTAAACGGAAGAATACAGCGCGGAGCGCGGGGGTGGGGGGCGCGTAGACGACTGGACACATCGCAATTCTTTATTATTATATTTTTTGGTTCATTCTGCGCGTCACCGCGCCTCGTGATGTGATTACGACGTAAACCTTGTGTTGCTTAAAAAAAAAGTGCTTTTTCTTCATAGTACTAACGCTTCCGCATCCGCAAAGATTTACTTTTGACATCTGTTACCGTTTTCATTAAAACACTTCTGTTGCACTAGTAAAGACTGGAATTCCCTGCCGAAGTCTGTGGGATAGCTATGTGGCTAAGTCTGGGGCAAAAAAAAATACTGTGGCAATTTTTTAGGGTTCCGGACTCAAAGGGTAAAACGGGACTATTAACAAGACTGGTCTCCGTCCGTCTGTCACCAGGCTGTATCTCGTGAACTATGATAGTTTGACAGTTGAAATTTTCACAGATGCTTATAGAGCTATAACAATAAATACTAAAAAAACAGAATAAAATAAATATTTAAGGAGGCTCCCATAAAAACAAACGTGATTTTTTTTGCCGCTTTTTTTTAAAGACGGTATGGGATATTTTGGAAGCACAGAAATCTTATGGATGTTATCTAGGTTTCTATTGAAATCAAATCATAAATGTCTGTAAAACTAATCCAGTAAATACCTCTGAAAATCAGCTATAGAAGAAAGTTGTGTTGGTTACACTATTTATAACTCAAGAAGGGCTGAACTGATTTGGCTGAAAATTGGTGGGGAGGTAGCTTAGAACGGTTAGTAGAACCAGGAGACGGACATTTTATCCCGTTCCCGTGGAACGTGATATAAGACGTGGTATAAAAAAACGTAACTGACATGGAGTAACAAAACGTAACTGACAGCTAAACGTAATGTTGTCTATGGTTAAGTATGGTTGAAAATTTCATAAATTGAAATTTTAGTGTTGACCAGTTGATGTGTTTAATGGTATATTAAATTAATATACAGTAGAGTGAGGTAAAGTTGGTTAGAGTAGAATATAGTAGTCAGTTGACGGGAGCGAAGCCGCGGGCAAAAGCTGGTGTACTCGTCATCATCTTCCTGCCCTTGTCCCATCTTATTTGGGGTCGGCGCAACACGTTTTTTTCTTCCATTCTATCCTATCAACCGTCATATTATCACTAACTTCCTTTTCTTTCATATCACTGTTCACACAATCCATCCATCTTTTCTTTGCCTTCCTTCTCCCTCTCCACCCATCCACATGTATACTCATAACTCTTTTAGTAACATGTGGTGTACTCGTAAATTAAAAATATTAAAAAAGTATATCTTTAGAGACCTTGCACATTTAATTGAAATTCTGAATGACGCATATTTTTTTGTTACAGTCAAACGCAACGTTGAAATACCACCAACGCACACACACTGGTGAAAAGCCGTACTCGTGTTCGAGCTGCACGAAACACTTCGTGGACAGCAATCAGCTGCGAATACACATGAGGACGCACACTGGCGAGAAGCCGTACGTCTGTGCGCACTGTGGGAAGAGGTTCACGCAGAAGCCGACGCTGAATAGACACTACAGGGTGGGTGATTAAGATTCAAAGCATTTGACTGACCTGTTGATCTAGTGGTTAGTGGCCCTAATTGCTATGCCCGAGGTCGTGGGTTCGATTCCCACCCAGGACAAATGTTTGTGTGATGAGCACGATCATTTGTTCTGTGTCTGGGTGTAATTTATCTATAATATGTATGTATTTAGAAATTTATAAGTATGTTTATCAGTTGTCTAGTACCCATAGCACAAGCTCTGCTTAGCTTGAGACTAGATGGCGTTGTGTGATAGTTGTGGAATATTATTATATTATTATTATCCCAAACTAGCTTACCAGCTTACTAGTGTACAGTGTTGGTTCAGTCGACCGACTTACAAGTTGTTAGTCGTGGGTTCAAACCCAGCCAGGCGGCATTACTTCGTGTAATTTATTTCATCACCACTGCTCTCAAAACGGTGAAGGAAAACATCGTGAGGAAACCGGCATGTCCTAGAACCAAAAATTCGAAGACATGTGACATCCATCAACCCGCACTGGGTCCGCGTGCATTTCCTCTCCTAGAGAGGAAGCTTGAGTCCCAGCAGTGGGAACACTACAACGCCGATTATGCTTTTAGTTGCGCCGTGCCCGCCGTGAAATATTTTTGGGATAAAAAAAAATATTATTAATAAACTTAAAACACACATTTGGCACAAATTCTAATTTAGTTAGTTTTTAAAACTACCCTCAAAATAATATTTAAAAAAAATGTTAACCCCCCCTTAAGCGCAGGCCACACACAAATGGCGTCGGGCGAGGACACGGCGCGGGCGTGGATGGGACGCCGAGACACGACATTCCGTGTATCCTAAATTGAGCTTTATATCCATGCACTTGGTATCAAATTTGAAAGGAACAGGAAGCCGCCCGCACTATGTCCTCGCCCGACGCCATTTATGTGTGGCCTGCGCCTTAGGTGTTAAGTTTTTTACGACGAAGTCACTATCAAAATGCTAGTTAAACAAAATCGTAATCGATCGGGTAAGTTCGGCTTAAGTCGGCCGAACTTACCCGAACGAGCGTTACAAACCCGAGCATGACGCTTCAGTCTCATTCAATACCCACGATATAAAGTTCTAATGTCTGTTACAGGTACACACCGGCGCCAAACCGTATACCTGCCAGTACTGCTCAAGAACATTCAGCCAATCAAACTCTTTGAAGCTACACGTCAGAACTGTTCACTTAAAACAACCAGCAAACAGTAGAAAAAATAAAATTAAAAACGTTACTCAAGATACTAAAATGGAGAAGGATTGTGAAGAATTGGAAACGGAGACTTCACTACAGAATATTAGAGTTTTTGTGAAATAGCACGGTATTCTATCTATCTATCTATTGTGGTTTCCGCACTTTATTTTTACACTGAACAACTATCTAATTATTTACTTATTTGTTATAAACCACTTATTAAACATGTCGACTGTGAAGTACCAATAACTCCTAACTGTCGGAAGTCAAAATTATCTGTCCAAAAATTGTTAGGAAGTAATACTATAAATTAACACGTTGGTTTAGTTAGGTGTTTGTTTCCACAAATTAATTTGATGCAGTTGCAACTAAATATACGCTTCGGATATTTTACGAAGCATGCGGAAACACGCATTTAAAATATAAGCACTTAAAAGTAATTTTATCGAAAAATGTCAGTTAGAAGGTATTGGCACTTCACCGTCGATGTATATATGTGTGTAAGTTAAATAACTTAACACAAACAACTATTATAAATAATCTAGTTTTTCTACCGTACAGTCTCAATAAGGTTCAGTTGAAAACCAGCGTCAGGCAACTACCACGAAGTTGTCTGGCATTTGTGCTGAACTGGACCTATTTGGCGCAGGCGCGAGACACACAATGTTAGTTATTTTATTTTCTTAATTGTTTACATGTTTTTTCTACATTGTGTGTATCTGTGTACGTGTGCCAAATAAAATATTTTTCTTTCTTTCTTCTTTCTTTCACTTAGTCCTTGGCGGATCATTGTGCGTGAGCCATGGCGGCCTTCGCTCCAACCAGCCCACCTCACTCCAGAAACAGATGAGTGTTTTCAGTTTTCTCAGGGCATCTGTGGGTGAATTCGGTGCTCCCAAACATGGCCGGATCTACTTAATGGCTAAATGGGCTGCAGCCCAGGACCCCAGGGATATAAGGGGCCCCCAGTTCTCATTAAAAACCATCTACAATACGGCTTAATCTATTTGACAAAACTTGTTTCAAAACAAATAGAGTACTACTGTTTAATTATGGTAGCACTCATTGATATCGCTACTAATATGGGCGGGTCAATGGTTTACAACCGCTCAACGTTGGTGTTCACGTTCGACCTGTAATCAAAGTATTTATTTATTATTCGCTTTATTGTACACCTCATAATGTGGACAGGATAAACATTTACAAAAACTAAGTGTTCAATCGGCGGTCTTCTCGCACAGGGCAATCTCTTACAGAAAACCACAAGACGAACGACATTTCTACAGTGATCGGTCGTTGTCGAAAAGGTACACTTTAGGAAAAATATAAACTTATTTTTAACAAAATGCCAATTAATTTGATTACTTAGGTGGGCCCCCAAGTAGTGTTAGCCCAGAGTCCAATAAATTCACGATCCGCCTCTGCTCCCAAAGTTCGTGATTCTTATTTCGTTGACGGCTGTGCACTCGAGAAGCACGTGCGCGTATAGCACGGTATTCTAAACGTGGTTAATCAAATGCCAGTTTACAAGTAGATGACTTTTAGTTACAGAAAACAATAACATTTCGTCCACAAAACAATAACCGATCACTATGTACAATGCGTTCTAAATAAGAATAGGATCGATGGCCATGTTGTGACGTCACGTCATACTGTCAAATCGAAAATACTGTACATTGAAAATATCAAAAAAATAAATGGCACGGGGTGTTACTAGACCGACACCGAACCCAAAAATGTTATTAAAAAATGTTTTGTCTGTCTGTCTGTTTGTTCAGGCATCACGCAAAAACTACCGGTTCGGTTACGATGAAACTTGGTATAATTATTCTTTAATATCCTGGGCACCACACTGGGTACTTTTTAGCCCGAAAAAGTATATACAATAAAAAACAAACTTAATTTTGCGGTTCGATCCCTAGACCCGATTACTGTACCAACCGTAAATAGTAAGATTGTTGTAGGTTACGTCACACGCAGTGGAGTTCACTAAGGGGCGCTGCACATGGCTAAGATACTATAATATTTTTTGCTCGCCATACAATTCAATGGACTATCACACACGACGAAGATAATAAATAATATTTCATATTTTCGTATCTCAAAAAACCTAATAAAACCATTTTCGATTTCTACGCGGCCGAAGTCGTGGGCAAAAGCTAGTGGTGAATAAAACAATAAATTTAAAAAATATATATTTACGAACTGTGTACGAAAAAAGTTTAATCAGAATCCAGTTCTTCAATTTTGCTCATCTCCGAGTTCTTCAATTTTGCCCAATTTCTTGCAATTTGACAGTATGACGTGACGTCACAACATTGTTATTTGGAACGCATTGTATAGCATTTGCATCCGTTTAACTATCGCAGTTCGCACTAGTATCGCTGTCGAAACAAAACTGACTCCCTTCTGGTCGGAGAGAGAGGTTTCTAGAAAAAGACGTTTCAAGGCCACTCTAGAAAAATGCAGTCGCTTTTTTTAATTGGTATAATAATAATAAATTTATTTCACACAAAAAAACAGCATTTACATCATAAAACTATGAGGCTTATACAAGGTCAAAATTATATAGGTAGGTAACTCTGACTCCTAAAGTAGGTGTGGGCCTGTAACATAGGAGTCAGTGCTTAGTATAGTGATAGTATAAACGAGTGCTTGACTGCGATCCCACCTGATGGTAAGCAGAGATGCTTCGCGGGTAATGTCATTTTCTAGAACCTTGCGACTTCATGCGAATTTCGGCTCTATTGTGTAAGGCGAAAGATACAAATTTCCATATCAACTACATAATAACAATAGCGGTATAGTTATCGGCACGGATCTTGAGCGCTTGGCGAAAGAGTGCTGATCGCTTTGCTCATCATACACTTATGGCAAAGAAAATGTACACCTATTTCATTTTATTTGTTCTTTTACCTGCTATAAACCATTTTTGGTGACATAATAACCACTAATAAAATATCCAATAATAAAAATAAAATCGATGGATTAAAAATCACGAGTTAATTTATTGGCACGGAAGTGTACTCGTCGTCGTTAGGTACGTGCAGCTAGTGCAGGGAACCAATCACGAGTGACGGCTATGATGCGACCCTCCCCGCTCCCGCGTCTCACTTTATACCACCAAAGAGACCTGGTTTGGTAATCTACTAATATAATGGCGTCATTATGACTTTCCAATGGTCAACCACTGACTCTCCATTGAAAGAAGTAGCATAGAATGGTAATCTCGTACATAATGACAAATTAATGTCTGACGTGTACGGTAATCTGCTAAAATTTTGACAGTTCCTTTGATTACTGATCTACCATTAGAACGTCATTGTGCAGTTATTGCTTTTAGTAAGCTCGATATTGTCATTCTACCACAACTCTATAACGAGATCATTGACCGATCAATGATCGATCGTTATGAATTAGCAGATTACGAACTTTTAGCAAAATGACAATAGGATCGTGTTGGAATGACGAATTTATAAACATAGCAGATTTGGACCCCTGATATTTTACTTCTGCGCAAGTAACAGTCAGCGCTCAAGATCCGTGCCTGCTACAGTTAGCTGCTCTGCTACAACTACTGTTGATTTCTGCAGAGATATGACTTGTTAAAGTTTCACGGCGTAACAATATTGACCGCAGTATATTTCTTTTACGCCTATTGAAAATCATCAAATAATTTCTCTCGCTCTGGTTGGAGAGAGGCAGTTGGCTTTTGCGTTCCAGGGGCGCCGATCCTAACACGTAAAAGAATATTCAGAGTAACTAACAAAGAAGTCAGTTCATTGTTTTAGTTCTCAATTCAGCCGCGTTCTAGAAATGGTCTCACTGTAGTTTATAAGGATGTGCTCGTTTTTTTTATCAATCTAATGACATTTTATTTAGTCGAATTCTCAAAATGTATAATAAATAATGTTTTGTATTATATAATTTAATTGATAATTAAAATCGTGTAATTGTATCGTTTTTAATATATTTTATAATTATATACGAATTTATTGCGATTTCTTGTTTTAATATCACCTATGACCCAACAGCATTTAAAAAAAGACTGATATAAGTTGTCAAAAAATAAAAGGTCCGTTTTGACATTTGTATTTTAACTACCTAGCGACTTAACCGGTGTAGTGTAGCGACTATTAAAATAGCTACTAATAGTAGCTATTTATATATAAGCGGACCTCTAATTATTATTTGATTGTTTTTTTCAGTTTCGTTCCAAGTTACATTCTTGGGTTTTTCTCAAATGTCAACGGACTTTTATTTTTTAACGAGTTTAGGCATTTTCTGAGCGCGATCGCTTAATTGTGAAACTCATCCTTTGCCTACAGAAAGCGGGCATATCAGGAATAAAAAGCAGTTAATTATATCAAACCCGATAAACTTACATAAATGTAATTAATATATCGATTTAAAATGTTTTTTTTTGTTATTACATGTACCAAGATTGGACTTGAATCACATAAATATCGAAAACAATCATATACTGGTATCCTGTCGATTCAGAACAGACACTTAGTGTCGCGATCGGTCTCCGTCTCAGAAACCGGATTATTACCTGTGCAGTGTCGCTAGTTCAACTTTAATGGTGTGCATGTAGTCGTGTCGATAGAGAACTATACATTATTACGTAGCAAAACGGGTGCGGGCCCGGGTAGCTGGCGCGGGTAGCGGAAGCGGCTTGGGTCAGCCGGGCTAAGGAGCATTTTTGTATGGGACGGCGCGGGCGTCCACTTTACGCAGTTTCAGCCCTTATTCCTGAACCACAGGAAAGGAAAATCGCTTTTCACGGATCCGAATTATGTACATAATAAGATAAAACATTGTCTAGTTTAAATGATACCACTCCTATTGGGATTCATCAGAATTATCCCATAAAGCCTACTCTTGGAGTTAAAAATGTAATATAGCAATTTTGACGAGAAAGAAGCCATAGAGGTAAATTACGTCTTTATGAAAAAGAAAACCGCAGACATGATGGTGCGCGCCATTTTTTACAATGTTATTATTTATATATTTGTTTCATTGGCATTCTATCGTGCCCTCATCTTTACATTTACTTAAAAATTAAGCTTAAAAACTACGTGAGTCCACCTCAGACTCAATTTTTTTTATATTGTTATTATTAGTTATTTTTTTATTATTATTATTATTTTTATTTATGTAGTTATTATTTTTTTTTTTTTTAATTGATATAAACCAGTGCTTGACTGCGATCCCACCTGATGGTAAGCGGAGATGCAATCATTGATGGTCAGGCGCACTAGTTTATTAAGAGCCTATTCACTCTAGCCTTGAAGACACCTAAATTAGGAGGTACTTTATTTATACACATTACTTTTTACTTATAATACGATAAAAACTATAGACACATCACACCTTCAATCCAACACCGCCACCAAACGAAACCCCTCAAAGAATCGTTCCCGTCGCCATCTGTTTGCTTAGTGCTACTTTACAGATTGCGTTATAAACAGTTACTTTGAAGAATCTCGCCCAGCGACGGTACTGGACTAAAGGTGCGATATGTAACGTATCAAAATAAACTTATTACTATAGACAAATTGTTTCATAATATACTTATGAATGTACACACAGATAGCTTCTTACATTGATACCAGTTATGTTGTTACCAGTTTATTATGATAAATATATAATTATTACAATTATTATTTTACGACTATGGATTTAGGGTTGGTGGGTAGAGTCTGGGTATTGGGCTCTTCTTGATCTGCCGCCTAGAGTCTTCACTGACCCCATCAGAGCTTCCACGACTGTGGTGTCTCGATGCTGCATGGCCGTCTCAAGGTTGTATTCGAAGACCACTTTAGAAGGCGCATCCATCGCTTTCCGGGCGAAACGGCCCGTGGCATCATCGCATCGGCGTCGTCGGTGTAGTACACACAGCTGACCGTGTGTCTTGACATTGCAACAACTGCATGGGAGGTGCTGTCGTTCCCAAACACGGTTAGCTCATATTCATTTATTACAGAGTTCCAGTGTCTACCTTCCAGCTACATCATAAGATCCGATATATCCGCTCCCCTCCCTTCTTTCAGTCAGTCATCAATTACACGTATAAACAAAGCCATTTTACTTGTTACGACAGTTCTGCTATGATCCTAATATAGTTCCGTTCCATATCTTCGAAGATCATGACAATATTTATATACGACCAATTTGGAAGCATATCTTTAAAAAAAGATCACATTCAGCTGAACATAGAACCTCCTTCTTTTTGAAGTCTTTTGAATTTATTCATTGAAATATACAAAAATTTTATACACTTACATATGAATCTTTAGAAATTACACTAAGAATGACATTAACAGGTTAGCAACAATGGTATTACAATAGGTACTCTTTTCGTAAAGTACATCTGCATTTACAAAAAAATGGATTTCGCGGGTTCAGTTTAAAAAAATACGAAGCAAATTTATTTGAATCAAAATAAAAGCAATTTCAGACAATGATATTCTATCATTGATTTCAGAGCTACATTAATTTAGTCAATTATAACATTTGGTCAATCGTATAATCGACTAAAGCATTTAGTTAGTAACTGTGTGGCAACCCAAGCGATTAAGAAATGTCATTCAAATACCAATCAAACCAATTTAAAAAAAAAAGTTGTGTAAACGATCTTATTATTATTGTTTTGCTTCAAATTATTTGTTTTATTACATAAATTACCGCGAATATGTCTGTAAGATAAGTTGTGTAAGCTTAACCGAACTTCCATTAACGTTTCTAAACTCTCAAAACGCAATTTAATTGTGTAATTAATGTGATGTTTACCGATTTATAATCAGTGTAATTCAACAACAACATTTCAAATCGGTTGAAATGTTACCGATTTTGATGTATAATAACATGGAAGGGAGTTCTAATTCGTTAAATAATACGCCTAATTCTAGTTTTAATCAATACGATGATAGTATTATATTAAATTGTGTGAGAAATCGTAAAAAAGTGACTGAATTGCCGAGTTGCCCGGTGTGTAGTTGTACAATACGTCAAGGGGAACTGGACTCTCATTTAGCATTGGAAGTGGATAGATTACAGAAGTTGTCGGGAACTGGGTCTAAGAGGAAGTTGAGTGCTAATTCTAGTGTTAATTTGGCTGTTCCTGGCTCCAGCACAAGCGCTGAAATACCTGAAGAAGATGTTGATGTATCTGGTTGTCTGGGCAGTGATGTTTACCAAGTAAGTTCGATTTTAAAAAGAAAACAGCTCCATGTTATGGTTTAGAAATGTCTGCTAGAGTTTAACATAGGTTTTAAGTTTTAAAAGTTTTATAAAAACTTGTTGTAAATGTTACTTATTAGACTTACTGATTCTTAGTTGAACAATGTATTGTGTTTTTTCCAACAGGAGTTTTTCCCAGTTGGTAGCACTTACTGGCATTTCTTTTTTCTAAGTGCTAATGAGAACTGTAAAAACATAGCATCTATAATAATTTGATTTTAGAATGTTATTGTTTATGGTTGCAATTATCATTAGTGTTGCTAGGCGTCCGGATGCCTCTGACTGTGTCTGGCGTTTTGGTTGCATGTCCGACCAAATTGAAACAGTGTTGGGCCAGTCTGATTTTATGGTACCTATACTGGTGGTCCTGACAGATATTGCCTTGCCCGAAAGCTGGCTGGTCGCTTTTCGTCAGATTAAAAATTTTGCAACCCTATTGCTGCTCCACCTACTTGGTCCAATTTATTTTCAAACCATGCAGGAGCCTACTCTAATATATACAAACAATTCATCCAAATTGGTCAAGCCGTTTAGGAGAAGTTAGGTAACAAACACAAGTACAGAAGAATTTAAAGATTATTTTTTGGTGGGAAAATCATCGAATGAAAAATTGGGCGGAGCGGGAGATAGTGTCAGACTTTTACTAACTAAAAACCCACTCCTGTTCCTTCGTTGCTTTCTTCCCAAGGCCCCGGGTTTGGCTTTCACACTACCCATGGCCACAGTAGGCCTCGACCCTATTGGGCCCTACGTTTTGCTGACATCTCCCTGAGGTGCACGTGCATGATAAAAAAGACTTGTTTTACTTTAAAAAATAATTATATTGTATTATCTTGAGACTACATAAAGGACTCTTGTCTTTTTACCCAAATGTCCGCCTAAACCGACTGGTCTGTCTGACTTTTCAGTTTTAAAACCTGGCAACCCTAGTTGCAATAATAGTATAGTTCAATAATAAAATTCATTTATCAGTAATTCAAAAATATTTGTGACCAGTTATGTAATACTTTAGGACTAAATAATCATATTCAAAGTTGAATAGATAACATAATTCTCATCAAGAGATATCTGTGATAGGCAGTTCCACTATTTAATATACAGGTACTCAGCTGTATCCGGTTATAGGCCTACCACATGCATAAGTTTCACCACAGTTTTGCCTGCGCAAGCCAATAAACTATATAGCCGTGTACGCACGTACGAACACGAACATAGCAAACACAAATACCAAACTTGAACATTTGGTTTGTTCATATGCACGGCATTTTCGAACACGAACGCGAACATAGTTCAAATTGAGTACGCAGACAACTATCGGCTTCGTTGGAAGTGGTCGATTGTGAAGTAGCGAAAAGATTTTTGGCGTTCGCATTGATTCATAAAGGACTCCGTCCATTCAGAACATACGAATAGGATCACCGCAAACATATGTTTGAGGTGAAGTGGTCGATTGTGAAGTAGCGAAAAGATTTTTGGCGTTCGCATTGATTCATAAAGGACTCTGTCCATTCAGAACATACGAATAGGATCACCGCAAACATATGTTTGACGAACAGAATATTCGATGTTCGTTAGTGATACACACATGCAAACAAGGCATGTGTAACACTTTACTGAACCGACTCATTGTTTCGAAACATTTTAGTGTTCAGAAAGATTGGAACATCAGTAAATGATTAAAATGCATCATTTGGAACAATTGGAACACTGAAACACTCTTTACTTTAAGTGACCTGCAGTCTTTTTAAAATTAAAATTATAACGTAAATAGTGTAATTATATAATTTATGACCTGAACTAAAAACACACAATTAAATAAAACTTGAAGTGTATATGTATATCATCAGTGTCTATATCTTTTGAGTCGATGTTCCAAATGTTCCGTTTGTATCTTTTGAGTCGATGTTCCAAATGATACATATCACTGTTTCGAAACATTACAGCGATTCAGGATGACACATTTTTTCTACGCCTAGTGCGAACCAACTCAACAAGCTTGTCCATTTGTGCATATACGGCTTTAGAGTTTTACCAACCACACTGTGCTCCGTGTCATTTCATAATGCAATGACAATTCAAAATACATGGCTGCTTTTAAATCATCGCTTAAATGAAACTAAATTAATACAAATCTATAATGATTCAGACAGGATGTTTTGAGCGCTGTAAATTTTGTGATTATAGGTATACTAGAATATTTTTATTAAAACTTAAACACAACCTATCTTCAAAATAGGGTTCTATTTTGAGAATAGTTTTGAAAAACTTAGAATGTCAGCCTTTAATAATCATTTTTACAAAACATGATTGAAAAGAGTGTCCATGGAGTTTCTTGCACATTCTTCTCCATCAAAGTTCTCCATAGGGATCTACGCTTTTGAATGATTTACACCTGTAAGACAAATCTTTACTTTTGTGATGTTCGGGGTTACTATGACAATCAAAGTAAGATTGTTTAATTCTTATTTCAGTGTGGGTAAGAGACAGAGCTATACAGGTTGTCTAGCGCCATCTCTTACTCACTCTGGAAATAAGAATGAAACAATCTTACTTTAAACGTCACAGTACAGGTCGTTGCCAGTCATTGATGAAATCTGAAGTTGTTTGAAAATAAACAAAGGACATTACATATTTACGCTGTCATATTTCACGTAAGAGTGTTTTACATAAATAATCGTGAATTTGTCAAACTATTTATATAAAAAAAAAGATAATTGAAAAATAATTCATTTATTTATTTATTCTACACCAATACAAAAATAAAAGGAAACTAAAAACTAAAACACAAACGTACATACAATGGGCGGTCTTATCGCATTCCGCGATCTCTTCCAGGCAACCTGGAATGGACAGTAATTGCCTGGACAAGAAATGGGGCTGTCATTGGTGTAACAAAACCAGCATTAAATAAATTATATTATAATAGATACTCAGATATATACAGATGCTATATAATATATACATTCATAATTATTGAAAACTATAGACAGAAATATGAGTCACGACTATCGATACTCACAGCGACAGGTAATGTTCCCTAACGAGTCTTAAAAACAGGCAACGATTGAGCGCGTATAATTGTGTCTGGCAATTCATTCCACAGACGATTATTTGATATTCATATGCCAGATGATTATTTTATTTGGTCTCACTCATACCCTAGAGTTATGGGATATAAAAAAAACACATCTACTATATAAAAATAAGTCGGGTTTTCCTTCCTGACGCTATAACTCCAGAACGCACGAACCGATTTCCACGGTTTTGCATTCGTTGGAAAGGTCTCGAGCTCCGTGAGGTTTATAGCAAAAAAAAAAAATTCTTCTTTTAATCACCAAACGAAATGTTACATAAAACGAAGCCATCTGGTGGCGAAACGGAGTTCGCCGGGTTTGCTAGTTGTATATAGATATACGATAGTTCCGGTAACGATTACAGAGCTCCATTACATCCCTGATACAAACTATGGGCCTCTTCGGTGCCTTGAATTTTTTTTGTATATTTCCAGCGTGTCCACTCGAACCGTCTCCGTCGCCTCCGCGCCCGCCGCCGCAGCACCCCTCCCCCGCAACACGGCGAGTGTCCTGTCTGCAATACGACGCTCCCCGTCTCCCGCCTGCAGCGACACGCGCTCCGCTGCCTCAAGCGCACGGGCGCTGAGCTAGATGAAGACGTGCCTGACACGAGCTCCGAGGAAGGCAGCATTGATGTGGAGGTAACTTGACACGTTCCTTGGGGTGGGGTAGATATTGGCTGATTACGTCTCCAGCAGCTAGGGTCAACATGTCCGCTCTCGTCATCGCAAAACAACATTTGCAGGGTTATCTAGTTCTACAATAAAATTCTCAGCTCCAATTTACCGAGATCGCGTCTGGTCCGATGACCCCATATATTTTCTAGTTGCGCAGACACTTGCAGTACAAAACTACACCAATTTTACCTCACAATATCCACTAGGAATCAATTTGCAAATAATAAAAACACCTACTGAACTTCTGCCCCCCGCCAAGCAGCCAAGTTACGATCGTTTCGTTTGCGTCGAACGCCTCGAGTAGGCCACGTCTCTGATTCCTTTGTTCTGACCACGTGACTGAGCGTTGAGATGACGTCAGAACAAAGGAATCGGAGGCGTGGCCGACTCAAGGCGTTCGACGCGAACGTAACGATCGTAACTTGGCTAGGGAGGCTGGTGTCCGCAACTCTACGACTAAAGCTAGAACTAAATTAGGACGACGCAGACGTGGACCACGATAATTTGTACGTAGAACGACGTCGCGTGGCGTGGATCTAATGCAGCTCTACAAGTCTAGTTACCATATAAAATTTATGGAGATCGATGCAGTGTAGTTCTAGCATGAAGCGCATATTTTGCGTACGGGTGGGACAAATGTGTCATTCGATCCACCCCAGCTCCTCAGGGAAGCAGCGCCTTAGTGTTACTGACCATTTCGCGGAGGGTACCTGGGTATTGATGTACACCTTATCCTGTATCCAGTGACCATTGGGGAGCAGATGAGCTGCTGTCTCGTTCTCCTTCTCCATGCAGGCTCTGCAGAGTGTGCTGTCTGTAACTCTAATAACAGAGAGGTGCTTATTAACAGCCTGCGACGGATATATCCGAAAAACGCTCTCGCGTTTATTCCGCCAGGGTTGCACATCCACGACCAAATACTCCAGCCCGTCAACTCTTCTGTCATCTATGAGGATTGAAGAGCTAAACGAGATGGAGTACCTAGTCTCAAACGCGCTATCCTGGTGATAAGGATACAAAAACACTCGTCGAAGCCAACCAACGCGACGTGTAACGGTCTTCTATTTTTCAGAACGACGAGCCCACAACAGGGTTTGGCGCTGAATACCAGTGGTGCGGCGAATGGAGGGTGAGAGCTACTGCGCTGCAAGACTCCGAGGCCAGGGCTGCCACCTGTGTGCGGAGAGCGTCCAACGATCAGGCGCTGGTGAGATAAAACTTCAATTTAAAAGATAATACCCTTAACCCAATTTTTTAAATTTATAATGTAAAGTACGAAATGTGGGATTACGAATCATGCCCTTTCACCTCCCATAATGAGGATCAATAGCAAATCCGATTTTTACTAAGTACATTGTGTGTGTAATAATTTACTGAGCATTTAATTTTTAAATTATTAAAATCCGACAAGAAATGGTGGATTTATTAAAGTTTTTCTGAACAACTACTTGGAATCGCGCGCTCTCGCTGGACTGTTTACGATGATGTCATCTTTCATGATCCGTGCGACGAACGGCCTGATCGTATTCATTCGCCGGTGGAGACCGATCGTGACAGATGACGCCAGAGCGAATCGCTTTATTCTCGGACACGTGTCTGGAACTAATACACTAAAATTGCTGTATCTTCGTCATTTTTGGTCCGATTTAAATAATTTCTTCACAGTATTTAATGCTTTTTTGACGCTATAAGTCTGCATACTCCACAAAAATTATTAATGATCCTCATTGTGTAGAGGTAGCGCATACAACATACGCACTGTAACTAGCGCAGGCTTACTAATGTATCCACAAAGCGAGCAGGACACACGCTTCTCCACTTTTTCCACGAAGCAGTAATGCTAGTGATATAGACGGGCGTATACGTGTGGGAACGCCTCAGCCGCCGGGACCCCGACCCCGATGGGCTAGTAGGAACCGTCCGGACCGAGCCTCTCGGGCTTGTCGACGGCGCGTAGTGTTCCACGCACATCTCAAAAAAGATTTTGATGAAATCTTTTCCAGCCAGGGCCTAGAAAGGCCGAAGCCTTCAGGGGTCATAGTTTTATGGGTTGACTTCCGAAAGGGAAGCCTGGGGTCTTGGAATGCAAGACACCTTAAAAAAAAAGCCCCCGTTTCTCACCTGTACTGGTAATAACTATAGTCTATTCACATTAAGAAAATAGTGATACATCAGTTCAAATTTTTAGGAATCCATACCCAAAGGGTAAAACTGAACCCTATTACTAAGACTCCGCTGTCTGTTCGTCTGACTGTCTGTCTGTCCGTCTGTCACTAGGCTGTATCTCATGAACCGTGATAGTTAGACAGTTGAAATTTTTACAGATGATGTATTTCTGTTGCTGCTATAACAACAAATACTAAAAACAGAATAAAATGAATATTAAAGGGGGCTCCTATACAACAAACGTGATTTATTTGCCGTTTTTTGCTGACGGTGCGGAACCCTTCGTGCGCAAATCCGTACTTAGTCGGTTTTTATTTTTTTAAATTGATAGAAAACACGTCCGCACTGTATGGGCTCGCGTGGTGTATTACGGCCCATTCCCTCTCCTAGAGAGGAGGCTTAGTGGCGAGTATAAGGATAATTATGCCATGCTTATATACGTAATTTGTGTGAATTAGTTACATTTCCACTCATTTGTTGTGCTGTAAGAGCATTGGTGGTCGAGTGGTAACGGCACTTACGAGTTGTAGGTCGTGGGTTCAAACCCAGCCAGGCGCATTACTTTGTGTAATTTATTTCATCACCACTGCTCTCAAAACGGTGAAGGAAAACATCGTGAGGAAATCCGGCATCGATTTGTCATTTTGGATGTTTTCCTTCAACCAAAAATTCGCAGACATGAGACATCCATCAATCAACCCGCAAAGTGCCCACGTGGAGGATTACGGCCTATTCCCTCTCCTAGAGAGGAGGCCTGAGTCCCAACAGTGGGAACATTAAGGCCGACAATGCAATGCAATGCTTGTGCTGTATGTTTCAGGTTGTAGATGGTGATGAAGATACGGAGCTGTATGGTCCTCCTCAGTACTCACCATCGAGGATCGCGCCTGATGTTAGTATTTATTGAACTTTGAATATAGCATAGGTAGAATCATCATCATCTCATCATCTTCCTGCCCTTGTCCCATCTTATTTGGGGTCGGCGCAACACGTTTTTTTCTTCCATTCTATCCTGTCAACCGTCATACTATCACTAACTTCCTTTTCATAACTAACTTCCTTTTTTTTTTCTTTTTTATTAGCATAGGTAGAATAATAATAATAATATTCACACAACTATTACACAACGTCGTCTAGTCCCAAGCTTGTTATTTTATATATAATAGCTATATTATATCTATGTATAATTTTAATCTAATATTTACTTTATTAATTTGCAGTACACCTCAGACTACCCCCCTTATCTACTTTACTTTCCATCCTTACAGTCCACCCTAAGGTAGTCTGGTAGATATCGCTGTCAGCGATAAGACCGCCTTTGTACCCATAGATTTAATTTAGTGTAAAAGTTTTGTTATTATTTGGTGTACAATAAAGTTTATTCTATTCTAATTGCAGGCGGAACTTACCCCAGCGGAAGACCCGACGGACAGTCAGGAACCCCCACACGAAGAGAGCAGTGAGAACGACGCGATAGCGCCCGCACCCAGCAACAAATGTAACGGGCTTGTTGAAGCTAGCGCGGAGGTGAGCGTTATACGACCGACTTACAAAACAAATCATCATCGTCTTCTGCTCCTGTCCCGTGTTATTGGGGGCACTAGTGTGGCAATAGAACTCTGCACATTGTACGAATCCGACAGCTGTCACCTGTACCATCCTATACCAATTGCAGTGTAGCCGAGAGAAATCATTCAATGACTTCTCACGCTATAGGGTGGAGCGAGAGGGTGGAGTGTTAGACTTTTACTCACTAAACCTACACCTTCAGTTATCCTCTGCGTTCTAGGACCACGCGCTTTCTTTTAACGAGACTTAGAAATTCGTGTATTAAATTCTATTCTTTTCTTTTCAGACGAGAATTCAAGCATTAAAAGCAAGAATCAAAGATTTGGCGAGAAGAGCTCAGGGCGCTGGAGAGGTAAATACATAATTCATTTAATTTAAAAAAAAAAATCTACAATGTTTTGCAATAAATGGATACATTTTCTGCAAGGACAGCCTTTTCGGCAAACTTAAAGAAAGTATATTTTTCCTAAATAGATGCACAATTCATTACAAAAATATAAAAACAAAATTTCCCTGACAGGCCATATGTGTATCGGGCATAACTTTGTTGCACTATATGACCATAGACAACACAATTGTCTAGGTTATCTGTTGCATTTTGACGCCGACCTCAACAGAGACAAACATAAATAAAAATAAACCAAAATATAAAAGACAATAACATAATTTTAACAATAAAAACTAAGTATCAAAGTTGTGCGTCTCATCTTAGCAAAAATAGGCCGTTGCTCAGCATATACCGTGACGCTAGGCAAATCCAGCCATCTACGGTGCTGGTTTTCGCTGAGGTAGTCAATCTAGGTATATTTATAAATATATAAAAGGAAAAACTGACTGACTGACTGACATATCAACACACAGCCGAAACTACTGGGACTAGGAGTGTATAATTTTGCACAAAGTTTCTTTTTATGACGCAGGCGAGCACTAATAAAGGATTTCCCAAAATTCACCCCCTAAGGGGATGAAACGAGGTCCGAAGTTTGTACGGAGCTACGGACAAACCTCCTTTTACATGGGCGAAGCCGCTGGGAAGAAGCTAGTCAAATCTGCTTGAACGGTTTGCATGAAATTTTGTGTGGGTCTCTGGATTGTTTGAAAATACAATTGAACCCGTTAGGTGGCACTGCAAACGAGTTTTTTTTTTTTACTGGCAGAACAACAGGCCGCTAGTAATATCATAAAACTAAGTCCCTCACCGCGTTTATTTATCTGTTCGTGAAACGGATTTTCATGCCGTCAGACAGAGTGATTCATGTGGAAGGTTTAGGTGTATAACATATGCATATTATAGTAAAGAAAAGCCGAGAATTTCAAGGATTTCTAATACTCGTACGAAGCTGGGGCGGGTAGCTTGTTTTGTACTACGAACGTGATAATCAAATGCCGGTTTACAAGACTTTCTTTACCACAAAACATATAACCTATTACTATGTATAGCATTAGCATCCGTTTCACTATCGCTAGGGTTGTTAGAACATATCGCTTGTCACATGTCACAGTTCACAGTCGTGTCGTTGTCACAACACAACTTTCGATCGGGTATGTCGCTTTTATACAACTATTCAGGAATATTCCAGAGAAATACGTTTCAAGGCCACACAGAACAATGCATTTGATTCGTTGGGACCTATATAAAAAGAAAAAAATTCTAGAAGCTCGCGACCTTATTCGAATTTCGACTCTATTGTATAATACTGAAGGCACATATTCCCTTATCAACTAATAATAATAGAAGTACCTTTCAATCTAGACGTTTTAATTTATTTGACGCTACTTTTGATTTCGGCGTAGATATGACTTATTATCCATCTCCTAGAGAGAGGAGGCCTGAGTCCCAGCCCCGCGTTCAAAATTAACCAGAGTAGGGTAGGGTCTTTACTCTAGCCATTCAAAAATACTTCAAGTTGCAACCCAGAGTCGTTCTTTTATAACTCAAGTAGCTACCCTAGAGTTAACCCAACTAACTCTAACTCCGAGCAGGCTAGGTTGGAGTAAACGGCAGGAATGACAGTTGAACTCTACGTTCGCGTTCAAAAATGCGAGCGTAGAGTATTGTCGCGCTCTGCGACGGGGTTTCTTCAGGAATAGGGGCTTGATCCCAATGAAATGCTTGAAAGACTTTATACTTTTCTTCAATAATTTAAGATATGTACATCGCGCCACCAAGGTTATGTCAGAACTGAAAAAACTAGACATTTCTTTGTTCTACTCAATTTTTAAACCTATTCTAGAACAACAAAATCCTTACGAGTATATTTTACAAGCCAGTTCTTTAATCTAACTCATGCGATCTCCTTTCGATATCACAGTATCTAACCTGATGACGTCATTCGAGTTAACTCTAACCTCATTTTTGAACGCAGGGCTGTGGGAACATTAGAAGCCTGATTATCCTATGACTTTCTAAAGTTTCTCGTCCTAACAGTTCTATTTAGTGACTAACACCTGCATATTGAACTTTTCAGATGAAATGCCTGATATGTTTAGATCAATACACGTCGCCGACTGTCTCCATACAATGCTGGCATGTCTACTGCGAGGTAAGCTTCATATTTTTTAGGGTTCCGTACCTCAAAAGGAAAAACTGATCCCATATAGGATCACTTTGTTGTCCGTCTGTATGTCTGTCAAGACACTTTAACTCGAGAACACGTGGAGGTATTAAGTTTAAATTGAAACCTTATAGTCAGGTCTGTGGTCTCTTGAATCTGTGAAAAAGTCAAACCTCTAAGTTAATGAAAAAAAAAGATAGGTAAAAACGTTTTTCGACACTCAATGGAATCAAAATTCCCAATGACCCAAAATCCTGAAATTTGGCATAAAGCAATATCTTATAGCACAGGTAAAGGAATAAATCTGAAAGTGAATTTGTTGTTACGTCACAAAAAAAAAATATTTTTTTTGCGATTTGGAAAAATCTTCGAGACATTCGGGAATTGAACTATTTAAGTAGGTAAGTTTTTACGGAACACTCAGAGCGCGAGTCCGACTCGCACTAGCCCGTTTTTTTAATTACTGCAGTCTGTGCTCGTTAAGAAAATACTTACTCATCCGTGCATTTTTTACAAATAGATGGGCTATTCATTTTTAAAATTAACTAAAAACGTGTCCGTACTGTTTGAAGGGCTTACTTAAACTGGTAAATGTGAACACGGCCTTCTAATTTATTTTGATCTAATTGGTTAACAAGCGTGGCTAAGCTGAGAGTGGAAATAAAAAAATAACTTGTCCCCCTCTGAGAGGAGCGAGAGGGCTGTCCGATTTCTACTGACTAAATCCCTCCTTGTTCCTTCAGTTACCATTTGAGTTCCAAGTCGCCGTAACTGTTACTAACGGTACAAAAAAAAAGCAATATAATATAATAACTTTTCAATTTTCCAGGTGTGCTGGCTCCAATCACTGCGCGCGAAAAAAATCTGCCCCCAATGCAACGCGATCACCACTGCACAGCACTTGCGAAGAATTTACATGTGAATAAGTATATTGTAAGACTAGGTAGATATTATACTGAAAAAAATAAAGACGTTGTGCGCTCAAAACCACACTGTAGAAGTGGGAACTTCATCAAGGCGGGGTTAATCGTAATCGTTCGGGTGAACTCGGCTCGAGTCGGCCTAACTAACCCGACGGAGCGTTACATAGCCGAGCGTAATGGCTCACGGAACGCTTTTATAATACTAAATCGTAATTGTTCGGGTAAACTCGGTTCGAGTCGGCCGATCTTACCCGAGCGAGCGTTATATAGCCGAACGTGATGGCTCACGACACGCTTTAATACTAAATCGTACTTGTTCGGGTAAACTCAGTTCGAGTCGGCCGAACTTACCCGAACGAGCGTTACACAGCCCATTGTGGCTCACGACACGCTGTAAGGTGAAACTGCCAGGGTAGTCCGCGAAATTCATATTTTCTCCAATTTTTTTTGCATTTTGCAGGCCTAGAGTCAAATTTTATAATGATTAAAATTTTTGAAGTTCGTTTAATTTTTTTTTTAATACTTTTATGTGTATTATTTTAAAATTGTTTTTAGTGACAGTATGTTAAATTTTATATGTCTTTTGCATTGTCTACATGGTAAAATATGGCTGGACCTGTTTCCTATTCTTTTCTTTAATTTTTCTCTGTTACCCATATTTGCAAAAAAACAATCTTTTCTTTTTCTTTCTTTTTCTCTTGATATCTTTATATTTTTCATCAACATACAACTTGACACTGACCTGCAAAATGCAAAAAAAAATAAGATAATTTGATTTTCGCGTATTCACGTTAAGAAGATTTTCACTTTGATGATGTATACTATATAAATAATATCGCACCAATAATCTAAGGGGCAGGTTTGGCACCATCTGTGCCTCTCATCGGAGACTTAAAGCCTCAGATTAATTAGGGGACAAAATGTCCCCTATGCCTAGTATAACGCGCAACGCTGTCAAATCGGTCCAAAATTATGTCCGAACGAAAATGCATCGTAAAATGTTGATAGGAACGTTACATCATTTTGGAGGGGGACATTTTGTCCCCAAATGTTGCTGAAGCTTTTATAATAGCCAGTAATGTTGTTCAATTTTGTTTCTCAATGAATTCAAGCCCCTCCATTGTAGTAAAGGGTATTGCTCAATAAATATTTGGGTTGATGAAGGATAAGTCTGATTATAGCTATGATTTGTAATTATTACATCCGGTTTCTGAATTTAGAATTTGTGGTTGAGGCTTTGTTAAAATCTATTTTAGCCTAAATTTCTGATGGGATTTAGACCTTTCGTGTGTTTTAAGACGTTGGTCCACGTTCGAAAACTCCACTTTTTTGTGGTGGGAAATAATAATAATCTATACTTATAATAAATCTGTAGAAGTGAAAATTCTGTACATTGAAATATCAAAAAAATAAATGGGAGGAGGTGTTACTAGACCGACAACGAACCCAAAAATGTGATTAAAAAAAAATTTTGTCTGTTTGTTCAGGCATCACGCAAAAACTACCGGTTCGATTACGATAAAACTTGGTATAATTATTCTTTAATATCCTGCGCACCACACTGGGTACTTTTTATCCCGGAAAAGTATATACAATAAAAACCAGCTTAATTTTGCGGTTCGATCCCTAGACCCGATTACTATACCAATAGAAAATAATAAGTTTGTCGTAGGTTACGTCACCAGTAGTGGAGTTCATTAAAGGGCGCTGCAAAGCATACAATTCAATGACTATCACACAAGACGAAGATAACAAATGATATTTCATATTTTCGTATCTCAAAAAACCTAATAATACCATTTTCGACTTCTACGCGGACGAAGTCGCAGGCAAAAGCTAGTTTATTAATAAAATACAACATTTGGTCCAAAATATTTGTTAGTAATTCTTATATCTACATTAGTTTCATCAAGCACTAGTTTATATTATTTGAGAAAAAAAAAACACTAAACTAATTATGTTGAACAATATTTCTAGTGATCCTACTATGACGTGAAAAAAAATGGCGCACACGATAGGTTAAAATAGAATTCGACAAGGTATCAACAACGAATACTTAAGTTCAGAAAGTGGTGCTTATTATTTTGTATATCATGTAAAAAGAAACGACCATTTTTATTTTATATAAATGTCTTTGGAATTATTTATGAGTTCCTGCTGTTTCAGTTTATAGTTTACTCACAAAAGAGAATGCTCAAAAAAACAGCTCCGGAAGAAACGAGATTTATTTCAAATTATCAATAATAATAAGTATTAAAACAATAACCAGCTATTATCGTGATCCTCACTTGCAAAACTTATAAAAAATGCCAGTTTTATTATTCAGGTTTCGATTTCATAATTTTGAATAAAGTATTGAAACATAATTATTCATATTTTTATATCGGTGCCTGAAAAAGTAAAAAACTAAAACCTGACTACGACGATACCAAACGGCGTATTTATCTCCACTTTTATTTTTTAACTCATTACTTTTTGTCAGTTAGAGCGCGCCATATCGAGTTTTGTGACACGTCACGTAGCCTATTTTCAGCGGACAATTAAGACGGTTCTAACGATACCTCATACGTCGAGTTCTGATAAGTAGATTAGGAGCTATGAGAGGACAGATGAAAATACATAATATATATAGCCTGTCAAAATCAAACCATCAAGCTTTACCGTAGTCGGGTAAAAATAAAATTAGCAATTTTCATTATTTTGCAAGTAAGGATGACGATGAAAACCGGTTATTATTTTAATACTTATTATTATTGATAATTTGAAATAAATTTCTTTTCCCCCGGAGCTGGGTTTTTTTTTTCTTCGGAGCCAGAGCATTCTCCTTTACGTTAACAAAATAGTCTACCATCGGATCAACTGCAAAGGCGTAATTTATATTGGGGTAAAAATTAAACCATTATTATTACAGTAAACATTTTATTTCACAGTATTTTGAAATATAATTATGAAGTATTTAATTTCAAAATTCAGTTATAATCGTCAGAGTTTTTTGTAATTTTTTTTGTGTTCAAAGCACATTTATGAAATCGGAATATTTTGCAGGTAAACCATAAATGTAAAATTATTTTTTATGGACCAATTAAAAAAAAAGAATGATTTTCTGAAAATTTTAATTTTAATGTGCGTTCCGTTTTCATTTATATGTTCTTCCTGTTCGTTAACCTATTAATCGTGTACGTCGGATAAATCCGACAAACACTCTCGTTCATTCCGCCAGGGTCGCACATCCACGACCAAATACTGGCATCTAGTCAGCTCTTCCGTCACCTTATGGGGATTGAAGAGCTAAAATAGATGGAGTACCCAGTCGCCAACACACGACCCTGGGCGAATAGGATACGAAACACTCGTCGGACGAACCGACGCAAGCGGTTAATGGTTGAACGACCCGCCTTGGTGAGAATGTCTATAGAATAAGTTCAATTACAGGCAGCAGTAAAGTTTTCAACGATACGCCTTCTAAGGAAATTACAATAATAGAATATAGTAGCTAGCGTTAGGAATTATTACTATGTAAATAAAATTTATTTTTTTCTATGAATTTTGTGTTTGATTTGAGTTTCAAACAACATTATGCCGGGTACAGACTACTGTAACCAGGGGCGCCGGCTTTTAGAAAACCTCATGGGTGCCTCATGCTCATTTGATGACTCGAAAAAGTGGAGATGTGTGAGAAGAGAAATGGACGCTGATCGACCGACAAATAAATAAATGTCCAAATTACATACTGCGGAACAACGAAGGTACAACAAACACCCAGACCCAACACAAATATCTGTTTCATCAATAAAAACATTTGTATTGGTGCAGGAAACGAACCCGCGACCCTTGCGTCTATAACCAGTGGTGTGCTAAACGGATGTGTGTGTGGTAATGAAAAAATGCCTATCCCTAAAAGGCGATTACTGATCTGTTTCTTGATGTCTATTCTCAGGGGTGCTCGGCACCCACTGTTTATTTCTCATAGGTTCCCGGCGCCCCTGGCTGTAACGTAACATGTAATGAAAGGCAACATGAAAAGAGCATTTCATAAGTGTGGACGCAGCGCGCGTACGAACCGAGCGTGTACACAAATAGTCGGTGCGTGTGTCGTATGCTTGCCCCGCCGCGGAAACCGGATTGTAACCTGAGCAGTGTCGCTAGTTCAACTTTAACGGTGTGCATGTAATCGTGACGTAGCAAAAAGTGCGCGGCGAGCCGCGACGGAGCACTTTTGTATGAGACCGTGCGGGCGACCACTTAACGCAGTTTGGGCCCTGTAACCGGGGTGGATTTACCAGCAGGCTGAGAAGGCTTGAGCCTAGGGCGGCAGATTTGGGGATCGATGATCGATGATCAAATGTATCGCGTAAGCCACTACACTCCATTCACGTTAAGATTAGACGTTAAAGCAACCCCTTTTTACTACCCGTTCAACCGATTTTGAAGTCTATTCCGTAGGCATAAGAATGGCAATAAAAGCAAAACCGTGGTTACAAACCAACTATTTAATGCAGCCGGCATTTATCATGACACCAACGCAATAGAAGTCAAAATCGGTTGAACGGACAGTAAAAAAAGTTTGTCCTTGAACGCCGATTGTACATACGTCTGTACAACTTGAATGACCTTGAAAAATTATAAATTGTCGTATTGTACACACGTTTGTACGATTTTTTTAGCCGAAAATTTTGGTTTCTATATCTTTGGTTTTTCTAGAAAAATCCAGAAAAAGTATTTTTTGTTTATTGATTTATTTTTTTTGGTGATTTACGTAAAAATGCGCAATTGCGTTATAATAATACCCCCCGCGCGCGAGAGGTTAAATGTCTATAATAATCCCCCTTGGACGCCCCCTGGTATTACTATTACGCAATTGCGCATTTTTACGTAAATCACCAAAAAAAATAAATCAATAAACAAAAAAAACTTTTTCTGGATTTTTCTAGGAAAACCAAAGATATAGAAACCAAAATTTTCGGCTAAAAAAAATTCGTACAAACGTGTGTACAATACGACAATTTATAATTTTTCAAGGTCATTCAAGTTGTAAAGACGTCTGTACAATCGGTATTCGAGGGGAGTATCTAGACATTGAACAAATAGACTGGCTGACAGAATCAACTGAAACTTGCAACATGACTGTTTAGAATCAGAAAGGCTTCTTCAATCGTTGGTCTCCGCACTGACCAGGGTTTCTACTCCATCACCACCATCCGGCTGAAAATGTAAAAGATACGCGTTCATTTTTAATGTTTTTATTGCTGCTATGTGGATGGAATGGAAGAGGGAGATCAAAGAATAGATGGATGGACTGTGTGATATGAAAGGCAATGGAGTCAAGTGACAGCCGCAGAGTACTTTGTAATATACGTTAGCCTGACAGTTGACAGAAAAGATTAGAAAAAAAAACTGGCCACGTGCGAGTCGGACTCACAGACGAAGGGTTCCGTGAATAATGAAGTGTAAAATACAGTTCTTTTATTTTTATAGGCGTGTTTTCAACCGTTTAAGATTAAGACTTAGATTATATACCTCTAGATGTAGCCATAAGACTGTAGCGAAGTGCGGACGCGAGAAGCATACGTACGAACTAAGTAAGAAAATTGAGACAAAACATAACAAGCTATGTCTCATTCGACGTGGCCGGTTTTTTGCTTGGCGAACTTTAATAAGTTAGCCTGTCACTGTCATTGAGAGGTCGACTCGAGTCAATTTTTATGTTTTTAGAAAAGTAATAGTTTTAGTGTATGTATGAGAAATAAACTCCAATAGTGTTTTTTTTTCGGTGGGAAAGTCATCTTATGACATCACCCGCACTTGGGCGAAGCGAGAGATAGTGTCAGACTTTTACTGGATAAAAACCTACTCCTGTTCCTTCGCTGCCTTTCGTACCACGGCCGAGTCTTCCTTTCAAAATCAGACCCTTGGCCCCAGTAGGCTTCTACCCTACTGGGTCTACAGTAAGTTTTTAGTGTATTTCAATGGTCATATTTATGGAACAGTTTACTTAATAACCTCATTGAAGTTTTATAGTTCTGACTCATGTGCGGCTACGAGGTGGCTACATCTAGAGGTATTTAAACTATAGGTTTAAAAGGATTTATTTGGGGTTTTAAACGGCAACACTTTATTTAAAACGTTTAAGGTCGGTTGTTTTACATCTATAGTCGACAGTGGCGGGGTAAGATCTAAATCTGATGTGAGCAAGGTACATTTTGCGAGGCCTTCTGGTGGCGTAAGAAGAAGGATTTTTTCAAATATATCACAATCGAACAGTGCGAGCCTGACGTAAACATAAAACTTCCACTGTTGGGTATAGGCCTCCCCCAAGTATCGCTATAATGAACAGTCCTGTGTGTCTCGCATCCACGGATTCCTGCAACCCTCACCAAGTCATTGGTCCAACTTGGACGGAGGAGGAGGGCTAGGAGGCCTTCCAACGCTGCTTTAGTGGCAATGGGCAGGGCACATTGCTCGCAGAACATATGGCCATTGGGGCTGAAAGGACCTGGAGTGACGACAGCGTACCGGAAGACGCAGCGTGAATAGGTTAACTTCTTTTAATTACCATTCCTACACTAAGTTATAATAATACCTTTGTTGTCTCACGCAAAACTGATTAAGAACCAAGAATACTCAGGCTGTATTAGAGAATGACTAGAGACAAGGCTTTTAAGTAATATAGTTTCAAGTCAGGTGCGAGGCTCCCGGACCGCGAGGCCGTAAGCGGTGGCCCACGTCGCCCACGACTTGCGCCGCCTCAGATAGTCGACAAAGTAAGTTCCCTATACTCACTTGCAAGTCAGCCACTATCAAAGGCTGGTCGTCTTCTCTTAGCACAGTCTCTCCGTCCAGTTTCTTCAGGTTCGGCAACCTTCGGGCCGCTTCGGAACGCCAAGCGTCGAGCTCGCACGCGTCGTAGAGAGGATTGCCGACGAAGAGTAGGTCTTCCAGGTGGGGTAGTTCCTGCAACACATAGTTGATAAAAATCATGAGAGAAAAAAAAAACAGTCATAAATTATTTTTATTACAAACATGTACCTCCCTTCTTTCACGCGAATTTGGACTCTATGTTTAATTCTGGAAGGTACGAATTCCCATATCTACCTACAAACCTACCTACTAAACCTTATTTAATAATAATAGTGGTAGGTACTTTATGTTGAACTTTTCTAGATCTTTCCAGACTTGAGTACGTATTTCTATTCTAGAAGTTTCATGAAGCAATGCGTTTTAATTATTTGATCTTAGTCTTGATTTCGATGAATATATGGCGTGTTCAAGTTTCACGGCGTAACATTATTATTATCTCCTTCCATAGCCTCTTCCCAACTAGCCTGGGATCGGCTGCCAGTCTAACTGGATGTGCTCGTGGTTTGACATGGAGCGACTGCATATCAGACCTCTACAACCCAGTTACTGCAGGCCACACTATAGTCTTTGGATATGCTCAGATTTTCTGGCAACTGACTACCTAAGGTGTAACGACTGTAAAAGATTACGTTACATTCTTTACGTTACGGACCGACTGCGGGCGTCGCGCACCTGTGCCATACGGAGCTTGTTCGTTGCCCTCCATCACGTACTCTAACAGCCCCTACAGCCCAGGCGCTCAATCTGCTGAACGCCCTGGATTGCTCAAGAACCTAAATTTGACATATTTTTTTATAGCAGTAAAGAAATGATAAATGTTTGTATAAAATGTTTTAGTTCATAGATTGTTGGTTTGTTGGCTCGCTTTGGTGCATACTGTAAGTATAGCAAGCAATGGATAAATAAATAAATAAATAAGATCTATAAATAAAAACCGGGACTAACGGCTTTACGTGCTTTCCGAGGCACGGGGTGTCAGTAATATCACAAAATAGATAGGTACAGAAGTCAATCTCATGTATGTACTTCACTTTTTACTCGACTACGGCCAAAGCCAAAGGAGGGTTATGATTTTGAGTGTGAGTATGTTCATCTGTTCCCTTATAGCTTCTAATCTACTTATCGGAACTTGGCATATGAGGTATCGTTAGAACCGTCTTAATTGTTCGCTGAACATAGGCTACGTGATGAGTTACAAAACAACTTAAATAACTTTGAATTTAAACAACCGTTCACTGAACAGTTAGAATAAGGTTTTTTTAGGTTCATTTTTCCACAAAAAATTCACAGACGCGTGTCTCTCAAATGGATAGCACTTGAGCTCGCATTGATCTGAATTGACCCGAGATATCGTGTCCGTGAGCGGTGTCTGTGTGCGTTGCTCGAGCGCGCTTTGTATGTAGATTGACTTCTGTACCTATTTTGTGGTAATATCTTGCTAATAACCGCCGTTAGTGTTTTGACAAATAATAATAATATTGTAAATACCTGCAGCTTATTAAATTCGCTCCACTCCTTCACGAGGTTATTGCTCATGTACAGTACTTTAAGACTCCTCAATACATGGATACCTTTGAGTTTCTCTATAAGATTGTACGATATCCACAGCTCTTCCAAACTATCTCCTAGAGGTTCCTGCAATCATTTATAATCTCATTGAGAATGCCGCGCGAACGTTTACTTGCACGCTTAGGGCGGAATTCACCAATAAAATTAAACTCGTTTTAACGTTTGGCTCGCATAATCGCGTTTAGCCGCTGTCACTAGTGTCACTTGTCTGTATTTTCCTTTTGTTGTATTTTTACAAGTGACACTAGTGACAGTGGCGATTATGCGAGCAAAACGTTAAAACGCGATTAGTTTTATCCCTTCCAATGGGGGTCCAAAGTTTGTATGAAGAAACCGACATTCACGCGGGCGAAGCCGCTGGCAGATGGTAGTTTATTCATTTAGCCTGTACCATATTTCCATAAATTAAGTGATATTTTGGGATCTAAACAAACGCTAAACTTACTAAACTTTGCTGTTTATGAACATTATTTATTGAGATCGACCTTTTCTAAGAAGCCTTTTATGTATTTGTACTAATAAAAAGTTTGTGATGTATAATCAAAGGTTCTTTCTTACCATTCCCGTGAATGATTTGATATAATTTCTGCCAAGAGACAAAACTCGAAGTTTCTTGAAAGTGTTCAACCCTGTGACCTTCTCAATCATATTTGTAGACAAACTTAATTTCCTGCAAATCAATTGATAAATATTGATATTTAATGTAAGGCATCGGGCATAAAAAGGAGAATTTTAATGTACCGAAATGGCAGAGCCGTAGCTACCGCCCTATCAGTGATGGGCCATTGGACTACACAGGCCCTGACTGACGACTTATGCATAAAATCGTAACTGATATCCAATACCTTAAATTCTCTTTATTAATAAGAGACCCATAGTGAATAAATAACAGTGATAAACAAAATCGAACATCCTGTATACACTCTGGCAATTTCTGATAATAGGCTTCATACACAGCGCGCCAACAATACATAAGGCGAGCGAAGTACCGGGTATATAGTATCGAGACTTATTAATAGTCTACCCTCAGAAAAAAAAAATATTACACACAAAAATATCAAATGCAAATTTAAGCAATATTACTTAAGTATTATTTAAGAATGTTTTTTTTTTAACTTATTTAAAGACCTAAGGTTTTTATAAATTGTTATCGGCAATAACGTACATGAAAATCCTTTTGTATAGTTTCGATTTTGAGATAGATTCATGATAGCACACCTTAGTGGTTTTTGGTTGCTATTTAACTTAGAACATTCTGTATTCTTTTGTATTAATGATAAATTTAAAAAAAAAATGATTATATGATAGGGTTTTCAATTTAATAGCTCGCTCAAATCGATCTATAATTTTCTACATAACATATCAAGATAAACTATCCTAGCCCAAAATGCTCCAATAAACTAAATAATATTCAACTAAGACTTGTCCTATGCCAGTTAGAGTAATCCCATATCCTCCCTCTCCTCAGTTCGTTCTCATAATGATGACAAAACCACTTTTTCCATTTATTTTCACATGTTTGTAATCAGTATGGACGAAATCTAGCCCAGTTACACTGGCCATTTCCTTCATGGCCTTATCGTGACTCCGTTTCGCTATACCAGGGCTACAGTTAAGTGGGTCAAAACACCCTCAAAAATGTTTGTTACAAGGCCCGTTGGGATTCCTAAAGGCCAAAGTCCCAAGTTGGGAGTAGTTATGCCAGTACTAAATAGTATACTATATATTAAAAATAATTGTTAACAAGTTTGCTTAATCTCTACAAGTACTGTTCCTGTTTCTAACATTCCTTCTTTGATTGAAAGCTACATTATCGTCTCATAAGCTGCTTTTAACAAAAATAATAAAATTGCATACAAGGCGAGCCAACAGGTTCAAGAAGAGTTGAATTTCGCGGGCTATGAAAAGCGTGGCAAAAGAACGCGGAAAAGGACTTAAATATGACAGTTGTCAAAGGGTTACCAGAAAATAAAACAACCTCGTTAATAGAATTTCGACTGAAACTAAATCAGTTTTTAGCATGGAACTAATCGACACTAATTAATTTTCTCGCTGTTTTACTAAGCAGTAAATAAAAAGAATAGAAAGTGGATAGATTTCGTTTCTTATTTCTTTACTTGTCTACATAATCTACAAAACAAAAGACGAAAGAAATTCGAGGACTTCATTATTCTCGAAAGCAACTTGGAGAAGTTGTTTTCTTCTTTTATTTTAGCATTATTTTCGTTTTATTTATTTTCAATCAAAAATCTCTAAAAATACGAATGATAAATGAATAAAAAACGAACATGCCCCAGTTAAAAGTTACCTGAGATGTGTACTGTAAAAAAGAATAAGAATCATTTTTATTACTGTACTACCATCACCTTTCTGGGACACAAGAAATAAATAAAGATTTCAAGATACAAAATATTTTTGATAACCAAACAGTCGCCAAATAATTCGTTAAATGACCAATCATTAAGTATCGAGACCCCTTTACCTCCGTGGCTTGGAAAGTATATTAAACCGTTGGTCCTGGCTTTACAGAATCTTTAACAATCTTAACGGGTGGTCTGACCCAAAAGACTCAAATTTAATCATAGCAAGGGGCTACCCAAAGTTGAAGTCGGCTTGCAGTCAAGCCGTCTAATCAGATGCACTCGAATACTACTACTAAGTACTCAACATGGAAACCTATCTGAATTTCACATTCTGACACCCTGGTAAGACGGGTGTCAGATTTACTGGCTTCTGACTATATCCTTAAAGTCTATCAAAGATCTACATAAAAGACATTAGGACTACCGGTTTAGCTACTTTCCGAAGTACTAAGGAATCTCGTCATGTTAAGATTTCTTATCAACGATCCGAATTTGGCAAGCATTGCCTAACCTGAAAAATCCTTCCATGTGGAGGCTGACCACAACCTAGGCAGAAAAAGATTCGGTAGTTTGACGAAAAAATCAACTTACTCGCAATTTGTCAAGGTAGCAAGTGTACTATCCATTTTTTCTATGGGAGGCCATTGGAACATGAGGCTGACCTCTGTGGCCGTTGCTGCTTGGTCACCTGACTTATCTTCCCATTTCTTTATTGCTTCTTTTATAGTCGTAGCTTTGGCCATTTTAGAAAGTTAATTCTTTTACGTTATTGTTTTAATTTTCCCTTAGTTACTTTGTTATCGATAAAATAAGACCATGGCTAGGATAGATTTTGCATGAGAATATCCATACAAATATTTCAGTGTTTAAATTACTTTTTTTACATTATTTGTTGTTACCAAATTTCAGTTTTACCAAAAAAAATATTATCTCGTAATTATTTTTTCACGTGGTTTTAACTTAGTGTTGCTATACAGAAAAATAAACCAACAACGTAAATCGCAAGATTGGTTTTTTTATTGTAGTGTCATGAAATGGCGTCGTTTCATATTTGAGAAGCCACGCCTTGTTGGATTTATCCTTACTGAGTGCATATTTCATGGTAATTTTACTCATTTCCTCATTATTTTCCAAAAATCTTTTTCGGTAAGTGTCATTTTATTTGACATTTCATAAAACGCCATACTTTTTTAATTTTTTCTTTTCGGCTTCTTTTTTTTAATTAAAAAAAAACAAACGCCAATCTATTCTCGGTCGAAAGAAAAATTGAGTTTCGACGGTAAATATGTCTTTATTTTGCTTTATATTCTTAATAATTTCACTTATTTTATGTTACTGAATAGTTTTCAGAATTATACAATTGCTTTTCTATCGACTTGTCAGGGAAATCAAAATATCTATACCTTTTTTGCTGGGTTCCCGACGCCATAGTCTTAGGTTTTCTTTTTATAAAAAGTTATTTTTGACAATTTTAAGTTCCCGCTTTTTCATTATTATTTGAATGTATTTTGATATTTTTATTATATTGTTCATATTTTTACCCGTATATAATTTGAATTTTGTAAATAGTTCATCTTCTAAGTGTTATTTCGTTGTAAAAAACATAACCTGTACGAGTAGCTTTAAAATAGTAGAATACGTGTTCGCGCTGTATCGGAGTACTTAATAAATAGTTCTCGAAAACGTATTTTATGGCATATTACTCAGGTTTGTTGTGATTGCGTAATTTAAGCGTGTACTAGAACATTAAATGCTTAAAAATTGTATGAGTGTAGCTGCACTTCCTACTACTTAGTACTGTGTTAGTGTCCTTTCGTTATTAGAACGTAGCGAGTGCTAAGAGTATGTGATGATTGGATGTGACCAGATGGCATGAGGTTAGTGTCAAGGAAGGTGGGTACGCGTTTGGTGTGGGACGCAATCTGTGTTGACACTTACACTGTCTCAAGTTCCAAGTACCGCGGGCTATTCTAGCACTGCCGCTACGGCTGATGAGACCGCAAATTCTGTAACTTAAACTGTAATTACAGTTTCGAGCCGTTTGAGGTCGTAACACTTCATGGGTTTCGAGTTCATGTCACCTTTTCAAAGATATTTATTTATTCAATGTGGCTATGCTGCCAGTTATCTGGGCACATTTCTGGCATGTCCAGATGACATGTATTTGATTTTGTATATACATATGAATGTAGTTAGTCAGTATTTATGAACATATATTTTGTTATAAACTAAATCTATTTATATGAAAAAAAGAAACTAACTGATTGAAATATCCACGCTCAACCGAAACTACACAGCATAGGTTCATGAAATTTTGCACAATGTTTCCTTTTATGATGTCAGCGAGCACTAGGAAGGATTTTTCAAAATTCACATTCTCAGCTGCCAGTTGCTATTTTAATATCTATATTTAGTTTTTATTTTTACTTTATTTACATTGTTCTCACATGATAGCGACAAGAAACATGTATGAAATGTTTGTAATTTCAAAACATGATTGAAAAGAATGTCCATGGAGTTCTTGCACATTCTTCTCCATAGAGATCAACACTTTGGAATGTGCAATTAGCATCATTTTTTCTGACTGAGTGACTCCTTGACATTTTAAAAGTGCCTGTAAATGGTTTATTTGAAATAAAATGCTTTCTTTGACTTAGACTTCACCCCTTAAGGGAATGAAAGGAGGTCCAAAGTTTGAACGGAGAAACATATTTTCAAACAGGCAAAGACACTAGTAGAAGCTAGTTAATCAACATAAAATTTTACCCAGCTGTGTTATAGGCATGTTTTATGAAATATCAACCTTTGCATTTGCAGATAGTCCTCGAAACACAATGGCAGAGCAACCAGAACGATTTGTAAATGTGGTGCCAACATCCCGGTTAAAGATAAAGGTATGGCAAACATTATTATTGCTGAGTAACAAGGGCTACATGGATGGAATCTAGCGTCCCAACGGAGTGACCTTGCTAGTTTCAATCTGTGTAGACAGCAGATGTAATCCAACGATCAATAAACCTTAACCGCAAACACTTTCGCGTCTATCCCGCCAGGGTCGCACATCCACGACCAAATACTCAATCTTGTCAGCTCTTATGCCACTTATGGGGATTAAAGAGCTATTCGAGATGGAGTACCAACACGACCCTGGCGAATAAGACGCGAAAACACTTGTCCAACAAAATTTGTTGGTTTTGTTTACAATCAGCAAGTTCCCACCAAGATAACCTCTCTGCTTGGATGCTGGATTACATCTGTGTGGTACACATGCTTTACGTCCTGTTCATGACTCCAGTTTTAGCGGCGAGCGGAGCTGTTCAGCACGCGGGTGCGCGGTGCTATGAGCGGCGTCTCGTGGCGTGCTTCAAACGTTTTCATAGTTTTGATTTTACCGCTCGCCGCCCTGTGCTTAGCTCCCGCTCTTAGTGGCAAGGTCGTGAACGGGCCGTTAGACATACTAGCAGGTATTAGCTAATGCGTGTGTTTGTTTGGTTTTTTTTTATTGATAAAAACTAGTGCTTGATTGCGATCTTACCTGATGGTAAGCAGTGATGCAATCGTTGATGGTGAGGCGCGCTAGTTTATTAAGAGCCTATTCACTCTAGCCTTGAAGATACCCAAAATTATAATCGGAAGATCGCAGCAGGCAAATTATTCCAATCCTTCGATACGCGTTATAAACGACGAGCCGGAAGGCTCAGTCCGGACCGTAGATGTGTCAACTATGTAAGGGTGGGCACTCGCCTTATGTCTGGTGTTCCGATGGTAGAAAGGAGATGGCGGAATCAAGTCATGCAATTCCCGCGTTAATACATCCTGAAATATACCGAATGGCTGGCTACTCTACGCGTGTGCTCCTGTCTTTGTGGATTGATTTAGTCTGTCCAATTGATTTCTAAAGCATTTTTTTTATGTGGGAAAATCATCTAATAACAAATCTCGCTCTTGGGCGGAGCGGGAGATAGTGTCAGACTTTTACTGACTAAAAACCCACTCCTGTTCCTTCTTTGCCTTCATCGCCTTCATCCGCGCGGCCACGGATCTCGCTTTCACACTACCCGTGGCCCCAGTAGGTTTCGACCCTGCTGGGCCCCTACGAATTTCTGACATCTCCCTGAGGCGCGCGTGGAACAGTACGCGTCGTCGACGACTTGGGCTCTGTCCGGACGGTTACCGGTAGGTCGGACGGCGAGTACGGCAGCCCGCGCCTACGGTGGCCGGAAATCGGGATCGGAATCCCGGCGGCAGTTTAGGGCGTGAGGACCGTTTCCTCACGCGATCGGCCGCCTTCTTTGCTAGCATTACTGCTTCGCAGAAGGAGGCAACCGCCTGCACTCCTCGCTCCGAACCATAAAGCAGTGTGGTGTGGTAGCTTTCACAACATTTTCTGGAAGCTTGTTCTATGCTGTTATGACTCGGTTTGTCTAAATAGTTTTTATATGTGAGTAATGAGAACGAAACGAACGAACGAATGAACCACGTTCAAATCTACAGTCCACTTGATTAGTTCAATTCAAAATAAACTGCCAAACTAGATACATGTCGTTTTACTTAAAAAATCCTAGAAAATGAATAAATTACACAAACATTTTGGTCCTTCGAGCCGGATAGCGAATAGTGGTAATGAACATCGGGCGCTCCTGATCCGCGAGAACAATGGATTTTTACTTGAGTGAGATAAAGATTTGAACACGACACGTTTGCCAATAATATAAACTGTTACTTGTTTACGAGTTTATGAGATTTTTAGGTGCATATCGTTATAACAGAATATTGAGTGAGTTAAAGAGAAATAAACAAACTGTTATTTAACGAAAACCACCTACAAACAAGTGACCGATTGGAGTGTTGTCGTTGTCGTTTGATGAGATTGCGACGCCATTTTATTTGCTACCACAATGGAGGAACTTTTTTCGTTGCAAGATGATTTATGCAATAATTTGATGAGAGCTGAGAGAAATTATAGGAAGACTCCGAAAGATAGGATTAAGCGACAGTATCTAGAAACGAGATTGGAGATATTAGAACAACTATTTAAGGATTTTAAAGATGGACACAAGGAGATCATTTCAAAATCGAAAAATAAGAAGGAACCATATTTCACGGAAGGAAAATATGAGATTTTTGAGGAGTTATATGTGCAATATAAATCAAGCATACGAGAAGCTTTGCAACAGTTCCTGCCGTCAGTTACCGAGTTGCCTGCAGTTTCCCATAGCGCGAACAATAATTACAGTGAGGTAAAATTACCCCGTATACAATTACCTACTTTTGGGGGTAAATACGAAGAATGGCAAACCTTTTATGATATGTTTTCCTCATTAATACACGCTAATAAGAATATTTCACCAGTACAAAAATTGCATTACCTTAAATGCAATTTAAATGGAGAAGCGTTGAATTTGCTGACTAATTATTCGACGACTGATGCAAATTATGAGGAAGCATGGCAGCAGTTAGTTCGGCGTTATAATAACAAGCGTTATAACTGTAATGCTGTTTTGAGGAATTTATTCGGTACAAAGAAAATTCAAAACGAGTCAGCCAATGCAATTAGAAGTTTATTGGATACGACGTCCACCTGTCTTAAATCGATGGAGAACTTAGGCATTAGTACTGAGACCTGGGACGTGATTATCGTTTATTTAGTCGTTTCGAAATTGGACACCGAATCTATCAAACAATGGGAGCAGCAGTTTAATATGGTAGGTGATGAGTTACCTACTTGGATTCAATTGAGAGATTATTTAGAGTATAGATTCCGGTCCTTAGAAATGATCGATGCGAACGGGAATCGCGCCGTACAACAAGCTAAGCCTGCTGCGAAGTCGAAATATTTTCATGACATCTCAGGAAAGACAGGACTTCGTGCAAACCAGTAAACTATGTTTTAATTGCCTGGCACCAACTCATGCGGCAATCAAGTGTCGTCAGTCATTCAGCTGCAAGAAATGTGGGAGGAGACATCACACGATGTTACATTTTGAGAGAGAAAACAAGGAGTTAGCCAGTGGCCAGGAGCAGGCAGCCGCAGTGTTACTGAGTGAACCACAACAGGAAAGAGCGAGTACAACGCGAGGTGACACAACCATTACAGCCACATTTTCTAGAAGAGAGCTGCAGCCCAACAGCGTGCTACTTGCGACGGCCAAGGTTAAGGTATTTCGTTCTAACGGTTTCAAATATATAATTCGAGCTTTACTTGACCAAGGGTCACAGGCATCTTTTGTATCTGAGTCAACTGTGCAATTACTAGGTCTTGTACGCAAACCAGTAAGTGGCTGGGTGTCAGGGCTAGGAGATGGTCGTATGAGAATTAAATACACGGTTTCACTTCGCCTGAAATCACGCTATAATCCTGCTAGTTATATACTAGTTAACGCTTATGTGTTGCATTCTTTAACGTCACTACTTCCTTCTACTAATGTGAGTACTCCCGAATGGGTGGAAATTGATAATCTTCCTTTAGCTGATCCTTCATATGCGACACCAGGTAAGATCGATATTTTACTGGGTGCAGAGGTTTACAGCGAAATATTACTTGATGGGGTTATGAAACATCCTGATTGTAATTTAATAGCACAGAATACGGTATTTGGATGGATTTTGTCAGGAAGAATGTCAAAAGGTTCTCGAACCTTAGCAAAAGATAATCTCATTAGCATGCACATACAAGTAAAAGAGGATGATTTACTAAAGCAGTTTTGGGAGATGGAAAATGAGCCTAATTTAATAAAGAATGAGATGACTAATAGCGAGAAAATATGTGAGGATTTGTTTGATTTAACAACAGTGAGAGACAAGGAGGGGACATTCATAGTGAGATTACCTTTTGCAACGGACGATCCTGAGTGTCAATATGGTAATACAGAAGGAAGAGCAGTGAAGAGGTTGGAATATTTGGAAAGAAAGTTAGCTAAGAATGCAAAGTTAAGAGAGGATTATAATCGAGTAATGAGTGAGTATTTGAGTATGAGACACATGAGGTTAGTCTCTGAGATTGAGTTGCAAAACTCTAAGGCTGTCTATCTTCCTCACCATGCTGTGGTGAGAGAAGATAAAGAGACCACAAAAGTGAGAGTTGTCTTTGACGCTTCGAGTAAAGGTGACAACAATGTGTCACTGAATGATGAGCTTCTTGTTGGACCGAGGTTACAACAAGATTTGAGACATATTTTGATGAGATGGCGTCATCATAAAATCTGTATCGTAGCCGATATTGTTAAGATGTATCGGATGGTGAGAGTGGCAGACGAGGACACGGATTTTCAGAGAATTGTCTGGAGATTTGACCCTTTAGAGCCTATACAACGTTACAAAATGTTACGTTTAACTTTCGGTACAGCTTGCGCGCCATATCTAGCTGTAAAGGTATTACACAGACTTGCCGAGTTAGAGAATGAGAAGTATCCTTTAGCTGCGAGAATTACAAAACAATGTTATATAATGGATTGTCACCAGTGGAGTCATGTTTCATCAGAAACAAACCCTGCCGACTGTGCTTCTCGCGGTCTGCAGCCAAAAGAGTTGAGTGAGTATGGTTTGTTGTGGAAGGGACCGCAATGGTTGTCAGAAACTACAATTCATACAGATAGCAAACTTATAGAAGACACACATGAAGAGGAAAGGATCCAAACTTTAACTGTTGTAACTGACGTTGAGGAGGAATTTGTTTGGTCAAAATATTCATCTTTAAATAAACTATTAAAAATTGTATCATATTGTAGACGAGTTTTGATTTATAAATTACAGAAACATGTTAGACCTACACTACCTAAATTTATTACACCAAGTGAAATGAATGAGACTTTATTAGCATGCATTAAACAAGTACAAGAGCGAGAGTTTTCATTTGAAATAAAACAGTTAAAGATTGGAGGATGTGTGCCTAAAAAGAGTAAGTTGCGATCTCTTTGTCCCTTTTTGGACCAAAAAGGGATACTAAGAGTAAGTGGTCGCATAGAAAATTTAGACGCGTGCTATGACACGAAACACCCGATAATTATGCCTGGTAAACATCATTTTACCAAGGTTTTAATTGCGGATGCTCATACAAAAACATTGCACGGCGGTCCACAGATTATGTTAAATTTTCTTAGAAGCAAATACTGGATCCTACGTGCCAAGGAACGTGTTAAAAAATATTTTAGAGAATGCACTATTTGTTTGAGATACTCCACAAAGAAGACTACTCCTATAATGGGTCTACTTCCAGAGTCACGGTTAAAACCCAGTAAGCCATTCAAATCTACTGGTGTAGATTACTGTGGCCCTGTTTATATTCGATTTTCACCAGGCCGAGGAGCTAAGTCATATAAAGGTTATATTTGCATATTCGTGTGTATGGTTACACGAGCAGTTCACTTAGAAGCAGTAACCGATATGACTGCCAAGAGTTTTATTGCTGCGTTCAGGCGATTTACTGCTCGTAGAGGTCATTGTCAAGATATTTATAGTGACAATGGTATTAATTTTGTTGGTGCCGATAAACAAATGCGAGAAATGTTACATAATGCCAAATCATCTCTTCCACGAGAAATTAACGAGTTACTTTCTTTAGAAAGAACCTCTTGGCACTATATTCCGCCCCACTCGCCGAACTTTGGCGGGCTGTGGGAATCTTCGGTGCGCAGTACAAAAACCCACTTAAAAAAAGTAGTAGGAAATAGTACCCTTACCTACGAAGAAATGTCGACTGTCCTGGCGCAGGTGGAGGCGTGTTTAAACTCGAGGCCAATTTCTTTATTGAGTGATGACCCAAATGACCCCCTACCCTTGACACCAGGTCACTTCTTGGTAGGTGAGCCATTGTTGAATATTGCAGATGAGGATTATTCTAATTGTAATGTAGTTGGTTTGGATAGATGGCGATTGACGCAATAAATTGTTACAGACTTTTGGAATAGATGGTATAAAGAATACCTAGTTAATTTAAATCAAAGGTATAAATGGAACACTAAATGTCAAGAACCAGAAATAGGTGATGTCGTAGTTTTAAAGGAAGACAATGTCCCACCAGCTAAATGGTTACTAGGTAAAATCATAAGAAAATATCCTGGACCTGATAATGTAACTCGAGTCGTATCTGTGAAGTGTAAAACCGGAGAACTTAAGCGTCCAGTGAGCAAAATTTGTATTTTAACTAAATAATACTTAGCTGTTTAATTTTATCTGTGTTAGATGTTGTTTAAAAATTTCGTTAAAACTTATTTTATTGTTTAAGAGAGAGAGAGAGTTTAGAGTTTATTTACCTTTTTAAATGAAGTAAAACAAGTATAATATGCATTTACTGTTATGTATGTTCTACCAACCTACTATAATGAATTGTTCATTCTTTTACCTGCATCGTTAAGTTTAGTGATCTATGTACGTATCTAATGTACCTGTAACAACCTGTTTGTTATCATTGCAATTGTTATTGAATACGTCCAGTTGCGCGACTCACGAGCTCGGCGTTGCTTGAATGTGTTTACGAGTAGTATCTACTTATTTACCCTTAAATTAATAAGATACAGGTTGTTGTTTTGTTTATTATGATTGTTTAAAGTTTCTTTTGAGTTTAAGTTTTTTTGTTAAAATGTAGTTAAAGAACTATGTTCTTTGGCGGGCGGAATGTCTAAATAGTTTTTATATGTGAGTAATGAGAACGAAACGAACGAACGAATGAACCACGTTCAAATCTACAGTCCACTTAATTAGTTCAATTCAAAATAAACTGCCAAACTAGATACATGTCGTTTTACTTAAAAAATCCTAGAAAATGAATAAATTACACAAACACGGTTAGATAGAAATTGCTTTAAAGGCTACTTCCTAAAGGCATTTCCTCTTAGCTTGAGGGAATGTCCTCGTAAATGTTTATAGGCATTCAGCTTGTAAAGGTCTTGAGGGCTGGGCACATGGTAGTATTCTGTGAGTATTTTATAAGTCTCTGAATAAAAGCTAAATCAGGGTTTTCTAAGTTTAAAGCCGGGTACAGACTGCTGTAACGTAACATGTAATGTAACACGCAATGAAACAATTTGCCGTCCACATTGTAGCAATAAATTAAAAAATAAATTATCTATACTTATAATAAATCTGTAGAAGTGAAAATTCTGTACATTGAAAATATCAAAAAAATAAATGGCAAGTGGTGTTACTAGACCGATACCAAAACCAAAATTGTGATTAAAAAAAATTTTGTCTGTCTGTCTGTTTCTTCAGGCATCACGCAAAAACTACCGGTTCGATTACGATGAAACTTGGTATAATTATTCTTTAATATCCTGGGTACTTTTTATCTCGAAAAAACAAACATAATTTTGAGGTTCGATCCCTAGACCCGATTACTGTACCAATCGCAAATAAAAGCGTAGGTTACGTCACCCGCAGTGGAGTCACTAAGCGGCGCTGCACACGGCTAAGATACTGTAATATTTTATCTTAAGATACAATATCGGTCGCTTTACAATTCAATGGACTATCACACACGACGAAGACAATAAAAAATATTTCATACTTTTTAAAAACCTAAAAAAAACCGTTTTCGACTTCTAAGCGGTTGAAGTCGCGGGCAAAAGCTAGTTCCTAAAATAACGTTTTTTTTTAGAGAAAAAAAAAATAAGATAGGAAAAAAGAAATCTTTTTTTAAAGCAACCTTCGTTTCGTTCGGAATTCAACAAGCCGCCCGCGACTCAAAAGACACTGTTTTATCCCTAGTCACATAATCTACTATTTTATCCCGGGGGAACATTCTGTTGCCTAGGGATAATTTTCTACTATCACGCAGGCGAAGTCGCTGGCTACAGCTAGTACATATTAGTGTGATTTTGCAGAAAGAATTAACTCAGGACGACGATGACCCGATCCACTGCCGCCTCTGCTGGAAGGGGTTCGCGAGCGAGGTGGCTCTCAGCAACCATGCGCGAATGGAGCATATCGACGCGTACGCCAGTGGGAACCCAGCGGTCTGGACCCAGATCTCAGACAAGCAGCAGGTAAGAAAGATATTCCTTTATTAGAAAAAAAACAAAGAGATTTAAAGAGATACAATAGAGCGGCTATCAGAAAAAATGTCTTAGAAAAACTGTCATCCTATGGCTCAGTGACGCCATCTGGCTTGGAATAGCAAACAAGCGAATTAAATTTGTCAAAATTTATAATGATTTAACTATCGCTCGGTAGGTGGCCAGGGGCCTTACCATGATAATGTTAAAATGTTAGTCGTACGAGCGAAAGAGAGTGATAGAGCTATACAACCTATATAGCTCCATCCTTTTAACAGATCGAGTTAGGTCGAAAAATATATCACGTTATAAGCTCGTGGTAGTGATAATGGTAAGGTTAAGCTTTTCAGCAATAGATGGCGTTAACACAAAATCCGAAAATGTTCTAGAGCTATTTATAAAAATTATTGAGTTCTAATTAAATACTTCGTAAATACGAAAAATATTTACGAAAATAAACCGAAGTTAGGTCCAGTCATTTTACCATAGCAAGATTTGCAATAGCGTAATGCGTAGTTCGGCATATTTTCTCAGAAAGTGGTTTTCTTTTAGTGCATAGAACGAATACAAACACGACTTGACTTAGGGCCTCGGTTACGGCCGGCCGCTTGGCCCACGCTAGACTGCATTTACAAATTGACTGACAGCACGCTCTAAACAATGTGACCTTTACCACACAATACATTTCACTACTAAATAAATACATCGTTCCAGTCAAAAATAAAAAACCAATCGGAGGACTCTATAATAAAAATGAAAACGGAACAAATGCTGTCTGAAATGGAGCCGACGAGCGTGATGGCGTTAGCTTCCAACGACGTCAGCTACATCATCATCAAGGCCGAGGACGGCCAGGATGTCAAGAGGAAGCGGCTCGACAGAGCTGCTAAGAAGGAAAAAGAAGAGAAGCAGGTCTTGAAGAAAGAGAAGGAGACAGAACCGATAACGTGAGTATCCTTGGACTTCTGATGTATTTCTTAAATTCTTGTTTACCCTGAAAACCTTCGGCGGCAGCGAGCGACCTTTCGTGCCGGGCCTTGGTACAGGTCCGTAGCGAGAAAGAATGGCAGGCGGCCGCCTCTTTCTGCGAAGCAGTAAAGTTAGCTAAGGAGACGACCGCACACGTGAGGGAACGAACTTCTTCGCACTCCAGCTGCTGGGATCCTGACCCCGATTTCCAGCCACCATAGGCTTTTTTTTACCTTTTGTCAGTTTGTTCCGATTTATCTACGAAACGGCTGGTTAGATTTTGACCGGACTCACTGACGGATATTGGATGTAACATGGAGTATCATGAGCTAAAAAATAAGACTTATACAGACTTAGGATAAACATGCACACAGGATGATCTTTTAAGTCTAGGCAAGCGTGCTCCATCGTCGACCACATCATCGCTCTTCGTCAAGTGAGATAGTGGTCAATCTCGAGCCTATCAAAAAACCAAGCAAGAGCGAGTCGGAATTGCGCACAAAGGGTTTCTTATAAACTTACCTATGAAAACAGTTCGATTCCCAAATTGAGTTATGAAGATTTTTTTCCGAATCTCAAAAAAGCTTTTTTTTGTGACGTAATAACAAATCTGGAGAATTCTGAGTCAACGGGAAGTACCTTATTAATTTTGATTCCTCTCAGAGTAGCGAAATATACGTTTTTTCACACCTTCAAGGGACTGCAGATCTGAGTATGTGGTTTCAATTTCAACTCGATACCTCTACGCGTTCCCGAGATAAAGGGGCTTGGGTTTTTCCTTTTGAGTTGCGAAACCCTAAAAAAAACTGAACTAATATGAAATGGCTTACGCTTGTCTATTTCCAGAGGCCCATTCGAATGCCTGCAGCCTTCAACCCTCGTTGCGGACGGGACCTGTCATCAGATCTTCTTCTCGTGCTGCGAGTATTCCATCCACTACAGGGACGAACACACTCGCAGACGAAAAGGGCTCCGGTGCCAAGTGTGTGAGAAGCCGCTCGCGTGCAGCGGTGAAGAGGCACCGGCGCCGTTTGCGTGTGAGGTGAGCATTGACATCAAGATCAATAGTACATGGTCGTTATGGAGCCGAGAGACTTCAAAGACATTAAACGACGTTTTTCTACACACTCGAATACGCCATTGTTTTTGTAACTATCTATATATATAAAAGGAGAAACTGACTGACTAACATATCAACGCATAGCCAATACTATTGGAACTAGGTGTGTGAAATTTTGCACAAGGTTTCTTTTTATGACGTAGTATGGCGGGTACTAAGTATTTTTCAAAATTCACCCCCTAAGGGGTTGAAATGGGGGTCCAAAGCTTATATGAAGAACCCTACTTTCACGTGGGCGAAGCCGCTGGTAGAAACTAGTGTATCATATATTGAATAGGCTATATGAGTATACATGTGGATGGATAGAGAGGGAGAGGGAGGCCAACAGAAAGATTTATTTATTTACAAATACTTGTACAACATTACAGAGGATGTCCAAGGCGTTGTACAGTAGAAACTTACAAACTAAAGAAATTAATTTAATTAAAAAGATAATACTCTAACAACAAATCCATACACATTGAAGAAGAAGAAAAAAAACTAAATAACTAACATATAATTTAGAAATAAAAAGAAAATACATATACTTTATCCCTCAAAACATATGATCAATGTTAACTTATTTTTTATCCATCTTCTCACAAAACCTTGGACATTCACGACACACATCTATCCATCTCCCACCAAAGAAGTCACACTCCGGTGTTAGAGTCAAAAGATGGATGTTTTGTGTGAGAAATGATAATTAGAGTATACATGTGGATGGATGGAGAGGGAGAGGGAGGTCAGGATATTGAGTTCTTTGCTGTCTCGGCTGGGAAATTTAGAAGTATTGCTCTTAAAACCATAGCAGACTTAAGTACATAATAATTTAAAATCATGGTTCAATTCTTTCTCTTTTTTTTTTGCATGTATAACTTTCAGTTTAGTTTTATTTTAACATTTATTCATACTTTGTAGTCTATCTACTTTACATCGCACGATGTTCATGTTAGTTTAACTTTTTTTTGTATTATGTGGAAAATGTTGTTGGTTATACATTTATATTACCATTTTAGTTTTAAGTTCTTAACCATATTGTAATGTGTAACCGTTTATTTTCCCAAATAAAATAAAATAAAATAAATGATAATTAGAGCATACATGTGGATGGATGGAGAGGGAGAGGGAGGCCAAAGATAAGATGGATGTATTGTGTGAGAAATGATATTTGGAGTATACATGTGGATGGATGGAGAGGGAGAGGGAGGCCAAAAGAAAAATGGATGTTTTGTGTGAGAAATGATAATTAGAGTATACATGTGGATGGATGGAGAGGGAGAGGGAGGCCAAAAGAAAGATGGATGTTTTGTGTGAAAAATGATAATTTGAGTATACATGTGGATGGATGGATGGAGAGGGAGAGGGAGGCCAAAAGAAAGATGGATGTTTTGTGTGAGAAATGATAATTGGAGTATCCATGTGGATGGATGGAGAGAGGCCAAAAGACAGATGGATGTATTGTGTGAGAAATGATAATTATCAAAGAAATTGCGAAATATGCGATTGGTAATGACTAAATGTGTACTTATTGGATGGTAAAAATGTATAATTAAAATATTTGTACGGCTGAAATGGCGAATATAGTGAGACCCTACTAAATTTTAAGAACTTGTTAGTTACCTATATTCGTGCGAATAAATATATTTATTAATAAATATTTTTATTTCTTGACTGGCCTGTTGGTCTAGTGGTTAGTGGCCCTGACTGCTATGCCGGAGGTTATGGGTTCGATTCCCACCCAGGACAAATGTTTGTGTGATGAACACGATCATTTGTTCTGTGTCTGTTTGTAATTTATCTATAATAAGTATGTTTATAAAAATATATAAGTATGTTTATCAGTTGTCTAGTACTCATAACACAAGCTCTGCTTAGCTTGAGACTAGACGGCGTTGTGTGATAGTTGTGGAATATAAAAAAATAAAAATATATATCATTAATTCATAGGGAAGTTAGTGGCTAATCTGTGTTGCGAGTAGCCACCGTCATTGAACTACTGTCGAGAGGATCATTATTATAATCTTAATTCCAGGTGTGCGGCATGGGCTACCAGAGCAACAAGGAGCTGTCGGAGCACACGGCCATCGCGCACGTCAAGTTAAAACCCTTCGAGTGCAGCGTCTGCCACAAGAGGTTCACACAGCACGTAAGTCATTATAATATTTTTTAGAGTTCCATACCCTTTGGTAAAAATGGGACCCTATTGCTATGACTCCGCTGTACGCCTGTCTGTCTGGGCTATATCCCATGAAATCAGAAATCAGAAAAGTTTATTTCAAATAGACTAATTACAGGCACTTTTGAATTGTCAAATGTAATTCAGTCAAAAAAATAAAAAGTGAAGCTAAATTGACATGGACCGTGATTGCTAGACAGTTGACGCTTTCATAGATGTTGTATTGTTCTGTTCTCTCGCCGCTGTAACGACAAATACTAAAAACAGAATAATCAATCTAATGAAGCTTTAAAGTTTAGTTTTCATATAAAATGTATGGAGGCCGACGCCCCCAAATCGGCATACATGGCCAACGTGTGCTCAATGTAGTTCTACATTAACAAAGCAATTTAAAAATGGTGCTTAATTTTATTTCCAGGGCGGAGTCCTACAACACATGCGCATGCACACCGGGGACCGTCCCTTCCCCTGCACGTTCTGCCCAAAATCCTTCACCCAGAAATCAGGCCTCGACCAACACCTGCGAATACACACAAAAGTCAAACCGTACCGTTGTGTTGTTTGTAACAAGACTTTCTGCCAATCTGTGCACTTGAAACAACATATGAGGACACACACAAACGTTGCCCCGTTCCAATGTGGGATTTGTGACAAACGTTTCAAACAAAGCAGTCATTTGAACTACCATCTAAAGAATCATAATCCAGCGGTCATGTCTGAGGAGCAAAGAGCTAAGTATGCGGAACTGATCGGAATGATGAACAGCCAGGCATTGGATCAGGAAGGCACTGTGCAAGTGGAGGCTGAGGTGGACAGCGAGTGGTGTGTGGCACACAGTGAAAGTTGATACCTGAGAAGAGTTTCCAGGCCAACTTGGCCCTGGCTTATGGCCGCCAACATTGGTATAACCGGTGTGGACTTATCTTTTGAGGCCGACTTGGGCCTGGCTTATGGCCGACAATATTGATTGGAATAACTGGGGAGGACTTGCCTCTCAAGGCCAACTTGGCCCTGGGTTATGGCTGCAAACATTGGCAGTGTCTGCCTGGTGACAGTGAGTATAGTGATAGTGATACGGGCGCGATGACCGAAATTTTCTAGGATTATTTATTGTTAAATGGGATGGTCAAAAGCTCAGGGCGGCGCGGCGGTTACGTCCGCCTTAGTATAGATTGCGGCACAAATCTTGAGCGTTCAGCGAAAGAGCGGGGATCGTTTTGCGCATCGTACAACATCGGCGAGCCAATCACTGCTCAAGGATTGCACTCCCCGCCCCCGCATCTCTCTTCATACCACTAATTGACCCGATATTTCACTTCTGCGTGCTTCTGCGCAAGTAGAATTGTAGAAGTTAGCGCTCAAGATCCGTGCCGGTATCTTTACCTTTGTATTGTATGAAGTAAATAAAAGCAATAATAAAAAATAAATAAAAGCTCGAAATTCAAATTATCTTAAGTTTTTTAAATCTGCAGGTCAGAGTCAAGTTGTATGTTGATTAAAATGTAACCGGCAGTCATAACACGTATTTATTTTTTAAAAATACTAGCTCCTGCTAGCGGCTTCGTCTGTGGGTTTCTTTATACAAACTTCGTACCCCCAAAGACTTAGACAATTTGAATTTCGCCTTGGGAGCTACGGGCTTAAACGTGGCCATGTTCTCACTAGATAGCGTTGTACTCAACTTTTTGAAATTATTTTATATAGATAAATTCGGAAAAAAACAGCCGATAAATTCAAAATTGGTAATTTTGTACTATTTTTACGAAGGCAGAACTGCGGGAGTCAGTAAGGCTTATTGTTCACAATCGCGTAGCTTCATAGACGCGTAACCGCAACCCACGACCGTCGTTCCCGCTCCGTCGACAGACTGCCATAGTTTTGTATGCGAGCTGTGAGCAAGCGTTTAATGACGAAAACGCGCCTATGAAGCTACGCGTCCGTGGACAGTGAGCCATATTTTAGTATATGATATTATTACATAAGTAATAACTTATACATTTCGTTGTATAGATAGCGGCACGAATCTTGAGCGCTCAGCGAAAGAGCGAGGATCGCTTTGCGCATCTTACACATCAGCGAGCCAATCACTGTACAAGGATTGCACTCCCCGCCCCCGCGTTTCTTTTCATACCACTAAAGAGACCCGATATTTCACTTCTGTGTGCTTCTGTACAAGTAAAACTGTTGAAATCAGCGCTCAAGATCCGTGCCGGTATCTGTAAATACATACACTTTCTATAGTAAACTTAAAATAGTTCTCTTTTTAAGTTTTTATACAAAATTCATTGTAGATGTTCACTACCTATATATAATTGCTGAATTTTGCTAACTTAATTTATAGAAATTTTGTTAGCCAGGTAAGATGGTGAAAGCGAGACTAACAGATAAGTGTGTGTGCATTTAATTTTTAAAGTCTTGTTGGAGGAAACTTTCTCCACTCCACTCGATTCCGTCTACAAAAAAACGGACAAAATGTAAATAAGTTATAACTGTCAATTTCGTTGATTTGAGTGGAGGAATTTACTTAAATTATGAGTAAAAGTTTCGTCACTCGAGGAGGCTCTTAGACTAGTATAGTACTAGAAGTTTTGACATCGATTTTGTCCGCCCCCTGCATTTTCTAAATCGTAGGATTTTAGAAAAAAAAAATCTGTATATTCAAATTTAAAATTCAGAAATGGGTCAAATTCAGTCTGGTCGCGAGGGGCCCTAAATTAAAAGAACGCAAACCCCGCCAGGCGCATTGCCTTAAGTAATTTATTTTATCACCACTGCTCTCAAAACGTTGATTGGAAACATCGTGTGCAAACCGGCATGTCCTAGAAGCAAAAATTTGAAGACCCGCGTGGTAGATTACGTCCTATTCCTTCTCCTAGAAAGGAGGCCTGAGTCCCAGCAGTGGGACATTTTAAGGCTGATTATTCTATAAGGGACCACACGACAGAAGTGAAAACTTCATCAAGGCGTAATCGTTCGGGTAAGTTCGGCTCGAGTCGGCCGAACGAGCGTTACAGAGCCGAGCGTGACGGGCCAGTCATATACAATAACCACTAATGCTCAAAGTGGTCAGCGCGCCTAAAGAAGTGTTCACTTCAAAAAATCAACCATCGCAAAGGGTTTTGGCAGGGCGTTGATGAGCCGGTAGAAGAGTTGAGAGAGACTTTATATGCGTATGTTCTGAGATGTATAAATTGAAAGAGAATAGTTTGTCTTGATATGGTCACAGTGGCGGATTAAGCCAGCGCGGAGCCTGTACTGCCGTCGTAATTAAAACGGGCACAACTAACATTTTTTTTCGAAATTGAGTTAAATGCATAAGTATTCGAAATCAGATTTTTTTTCTGATTACGAATATGTAGGTATTTAATTATTTTTTTTAAATGATAGTTGTGCCTTTTTTAATTACGACGGCAGTGTAGCAGATTCGATCTCAATAGGGTCTTTTAGGGTACTAATCGAACATATTTTGTGTATACAGGGTGTAAGGATCAGGTCTCCGGAAACTAAGGCCTTCCTCAGTAAACGAAACTGAACTACCTTCCACAAGATTTTTTTTTTTAGGAAACGAAAAAATAGTCAACATCAACATACAAAATTATAAACTTGATTGGATAGTTTGTATGGAGAGACCGATTTTTTTTTTCGTTTCCGAAAAAATAAACATTTGGAAGTTTGTTCAGTTTCGTCTACTGAGCAAGCCCTAAAAGTTTGGAAACGTGTCCCTTACACCCTGTATGTGTAAATTACAATTGACATCAATAACCCTGTGGTTTTTAAGATTAGGTATGTGAAAAGTTCGATAATGGGGGTTTTACTTGGTGGAAAGTCTGAAGTATTCGAAGAAATTAGCCGTGTTTGTATTTTAATATATATACTTTGACAATTTTTTTTTTTTGCGGTCAAGTGCAGGATCCTCGAACCCGCGGGCTTGTTTTGCTACATGGCTGATCCGCCACTGTATGGTCATGTGATGAGGAGATATGAAACGCAGGTTACTGTAAAGAGTTATGAATTTAATGTACATGGATGGCTGGACAGGGAGGTCAAAAAGAAAATGGATGGATTGTATGAGGAGTGATATGAAAGAAAAGGCAAAAAGTGATAGTGTGCGGCTGACAGAATGTGTATAGATTTTAGTAACAAATTCGTAAAGAATATGCAATAAACTCTTAGTACATACATTGTAGTATTAATAAAATAAGGGGTATCTATTATTATAATGAAATTGCACTTCCTCTAACTTTATGTCATTTATCTAAAATACTTGAAATATAATTTCATTACATGATTTTTTGGATTTTTTTATTTCAACCTGTTAAGCCGGCTACAGAATGATGTAATGTATCACGCATGCCACGAAGGAATTTGTCGTCCACATTGTCGCAATGTATCATGCAATGCAAAATTTCCAGAGTAGGACGCCTTGCGCGCCCGCTCCACACTTATGAAATGCTCCTTTCATGTTGCCTTACATGTTACGTTACAACATTCTGTCTGTCTGAATCAGATACAATCGGAACATTTGAAACATCGGCTCGCAAAATACAAACGGAGCATTTGGAACAACGGCTCGAAAGATACAGACACTGACTGTTATGAATCGTGATCTGTTACGTTGCACGTTGCGTCATATACACTAAAAGTTTGATTTGAGAATAATTTAAAGCAAATGTTTTTAGCTCAGGTCATTAATTGTATTTACATTATTTACGTTATAATTTGAATTTTAAAAAGACTGCTGGTCACTTAAAGAGTCTTTCAGTGTTCCAATTGTTCCAAATGATGCATTTAAAACATTACTGCTGTTCCAATCTTTCGGAACACTAAAACATCCGAATTGAGAACCTCCTCCTTTTTTAGAAGTCGGTTAAAAATGTTTCGAAACAGTGAGTCGATTCAGTATAGAGTATCACACGCCTAGTGGCTAATTTGGAAATTCCATAACCGACTGTGGACCCAGGTTGGCAGCTGTAAAAACAATCTGGCCGCTGTAAAAACAAGCTTGCTTGAGGCTTCTCGACCCATCTAATACAGTGCCAGTGTTAAGCCGCTGCACAGGACATGCGTCATCCGCTATGCTGCCCATCCTGCACAACCACCTGCATTTATCAGGATTTATACGAGGCCATCTACCTACTACAGCCCGAAATCAATAATCGGGCAGTTCAGTTCTACCACCTGTCTAGTCAGGGATCCTCCTTTTTCAACGGAGGTATGTAGGACTATACCCTATTCAGCGAGCCGTGAGACAAAAGGTTAGCAAACCATATCTAATACTACTAAATTATAGGCAAGATACTGCAAACATTTTACATTAATATGTGACGTTTTGTCATCGGGCGAGCTATAATCCGTAATCAATACTCAATATTTTATTGCATTCCTTTATCTTTTGTTTTTTGTTAATCTTTTTCACTTTCAATCAACTTGTTGATACGAGAGTGCCGCTTTCAGATATTTTCGTTGAATTCTTGTTATTTGCCGGAGAAAAAGCGTGCACTAAAACGCCAATGCATTCATCAGAAAAGAAGACTGTTATCAATGTACTAAACACGTCGAAGAAACTTGGAGGAAGATACCTACATTGTTTTCTTTGTTTACATTTTGTCTCAAGCTCAGATGAATAGGGTATAGGTACTTAGCAAAACAAAAAAATTGTGGTATGCATGTATCCGGCAAAATTATAGAAATTTGCTTAAGCTATAACTAATCCTACCTAGTAGCCTTCTTTCCAACTCATCTACCAAGAGGGTAGAAATGAATTAGAACAACTGCTTGACATATTTTAAACATGTTTGTGTACAAAAGAGACGGAAATAACGTAACAAAAGTTTGATAGAAATGGCAATAATTACAAATGTATGTTCCAAGTTTAGAAAAGTAGCCATGGAATGCAAACGTCAGTGGCAAATTCTTATCAAGCACGTCGATTTGTTTTCTTTCGAGAAAATACCGCAAATCGTATTGCCTTTGAATTTACTTTTGAATATAAGTTTATCGTGTTCAGTGCTTTTGAAATCCAAAATGCTTACTTCCAAGGTAAGTTTTGTAGACATAATAGAATAGTTTAGGTAAAATAAAATAAAATCTGTACTTCAAAGTAAAGAGCTAATGCATTTTCATTATAAATAATCTGCATATTATTCATGACTTAGCAATTTGTTACCTATCCAAGGTTACAACTACTGCAGTCCTTCATTACAACATAAATGATTAGAGTAAAGGTACATAAAAACATTTAAAAACTTCAGACGAAGGACCTGTCCAATATAATTGTTTTTTTTTTTAATTTATATTTTAATTATAACATACGGCAAAGGTCATGGTATTGTAGTACATGAATGCATAAACAAGTATATTATTAACTTTATGGTGATTGTTTTTTTTATAAATTACATAGACTGACTTGACTGCGTTTCCACCTGACGGTAAGAAGTGATGCCATTGTGGATAGTGAAGCGCACTAGTTTATTATGAGCCTATTTACTCTAGCCTTGAAGATACCTAAATTATAATCAGATGGAAAACCACAACTGGCAGGTTTTTCCCATCTTTCTATCTGTATACAAACAATTGTTTCTTTTTACTGTCAAGTTAGATTTGTTGAATAGCATTCAACAAGTGACCATTGAAGTTACTGCCCATAACTTTTGACACTAAATGGGACTGAAGGCTTAACTAAGCCTAAATAATATTCCTTAATGGTGGACTTACAAAAGGAATTAAAATTGCATAATCTTTGGGCATGTTTCAATAACATCATAGTACAGTAGAACACCGATTAACCGAATTAATTGGGACTGGGATAGATTCATATAATCGAAAATTCAGATAATCAGACATATACTGGTAATAAAGAAAAACGAACTGTCCCACATAGAAAAAGCTTTATTGAGTTTAAAAAACATATGTAGTGTCTTTTCTCTAGCTTTCAACCATAACAGTTGAAATATATCTAGACTGTTACTTAGGACTTAGGACCGATTCGGATAAATGGCGGTTCGGTTAATCGGCGTTCTACTGTATGTATTGCTGGTTCCACCTGGAAGAAGACTTTTTGGATCTTTAAATAAATCATAGGATTGACAAGAAGAAAAAACCATTTTCAGTTTTATTTGTGGACTGTAATTTTTTTTCAAAATTGGGCAATGTGACTAGCAATTGATTGAAAAGAAAAGGATTGTCTCCTGAGAATGTTTTTCTGAAGTTACCAATAGTTAGGATACCTCCTTTTCTCTGCGGGATTGTTCAAAAGCACAAAGGGCTACTGAAGAAACATTAAGTGGGTTTTAGTCAAGACTGACTTACTTTTACTTTCAACATAATACTTGTATGGCTCCCTACACAGTGGCGTAGCTACCTCCGTATCACAGCTATGGGGCCCCCGGGCTACAGGGGCCCCAAAGAGTGAAAAAATTTGTAACATGTTAACCACAACTTTCAAATCTCCTATTGATTAGAGTTTGGAGGAATGTGGAACAGAGAGTATAGTCCCGCAAACCTCCGTTGAAAAGGGAGGATCCTCCGACCAGACGGGTGTTATGTCTGGTGGGCTGCAACTTCCCGATAGATGATTTCCGGCTGTTCTATATGTTCTAATCGCGCGGAGAACTTTGATTGCGCGATTCAGGATTTTCTTATGTGACGCGATAGATGTCGCTACATCACTCCCCTCCGGAGATCGGAGATCGATGGTTCTTGATGCGTGCCAGGCCAGTGGTAGGTTGGTTCCAGTGAGTCGGAACCGAATGCCGCATAGTTCTCGGTGAGTCGGAACTGTCTGCGGTGATGCCCCAGTGAGTCGGGGTGGTGCTGTCCCAGTGAGTCGGGATGATGCTGCAGGCTCCAGTGAGTCGGAGTAATGCTGCTGGCTCCAGTGAGTCGGAGCGGTGCTGTGCGACGTATCGGCATGACTGCTTGCGTCGACCAGGAGAGGCTCTTCGTTGCTCTTCATGTGACTGGCCGAAGGTGCAGTGTGCTTCGCCAAGGTCGCTGATGAGGCTGAGGGTGATGACCAGGTATGACCATGTAGGCATGCTGGTGGTCAGGATACCCTTTATAGCCGTGGGTGCTGGCTGTATGGCTCGCTGCTCGAATGCTTGAGGAAGTGATGATGACGTCACGAGGTAGTAGCTGCACGAAGGCTGCGCTGACGTTCTTTGTCGAGGGTCACCAGTTTGGAGGTATGCGGAACAGAGAGTAAAGTCCCGCAAACCTCCGTTGAAAAGGGAGGATCCTCCGACTAGACGGGTGTTATGTCTGGTGGGCTGCAACTGCCCGATAGATGATTTCGGGTTGTTCTATATGTTCTAATCGCGCGGAGAACTTTGATTGCGCGATGCAGGATTAGTTCTTATGTGACGCCATAGATGTCGCTACAAGAGTATTTAATTAATAATAACTATATTATAGGATTTTCAATTTTTATAGCTTGTTTTGCTCATATTAGCATTCTCTACATAAAATCACAAAAAATACTAAACTTATTTCAGTCGAAGATGCTCCAATACACGAGCTCATCTGTCTTGGTCCTTCACAATTACATGGACGTAACATATGCAGTTAGTCTGGCCATCTTCGTCATGGCCTATCGTGACTCCGTGTCACTGTTTGTGCTAGTAGGGCAGAATTAAAAAAAAAATAACCTCAATCATTTTTTATACAGGGCCCCTTTTGGACCAACTACGCCACTGTCCCTACCACCCTGAGATTATTATTTTTATTTTTTTATTTGGTACTATTTTTTGCCTGCAGCTTCGCCCGCGAATATAAAATATAGGAGTATCTATCAGTGAAAAAAACTTTGCAATTGGACCGTACTTTCAGAGATTACTAATACTCCTACAAACAAAAAAATAAAAAATCTATCTTTACCTCTTTATAATATTAGTGTAGATAAACCAGTGCTTGATTGCAATCCCACCAAAAAGTAAGGTAAGCAGATATGCAATCGTTGATCGTGAGGCGCACTAGTTTATTAAGAGCCTATTCACTATTTATTTATTTATTTTACTATTTATGTACACACAAAAACAGAAAAAGATAGTACAAAGTAGACAAGAGTACAAAGGTACTGCTTATTTCCAAAGAAATGTCTTCCAGCTGACCTGCGAAAGGAGAAATCAAAAGAAATGTAGACAATAGTGGGTAGGGAGCAAGAGAAGAAGAATGTGTGAAATCTTAATCTAAACTATCAAATAATACATAAATGTAGTTAAACATAAAAATGAAAAACTTATATAACTAACACCTTTACTATAAATAAGTATCTAATATCTCTATATCGATTTATTTTAGTATAGATAGTATTATTTATTTATTTATTAAAACTTCATGCAACACAATAGTACAAAGACGGACTTAATGCCTTAGGCATTCTCTACCAGTCAACCTAGGGGGTAAAGGAAAAAGAGGCAGGTGCATAAAAATACAAAAGAATATTAGGAAAATTAGAGTTAAAAAATAAATATTTAAAAAAATAAATATACATATATAATCAATATAATATATACATATATATTTATATAAAGTAAAAGAAAGGGGTTTTTGAAGGTATGCGGAACAGAGAGTAAAGTCCCGCAAACCTCCTTTGAAAAGGGAGGATCCTCCGACCAGACGGGTGTTATGCCTGGTGGGCAGTTGCCCGATAGATGATTTTCGGGCTGTTCTATATGTTTTAATCGCGTGGAGAACTCTGCTTGCGCGATGCAGGCTTAGTTCTTATGTGACGCCATAGATGTCGCTACAGGTTATTGAGACAACTTCACTATTTGTGCAGATAGTAATTTCGCAACATCCGCTTAAATGCATACACAGTAGTAGTAGTTATTAGTATACTTTTGTTCTCATCATTACAGCTAGAAGTACTAGTAGACTTCGGGTCCAAGGTGGACACAGAGGCCGTAAACAAGACTCTCTCTGAGTTGAAGTCACAGGAGGGGATCAAAGACGCGGTGTATAAGGACGGCGCCATCTTGGTGGAGAGCTGCCTGCCCAGCTCACATGTGCTGGAGCTGGTGGCTAGCAAGTCGGGGAGGCGAGCGGTGCTGCAAGGGTTTGGAGGTGAGGGAACGAGACACGATATATGTAGATGCGAGATCGCGAGTAGGTTTTTTTTTATTTTTTATTGGGTGGAAAAATCATCTTATCACAAATACCGCTCTTGGGCGGAGCGAGAGATAGTGTCAGTCATAGTGTGTTAGTTACTTTCGACAGTAAAATGCAGGGGCGCCGGCTTTTAGAAAACCTCATGGGTGCTCATGCTCATTTGATAACTCGAAAAAGTGGCGAAGTGTGAGAAGAGAAATGCACACTGATCGACCGACAAATAAAGAAATGTCCTACTTACATACTGCGTACTTAATTATTAATTATGTTTGATAAAAATATAAAATGAAACCATTATATGAAAATGAAACAAATATCAAGAAATATTATAATTTATATGTAACCTAAAAGGCGATTACTGATCTGTTTCTTGATGTCTATTCTCAGGGGTGCTCGGCATCCACTGTTTATTTCTCATGGGTGCTCGAGCCCCCGAGCACCCACGGAGTCGGCGCCCCTGGTAAAATGTATCCTATATACTATTCCAGGACGTGTCTGTGTCCCTGTGTCCCAAATTTCATCCAAATCCATTCAGCCGTTGCGTTGGAGCGTGAATAAGTAAATAACATACATACAAAATACAAACTTTGTCTTTATGTCATAAACCATCTCCTTTCCCACAGAAACCCAGTCAGCCGTAGCGATGATATCCAGTCAGTCTTGCTGCAAGTCCCAGGTGATGGGCGTGATCCGGTTCCAGCAGACGCCTGAAGGGCCCCTGGTGGCTGACGGCAGCATCGACGGGCTGTCAGCTGGGTCGCACGGAGTACACGTGCATGATACTGGGGACTTGAGTCAGGTGAGAGTAATTCTAGCAACTAAAGTACTACAGCCATCTATGAACTACCAATAGATCTGACGTCACACACATTCTGCATTGCGATTTTCTTCTTCTTTTCAAATCGATGGTAAACTCGTTAAGCTGTTTGGGCCCAGTAAGTGGTTACGTGGATATCTTCAAGATTCTGGAATGGTGAGGGCTAGGCATTTAATGTCAATGGCGAGTACATCACTCACCTTCGGTTTGCCGACGACATAGTAGTCATGGCTGAGACTACGGAAGAGCTCAGTACAATGCTTGGTGACCTCAGTAGAGCTTCCGAAAGAGTGGGACTTTAAGTGAACATGGACAAAACCAAAGTCATGGTAAACAGCCATGTAGCACCCACTCCTATCAAGATCGGACACTCTTCACTCGAAGTTCTGGACGTCTACTTTTACAGATAAAAGTCACAAATAAAAGCTTTTTTGCTATTCGGAAAAATCTTCGTAACTTAATTCGGGAATTGAACTGTTTTCATAGGTAAGTTTGTACGGAACCCTCAGGGCGCGAGTCCGACTCGCACTTGTTTTTTGCATAGCAAAGAGTCACATCTTTTGCGCATAATGCACGAGAAACTGTCGACGTTTGCGTTGGCAAACATGTCGGGACTCACAACAATAACGCGGCAGCCCCAGCAACACCCGGAACGTGTTGTTATATTGGACACGCAGGTCGCTGTATGCCTTCTGCGTAAAGTTCACCCACAAGCTGCACGTGTAAAAGGATTAATAATAATAATAATAATTTTATTTTCAGGCATCAGAGGCCCATAGACAAAATACATAAAATAAACTTAAACAATAATAAACTAATACATATTATAAAAACAATGCTTATTTAACTATAATTAAACACGTAATTAAGTCGGCGTCGTGTTGCGCTGCGTGGTGTCGCATAACCGTCCTCGGAAACGTCGGTATACGACACCTTAACCTACCTTAACTTACTTACCTTTTTGGCTTTGATTAGCAGTCATCATCTTCCTGCCCTTGTCCCATCTTATTTGAGGTCGGCGCAACACGTTTTTTTCTTCCATTCTATCCTGTCAACCGTCATACTATCACTAACTAAAAGGATTAGCAGTAAGCTTTGAAAAGCGTTACCATCACATCGTTTGCATTGTATATCTTTATTCTTGCATTTTCAGGGGTGCAACTCAATAGGGGACCACTACAATCCTTGCGGAGCCCCGCATGGAGGCCCAACTGATCCTAAGGGCAGTAGGCACGCGGGCGACCTGGGCAACATTGTCGCAGATGAGAATGGACGCGCCACCTTTAGGATAGTCGATAATGTATTGAAGGTAGGTCGTACATCGAAGGACTGGAACAATTTGTCTGCTGCGGTCTTCCCGTCCCATTACAATTTAGGTGTCTTCAAGGCTAGAGTGAATAGGCTCTTAATAAACAGATGCGCCTCACCATCAACGATTGCATCACTGCTTACCATCAGGTGGGATCGCAGTCAAACACTGGTTTATATCATTAAAAAAAGTTTAGTAACAGGTCCAAGTGATCCCAAGGACACTCCCTCCACCTTTACTGGGGCCACCGGTAGTTACTGGGGCCACCGGTAGTTACTGGGGCCACGGGTAGTGTGAAAGCGAAACCCGGGGCCCTGGGACGAAGCCAAAGAAGGAACAGGAGTGGGTTTTTAGTCAGTAAAAGTCTGACACTATCTCCTGCTCCGCCCAAGTGCGGGATTTGTTATTAGATGATTTTCCCACCTAAAAAAAAAAAACTCCCTTCACATTCCCATGGCCCGACCAACTAACAAATGTTATACGGGCCGAATTGCGGAGCGGCTGCGGACATAACTCCCTTTGCCATCTTGTTTTAGTGTCCGCAGGCGCTTCTTGATCCCTTACAAGTTAGCCACATGTGTCCCTGTGTCGCATTCTCCCTAATGGGCTTGCGGAAACCAACACACTACAAAAAATGTTGATCTTCGTCTTCGTCTCCATTTTATCTGATGTTATCGGCGGTCAGTGTGACTCCTCTCGCTCCATCCTGCTCCGGGCTGCGTGTCACGCGTGCGCGAACTCCCGCAGTCTCTCGAAGTTCGCCGGTGAGCTCACGAGATCGCCTTAGTAGACCGGCTGATCCCAAGGACTGTCGGTACGGTGGAATCACTAAAATAATTTGGCGCAGTTTTAGAACGATCCTAAAACACACCGTAACTTTGACTCTAGCTTGGTTTATACTGAAAAGCGAGCTACTTCATTGCTCGCCGTCCGCAAGCCGGGAATTCTTTATACATTTTTGCTTGCTTCATGTTACGTTATGTTTCAGGTGTGGGATATAATCGGTCGTTCTGTCGCGGTGACTGAAGGGAGAGACGACCTTGGGCGCGGCTGTTCACCCACTTCCAAGGTAGATGGCGATAGTGGGACTCCGTAAGTAAAAAAAACTTTTTAATAATAATATTTCTGATAGAAACACAACGCTGTCTAGTTTCAAGCTAAGCTGAGTTTGTGTTCTGAGTTCTAGTCAACTGATGAACATACAACAAACATATTTCTAAATACATACATATTATAGATAAATTACACCCAGACACAGAACAAACAATCATGCTCATCACACAAACATTTGTCCTGGATGGGAATCAAACCCACGACCTCCTGCATAGCAGTCAGGGTCACTAACCACTAGATCAATAAGCCATTCAAAATGGAAAACTCGAACGCTGCAAAATTACTTCAAAATGGCGACTCTTCCATCCTCTTCCTCAGCTCCATTCCCCCACACTCCTCAGTTAGCGTACTGAATAGAGAAAATGCTTGTAACAGTACATTATGATACAATTCGGTAAGGTTGGTAATTACCACTGAGGCGGTATTTAGAGAATTGTGAAAAAAAAAAGAGAATAAAATTATTGCCTTTATAATATTACTAACTTTTGCCCGCGGCTTCGCTCCCGTCAACTGACTACGCCACTCTACCCTTTGTTTTTATTTTTTGTTCTCGCGGGGAAACCTTCGAAAGGCGCCCGGACTTTGGGGATAAGTCCGGGGAGTGTGGGATTTTTACCTCACTAAAACCACCCCGGTGATCACCATCAGCACATATAGATGCGCCGTTACCTCTTAAAAGACCATTCCGGAACCCCCTTAATGCAACGCCTGGTAGGGCACATCCCTGAGGAGACTGTACAACGGTCTCCCCTGAGCCTCTATGTGCACGGTAGCACGTGATCACTGTGCCACCGTCTTCCTTGGAATCACTCGATGGGCAGGCTGAGTCCCCTCTCTGCACGCTCGTGGTTCCAAAGTCCCGTCTGCATTGGACGATGCAAGCAGGGTTTCGGCGTGTGAGAGGGCTGATCCCGCTAGGAGAAGAAGGCGTCGGGGAGACCCCACTCTACCCTACGCTACTTATTTACCCTACCTACCTACCCTACCCTAATTATGTTTTTTTTTTGCTTTTAAACTTTCTCTGTATGCTGGTGCACGAAACAAAAAAAAATATGATTAAAATCGGCCTAGCTTTATAGCATAGGCATGACCAGGAGAAATAGGGGTTCATTTTTATAAATATATAATATAATATAATATTCCACAACTATCACACAACGCCGTCTAGTCCCAAGCTAAGCAGAGCTTGTGTTATGAGTACTAGACAACTGATAAACATACTTATATATTTCTAAATACATACATATATAGATAAATTACACCCAGACACAGAACAAATTATCATCACACAAACATTTGTCCTGGGTGGGAATCGAACCCACGACCTCCGGCATAGCAGTCAGGGCCACTGACCACTAGACCAACAGGCCTGTTATGTTAAATTAAATATAGATTAGATTTAATTTAACATAAATTATAGATTAGATTAGGTTAAATATAGATTTATTATTCTATTCTATTTCTGTCTTCCACAGTGTAGCATGCGGCATCATCGCCCGCTCAGCCGGCATATTTCAGAACCCGAAACGCATATGTGCGTGCGACGGGGTCGTGGTCTGGGATGAGAAGGACCGCCCCCTCGCGGGGAAGGGCAGGAGGGTCGAGGACAAACCACAGAAGAGGTGCTGTCAGAAGGAGCATACGGAACACGTGAAGCCGTGCTGTAGAGTGTAGAGATAGGGTGGAATGGAGATGGGTCCTTAAGCCTGATGGGGTTCGAAAGCCTCAGATACACTAGGGGAGAAAAGTCCCCCAACTATTATAATATATACATAACGCTGCAGCATTACCCATCATCATCATCATCATCATCATTTCAGCCGAAAGACGTCCACTGTTGGACATAGGCCTCCTCCAAATGCCGCCACAATGACCGGTTCTGTGCATCTCGCATCCATCGAATTGCAGCATTGCCCGGTGTCCCGCAATTCATTTTCTCCCTTACCTTTTCCCAATTAACTTGGAGTCAATTTTCCATCGAGTACAGATAGCAGCACGAATCTTGAGCGCTTCGTGAAAGAGCGGGGATCGCTTTTGCGCATCTTTTTTTCTTGATAGGTTCGCGCTTGACTGCTATCTCACCTGATGGAAAGCGACGATGCGGTCGACGATGAAACGCGCTTACCAAGAAGTAACCTATTCACTCTTGACTTAAAGATCTATAATATAGATAGCTATCAGGAAACACAGATTCCGGCAAGGAATTCCACTCCTTAGCTGTACGCATAATGAATGTGTTCCCAAAACGTTTTGTGCGTATAGGTGGGATGTCCGCCATGTACCGGTGGCGCATTGCCGTACGCCTGGTGGCCCGATTATGGAACGGGCGCGGCCGGAATTAGGTTATGCAATTCCGACGCACACTCCTCGAAATGCAACCGGTAGAAAACCGACAGGCTAGCAACTCGGCGTCGATGCTCAAGACTTTGAAGCCTCGACTCAACGAGTGCATCATTGCCAATGATCGTCTTGGCTCGCCTCTCAATTGCCTCTCACAATCACTGTACAAGGATTGCACTCCCAGCCCCCGTATCTCTTTTCATACCACTAAAGAGACCCGATATTTCACTTCTGCGTGTTTTTGCTCAAGTAGAACTGTAGAAGTCAGCGCTCAGGATCCGTGCCGGTATCTGTAACTGCCTACCAGAACTCCACAACCCAGTTACTGGGTAACACGGTATTCTTAGGATAGACTGATGGATTTGAAAGTTTCTGGCATGTGACTACCTGTAAAGACTGTCAAAGATCTACGAATGACAACCGGGACCAATGGCTTTACGTGCAACTTATAAGTGTCTCGCAACTTACCTATCATCGGACCACCAGGCCTACGGCAATGCGCCACCGGTACATGGTGGAAATCCCACATCTATACGCTCAAAACGTTTTGGGAACACATTCATTGTGCGTACAGCTAAGGAGTGGAATTCCTTGCCGAAATCTGTGTTTCCTGATGGCTACAACCCGGGAGTCTTTAAGTCAAGAGTGAATAGGTTACTTCTAGGTAAGCGCGCTCTATCGTCGACCGCATCGTCGATTTCTATCAGGTGAGATAGCGGTCAAGCGCAAACCTATCAAGAAAAAAAAAAGAACCCTCCAACATTTGAAACACGGGACATGTTGTTAGACAATTTGACAGCGTCATGTTTGGGGACAGTTTGTCACCTAGTGTATGTGAGGTTTTGTCTACACATATTATAGACACGACTATTCATATATTGGCGCCTGCCTCGGTGTGTAGCGACGTCTATCTACGTCTAGGAACTAAAATGGTTTTTGCAAAAAAAGCAAGCGCACGTGGGTGCGATGCAGCGACGAGCGAAGCGATGCGGCCGCGTTTAGTTGGTTTGATATTTTCATGCGAACTTTTTTGTGTTATAAAAATGGCGGCTGTTCGGGCACTTTGCGTGCATGTAGGATACACTAGTCGCGTCGGTTCGCTTCGTAACCGCAATCGCGTTGATTCAACCCCGTTGGGAGCCGCGTAAGAGAGAGATGGATCTATAGCCTTTAGCAATATTGGAGCTATAAATTGTAAATAAACTTTAACTGTGTGTATTTAAGATGCATTTTTGAGTGAAGGTAGCTTAGTTTTTAGTTTTATATTAAAAAGTTATGCAGCACTTGTAACACCAGGTTTTACTTTGATGCGACGATTTTTTGTTTCGAGCGGGAATAGAACCCGCGACGCACAGCTCAGCATATAATTGCTTAACCACTGCACTAGCCGTACTGACAAATCGAGCTTGCTCTCAAATTAACCCTTTAAGAGTGTTTTTGTGTCCTTTTCGCCAGGATCGCGTATTTGCGACTGGGTACTCCATCTCTTTTAGCTCTTCAATCCCCATAGGTGACAGAAGAGATGACGAGATGGAGTATTTGGTCGTGGATGTGCGACCCTGGCGGAATAAACGCGAGAGTGTTTGTCGGATATATCCGTCGTAGGTGAAAAGGTTAAATATCACCCTGTATTTCCGAGTGATGCAAATAATAATAATTATTTATTCCATGTATTATGTATTTTTATGTGACGAGAATGGATAGAGTGAAACTTAAGAAGAATTTGAATTTCGTGGGCTACCCTGGAGCAGCTCCCGTATATGGGAATCGTTTGTCTTGGTACGGTCATTTATTTATTTGTTGTTAACTAGATTTTACCTACGACTTCGTGCGGGTGAATATCACTACATAGTATAAAACAAAGTCGCTTTTCGTGTCTGTCTGTCCCTATGTATGCTTAGATCTTTAAAACTTCACAACGGATTTTGATGCGGTTTTCTTTAATAGATAGATTGATTCAAGAGGAAGGTTTATGTGTATAATACACGCACAATATATTAGAGGAACGCTGATGATTTCTATTGTGATGTCGTAAATAAACACATTTTTTGCACTTACATTGCAAACGCTGGCTGAACCCTAAGAGATAGATCAAAATAATATACTACAGTATTGTCCACCCTAAAAAGGTCTACAAAAAGTCTGCAATGGTATATGTCTATCTTTTAGGTGCAACCCACAATGATCAGCATTGCACCCGTGCGAAGCCGGAGCGGGTCGCTAGTCAATTATAATATCCGACACTCACACAGACGAAGTTGTAGACAGAAGCTAGTTTAATATACTTTACGTGCCAAAAACATTATAGTTATGTGTTAACGTGCATTTTACTCCATTCGCCGTAAGATTAAACATTGAAACAAACTTTTTTTTACAGTCCGTTCAACCGAATTTGACTTCTATTTCGTTGACATAAGGTATATGGCATTGGAAGCAAAAAAATGGTTATAATACCAGCTATACTGTAGCCGCCATTTATCATGCCACCAACGCAATAAAAGTCGAATTTCTTATTGCGATTGGAATAAAGACTAATATAGTTTTGCTTGGGTTGGTAAAACGCAAACCTGACAAACGAATATCGACCTTGCTGTGGTTGAAGTAAAGTTGAAAATCATGATTTTCGCTTACAAGCGAATGTCACCATTGTGACTAAAAATGAAGCTAAAAAAATATTTTGAACTTTATTTAAACCTGATCAAAGTTGATATTCGTTTGCAAGTGTGTCTTAGAAATTTTTGATAATTATGTAGGTATGTATGTGTGATATTAGGCACAACTTTATTTTTAACTTTATGCCAATTTGTTAAAGTTGATTTTTGTTTGAAGTGCAAACCTGTGTTTTTATGCGAGTTATTTTATGGGAAAATGAACACAACTTTTAAAAGGTTAATTATTAATTTACATGTATGGGGAAACAATTTAGTTTTATTTTCGCAATAATATTTAATTGAATTAAACTTGTTTTTGTTATAAATCTTTGTTTTATTTATTTTTATGGTGTATTCGCGTTAAGATAATAGTAACGTCATCGTTGTCACTTAGCTTAGCCACGCCCCTTAACCAATTAGATCAAAGTAATTTAGAACGCCTTGTTCATATTTACCAGTTGAAGTTAGCCTTTCAGACAGTACGGACCCGTCTTTTATTTAAAAACTAGCATTTTACCCTTGACTTCGTTCGCGAGAATGTTTTAATAAAAATCTTTAACACCCCATAAACTGCATTTTGAGGTTAGTTTCGAAAAACTAATAATGATAATCCTTATCTATCATTTTTATTAGAATTTGTGTCAAGTTTCAAAACACAAGGAACAAGGTTCTCCCGTGTACGGGAGAACCTTGTAACCTAGGTTGTAGTTTTGAAAAATAAATAGGGAAAACCTATTTATTTAGGTTACTATTCGTGCTTCGTACGTAAGTCTGGTCTGTCACGCGCGGGCTTACGGACGGCGAGCAATAGGTAGCTCGGCGTCTGACCAAGTCGTCGACGGCGCGTACTGTTCCACGAGCGCCACAAGGAGTTGTCAGCAACCGTAGGTGCCCAGCAAGGTCGAAGTCTAGGCCCTGGTATGAAAGGCAACGAAGAAACAGGAGTGGGTTTTTAATCAGTAAAAGTCTGACACCATCTCTCGCTCCGCCCAAGAGCGCGGGATGTCATAGGATGATATATCCACTGAAAAAAAAAGTGGTATTTCACACTTTAGCAGAGGTCCAGGCTCGAGGTTTGTCAGCGAATTCGAATTTCTGAGCGCGTAAGTAACACAATACTGCGCGCCAGAACTAAGATAAAAGATGTTACGTAGATACCCGAAAAGCTGCTTCTCTAAAGTGGGATTGGGCCGGACATGTCTGCCGCATTTCAGACGAGCTGTGGGCTAAAAGAGCCACTTATTGGGTCCCATTAAACGCAAGGCGACATTGCGGCAGATTAAGGCGAAGGTGGAAAGATGAGCTTGAAAACTACCGGAGGGACTGGCCCGCAATGGCTGAGGACAGACGTGTGTGGAAAAGGGAAGCCTTCGCCTAGCAGTAGGACACAATAGGGTAACTAACTATTCGTGATAAATTTCAAGTATATAGAGAATCACGGAATAAGATTTTGCATACAAAGGAAATTCCCCCTCCTTAGGGCTGAAAATGACGCCCACTCGGTCCCATACAAAATTGCTCCGTTGTAGGCCTGGGCAAAGTGTGTCATCTTTGCGATTGGAACATCGGCTCACAAGATACAAACGGAACATTTGACTGACTGTTATGAATTGTGATTTATTGCGTTGCGCCATATACACTAACAGTTTTATTTAATTGAATTTTGATTTGAGAAAAAATCAAAGCCGATGTTTTTAGGTCAGTTCATTAAAATTTATACTATTTATATTTTATTTTGAACTTTAAAAGACTGCAGGTCACTTAAAGAGTGTTTCAGTGTTCCAAATGATGCATTTAAAACATTACTGATGTTCCAATCTTTCGGAACACTAAAATGTTTCGGAACAGGGAGTCGGTTCAGTAAAGAGTTACACACGCCTACTCCGTTGTGGGGACCCGCGGTTGTCTACGCTGGTAGACAAGCGCTCCTTGACGCCTAGTTCCTTTAGAATGGAAGCGTTTGTTCAAAACTCGTTCCAAGAGACCCCGAACACCATAGTTCCAAAGCGTCCAAATGCAAATTACAGTAAAGAAAAGCCGAGAAAAAAATGGGTTGCTTGTTATCAATAATAAAAGTCAAGAAAATACAGAAAATAATTTATTTTAGTACCCTTAGATTAGTTATTTGATTACACTTTTATCCACAATATATTAAAAATAATTAGCTGCGTCATACCAGCCTGTACATAAAACTACATCATCTAATGTAAGTATAAAAATCTCGTGTCAGTGTTCCTTAAAATCGAATTCCTCCGAAACGGCTTGACCGATTGTTATGATTCTTTTTGTGTATATTTGGTAGGTCTGACAATAGGTCGTAGGCTATTTTTTACCCTCCAACCCCCACCCATTAGTATGATTAAATACTAGCGTCTTGATACGATTCTGCCCGGGTTAAAAAAATATTTTTTACTTGCCTTTGCCTAGAAAGGCTTAATAAATATACTTGATTAATAATATATACCTAGCCTACCTATGCCCATCTGTTTCATGGCAGTAAGACTTTGAGCAGTGGCTGTAAAGACGTCACATCGTCCTCACCTTCTGCATGACGCAGGTCCTCACCGGACATGGTACGAGTAAGTTCAGGAGGTTCCAATACTTGATTCGTGCAGAAGAAACCCGGGTGTCACCGCCTGGATACCACGGTGGAAGTGTGCCCTGCTTGGGCGGAGAACCGCCGTGTCCTCGTGGCGCCCACGTCGACGAGTGGTCGCCCACGTCGACCTCTCACGCTAGCCCTTAGTCTATGGTGCGGAGCGAGAAGGAGTGGCAGGCGATCGCCTCCTTCTGCAAAGCATTAACGCGCGAGGGAAACTTCCTCACGATAATAGCTTCTATCAGCAGCTTCACCTGCGTGATAGTCAATGCCGTAACTAGGGCGGTTCCAAGGGTGCCCAGGCACAGGGCGCAGTCCTTGGAGGGGCGCAAAAATTTTGTATCTACTTGTTTGTATTGAACTTTTTTCTAGGGGCGCAGTAATAGAAACTCGCACCGTGCGTATTAAAGGCTAGTTACGGCACTGGTAATAGTAGAACATTATCCCAAGGAAACAAATCTGCTCCCAGGAATCCAGGATAAAAAAGTATCCTACATACTGTTTCAAGACATGGTTTACCCGTAATCCAAATTTCCTCCAAATCCATTCAGCAGTTTCAGCATCATGTTTGTAACTCATATTTACAAACATATACATTCAAATTTACGCCTTAATATTAGCGTGATTAAATACTAGCGGTGCCAAGCCGATTTTTTATAGCATAGCATAGCATAGTCGGCCTTATAATGTTCCCACTGTTGGGACTCAGGCCTCCTCTCTAGGAGAGGGAATGGGCCGTAATTCACGACGCTGGCCCAGTGCGGATTGGTGGATGTCACATGTCTTCAAATTTTTGTTTCTAAGACATGCCGGTTTCCTCACGATGTTTTCCTTCACCGTTTTGAGAGCAGTGGTGATGAAATAAATTACATAAAGTAATGCGCCTGGCTGGGTTTTGAACCAGCGACCTACAACTTGTAAGTCGGGGCCGATACCACTCGGCCACCACTGCTCCGATTTTTTGCCCGGGTTTAATATACAAAATAATAAATATACTTAATAATAATATACACCTAACCTACCCTATGCCCATCTGTTTCGTGATTTTTGAAGTTACTGCGGTCCTGGAACGCAAAGGTTGACTGAGGGGGTGGATGTTAGTCAGTAAGTCTGACACTCCCTCTCATTCTACCCAGAACGGGAGGACTTACCTATTTGATGATTTTCTCAGTAAAAGAAAAGTTTTTTTTTTAATTAAATTAACTAAATGGAAAACAGTGGTGGCCTAATGGCAATTGTAGGATGCAGATTCAAATCCAGCCAGGCGCATTACTTTGTGTAATGTATTTCATCACCACTGCTCTCAAAACGGTGAAGGAAAACATTGTGAGGAGACCGGCATGTCCTAGAACGAAAAATTCCAAAACTTAGACATATGGTTCTCATATGATTCAACCATAACATGTTTGCTGTATGGACATTAAAGAAACCCCTGAGTTTGTTTTAACCCGACTACAGCAAAGCCAAAGGAGGGTTATGATTTTGACAGGCTATGTATGTATGTGAGTATGTTCATCTGTTCCTTCATAGTTAGGAACCGTCGTAATTGTCCGCTGAACATAGGCTACGTGACGTGTCACAAAACAATCGATCGATATGGCGCCCTCTAGCGGACAAAAAATAATCTATAAAAAATAAAAATGGAGATAAATACGTCGTGTTTAGCATCAATTGAAAGGGCTTCACTTGTACATTTCCTAAGGGTCGTTTTTTTTTGTCGTAGTCAGGTTTTAGATTTTGGTGTTTCTTCTCAGGGTAGTCAGCTAAGAAACACGACATTTACATAATTTAAACTGACGTCAAACATACAAAAGTGTTTTTAAAAACCTATTTGCAAAATAAACATCACTTATCTGGGTCCTTGTGGTTGATTACGGCCCATTCCCTCTCCTAGAGAGCAGGCCTGAGTCCCAGAAATGGGGACATTACAAGGCTATTATTAACCAACTAAATGCCCCAGCTAGTTCCAGGCATACTCTTATAGTACTGTCACATACTATCGTTACTAGAGTCGTCAAAACACGTCTGCGTTTCTGCGGAACTAAAACTCAACAGAACATCGGATTTCACCGAGTGGCGCGGATCCGCAGTTTGCGTTTCCGCACAAGTTTGATTAATACTAGCCGGACTAGAGGACAAGCTATCAAAAAGACGAAAATTGGGTTTAGGAGAATCGTAATGACAGAAGCAAGTCTGAGTCTCTTTTATACTTAAATCTGGTGATTGCGTTTGCGAATTTTTGCACGATTGCGTCTCTTTATTTGAACGTGATAAACCGAATTCTAACGGAAACGTTTGCGTTTGGATGTCGGATAACGAAACTGGATCAGAAAAGAATATTTCATCTTCGCTGTTCTGTGATTTTAAAGACAACAAGTCTTCGAAACCCACTTGAGTGGATATTTCGTCAGTTTTCGTTTCGAATTCGTTCTTTGACTGCCAAGATGGTAATGTGACATCGTTGCGAATGTCTTCAGGGATTTGGGTTGAAGAGGACTTCTTTGGACTATCACAGATGTCAATATCTTGAGTCTTAATGCTGGATTTTTCGTTTTTACTCTCTGCTTCGTTGAAAATCCAAGTTTCTGTTACAGTTCCATGTGTGACTTGCTCCGTGACGACTGTCTCAGCAACAGATTTTGTTTCTTCGTCGATTTTCTTTTTCTTAGTCTCATTTCCGTTTTCGTTCTTGCGTTTTTCTGCTTTCTCGTTCTTATACATTTGGTGGACGTTAGGATGTTTCCTTTTTAGATGAACCATTAGTTTTTCATTGGTATCATACTTGGTGTCGCACATCTCACAGATATAGATAAAGTTACAGCATTTTAAATGTCTTTGAAGCTCTGTCTCTGTAGCGAAGCATTGGCTGCAGTCATTGCAGAAGAAAGACTTGATCTTATGGACTTTGTTCATATGTTGATTAAGATACTTCCTACCGGAAAACCATTTCTTCTTGTCCGAAGTTACAAAGTACGCGCACTTTGGTTCCGCGCAATAATATTTTAAATCAACTTCGAACTTTTCCGAAACGCTATGGGTTTTTTTTAGATGGTTTTGGAGATCGCTTTTCTTGTAGAAGTTATCTTTGCAATGAAATGGACAAGGGAGGCCGATTCTGGACTCTGTTTTTGGTGCTGTGATCAATATGGATAGCTTTTGGTCCTCGAGTACACTGGTGACGTGGTTTCTTCGAGATTTCTGGGTTTTTTTCTTGGCCTGTTAAAGAAAAAGTGTTGAGATGTTACTTCTTTGAAAAAGCAGTCTATACTTCTATTCTAACATTATAAGGAGAAAAGATTTTTATTTTTAAATTGTTGTTTGTAATGTAATGAATAAATTCAAAAACTACTGAACCAATTATAAAAATTATTTCACTAATAGAAAGCTGCTGTGTCTGTTGTCATTATAAAATGACTGATTATGCTGTTCTAGTAATGCCAGTAGATGGCATTATCCTTATTATTAGGCGGTACGAAGTTCGCCGGGTCAGCTAATATATATATATATATAAATGAACAAAAATGAATGTTCGTTAATTTCGCTAAAACTCGAGTACGGCTGGACCGATTTGGCTAATTTTAAACGGTGAAAAAATTGAAAAAAAAATCACGAAAAAAAAGTCATCAGAATATAACGCCTTCTCTAATTGAAATGACATTATAAAATGAATTATGCTGTTCTGGTAATGCCAGTAGTTGGCGTTATCCTTACTATTAGGCGGTACGAAGTTCGCCGGGTCAACTAATAGAATATAAACTTTGGATATAAAAACACATTGTATAAAAAACAAAGAATTTAACATTATCATAAATTCGTGAGGATTTTTTGAAAGAGTTCCTCAGTTACTCTTTGCATTCCAGGTCCGCATTAGGAATGAACTGAAAGAATGGAGGTGAATTTTAGTCAGTACAAGTCTGACATTCCCAGCATTCACCGGCAAATCTTATTTGATGATAGTCCACTGTTGAAATTTCCAGGGCTACAGTAACTCTTCAGAACAATACCACAGCTGCCATTGCTTACCCTAACTGTGAGCGAAGTCTTGAGTATCTTGTCAGACAGCTGGCATTTGTCTCGGAACTCTTTACAACTGATCATGGCCGCCTCACAGGATGCACACAACAGCTCCGATACACCCGGCCTTCTTGTTGTCTAGAATCATATCATACAGGGTTACTTTAGGAACTCTTTAAGCAGAGCAGCCTATTCCAGTGTCTTTGAGACTATAGGTTGTCAGATGTAATGGAATTTAGGCAAGCTAGTGTTCAGCAATTCCGTAACTAAGGCAGTGCCAATAGAGCTTGAGCACAAGGCACCGACCCTGTAGGGGCACATAAATGATTAAATCATTAAACCCCGAGCGAATGCCGGCGTTTGCTCGGTCATTGTCTTTCTATTGTGTCTCTAATTACGGTACTCAAAAGGTTAAACCAGGGCCGAATTTTGTTTTATGCTACTAAATGTAGCATACATACAATATTGATTGTTAACCTAATAATATGGGTGTAGACGCGCCCTACCAGAACCAGAACCGCCAGCTATGTGGGTGCTTAGGGGCTCTTGCACCTACAAGGGGTGTCAAGCACTCAATACCACAGGTATATCAACCTAACATATTTTCATGGAACCAACTGTTCTCCACTAACCTGCTGCCTTTTAACATAATATCTATCACAGCTAAATTCAACCTAACCGAGGTGAACTAGGCGGAGTAGGTTGATAGTTTTGAGCCTGCTTCTTTTGCATTCTTGTTTACTAAAAAAAAAAAAAATGTGCAGTTACAGAAGCTAGCACCGAGCATATAAAAGGAGAGTTATGGCACTGGTCTCCAGGTGTCTATGGTTTCAGCGATTGCTTCTGCCAAGGTTGGTCTGTATGCTGGATGATCATCTTATCATACCGAGAATACTTAGTGCCGGCGGTCATTTGTAAATCTTTGACAGTCGTTTGCTATACTCTTTGACTACCCAAAGAGTATAGCAATTCCTCTGTATATCTTCAATAACAGGGGGAACTAGAGTAGCCACGCAATAAATAGTGAAACCCGGTACATTGAAACAAAATATGATTATAAACACACCTCAATTGCAGTGATTCTGAAGTAATCATCATTTAGACCCCATTCATACATATTCTTCATTTCACCTGAGTCTGCCAAACAGCCGCGACACACGACAGATAGCCGAGTGATTGGAGTTACTAGTTTAGTATATGGAGCTGACATTATGATCTATATTTATCTTACACACAATATTTTGATTAAATGTAAACAATTTTTTGCACGATCCAATCGGTATTTGACGTTATTCATTATTGACAAGATTGTGCTTTGTTATACGTAAACCATTTTTATGTTTATCAACTTTATAGTCTTTTACAGTGTGCGTTATATGTATAGTAAAAATAAAACAAAAAAAAACTTTCTAATGTCTTCTATGAAACAACATTGTTTTAATATTCATATCCAAATACTGTGACCAAAATAAATTAGTCAAATATTTATGACGCGTTTGAAAAGTTGCTTGGAATGGAACGCAGAAGACGTTTAGGAAAAGCTGCGTTCAAAATAAAACATGTAGATATCAAATTATAACAAATGACAGCGTTTTTAGCGATTACTATATGGTTTTTACTGGTTTATAAGTTTGTATATATGCCGATTTGACTTTGATTATTAAAAAAAATCGTTGACTGACTTATTGCCATAAAATCTTGTCATATGTAATTTGAACGAAGAACTCACTCGTCATTTTGACAACTCTTTTGGCTCATCTAAATTTACAAGAGTATGATTGTCTAGTAGAAAGGTAATATTATCCATATTTTTATTTATTTCAGACAAAATAATGCAAGCGAATTCATAAAAAACGCCGATTTTTATTTTACAACGAAGTTAGGCGTAGATCGTGCACGTTGGAGCGCGCAGACTTCACAGCGGTCGCCATTACCGCCACGAATACTGGCTGGTGATCTTGTGTGTGGAATAGTGAATTGGAGGTTATAGTGCTTATTTTATAGTTATTTGTGCATCAGTTTTGTCACAAACAAATTTTGAGGACATTGAGTACATATCCGTGGTTGAAGGCACTGTAAGTGCATCAAATGAGTAAGTATCTTGGATCTAGATTACGTAGCAATTCAAACGTGCACGTGCATCATTCGGAATATTTTCCGATTTAAATTACATTTACACGGTGTCAACGTTAGATTTGTAATTGTATTTGTTCTCGAACGTGTCCGTCAGGGATTCCGGTATTTAATCGATCATAATGAAAGTCGGTCAATTAATTATTTTAGTTTCTAGGTTGATCTATTTTTGGCCTGTCGTATGCACTATTGTCCGTAGTTTAATTTTTATTTACATCTGTACGGCATCTGCGTTGTAAATAGCGTACGTGGTGACTTCCGCCTAAAGTAGAAAGTTGAATATTTAAATAATCAGGACACCTTTCGTTTGTTGACATATGATTTCATAATATTATCGTGAGTTTACGTCTCCATAATCTAATAAGACAACCAAACATAGACACAACGTATTGTTTTTATAACTTTTTATTTGCACTGGTCTCTGTAAAGGTTGTATTTTTTTTATTCAGCCAGTTCATGACCTTTTTTCCTCAACATACATTATCACTGAAGCATGAGTCTGAATGGTAATGAGAAGAAATTAATAATTATAAGCTTCTAAACTAAGTATATCATTAAAAGTTGACTTTGTTGTGTTTTTACCATTCACTTAGAACCACTAATGGTTAAATAGTTATTTTAAATTTAGAATTTTAGTGTTTTGGAAGGGTTTTTATTCCTCCAAAATTAAACAAATTCTCTATGGAAATAGTTTTTAACATTTTCATCTAACTAATACTTCAAAATATGTTTTAATGATTTTAAACAGGACTTCCCCGACTCGTATGACATTATCTAAAAGGATGTTTGCACTAAGCATTATTTTGCTAAGAATTCGCCAATTATGGGTTGCTAAGATAAGAAATATTACCTACCAGTTTTTTCCTGCATTTATTCACTGCTGGCCTTGCTTTACAGGGACAAATTAGTTTCTGGGAAAAAAGTTAGTGATCATAGAGTAACTTACAATCAGTGACAGTATTTTTGTATTTAGAACAGACTATTCCAAAAATCCTTTTACAAACATACCATTTTTTTTTTTACGTTTGATCTCCTTAGTAGTCCTGTGTTTGAGCTAAACAAGTACTGACAAATGCTCAACTCAAATCTGTGTTGTTCTTTGTTCAAAAGACCATCTGAGACACTAATCTGCATGGTTCTCATATGATTTGACCGATACATGTTTACCGTATGAACTTTAAAAAAGATTTTGATTTTTTAGTCAGCTAAGAAACACTGGCCTCAATTAGTTGAAACTGACAAAAAAAAAAACATGTGTAAAATTGTTTTTTTACAACATATTTGCAAATAAATATTATTTATCATTTTCTTGTATCATAAAGTAAATATTTAAAACCATAATCTAGAGACTTAGAGGGCAATCAGTCCAGTGACATTAGGCCTTATTATATTTTTTTTTTTACTACCTAGAGGTCAGGTTTTACAAATATACAAGGCTGGCTATATGACTATGGCGTGTTGGTCTAGTTGTTAGTGACCCTAACTGCTGTACCAGATGTTGTGGTTTCCATTCTCATCCAATACAAATGTGTGTGATGAGCATGATTGTTTGTTGTGTCTGGGTTCTGGATTTGTCTATATATGTTTAGAAAAATATATAAGCTTTTTATCAGTTGTCTAATACTCATAGCTCTGCTTAGTTTTGGACTAGAAGGAGTTGTGTGATAGTTGTGGAATTTTAATTTATTAGATAGGGCCAATTGGGAGGCAATCGGCGGCAGCAACCTTTCTGGGCCCTGGTTTGGGCTATGGTCCGGAGCAAGGAGGAATGGCAGGCGGTCACCTTCTTCTGTGAAGCAGGTTGTTATGCTAGCGAAAGAGGTGGCCGTACGCGTGAGGGAACGGCCCTCATGCCCCAGCCACCAGGATCCTGATTTCCAGCCACCGTAGGCATAGGCTTGCGGACGGCGAGCAATGGGTAGCTCGCCGTCCAGTAACCGTCCATACCGAGCTCGAGTCTTGTAGTGTTCCACGCATACCATATAGAGAGTAAACCGTAGAGGCCCAGCAAAGTCGAAGCTTACTGGGGCCGTGGGCTAACTAAGTAACATGGTCCAAAGGCAACCAAGATTATCATGATGCACTATGTGCAGTTAAAAAAGATAAGGATTATTATTTAAATACTGTCTTAAAGGTAAACAAAACATTAACAAAGAATGTTACATCTATTTTTATACTTTTATCGAAGTCAATTATCTATTTATTTTAAGATAGTAGGTACTTAAGTGGGTAGGGCATATTGCTTGCAGAGCAGATGGTCGATGGAACCGAAATTCTCTTGAGTGGTGACCGTGTACCTGAATACGCAGTGCCCTCATACACGTTTCACTGGTGTGGAGCCAGAGGCGTAACGTGGACTAATTTAAACGTGGGTGAAGACTCTTCAGTGAGGATGTTTTCTTTCATAAATTCGAAAACGAGACAGCGACTGTCGCAACCCAGTATTTGACCACATCGTCGCTTACCATCAGGTGAAATAGTGGTTAAACGCGAGCCTATCAATTGTCAAACAAACCCTCGTTAAGAGCTCTCGCACACGCAAATCACCTTTGGGTGATAGTCCGTAGGCGAGGGCCCACTTCGCCCACGCCTAGCTACGCTACTGTGTGGAGCTTTTGCTCGTTGGGGTTCTATCTATTGTGGTCTGGTTTCCGCACTTTGTCCTTAGTGGACCATTGTGCGTGAAGGTCGTTGGAGTTGTCGACAGTACAAACTTAACGGAGTCGAAACATGCTTTTGCCGTGTGCGTGGTTGTAGCGGAGGGTAGTCTCAACTCCACTCCGTCCCGCTCCATGAAACACCTTGAAATCCTTATTATGTAAACCGCAGGCGTGAGCTTCTAGATAACTCGCAGTCTGGATCGAGCTTGAGTCGTCGTCGTGCGCGTAGTGTTCCACACGCGTCTCTAAAGAGATATCAGCAAAACCCTTGGGGCCCAGCAGGGTCGAAGTCTACCGAGGCCATGGGTTTACTTTCGAAAGGGAAACCCATGGTCCTGGAACGTAGAGCAAAGAAGGAACATAGACGTGGTTTTAGTCAGTAAAAGTCTGAGACACCCATGTGCTCCGCCCAAGTGCGGGAAAAAGTCATTAGATGATTTCCCACCTTAAAAATAATCCTTATTATGTCCCCTGCCATTTATGTTGAAATAGCTGTCCTCCGCGTCTTTGGTTACTGTTCTTCTACCATGAGTCATAGCGTGATGTTCAATACCCTACAGCCTTCCTTGATAAATAATGAAATAGCCTATCCAACAATAAAATAATTTTTCACCTCGAACCACTAGGTAGTTCTTTAGATGAGTGATTTATTCCATTTTAATACCAATAATTAATACCACTGGTATTTGTTTGGACTCTTATGTAATATTTACATATTTTGATCAGGTTTGACTGAGCTGGCTGTGTCAAATCCAAGTTGTTGATATTCCTTCTTAATTTGAAAATAAATATGATTTAAAAAAAAACACGATTTGTTTTTGTTTTTGGTATTAGAACGGAATAAGTCGGATTAGCGCGTTCAAACAAATAATAATAATAATATTCCACAACTATCACACAACGCCGTCTAGTCCCAAGCTAAGCAGAGCTTGTGTTATGAGTACTAGACAACTGATAAACATACTTATATATTTCTAAATACATACATATTATAGATAAATTACACCCAGACACAGAACAAATGATCATGCTCATCACACAAACATTTGTCCTGGGTGGGAATCGAACCCACGACATCCAGCATAGCAATCAGGGCCACTAACCACTAGACCAACAGGCCAGTCTTCTTCAACAAAATGAACTTCAACTTTATTGTATTAACATAGACATGAAATTTCAAATAGGATACAAATGTTCTTAAAAAAAAAAACGTTAACCACCGTTTTGTGACAATGAGCGCAATGTTTGGACTATCGAATACAGTTTGATAATAAAGTGTTGGGGTTAATAGGTAGACACCAAAGCAAACACGGTTTTAAGGATTTGAAATAATAACTATTTATTAATCCTTTACTTTATATTGGAAGGTGTGTTTCAGTAATATTACGTGAGACGTGTGCTTCTAAGCAAGGCTAAAGGAATACAGTAACTGTAACCATACTAGGGATTTCAGTCAAGTGCTGACGAGGGGCTCAGACCAATTAAATACAATATTTATTGGTTAGAAAGAGAAAGATATACATAGTGTTGAAGTAGGATGGATTTGTTTTTGTTATATTCCAACATAAAGTTCTATCATTTGGACGTGGGTGCACAATTGTGTGACTTACCATTTTGATTTGGCATATTTGTCAGATCCAGATAGCCATATAGAAAAACTTTTTACTATTACTTAATAAGTATAATACAAATAAAAGTAAAAAGCTTTTCAAAAGAGACGGAGCGATTTTGATAGTCTGTGGTGGCCGTGTGTTTTGGCGGGAACTGTCAAACTTTTTTTTTTTTTTTCAAAATGAATATTCAGACATGAGTCCTTTTAGAAATTGCGTTTTAATTTATTGTTTTTTGTTTAATTCCAGTTGCCGAGAACACCAGAAATGAAGATAGCAACTGCAACACACAAGAAACAAATTAAAACAATTGACTTTCCCTACTGTACACTCAACTTGCTCAATTTCTAACCTACCCGCCTAAGTGCAACTCAACGCTAAGCATAGAATAAAGTATAAGTTCTTTTTATTAGTTTCTAAGACAGACGAATATTTGTTAGTTTAATATGAAGATACCGGAGACGGCTCCCAATGTTGGCGCTTATTATGGCAACGAGGAGAACGGACAGTGGCAGGTATGTAGAATAAAGATAGTTTTACCCAACCCTAACATTTTTTTTTTCGTTTGGAATATCATCTTATGACATACCCCGCTCTTGGGCGGAGTGAGAGATAGTGTTAGAATTTTACTGACTAAAAACCCACTCTTGTTCCTGTCTTTCTTTCAGAATCAGACCCTTGTCCCTATTAGGCTTCGACCCTGCTGGGCCCTCTACCTAACTTTTCTACTCTACCCAACTCTATTCTACCCTACCCTACCTTACTTCACCCTACTTCAACCTACTCTACCCTACCTAGTTACCTACACTACCTACGTTACTATGCCTAGTTACCCACCCTACCCACGTTACGCTACTTACCTTACGCTACCTACCAACTCTACAACCTTCCCTGTATGCTTGTGAACAAAACAAAAAATAAGTGATTATTAAAGTTGGTCCAACCAGGAGAAATAGGGGTCCATTTTTATATAGATTTATTTTCCCCCCTGCCATTACTGAACAATGGAAGGAATGGTGGCTCAGCTGTGGAACGCTGTGTGTGTTTATTTATATATAAATATAATAACTTATAGCTATACGTACTAACGCTGCGTCTTCCATTACGCAGTCGCCACTCCAGAACCTTTCTGTCCCAAAGGCCATCTGTTCTGCGAGCAATGTGCCCTGCCCACTGCCACTTTGGCGATTCTTCGGGCAATGCCGGTTTTTTTTTTTCGGTATAAAATCATCGTATGACATTCCCCGCTCTTGGGTGGAGCGCGAGATAGTGTCAGACTTTCAGTGACTAAAAACCCACTCCTGTTCCTTCGTTGCCTTTCGTACCAGGGCCGAGTCTTCCTTTCAGAATCAGACCCTTGGCCCCAGTAGGGTTCGACCCTGCTGACATCTCCTTGAGGCCCGCGTGGAACAGTACGCGCCTACATCATCATCTTCCTGCCCTTGTCCCATCTTATTTGGGGTCGGCGCAACACGTTTTTTTCTTCCATTCTATCCTGTCAAAAGTCATACTATCACTAACTTCCTTAACAGTACGCGCCTACGGTGGCCGAAAATCGGGATCGGAATCCCGGCGGCGGTTGGTTCGTGAGGACCGTTGCCTCACGCGATCGTCCGCCTCCTTTGCTAGTTCGGGCAATGTCGGTAACCTTGGTTCTCCTGCGAATAACCAAGAGACTCAGCGTTGGAAGGCCTCCTACAAAGTGGACCGGTGACCTTGTGAGAGTTGCTGACATCCGATGGATACGAGACGCACAGCACAGTTCGTTGTGGCGACACTTGGGAGAGGCCTATGTCCAACAATGGACGTCTTTCACCTGAAATGATTCAGATTCAGATATATTTACTTGCTATAAATGTAGGTATAGATATAAGATGATACATAGGTGAGGGTTTCCGCTACATTCTACCTTACGGCGTGCAAATTCTTAAAAAGTAACTATATTAAAAAAAATATTAGTAATTAAAAGTTATATAAATTAACAATTACTACCAATTAAAAATTATACAAATTCAAAATTATTACATATTAACAACTTACATGTCATCTTAATAAACACTCAATCAGTCAAATCAAATTTAATTGTAAATGTACGTAATAATAGGTAAGGTTTCAGTGTCAAAGTAAAATAATAATCCAAACGTAATAAGCTAAATGTCAGTGGTGTCCTCCATCATGATGATGATGATGATTTGGAGGTAGGCGGAACAGAGAGTAAAGTCCCGTAAACCTCCGTTGAAAAGGGAGGATCCTCCAACCAGACGGGTGTTATGTCTGGTGGGCTGCAACTGCCCGATAGATGATTTCGGGTTGTTCTATATGTTCTAATCGTGCGGAGAACTTTGCTTGCGCGATGCAGGATTAGTTCTTATGTGACGCCATAGATGTCGCTACAATACTACTAACAGTACCTTTTGTCTTTCCAGCCAAACGGCGTGATCATTGACAGTGGAGTCGGAGGCGGCGTGGTCGGCAGCGGCGACGCCGGCATCCACCGCCCGCCCGTCTACCCCGTGCACATACCCAGAGCGCACATGCCCGGTAAGAACAACACTTGACTAGTAAGTGCTTCTCTGAGGAGACGCGGGGCGTCGCGTGGCGCGTTGTAAATTCAAGCATATGACGTTGTATGAGATTGTCTACGGAGAACCGTTTGTACACGCGTTTGCTTGAAATATAATCTATATATATAAAAGAAAGTCGTGTTAGTTACACTTTTTATAACTCAAAAATGGCTGAACCGATTTGGCTGAAAATTGGTGGGGAGGTAGCTTAGAACCAGGAGACGGATATAGGATACTTTTTATCCCGTAGAGTAGGGTAGAGTTGGGTAGGGTACGGTAGCGTGGGATAGAGTGAGGTAGAGTAGGGTAGAGTGAGGTAGAGTAGGGTAGTGTAGAGTAGAATATAGTAGTCAGTTGACGGGAGCGAAGCCGCGGGCAAAAGCTAGTATAATATAATAATAATATTCCACAACTACCACACAACGCCGTCTAGTCTCAAGCTAAGCAGAGCTTGTGTTATGAGTACTAGACAACTGATAAACATACTTATATATATATTTCTAAATACATACATATATAGATAAATTACACCCAGACACAGAACAAATGATCATGCTCATCACACAAACATTTGTCCTGGGTGGGAATCGAACCCACGACCTCCGGCATAGCAGTCAGGGCCACTAACCTCTAGACCAACAGGCCAGTCAAAACGTAATATAGGCGGCACACGTGACTTTCTCCATTCAGGGTAAAACGTAGCGACAACCGTGACGGGGCCCGCGGCGTCTCACGCCCAGTACAAGCATACGGCGATACCTGCTACTGCGTCTGCCGCGTTCGCCGACGCTACTCTGCACGCCCCGCGTCTCCATATACAACACCGTACATTGTCATAAGTTTGTGTTTGCGCGTATGATGTCCAGGGATCGGAATTAGGTAGAGTTATTCATGTACTTGCATCGAAAATGTTGATAATGTGTATGTTTTCGAGATTTCTAATGAAAAATCCCTTGTAGGCGACAATATTACAGATAAATAATAATAAAAACCTAAGAGATAAGGCAAATTAAACAAAGATAATTGACATACAATTTTTATTAGTATTTTTCATTCAAAAAGATCTTTCTTCGTCAACTGAGGTGAGGTTATCAGATTTATACCCTTCCTCCTCCTCGTCATAAACGCAGGAAAAAAAAAATTATACTATATTTCTGATAGCATAGTCATAGCATAGTCGGCCTTATAATGTTCCCACTGCTGGGATTCAGGCCTCCTCTCTAGGAGAAGGAATGGGCCGTAATCCACCACGCGGGCCCAGTGCGGATTGGTGGATCTCACGTCTTCAAATTTTTGGTTCTAGGACATGCCGGTTTCCTCACGATGTTTTCCTTCACCGTTTTGATATTTCTGATAGTGTCATAAAAAAAATTTGCTATTTAAAATTAATTTCGGGATTTGAGGCATTTACTTTATCCTTTCACTGTATGAAATCGGTGTAAGTACATATTTAACTCTACCTTATTCCGACTTCGGATGATGACGCGGACCACTGCACGCGCAACTTCTCTGTAAACAGTAAAAACGCACGTCGCGCCGCGAGACGCCCCGCGTCTCCGTAAACAAGCACCAACGCACATGGCCGCCAAGGTCAAACTCGACTCAATTCAAAGCATTTGTTACAACTAAAGTGAAAGCTATTGGTCTGAGCGTGGCCATGTACTCACTACATGGCGCTATTGTGAGCATTAAGTTAAGGAAATGGTATCTGCTAAAATTAGACATTCAGGGAACGAAGAACTCTTCATTCTCTGCTCATTGTGATGTATATGTAGCATGAAATTAGTATAATGTAAAAAAAAAAAAATAACAGACTTCACTAAAAAAAAAAAAAACACTAAAAGGATCAAAATTACTTTCGGAAGGCGATGTTTCTCGGTATTGTTTGTTTCATATTTACCACCGACTTTTTTTTAGTGAAAGCAAATTTGAAGTTTTTTTTATTTGACAAAAGTTTTTATTTCACACTTTTTAGTTGCTATACACTTATAACGAATGCCTATTTTTTATGACAATTCGAATTAACCCAAACACTGCTAGCTATATTGTTTTATTATGAAGTTCCTGTATTTCCTTGCACCTTCCGGTTCCATCATCAGATCAGTTCGGTAGTACCTTATAGCCTGCAACATAACTATTCAGAACCATTTATTTATTTGTGTTGTCAAACTATCTTCATTGTGATATCTATGTGAGTATGAAGTTCCGTTGGCAATTCTTGGTCTTCTTCACCAGTTCCACTTCATCAAGTGTTACTTTTTGACTGTAAATGCTTAAGTTCTCGATGAAAATACCAATATCACCATATGGTTGCCTATAACATTTGAGGAGTTCCCTCGATTCCTCATGGATTCCATCATCAAACCTGGATTCTGAAAAAAATGGGACCAATCGGAAAGCAACCCCTCTAAGACGAAAAAAAATTTTTTTGCATATCGGTCCATAAACGACGGAGTTCAGAGGTAACATACAATTAAATTGTTAACCTCCTTTTTTTTGAAGTCGGTTAAAAAATCTAATGCGCATCGGATCTCCTACGGGTTCAACAATGTTTACTTTTTAGGCCTTAGTGTTTGTGAAGCAGGACCAGCATTTTTATCTTTAAATAGCAAGAAAGTAAGCTTCTCCACACAAACTTTGGACCCCCGTTTCATTCCTTTAGGGGGTTAATTTTGGAAAATCCTCTCTTAGTGCTCGCTTACGTCATAAAAGGAAGCTTTATGAAAAATTTGACGTTTCTAGCCTCCTTAGTTTCGGCTCTGCGTTGATATGTCAGCCAGTCAGTTTCTCCTTTTATATATGTAGATATAATCCTACAACTCGAGCAGTGGTGGCCGAGTGGTAACGGCCCCGACTTACGAGTTGTAGGTCGCTGGTTTAAACCCAGCCAGGCGCATTACTTTGTGTAATTTATTTCATCACCACTGCTCTCAAAACGGTGAAGGAAAACATTGTGAGGAAACCGGCATGTCCTAGAACCAAAAATTCGAAGAGAGGAGGCCTGAGTCCCAACAGTGGGAACATAATAAGGCCGACTATGCGACTATGCTAATCCTACAACTTACAATGTATGCTAGTCTGCATAGAGTTCATTGAATGCAAGATAAAATTTCGCGACCGATTTTTCTAGCAGCGTAGTTGCTAAACTTGCCGTCTTGCAAGAATTATTAAATAAGGATCTCATTGTATGCTTGAGTCATGGGTAATCCCCAGAAAACAGTTTTATTTAGGAGTTCAATGTTTCTCTTTGTTCAAAACTATGCCACGATCATTAGTGACTTTTGACATTCGATAAGGCATCTATTATGTACTTTTTAGTTTCTTTAGGGTACCGTACCTCAAAAGGAAAAAACGGAGCCCTTATAGGATCACTTTTTTGTCCATCTGTATGTCTCTGTCTGTTCTGTCAAGACCCTTTATCTCGGGAACGCGAAAAGGTATCGAGTTGAAATTAAAACCATATACTCAAGCTTGCGGTCCCTTGAAGCTGCGAAAAAATCAAACAACTGAGTTAACAGAAGAAAAGATACAGCCGTTTATGTATAATATTATTATTGGTACAATTTTTTTGTTAGTTTGTACGGAACCCTCAGTGCGCGAGTCCGACTCGCACTTGTCCCGTTTTTTTTTCTCATTTAGAAGGAAATGATTAGCAGTGAACTAATTAAGACCTACATATGGACATTATTTTCGTCGTCTAGGTTAATTTTCAAAACGGGTTAATCGCTCTTATTATCGTCAGCAGTAAGGGGCCATTCAAGTATTACGTAAGCACTACTGGGGGGTGGGGGGGTCTTTACTTTGCTTATTTTTGATGACATGGGGGATGAGGGGGTCTAGATGGTGATTACGTCAGCAGTGCAAATTTTTTATTCAGTTTTTTTATGAGAACAATGTTGATGTTTTAAAACTCACAAGAAAGTGAGCAGACACACATCTTTAAGCAGCATACATCTAATGTTATTGAAGACTTAGTGTATGGACTGAGAACTGTTCATTTGAATTAATAATGTCAAAATTTTAAATTAACTCTTGTTTTTTTCCTTTATTTCATGTATTCCTTTCATTTATTCTTTATTGTACACACAATTTTATAAGATCAATAAAAACATAGGACAGTAACTTGATGTACATAGGCGAGCTTAACCCACAACTGGGTTCCTTTATTCTAGACTTAACTACTGCTCATAAATTAATAACCAAACTAACAAATGCACGTACCAATGTTTACGTAAGCATGAGGGGGGGGGGGTGAGATCTTTGCTTACTTTTGCTGACGAGGGGGAGGGAGGATTTATATTTGCATAAAATCTGCTTACGTAATACTTGAACGGCCCCTAAGATGTATTGTCGGCAGACAACATCGTATGTTAAGTTTGTATTGCAATTTTGGCGAATATAATATTTATGTAAACATATTATCCATTCACGATAGTATTAGACAGAAGAGGTTCACAGAAGCACCTGCTTCTTCTTGCTCATCTGAGCAAAACATTTGTATTTCGAGATAAATTCAATTTTAATAAATAATGTTTTTGTTTTAAATAAAAATAACTTTATTTCGATTACAGCAGTGGTGACCGAGTGGTAAAGGCCCCGACTTACAAGTTGCAGGTCGCGGATTCAAATCCAACAAGGCTCATTACTTTGTGTAATTTATTTCATCACCACTGCTTTCAAAACTGTGAAGGAAAATATCGTGAGGAAACCGGCATGTCCTAGAACCAAAAATTCGAAGACATGTGACATCCACCAACCCGCACTGGGCCCGCGTGGTGGATTATGGCCCATTCCCTCTCCCAGAGAGGAGGCCTGAGTCCCAACAGTGGGAACATTATAAGGCCGACTATGCTATGCTATGCTAACTTTATTTCAAACAATTCTTACATTTTTTTTTAAATGGTGTATCAAAAAGTTTCATTTTTACAACACATATTTATGAATTGTACACAATACAAGGCAACAAGATAATTATTTAACATTCATACAAATAGAAATAACTAATTATTTATAGAATGAAAAACGTTCCAGGTACTGACAACCCCTCCTTCTTTCAGGCTTTTAACATGGACACTAGTATAAGTAAGAACTAAATAATTTATTTAACCTTTTTAGCGTAATTAGAGACGCAATAGAAAGACTGACCGAGAAAACGCCGGCGTTCGCTCGGGGTTTAATGAATTAATTAGAATCCTCATAAATTCAGAAGATGAATAGTTCAAATGAATTAATTTAGGTATAACAGTTGGTATATAAATTGACTGTTATAAATTCAGCATCAATCTTAACTGTAATAAAACAATATACGTATATTGTACTTTTATTACAAAGTGTACCCTAAAACAACCATTTTTAACTTCTGTCTAATGCTATCGCGAATAGAATTTAAAAACTAAGACAGGATCTGAAATTAAGCCTTGGGGTACCCCATTATCACATTCAATTCCGATGTATTGACACAGTTTATTTAAAGTAATTGCTGCCTATAATTAAAATAAGATTTTACTAATCTTAATACTATTTTGCTTTATCCGTAATTCCCCCCGGCAAGAGTGATGTTTCATGATTGATAGAATCAAAAGCTTTAGACAAGTCACAGAACACGCCGATGGCATCTTGTTTTCACAAATTAAAAACAGAAGTTTTTAGTTGTGCGCGCACCACGTAAAATATACTAAATCTATGTAGATAACTTTTATACATTAAAATTGTGTATAACTTGATATATTACTTAGGCTTTGCTTCATCGCAATCGGTTGACAATATCGAAAGATATACTATATTCATTGAATGTTATGCGGTACGAAGTTTGTCGGGTCAGGCGAAACTGTATTTGTTTGTCTTGCAAGATATTTTTTTGTGTTAAAATTATTGAACACATTTTCAAAATCCTTGCTTCCTTGCTTTCCTAAGATAGAATATATATACCCCGTTACTGGTTTGTGGAAGTCCAGAGAGGCAGTCGTTCATCTAGTTAAGCATGCTAGGCAGATTGACTAAATAAATAGGATCTTCTTAACTTCATCTATCTATATATATATATATATATATATATATGAATAGTTCTTTGTTAGTCTCGCTGAAACTCGAGGACGGCTGAACCGATTTGGCTAATTTTGTTCTTGAAAAATTTGTGATAGGCCAGGAAAGATTAACTTATGAAAAAGAAATCCGAATACTACGCCATCTCTAATTAAAATGTCATTATAAAATGAATTATGCTGTAATGCCAGTAGTTAGCGTTATCGTTACTATTAGGCGGTACGAAGTTCGCCGGGTCATCTAGTATTATCATTCAGATTCAGATATATTTATAGTTTGTCACAGGTGGAAGTACAGCTCTTAAAATTATTGTCGTAACAAGTATCACTGTAACATACCCATGGGGTGTACAATCTTTGATTTTTACAATATTACATGTCAAAAAGAAAAGAAAACCTTCATACTACACAAAATTACCAAGGCAGCATAATATAATAATTACCATTACAGAAAATAAATTAATTGTGTATAAATATTAATTTGGAATTGTCATAATTATTGCATGATTAAAATATTGAATAAATTGAGTCAAAACATTAGTCATTTAGAAATTCATTGAAGTATACAATTATAATGTCAATTAGGATACAATTATTTGTGTCAAAAACCGTCACATTACTAGTATTATCATTGTCATCGAACTACTCCCAAACCGCTTGAGCGGTTTTTATATTTTCTTTTGTGTATATTTGGTAGGTTTTAGAATAAGTCGTTGGCTATTATTTTTTACCCGCCTATCCCTCATTTTTTTCTGTGATAATTTATATGGCAGAACATGTTAGCCGCACCAGCTAGTCACTATCATCATTAAAAAAGACGTTCACTGCTAGACATAGGCCTCCCCCAAGCGTCGCCACAATGACCGGTCCTGTGCGTCTCTCATTCATCGAAATCCCCCGACCCTCGCCAGGTCATCGGTCCACCTTGTGGGAGGCCGCACCAACGCTGCGTCTTTCGGTACATGGTCGCCACTCCACGACCTATCGGCCATCTGTTCTGCGACTTGAGTTTGGCGATTCTTCGGGCTATGTTGATAACGTTGGTAGTCAGTTTGTAATATTATGAAAATATGTTGCAGGTTACGTGATGGCCGGTGCATACTATCCCCCTGCAGCGTACCCGCCCGTGCCCACACAGCCGCAGCCTGATGACTTCGCAGATTACATGTGGATGGAGAACGAAGAGGAGTTTGATAAGCAGGTGAGATGTAGTGAGGTATGGTGAGATTGTTATTTTGTTTATTTATACTAATATTACTAATTAACTAGCTTAATTATTAACTAGCTTTTGCCAGCGGCTTCACCCGCACGAAAGTAGGTTTTTCTATACAAACTTTGGACCGCGTTTCGTAGAAGGCGTATTTTGGAAAATTCTTTTTATATTGATATAAACCAGTGCTTGACTGCGATCCCACCTGATGGTAAGCGGAGATGCAATCATTGATGGTCAGGCGCACTAGTTTATTAAGAGCCTATTCACTCTAACCTTGAAGACACCTAAATTATAGTTGGACGGGAAGACCGTAGCAGGCAAATTGTTCCAGTCCTTCGATGTACGCGGTATAAACGACGAAGTGAAACGCTTAGTCCGGCCCGTTGAAGTTTCAACAACGTAAGGGTGTATACTCGCCGTTCTTCGGGTTGTCCGATGGTAGAAAGGAGATGAATCAAGTCATGCAATTCCTGCGCACACTCCAAAATGCAACCTGTAAAATACCAATAGGTTGGCTACCCTGCACCTGTGCTCGAGGCTTTGTAGATTGGACTTAACCAGATCTGGATCCCCAATTAGCCTCTTCTCACGCCTTTCCACTGAGTCCAAATTCTCTCTTAGTGCTCGCCTACTTAATAAAGAGCGTCCTTTTCGAAGTACATTTTCATACAACCGCTCTTAAGTGATTATGACACATCTTTTTCTAGATATTTTTGATACACAGCTGTCTTATGCATATTATTTAGGCTTCTATAGAAATCAAAACATAAATTTGTGTAAAACTAATCTAGTAAAGACCTCTGAAAATTGCTATCTTTCGTGAACTTTGGCCCACCATTATGTACTCGTGTATAAAAATGTACATAAATAGAAGCCGTGAACATTTAATCGACATTCTGAATTACGAAAATTTTTCTGAAAAACTTTTAAAGGTTTTAAAAAAAAAACATATTTCCTGGAACAAGTTTTGTGAAATATTCGAGCAAAATCACGGAATTACCGAATGCCAACAGAGTTATCGTCATCTCCACGCGCAAAAGTTCTAGAGACGTATAATATCGACGGTGAAGTGCCAATACCTTCTGACATTTTTCGATAAAATTACTTTTAAGTGCTTATATTTTAAATGCGTGATTCCGCATGCTTCGTAAAATATCCGAAGCGGATATTTAGTTGCAACTGCATCAAATTAATTTGTGGAAACAAACACCTAACTAAACCAACGTGTCAATTTATAGTATTATTTCCTAACAATTTTTGGACAGATAATTTTGACTTCCGACAGTTAGGAGTTATTGGTACTTCACAGTCGATATGCAGCAATTTCGATATTTAACTTAATTTTGTCATTGAACATTTTCTCGCTTGCCCTGCTCTCTCGGCTCTGTTTGCCAGCAGTGGTAACGTTGCTGACTGCATTGGTTCCGTGTGCGTGAAGGACAGCGAATTATTAAAATAGGTTTGCTTTTTTAAAGCATATTGATGGTGTTTCTTGCCAGTTTTCTTCATAGGAAACGACCATTTGGTACCGTGCACTAGCTGCCCTTTTTTTTTAAGTGTCCAAATAGGCTTATGTGATATATTGTAATCTTTATATATAAAAGGAGGAACTGACTGACTGACATATCAACGCACAGCAGAAACTACTGGGACTAGGAGCATGAAACACAAGGCACACGGTTGCGCAAGTTTTCCTTTTATAACGTAGGCATGTGGAAAATCCTCTCTTAGGGCTCCTAAGAGAGGATTTTCCAAAATTCACCCTCTAAAGGGATGAAACGAAGGTCCAAAATTTGTATGGAGAAACCTATTTTTACGCGGCCGCTAGCAGAAGCTTGTTATTATATACTTTATTGTAGGTACTTACAAGAATCATAACAAAGAAAAACTTATTTCTAAATCACATACAATGGGCGGCCTTATCGCACTCCGCGATCACTTCCAGGCAAAATGAAATAGACAGTAAGGGCCGAGTAACACCGGTATGGAATGGCAGCGACTTCGCAAGCACTTCAGTGTGAAATAATTTTAATCTTTATCTACATATTTAAAAGACCAACCCCCCTAGCCAAGTTACCATCGTTTCGTTAGCGTCGAACGCCTCGAGTAGGCCACGCCTCCGATTCCTTTGTTCTGACCACGTGACTGAGCGTTGAGATGACGTCAGAACAAAGGAATCGGAGGCGTAGCCTACTCGAGGCGTCCGAAGCAAATGAAACGATCGTAACTTGGCTAGGAGGGCAGTATCGCTTGAAAAGAATGAAAAGGTTGCGAGGTCGTCCGCGGTGCCGTGAGCGGCCGCGCGCATCTTGTCGGTAATTCTAGTCTAGCCAGCAGCTGCCGGCCGCTGCCATTCTGGTGTGACTCGGCTCTAATTGTCAAAACATGATATGGGGTTGTCAGTAGTTTGTTATGTTAGTGTAGTTTGACAATATTTTGATTTTGACTTTTTCGAATAATCCCACTGCCCAAAATTTGTTTAGTTAACTTTTTAGATCAATTTCTGATGTTTGAACGTGGTCTTTGTTACCTTGCAGGTGATGCAGCAGTTAGAGGAGGAGGCGCTAATGGAACAGTGTATAGAAGCGATGCTAGAAGATGAACAGCGGGAACAGCGCAACAGAAGCAATCGACCCACACACAACGGACACAACCATCAACACGTGCCCACGTGAGTATTGTCAGAACCGGAGATAGAGCGCGTTGAGGCGGCGTTCTACGTTGGCGATCAAATGCGGTTGCGAAGCGATCTGATGCGGTTCACGCGAATTTAACGCGATGCGGCGGCTCCTTATGTGTGCGCGAAGTCACCGCTTTAGTCGCCATTTATATAAAACAAGTCACCGCACCTCAAGAGTTCGCGTGTAAATAACAAACCAACTGATCACGACCGCTTCGCTTCGCTCATTGCCGCACCGCACTCACGTAGGCCACCAGAATAGTGTCAATTGTTTGTTCCATTCGCGTTCACCGTCACGCTGAATCGCCTACGTAAGACTCCACGTAAGGGTAGCCCGCGATTATTTTTTTGATTTTGACTGTAAAACAATAAATACCAGAAGAAATTCCAGTATCGTATCAGTATCCAGTCGGACTCGCGCTTGCCCAGTTTTTTTTTTGTTTATTGAGGCTTCGCAGGGTCTGTGCATTTAGCCAGGTGTATAGTGACAGCGTGCAAGTCGGCTGGCCTCTCAACACCGCACATTTTTTTTCTCCGGCCTATTCGGCCTTGTTTTTACAATCCGGCCGAATACCGGATAGTAATTCAGTACCCCACCGGATTCCAGATCATAAAATTCAAAAAATTCTCATTATTTTACACAAGGCAAATCATACCACAATAGGTTACGGACACCGTTAATTATAATCGCACGTTGAGTGTTGTTCACAAAACTGTTTTATTAATTAGTTTAGTACTCAAAATTAACAATTGGCAAATTGTGGTGAATGAATACCAAATTTTCCGCATTTTATGGTAAGAGGCGACTCCACTTGACTTCGTATACTAAACGAGCTTCTGAAAATAGCCTTTCGCTGTAATGCTACTGCCAGGTGCTTAAATAATAAATTCTAGTAAATCAAACTGATTGCATCATGAAACGCGATAAAGGGCTTTTTTTTGGGTGGGAAAATCATCTTATGACATATCCCGCCTTGGGCGGAGCGGGAGATACTGTCAGACTTTTACTGACTAAAAACCCACTCCTGTTAAGGTTTTTAACACGAGTGGGCTTTTCTTTGCCTTCGTCCCAGGGCTCCGGGTTTCACTTTCACACTACCCGTAGCCCCAGTAGGCTTCGACCCGGCTGAGCCCCTACGATTTGCTGACATCTCCTTGAGGCGCGCGTATACGTGCCGTCGACGACTTGGGCTCGGTCCGGACGGTTACCGGACGGTCGGACGGCGAGGCACCCACATTGCTCGCCGTCCGCAAGCCCGCGCCTATGGTGGCCGGAAATCGGGATCGGAATCCTGGTGGCGGTTGGGGCGTGAGGACCGTTGCCTCGCGCGATCGGCTGCCTGCCACTCCTCCTCACTCCGGACCATGGCCTGGACCAAGGCCTGGCGCGAGAGATCGCCGCCGCCGATCGCCCTCACGAGGACGGCGTTGCTCTGCCCAAGCGGGGCACACCTCCACCGTGCCCTCCGGGCGGTCCACAGTGGCGACACTCGGGCGTCGCTTCCGCCGCTTCCGCACGAATCCTGTGCAGGAACTTCCCGAACTTACCATGTTCGGTGAGAACCTGCGTCATGCGGAAGGTGAGGACGCCGTGAGGTCTTTCCGACCACGCCTCAAAGAGGGACTTACCGCCATAATTGTGGTGTGCCCAAACGCGATAAAGGGCTGATTATCCAGTAGCGCTCCGGCCTCGTAGCTTGCCGAATATCCGGTATCCGGCCAAACCACTATCCGTTATATCTCAAATTAATATGTATGTCTAACTAAAAGTGATTTGGTATATTTGTATTCTAAAATGTTACTGTGTATAAATAAAGTTTTTTTAACATTTAATTGTTTTTCGCAGTACAAGTAATGGCGGGCCGTCGCTCTCGCTGGAAGAGACAGTGTCCCGGTCGACGCTCAACCCGTTGGCAGCCGAGTTCGTGCCCACGAGAACTATACCAGCGCCCACAGGTACAGATATATGAATTTTTCACACACTTTTATCTAATTTGCAATTTTTGTATGTTAATCAGTTTCCTGTCTGTTTGTAATATCATAATTTACATTTTATTTTAAAAAAATACTTCACATAATTTGTCTATACATATACACAGACACAATAATAATCCATATTCATAATTTAATTTAAATAAGAACATAATTTAATAATAATGACGATAAAATTTAATAAAAATATCGGATATAAACCTATTTCTTATATGCAAACGTAATAAAATAATATGCATACATAATTTTATTAGAATAATTTAATAATAATGACGACACAAGATAAACAAACATACCTGACATAATTTACTCATACTTATACACAGACATAATTATCATAATGATGTACATGCATAATTAAACGCATCACATTAGATCCACAATTGTATTGCATTCCGTGAATTACCACTTAGCTCTCTTCCTCTCTCCTAACTTTGCTGTGCCCGACAGGGTCCATATTGATGTATGAAAATTTTCAATACCATATATGTATACAATCCATATGATTGCAATAAAGTATTGAGTATAAGTATATTCCAACCTATAACAATATAGATCCATTATATAGTCCATCGAAGGACTGCAACAATTTGCCAGCTGCAGTCTTCCCGTCCAATTATAATTTAGGTGTTTTCAAGGCTACAGTGAATAGACTCTTAATAAACTGGTGCGCTTCACCATCAACAACTGCATCACTGCTTACTGTCTGGTAGGATCGCAGCCAAGCACTAGTTATTAAAAAAACGCAATTTTTAAAAATTCCCTATGTCTAGATCAATTTTAACCGGAACAAACGGTTAGTCTTCAAAATGGCTGAAGCGATTTTGATAGGACTTTCACTGGTAGATAGCAGATGTTATAAGGAGCAACTTGGCTATTTTTATGTTAGAAAATGAATTAGGGATCCGCACAACAAACAAACTTTTTGAAATTACCAAATACCAGCAAGTTTATGATATTAGTATGGAGTAATATAGAGATGATTTATTGCATTGCAGAGTCGAGAGCTCCGCCCCCCGCGGCGCCCGCCGGGGAGCGCGCGCCCCCCGAGCCGAGCGCCGCCCCCGACCACACGCAAGACAAACCAGAAGGTACGGATACTTGCGTTGCAGAGGCGAGAGCCCCGCCCCCCGAGCCGAGCGCCGCCCCCGACCACACGCAAGACAAACCAGAAGGTACGGATACTTGCGTTGCAGAGGCGAGAGCCCCGCCCCCCGAGCCGAGCGCCGCCCCCGACCACACGCAAGACAAACCAGAAGGTACGGATACTTGCGTTGCAGAGGCGAGAGCCCCGCCCCCCGAGCCGAGCGCCGCCCCCGACCACACGCAAGACAAACCAGAAGGTACGGATACTTGCGTTGCAGAGGCGAGAGCCCCGCCCCCCGAGCCGAGCGCCGCCCCCGACCACACGCAAGACAAACCAGAAGGTACGGATACTTGCGTTGCAGAGGCGAGAGCCCCGCCCCCCGAGCCGAGCGCCGCCCCCGACCACACGCAAGACAAACCAGAAGGTACGGATACTTGCGTTGCAGAGGCGAGAGCCCCGCCCCCCGAGCCGAGCGCCGCCCCCGACCACACGCAAGACAAACCAGAAGGTACGGATACTTGCGTTGCAGAGGCGAGAGCCCCGCCCCCCGAGCCGAGCGCCGCCCCCGACCACACGCAAGACAAACCAGAAGGTACGGATACTTGCGTTGCAGAGGCGAGAGCCCCGCCCCCCGAGCCGAGCGCCGCCCCCGACCACACGCAAGACAAACCAGAAGGTACGGATACTTGCGTTGCAGAGGCGAGAGCCCCGCCCCCCGAGCCGAGCGCCGCCCCCGACCACACGCAAGACAAACCAGAAGGTACGGATACTTGCGTTGCAGAGGCGAGAGCCCCGCCCCCCGAGCCGAGCGCCGCCCCCGACCACACGCAAGACAAACCAGAAGGTACGGATACTTGCGTTGCAGAGGCGAGAGCCCCGCCCCCCGAGCCGAGCGCCGCCCCCGACCACACGCAAGACAAACCAGAAGGTACGGATACTTGCGTTGCAGAGGCGAGAGCCCCGCCCCCCGAGCCGAGCGCCGCCCCCGACCACACGCAAGACAAACCAGAAGGTACGGATACTTGCGTTGCAGAGGCGAGAGCCCCGCCCCCCGAGCCGAGCGCCGCCCCCGACCACACGCAAGACAAACCAGAAGGTACGGATACTTGCGTTGCAGAGGCGAGAGCCCCGCCCCCCGAGCCGAGCGCCGCCCCCGACCACACGCAAGACAAACCAGAAGGTACGGATACTTGCGTTGCAGAGGCGAGAGCCCCGCCCCCCGAGCCGAGCGCCGCCCCCGACCACACGCAAGACAAACCAGAAGGTACGGATACTTGCGTTGCAGAGGCGAGAGCCCCGCCCCCCGAGCCGAGCGCCGCCCCCGACCACACGCAAGACAAACCAGAAGGTACGGATACTTGCGTTGCAGAGGCGAGAGCCCCGCCCCCCGAGCCGAGCGCCGCCCCCGACCACACGCAAGACAAACCAGAAGGTACGGATACTTGCGTTGCAGAGGCGAGAGCCCCGCCCCCCGAGCCGAGCGCCGCCCCCGACCACACGCAAGACAAACCAGAAGGTACGGATACTTGCGTTGCAGAGGCGAGAGCCCCGCCCCCCGAGCCGAGCGCCGCCCCCGACCACACGCAAGACAAACCAGAAGGTACGGATACTTGCGTTGCAGAGGCGAGAGCCCCGCCCCCGACCACACGCAAGACAAACCAGAAGGTACGGATACTTGCGTTGCAGAGGCGAGAGCCCCGCAGCTCCCAGCGGCTCCAACTGGACGGCGTGCTACCCAATGCGCGTCGTCCGCCAAGCCCGCTCCTACAGTTGCCGGAGATCGCTTTACCAATTACGGAACTCTATAACATCCCTAAGTTCAAGCGCTGCCAGTCGCATTACTTTGTGTAATTTATTTCATCACCACTGCTCTTAAAATGATAAAGGAAAACATTGTGAGAAAACCGGCATGTTCTAGAACCGAAAATTCAAAGACATGTGACATCCACCAACCCGCACTGGGCCCGCGTGGTGGATTACGGCCCATTCCCTCTCCTAGAGAGGAGGCCTGAGCCCCAATTATGGCAACATAATGAGGTTTTTTATACTATATTTCTTTTTCTAATTTCAGAACCAGTCGCCCCACAAACAGATCCACCAGAAGTCAGCGCAGCAGAGACCATAGACAAACAAGAAAAAAGGCCCAGAGACAAGCGGGATACCAAAACTAAAGTAGAAGTTAAGAAAGCTGTTGTGAAACAAGAAATTAAAAGTAAAGTGAAACCACAAACGGTCAAGTCAGAAACGAAAGTCACGCCGAAGAAAAAAGATGTCAGCGTGAAAAGTGTCAAGAGTGAAACTAAGTTAGAAGAAAAAATTGAAGACGTTATCGTTGTTCCTGAACAGAAGGTGAGGATACAGAATCTTAGATTAATTAATTTATTTATTTAGTACATAGTTCCACTGCTCTCAAAACGGTGAAGGAAAACATCGTGAGGAAACCGGCATGTCCTAGAACCAAAAATTCGAAGACATGTGACATCCACCAACCCGCACTGGGCCCGCGTGGTGAGTTACGGCCCATTCCCTCTCCTAGCGAGGAGGCCTGAGTCCCAACAGTGGGAACATTATAAGGCCGACTATGCTATTTAGTACATGGAGGACTTACAGCTAATAAAACCAGGCCAAAAATAAAAAAACCTTAATCATTGGAAAGCCAATTACAAGTCCTCATGTATATAGATATTAGAATAAATTAAAAAATGGTGTGAGCACGAAAAAAAGCTTCGCTTTTTAGTTAAGGTGATTGCTACGGGTTGTTCGTGGCCATTTTCCCGCTAGATGGCGCTGAAGTCAACATTTTCAGTTTTATTTTGTTTTGAGTGTAATTGAAAAAATATTAAGTCACAGAAATAGTACAGCGTAAATCGGACATTCCACTTTATCGAAGTTAGTCAAATTATAGTCTCAAAACCCATCTGATTCGCCATTTTTCGAAATACTAATATCTAACTCTGCTTATAGTATCGTTTACACACACATAGACACGAACGACTACTTTAAAATCTAACAAAATTACCACTAGATGGCGTGTATTTAAAAGTTATAAGCCTGGTTTCTGTAGAAATTATAATTATGTCTGGGGGAGTACCTGTTATGATTATATTATAAAAATAAAAGGCGGTATTTCAGGTGTAAACTATTTAATTGACCTCTAATTTTGTGAATCAAATGAATGTCAAGAATGCATAAGACAGTTTTATTTTATTACCTTTTATTACATTATTTAAAATAACATATATTACAACTAACAATTATTACAAGTAATTATAGAGACATAAATGCTTGATACATGACCATTTACTAAAAAACAATCTTTTTCAAAATTAATTACACACCAGTACAAGACAAACGCAAGAAACTCTATTTCATAAACAAGACAACAAATTTAAAACACAAATTAGAATAAGAGATTGCAACCAAGAAGGTGGAAAAATGTTTGATAATATCTAAGCATCCATAATCACATTTTTATTCTTGTAAAACTTAAACATAACTAACAAATGGTTATACATATCTGCTAAAGTATTGTTTTAATTGTAAAGGAAATAAAAAAGCAACAAAGTTCTTTTCATTCACTCTATGATTGTAAACATTGATAATGTAGATTCTAAACATACAATTAAAACAATCATTTGATCCTGAAGTTCTTGTCCGGAAAACCACCACTTAACAGCTGCTGTGAAAGAAAATGACTATACTTAGTATATTTTGTGTGTAACTTTTTATGTGGATGTTGAAGAACAATTTTCCACAAGAAAAAATTAATATAGATTGAAATTTATGGAAATTATGAAATAAATAAAAAAGAGTAATAATTTAGTGTACCTTTCATATCTATACATTTCACATTTTTTTGACCATGGTTCAAAATGATTTCTGGCAGAATACAGTATTTCAAAAAGTCTAATGGCTTTGGCATCATATTGCTAATAAATTCATTATCTCGACAAACTTCTATAACTGTCTAAGGTTCATTGACTGAAATAAAACATTTGAAGTAGCATTTATCCATGTTACTGACACGCATTCGTCCTTGAACCTGAAATAAATTTAATATTATAGTAAGAGTAATTATCATGCTAAAATATAGTGGACATGCAATAGAATTATAAATTTTATTAATTCTGCTAACCATTCTTCACACCATATTCTCAATTGTAGTTCATCAACATCAATTGGATCACTCGGTTCAGGTCCATAATTCTTGTCGTTTGTGTTTTTTTCTCTTCAAACAAAAAATTGTTTGAGTGTTGACAAATCTTATCGTATTCTGCTCTGTTCCTTTCGCTCTATGTATTTTTTTAAATGTGTTCCTGGACTCTGTGTGGTCTGCTTTTTCCATGCAGTCTTATACCATTTGTGTCCAGTAGCAAGCGATAGCCCTGAAAATAAAATATAATTTTACTAGAAAATATGAAAAAAATAGATAGAAATTATATCTATGTTATGTACAATATAAGTATAAGGAAACAGTACTGATAAACATAACATTTCTTTTTGGTTCCAACTTCTGTTTGTTCTAATAGAAAAGTAAATGTTTATAGTATTTACCTGCCACATGAACACGTTGGTACGATCCCCCTTTACCTAGATTAATTCGTTTTCCTCAGCTGATTTTATTTATTACGCTCATAAAGTTTTCTGCCACATTTGTCGTCTCATTTGACAAAAGGCTTGCCTTCAAGGCAATTTTTTCATTGGTGGCATAAATCAGTGCCCACACTTCTGGAGCATCCTTTTTTTAGATCTTCTACGAAGTTTCCTTCCTTGTTTTCAGTTCCATTGACATTGCAATAATAGTCCTTGCAGTTCAGTCACTATATAATCGTTTGAATGCGCTTTTCACTCTTTTTGACAATTTACGGACGCCTGAATATTCGTGGCGTTTGGTACGCTATCTTTCTCGCAGCATCAGACAGTAGGAACCAAGATGTAAACCTAAACTGAAATACACAAAAACAAATGATATATACAAGACAATATGTTAGGTACTTTTATAAATTCGGAATTCGTTCGAAATGCAATCTCATGTCATGCAAAGTAATGTCCGTAGATAATACAGAATATTACAAATATTGACGTTCCAAATTACGTTCAAAATTACAGCAGTAAAATTTTACTTACCCAAATAATTTTGATATAATATTGATTGACAATTAAGAAAATAATATCTAGTGGGGATAAATCCCTGCAGAACAACCATAAATAATAAATCATAATCCATAATTATATGTAACGGAATGCACATTATGACGCGATATAGTTTTACTTGGTACATACCAAGTAAAACTAATGTTTGTTTGTCCATCGATAACTATTTGTATTACTAATCTGAAAAAAGAATATGACAGGAAATATATATATTTAAAGCGACTTATAAATTTGATTTACATATGATAGATAATATATTATAAAGTAAAAAAAAAATTATATACTTGATATTAATTAAGTATAACTTCACGAATCAGTTAATAATATCGATTGGTGATTTCTATGAGAAGATTTTAGTTTGTAATAAATAGCCAGCTAAACTCACGGGCCGACTTGCTAATACCACCGAAAGATTGGTACCTACTTTTATTTTAAAATAAAATTGCGTCTATGCAACTTTTACTACAATACATTGCTATAATTACATTAAATTGGAATGAAATACATACAAGAAATATTTGTTCGAATCTATGAAAATGCATAAAATTCAAAACATACAAGAAATTCCGCGCGTAAAACCTATCACTGCACAAGCCTAGAGCTTCAAAATGTATTTTATTACAAGTCAACCGAATTATCGAATCGAACGAAGTTTGGCAACGGTTTTTCTTAGAAACATTACGGGTCAAAGGGTCAAGTAGGAAGGAACTAGGAAGTACGGCAACGTCGCGTTTTGTTTCTCGTAGGTTTCGTTTGACGAAATTGTTGCTAGTAACAATAATAATAACTAACGCTAACAATATTTGACAACAACAATGTTTTATGTTTTCGTTTATGATAGTTAGTTTTACGTTATTATAATGCTTTTTTTAATGGAAACCATTATTATAAATTTAGTAAAGATTTTTCAAATTTACAATATCGGTTGCACGCCATCTAGCGTTAAGTATTATAATCTATCGCATTCATGGCGGCAAGCTTGGTTGTCAAATCGCACTCACACTAGTAAACAAAATGTCTAATTTTGCCCGGTTTTCTAGACTGTTTTTCTCAATATATAAAGCAAATTATTTACCAAAAAGGTGCATGCGGAACTATTTCATTGTAGAAAAGTGATAAAGTGATTCGTTTTGAGCAAAAAGTGTCTATGTACGGAGTATAGTTCGAACGAAAAATGTATGAACAGGCCAGCGGAACATTCACCTTAAGTAGGATACAGCACTAATATAGTAACTATACTAAAATCCAATCACGGAGCAGGAAGAATTTCGTATAATGGCCTCTTCACCTACTGATAGAGGTCACAATCATTTTTGTATTGTGCGGTTTACATGAAATATTTGAAGGAGAACGAAAAATTACTAACTTACTAGCTTTTGCCCGCGGCTTTGCTCGCGTACACGACCTCGACCGTCAAGGCTCTTGTTTATTATTATTAACAAATATTCACTGATTGTTACAGCCGCTTCCGGCGCCATTGGAGGAAACGCAACCCACCTCTGGCTTCAAACCAATCAACTACGCAGCCGCGGCGAAAGCCAACAAGCCCAAAAAACCCCCCACCACCCCCAACCCCACACCCACCACCATAGACAAACCACAAACAATACCCAAGATAGACAAGAAACCCACAGATAAAAAAGACAAACTGAAAACAGAAAAAATCAACGTACAGAGAAAAAACTCCGCAAAGTAGGTTGAAATAGGTGTTTTTGGTAAAAATAAAAACCTTTGTGGTACTAAAAAAAAATATATTATTGCCCTGTACAAATTTACTGGCAACACCAGGCAAATGTATACAAAATACGGCCTTGTACAGACTTGTGTATAGTTTGAAAACGTTTCGAAATAGTATGTGATATTTCCATTTTGAAGTAAATTTGCATTTTTTTTGGAAATAATAAAAATTTAATAAAAAAAAAATTGATAGTGTAATATAAAAATGATGTATCTTGTGAATAATTAGTTCTTAAAAAATATTAGTTATTAGTTTTTAATATTTTTTTTCTGCAATTTGAGACTGTTCATTGTAATTGTAAAATTAAAAAAAAAAGTCAAGAAAGTATTCACTGACTTCAAAGACACTGGGTCAAACAGGAAATCCGTGTTTAGGTTACTCTGGTCTGATTCGTTCACATTCATCTGAATTCGAATTTTAAAATTCATAACTAGAATTCTTTTTTTTATTTTTGATCATTCTATTGCTTGAAAATGTGAAAATCTTTTTATGAATCTGACACCTTAGTTTCAAATACTATTTTTTATTTCTGGTTGAAACTTCAGTTTCTTTTACTTTTTCTTTGCTTGTTGTTAAAAAACGTCAGACTACGTTTATGATATTAAAACACGATCATTAGTGGCTCTTTTGGCACCAGGTTACATTTTTTATCTATGGTATGATTTCCAGAAGTGTCAATATCTTGATTTTTTTTTTATACATGGTTTGACATTATTGTTTTTGAAGGAAAGTATACCTCTTGTTCACGAAACAAAAAAAAATGTGCTCGTCTCAAATTGTTGAAAAAAAAGAAACCACTAAAGCCTAAGTAAGGCGGTCCATTCACTATTTAAGTAGTCGATGATTAAATTCGTATTGTATATTTAATAATAATAATTAAAAAAAAACATGTATATGAAAAAAAAAATTGCACATTATATTGTCTTATGGGTATCTTTAGGATATACTTAGCATAGATGAAAATGGTTATTAAGTATTTTTTTTCTTTTGTTTTTTTTTTCTATAATGAAAAAAAATTTGGTTACAAATCAAGCGAATGTTGATAAAATTCTAAAAATATGTTTGCTAGAAATTAATCAAACATTAATTACTTAGGCCCAGTTTCTTCAATGATAATTATTTGACAAAGTGTCAAACGCACTTGACTTTAATTTGGACCAAATCTAATTGGTGACGTGTCGAAAATTTCTTTTGAGAAACCGGGTGTAACGTAAGTTAGAATATGATTTCGACGATAAGTTTACAATGAAGTATATTTTTCAAGATATTACTTTTTGGGCATAGTGAATTCAAAAAAGATGTACAAGAAATCGTTTTGTTTATCAAATTCTATAGTTTTGATGTGAAACATTTATTGGTGTGTCTTTGCAGTAAAACCGACTCGCATGCCGTGACGGCAAACGGCATGACGCTGTCATGCCATGACGGAAAATGACGTGATGCTGTCATGCCGTGACGGCAAACGGCGTGGCGCTGTCATGCCATGACGGAAAATGACGTGATGCTGTCATGCCGTGACGGCAAACGGCGTGACGCTGTCATGTCATGACGGAAAATGGCGTGATGCTGTTATGCCGTGACGGCATACAGCATGACGCAAAAAAAATAATAGATTTTTCACATCCGCCGCGCGTCTCGTGACGGCCAATATATATTTATTTTAATTTAAAATTAAATTCACAAGGATTATTTTAAACGTATTTTAAAGAATTTAGTATGTTTGGTATAGTATAGACACTTTTAAAGTAGTAATTACATTCTAATTCTCGATCCAGTGAATTATTTCAAACGAGGATAACATTTTTGTTTATGGTATATACATCATACTTCAAATAAACTCTTTTTCTTTCTGTCTCTATTGGCTTTTTTTTCTTCATGTTGTTTAGTTGGCTACACGTACGTCATTATTAGCAATCAATGAGCGTTGCCGTTCATACAAATTCAGTTCAGCCATGTCTCTTTTTATACTATACTAACTTCTGCCAGTGGCTTCGCCCGCGTGAAAGTTAGCCTATGTCACAGTGGTAAAGTAGCAATATACTGGTAAAAGAATTTTTAAAATCGGTGCAGTAGTTTTTGTGTTATTTCATTACAAACTAAACAACAAATAAGACTAAAAACACGTTTTTTTCTTCTGAAAATAGCATCAAAATTGATTATGAAATAAGCAGTGATTAGCATTTTAAATATTGGTATACCAATATTCGAAATTTCCAAGCCTTTAGGACACTTCGTCATAAGCAAGAATGTGAGCGTGGTGGGAACAACTCGAAATCTCTTTTGTACGCACTTAACCTAATTGCAGTGACGTCATATTGTAGTTTTATCATCCTTATTCGGTTATTTGACAATTTCCCCTACCACCAGATTTGAAAGGCTTTTACTTAATTTAAAAAAGAAAAAAAATTCTATTAGCCAAGTTAATTTGTAAAACAAATGATAAATAAAAAACCAAACTCTAGTAGTGCCACACTACAAAAAAAATGAATATAATACAATGCGTTCTAAATAAGAATAGGATCGATCGCCATGTTGTGACGTCACGTCATACTGTCAAATCGAAGAATTATGATGGTGAGCAAAACAAGAAATTTTTAAAATTTAATTTATTTACGAACTGTGAACGAAAAAAAGTTAATCAGAATCCATTTCTTCAATTTTGCTCATCTCCCGAGTTCTTCAATTTTGCCCGATCGTATTCTTATTTGGAACGCAATGTAATCAATAGAATGCCCGTACTATTGACTAATTAATGGCTGTGATGACTTGGGTTTATCGTACACTGGGCAGGAGCAAATATTATTAGTTAGTAGCTGTTTTCAGTGGATTCGTGTAGCCCGCTTGCGTCCGTATTGATCCGACGACTGTTTTCGTATTCTATTCGCCAGGGTCGTCTGTTTGCGACTGGGTACTCAATCTCGTTTAGCTCTTCAATCCCCATACGGTGACATAAGAGCTGACGAGATGCGAGTATTTGGTCGTGGATGTGCGACCCTGGCGGAATAAACGCGAGAGTGTTTGTCGGATAAATCCGACGTAGGTGTTTAAAAGATCAAAGATTTGTCTGTACGGCCTCTCTAATCGCTGCTCTATGGGATAACTTATACCAAACAACTAATTCAATAAAAACATTAACAAAAGATTAAAATCTTCGTAAATAAAAGTTTAGCAACAGTTGCTCAACATTGTTTTCAAACATTTTATCTTACTGCCAACATGGCAGCATGTTGACAACATGTTTTGCAACTTTTTATTCACTATAAACTTGAAAGTTTACTCGTGATTTTCGAATATTTCGCTATTAAAATGTATATCTCTTGAAAAAACTATTTTAATTGATTAATTATTCTTTCAAAAATGATAAATAGTTATTAAAATTGAATTTTTATGGTTATTTTTATGTTATAAAAATTAAATATTTTTCCAGGCTTTAGTTATGTTTAAGAAACGATTCATGCAATAAACAACTCGGAAAAAATCGGGCAAGTGCGAGTTTGACTCGCAAAAGAAGGGTTCCGTACTATTTTTATTATAGTGGCAATATTAATGCAAACTCTATACGTATTATCGTTGCATAGAGTTCCGTTGGAATCCTCAAAAATGCTGAGTTATGCAAGTAAACACATGTTTTTTTAATATTATTTTTGCTTAATCGTTTCTCTAATCGATCCATACTGCCTGGAATGGTATGAATGACGGAATCAGTGCATTAAAATGATAATTTGTTTTAAAATATTACGATGTATGTACGCAGTTGTCCCAAAATAAGGTTTTTAAATTTAAGGTTTTATAAAATTTTAGTATTGTAGAGGAAAAATTGATGTTGAGAAATGGCTGCGAAAAATAATAAAAAAGAAATACTTTTAGAAAAAGTATTTTGGTGAAAACTGTATTCAAAGTCAAAGTCAAAAGTTTTTTATTTCACATAGGCCTACATGGGCACTTATAAAACGTCAGAAGCTAGTGCACGGTTCCAAATTGGTCGTTTCCTTTGGAGAAGAACCGGCAAGAAACTCCATGGTTACTCTTTTAAAAAAATATTGTATTGCTTGGAGATGAACTGTTCGTTAATAAAAATCGTTCTGTAGTTGAATTCTGTCGAACTTATCGATTGAATGCAAGCGTGATGTTATTTTTATGTATTTTATTTAAATTTATGACGGTCACAATTTGTAATAGATACTTTAAGACAGCTATCCCGACGCCGTTTCACCCGCGTCTTTGGTTACTTATCGGCTCCCATTGGTCGTAGCCAGATGTTATACACCACTGCTTTGTAATTAGTACTAAAAAAATGGGGCTATATATATCTATCTGTGTAGTCAAAAGTGAAAAAAAATTAAATCCCAAAATTGTGCAAGAAAATTTGTCATAATTTGTAAATTCATAATTGAATACTACTAGCTACTAGAAAATACTACGCGCAGTGTTTTTCAATTTTGATCGCCAGTCATTCATTCATAATCAATAATAGCCTGTACAATATTTCCATAAATTGAGTGACATTTTGGGATATAAAACGAACGCTAATAACTTTGCTGTTTATGAATATTATTTATTGATACTTTACTTAAATAATAACAAGACCATTTCTAATAAGCCCTATAAGTTTGTACTAATTAAAAATTAGTGGTGTATAACTTATAGCGTTCCGCAATAAATGGGCTTGTAGAACACTAAAATATTTTAAATTAACCCAAGGAAAGCAAGAAAGAAAGAAAAGAAAGAAAATATGTTTATTTGGCACACCATGATTAATTAATCAACAAATAATTGATTTACAAACTAAAATTAAACTTAAAAAAATAAATAAGGAGAAATAAAATAAAGGGAAAATTACTCCCAGGATAAAACGTATCCTATGTGCTATTCCAGGACATGGTCTTTCCATGAAAGGGCGGATTTAAAGGAGAGTGCACGGGGGCACGTGCACCCCCAGACGGTATTTTTGTGTACTGTTGTGATTTAATCATACTTAGAAGCTGATCAAATCATCAGAGTTGTTAAACTATATGAATAAAATAACAGAAAGAACATGAGTGAAACTCTTGTCTATCTCTGGCTGGAATTGCGAATTTTGTTCTTTGCATCTGGAAGAGATGCAAAGAATATAATAAACATTTAATTCATTAAACCCCAAGCGAACGCGTTCACTCTCTCATTGTCTTTCTATTGTGTCTCTAATTACGGTATTCGAAATGTTAATTTTTCTATTGTTTTGACACTTACATAAACCTTCCTATGCATGTTTGAACTTGTAGTAATTAACTTAAAGTACGATACTTCAAGTTCTTCAGTTTCTAGCAGATAATGTTGATGGTTATGCCCGTCCGCTCCTTGTGCCACCCCAGAAAAAAATCCTGGATCCGCCCTTGTAGGCGCGTGCAAAGTTTAATAAAAATAATATCCATTTTTACAAACTTTTGCGTTTTTAATATTTGTAGGATGGGTACGGAATCCTAACAATTTTTGTTTAATTGTTAATTTTATTTTTCGCAGCCATTTCGAGTTTATCATAATTATATTTAAAAATAAACTATTATAATAATTTAATGAATGAATTTTACAATTAGTTCGACATAGTTTTTTTTAGTGATGATAAGTTTTATTCCTTGGTTGGTAGTAGATTTTGTAATACGTGTAATTTCGTTTTGAATTCTATCTTACAGTATTAATGCAATAGTGCAGTTATATACTAGCCTCTTGGTCTAGTGGTTAGTGGCCCGGACTGCTATACCGGAGTTCGTGGGTTCGATTCCCACCCAAGACAAATGTTTGTGTGATGAGCATGATCATTTGTTCTGTGTCTGGGTTTAATTTGTCTATAAATGTATTTAGAAATATATCAGTATGTTTATCAGTTGTCTAGTACTCATAGCACAAGCTCTACTTAGTTTGAGACTAGATGGCGTTGTGTGATACTTGTGGAATATTAAATTAATTATCAAGATTGTTTTTTTGCGCAGTTTGCCAATTTTTTTTTTGGGTTTCCCAAAAATACAGTGTAAGTTAACTTTTATGCAACCACTAGATAAAAAAACCATACGATTTCACCCGCGTATCGGTCACTGCTCCGAACCTATTAGTCGTAGACATAATAGTAGATTATTCACCAAGCGGTAATAACAGTGCTTTATGGCATATTGAAACTCGAGTATAGCGAAGGATTCTGGGGGTTAAACCCCGAGAGTAGCGAGGGATTAAGTGTTAACTCCCGCGCAAAGCGAGGTAGGACGCAGTTTATTGATCCAAAATTAAATCACTATGTGGAATACTGAATGTTACCATAACATCTGTCGTAGATTTGATATTCAAGTCTGTGACGTAGAAATTTAGCAACTTTGATGAAAACGGATTACAAAATCTACTAACAACATTAAAAAAAATAATGGAGCAAAAAGGCCATGAAAGATATTGTAAAAAAATAATAAAAATTAGTGTGTATTGTACATGTTTATTATTGTGTCAATTTGTAAAGCTACTGTTTTTGAGCATTCGAGTTTTCTACCATTTTGGGAGATTTTTTTCGCTTTACCAATGGTTTAGGTAGAAATTTGCGTTTTCAAGATTTGTAGTTTCCCTTGACTTTCGTTATTACGCCTTCTCTATATATATTTATATATAAAATAGCATGATTATATAAGGCAACCCAGCGGAAACAATTATCTTATAGTTTTAAAACGAAGTTGCAAACAGGTGTTAAGACACCTTTTTTCAAAGACCCAGTTTCTCCAACGAGTGTTTTAAGAAAAAGAATGGTTGACAGAATTTTTGAACTGTGTTGTGATTGGTTCAGTGAGGTAAACCTTTCGTGTGCTTGACTGTCGCTCATAATTACTATAAGGCAGACCTACGATCACCAGAATGTACACTATAGATACACCGTTCGCAATAAAATAAGACATTTAGGGCGGAATTCACCATTAAAACTAATCGCGTTTTAGCCTTTGGCTCGCATAATCGCGTTTAGCCGCTGTCACTAGTGTCGCTTATAAAAATACAACAAAAGAAAAATACAGACAAGTGACACTAGTGACAGCGGCTAAACGCGATTATACGAGCCAAACATCAAAACACGATTAGTTTTATTGGTGAATTCCACCCTTAAACAAACGTTTTTATTACTGTCCGTTTAACCAATTTTGACTTCTATTCCATAATAATAAGGATGACATTAAAAGCAAGAAAGTGGTTACAATACCAACTATTTACTGCAGCTTCTATTTATCATGCTACCAATGCAATAAAAGTCAAAATCGGTTGAACTGACCGTTAAAAAAGATTTGTATGAAGGTTGTATGTAATCTTATTTCGAACTATCTTTTGACCGCGGCTTCGCCCGGGTACATAAAATATAACCTATGTCACTCAGAAATAAAACAGCTTTCTATCGGTGAAAAATTTTCGCAATCGGACCAGTACTTTCAAAGATTACCGCCTACAAACAAAAAAGCATAATTTACCTCTCTAAAATATTAGTGTAGATGGAGTCTAGTTAGACAAGTGACGTCATTCTAAATTCAATATGGCGCACTTCTGAAAATGGCGGGCTATGGTATATTTGAGTTAAGAAAATAGGTCACTAACTCATCAGTGCTACTGCAACGTATATGGCATTGTGGAAACTACTTAAAGCGGACGCCCGTGCGGGAGCAGTCTCAATAAATTTTACCTATAAAAAAAATCAAAACAACGAATTATTTATTACGCGACGACAGCAGTGGTGTGGTTAATAATAAAAAAAAATAAACAATACCCCAGTGGTTTTTTTATTTAGGTCGAAAATCATCTAATGACTTCTCCCGCTATTGGGCGTAGCAGGAGGGCGTGTCAGAATTACTGATTAAAAGCCACTCCTGTTCCTTCTTTGCCTTCGTAGAATAGACTACAAAATCACAAAATAGTATTAGTAAAATAGGTTTTGACTTTGCTCCGCGTCTGGTCACACATGACAGGTTTATGTCAACCATTGAACGGCCAATCGCATCATTCGACTTGCGTTTAAATTGTGACGTGCCGATAGATAATTTCTTTTTAGGAACAGGGTGAGAATTGTTTTTTTTATTTGAGTTCCGTCTTGAGTATACTGTATAGCAATAATAATTATTATGAATATAAGCAGACGGGCGACTGTACGTTTTTTTTGAATGCCAGAAAGCACATACACTATTCTTTTAAGTAGAATATAAATCTCTCAATCAGGGCCTGGCTTCATTTATTTGTATAAAAAGAATTGATATGGAAAAACATGGTCCTGTTGAATTGATAATAAAAAAAACAGTCTTCCGAACCGATAGTGACGTCACAAAAAGTCGCACGACAAAATGGCGCCCGTTTGCACAAACTTACAAGTGTTTAATAAAGTGTTTTCTATCACTGCCAACCCCGTTTGTTTAGGTAGCGACCTTGAGATCCGCTTTGTGCATTATTCCATAAGTGCCTAAATTTTAGGTATGAAGAAACACCATTAAATTAAAAAAAAAACAATCGTAGCATAATGTATGTTAGGTGACTATTTTTATTGTCAATCGTGTCTTTTAACAAAAATATTTGTAGCAAAATAGGCCGTACCTAGGACCTACTGTCATTATACGCTTGGTGTACCTACAAAAGTATGAAACTGTCGACAATGCCACAATGTCGCGCCGTCGTATTGTTACCGCTTCGTCGACGAATTTCATAGTTTTGTATGTAAGTTGTGAGCAGGCGTACAACGAAGAATACGCGTCTGTGAAGCTAGGCGTCCGTGGACAGTAGGCCTAACGTGACTAAATAATTCATATAGTTAACAATTTATAATTTTGTTTGACTTAAACTCAATCAAGACGAGGGTACTATTAAAGGCGGAATTCACCAGTTTAGCCGCTGTCACTATTGCAGCGGCTAAACACGATTATGCGGGCTAAACGTTAAAACGCGATTAGTTTTTTTTGGTGAATTCCGCCCTTAATCGTAATCGCTCGGGTAAGGTTGGCTGACTCGAGCCGATCACACCTGAACGAGCGTTACACAGCTGAGTGTGATGGCTCTTTCAATACCAACGAAATCAAGGATTCTGCGCGCTTAAGCGTAGCTTACCGAGAAGGCCGACTGGATATTTTTGCTAACAAATACTGAAAAGGCATTACAATTTGATACATCCGCATTCTATTGGAAAACAGCGATCACTGTTTTCTGTATCGAAAACGAAGTACTTTTTAAACTTGTCACTGTTTCATTGGCTCAATTCTTTTGCGAAGCCGCAACAAACGAAAAGCAACTTGTGTATTGCATTTGTTACAAAAAGGTTCTTACCATGACACGTTAAAATTACTGTCGTGCGAGCGAGAAAGAGGGATGCGACTATACATCCCTATACAGGGTGTCTCTGACATCGACGCACAAACGAATACCACGGATCTAGTACATGATTCTGGAGTCCCCAGTGGTGGAACTTTTCGTCGGCTATTTCCTAATTTAATAAAATAAAATTGTACTTTTTTAAATTTAAACGATGATATTTTTAATTTTAAAAGTAATTCTTTAATTTTTTTTTCACAAAAAATGTTAGCATAAAGATTTTATATAGTTTAAATTAAAAAAGGTAAAGATTTTTTTTTTTTAAATTAGGAAACAACCGACAAAAAATTCTACCATTGTGTGGGTCCAGAATCATGTAGATCTGGACTGGACTGGATCCATGGTATTCGTTTGTGCGTCGATGTCAGAGATACCCTGTATAACCCCGTACTTTAAACAATTCAGGTTAGGTCGTTATGAGCTCGTGGTAGCACCATAGGTGTTTGGTGGGATATTAATACGCAATAGTTGAATTTTGAAGAATGTAATCTTTGTCCCTTTTATTTGTGAGACAACCTCTTTCCAATCCTCGATGAGCCGTATAAACGTATGGTCATTGTAAGACAAAAAATTGAGTGACATGGTTCAATCTTGGGTTTTGATTTGGGCGCCATTTTCATCGTCAAAGAAAAACTTATTATTTTTATAGTCAAAACAGCAAAAGCATACTCTCCAACGCGACGGGCAACCCGGCCTTTCATCCTTTAACAACACTAATAAGAAAAACAAAACATTCTTATAAGATTTATGTCTGTCATGTAGTCGTGACGGTGGCGTGGTGGACACATTTTGCTTTGTTCAAAAGGTTCAAGTAGGCCTCTCCTCCAAGTCTCAACGATGCTGTATGCAGTGCCGTATTTTACTTCGGCACCGCTCACCGCAGCTTTGTGCATTCCAACAAGAGATCAAACCTTAGGCCCTACCTCGAGCTCTTAACGCAATCCATTTTACAGTCTAAACTGAACTGTTAAAGGGATGGAGCTATATAGGTTGTAAAGTTCCATTCTTTTTTCTCGTTCGCACGAGTGACATTTTAGACGTCAAGGTTAGGGCCCCTGCCCCCCCAGCCAAGTTACTCCTCCGATTTCTTTGTTCTGACCACGTGACAGAGCGTTAAGATGACGTCAAAACAAAGAAATCGGAGGCGTGGCCTACTTGAGGCGTTCGACGCAAGAGAATCGAAACGAAACGGTCGTAACTTGGCTAGCGGGGCTGGACATTCATCATTGAACATCGAAATGTCGTTAAATGGCACAATTAATAATAATGATAGTTAAACTGTAAATTTATTGTAAATTTTTTGACATATAGTGTATGCATGTTATAGTTTGAAGCTAGACATTTACGTTATCACAATAGATAAAAATACAAATAAAAATGTTTAGTGAATTTAAATATAACGGTAATGTGAAAATCGTTTTTGTTGTTTTATTTTTTGTACCCCTTTATCATTATCATCCACAATCTAAGGTGGGTCAAGCTGGAGAAACCGAGCTCAAATTCGTGTAGTGTGAACCACCTCTAGAGAAGCCGATTTCAAATTCGTGTAGTGTGGACCGACACTAGAGTAACAGCTCAAATGCGTATAGTATGGACCACCTCTAGAGAAGCCGATTTCAAATTCGTGTAGTGTGAACCGCCTCTAGAGAAGCCGATTTCAAATTCGTGTAGTGTGGACCGACTCTAGAGGAGCCGAGTTCAAATTCGTGTAGTGTGGACCGACTCTATAGAAGCCGATTCCAAATTCGTGTAGTGTGAACTGATTCTAGAGAAGCCGAGCTCAAATTCGTGTAGTGTGGACCACCTTTAGAGAAGCCGATTTCATATTCGTCTAGTGTGGACCGACTCTAGAGAAGCCGAGCTCAAATTCGTGTAGTGTGGACCGACTCTAGAGGATCCGAGTTCAAATTCGTGTAGTGTGGACCGACTCTAGAGAATGCGAGTTCAAATTCGTGTAGTGTGGACCGACTCGAGAATCCGAGTTCAAATTCGTGTAGTGTGGACCGACTCTAGAGAAGCAGAGCTCAAATTCGTGTAGTGTGGACCACCTCTAGAGATGCCGATTTCAAATTCCTGTAGTGTGGACCACCTCTAGAGATGCCGATTTCAAATTCGTGTAGAGTGGACCGACTCTAGATTCAGAGGACCCGAGCTCTTTGTGTAGTGTGAACCGACTCTAGAGCAGTCGAGCTCAAATTCGTGTAGTTTGGACCCGAGCTTTCAATATCGATATTCCGGGATCCCGTAATACCATGATCACGATATTACAAACATTATTACGGTTTGTTGTAATAAGTAGTAGGAAATTGTATTGTTATAATTTACGATGTGATGTTACTCTAGCTTATTTTTGCAAGCGCAAGTGCCCACTCTTATTTTTGGCTCTCCTCGCGCCGGACACGCTACAATCGCGGCGGCAAGTCCCTACTTTGAAAAGTGACTGGAGAGGCGCCACGGCGTCCTCCCTTTCCACATTACACAGGTCTTCACCGGATATGGCAAGTTCGGGAGGTTCCTGTTTCGAATTCAGGCGAAAGAAACACCCACACCATTATGGGTATCGCCCGGAGAACACGGTGGAGCATAGGTACGGTAATAGCCGCATAGAATCACAACATTCTGCGATTTTTGTTTGATACTTTGCGCACTTCCTGCCTCCATTTCCCTCCCGCACTTACCTCGAGAGAACGTAATAGACATGCTACAATTCCATGACTTGTTAGTCCTTTCCGTTTTTGAAAATACGCAACGCGCGGCGTCGTGCGTACCGGCGATGCACCGCTGCGTCGCTCTACGCCACGCCGCGAAGCATCTCGAGGAGCAGCGTTGCGTGATGCAGCGTATTCTAAATGCTTAAAATATAATGTGTACCTATCTTTTCGTGTAGTAAATAAAGTTACATTTTGCATCGCTCTCTTATAAAATGTGCGCGCAGCGTCTCGTCTCGGTGTGAACTGACCCCTATGTAAGGCAGTAATGCAGGTAATTACATAGATAGTCTCACGATGTAATTACCCGTTGCAATTATTTTAACAAAACCAACCAAGTGCGCTTCATACTCGCGGACTAAGGGTTCCATAGCAAAAAACGGAAAAAAAAATCACGTTTGTTGTATGGGGGACCCACTTTTATTTTATTCTGTTTTTAGTACTTATTTGTTGTTACAGCGGCAACAGAAATACATCATCTGTGAAACTGCCTAGCTATCACGGTTCATGAGGTACTGCCTGGTGACAGACGGGCGGACAGCGGAGTCTTAGCAATAGGGTCCCGTTTTGTCCCTTTGACGGAATCTTGTAAAGGATACATGAAGCGTATGTCAGTCGTGTTTGTGCAAATACTTGTAATGATTCTCTAATGTTCAAATGTAAAGTGTGACCCGCAGGCGGCAACAATACGTATGTGCTATGCTAACTTGTTTGTGCAATGATTTTTAATAAGCCCGGCCAACGTGAACTCTTTATGAATGAAGAAAGGTAATTTTTAACTTCTGTATGGTTTAGAAAAGATTTTAGGCATTTCTATGTTACCAGACATTGCTAGTGCTAAACGCGTATCAGTGTTAAAAAAAAACGAAGAAATAAAACCAGAAACACCGGCTTCCAAAATCAAATAGTTCATTTTTTGGAAATCGTTTTTTTTTTTTTTTTTTGTAAAAAAAAGTTATCTATTTATGGACGTGACACTAAAAATTTTTCTTCATTTCACCGGCTCTATGAAAACAGTTTGCATTCGTAATGATGGTTTTCAAACGTTATATCATCCAATGGAATAAAAACCATAGGTCAATGCAATACCTAATACATATAAGGCATTATGCCTGTCTTTAGACCTTTGTGCATGAAGGTGAAATAAATAAAACTATATTGACGAGTACAACGCTATTTGTATTTAGAGAAAATACTACGCACGCAGCAGATCCATTTTGATCACCAACCATTCATTCATAATCAATAGCCTGTACCTACAATATTTCCATAAATTGAGTGATATTTAGGGATATAAACAAACGCTAATAACTTTGCTGTTTATGAATGTTATTTATTGAGACTACTTACATAATAACAAGACCTTTTCTAATAAGCCTTTTAAGTATTTGTACTAATTAAAAATTAGTGGTGTATATCTCAATTTCACCCCTTCTGTCGCTTAATACAAATAGCCTTTTACCCGTCGATATAAAGGTTAATGTTCATAGGTGGTACGCTTTTAATCATATAAAAGTTATAGAACACGTTGTATTCACTATTATTACATAACTATTTAGATACATGAGGATTCGGAACTTACATAAGAACATTTTTACTACATAAAATATTTAGTATGCAAATGCATGCTCTTCATTCGCAATAAAACATTTAAACAAACTTTTTTCACTGTCCGTTCAACCGTTTATGACTTCCATTCCGTAGGCATAAGGATGATTCATAACAAAAAAAAACTAGGCAAGTGCGAGTCGGACTCGCGCACTTACCTTTGTAGACAATTCAATTCCCGAATCGAGTTACGAACATTTTTACGAATCACAATTTTTTTTTTCACCTAACTGCAATTTACAGTATTCAGATTTTTTCCTATATTTGTGCTATGAGACCTTGCTTGATGTCAAATTTCAGGATTATAGGTCAATGGGAAGTACTCTATGAATTTTGATTTTCTTGAGAGTGTCGAAATACACGTTTTTTTGCGACATAAATGGCCGTATCTTTTTTTTTAGTAACTCAGAAGTTAGCTTCAATAAATAGCAGACGTATATGGTTTTAATTTCAACTCGATACCTCCACGCGTTCCCGAGATAAAGGGTCTTGACAGCAGACGGACGGACAATAAAGTGATCCTATGAGGGTTCCATTTTTTACTTTTGAGGTACGAAACCATAAAAAAGGGTTACAATACAAATTTTTTACTGCACCTGCCATATGTTATGCTACCAACGCAATAGAAGCCAAAATGGGTTGAGCGGTCAGTGAAAAATTGTTTTTAAAATTTCCTATCTTATTTCAAATGTTTTGTGGGTATGGGTGGGATGTATTTATCGTCCCGTCCGATTATAATTTAGGTGTCTTCAAGGCTAGAGTAAATAGGCTCTTAATAAACTAGTGCGCCTCACCATCAACGATTTCATCACTGCTTACCATCAGGTGGGAGCACTGGACTATAACAATGAAAAAAAATGTCCACCCTTTAAAACAATGTTTTTTTTTATTCTATACAACATTTTGTAGAGTAAATAGGTTTTTGCAATTTAGCTACATTACGCGTGTGCTAAATAAAAAATAGATACATTGGGTATGTCGGCGGACTTTTTTTCAAATTGCGTGGAAATAATACACATGCAACAGATTGTTACTTAGGATTTCTAAAGCTTAAATTTCAAGGAGGACAGATCTAGACCTGTACTATGACGTTCAAAGTAAAATTGTTTCATTCTTATTTCCAGTGTGGGTAAGAGATGGCACTAGCCAACCTGTATAGCTCTGTCTCTTATCCACACAGAAATAAGAATGAAACAATCTTACTTTGAACGTCATGGTAACCCCTGCTATTTTTCATAGTAATAAATATTGGCCTCGATTATTTCCAACAGAGGCCACAATTTTTTTTTCAATACTTTTTTTTGTTTCAGTCATTTAATTTGTCTTATTTTTGAATTTATAGACGCTTGATTAATGTAAGAGATTTGAAATTCAAAATACGAGATCATTAATTGTTTATGTACGAGAAAAAATTGTACATAAGAAGCTTAAATATTAATTAGTGTTCGACCAAACTTTCGGTTTCGTCTTTAGCCTAGTATCGGCAAAAAAAACTTAGTTACGCAAAAAAAAAAAAATTTTGACAAAAAAAATCTAGTTTCGGCAAAACCTCAAACTTCGGCTTAGTTGCACCACCATCCATCCAAATCTTCAGCCGTAACCGAAAGGTTTCGTACTGCGATAGGACATGTTATGTTGTATGAAACTAATTAAATAATATTGTTTTTTTTTTCCTACGAAAATTTGACCATATATGAAAGTTTCGGATACGGCTAAATCTGAGACATAGTCCGAAAATCGGTTTCGCCATAAAAACTTGTTTCGGTCGGATACTAATATTAATTAACTATTTATATAAAACTTAACTAATAAACTAGGTAGGCGCGGGCTTGCGGACGGTGAGTAATGGGTAGACCGCCGTCCGACCGTCCGGTAACCGTCCGGACCGAGCCCAAGTCATCGACGGCGCGTATTGTTCCACGCGCGTCTCAGGGTCAGCAAATCGTAGAGGCCCAGCAGGGTCGAAGCCTACTGGAGCCATGGGCAGTGTGAAAACGAAACCCGGGGCCCTGGGATGAAGGCAACGATGGAACAGGAGTGGGTTTTTAGTCAGTAAAAGTCTGACACTATTTTGTCATAAGATGATTTTCCCACCCAATAAATAGAAAACTAATAAAATAAGGTAAATAAATATTTAAAACTTAGCTGATACAGTTTAAGGTTTAAAAGCATTTGTTTTACCAAACAAAGTTCATTCTCGTTTTAAGTTATTTTACCAGTGTGTATATAAATACATTTTTATTAAATCATTCTTTTTTAACAACTATTTTGCAAGATTTCTCTCCCTTATGTCTTCGAACATGTCTTTGCATATTACTCTTATCACTAAAACCACGCCGACATATTTCACATTTGAAAGGCCTTTCGCCAGTGTGCGAACGAACATGTCTCGTTAAATGGCTCTTTTCATTAAAACTACGCGCACATATTTCACATTTATGAGGCTTTTCACTTGTGTGTACTCTCATGTGACGTGTCAAATTACTTGCAGCACTAAAACATCGTTGACATTGATCGCATTGAAACGGTTTCTCACCAGTATGCACTCTAATATGACTTATTAAAATATGCTTCGATCTGAAACCACGCTGACAATAATCACAACGATGAGGTCTTGAAACTCTATGCATTCGATAATGTTGTAACAAATCATCCCTGTTACTGTAACTGCGCAGACAAATTTCACATTTGTAAGGTTTTTCTCCAGTGTGTATTCGAATATGACTTTTTAAACTCTTCTTTCGTATAAAGCTGCGCTCGCACAGGTTACATTTGAAAGGTTTGTCCTCACCGCCACTGCCACCGCCACCGGTGTGTTCTCGAATATGTTTTTTAAAATCGCTTGGTTGACTAAAACTACGCTGGCATTGATCACAATTATACAGTTGTACACTCAACAATTTATCACTAAAATCATTATTAAAACTATTATTTAGGCAATGACCCATATTCGTATTAAAAGTACAATTAACTTCAGGGTTTTCATTGCCGAAAGGTTTCATGAACATCGTTACAGGTTCGGACATAAGATTTTGAGTGTTTCGAATAATATTCGAGGCCGCTTGTTCAGTTCTCATGTGCTGAGTTGTAATTGTATGTTCTGGTATTGCTCTTCGTTCGTCTAGTTTCTGTTTCTTCATGCCGAGCGCCCCTGTGATAACAAATCCGGTAAGTACGTAAAATTAACATTGGGATCAAAGAGGAATAATGCTCCTATACGATAAAACCATGGGATTCGAACCCACGCTCAGTAGTTGAGCACGAGTACAATGCATCAATTAAAACAACAGTTAGGGTGCATTTCCCCTGACACGGAGGTGGGAGAAGTAGACGTTTCGCGACGGGCCTTGGTACAAGCCATGGTTCGAAACGAGGAGTGGCCTCAACCTCCTGCGAAGCAGTCATGCTAGCAAAAGGAGGCGGCCGCACGCGCGAGGCAACGGCCCTTACGCCACAGCCGCCGGGATCTCGATCCCGATTTCGGGTCACCGTAGGCGCGGGCTTGCGGACGGCGAGCAATGGGTAGCTCGCCGTCCGACTGTCTGGTAACCGTCCGGACCATGCTCAAGTCATCGACAACGCGTAGTGTTCCACGCGCGCTTCAAGGAGATGTCAGCAAACCGTAGGTTTCACTTCTGGAAGGAAAATCCGGCCCTGGAATGAATTGCAACGAAGGAACTAGGAGTGGGTTTTAGTCAGTAAAAGTCTGACACGGCCTTCCGCCCCGCCCAAGGGCAAGAGAAATCATTGGTTGACATCCCACCTAAAAATATATATATATATAAAAGGTGAAACTGACTGTTTTTTTTTTTTTTAACAAAACCTGTGTGTGTGAGTTTAAAATAAAGAGAGACTGACTGATTGACTGTTTCTTCCCCCATGAAAACATGAATATGTCTCAGTGAAGTCAATAGTAAGGAAGCTTGCGAAAAAACGAACGAGTCGAATTCTGACGTAACTCGTCACTGACAGAATCTGGGCTGACGATCGTACGAGCCGAACAAATGAAAATTCTGGCCGGACGACGGGGACTATTTTCTCTGTCGGCAGCCATGTGAACAACTAGTCTAGGGACAGTCTCACGGCTCGTTGCGAAGAGAACACCTAAAGCCTACATCATAATAAATAAGTCGCGCGGTCTGGAATAGTTCGTTTATTGGTAGTTACATACTAATCGCCCACAAAATAGGGTCTTTGGAAAGGACTTCCATTATGATCGGCATCCTGAATGAAACTGCCGAACCGAAGCTTGCATATGTCAATGTGCAAGCTTCGGTTTCCAGCTTCGGTTTCGGCAGAAACTTGAACCGAAGCCGAAATTCGGTTTCAGTTTTTGGCCGTGAAAACTAGTTGCAGTTGAACACTATCATTAAGAAGGCCCTTTTCCACTCGCCTATCGTCAACGTCGAGCGAGTTTTAAAACCTTGTTGTTTTATCTAACGCAATCCAACGCGATGTTTGATGTAGAGGCAATGGGAAATAAGAGAGATAACATTTGAAAACTCTGTTGGCATTCGGCATTTCTGTGATTCACTCGAATATTTCACAAAAATTGTTCCGGGAAATACGTGTTTTTTTTTAACCCTTAAAAGTTTTTCAGAGAAATTGTCATTCAGAATCTCGATTAAATGTTCAAGGCTTCTATGGATGTACTTTTTAATTTTTTTAATATACGAGTACATCATAGAGGGCCAAAGTTCACGTAAAATAGCAGATTGTCAGAGGTCTTTACTAGATTAGTTTTACACAAATTTATGTTTTGATTTCTATATCTAGAAGCCAGATAGCTATGTATTCAAAATATCTAGTGAAAGATGTGTAATAACATCATAATCACGTAAGTGCGGTTGTACAAGCGGAGAGCGGTTCCGTGTTGCTGGACGCTCTTAACTAAATCATACTTACTTTTCGCCATCTCAGCTTGTCGTTTTTTCATATACATGTCTTGTTCCACTTCTGTTTCGAACTCCATCATAGAATGTTGTGGCACTATATATTCTGGTTCAGACAACTGCGCTCGTGCACCTTCTTGATCTTCTTCCACTTCGATTTTAACATCCAAGAAAGGTGTAAAATCTATTGGATCTTGTTCAGAATGCCTTGCTGGTATATCTTCTCGATCAGAATGGTGTGTCGGTGTATCTTCTTGTGCTTCAATTTTCAAATCCACGATGGGTGCATAATGTGAATGTAGTTGAGAATGCATTGGTGGTATATCTCCACGTTCAGAAACGTGTGTCGGTCTATTTTCTTGTTCTTCTGCGACTTCAATTTTCACATTCACCAAGGGTCTCTCTTGAAATGTATATTCTGACTCTGAGAAGAAAAAAAAAACCGTGAAAAGAAACTCTCTTATTATAAGCTTTTATGTAACTAGCAATGTTTATTAATTTCAAACCTTGCCAATGAATTTAAAACCAGTTACCACAAACCCATTAAGCTGAAATACATGTTCAGTTTAGATGACAATGCACGCTTATCCAAGTGACGTCATTCTAAATCCAATATGGAGGACTCCTGAAGATGGCAGAAAATAGTGCATTCGTGTTAAGAAAATAGTGTAGTCACTATTTTCTTAACACGAATGCACTATTTTAAAAACGACCAATTACATCATGACAATTAAAAAGCCGTGTTCATAATGGCAAGTTAAAGTAAGCCCATTAGACAGTGCGGACGAGCTTTTGTCAATTAAAAAAAAAATAATCACCTATTTATAAAATTACAAGTGAAAATTTTGCCAATTCCGATTAAATATTAAATAAAAACTTGATATTATTAATTAATAATACTGTATGTGGCAATTAGACCATTAATATGGTCTAATTTTTACCCCATTATAAATATCGTAGGGGCCAAGCAGGGTCGAAGCCTACTGGGGCCATGAGTAGTGTGAAAATGAAACCCGGGGCCCTGGGGCGAAGGCAACGAAGGAACAGGAGTGGGTTTTTGTCAGTAAAAGTCTGACACTATTTCCCGCTCCGCCCAAGAGCAGGATTTGTCATAAGATGATTTTTCCACCTAATAAAAAAAAGCCATTATAAATACGCTTTTACTTAGCAGCTACCAGAAGCGTTCCTAGCACAACCATGATATGGTACAGTTTGGCGAGCAGTTTCCTATATCTTTAAATAATATTAAGAACATACTGCTTTGATATTCCTCCCTCTGTTTAACGTTAGCATCTTGTTCGTCACAAACATCTGGTAATTCTTCTTTGATAGTGATGTTTTCTATTTGACATTCATCATATATGCTGACGTGCTTTATCGGACTTATAACATATCCACTGAATTTTAACTTGTCCTGGTTTAATTGAGGATTTGCCTGTAACAATAATTAATTATGTTATTTTCAAACATTCAAATGACCAGTGACAGTGGAAAGGTAAAATCGCTTAACCACCACTGTTAACTGTAAGTTATATAGGCAACTTATTTCACTTAAAAGAAGTTGCATAACTAATTTTCGGCCAAAGTGGCGGTTAAGCGATTTTACCTTTCCACTGTCGACTATCATCTAGACCTTCTGACAAGGACGCGTAGCTTCATATAGACCAATATTACTGCAACGACAAGAAGATAGAAAGTTGCCAATTCGTCGACAGAATTATAGTTTTGTACGTACCCTTCACGCAGGCGTTCACCAAGCGATTACAGATGCGTCTATGAAGCTACGCGACTTCGTCCGCGTAGAAGTCGATAATGGTTTTATTAGGTTTTTAGAGATACGAAAATATGAAATATTATTTATTATCTTCGTCGTGTGTGATAGTACATTGAATTGTATGGCGAGCGATATTGTATCTTAAAATAAAATATTTTAGTATCTTAGCCGTGTGCAGCGCCCCTTAGTGAACTTCACTGCGGGTGACGTAACCTACGACAAGATTATTATTTTCGGTTGTTACAGTAATCGGGTCTAGGGATCGAATCGCAAAATTAAGTTTGTTTATTATTGTATATACTTTTCCGGGATAAAAAGTACCCAGTTTGGTGCCCAGGATATTAAAGAAAAATTATACCAAGTTTCATCGTAATCGAACCGGGATTTTTACCCTATGACCTATGCCTCAAAGTAAAGAGACAATCCTCACCTCATAGTCGTCACTCAACACCTGAGTAAACCACTCCTCAGCTTCCAGACATTTTCTCTGCAATCGCCAGCTTTGCTTCAGTTTCGTGTAACAGAAGTAACAAGCGAGCAATGGTCTTCTGTCTTTTGTCACAAACTGCAATAAAATTTCATAGTAGTCAAGTACTGGTTTATATCAATTAAAAAAAAAAAAAAAAATTCTCTTATTCTTGTGCATAAAATATTAATCTATATATACATCTATGTATATAAAAATGAATAGCTGTTCATTTGTCTCGCTAAAACTCAAATATGGCTGAAAAAATTTGGCTAATTTTGGTTTTGAAATATTAGAGTTAGTCCAGGGAAGGTTTAAACAGTAAGAAAAATGAAAAAAAAAACACCAACAAGCCATCTCTAATTAAAATTTCATTATAAAATGAATTATGCTGTTCTGGTAAAGTCAGTAGATGGCGTTATCCTTACTATTAGGCGGTACGAAGTTCGCCGGGTCAGCTAGTATTATATATAAAAGGAGAAACTGACTGACTGACAAATCAATGCACAGCAGAAACTACTGGGACTGGGAGCGTGAAATTTTACACAAGATTTCTTTTTATGACGTAGGTGAGCACTAAGAAAGGATCTTCTAAAATTCACTCCTTAGAAGGGATAAAAGGGGGGTCCCAAATTTGTATACGGGAAACATACTTTCACAAGGGCAAAGCAGCTAGAACAAGCTAGTAATGAAATAAATAAGTATATACTATATCCAGTAACTGTGACTTACAATAATCTTTAAAATTTAAGTATACTAATTATCGGCGGTGATCTCTCGCGCCGGGCCTCGGTACAGGCCATAGTCCGGAGCGAGGAGGAGTGGCAGTCGGTCGCCTCCTTCTGCGAAGTAGTAATGCTGGCAAAGGAGGCGGCCGACCGTGAGGCAACGGTCACGCACCAACCGCCGCCGGGATTCCGACAGTAAGTCTGACACTATCTCAGCCCCACTCGAGAGCAGGATTTGTCATAAGATGATTTTCACAACCAATAAAAAAAAGAATACTAATTATATTGATACCTCCTATACATCTAAAAAACCTGACAAAACTGTTAGCTTTTATAAAATGACGAGTCTGGCAGCCACTCTCTATAAAGTAGTAACATACTTTTTTGAATAAAATATATTAAAAAATATTACTTATTACATCCAATGTCTGATGAAAATGTTTCACAAATTATTAACATTTTCTTTGGTTTTTACAACACTTTTTCAGATACCGGCACGGATCTTGAGCGCTGATTTCTACAGTTCTATGGGCATTGTAGTGAAATATTGTCTCTTTTGTGGTATGAAAAGAGACACAGGGGTGGGGAGTGCAATCCTTGTACAGTGATTGGCTCGCCAATGTGTACGGTGCGCAAAGCGATGTCCGCTCTTTCGCCGAGCGCTCAAGGTTCGTGCCGGTATCTGTACACTTACATTAATTTTCATCTAAAAACAGATGATGCCAGTTCTTCCTAGCTGACTAACCTGAGGAGAAACACTAAAACCAAATCAGAGGTCAGTGTCTTTTGAAGTCCATACAGCAAACATGTAATATTGAACTGAGAACCATGCAGATTAGTGTGTGAGATAGTCTTTTGAGGAAAGAATCACACAGATTTGAGTGCACCTGTCCAGTTAGAGCAGGCATTTTTCAGTTGTATATGTATGTTACTAAAAGAGTTATGAGTTTACATGTGGATGGATGGAGAGGAAGAGGGAGACCAAAGAAAAGATGGATGGATTGTGTGAGAAATGTGTGAGAAGGGAGTTAGTGATAGTGTGATGAGTGACAGGACAGAATGGAAGAAAAAAACGTGTTGTGCCGACCCCAAATAAAACGGGACTAGGGCAGGAAGATGATGATGATGTATGAGTAGGTCAACTAAGGTCTAGGAAGAAGTAAATAAAGGATATTTTGGTAGGCGTTAAAAAGTACTTGTACTAACAGACACAATATATGTTAAAATTACTTAAAAGTAATCAGTTCTACCACCTAATTAATTAATTAACTTACTGGGACATCAGTCAGCTTCTTAAACGTTTCCTGCAAGTTCTTGTTCGCAACCACATACATGCGAACATTCTCCACTAAACATATCCGACACTGGATTAGCTTATTCACATTCATATTTGAGACCGTGTTGATTTAAATTAACTGTATTTAATACGACTTCTTGTAAACTACAAAAATACTTCAGATAAAAGCTGAAGTAAATATCGTGTGCGCTTCCGTCTTGGATCTTGTTAGGCCGGCCATCAGACAGGGCAAGCCTAAAATGCTACACTCATGATAGCTCTGCCGGATGTTATTAGAATTCAATATTTTTAGAAATAAAATATCAATTCATTCATGGTGAGTATCCACTTCGTCTACTTATTCAATCATCAAGATCAAATCGACAAAGTAATCTCACGTTAGGTAAGAAAGAATCAATATACAACAAGCCAACAAGCGTAAAATGTCAACAAAAGATTGTCGAATGACAGGTCAATGTCAGTGTCACTAATGTTTTTTTTTATTTACCCTGAAAGAAAGGCGTTTCGACCATATTGCCTATTTTTATATAATTGTAAGACTAGAAAATATAGACGAAAGGTGAAAAATTAGAATATGACAATGAAATACCATTGATCAACAAATGATAGTGAAATACTATTAGAATATGGATCTATTTGTAAATGTTTGGTAGCAAATGTAACAAGTCAAGGTTCTCGATAAAACTACAATAAAATTCTCCGATCCATTTTACCGAGACCGCGACTCTTTTAATGATGCCACGTATTTTCCAATTGCGCAGACACTTAAGATAGTAAAATACACCATTTTTACATCACAATATCCACTAGGAATAAATTTGCGAACAAATAAAAATGCCACTGAACTTCACTCGAAGAAATTCCACTAAAAACTCCTGTCACTGCCCCAGAATAAGTAATAGTACAAGTTACTGCTGTGTGTGTTGCCACCGCACCGCCGGCGCCGCCCAGCCCATTGTGATAGATACCTGAATCGAAATTCCTGTAGGTGCTATGGTGGCTTACACAACATTAGTTTTAGTATATGCGAAATACTTGTCTAGTATTTTTATGTAAGTAAAGAATCTTTGTTAAAAGTTTTCATAACTGTATTATGAAAAATCACAGAGTTATAAACTTGTTACGTTACCTGGTTGTCCGCACAAATACATGGTCACAAGGCCATCCGGGTGACAGGTTGTTTTGCTCCCGTACCCAGCTGCGCGCTGACGCCTAATCCCCGCTATGACCTGCCGAGATCTGTATTGTAGTTTGTGTCAGTGATGTCCAACTTGTGACCCTTTTTAAATATTAAAAAAAAAAAAATTCAACACGGTGTAAAAATGATTGTGACCTGCCTGTCTTTTCAAAATTCAAATTAAAACGTATATTGTAAATTTTAATGATCTGAACTAAAAAAATCTGCTTTAAATTATTCTCCAATCAAAATTCAATTAAATAAAACTGTTGGTGCATATGGCGCAACGTAACAGATCACGATTCATAACTGTCAGTACCTGTGTTTATATCTTTTGAGCCGTTGTTCCAAAAGTTCCGTTTGTATCTTTTGAGCGGTTGTTCCAAATGTTCCGTTTGTATATTTTGAGCCGATGTTACAAATGATATATATCACTGTTTCGGAATATTTCAATAAATCAGACGCAAATGTTCCAATCGCAACGATTTTTTGACACACTTTGCCCACGCCTAGTAGATATAATGAAGTAATTACAGATCCAGTTTTATTAGGAGAATTCGAACTACTCGACGGATTGCACAAGACTTTCAGTATATTACAAAGTACTCTGTGCCCAAGACTGTCGATGCCGTCCGTAACCGTCGCTCCTCCGAACGATACCACTCACGTGACTACGTGCAACGTCACAGCGTTTCACCCCTCTCCGATACTAAGGAATCAATTGAGTGTCTTATTATCGCCAAGGGCCTGCGCTCACTTGATACAATACTGTCTTAGACAGAATTGTCTACGACGTCTGCGACAAGACTGTTTTGTCTACGTACGTCACGGCGCACACTTTCAAGACCACAGTATAAGTAATAGTACAAGGCACAGAGGTTTCACTCTTCGAAAGAAAACATATATAAAATTACTAACAACGTTAATAATGTTCATAAAACATTGCACGACACGGACGTGACCTTGATTCTATTCTATTCAGGTATGGTTTCAGCACTTAGTCCAATGTGGACCACTGTACGTGGGCCGTGGCGGTGTGAACGGCCCGTTCAAAGACCATAACGGGTATAATATAAGACTCCCGATACGTGGCATTAAGGTGCATTTTGATTCGTTACGAGCGCTACTACGCCCGGTAGACAAATACAATCAAGGTCACGTTCGTGCCGTACAATGTTTTATGAACATTACAAACGTTTTTAGTAGGTTTATATTCGCATGTTTTCTTTCTAAGAGTGAAACTTCTGTACCTTGTTCTTATTCTGTGGTTTTGATAGTGTGCGCCATGGCGTAGATAAAACGGTCTTGTCGCAGACGTTGTCGTAGAAAATTTTGTCTAAGACAGTCTTGTCTCAAGTCTGTGCAGCCACTAAATTTTCAATATCGCCGCAACTGGCTCGTAGTGGGGGCGTCTGTCTAGATATGAAAAAGAAAAGTCCTCGTTTTTATGACATAGGTATCTTTATTTAATATCAAAAATGTACAATTACATTAATGTACAGCACAGAGAGATTTTACAGCATACTTATGACCAAAATAAAATAACATAACGTAAATAATAATTTACAAATATTTCGAGAAAAGTTTAATCTATTGCCTCTTAACTCTATATTCGACGTTGCAGCTGTGTATTAAAAAAAAATTATTACAAACTTTCATATAAAAGAAAAAAAACCACTAAAATGTGTAAGACAGTTTTAATTTTGAAAGTCGTTTCTAGATTTGCATTATAAGTTCCACAGTATTATGACGAGCCAACGCCATCATCAGTAAAGGAGAAAAAGCTATACAACGGACGTAGTTAAATAGCGCTATCTCTTTTTCACAATCAATTCATATGTAATGACACGTCATAATAGAGCAGCGTTGAAAGGGGGGCAAATCAAGTTTTAAGTAAATATAATTTAAATAATTTTACATTTTCATGTAGATGCTTACATAAAACTTGAATGACTCTAAAGATAGCATTCGGTTTTTGGCGACTGCGAACGGGTTGCGCGACTCACTGCTTACTACGGATTTGTATGGAGTATTAGACAAACCAGGCGACCGCGCGGCCAAATTCATATTAAGACCTGTACCATGACGTTTAAAGTAAGATTGTTTCATTCTTATTTCCAGTGTGGGTAAGAGATGGCGCTAGACAACCTGTATAGCTCTGTCTCTTACCCACATTGAAATAAGAATGAAATAATCTTACTTTGAACGTCATGGTAACTCCGTAAGGCAGTGGTCACGCGATTCGGCAAGTACCGAATGCTACCTATTCATTAAACCCCAAGCGAACGCCGGCGTTCGCTCTCTTATTGTCTTCCTATTGTGTCTCTAATTACGGTATTCGAAAGGTTAGGAGCCCCGCTAAGTACATATTAAAATGGCTCTATTTTTATTCTTCAATGTACACAATACTATAAAATACAATTTAAACTGGACAGCTGATGTACATAGGCGAGCTTTACCTACAATGAGAGTTTTCAAGGAATTCACACATCCACCAGTTGGCGCCACTTATTCGAGAGGTCTTCTACTTTTGAAAACGTATGAATGACGTTGATGTCATGCCCGGGAAAACCCCGTTTAAACAATGGCGATTTGCTGAGGCTGGGCCCTCGTGTAAACGCACCATTTTAACTACATAATGTCATTAAAATGAGCGTTCTAACAGGTGCTTGGACGTGACGACTCAGTGCTGCCACCTGGTGAACGCCATTTAAAAAAAATATCTTATTGAGTGTTGCATTGTGTTGGGCTGGCCCTGGGCCAGAGCACTTCGACCCTTCAGGATCTTTTGTGCTGAAAGTGAGTGTTGCATTGGACTTTATATTATTTTATTTAAATTACGAAGTTAAAGAGCCTTAATTATTTGTACAAAAAAAAACTTCAATATTATAAGAGATGGACGGAGGGTACCAAAATCTAAGCCTAAAAGCGTTTACTGTTTTTACTTGTGCTTTTGGGTTTTTACTCGGTACAAGCACTGTTTATACCCAAATCGGGTATTTACCGGGTAAAAAACCTGCAATTGGGTACTTTCGGTATTTACCGGGTAGAAACCCATCTCAAATTATAATTGTTTTAAACACTGAACAAAGAACCTGCTAATGAGTATTTAAAGTAAAATTCAATTCAAGTGTTTCAATTTGTAAATTTGTAACTTGGTATGCAATGAAGTATATATGAATAAATAAAGTATTTTAAACTACTTTAAATACTCATTAGCACTTCCCCACGCTAATATGTTTTAGCTTATGCCAGCAGCTTAGCTCGCATGAAAGTAGGTGTTTCCATACAAGCTTTGGACCCCCGTTACATACCATTAAGGGGTGAACTTTGGGAAATGATTGGCTGTGCGTTGATATGTCAGTCAGTCAGTTTTTCCTTTTATATGTATATGTTGTGGCCAGATCATAGAAATTGATCACTGCATGAAATGGCCAAGTAAGATTGGCCAGATCGTTTTAAACTTTAAAGTTTGATGATATTTCAAGCTTCGTTTGGGCTATTTTCTTGAGACCTTTTATTATCATTGAAATCCTACATCAATGATTTGGCCAAACGAGGATTGGCATATCTTCAAATGTTAACGTTTAAACGATCGGGCCAGTTTTAGTTGGCCAAATCATGAAGTGATCAATTTCTATGATCTGGCCACGACATATACATAAGATTTTGTAACTATGTATTAAGCATGATGATGCCAGGTTTGCCAATGAGTATCGCCCTATGCAGCAATTGGGTTATGGAGGTCGAATAGGCAGCCGCTTTTTGTTAAATACCGGTACTTGTCTACATTAAGAGACAGGAGGCCGACTCCAACATGGAGAAGCTGCAGAGGAACGTTTAAAAAAGTGAATATGGCCCTCGAACGCAAAGGTCAACGGAAGGACACAGGCGAGTTATAGTCAGTACAAGTCTGACACGTTCTCTTGTTCCACCCTAGAGCGAGTAAAAAATGTCGCTGGGAAGACTGATTGACCAAGTACATCTTGTGAAATTTTACTTCTTTGACCGCGTTCCACGCTTATATTTAGGCTTGCTACTGTCAGCGGTATGCACTATTTCAATATGTCTTTTCAAAGCATGCTTTAAAGAAAAATTACGATGACATACATCACATTTGAAAGGCTTATCACCAGTATGTATCGGAATATGCGATCGCAAATGTATTTTTTGTGTAAAACCACGCTGACATATATGACATGTGTAAGGTTTTTCACCCGTGTGCACCAAGACATGTGTTCTCAAATTATTTTTTAGTGAAAATCGACGCTGACATATGTCACATTTAAAAGGTTTTGCGGTACCAGTATGTGTAAGAACATGACATTTTAAATGACTTGTGTTAATAAAACAACGATGACATATGTCACATTCATAAGGTCGTTCACCAGTGTGTGAACGAATATGACATGTTAAATGACTTTTGAGTGTATACCTGCGATTACACATGTCACATTTGAACGGTTTTTCTTTAATAATTAATGGATCCTGTTTATTTATATTGTCATTGACATTACTTTTGACATTCGCTAACTTACATTTTAATTCATCTTTGTCACTAGTAATAGAGCTGGTATCTGTAGGAGTATTTTCAATTCTGTCATTAACTTCAGGTTTAGTATAAGTAAAGGGCTCTTGAGATTCCATTTTACTTTTTAATTTTATAAGAGGTTTAATGGTGATTCTTGGTGTTGTTTGAAAAGTTTTCGAACCTTGTTGTTTAGTTTTCATTTGCTCTGCCGAAATTGTATCTTCTAGTTTGGTTCTTCGTTTGTCTAATTTTGGTTTCTTCGCCTCGGGCGCCCCTGTGATTACAAATCTGGGTAAGTATAAGCGTTGAAGTAGATAGCAGAATGGACAGGACTCAAAATAAAAGCCTGTTCAGACCTATGGAGTATTGGTTACCCAGAATGGTAGCGATAAAAGTTCGGTTTAGTGTGGTACTTTGGCACCGGGTATTACGTCGTCTGCTGGAGTTTCGCTATTAGAGCGAAACGAGTGAAACCCGTATCGCTTTACCGCCTAGGCTATGCATCTCGGAAAATTTTGTGACTAGATGGGCGCGCAAAAGAAGTTTCGCAAATACGTTTTGGTAGTAAGATTACCGCATACCCACTCGGCTTTCGCTACTTGTCAGGGTAACGAATATCGCGTAGGTCTGTACAGGCCCTTATTGGGGTTTGAGTAATACATATAAAGGGCGAAGAGGAGAGTAGAGAATAATGCACAATATTTCTAGGACCATTAAAGGACAATCATACGAATATAGAAAATATCTAAGAGTTTAATTTAGCTTTACATTTATTTATCTTTCGTTCTTCAGAAATCTTTCATGTTAAATGCTACAAATAATTATTTTGAATATATTTTATTTTATTTTTATTTAAGACTTTATGCACTAATGAAACATTGTACAAAGGCGGACTTAAGCATTTTCTACCAATCGACCTTAGGGTACAGAGATATAACATGGCAGGTGCAGCTTAATAGAAGACTGACAGAGAGGAAATAAGAACAATAATAAATATATACTTAGATACATACATACAAATAAAGAATGATATTGAGAAAAAAACGAATACAACAAATCAAGAGTGTGATGAATCTACCAACTTCTTGCGAAAGTGTTCTCGTGCTTTCACTTTAAAGGAGTACCGAGTGGTTGCCGTCCTGATGTTCAGAGGGAGCGCATATATCATATATAAAAAAAAATGTAAGATAATTTTAAACATCACACTTTGTAAACAGGCTTGTTACAAATTAGAAGGATATATTCAAGCAAAAAACGCTTGAAAACATGCCGGTAGTGTTCCATTAGACAATTTAGAGTCTAGACAAAATTAAATTAGTTGCTATAATAGAGTCTAGACAAAACTGAAAGGCGAGCCAGAAGGATCATTGGCAATGATGCACTCGTTGAGTCGAGGCTTCAAAGTCTTGAGCATCGACGCCGAGTTGCTAGCCTGTCGGTTTTCTACCGGTTGCATTTCGGGGAGTGTGCGTCGGAATTGCATAACCTAATTCCGCCTAGCCCGTTCCATCATCGGACCACCAGGCGTACGGCAATGTGCCACCGGTACATGGTGGACATCCCACTTATACGCACAAAACGTTTTGGGAACACATTCATTGTGCGTACAGCTAAGGAGTGGAATTCCTTGCCGGATTCTGTGTTTCCTGATGGCTACAACCCGGAAATCTTTAAGTCAAGAGCGAATAGGTTGCTTCTAAGTAAGCGCGCTCCATTGTCGACCGCATCGTCGCTTTCCATCAGGTTAGTTGCTATAGCAAATTACAATAAAATTCAGCAGATATTCAAGCCTGATACTTGCCAGCGACCGAATAAGGTAAAAAGATGAAAAAAAAATCTAATCCATGTTGAGGTCTGCTAGCAACCCGCATCCAAGAATACCACTTTTGTGGTTCCTACAACCAGGCTAAAAAAAATAGGGGGCTCATTTAGATGCCAATGTATACACTTCTATAATAAACTTCCTATTCACATTCAACAACTAAGCCTTAATAAATTCAAAACATTTGCAAAGCGAAAACTTTGTCAAAAGGCTTTTTACTCTATAAAGGACTATGTTGAGGACGAAAAGGCTTGGGATTGACCTGCTCCAGTACGCACTACAACTGTTGTCTTATTTTTCTCTTTTATTTTTATTTTCAATTGTGCTCTTTATTATTATTATTATTTTACAATTTGATATTGTAGATTATTTTTATTTTGCAATTTGACTTTATTTATTTTTATTTTTGACATCAATATTTACTTTATTAAGTAAATTACATTTTGTAAATTATATATTTACTTTTATTATTGTGAACGTGAGAACAATGTTGATTGCCTTTTTTTTTTTCCTTTTCAGTAATTTTAACGTATGTCTGGCAATTTGAGTATATTCTGCGGCCTACCCAAATGTCCTTTCCTTGGTATTGTTCGTCAAGTCGTTGAGCTCCTTAGTAGTCCTGGGTTGAGCTTTGCGAATACTGACAAATGCTTGCGCTGACTGGACAGGTCCACTCAAATTTGTATGGTTCTTTCTTCAAAAGACCATCTCAGACAAATCTGCACTGTTCTCATGTGATTTGACCATTACATATTAACTGTATGGACTTTAAAACAGACTTTGACCCCTGAGTTTGTTTCGGTGTTTCTTCTCAGGGTAGTCAGCTAGGAAACACCGGCCTCATCTAGTTTAAAATGACAAAAAAAAATTGACGTGTAAAAGTGTTTTTTTAAACCTACTTACAAAATAAATATCATTTATCATTTACCAGTATTTTACATCAAGCGACTTTTTTGTTAAAATTATTTAGTCAGAAAATGTTTTGGAAGGCGCTGGAGTTGGGCAGGACAACCTGACAAGGCGCGGTGGTGATAGATAAAGAATGGGATTGACTGAGTGGCGTCCAAGGACCAAAAGTAGTGTTGGTCATACGACGGCGAGATGGAAGACGACTTTGTTGCGTAACTTAGACGAGGATGATGGCATAGGCACAGAAATGTCCCGAGCTGGCGGCCCATACTGTTCCTAAACGATTTTTTTTATTGGGTGGGAAAATCATCTTATGACAAATCCCGCTCTTGTGCGGAGCGGGAGATAGTGTCAGACTTTTACTGACTAAAAACCCACTCCTGTTCCTTCGTTGCCTTCGTCCCAGGGCACCGGGTTTCGTTTTCACACTACCCATGGCCCCAGTAGGCTTCGACCCTGCTGGGCCCTTACGATTTGCTGATATCTCCCTGAGGCGCGCGTGGAACAATACGCGCCGTCGACGACTTGGACTCGGTCCGGATGGTTACAGGAGGGTGGTAATGGGCTGCGCGCGCGCGGAAATATTTCTCCATGCAATATTGAGGTTGTTTAATTCAGTTTGGAATGCGGTAAGAGACATCTATACTTTAGAAGCGACTAAGGTATACAATTATAGGAATAAAAGAAAGACTGGATCTCGCCTGTATAGGAAACACCTAGAATTTGCTCACGTGCAAAATTGGAACAAGCTATTAATATCGTATAATTGTGCCGTCGAACAATATTAACTATTTCTTCGTCTGTAAGGGAGCATCTACTAATTACATGATATCTTTCTTTTTTTTTTTTAATTTAGACCCTTCCCTTTATCCCCCTTTGGTGAGATTTATTCTAGAAATAAATGTTTTTTTTAATTATTAGAATTTGTACAAAAAATCACTCTTTAAGAACTTAAATAATAAGCGAAGCATTTTGACCTGACGCGCCTGTGTCAGAACCTGGTGTGCGTCATTTCCGATAACCCTCATAAATCTCCTTAGTTTAAATGTGATATCGTGAGATAATAGACCTCTCTTCCATTTTAAAGTCACCTAATTTCTTGAACACTGCGCCGACTCGCTACGTCAGCTACCGTCCTTATCTAAACACTTTCAATTATTTTTTTTTTTTATTTAGGAGGTATCATCAAATAACTTCTCCTGTACAATATTGGGGCGAGAGGGTGTGTCAGACTTATACTGACTGAAAACCACTGTTTTCCTTCAGTTGCTTTTTGCGCTCTATGGCCACGGTAACTTTTTCGAACATTCCCGCAGCTCTTAGAGGCATTGGCTTAACGAGGCCCTTTCAGTTTTGGTAACATCTCTTTGAGGAACGCGTGGAACACAACGCGCCGTCAATTTGGGACGCTCTCACTCTTGAGCCGGCCTATGAGTTCGATAGTGCTGTTTCAAATGAGAACTTTGAGTGAAACATCTCTGACATTGTTCACACTTGTAAGGTTTTTCACCAGTGTGTTTACGAATATGCATATCCAAAGACTGTTTATGGGTAAAACAACGCTGACATGTAACACATTTGAATGGTTTTTCACCAGTGTGTCTACGAAGATGATTGGTCAAAGAAGTTTTATGACTGAAACTACGCTGACATACATCACAACTGTGAGGTTTTTCACCAGTGTGCGTGCGGTAATGTTGCTTGAAATTATATAACCTATTAAAACTTTGCTGACATACTTCACATTTGTAAGGTTTTTCACCAGTGTGTAACAAACTATGCGAAGTCAAATGAAACTTCTGATTGAAACTACGCTGGCAAATGTCACATTTATAAGGTTTATCTCCTGTGTGTCTGCGAATATGTTTAGTTAAATTACTCTTTTCACTAAAACACCGCTGACAAACTTCACATTTGTAAGGTTTTTCACCAGAATGTTTACGGAAGTGTTTGTCCAAATGACATTTTGCGTTAAACGTACGCGGACACAATTGACATTTGAAAGGTTGTTTGCCAATATGTCCAAGGATATGCCTTCTTAAATTGGCTTTCTCACTGAAACTGCGCTGACATGTATCACATTTGAAAATCTTTTCTTTATTATATAATTTTCGACGTTTATTTAATTTAACACCATCTGTATGTTCCTTTTCCAGTACTTTTTTATCAGTCTTGTTACAGAAATTTGAATCTATGGCTGAATTGATTATATTTGTTATTGTGGTCTGTATGCTGTTATTAGCGGCAGGTTGTGTCATGCACGGTTGTTTAGATTCAATAACAGGTTTGGGCGTACGCATTTGAGGTGTTCGGATAATTTTCGAGTCTGATTTTGCGATTTTCTTTAGCTTCGGTGATGTTGTATCGTCTAGATGTTTTGATTTCTTCGCAACTGGCGCCCCTGTGATTATAAATCAAAATAAGATTTTTAAAGCAATCTATTTTATATCGCTGTCAAGGTTTTTGATAGAAAAACATTTGCAAGTGTCGGTATTTTTCAGAATTAAAATCTTGTTATTTTTAAAACCCTGAATTTCCTTTAGATTGAGGGCCAAAAAACAAAAAATAAAAATATTTGTCTCTCTCGCGAAAACACTGATTTTGATTTATTAACAAAGTAAATTCTTAAAAAACTAATCCCACCAAAAACATTTCATGTAAAATGTTGCCAAGACGACCACATAAGGTTTGCCCTGTGAAAAAGATATCAGATCTCATGTAGAGCCAAGCTTCTGAATCTACACGGCCTAACTCTACCGACCCTAACTTCACAAATTCTACATATCAGTAAAAATGTATGGTTTCGTCGTTTCGCTACCGTCGTGGAGGTGATGCGAATATTTAGTTTCTGAAGTATGTAACGAAACGTCGAAGCGGACCCTACCCCAATGCGCGTAGCATTTGCTACTCTTGCTACATCGCTGATCCGGGACTGCCCAGTTTAGCAGCGAAGTAGTTACGCATAAATGCTGACCAACTAACATAGCAAATAATTTTTTTACAAGTTTTTATTTAGTTTCACCTGACCCGATGTTTATCTGTAATCAAATTTTGCAAATTATATTTGATCGGGTTTGACGCTTTTGCACATCAACTTGTACACCATGTTTAAATTGTCAACTTAGCAACTGATGCACTTCTCATATGGCTCACTTCGCTACTGGTGCAATTTTCAATTGGTGCACTTCGCAAAAGGAGCACTTTTTAAGATGAGTGGAGATTCACTTCCGTGTTACCGATTGAGCTGAAATTTTGCATGACATGGAGCTGATCTGATGACGGAACCGGAAATGGCCATAGGAACTCAGTTAACCTTATCGTGTTTGAGCTTTTTCGGATGGTATTGATGAGTATTAATTATATAAGGTGTTAAAAAATTAACTTTAAGAATTTCGAAGGGACATTGTACTCCTCATTATGAAAAAGTTTTACTATGGGACCAAACCTGAAATAGCGAAAAATAAATCAGCTGCTCCATACATTTTGACGAATTATGCGAACATAAACGTAGGGAACAGCTTATTTTTTTTTCGCGATTTCAGGTTTGGTCCCATAGAAAAAGTTGTTCAAAATGAGGAGTACAATGTCCCCTCGAAATTCTTAAAGTTAATTTTTTAACACCTTATATAGGTATATTCCAAAAGCTTGCTATAAAAAAAATCACTGAAAACTTGTTCAATAGGTAACACTTACTGTTCATATCGCTGGCGCCCTGTTTGTTCAGAGTCACTGTTTGTCGTGGAGCCTCTTGCTCGATGTTCTCCACTTCAGCTTTGATCTTCAGTAGTGGTACGTCATCCTCAGAGTCTGATCTAGATTGCTGTGCCGGCACATCATCTAGATCTGGATCTGCAACGAAAGCATCGATAATCCACACCTACAAACAAAGCCAGAAAAAGCAATGAGGATCAATCACATAATAGCAAATCCGATTTTTACTAAATACATTGTATGTGTAATAACTTAATAAATTATTAAAATCCGTCAAGAAATGGTGGATATATTACAGTTTTTATGAACGATGACGTCATCTGTCATGGTCCGTGCGACAAACGGCTTGATGGTATTCGTTCGCCGGTGGAGACCGATCATGACAGATGACGTCACAGCGAGTCGCTTCATTCTCGGCCGCGTTTCTGGAACATACACTAAAATTGCTGTATCTTCGTCATTTTTTGTCCGATTTAAATAATTTCTGCACAGTATTTACTCTTTTTTTTTTGACGCTATAAGTACGCATACTCCACAAAAATCATGACTGGTCCTCACTGGCACTCATGATCATGAACACAGATCATTGCATATTCCGATAAAGGACAAGATTAGCTTCAATCAGAAGTTAATTTCTGAATGAGATGACACTTCGTTGGATCACAAAAATCAGTTATAACGTCAGACTAATTAAATTATAGCTGGATGCGATAAATGGACAAAAGTTTTATTTTTTTGTTTCCACTTCATCACCAATAGTTTTTTTTTAATCTGACAATTGGAAACATATTTACACAATTATTACAAAAACATTTAACTAATCAAAACCATATACACTAAAGGCAACTCCTAACTAAAATATGGCGTCATAAAACTCCTCCACATCGCTGTCAACTGGAAGTGTGCCCAAAAGGCTGGAGGCATTGCCACGTTGTATGGCATACATATAAAAATAAAAAATTTGAGAATATACCATCACTGTCATGTTCCACTTTCACCTCGATGAATTCATACTGCCTTTCACCAACTGCTGGTGCAGCTGGGACGGGGGGTGCAACCGGCACTGGGGGCACTACTGGCACTTCAACTTCTATTCTGCCGCTCATTGCTTGACCGTCATCTACTATACTTATGTTCTCTATAGATGTTTTAACCAACCCACCCACAAGTTCTGAGTTGCCTCGTCTTATTAAAGGTTTTTGCTGAAATAACGTTACCATAAGCTTATTAATTTATCCACGAAATATAAATGAAAGAAAATCTTTTTATTTGCCCGAAAAGGCGCAAACTTAAAACTAACACCACCAAAAACATTTCATGTAAAATGTTGCCAAGACGACCACTTAAGTTTTGCCCTGTGAAAAAGATATCAGATCTCATGCAAGCAGCCAAGCTTCTGAATCTACACGGCCTAACTCTACCGACCCTAACTTCACAAATTCTATATATCAGTAAAAATGTATGGCTTCGCCGTTTCGCTACCGTCGTGGAGGTGATGCGAATATTTAGTTTCTGAAGTAAGTAACGAAACAGCCAAACCATAAATTTTTGGGAGTTTTTTTGCAACATCTGGGAGCACTACTGTGCCCCCAGATATAGTAAACATTAAAAAAAAAATGAGTAGGTATATGTATTAAAGGAAGTTTTGAAAGTGGCTGAAAAGTTGGATGGGGTTGGTAGGGAGGCGGGGGAAGCGGGGTTTGGTTGATTGGTGGGAGTTGGGGGTGGGGCTTATTTGTCTTGGTATGGTCATGTGAGGAAGGATGAAACACATGTTACTAAAAGAGTTATGAGTATAAATGTAGATAGAAGGAGAGGGAGGCCAAAGAAAAGATGGATGGATTGTGTGAGGAGTGGTACGAAAGAAAAGGGAGTTACTGATTGACAGCACAAAAGATCCAGAAGGGTCGAAGTGCTCTAGCCCAGGGCCAGCCCAATACAAGATACTGATAGACAGTTGACAGGACAAAATTCAAGAAAATAATGTGTTGCGCCAACCTCAAGAAATATAGGACAAAGGCGAGTTAGGCTTGGATAAGCGTGCATTCACCTTAAGTCACACTTAAAACATCCTGTATTTTATTTGACAAAAAAAAAAAAAACATTAACAAAGAATTTAATTTGTAATTTGTGGAAGATCAGGTTCCTTCCCCTTTCTGGAAATAAAATAAACCTATTTTGTTTTGATTTTTTACAAATGATTAGAAAAATATATAGTCAAATACCTAATTAGCTCGCCCGATCGCTACAAGTGACTTTTGTCCCTTTTTTTTTAATCAATAATATATTAAAGAGTATTAACTCAAATTACAAGGTAAATCATTTTCATGAATTAAATTTATTAAAATGTGTTTTTTTTAGTACAATTACTCACCTCACAACTTCTCAACATTTGAGCAAAAAGTTCCTCAGCTTCCAGACATTTTCTCTTGAATCTGCAGCATTGCTTTAGTTTAGCATAGCAAAAGTAACAAGCATGTATTGGTCTACTGTCTTCAGTCACTAACTGCAACAAGATTACCCTTAAACTGTTTATTTCTATGACTAACTTCTCTTCTAACATGGTTGAAGCCAGTGGTAGGGCTTCAAACGTGTTAGAATTAAAAATTCAGTAATAAGCATATTAAAACTGCTACAATTTATTTTTATTATTGGGTTGGCAAAATGTCAATTTAAGAAAAAAATTATTCAAATTATGTGACTAGAGAGGTCATTAATTTTAGTATGTTAACACTACTGCACCGAATTGCTTATAATTAAAAAAATACCTATTATGGCACACCCTTTGACAATACACGGGCACAAACCAAACTGAACTATGACTGAGAAATTCCAGAAATTGTTAGAGCAAAGAGGTTTGTTGTTTCATTGCATACAACCTGTTATAACAGGCTGGTTAGATTCTTGTGAGTGACAGCTAACTTGAATTTGGAATTATTGGTATTTTAAACTTTCGAATACCGTAATTAGAGACACAATAAAAAGACAATGAGAGAGCAAATGCCAGCAAGCGAACGCTTGGGGTTTAATGAATTAAGAAATAATTGGTGTCTTATTAAAGGATGTTTAATTGCCTTTACTTGTAAAATATGTAACAGTAATAAACTCCAGTTAAAACTGCATTTTACTTTACTTTGTGCAAGCATTGAAGATTTGTGGAGGTATTGTTAATTATGTAAAAAAAAACTTAACAATATTTTGATTGATGAAACATTAGATTATTTAATGGATTTAGTCTGAGATTGACACCATATTAAAAACATAGGAATTGTCTCTTTGGTTAATTAGCAAAGAGTTTATGCTTATGCATAACATCTTTTAGTAAAAAAACCTTATTAGTTTTACATAATTTACTTACTGGAATATCAGTCAGTGTCTCATACATTTCCTGCAGGTTCTTAGTGGCAACTACAAACATGCGAACATTCTCCACCAAACACATTCGACACATTGACAGTTTTTCCATTTTTATTGAAACAAAACACTGGAGACTTGAAATAACTGGCCGAATATAAAAATTACGACTTTTTAGAGTAATTTATGAACATTGCACATGTAATATGACAAAAGCTAGCTTAGTACGACTTATTTAGTGCAGATTTAAGAGCAAAATACGTGAAATATATCCGAATATACAAAAATTATATTTACAAAAGTTTTTTATAGATTAAACTAATAGGTTTACTTTAATTTAAGGTGTTTTTGACCAACTATATCAAACCACTTTTGTGTCTCTCATGCGGAGATGCATTATTTTAAACAAAAAATAAGAATAAAATGTCTCTTGATTTGGGTTTAGCGTAAACATAAATAAAATGCACAGTTTTGAATTCACATTACTTCACATTTTTCAAGACTCTCTTGAGAGATGTCAAAAATATCAAACTCTGTTTTTGACAGACTTGAACGACGTCAGATTCTGCCCTGCGTTCAAAAATGAGTTTAAAGTTAACTCTAATGACGTCATCGGGTAGATACTCTACGCTCGCATTTTGAAACGCGAACGTAGAGTTCAACTGTCAATGACCAGCAACTGTCAATGCCAAGCAACTTTCATTCCTGCCGCTTACTCCAAGCTACCCTGCTTGGAGTTAGAGTTACTTATGTTAACTGTAACTCTAGGGTAGAGACCTACTCGATCGATGATACGATGAATGTTTATTGTTCATTATTACAATAAACACCTTAAAAACTATTACATATTTATTAATATTGTCTGTAACGAATTAGTAATTATACATATATTTGGATGGTGGTCCCCAAACTAGGTAGAACCAGTATCTTGGGAAACCGAGTTGAGACAATTTCAATTTGTAATAACATTGTATCGGGCGGATGTGTAGGAATTCGGTTAATAAAAGAACGACCCTGGCTTGCAGCTGGAAGCACTTTTGAACGGTTAGAGTAACGACCCTACCCGACTCTGGTTATTTTTGAACTCAGGGCTAATCATTGAAGAGTTGAAATTGATTCTGGATCAAAAGTATTTGGCGGGATTTTTTCATTAGTGTCTGCACAACTGGACAATATACATATATGTGTAATAATTGAAAAAGACGCGATCTAGGAAAAATTGAGCTGAGAATTCTCTTGTAGTATTAACTGACTACCTCAGCGAATCTTGCCGAGATAGGATAGCCAACACATACTCAATAAAGCAAGCAAATACTGCAAACAGAGTTTTTAGAATATGTTATATCCGCATTAGAATAATAAAGAAAGTGAATATATGCTGTATCGAGAATGAAATACTGATTATTTAATTTAACTTGACGTTCACAAGCATGATAATCATGCATGTGCCATGCCAAAAAAAAAGACAGTGAGAATGACAGATAGTGTTGCCTTACAATCGATTGCCCATCGATAGGTTGTGAATACTATCGCGATAGTATATATCGATATAGATACGATGTATCGATATCGTGACCTCGAAAAATAGAATGTCGACAGCCCTATCGATACTATTGAAATTTTACAATATTATTGATACTATTGATAGTTTTATATAGTATCTATCCAAGAAATGTGCAATACTATTGATGTCCAATAATATCGATACTATCGATAGTTTTACTAGATTGATATTTACGTAAAGTTCAATAGTATTGCACCGGACTTTTAGTCAACATTATTAGTGCATTAGTATATTGAAAATAGTTGTATTAAATTTCCCGTTAATGTATACTGTAGTTTTAATAATAAGTACCTACTCACTTAATTTATGCGAATGCGATTAGTTTGACTAAAAGTGCAGAGTAATTCCTACCTACATTTAATAAATAATTACTAGGTTGCCAACCATTTGTAGATTTTAAAAGTGATTTGCGTGAGTGTTTGAAATGTAATGGCAGATAAAAATAAAAAATCGACAATGAGGTCATTTTGTGAAAAGATTAATGGCTCAAAACTTTGTTGTAAGATATGTTGCAAAGATTATAAGTTCTGCAACAATACCTCGAACATGAAGGATCATCTAATGAGGAAGCATCCAGAGGTATTGTCACAACAATCTACTTCTACGGAAGGTGAAAATAGATAGATAGATATTCTTTATTGTACACCAAAAATACATTTAAAAAAAAAAACAAAAAAAAAAAAAAATAATCATATTATTTAATTAATTAATTAATTATTATTTCGTAAATAGTCTTACGATTAGCACTAAACAGACCTGGGAAAAGAATCAAATAATAATTCAAAGAAAGAAAAAATCAAATAATAATTCTGATAACAAATACACCAAGAACTCTTCAAGAAAAAAGTTTTTAGATTCAATTTTTATTCCATTAATAAAAGGCATTTCATTGGCAATAGCTAGTATAGAAAGACAAAATTTGTTTGAAACTGCCAAAGCTATCGTACAACATATAAAGTATCTGTCAACATGAGATTCAAACAGTATGAGAGTAGAACACCTTGCCTAGCATGTACACTACTTAAACCACATTTTTAAAAAATGGGCTTTAAAACTGATAGCGATGCCGACAGAGCAATAAACTGTGTTCAAAGGGAATATTCCCATTATTTAGCAAGAATACCTCTAGTTGCAACCACAACATCAGAAACTGAAGTATCTGTTTCATCTGCAGCGGCAGCGCACCCAAAAAGACAGAGTTGAGTAATTTGCTCTCTTTTTTGACAACCCCACAAAATATTAACATCACATCTTATGCAATAGTTGACATAAGACAATATCTTGACAGCAGACTATCCTATTGAATATTGGAATTACAGTGAGAACTGTTTGAAACATATAGCGTTGAAATACTTATGTATTCCTGAGAGTTCTGTTCCTCCAGAGAAATTTTTTTTCGAAAGCTGGCCAAATTGTAACAGAACGTCGAAATCGTCTAATTGCAAAGCATATTAACTAAATATTGTTTATAAATCAAAACCAAAAGCTATTCAAAAAGTAAAGTCATAAATGCTTATTTCATTTTATACAAAGTGATTAAAATATAATAAAAAATTGCTGTGACAATATATACTTTAATCATTTAAAAAAATCAACATTTCGTGTTTGAAGTTTAAGGGAAAAAATATGTCTGTTGATTTTTAGTCAAAATTGTAACATCTATGTTAAAATTATCATGGAGAATAATTTAGTTGAGTTGAAAGATCCGTAATTTCTCCTTCTTGTAAATCTAAAGTTCAAAGAGAAGTGATAAATATCGTGGATGTCGTACTCGTTCACAGTAAAGTGTGATTTGCAAATTTAGTATTTAATTTCTCCTTCAGATATTTGAATTTAATCACATAAAAACAACTTTTCTCAGATAAAAACGACTTGACTTACTTAATAGCTTCTATGTTCAAAAATTCTAATAATTTCAAACATTACTTGTCTCCTTTTTATTTGGGGTATCTTCGACAGTTCTCGAGCTACAAACATACCGAAAAAGTCATTAAAAAGCTTCATATATGCATTATCACCATAGTCTTTTGTAGTTTGAGTACTAACATCTTGACATATCATATCTTGACATTTGTGTATGGTATCAATGTTAAGTGTCGTAGCTGCACATTTGATTTTCCCATCCGAAATAAACCCGTAAATAAAACCGTTAATAATATTAAGGCGCATGCTCCGAGGCAGAGCGCGAAATTCTGATTTTCCTACGTTTTTTAAAAATTGCAACGTTGTTTATACTTGCATTTTGATCAAAAACAATATTCGCGATTGTATTAATGATATATTGTTTTAGTAATAGCCATAATTTTCATTAACATGGCTTTAAAGTAACAGTTACCCAAAATAGTAATATTTTCGAACACAATCATACTTTGGGGTAATAACACTCAGAACATAAATTTTGATCAACAATATTGTCGGCAATTATTATTATATGAACTTACAACTTAAAACAGCGTTGTAATATGCAAAAAACTTAAAAAACCCTTCAATTATAAGTAAAATATATAATGTAAGGATTATTACTTACCCATTTAAAAAAACAATCACCGACAAGGATATTATTATTAATTAGTAAATTCGATGGTGAACTTCACTTTTTCTGCACAAGTCGCTGATCAATATCGATGTAGTAAAACTATCGATAGTATCGATACAAATGATCGTATCAATACCCAATAGTGTCGATACTAACGATAGTATTGCTCACTTTCTTGGATAGATACTATCGGTAGTATCTACAGTATTGTAAAATTATAATAGTATCGATGGGGCTATCGATATTGACTATATTTCGAGGTCTACTATCGATACATAAACTGTCGATAATTAGGCAAGCCTAGTGAAAAAGCATTGACAGAAAGTGCGCCCGGCAGTGATGCCATATTGAGGAAATCCTCCCAAATCCGAGGGTTTTTTTATAGTTGTGAAGGGAGAATTCAAGGGGAAATATTTTTTGGGGGATACGTGGAGGTAAAAATCTGGATTTGGAGGGAATTAGAGGATTTTTATCATACGCGTCCGTGTCTTGGTACTCTTACTGGCTTGCTAAGAAAAGCTTGTTGAATAAATATCGATACATCGATATTTGTTACTTCGATATATCGATACAAAATATTCAATACCGAAAATCGTATCAACTTTTTTTTTTCAAAATAAATTTATTATCAGACTATGTAAAGGAATTCAAAGCCTTAACAAATAGGAACGAACGGAAAAAATAACTATATTTTCTATGACGAGTATGTTTTTACTTTCGTCACTGGACAAATGCTGGTTTGCCTGAAATAATAAATTTGTCTTTAAAAATATTTGACTATTGTTATTTACAATGCGTTCCAAATAAGAATAGGATCGATTGCCATGTTTTGACGTCACGTCATACTGTCAAATCGCAAGAAATTGGGCAAAATTGAAGAACTCAGAGATGAGCAATATTGAAGAACTGAATTCTGACTAAACCGTTCTCGTTCACAGTTCGTAAGTAAATAAACTTTTGAAGATTTCTTGTTATGCTCACTCTATTAATTCTTTGATTAGACAGTATGACGTGACGTCACAACATGGCAATCGATCCTATTCTTATTTGCAACGCATTGTAGTATGATTAAGATTCTCATACATTAAAATAATGTGTTTTGTATAAAAGTTACTATTAACTATAATTGAGCTAGACTGAATTACTTAAATAAATTATTATTTTAAAACTAAAAATCTAGATTTGGCCTATATATCGATATTGTTTTCTAGATATTTCGAGGCAGTTACTGATATTTTTATAAATATCGATACATCGATGTTTTTCTTCACAGCCGACATCTTTAGAATAGTTGGTTTTTACGATCATTCTCCATTATCTTCTACTAAAAAGTAGGTCATATCTAATTGGCCTTTGGACCTTAGTATTTGAACATAATTGCAAAAACAAAACAAAAATAAATTACGGAACCTCAGACGACGCGAGTGAAAATACTGATTTAGTAAGGGATGTATTTGCTGAAATAATATAAATTAGAGGTTTTTTTCATTCGTTTCTTTAAAAAAAAAGACGGGTTGCACTCCGGGAGTGCCGGCAGAAGTGAAAACTTGATTATTAACGTTGAGCATGTTTGATATTTTGGAATGGTTAGGGAATAATTTTGCACCAATTGCTTTATCAGTATAAAAGTACTATCATTTATGTGGTAGAATACAATATTCATTTATTGCGCTATCGTACACAAACATGACAATTTCGATATTACACACATAAGTTTAGACTGCGGATTGTTGTGATACCGCAAGTTTAATTCATTCATTTAAAAACTGAAGTCTTAACTTCTTGCAGATTCAAGTAAAAATGTCAATTTATTTTTGTAATCCCAGTGATTACAAAAATAAATGAAGTAAATAAATGAATAAAAAGACTTAAAACATAACTTGCGAAATGTGGGTGTACTATTCGGTGCACCCCTGCCTGAGCCTTCGGGGATTACAGGATGTTATGTTATCATTGAATCCTGCCTAAAGAATTTGTAATTAAAAGTGTGGAAGTAATCTGTCGCACATAAAAATGTGTGCGTCATACATATTTTCACAGGCGCTTAGTAAGCACGTAAGCAGGAACGTCACATTCGATCTTACTACAGAATTAGCTGAGAATTTATCGGTTTCCTATACCAATAACACTCGTGCTTTTTAACTTACTTGTAAATACTTGTAATCAAATTATTTTTAAAGCAGATTTAAATAAACTGAACTTTATTTTACCAAACAACAAACGCCTTAGTGAAAATGTTTAGCAATTTAATACTCGGAAGGTACTTATTGCGATTGAACGATTTCCTTTTTTATTTTATTATCATGATTGTGCTTGCATCTTAAAAGCCTTCACAAGTACTTTTAATAGCTACTAGATATTAAGGAAGCTGCAAACTCAAAGACAACACTGTCTTATTGATTTTAGAATCTCTTGTCATTATGCGTCAATCAATAAAATTGCAAGGAAATACGGAATTTTAGCTACACTAACATACCTACAGGTACGTAACGTTTGTAAATAGCACGTAAATTGCCTTCGTAGTTAGCACGGTGCGAATCCCCCAAAGACCACGGTTCTATCACAATCTTAAGGACGATGAAGATAGCCAGAGGACTAGGTTTCGCGGCACTGCGCCGGCGCGCGGCGGGTGGCAATTTATTTAATAGATTTGTCAGCTTTATCCCTAAAGCATTAGGTTCAAAGTTGATTGGAAACATTTAAAAATTTCTTTAAATGATTTTAAACCATAAAATGTTGAAGGTTAAGTTCAAAATCGAATGAGAAAATTTGACTGGTGGCCGTCTTACGCTTTTTCGATCAGGTCACGTGTCCTGACGCGAGTTTAAGATTTTATACCCATTACAGAAAAAGTGCTCAACGCCGCTAAAGAAGTTTTCACTTCAAAAAGTTTTGCGGGGATTTCGGTGAACTCACGACGAATGTCTGGCAACACTATCGACCGGCTCGCTATTTGCAATTTTTGAATACATATTGCATATGCATAGTATGCACACAGAGTACATTTCACAATACATTTTAATATAATGCACAGAGTACCTTTTTAAACATAGCCAGTTTGCCACTTTAGCGAAAGTGTTAGCTTTACACACTCTTTGCTTTAGCGCTTTGTGTTATTTGCTAATTGTGCAGTTAATTTTCGACAACTAAATCTCAACAGTACTGGCTGATTAATTACGAGATGATAGCATTCACCTCCTTCCTTCCTTCCTTCACGCAATAAAGACGGCATTCTCTAGACCGCTCAAGACGACCAACTGACCGAATATCACAAGTATTTGGTCTCTATTGTAACCGTGACCTGAGGACCCGGCTGATCGACTGTCCTTCCAAGGAAGATCACGCAATAGGTATTTAACAAGCTTCTAACTCCATAATATAGATTACCGTAAAACGGAGTAAATAGAAACAAATCTTTGGTTTGGTTTTTCACTTTAATAACATATTATCGGCTTCTAACAAAGCATCGATTCTTTAGAATAACAATTCATTAATAAATTGATATACTTAGTTAAATGCTGTAAAAAATATTCAAATGTCATGAAAATACCCTTTGGAATTTTGTTTCTATTCACCCCTGTGTTTCAATTCACCCCATTTGACTGTAATAAGTGAGTTTACCTATAAAATTGCCATTTTTTGAATTTTTTTTTAAATAATTTTGTTTAAAAAAAATAAGTGGGTAGTTTAAAGCTAAAATATTAAGCCAAACTACATTGTCCTTTTATGTATAGTTTCTTGATGTTTCTGCTGATTTTTACTGCTTTTTCGGAATTGTAAGTTTTTCCCATAAAATAATTACCTGAACTTCAGAAAGTTAGGGTAGGCCAGAATGTGTGATAGGAGAGTAAGAGTTTCCAGCTCTAACATTGTAAATTTTGCCAACGTCTGTTGTACAGTATGATTTCATTGCATTGTTACCAAGCAGTTTTAGCTCTATCCATCTTCCATCTTTGTGAACTGGTTTCCATACTGGCAAACCATTTTTTTTTCCACATCTGTCACACAATGCTGTCTAATCTCAAGCTAAGCAGAGCTTGTGTTATGAGTACTAGATAACTGATAAACATACTTATATATTTCTAAATACATACATATTATAGATAAATTACACCCAGACACAGAACTAATGATCCTGCTAATCTCACAAACATTTGTCCTGGGTGGGAATCGAACCCACAACCTCTGGCATAGCAGTCAGGGCCACTAACCACTAACTGCCTCAGGCCAGTCATAGTAGATTACTGGCAATTGTAATAATTGATTAATTTGTTTAGTATGACTGCCATCTTCTCTTCTCTTCTACTATTTGTGTCTTTTTTTTTTTTTCTTGACCATAATGGTTAACAGTAACTCAAAGACTATGCCCACAATGAGAAACTTTAATATAATTATTTGATATCACATGTAAATCGAACACACACATATGCCATCACACACACAGTCATAAATGCATATTAAATTTTTCTTTTTGTTTATTTTTTTTTCTTTTAAATTCAAAGAATAATAAGAGCAAAATATACACAAAAACTGAATTTATTAATTAACCTTTTGAGTAGCGTAATTAGAGACACAATAGAAAGACAATGACCTAGCGGTTTTAATGATTAGTTCATTAAAACTGCTTGGTCATTGTCTTGTAAATTTACGGAAGGGACTGGACCTGGACACAGGGTATCCTAGTGTGGAGGCCAGAGATATATTGTTTATTTTAGTTTATAAGTCAACTGATGTACCTTATCTTATCTTGTAGTGGGGCTGACCCTGGGCCAGAGCACTTCGACCCTTCTGGATCTTTTGTGCTATTCCCCTCCTGTCCACTCAACCCCTAGCCCTCCGTGCACCTTCTTCATGAGTCCCCGTATGGGTTTGATGGGGCTGAGCCTGTAGTCCTCTGGTCTTGGAAATGGTTGGCCCAGATACTCTAGTCTTTTGGAGCCTAGTGCTGCACATTCACAAAGCAACTGATGTACCTAATTTTGTGTATCTTGTACTAACGTATTGAACAAAAAAAGATTATTAATATTACTTATCACTATTAACTGTAGCACCAGATGACAAGACACTATAGTGAATAACACTTGAAAGTTGTCACCAAACTTATTTTCTCTTGTTTTAGGGTGCGTGCATTGTAGCAGAGCTAGGCACAGTGAAGTGGAGAGAAACAGTAAAAGTGGCTAGAAGAATTTTTGTCTACAACATGGACCTGGGAGTAGTGCATTTCATCTTCCCTCCCTTGCACGCTTTGTGCTTGGTACGTTCCTCACTCAATTCTACTGGGCGTCATGTGGAGTATTCTTTTCTTGTGTTATCCTCTTGCAGAATTACCACTACAGCGGTGTCGAGACTTGAAGGATTTGTTGCCTGTTTCTCGGTACGCCTCTCTCTACTCCATCCAGTTCTGCGTCAGTGGGTAGGTTCCCTCATGTCTAGGCTGATTAACCTATAAAACTTGAGGGGTGACCAGACGGTTGCAAACCAACGTCCCAACTAAGGTGACCTTGCTAGTTTCAATCTGTGTAGACAGCAGTTATAATCCATGACCTTCAACGCCCGGTTGGGAGGCGCGTTTTCCCAACCGCCGACCGTGTTGGCGCGTGGTTTACATCCATGTAGCCGTAACACAAACCAAGGTGCCTTGGTTGGAACGCTAGTTTGCAACCGTATAGTCACCCCTTTAGCTTAGATGTGGGCTTTTCATAATGTTAGGTTGCTCAGTTTGCGACGTACCCTCATATCAGGTTTTTTTTTTATTTCATTTTTTACCCCAAAAGAAGACTACACAACCATAGTATTTAAGATAGACTTGCTTTCAGTATCATTTTCAGTTTCAGCAGTTTGATTTAGCCATTTACATTGAGGAATTGTCTCCACTGTTCCTTGGCATGACACAATGCACTTCATAAATTTACTTATAGTCAACGACTGATTACAAATGAAATAGAAAAAAAAAAGAATAATTTTCGGTTTGACTTTATAATTTTTCTTCTTCCCTGCATTCAAAAATAACCAGAGTAGGGTAGGGTCCTTACTATAACCGTTCAAAAATGCTTAGAGTTGCAACCCAGAGGCGTTCTTTTATAACAACTAACTCTAACTCCGAGCAGGGTAGGTTGGAGTAAGCGGCAGGAATGACAGTTGCTTGGCATTGACAGTTGAACTCTACGTTCGCGTTCAAAAATGCGGGCGTAGGGTAACTACTTTATGACGTCATTCGAGTTAACTCTAACCTTTTTTTTGAACGCAGGGCAGATGGGTGGCGAAGGTTCAGTAATGAGTTAATGACCTACTTATGTTTTTTGTGAAAACAATGAATGACATAATGCGTCATTCATTGTTTTCATGCCAAAAAAAAAACACATATAAAAACGAGTGAGTAATTTGGTAAAAATAATAAAATTAAAAAATAATTAGGCGTTCATTATAAAATTTGAATTTAGAGTTCCAAATTGACTACAACCAACAGTTTCAACTTGTTTGTTAACAAGGTTTGTTAAAACAGTAACATTTAAAGGTAAAGACTTTATAAAAGCTAAAATAGAAACAGTGCATTTTTAAAAATAGGGTGATGAAAATACTGTCAATGTATTGGATATTAATGTTTTGTGAAGAAAGTTCGCATTCATGTGGTTGGCAACCAGAACCGGCAGAAAATTCGAGAAGCTAACTAATGTACCAGTAAGTACATAAATTAAATGAGGCCCTTCGTACACAACGTTACGCGTATCTTTGATACTCGACCATTTTTGTCTCTAAGCGTAGTCGCTGTTGCGGTAGTGCGCAATGCTAATTCAAAGAGGTCCGCACACAGACACGCCTGCGTCGCTGACATTTTGTTCATTTGTCGCCGACATTAGTCGCGCATTACTTGCCTGGCGAAATCGTCACATTACTAGCCTACTGGCTAGACCAGAGCCTATGGTCACGACAAACATCGCTGCGTCTATCAATATTTTGTTCATTTGTCACCGACATTAGTCGCGCATTACTCGCCTGGCGAGATCGTCACGACAAACATGGCTGCGACTTTCAGTATGGTGGAGTCATTATTGACTATCACAGTTCACAGTGTCACAGTGGAGGTGGAAAAATATCCTTGTTTGTATAATTGCAAGTTACACGTATATTATTTAGCAACTGTTTGCTGTAATAATTCATTTGCAGCAACAAAAAGTCTGCACCTTATATTGCTTACTGTAATTTTCAGGATGAACCCAGTATGTCATATTACGACGATTTCTGCGCTTTCAGTAAAGATGTAAGCCAGGGTTGTAGTTTTATCGTCACTTGTGTCAGAAATTATGAAGGAAACTCATATGAATAGTCGCCTGCAGTGGCAGAATAGACGACTTGCGTTTTGCGATTTAATGTCGTATGTTCGGACCGTGCTCCACCAGGTATTCGCGACATAGTATCTACGACTTGCGTAGCATTGTGTATGAAGGGCCTAAGAATTTCCGAGCAATTTCCTGACTATGTTGTAGTTGACTTCTAGCCAGACCTACTCTGTCTAGCTGATTACCATTGTTTTATAATGGAAGGACTTCATATCTGGCTAGCACAACTCAATCCAGTAACGCGGTGTCCTACGTAGGCTAACAATTGATACTGTATTGCGGTAACCGACGTGACCACGTGGATGCGGTGTGGCGATGAGCGAAGCGAAGCGGTCGTAACTCTTGCGGCGTAGTGACTTGTTTTATATAAATGGCGGCTAAAGTGACTACATCGCGCGCGCGTAGTACAGAGCCGTCGTGTCTCGTTGAATTGGCAAAAACCACATCGGATCGCTTCGCAACCGGACCACACCTAAGATCCTTGAACACGAAGCGCCCACGTGGGACGCTGTGTTATTGAGTAATGGCTAACTTACTGTTACGGTAGTTTTGTATGAATTAGAGTAGGTGTAGTGTGAAGTAAGTAGAAATAAAGTCCAAAGTGCATATAGAAAGAAAGAAAGTTTTGTTGCACAGAATCATAGCACACAAGAATTCCACTAGAGTAGGAATGGAACACAAAGAACTTAGAAGTACAATAATTTTAGGGCGGTAAATTATTTCACAGATAGATATAAATTGGCGCTGAGCTCGCAAAACATATCTATCTACAGAACCCTGAAAAACGTTTAGATTTATATTTGTAAGAACAATAATTAAGTGTTTGACAATTAAGGAGTATGACATGATACGTCGTTCGTTCACGAATGCGTTTATATGTAAAAGCAATGTTTTTTTTCATAAATTGTTATAAGTCACTACAGTTTTATACAGAAAAGTGTGGTTTTAAAAATAAACATTTGTTTTTGCATTGTGTAAAACCCTTTCAAATGTATGACAATTTAGTTTTAATCAAAAAAATGATTAAGTCTAACCCTTCAACCAAATGGTTACCGAAAATATTTGTCAGTTATATCCAAACTCGTTGGATTTATAGGACAAATATTTTCGTGTACATTTCGCCAGCATCGTATTACTCCGTCTCTTCAGCTCCTCTTGTCACCTATGGGAATTGAAGTCTATTATATAATAGTCTAAATCTAAATATTGACAGTAAAAACTGACAATCGTATATCCAGAAGAATTGTTCAGAAAGAGAAAATATTAGGCGAGCGTGTGTCGTCGGTTGTTGTCGGTAGTGAAGTGGGTGGGGTGCGGTGGGCCCGCAACTCCGCTCGTACCCCGTGCCATCGCCAGCGCAGCAGCCCGACGAGTGACGAAGGTAACCGACGGCGCCCGAACAGTGTAATATAGTCTCAACCCCTACTTTAGTACCAAATTTTGACAGATATTCAGGCTAAAGTAAAGTTTGAGAAATACTCGACATCAAATGCTTAGATCAGTAATCGGGGTAGTAGCGTGACATAAGTTTTGAAGCGAAATTTCATAAGGGATTGAACTCCATTTGTTTAGGTAGTTAACTAAACAATCTTAACATGTCTTTTAACTAAAAAAAATGTATGAAAATTTTAACCAAAAATGTTTACAATTACGTATTTTCTTTAACCGATGTTAATTAACTAAATTTAAATAATCTTTGTATGTCTTTTAAACGATTTATTTTCAATAAAAAGACATAAAGATTGTTTACGTTTAGATAAGTACTTAAACAGATGGAGTATAGTTCTTACTTAGTGATCTATGCATTTTAAGTTTTAAATATACTGTATCTGAATCTCCAGGCGACGATGGCGAGCAATGGGTAGCTCGCCGTTCGGCCGTCCGGTAACCTTCCGGACTGATTCCAAATCGTGGAGGGCCCGTAGTGTTCCACGCGCGCCTCAAGGTAAAACTATAGGGGGCAAGCAGGGTCGAAGCCTACTGGGGCCATACGTTCGCTTCTGAAAGGAAAACCCGGGGTCTTGGAGTGCAAGGCAAACATAGGAGTGGGTTTTAGCCAGTAAAAATCTGACACGCCCTCGCGCTCCGCCCAAGAGCGAAATATTCCAAACATCAGTTTCATCTTTGATGGCACTGTTGACACAGTGGTACAGAGATGATGACACACGATACACCAGTTATTCTTAGTGTGGACCTAAGTTTTTATTTCTTAATTTCCTTCTATTTCGAATTCTTATATTTGGGGTGCTTGGACAGAAAACCTCCTCGTGTGCCCGTGAACACTGGAATTCCCTTATGGATGCGTCTGGGGGGAAGGCCAGCCTTGGGACGGTGCGCCCTGGGAGGCGGGCAACAACTCTTCATTAGGTACTGTGTGCCTAAGGGGTCTCGTTGCCTGCATGCCAATATTCTGTCAGTGGAACATTCCAACGCGTGTCCCTCTGCACATATCAGAGAGCATTGTGGCGGAATAAGAACGGACTCGGTGAGCACTAACCCTGCTGCCGAGCACGCAGGAGGACGTCTTGCTTCTCCTTCTGCTACCGTTAATATCGTAGCCCCAGAGGTTGTCGAGGTCATGTCTTCGACTTTCAATGGGGGTCGAGGGTCTTGACGTAACCGACTGGGCCGCGAGGAAGAAAACCTCTATAAAAATTCACCCCAAACCTCCAAGCAGCGGCGCACTGCGGTTGTTAGCTTGACTAATGGAATGGGTGGCTTAATTAGTCTAGTGCGAACCACTATTTTATTTATTCGTATTTTAATTTTGACTAGTGTTTTTGTATTTTATGATTCATTGATACTTGAAAATAAATTATATTATTATTATTTTTGAGCAAGTAAATTATTTTATCCTCGTTGGAAGAGCAATGGATAAAACTAAAAACATAAAACTAACAACGACGACGAAGAGAGCATCAGCATAGCGCATCAGTTTTGAGCTCTGACAGCTCACTCTGCCAGAGAGTTTGGGGCGCCCCGACACGGAGGATAGTCTGTGGTCGTCCTCCGATGATCTAGCGGCGGATAGGCTCGCCTTGGAGGAGGTCGTGCTCGCCGCGCTCTACGGAGGCCAACTGGAGGGTGAATTCTTTTAGTGACAAAGTCAGCAACAAACTGCATCTCATAAGGAAGAACGAGAAGCTCCGAGCAGACCAGGCCAGGCTCTGAGCTGGCCCGCGGGTGGCGCCAATAAGATGTCATTGTAAGAAAAAGAAATCCTTAACGTGAAAAATAAATGATTTATTGTATTTGTGACATCACTAACCACCAAATACAAGAATATTTCATTATTTACAAATGTCTGCTTCCTATTTTTCGGGGTTTTACTTCTCTGAACGAAATTATACGTATTCTTCTGGTAGAATCAGTAAGCGTCTTGGTATCGAGTCTTGGGTCTGAAACCTTTTATAACTTTTGAAGTTGGCAACTCTGGACTGCTGTCAGCGTCACCGTATGACACTTGGAGGTTGCAGGCAAAATAGCTCGCGTTAAAAATCTGTTTGTTGATTTTTTATTTATTTGCTCATTATTAAATAAGTGCTAAATCTCAATAAAAACAGTTGTTTAAATAGTAGGTGGATGCTTTTCTTAAAAGGAATAATAACATGAACTTGCAGAGATTTCGTAAAACTAAGCGAGCCCCGACCCCGGTCACCCGGCTAATGGCGTGTGCGGTTGAACGTGTACGAATTCACGATATTTCCGAAGCTTATAATCGAAAAATCTCTATGTAATTTACAAAAAGTAATTATAAAAAACCGTACTTAAAGTCTGAAGAAGAAAAACGTCAACGCATCTGATTTATTTAGCGGCAATAGTTTGGCAGTATAAAAGTGATTTTCTACAAGAATCTCACAAGAAATATATGAGAAGTTCATCGATATTCTACTGCACTAAGGTGAAGTAATTGCAGAGAAAATTTTTAGAAACTAAGAAGCTGTTTGCTCAGAAGTTGAAAGAATACTGTGAGGTAAGAATTGACCAGACAAACATGGTCTAAAACATACAATTCATAAAAGGTTGCGCTCCTCATACTGATAAAAAACTTTAAATACAAAATCTCAACTATACCTAGACCAGTTACAGTTGAAAGAGTTTTTATAAGTTCAACAGAAGAAATAAGCATAATTTAATTTATGGCAAACAGAAAATGACACTATCAAAGTGGAATTACCAGATGTTTATGAAGATCAAGCTGTTGAAAATCAAACTGGTATGTTATGTTTTTTATTTTATTTATTATTAGTCTGGGGTTTTTTAATAAAAGACATGTCAAATGTAAGAATCTTAAAAAAATATAAATCATCATCATCTTCCTGCCCTTGTCCCGTGTTATTTGGGGTCGGCGCAACACGTTTTTTTCTTCCACTTTGCCCTGCCACTCGTCATGCTATCACTAACTTCCTTTTCTTTCATATCACTCTTCCCACAATCCATCCATCTTTTCTTTGGTCTCCCTCTCCATCCATCCACATGTAAACTCATAACTCTTTTAGTAAAAAAATATAAATACATTTTACAATACATAATACTTTTATACTATGAATTAAATATGACATTAACTCTTTGAATGCCTTATTTAGAGACACAATAGAAAGACAATTGCTTATGTCGAACTGTGTAACATAAGACATTCAAAAGGTTAAGAATCTGAGATTGCTACCAGACTATAAAGTTGTATTGCTAGATCTAACTTAGGGTGTGATAATATTGTCTGAATTAAACCAATATCTGACTAAACTATTCAAACCATACTCTTTTCCTAATTTTATTTCAAAGTAAACTCCAAGTAGATTTCTTATTCTTATTCTTTATTGTACACACAAAACTTAACTACAATACATGGATTTGACAATTTATGTACAAAGGCGAGCTTAACTCAACAATGAGTTTTCTCCCAGCAAACCTTTGAGTGACAGAGAGAGATCACAATCGAGGGTAGGATCCAGTGTACAACATAAACATACATAAATATGTCTAATATATATATATATACATACATACAGATATAATATATATAACAATATATACTAATACTATGTCAATTGAGAAAGGAAGTGTTCTTTATTTCTTGTGGTAGTGTGATATTTTTCTGGTCATCCGGGCGACTGAGGGGTTGTTTTGCTCCCGCACGCAGCTGTGCGCTGGCGCCTAATGCCCGCTATAACCTGCCATGACCCATGTTGTACTTAGTGTCGGGTGGTGTCCAACTTGTGACCTTCTTTAAATTATCTTGGGGAAAAAATATAACATGGTGTAAAAATTATTGGAATTGATTCAGTTACTGATTCTGAACAAACTATATTCAGGTTTTGCATATACTAAAAATAATGTATGTGAGGGTTGGGGTAGATCTGCCAAATATATACAAAAATATTTTATAATAATTGGTCAAGCCATTTATTTCCGAGGAATTGAATTGATGTGGTGATGATATTTTTAGAGAAACAATAAAAATAACATTATAAATTATACACTACAGATAGTAAGTCTGTTTTCGTTTCTTTACAGGGACAAATCATGGATTTGAATGTAAACATACGACAATAGCTACCTGAATCAGAAGATGTAACAGCACAACATACTGCATTAGATACAGAAGATTTTCTGCCTTCATTTAAGATTCAAACTCAAGTAACAGATAAACTGGAAGTATCTAATAAGAAACAAATTATGAAGAAAAAAAGTAAGTACAGTCAAATGGGGTGAATAGAAACAAAACTTCAAAGGGTATTTTCACGATATTTGAATATTTTTTTCAGCATTTAACTAAATGAATTTATTAAGGAATTTTTATTCACAAAAGTTGTTGCTTTGTTATAAGCCAATAATATGGTATCAAAAGTGAAAAACCAAACCAAAGTTTCCACGGGTAGTGTGAAAGCGAAACCCGGGGCCCTGGGACGAAGGCAACAAAGGAACAGGAGTGGGTTTTTAGTCAGTAAAAGTCTGACACTATCTCCCGCTCCGCCCAAGAGCGGGTTTTGTCATAAGATGATTTTCCCACCCAATAACAAAACTTTGTTTTACCCCTGCTTTTCTATTCACCCCGTTTTACGGTTTTATAGTATTTTATTGTGTATTAGAAAAAATCTAAACTATTGAGTTAGCCAAAAAGCAGTCAATGTTCATATGTCAGTGCATTAGTTAACTTGACCAACTGACGGCATGACCACAGAGCATCATGGCGTCCATCGTTTTCGTCAAATTACGCGCGATAGTTTTAAAATATCATTTTATACTATCGCAGTATCATTTTATACTGTCACTCTAAATTAAGCTTGATTTTAGCAGTCCATGTGCTAGAGGCCAGTCACCTATCTTCCGCTGTTTTGATTTAATCTAAGGGTAGTACTAACTATTTAAAACTGGACACTCAGCCATGAGACAGCATTAATATTTTCTTCAATTTATATCTTGCTGTCGGTTTGACGAACCATTAGCAATCAAACCGATTGCAAGATATAAATTGAAGATGGTATTAATATGTTGTGTACTTAGGGTATTTAGATTTATTTTTATTTTTTTAATTACAGGTACTCCAAGCGCAAAGGAGCAGAAACTAGAGGAATTAAGAGCATAACCAGAAGATAACGCTCTGAATAAATGGTGATATAAAAAGATATATTCGACTATACAAAGGTGTAACACCTTTCGAATGTGACGTATGTCAGTGTTTTTTTAGTGTAGTAATTTGTAAAGTAATTGTAGTTGCTCAATTGGAAGTGGCGGACTAATTATTTTTTTTATGCACCTCCATGATATGGGTATCAATTTAAAGGGCTTATTGAGAAAAAAAAAAATTACGCCACATTAAGTCCAATATCGCGGACAATAAAAAAAATATATATATTTTTGTCATGTATATTATTATAAAGAAAGCCTCGAGACGCACGTCTAATAAGTTTAGTTACCTGTAAGTAATAATTGATGGTTCATGAGAACCATGAAATAGGTAGAACATTATGAAGGAATCAGTATTTGGGGTGCTTGGACAGAAAACCTCCTCGTGTGCCCGTGGACTGGAGTTCCCTTATGGATACGTCCAGGGGGAAGGCCAGTCTTCGGGACGGTGCACCCTGGGAGGCGGTCAACGACTCTCCATTAGGCACTGTATCCTAAAGAGTTTCGTTGCCTGCATGCCAATATTCTGTCCGTAAATCGTCCCAATGCCTCTGAACATATGAGGGTGCATTGTGGCGGAATAAGAACGGGCTCAGTGAGCACTAACCCTGTCGCCGGGCAGGCAGGAGGAAGTCCTTCTGCCACTGTTAATATCGTAGCCCCAGAGATTGTCAAGGTCATGTCTCTGACTTTCAATGGGGGTCGAGGGTCTTGGCTTAAGCGCCTGGGCCGCGAGGTAGAAAACCTCTATAAAAAATTACCCCAAACCTCCAAGCGGCGGCGCACCGTGAGGGAGGTTGTTAGCTTGACTAATGGGTAGCTTAATTAGTCTCTAGTGCGAACCACTATTTTTGTGCAAGTAAACGATTTTATACTCGTGGGAACAGCAATGGATAAAACTGAAAACAAAAAAGCTAACGAAGAGGAGAGGAGTGATGCGTTGTCGGAGTCCGACGCCGTATCGGTGGGAGTAGGGGCTGACGGAACAAACAGCAAATTCTCTCGGAAACGCCCTATATCAGGGGATGGCGTGGAGTCGTCTGCGGATGGAGATCTCACGGCCTCTGCCTGTAAAATACCTAACAGCAAACAAATCACTGCCCAGCAGCAACCTGGGGCAACCAGCTGCAAGGCTGTCGCCTCGGGGGCTTCTGACGGTGAGGTAGATGCCGTTGGCAGCTCCACAAATCCCCAGGGCGAACCAGGAGCCAGGCCTCAGAGCGACTGGTGGTCGCCGGAGCTCACAACTTTACGCCAAGCATGCGTTGCTGCGCGGCGCCGGTACACTCGGCACAGGAGGCTCCGTATCCGCCCACCGGACACGGTAGCCATTGAGGCGGAGTTATACGGAAAGTATAAAACGGCGAAGCTTGCCCTCAAAGCCGCAATCGTGAAGGCTAAGGAACTGACCCAGGGTAAAGTGGCGACGGAACCAAGTAGTGTGGAATAAATTCCGTGGTGCTGGGTGTCTCCTATGACACCCTATCTGGCCGCACCCCTGCAGTGCCTATGTCAGGACTGGCACACTTCACACTGTAGGTATAGAAATATGCCTACGCCGCGCGGCCTTTCTTGCAAGGCTAAATTCGGTGTGTCACACGTGTGTTCGATTTGCCGCTTGGCCCACGCTAACAAATATTATTTTTGAATTCTTTATCGAATGTTGAATCGAATTTTTATTTCAAGTATGTGCGACATTTTGTACGTAAACGAGTCAATGACCTTAAAGCAGGGACCGTACAACCCCGAAATATAAGTTAATTCTTTCAAAAGGGTTACAGATTGTATGCCTACAGTAACGGAAAATGTTACCATTTCGTAGTGTTAGCCCTTTCATAACACTAACGTTAGGGTAACCCTATCAATAAGTTAACTAGTTCAAGATGTTACCGGTTCCAATTGAAGCAAAAAACCCTTTGAAAGGGTTTTTCGGGGTAATCAAAGGGTTTTAAATAAAATCATTTTAAATTACGTTGGAGTGGAAGAATAGATTTTGACCTTCCCTTCGGGCACTAAATGATGAGTGAGACGATCCAGTGACATTTATGATTCCGTAAAAAAGACAAGATTATACATGAAACAATCCCGACTATTCCAGAAAAAAAATACATTTAACTTTAAAATCACTGCAATAATAACCTAAAATAATCGTATGTGTATGGATTGTGGAATCGCTAGGTCCTAGATTACGTGTTGCGACTTGATGCGTACCTGCCGCATGCATGCAGTTTAGTACTTTAAAGTAAGGCACGAGAGATAAAATTACAATATTTGTAGTCCAAATGGGTAATGGCCCACCCAATGCTCTGTTACAGTCGTTGAAGGGGTAACCCGTTCAAAACGTCTTACCGCTAAAAAGTATAAACCACCAAGAAAGGGTTTTTGAATATACAGGTAATCAAATCGAAAGGGTTTGGAAGAGGTTATCCATTGATGAGGGTTTTCGTAAATAAGTGTAACAAATATGAAATGGGTTTTAAAACAACACTTTGTCAAAACCTTATCAAAAACCCTTTCAATGGGTAACCAAAATGGTCCCTGCCTTAAAGATCTTTCAATATAAGTATCAATGGAATTATTTCTTACAAAATGTTAATATTTATGTATAATAACGTCTTAAATGAAATACTAACTTTTAAAAATTACATATGAACACAAAGCTAACGCACATACAAAACCAACACTTAATTTTTAATATTATTTCATTTGTTTAGGTACCTAACTAAATGTACCTACTTAAACAATCTCTTGACACTTAAATGGGATGACTTTTTAAAAATACATTTTAAAGTATGGATATAAGTAAATGGATAGAAAACAATTAGGTACCTATCTATATATATAAAAAAAGAAACTGACTGACTGACATATCAACGCACAGCCGAAACTACTGGGATTAAAAGCGTGAAATTTTTCACAAGGTTTCCCTTTATGACCTAGGCGAGCACTAAGTGAAGATTTCCCAAAATTCACCCCCAAAGGGGTTGAAATGAGGGTCCAAAGTTTGTTAGGAGAAACTTACTTTTACGCGGGCGAAGCCCCTGGCAGAAGCTAGTTTACCATATAACTTTAGAAAATCTGATTATCTATATATATAAAAATCAATGCCACTTTTCGTTGTAATTTTATAACTCAAGAACGGGTTCACCTGTCCAAACCAAATGTTTAGGCTTCGTTCGGACTATTTAGTAGATGGTTTATGTGAAGTTTGCACAAAATCGGTCGAGCGGTTCTTCATTTATCACATTATTAGGCGGTACGAAGTTCGCCGAGTCAGTTAGTATATTATGTAATAAAACGTAAGTAAGTACCTATTTCACATTTTTCAAAAAAACAACACGTAACCCTAGCAAGAGCGGCTTGTTCAAACGTGACGACAGTTTTTATTTTTATTAGTTTTTCAATATAACAATTTCATTTTGAAATAATATGTTCTACAAGAGTTTCTATAGTACTAGCGTACTGTAGAAACTACTACCATAGCTAGAAATCTTACTTATTGATCACCAGCAGTTTTTATAAGAGAAACCTTGGGAGTTTGTTGCCTGTTCATATTTTGACTGGCCTGTTGATCTAGTGGTTAGTGGCCCTGACTGCTATGTTAGAGGTCGTCGTGGGTTCGATTGGACAAATGTTTGTGTGATTAGCACAATCATTTGTTCTGTGTCTGGGTGTAATTTATCTATAATATGTATGTATTTAGAAATATATAAGTATGTTTATCAGTTGTCTAGTACTCATAACACAAGCTCTGCTTAGCTTGAGACTAGACGGCGTAGTGTGATAGTTGTGGATTATTACCATTACTATCTCCAAGTGAAACTGTGCCCTAGCTTCTGAAGTTTTGCACGGGGTATGAATGTTACGAAATCTATACTGAATATTATAAAGAGAAAAAAAATGTCTTTTTGGCTTAGTGACATAGCCTCTGACTGACTGTAGTAATCTATAATTCGCAATTTAATAACTAAGACTTGTCTAATAGACCAACTTCTATTTAATAAGCGAATTTCTAAATAAGAAGAATATCAAATCAGTCTTTCTATTTCAGGATTGCCTTGTAATTTAACTTCAATAAGAATTAAGTTAGGCCGTGCCTCACTTAGACGCCTTAGCGGCGTAGTCAGGTCATGACTTCAAAATACGTGTGATTTGACTGCGTGACCAACAGTGGCCAGATGAGGTGCACACTATTGAGCTGCATGCATTTTGTTGGCTATGCGGGGCGTCCCAATGCGGCACGGGCCTTACCTAGTATTCAAGTATATAAGCATTTTTCATTGTGTGTTAAATTAAATACTAATTATTTAATTTAAAGAGCTCATCTGGGACGTTTTTCTTTAAACGATAGTCGATCAGTAGGTACAAATAAGTGTCACGTACATACGTCCAGTCTGACACACAAATAAATAAGAAGTAAAATGTTATTATTCAATTTAAGGGCCGACGCTGCATTACGCGGTCGCCCGCGCGGTCCCATACAAAAGTGCAACGTCGCGGCTCGCCGTGCGGGCACCCGTCGCTACGTAATAATAGATTAAAGTTCTCCATCGGCACGACTACATGCACACTGTTAAAGTTGAACAAACGGCACTGCGCAAGTAATAATCCGGTTTCCGCTAAGGGGACCACCGCACATGACACACGCGCATAGTCACGCGACGGGTTCCCGCGCGTGCGCCCGCTTACCGCAGCGTTGGCCATAAAGCCCTTGAATAATAGTAGGAACAAATACCGGCACGAATCTTGAGCGCTCGGTGAAAGAGCGGGGAACGCTTTGTTCATCGCACACATCGGCGAGCCAATTGCTGTACTAGGAATACACGTCTTGCCTCCGCGTCTCACTTCATGATTTCTGCGCGAAGTGGAAGTCTCAAGATCCGTGCCGGTATCTGTATACAGAAGTAAGGCAGTAGTAAAAAAAAATCCCTGGTATTGATTTGATTATACATATTATGATTTTGTATGTCTTAAGAACTCTAGAATATAATAACTATATACCTAAAAAATTGTCGATACTTATGCATTGATAGATATCGTATTTTACTATGTACTACTAAATACATGCTAATACTGAAACATGTTTGTTCTAATTTGTACTTTCTTACCACTTTGTATACTGTCAAGCGGGGTGAAAAAGAACGCAGGGGCGATAAGAAATAAAACTTTTTTTTCAACGCTACAGTTATGAAATAAATCAATTTCGTGCCCACGCCGCCACAGGCTGATATATGAGACAAATCAATATATAATACGCAGTTACGTAAAACCATTTTTTTATGTTGGAATTTTTAGGTCTTGGCGTTTGACGAGCTTATTTTTATTATAAATCTGTGGCGTTGAAACTTTGAAAGGGTCGGTTTGGTTTCTAGCTAAACACCGATTTATTATTTAATACAATGTAAGAAATCATTGGAGTACTTAAATATTGTACACAAATCCTTTCAAAGTTTTGTTTCTTTTTACCCCTTGTATTTCTATTTACCCCGTTTGACGGATTTTTATAAATTACCGCCATCTAACAAGCAAAGTTGTCCTAATTTTTAAGCAAGTCTTGATGTTAGTGTCAACACTTGGGTTCTATCATTTTTCACATCAGATTAATGATAGTAGAAAATATCAATTGTGTAATAGTTGTCACAAATATAATTAAAATATCAATAAAGTAAGTAATGTGCTTTCATTCGTTTGTTTTTTTCTTTTATTTAACTTTGAAGTTTGTTTAGTTTTGTCATTGTTTGTAATGTCTGAAACTACTTGGCTCATTATACGGAGCCTGAAGTTGCATCACAATATGAGAAACTATTTGACTCATAAGGAACCCTGGAAATTGCATTTTAATATCTGAAACTATTTCGCTCATCATACGAAACCTGAAATTGCATTATTTTATCTGGAATTATTTGGCTCATCGTATGGAACCTGGACTGGACATTGCATCATATTATATGAAACTATTTAGCTCATCGTACGGACCTGGACATTGCATTTCAATATCTGAAATTATTCGGCTCATCATACGAAGACTGAAATTGCAACATATTATTTGAATCCATTTGGCTCATCATACAAAACCTGAAGTAGCATCATTTTATTTGAATCTATTTGGTTCATCATACGACTGAAGACTTATGCCTTATGATAAACATACAAGTAGTTTGAAAACTTCAAGCGAGAAAAGCCGAAGGAATCGTAATTGCATTGTAATTTTCGGTGCTAAAGTCATGGTAAGTTGGGTAGACTTTAATTTTACTATCGGCAGTCTTTTCTTATTTCGTTCTTTATATCTATTCGCGTTAAGAAAATAGTGACTCATCAGTGCAATTGTCAAAGTAAGGGCATACTGGAGTAAAAATTATAGGTACCATTAATGTTAAACCAAACTTTTTATTAAGCAGTATTTTTTAATATGAAGTCATTATTTTATCATTTAATTAGAATTGTCACTTTTACTTAAAGGTGAGGTATTCATTTTTAAAATTTGCAAGATGCGTACGTACTGTTTGAAGGGCTCACTTTAAATGGTCAGTGTGAACACGGCTTTCCATTTTTACACTGATTTATTTGGTCAAGTGCTTCTCAAGTCTAAGTTAAATGACAATGATGAATCACTATTTCCTTATCATGAATTTTTCAATTACAAAACCTGTTGGCTTGTAACTTTCCTTGGCTAATATCTAAGATGAAATGTAACGTCAATCAAATAATATTAAATTATAATCAAATAAGATGGGACAAGGGCAGGAAGATGATGACTTTGAATGTATGACTCATAATGTGTTTTATTTTTCAGGCTTACTGCACTTATTTCTAAATGTCAACAAGGTCATGGGAGGTCATGGAATGATTTTATATCTGGACAAAAGTACTTCCTGCATCAACATCTTCATATATATAAATGAATAGCTGTTCGTTATTCTCGCTATAACTCAAAAACGGCTGGAACGATTTGGCTAATTTTGGTCTTAAAATATTCGTGATAGTCCATGGAAGGTTTAAAAGGTGAGAAAAACTGGAAAAAAATCACGAAAAAAAAAATCGAATACAATGCCATCTCTAATTAAAATGTCATTATAAAATAAATTATGTTGTTCTGGTAATGCCAGTAGATAGCGTTATCCTTACTATTAGGCGGTAAGAAATTCGCCGGGTCAGTTGGAATAAAGAAGCATTTTCTGGAAGTAAACTGTTTATCAAGTCATATTAACAAGAAACGTTGTTCCAGTTCATCCATAATCATCATCATTTCAGCCGAAAGACCTCCACTGTTGTACATAGGCCTCCCCCAAGTGTCACCACAATGAACAGTCCTGTGCGTATCGCATCCATCGGATTCCCACAACCCTTACCAGGTCATCGGTCCATCTTGTAGGAGGCCTTTCAGCGCGGCGTCTTCCGGTACGCGGTCGCCACTCCAGATCCCTGTGAATGTGCCCTGCCCATTCCTCGCAGTCCATTTCCAGTCTTACATTTAGGTAAATATTTTTTCATTGCATAAGTTGTTATTCCGTGCGCTAAGTGCGAATTGTTTTTACGTTAGGGCGATCTAAACGCTTACCCCGTTTGGCTCTCTGATTGGTCAGTCAAGAGTTTGGAGCGGGCCGAACTGAGTGACGAACGTTATACACGATCGCGTTAACCTAAAACGAATTCGCGTTAGACACTCTGTTCTCAGTCTCATTTTTTATCATTATTCATGTGGGATGTCATAATATGACTTCTCCCCCCTCTAGGGTGGAGCGAGAGAGCGTATCAAACTTTTACTAACTAAAACCCACATGTATTCCTTCAGTTGCCCTTTGCATTCTAAGGCTATGGTAAATCTTTTTATCATTCCCGCAGGCATCGACCTTATTGGGCTTGGACGGCGAGTTACCCATTGCTCGTCGTCTCTGGTTTTAGTTACAATAACTCATTTTATCATTTTGTTACAGAGCCATCATTTCAGTTCTCTAAGTGTTCAATGTTCAACTACTATCATAGAACGGCTAGCCCAGACCAGGGTAGAAAAGGTTTCAAAGGTCATCTCACCAGGATTATGACCAACCATCATCATCTGCTGGATTCAACACATCAGCATACACTCCTGATTAGTTTTATCAGCCAGTAAGTATTTTTATTTAAATGCGAATGGATCGCAATAAATAAGACATTTAAACAACTTTTTTACTGTCTGTTCAACTGATTTTGACTTCTATTTTGTAGACATAAGGATGGCATTAAAAGTAAAAAAAACCGTGCAAATGAGAGTCGGACTCGCGCACTGAGTGTTCCGTACAAACTTACCTATGAAAACAGTTCAATTCCCGAATTGAGTTACGAAGATTTTTCCGAATGGCATTTTTTTTGTGACGTCACTACAAATTTACATTTTTCAGTTTTTTTCTATACTTGTGTTATGACACCTTGTTTCATGCCAAATTTCGGAATTCTAGGTCAACGGGAAGTACCCTATGAATTTTGATTCCCTTGAGATTATCGAAATACACGTTTTTTGCAACATAAATGGCCGTATCTTTTGCTTCGTTAACTCAGAAGTTTGATTTTTTTACAGCTTCAAGGGACCACAGACCTGAGTATACGGTTTTAATTTCAACTCGATACTTCCGATGGTTTGAAAGTGGCGCCAGTGACTGAAAAGTTGAAAGGGAATCGTTTGTCTTGGTATGGTCATGTGAAGAGGAGGGATGAAACGCATGTTACTAAAAGAGTTATGAGTTTACATGTGGATGGATGGAGAGGAAGAGGGAGACCAAAGAAAAGATGGATGGATTGTGTGAAGAGTCATATGAAAGAAAAGGAAGTTAGTGATAGCATGACGAGTAACAGGGCAGAGTGGAAGAAAAAAACGTGTTACGCCGACCCCAAATAATACGGGATAAGGGCAGGAAAATGATGATGATGACTTCCACGCGTTCCCGAGATAAAGGGTCTTGACAGACAGAAACACGGACGGATAACAAATTGATTCTATAAGGGTTCCGTTTTCCTTTTGAGTGGTTACAATACCAACTATTGACTGCTGCCGCCATTTGCTATGTCAAAATCGGTTGAACGGACAGTAAAAAACGTTTGTTAAAATCTAAACCTATTGCAAATAGAGTATACATTTGCTGGTAATAACCAGCTCAGGTTTATTTTTTTTCGTCGTATCATATATACCGCGTCTCTGACATCGACGCACAGATGTGTACCATGGATCCGGTACATGATTCTGGAACCCCCAGTTTTGAAATTTATCGTCACCATTTTCCTAATTTAAAATGTTTGCATATGTGTAACTAGCTTCAGCCATAGGCTTTGCCCGCGCGAAGAAAATAGGTTTCTCCATGCAAATTAATTTTAAAAGCCTCTCTTAGTGTTCGCCTAAAAGGTAAAAGGAAATCTTGTACAAAATTTTACGCTCCTACTCCCAGTAGTTTCGACTGTGCGTTGATATGTCAGTCAGTCAGTTTCTATTTTTATACACCCCTATTTTTTAATTAGTACAAAAAAATGGAGCTCTATTCATACCCGTTACTGATCATATTTTTATAGTCAAAAGTAAAAAATGAAATCCCAGTCTACTGAAATTAGTCATAATTGCTATATTCTTAGTAGAATCAATCATTCATAACAATAGCCACTAGAAAATACTACGCGCAGTGTTTTTCCATTTTAATTGTCATTCATTCATTTTTAATCAATAGCCTGTACAATTTCCATAAATTGACTGAATATTTTGGGATTTAAACATACACTAATAACTTTGCTGTTTGTGAATATTATTTATTGAGACTTTACTTAGATAATAACGAGATCTGTGTAAGCCAATTAAAAAGTAGTGGAGTTAATATGTCCACATGTATACTCATAACTCTTTTTAGTATCATGCGTCTCATTCTTCCTCTTCACATGACCATGAGTGTGACTAATCTTAAACATTTCATATTGTTTCAGTACTTACACAAAATATTTTCAGAAGAATTCTCGAAGACTGCCGATTTCGAATTAAATTTTGATAAGCGTATGCTATGGCAATAAATTACGTAATTACAAAAATGTAAATCAAAGATTTTTCGGCATTGTAAATATTGCATGTCTGATTTGTATAGATTGGAAATTGTATTGCAATGTTTTCATCACGAAATTGTACAAAGATTTCTATTTTACTTTAGAAATTGTAAATTTAAAGTGAAAGTGAGCATTGCCAAACTGAATTGTTATGTAACTTGCATGCTAACTTGACTAGACCTAAATCAAAATGTGTTTAAAAAATCTATGCTATTAATAAGGTCTACTGTACACGGACGTGTAACTTCATAGACGCGTATTCGTCATTATACGCTTGGTGTACATCTACGTGAAGTTTACATACAAACCTGTCAGAGTCTGTCAACGAAAAAATGAATGAATGAAAAATGTCGGCACGACGGTAGGCCGAAATTGTGTATGATTATCAAGTTATTTTATGTGAAAAACTCCAAGATGATTCGACGTGATTATTCAGTTGGTGTAGAAGGGTAAATAGATTTTTAATTGGAAATTTATCAATATTGTCAAGAATAACCTCGTCATACATAATGCTTAAAAGTAATTGTTTAAAATTATTATGTGCTAATAATTATGTATTTGAATCAATAGATCTATATGATGAAACAGGTCTTTTATTTATACAAGATCATAATTATACATTAGGAATATTTCCGCATTACTTGCTTAGAGGCCTCCCAAAGTGTTAATGCGCATATAAATCTTCGTCACTGTTCGGCAACGGTATTCCCCGAGCGTCGGAAGACGATATTTATACAGAGTAGTTAAGTGCACTTTTTTCATGCATAATTCAATGAATTCATTTTTCAATGATTATTCGGGTGTTTCCGGGGGAATACGACAATTAACGAAGATCTGCATGCGCATTAATAATTTGGGTAACAGTACAGTATTACTGTTGTGAAGCGGTGGCTATGACCTACGTGCGTGCGAAGGCACCGCTTTAGCCGCCATTCCTAAAAAACCAATCAACCGCAACGCAAGAATTTGCGCGTGAAATTATCATACCAACTCTTCGCGCCTACTTCGTTTCGCTACTACGTGCGGTTGGTTACGGCCACCGCAATAGACTATCAATATTGTTTATTTTAATCGCGCTGCGTCGCTTCGCAACTACTGACGCGTTGATTCGTCTACGCGACATTGCGTTAGAGAAGCACATCTATCAATCTACTTAGCATTTTTCCCAACTATTTTGGAGACAGCTTTCATTCTAACTGAATGCAGTTTAGATATCAGTATTCGACTTTCGACATAGAGCGATTACCTATCTGACCTCAATTCAGTAACTGGATAACATTATGCCCCATAGGCAAGACTGGTTTCAAATTCGGATCAACGTCTTATGGGCCGGTTGTAGTCACTGAGTATTTTGTATGAACTCCGCCCGTGTCTATGACGATTTGCGGCCCCGTAGCAGCAGTTTTAGAAAAAAATAAATTAACTTCAAGATTTTTGTTTTTACGAGGCTCTTTAAACAAGCTTTATTACTATTCTTTTTTTCAAATATTTCCGTAATACACATTTGAAATCGTAAGTTAGGGTCAGATTCGCGATTTTTTTTTATTGTGCCTACTAATTTATATCATTCGTCTCGTATCGTTTTGATTATAACCCGGCAGTTGTTCATAAAGTCAATATAATTAATAAAAAAAATTAGTTTAAAACTGTTCAAAATGAGTAGAACCTGGCCTTAATTATCGAGGTACGAAGGAATCTCGGTATGTTGAGATGGTCATTGGTTATCGGTCTACAGACATACCTCTGCAACCGTTGCCTATCCTTGAGGACCGAACAGTACGGTTGTTAATACTTGCCACAAGTTACTAGAATCGTCGTCGTTTGGGAGTAGAATTGCAGTGAACGGAACGCAGGGTGAAAGTGACAGATGACAGGTGTCAGTGGTAAACCCATTGTTGTTGACATTTTGCAAACTTGTATTTTTGTGTTGATATTGATTACCTATTGTAATTTGCTGATTATTAAATTAAAGATGATTAATTAACAACAATATAAGTTGTTAAAATACTAGGTGGTTACTTCGGAAAATATCTATGTAGATTATAAGAAAAGTAGTTAGAAAAAGCGTTCAATTAACCTCGGCAGTGTTTTCAAGTGTGAAGATGCAAAAACTGTCGATGTGTCGGATTTGTCTTGTGGAGAATGTTCGCATGTATGTGGTTGCCAACAAGAACCTGCAAGAAATATATGAGAAGCTTAGTAATACTCCAGTAAGTCAATTAAATAATAATTTCGATCAATTTCAATCTGCTTCTATGCCTTTCCCAAATATGTATATTTAGGTCAACTACCAGTCTGTATGGAGTATGGAGCTGATGGCCAGTGTTAAGTAAACTTTATGACAGCCTCAGGCATTTATCTACACTAATATTATGAAGAGGTAAAGTTTGTTTTTTGTTAGTAGGAGGTAATCTATAAAAGTACTGGTCCAGTAGCGAAAATTTTTTCACCAATAGAATATTGCTTTATTCCTGAGTGACATAGACTATATTTTATACTTATATGTGGGTAAAGCTTTGAGCCAAAGCTAGTACATGACAACTCAAAATCTGTCCAGCACGCCCACATAATGACTACATGAGAGACGCTATGCGTTTTCACTGTCACATTAAGTGTTTACAAATAATTGAAAGTAAGTACAAAAAATTAAATGGTGCTGGACTGTATAAGTCGTAATAATATAATGTAGTCGTATGATTTTGGCCATAAATACAGTGTTTCACATTGCTATGTATTCGATTTTGTTTTTCCTCTTTGGCAACTGAGCTGTTGTCTACTATTTTTCCAGTGTCATTAGTTTTTGTTTATTACTACTATTCTGCCAGTGCCCCATTCACACAAAGCACTGATTACAAATATTACATTCATAAATAAGTAATAATAATAGTAAAGGAGGTTTTTTTTTTTTTTTTTTTTTTTTTATTGGGTGGGAAAATCATCCTAATGACATCCCCGACATCACTCTTACTGACTAAAAACCCACTCCTGTTCCTTCGTTGCCTTCGTCCCAGGGCCCCGGGTTCCGCTTTCACACTACCCGTGGCCCCAGTAGGCTTCGACCCTGCTGGGCCCCTACGATTTGCTGACATCTCCTTGAGGCGCGCGTGGAACAATACGCGCCGTCGACGACTTGGGCTCGGTCCGGACGGTTACCGGACGGTCGGACGGCGAGCCACCCATTGCTCGCCGTCTGCAAGCCCGCGCCTACGGTGGCCGGAAATCGGGATCGGAATCTTAGCTAGCATTACTGCTTCGCAGAAGGAGGCGACCGCCTGCCACTCCTCCTCGCTCCGGAGCATGGTCTGAACCAAGGCCCGGCGCGAGAGATCACCGCCGCCGATTGCCCTCACGAGGTCACGGCGTTGCTCTGCCCAAGCGGGGCACACCTCCACCGTGTGCTCCACCGTGTCCTCCGGGTGGGCCACACAGTGGCGACACCCGGGCGTCGTTTCCGCACGAATCCGGTGCAGGAACCTCCCGAACTTACCGTGTCCGGTGAGGACCTGCGTCATGCGGAATGTGAGGACGCCGTGAGGTCTTTCCAACCACGCCTCAAAGAGGGGACTTACCGCCATAATTGTGGCGTACCCAATAGTAAAGGAGGTTCCTTTCTTTGGTGTCCTGACCGCTCGTAGGTTGGACCCTGTCCCAATACTGATGGGGTACTATTTATTTTTGAATGATTTTATTTTTCTATTGAAATATTTAAAAATATAATTTATAAGTTAATATTATTGAATAATTAGAATAATAATATTCCACAACTATCACATGACACCGTCTAGTCCCAAGCTAAGCAGAGCTTGTGCTATGATTACTAGACAACTGATAAACATACTTATGTATTTCTAAATACATACATAATAAATATAATATAAATAACATACATTATTACCATTATTATACATATTTATATTATTATAAACAAATAGTGTCTGAAATTCTTTATTGCAGCTAGTGACTGAAGACAGAAGACCAATACTCGCTTGTTACTTCTGCTACACTAAACTGAAGAAGAGCTGGCAATTACTGAAAAAATGTCTGGAAGCTGAGGAGTGGTTCGCTCAGGTGTTGAGTGAGGACTATGAGGTGAGCATTGAAAGGTTGAAGGAGTCTTCTACATTCAACTGTCTTTATTACATCACTTATATGCTTCTTTGTTACAACTAAAACAATGAAAATCTATTTTGTCATTAAATGACTTTATTTTATGCATTATTAATACCTTAAGGGATGACCAGACGGTGGCAAACTAGCGTTCCAACCAAGGTGACCTTAGTTTATGTATTTAGTTTGTATTGCGGCAACATGGATGTAAACTACGCGCCAACACGTTTGGTGGTTGGGAAAACGTGCCTCCTAACCAAGGGTGTTGAAGGTCATGGATTACAACTACTGTTTACACGGATTGAAACTAGCAACGTCACCTCGGCTGGGACGTTGTTTTGCAAACATCTGGTCACCCTATGATATAACACACATAGCTATTAGGTGTTTTTCTATACACCTAATAGCTAGCATAGCTATTAGGTGTATAGAAAATCTTTCATTATTCTTTAGAATCTCCGGTTCCGAATTCCGTTCCGGTATTATCACTCAGTTACATCTCTACTAAGTAGCGTAGCTACTAGTTAGACATGGGCGAAGCGGCCCCTCGCTCACGACCCTTCACCGAAACGGGCCTCAAGCAAGCAAGGGCTCTTTAACCTTTTGAGAGCGTAATTTGAGACACAATAGAAAGTCAATGACCGAGCGAACGCCGGCGTTCGCTCGGTAATTGAGTTTTTCATTGTCTATTTTGTATATACTGTCTGTCGTTGTCTTACAATCCATCAGCACTCAGTGTTGCGTCAGATTGTCGTAGTCAGTTACGAGACACACGTCACTTTTATCCACTAGAGCCGCTCTAAACAACTAGCGCCGTCTCTGTTATCTTTTGAAAACTAAATACAAAAGCACCGTCATATATATAAAATTAACTTCAGCGAAACAATCACTTTAAGGTAACCACATGTATAAAAAAATAATTTAGGAAAATAATGTAACATAAAAAAATATTCATAGAATTTAATTAAAAAGTCATAAAAGTGAACTTTTTGATTTTTAGAAATCATAAAAAAAAACAAAACAAAAATACATTTAATATTATAAAATGCGAGGGATAAAATTGGTAATGCTAATTAACTTTTACAGAGGAAACCTCAACTAAATCATCATCATCATCAAGACCAATCAAAGTTCAGTGGATATGTTATAAGTCCGATAGAGTCTGTCAGCATACTTGATGAATCTCAAACAAAAAATGACGCTATTAAAGAAGAATTACCAGATTTTGGTGAGGGAAAAGATATTGGAAATCGAACAGGTATGTTGTTAATTTTATTTAAAACTAGCTGACCCGGGGAACTTCGTATCGCCTTATAGTAAGGATAACGCAATCTACTGGCATTACCAGATCAGCATCATCCATTTTATAATGACATTTTAATTGACTGGCCTGTTGGTCTAGTAGTTAGTGGCCCTGACTGCTATGCCGGAAATCGTGGGTTCGATTCCCACCCAGGACAAATGTTTGTGTGATGAGCATGATCATTTGTTCTGTGTCTTGGGTGTAATTTATCTATAATATGTATTTATTTTAAACTATTTAAGTATGTTTATCAGTTGTCTAGTACTCATTACACAAGCTCTGCTTAGCTTGGGACTAGACGGCTTTGTGTGATAGTTGTGGAATATTATTATTATTATTAATTAGAGATGGCGTTGTATACGGTTTATTTTTTCGTGACTTTTTCCATTTTTTCTCACCGTTCAAACTTTCCCTGGACTATCAGGAATATTTCAAGACTAAAATTAGCCAAATCGGTCTAGCCGTTTTTGAGTTTTAGCGAGACTAACGAACAGCTATTCATTTTTATATAGTGTGTTTGGTGCATCGTGTGCGAAATTAAAATGGTCGACTGGAGGAGTGATTCGCTATACTTTCAGACCCTTTACCAAAACTTTGCGAGTAAATAAAAAAAAATGGATAGCTAATGCAACTAATTTTAAATTTAAAAGTACTCTAATACAATACACATCTAAATAAAATTGAAATTCAGAGTCTATGCCTTATATATAAAAAAAAAAAAATGTATTTGAATGAAAAACTTGGGTCTTATTTTCATAAAACAATAAAAAGTCGATGAAAAAAAATCTACAGAGCATAAGAAGTGTTTAGGGGTCTGAAAGGATAGCAGATTACCCCTCTCGTCGACCATTTCAATTTTGGCACACAATGCACCAAACACACTGTATATAGGTGTACTGACATGCCTCAGCTTAGTACAGTTTTTTTTTTTAAGGTTGGTTATCGGCCAGTGGCTTCTGCCGTTCTATGGTGCTTCCCTACCTCTTAGGCATGCTGTTTTCGGCACTAGTGCGAAAAAATGCGAAGGCTCGCCCCCGCCACAGTTAATTATATTTAATGCCCGTTTACATGTGGGCCTAGCCACGGCCAATCGTCATTGTTTAAACGGGGTTTTTCCGCTTAAACAATGACATGCAGCACTCGGCTCCATAACACCCTCGCCTGCGGCTGTGTCGCAATGACAAACTTTTTCCACTTGCATCAAAATATTATTCTTGACTGGTTTTGTTGCTCCACAGAGCTAGAACACGAATTTCAAGACATAGAAAATGTAACTATAAAATCCTACCACTCAGAATCAGAAGATATACCAGCACAACATTCTGAATCTGATTCAGAAGATGGTCCACCCTTCTTGGAATTTAAAACAGAATTTAAAGTAGAACAAGAAGATATAGGAACATATTACTCTGGATTAATAGATATACCACCACTACAATCTGAATTAGATTCAGAAGATTACGTTCCTCTAATGGAATTTAAAACAGAAGTGGAAGAAGAACAAGAAGTATCTAAGAAGCTACAAATTAAGACGACGAAAAGTAAGTACAAATCAGGAACTACATTAGACTGACGCACACGTGAGCCACGCCTGATTCGTACGTAGAGTCGCGTGGCGTGGGTTTAATGTGGCTCTACAAGTCTAGTTGCCATATAAAATGTATGGAGATCGACGCGCCCGAATCGGCGTACGTGGCCCACGTGTGTCCAATGTACCTGTCCTACCTTTATTTAGTTGATCAATAGTGTGATAGGAGAGATGCAAATGAAAGGCTTCTGATTGAATTATACTGATATTCTATTGTATTAAGCCCTTTCTAATACATTTTGTATAAAAATTACGTCTCGACTTTTTTATTGACATATCCTATCTATTGTTTGAACATCAATCAATCCTATACATTTTAAAACATAAACCCTTAAATTATAACATGCCAGTTTGCAAGATAGTAATATTATTGTGTGACCTCTATTGTCGCCACAATAGCATAGACAAGTAAATTGGAAGTTCAGATGTGAGATGGAAACATTAGTGCATGTCTTGACATTGTCATTAATATTGCTTCGAGTTTTTGGCGGGATTTCTTCGAATAAAGTCCAGTGACTGTTTTAATTATTCGCAAATAAATTCCTAGTAGATATGTGATGTAAAATTGTTTTGTATCTAGGATCTGCACAACTGGAAAATATGTGGAATCATTGAAACAGGAATTTTATTGTAGTGTTGACTACCTCAGCAAAGTTTGCCGAGAAGGCTAACTTTGCTGAGGTAAGTAGACCGTAAACTCCCGGCCTTACTGAGTGTGGAAAAGAATTCTAGAGGCGCATAGCACAACCACTAAAGGATCTCGTTGGTCCTAGAGTATATTTTTCTGAACAATTTTTTTTTTATCACAGGGCCTGACACAGAGTTCCAGAAACAAATCGAAGGAAGAGCAAACCCAGAAGTTACTATTACAATTCAGCAAAAGGAAACTGAGCAACGAAATACGAAAATTATCCGGAACACTCACGATCATACCTCCGAACCTTCTTCAGAATTAAAAGAACTTTTCACTGCTAGTAGTTCCAGTATTCTCAATTATTTAAATAAACCTATTCGAATAAATAACGGGGAAAAACAATACGAATGTAACATTTGCTTGCGTAGTTTTAGAGATAATAATGATTTAAAAAAACATACTGGAGTACACGCTGGTGTAAAACCATACAAGTGTAAATTATGTCAGAGACATTTTACAGCAAAGGGTGCTTTAACAAAGCATATTCGTATACACAATGGTGAAAATCCTTATAAACGTAAAGTAAAACATTTTAACATTACTCCGAAACATTTGATTGAAAAAATTTACCAATGTGATATTTGTCAGCGAATTTTTAAAGAAAAAGGCGGTTTGAGAAGACATATTCTTTTACACTCTGGTGAAAAACCTTTTGAATGTCATGTATGTCAAAGAAGTTTCGCAGTGTCTAGTAATTTAAAGAGACATATTGAGCGACATACAGGTAAAAATAAAGATCTGTATAAATGTGAAATATGTCAGCGGAGTTTTAGTGAAAAGTCTAGTTTAAAAAGACATGGCACTATACACACTGGTGAAAAGCCTTATAAATGTGAAACCTGTCAGCGAAGTTTTAGTGAAATGAGTGTATTAACAAAACATATTCGTAGGCACACTGGTGAAAAACCTTTCAAATGTCATTTGTGTCAGCGTAACTTTAGTGATGCTAGCAATTTAAAGAGACATATACGAATTCACATGTCAGCTCAGGTGGGCGTTAGTTCGTAAAAGTCTGACACGCCCTCTCGCTTCACCCAAAACAGGAGAAGTTATTTGATGATTTCTGACCAGCGGGTTTGACAAAAACAAATGACTTCTGTCAGCGTTCCCGCTAAATGCTAAGTACAATATGTATGGCAATGACATCTACGGAGAAGTCATGTGACAAGTGACGTGACATGTTTAAGCCTGCTTATGACCCTGATGACGTCACGTAGTAGCACGACTAGAGATGGGCTGTGGGTAAGTACCCATCGGGTAACTACACGGTAAATACCAAATTTGGGTATAAATACCCTAGTATTTACCGGGTAAAATATGGGTAAAACAAAATTGCTTTTTGGCTTTCATAAAAACATAGAGTAATAGTTTATTTACTAAGTTATAGTTGAATTTTAGGATATTTAGGTGGTTGACTTACAAAATAAAAAGAGGCATTTGAAATAAAATTATGCCCAAATGGAAATTTACATTTTAGACAGTCTAAAATGTATTTACTCAAGTACCCTGCAATTGGGTTATTTGGGTATTTAACGGGTAGTAACCCATCTCTAAACACGATGCGACGTCGTGTTTGTCTGCGAATATATATTTTTTTTCGTTTTATCTAAAAAATATTAAAAAAATTGCATTCGTCGGAACGATTCCGCGCCGTAGCCGCGGAGCAGGGTGGCCCGAGGCTCTACTACGAGCTCTTAACGCGAACCATTTGACGACCTAAACTGTAGGTACTGTTAAGGCTTACGCAGACCGGGACGGCATGGCAAGGGACTTTGCCGTGAGACAGCCGCTTAGATACCACGGCATTCCAGCTCTTTGCCACGTCATGCCCCCGCCACCGCACCCCGCAGTATATCCCTACGAGCTCCGGAGTCCGTGGCATGCCGTTGCCGCAGTATGCCACGGCATCCCGCCACGGGAGCCTGTGGCGCGTCTTTTAATGCCGTGCGATAAAATCCCTTTTAATGCCACGGCATCATTTTAAAGCATAGCAATTTATGTCGTATTTCTGTATCAGTACGGTTGAATGTCCATTAGTAAAAATTAAAATCCTTTGCCATGCCGTCCCGGTCTTCGTAGGCCCTTAAAGGGATGAAGCTATATAGGGTGTATAGCTCCATCACTCTTTCTCGCTCGCACGCCTAACTTTTAACACATCATGGTAAGGCCCCAGGCCCATAGAGATAATACTCACACTAATAATTATAAGTAGTAACGTAAAGAATCTTCAATGTTGTTGTGTTTTCTCTCTTCATAAAATAAAAATACTACTCGTGTATGCAGTTTTATTTACTCGGTCACATTTACTTTATATAATAATATAAAATATGTAAAGTACCTACGTGTAGGGATGGGTGGGTAAATACCGAATTTGAATTTTTTTTTTTCTGGCTTGTTGGTCTAGTGGTTAGTGGCCCTGACTGCTATGCCGGAGGTCGTGGGTTCAATTCCCACCCAGGAGAAATGTTTGTGTGATGAGCACGATCATTTGTTCTGTGTCTGGGTGTAATTTACCAATATATGTATGTATTTAGAAATATATAAGTATGTTTATCAGTTGTCTAGTACCCATAACACAAGCTCTGTTTAGCTTGGGACTAGACGGCGTTGTGTGATAGTTGTGGAATATATTATTATTATTATTTAGGTATAAACAGGGTATTTACCAGGTAAATATCCAATGATTCACTACTTACTTTTTACTGTCACACTGTCAGGCAAAGGACTCCCTCCATTCCTTCCATTGTACCCGACCCTGAGCCATTTCTTACCAATTCCTAAGAAAGACATCTTTCTACCTTCTTCTGGGTCTGCCGCGACCCTTTCGTGCGATTTCAGGGCACCAACTTTGCCTTTTATGGGTCAAATACCCAAAAGCATGAAAAATTTATTTTGTCTGCAAACAAAGAGAATTGCTGCGGGCTCCTATTTCTGTCGGGAAGATTTTAAGGAACCAAACATGAAGGGGATGATGGGAGTCATCCCATTCAAAACTAACCTATGCATAGTTGGATTAATTTCCTGGATATTCCTGCTGCTTGAGGCGTGTGTCTATCAATTGAACCGACTCACTGTTCCGAAAGATTGGAACAACAGTTATGCTTTAAATACATCATTTGGAACAATTTGAACACTGAAACACTCTTTATTTTAAGTGACCTGCAGTCTTTTTAAAATTCAAATTAAAACGTAATAGTGTATTTTTTATGAACTGAACTAAAAACGTGTGTGTGTATCAAAATTCAATTAAATAAAACTGTTGGTGTGTATATGGCGCAACGTAACAGATCACGATTTATAACAGTCAGTGTCTGTGTTTGTAACTTTTGAGCCGTTGTTCTAAATGTTCCGTTTGTATCTTGTGAGCCGATGTTTCAAACGAACCGTTGGTATCTTTTTAGCCGATGATCCAAATGTTCCGTTTGTATCTTGTGAGCCGATGTTTCAAATGATCCATTTGTACCATTTGAGCCGATGTTCCAAATGTTCCGTTTGTATCTTGTGAGCCGATGTTTCAAACGTTCCGTTTGTGTGTTTTGAGTCGATGTTCCAAATGATCAAATCATGTTTCGGAACATTTCAGTGATTCAGATGCAAATGTTCCAATCGCAAAGATGACACACTTTGCCCACGCCTACTGCTGACCATATAATAGTGTTCTGCAGGTTCTGCTGACCTAAAACGTAGGTAAAAGAAAGTTAGCGACTCTTGGAATATGGTACCTATTACCACATATACGGGATGAATAGGTAGTCGGGGAGAATAGGGACAAAACTTAGAAGGGTAGGTACCTATTATTTGCTTTTTAAGGAATAGTAATTAAAAAAAAAACAATGCATTAATGAAACTAATAGCCTGGTATCAAAGTGAAAAATCTGATAAAAGTTTTGTCTCGATTCACCCCTGCATCTTTAATCACCTACTCCGTTTGACGGTAACGGCACGTTATGGGCCGGACAATAAGGTGACCAGTACTGTAGCCCAGCCTTTTAAATGTCTGGTGGCAGTTTCTGAAACTGTCATCATCATCATCATCATTTCAGCCGAAAGACGTCCACTGCTGGACATAGGCCTCCCCCAAGTGCCTCCACAATGAACGGTCCTGTGCTTCTCGCATCTCATTCTGAAACTGTGCCCCTAAAAAATTAGTCCGAGCTGGGTAAGTTTGATCCTCCTCCTCGTCCTGTCCGGGTATGAGTGTTCCGGATATTACCTATTTCGGATGTGGCGGGAAGAAACGGGTTCCCTATCCATTTGCATAAAATTTTAAGACCTAATATAACGTAGCATAATTTTGTTTGGCATAATTATATTTTCGCATAATATAATTACGCATAACAGCTTACGCATAATTTTTTAGGCATAATTTCTCCAACCATAATAATGATTAAGCATAATATTCTAAAGCATAAATTTATTAAGCATAACTTTTATAAGCATAATATCCTAAAGCATAAATTCATTTACGCATAATGATATTAAAACATAATTCGCTGTATATTTCAGTGTGTATTTTTTTATTTCGCTGTAGAAAGCATGAAGCAAGCAAGCATACAGCATGCAAGCAAGCATGCAATAAACAAGCAAGCATGCAAGCAAGCATGCAGCATGCAAGCAAGCATGGAGCATGCAAGCAAGCATGCGGCATGCAGCATACAGCATTCAAGCGAGTATGCAACATGCAGCAGGCAGGGTTTCTGTCACGGCTCCGGCGCTGCGGGCCTCCGCCGGCCCCTACGCGCCTACGTGATTTTAAATTACACTCTAGGGGTAGGACAAACAAGACTACGTGGAGTCGGTTTTGCAGCAATTCGGTTCTGTCACTAACTTTTGTTGCACAGCATATTAAATTTTTAACCAACAAACCAACCACCAATATTATTTAATTGTTCATTACTAACGTTATGCTAATAGTCATTAGGCCTACTAACGTTATGCGAATCAAATTTATGCCAAAACAAATTAGTCTTTAAGATGATTATGCCAACATAAAATGTATGCCTAAAAAAAATATGCCGAAGTATTATTATGCCAAAACAAATTGTGCCAAAATCGTTATGCCGAAGTATATTAGGACAAAGAACATTATGCGAAAAGAAGGGATCCCGAAGAGACGCTCGGGTGTCACAGCGCCGTGTCCAGGGCATGGTGAAGCAAATGGATTAAGTCTTCTCCACTTGTGCGGAGCCCTGCTGTGTCCTCGTGGAGGCCTTTGAAGGTGGCAGCCGGACGCTCAGTCCGGTCGTGGTTCAGGGGTTCCTTCTATTTGGCAGAATCTTGATACTCCGATTTTTATTTGGCATAACTCACATGACATAATCTTATTTAATCGAATATTTTTAAGGCATAAAAATTATTTAGCATAACTTTTGTTTGGCAGAATATTTAGTTGTCCGAATTTACAATGGCATACTTTTATCTTGGCAGAATTTTGTTTAGCATAACATTTATTTAGAGATACGATTATTTGGTATGGGTGCATATTTGAACATCAAAAATTAAAATAGATGTATCTTCTTGTAAAAATTAGTGTTCAAAACATCAAAAACTTATAATATATGGTAAAAAACTGATAACTTAAACAAAGTAAATTTATGCTGTCGAATGGTTAGATAACCTACGTGCAATGTATTTAAAATCGAATGGTCTGCAAAAGTGACATAGAATGTTCTAAATATAGCATGTATTGGTAGCATTTTCAATATTAAATTAAATTTGTGTCATAAAAAGTCAATACGTTGTGCTGCAAAATTTTGTGACAGAAACGAATCGCTGCGAAACCGACTTTACGCAGTCTTGTCTGCCCTACCCCTAGAGTGTAATTTAAACCCGCGTAGGCGCGGAGGGGTAGGGCGGCCCGCGAGCTGAGGAGCAGGTGGTTTGAAGGCCCGCCATCGCGGCTGAGGCTGGCCGGCAAAGCCGGCCAGCAAGCCGAAGCTGCGGTGGTGAGCGTTAAAACCATCTGTGACGATAAGCTCGCGTGGCGCCGCCCAAACCCCGCAGCGCCGGAGCCGTGACAGAAACAATGCTTGCTGCATGTTGCATGCCTGCTGCATGTTGCATGCTGCATGCATGCTGCATGTTGCATGCCTGCTTGCATGTTGACTGACTATCGATATAAAATGTATGCCAAAAGACGATACTGACTGTGAATTTTCTGCGATATGATGGTTCTGCTTTTCAATTATTATGGATATAAACATTATGCCTAAAGATGATTCTGACTAACAAAATTATGAGTTTTGAATGTATGACAACTGAGTGTATGCGAAATGATTTTCTGCGAAATGAAGTTTATGCTATCCGTTGTTATGCAAAACAATATTATGACGTAAAAAGTTCTGCTATAAAAGGTAGACCCGTGGTTCAGGCCATGGCATGGAGAGACAGGGAATGGGAAACAGTAAACTCTTTCTGATGAAATGAATTATACAAAAACTTGTCCTTGATTTGATCATTTCCGCGCTCTGTGCCTGGGCAACGCGACGAGTCTCTTCGACTCGAGACTGCCTCAATGTGTCCAACCCTACATTCAGTGCCGGGTTAAGCCAGTGTGGGTCCTGTAGCAAATTCTACCAAGGGGCCCCCTAAATCATGGTAAAATAAAAACTCTTTCAAATTATGTTTGCGCAGACCGCAGGGATCTAAGTAGCGATAAACCTATAGGCTGTTGCATTGTCTTCTATAATCTGGAATCTATTAGGTTTTATATGGTGCATGTTGGTACCCGAACTTCTTATTTTACGTCCAAGTGGGACCCCCGATGCGCGGGCCCGTAGCATTTGCTGTTCTTCGGCACTGACTATATTCATAAACATGTTGGCTTCTGAAATGACAGATAAATAACTTTTATAAATAAATTTGTACAGACAGACAGATCAGATTACCAGACAAACCGCGTGCACGGCTGCAGTGCCGTGACTAGCTTTTATACACATCCGGTGCGAGCTTCTATAACTGCGCCCCCTAGCATAGCATAGTCGGCCTTATAATATTCCCACTGTTGGGACTCAGGCCTCCTCTCTAGGAGAGGGTATGGGCCGTAATCCACCACGCGGGCCCAGTGCGGGTTGGTGGATGTCACATGTCTTCGAATTTTTGGTTCTAGGACATGCCGGTTTCCTCACGATGTTTTCCTTCACCGTTTTCAGAGCAGTGGTGATGAAATAAATTACACAAAGTAATGCGCCTAGCTGGGTTTGAACCCGCAACCTACGACTCGTAAGTTGGGGCCGTTACCACTCGGCCACCACTGCTCTTACTGCGCCCCCTAGAAAAGTCTATTATAAATAAAAAGAACTAGGTAAATATGAAATTTATGCACCCATCCAGAGAACGCACCCTGTGTCTTGACACTGCAGGCACCTCAGTTACGGCACTGCACGGCTGTGAGGACGTGAAGACTTAGTACGGTAGAGAGGTATACTAAAAAAGGCGTCAAATCAAGATGATAAGGGAAGATCTTCGGACCAGACGGGTGCTGTGTCAGGTAAAGGCACCTGCCTGACAGTTACGTTCAGATTCTTCTGGAAGCCGCGACGCTCATGCAAGAGCGGTCACGAGGCTTCGCCCTCTGTCTACAAGTGTTTTACCAAGGTCCGTAAAAACCAGTTCTTGGGTTGCGTTATGTAAAGCGTGACAATTATGGGCGCCAGCTTGCCAGAATACTAATAGCAAAGCCGCGCCATGTGTAAAATTGCTTATGTATGTATTATAGGGGCGTCGAGCGCTGTAGGGGCCGTACTCGGGGCCCCCAGAACCTGATTAGTAAACCTCTTATTGAACAAGCGAAAAATTCTCTTACCTTTGAAATCCAAGTAATAGTATATTTTGATACAAGTGCAGAAAGTTTGTCATTGCGACCGAAGCGGAATTCGCAGTGACAAATTTGCACGCTTATCAAACGACTTTTTTCAATACACTTACGAAATGAATAAACGGGGGTTGACCGGCGATTCGTGAAAGTTGACGCGCGCCCGGCCCGATAAGGTAAATGTAATAAAGTTGTGGTTGGGGAGAGCACGCGCACTTTTCTGCGTTAGTGCGGAAAACTGTCTATTGCGTGCCTATAAGCGGTGGCATAAGAGCGGGTTTTCGAGTAAGTGTATTGAAAAATAAATTGCAACCAAACACACCGCTTGTTAGCTGATCCTTTCTCACAGACAGTGTCACGAACTAACTCGCCGCTCGTTCGTGCGTTTTCTGTGCTTAATGCTCTTCTGACTCTAACGACGGAGTGTGACTTGTTTGCTGAGAGATGGATAGATGTGTGTCGTGAATGTCTAAGGTTTTGTGAGAAGATGGATAAAAAATAAGTTAACATTGATCATTTGTTTTGAGGGATAAAGTATATGTATTATCTTTTTATTTCTAAATTATGTGTTAGTTATTTAGTTTTTTTTCTTCTTCTTCAATGTGTATTAATTAGGATATTATTGTTTTTATTAAATTTATTTTTATAGTTTGTAAGTTTCTACTGTACAACGCCTTGGACATCCTCTGTAACGTTGTACAAGTACTTGTAAATAAATAAATAAATAAACTGATGCTTGCAACACTAATCATTGCAACTCGTTTTGGCGTGGAACATGGCGCAGTGGATAAGCGATTGGCTGCTACACTACATGTCACTGGTTCGATTGCTGCATGGCATAAGTATTTGTATAGACCGAGAGATATTTGTTCCAGGTCTGGGTGACGTTGTGTATGTGGGTTTACACATATTTTTGAACGGCCCCGCAATACAGGAGTAGGTAATTCCTAGTGTGAGAAAATGGTTTAAAAAATATAAATTAATAATATGACACTTCCTCTCGCTCTACCCAGAGTGGGAGAAGTTATTTGAAGATTTCATACGTAAAAAGGAACACCAGATTTTTTTTGCCTCAGGGCCGTGTGTCCATCTAGCTACGCCACTGGTAACATGGCCTGATCCAGGGCCGGACGCGAGGAGACCCTGCCGCCGATTACCTTCACGAGGACGCAGCTCCGCCCAAGCGGGCTATACTTGCACCGTATGATTTGCAGTTAATCCCAGATGTCGATTCAGGCCTTAGTTATTTAGCATAAACGTAGTCAGCGGTCAAAAGTGCAGTTGCTAAAGGGTCTAAAATGTCTATGTAAAAGAGGGTCAATGGTTCATGCCTAATTAGATTTGTAGTATAGAATCTATAGTATTGATTAAACTAGTTGTTGACTATGAAACTTGTACTACAAAGAAATTTTAAACACTAGCATTGGTAGAGTACAACTGCAATTTCGACCCCTGACTGTTCATAGGCTTCGAAACTGAACCTAAGGTTGGTTTGAGTAAGAAGGCCTGTCATGCAATGAGGCCTGTCGGACAATAAGGACTTTCGAGTAATAAGGCCTGTCGGCTAATAAGGCCTGTCGGCTAATACGGCCTAAGTAACACGAACATAATTTATGTTGCTAACACTAAAAGATGGTGCTTCAAACTTCTGATGTAGGTAATGATGAAATTTCGAAGGTTTTTCTATGCATTGTTAATGTATTCTATGATTATTATTGATTTCAGTTATCAAACATAAAATACCTAGGTACAAATTTTGAATATAATTATGTTGTTATTTTAAAATCTTAAGGTAGAACTACATTATTATTATTATTTATTTATTCAACCAGAGTGACTGCCAATTACACTGTACATTATACATACAATTACATTAGTTAGAAATAATGTAAAATACATGAAAGAAAATATAACACAGATAATATAACTAAACCTCTCACTCAGTCTTCTCGCAAATCATCAGACATTCAGTCAGTATCTCCTCCCACATTACATATACTGCTCACACGTGTGCCACACGTCTGATCACGATCTGGGTGCGTTGGTCTCCATACATTTTATATAGAAACTAGATTTGTAGAGCTACTCTAGATCAAAGACATTCAATATATACTACCAATAGACCGGACATAGCGAACAAAATCGTGATCCGATACTTATTCCACGTTGGTCATAAGTCACTCAGTCTAATATGACACACCTATACGTCAAGTCGTGTTTGTATCCGTTCTATGCACTAAAAGAAAATCATTTTCAGAGAAAATATGCCGAACTACGCATTACGCTATTGTAAATCTTGCTATGGTAAAATGACTGGACCTAACTTCGGTTTATTTTCGTAAATATTTTTGGTATTTACGAAACATTTAATTAGAATTCAATAATTTTTATAAATAGTTCCAGAACATTTTCGGATTTTGTGTTAACGCCATCTATTGGTGAAAAGCTTAACCTTTCCATTATCACACACCGAGGCTCTACCACGAGCTTATAACGTGATAAATTTTTCGACCTCATTCGGTCTGTTAAAAGGATGAAGCTATATAGGGTGTATAGCTCTATCACTCTCTTTCGCTCGTACGACTAACATTTTAACATTATCATGGTAAGGCCCCTGGCCACCTACCGAGCGATAGTTAAATCATTATAAATTTTGACAAATTTAATTCGCTTGTTTGCTATTCCAAGCCAGATGGCGTCACTGAGCCATAGGATGACAGTTTTTCTAAGACATTTTTTCTGATAGCCGCTCTATTGTATCTCTTTAAATCTCTTTGTAATCTACTAATATAATGGCGTCATTATGACTTTCCAATGATCAACCTGTCTACCTGCCTGTGATATTGTCATTCTACCACAACTTTAGTACGAGACCATTGACCGATCAGTGATCGATCATTATGAATTAGCAGATTACGAACTTTTAACAAAATGACAATGGGATCGTGTTGGAATGACGAATTCATAAAATTAGCAGACTTGGGCCCCTGGCGTGTTACGCGTGTGCGTCGGTCTAGTGTAGGTCCAGCTTTAGTCCTCCGACCATGGCATAAAAAGTAAATTATAAAGCCTACAGATGGGTTTTTGAAAACTTTAAATTTTATTTTAGTTTACGGCAGAAGTTATATTTTATTTTTACCTATGTTATAGAAATAGATCTATAGATTTATTTTATATTTAAATTGATGTATTTGGATCTTTTATTTCAAATGTTCCTTATCATAAACGACGTACCTTATCACCCGAACGTACCTTACCTATATGTAGGTAAGCAAAAATTCAAATCCATAGGATAAAGGTCTACGCAGACCGGGACGACATGGCAAAGGATTGTCGAAGTGTATTTCGGTAGCTTTTGCAGCCTGATACATATTTCATTCATAAGTAGCGCTTAATAGAGTGGTGGCGGACGCCGGCGTCCCTAGGCATGCCGTTGCCTACCGCAGCGCGCCATGGCATTCCGCCGTGGGAGCGCGTGACGCGTCTTTCAATGCCGTGCGATCATATCCTTTTTGATGACAGGGCGCAGGGGCATTTTAAAGCATAGGAAGTTATGTCGTATTTCTATTTATATATGTTTAAATGTCCATTGGTCAAAAAATCCTTTGCCATGTCCCAGTCTGTAAAAGCCTTAAGAGGAAGTCTTCAGCCAAAAATATATATAAACGGAATTTTACATTTTCAGGTTAGAAATAAAACAATAAATAAATTACATTTCTTAAAAATGTATTTTTTTATTATTTGGACAAAAAAGTTACAATATTTTACATAATCATACATATACACGAAATGGTTTAAATGTCAGAATATACCAACAAATGTAGCCAAGATTGGAATTGCTTATGCTTACTCATCATATCTGTTTTTAGTACTTACGGAGCTTTATTGAGTGAAGAAAGCAGAGAAATTTACTAAAATCGGACAGATCACTTAGCCACATTATTAGCTATAAATCTACCTAATCCTGAGTCCTGACTACTCCACTAGACAATCAGATATAAAGTAAGTAATGCTCTTTTAAAATCCATAAAACAGTTTGTATGTATACTTATGTTGTTTTAATACGTTTAGCATGTTTTCCTCCAGTATGGGTCCGAATATGTCGTTTCAAATTATCTACTCGATTAAAACTACGCTGACATACATCACAACTGTGAGGTTTTTCACCAGTGTGTGAACGAATATGTATTTTTAATTTAGTTGAATTGACATAACTCTGCTGACATATGTCACATTTGTAAGGTTTATCATCAGTGTGTCTTAGCATATGTTCCTTTAAATGATGAGTTCGATTAAAGCCACGCTGACATATTTCACATTTGTAAGGTTTCTCACCAGAATGTATACGATTATGATTTTCTAAATTACTCTTGGAACTAAAACCACGCGGACATATCTCACATTGGTAAGGTTGTACACCAGTGTGTATTACAGTATGTTGTTTTAGTGTAGTCTTATCACGATAAGATCGCTGACATATTTCACATTTGTAAGGCTTTTCACCAGAATGTGTTTGAAAATGTGTTTCATAACTGCTCTTAGAAATAAAACTGCGCTGACATAATTTACATTTGTACCCTTTTTCACCAGAATGAGTTAACAAATGTCTTTCTAACTGAATCTTAGTAAACCATTTGTGCGGACATACATCACATTTAAATGTCTTAGAATGCGTTCGAAAATGACGTCTTAAACTAGCAGTATCACGATAAGTTCGCTGACATATTTTACATTCGAAAGGCTTTACATCAGAATGTGTTCGAAAATGACTAACAAAACTACTTTTACAAATGAAACTACGCTGACACACGTCACAACTGTACGGTTTTTCACCAGTGTGTCTGCGCACATGTATTTTTAAATGAGTCGATCGACGAAAACTACGCTGGCATATTTCACATTTGTAAGGTTTCTCACCTGTGTGTGTTCGATTATGTTGTTTTAAACTACTTATATCACTATAAAACCGCCCACATACATCACATTGGAATGGCGTTTTACCAGAATGCGTTCTCATATGTTTTCGAATATTACGTTTAGCAATAAAACAACTCTGGCATACATCACATTTGAAAGGTTTTTCGCCAGTGTGCAATCGAATATGTTCTTTTAAAAATCTCGGTTTACTAAAAGCACGCGGACATATTTCACATTTGTGTTGTTTAGGACGTGCGAGATTTCGAAAAATTTGCTTTGAATGACTCGATCGCACAAAAGTACTTTGAGGTTTAATAGTGACAGGGTCTTTGAATTTAGTAACTTTGGTTGAAGTTTTAGTTTTCCCGATAATTGTCGATTCTGATAGATCATTCATAGTTTCCTTGTCCGGAATTATAGTATCTTGTAGTTTTCTCTTTCTCATGTTTATATTTGGTTTTTCCGCGACGACCGCCCCTGTGATTACAAGAAATCTGATAAGTAACGTCGAAGCAAATTGAGGGATGCATATGAATCAAGATCATATGGGTTCCACTGTCATTAAACAATTCACTTTATAATTAGTGTCATGAAGTGCAAAGTAGTAGGAATATGGTAGCAGGGGTACGTATCAAAATCCCGAATTTTAAAATACCATGGATGAAATCCCGAAAATTGAAACGCCGAATGGTTGTTTGGTCGAAAGTTTAAAATCCCGAAGTTCAAAATTCCGACATGGTCACCGTTTCCGAGAAAAACGATTTTTTGTAAACTTAACCTCAAAACACTTAAAAGTTGGCTAAAAAGCGTAGTCGGAGCCCCCGCTTTCCTCGGCTCTAGGGTTTACAAAAAAATATTCTAACCTAACCTGTCCGTGTCGGGGTGCCCTAAGGTCCCGAGCTTCAACAGGTACAATCACACCACCACCACCAGTAATAACAGCCACTATGTTAGGTTCATCATAGGGATCAATCTGCGAGCAATTTGGACGTAGCGTTCGCCGGCCGCGACTAGACAATTAGACAACGGTGAAAACATTTTTACGGGAGATTGTAGGTATGATTCGTTATTTTGAACTGGGTGAAATAGGTTAGGTTAGGTTAGACTTGTGATCAACCATGCGCGAGCCGAGCGAGCGCAGCGAGCGGTGCCGCGGCAGCGGTCGGCGAGCGCTACTTCCCAAAATAAAACAGATCAAAATTTTTTCGGACTACGTCACCGCTCTTTGGAATTTCATCCATCGGTATTTCGTCTATTCGGGATTTTGTCCTTTCGGGCATTTGAACATCGGTATTTTGAGTTTCGATATAACGACTATCGGCATTTAAAACTTTCGGTATTTTGAATTTCGGTGTTTTGGACGTCGGTATTTCAATCATAGGTATTATGAACTTTCGGGATTTTGATACGTACCCGGTAGCAGACTTCACAAACCGTCCTCCCTCTTTCAAGAAAGATTGTAAAATTGACTTTTTCTTTACAAGATACCGTCATTCGCCAAGGAACCGATGATTTGAGCTTATAGCAATGAACTGTCGCGCTCATGGTACACAGAGTTCCGAGGCTTTGTCATTCAAGTGAACGACATTCAATTGGGCATTCATAAACGCAAATTTAGTAATGCTCAAACAGCGCCGTCATGTGACAATAATTGAAAATAGATCCATTAAAATTGGTCTAATTGAAAGTTGGCGCCATTTAATAAGTAGGTACACGTGCGCATGGGCGATCGTCGCGTTAATTTGTGTTTTAATTTGTCAATACTTAGGGGAAGTTTGAAAGTGGCGCCAGTGACTGAAAAGTTGAAAGGGAATCGTTTGTCTTGGTATGGTCATGTGAAGAGGAGGGATGAAACGCATGTTACTAAAAGAGTTATGAGTTTACATGTGGATGGATGGAGAGGGAGACCAAAGAAAATATGGATGGATTGTGTGAAGAGTGATATGAAAGAAAAGGAAGTTAGTGATAGCATGAAGAGTGACAGGGCAGAGTGGAAGAAAAAATCGTGTTGCGCCGACCCCAAATAACACGGGACAAGGGCAGGAAGATGATGATGATGATGAATTTGTCAATACTTGAAAGCGCCCTCTATCAGCGCGACGACACTGTGTATTAGGCGAGGTCTTGAACTCTCACGTCTAATTTAACATTCCCCAGTACAACAGTAAACTTATTTTTATGTTGCTTTAATACGTTTAGCACGTTTTTCTCCAGTATGGGTCCGAATATGTTGTTTCAAATTATCTGCTCGATTAAAACTACGCTGACACACATCACAACTGTGAGGTTTTTCTCCAGTGTGTGAACGAATATGTAGTTTTAATTTAGTTGAATTGACATAACTACGCTGACATATGTCACATTTGTAAGGTTTGTCGTCAGTGTGCCTTAGTACATGTTCCTTTAAATGATGAGTTCGATTAAAGCCACGCTGACATATTTCACATTTGTAAGGTTTCTCACCAGAATGTATACGATTATGATTTTCTAAATTACTCTTGGAACTAAAACCACGCGGACATATCTCACATTGGTAAGGTTGTACACCAGTGTGTATTCCAGTATGTTGTTTTAGTGTAGTCTTATCACGATAAGATCGCTGACATATTTCACATTTGTAAGGCTTTTCGCCAGAATGTTTTCGAAAATGTATTTCATAACTGCTCTTAGAAATAAAACTGCGCTGACATACATTACATTTGTACCCTTTTTCACCAGAATGAGTTAACAAATGTCTTTCTAACTGAATCTTAGTAAACCATTTGTGCGGACATACATCACATTTGAATGTCTTTTCACTAGAATGCGTTCGAAAATGTTTATCAAAATGACTCTTACTAATAAAACCGCGCTGACATACATCACATTTGTACGGTTTCTCACCAGTGTGTGTCCTAATATGTATTTTTAAATGAGTCGATCGACCAAAACTACGCTGACATATTTCACATTTGTGAGGTCTTTCCCCAGTGTGCATTCGAAAATGACGTCTTAAACTAGCAGTATCACGATAAGTTCGCTGACATATTTTACATTCGAAAGGCTTTACATTAGAATGTGTTCGAAAATGATAATCAAAACTACTTTTACAAATGAAACTGCGCTGACACACGTCACAACTGTACGGTTTTTCACCAGTGTGTCTGCGAACATGTATTTTTAAATGAGTCGATCGACGAAAACTACGCTGGCATATTTCACATTTGTAAGGTTTCTCACCTGTGTGTGTTCGATTATGTTGTATTAAACTACTTTTATCACTATAAAATCGCCCACATACATCACATTGGAATGGCGTTTTACCAGAATGCGTTCTCATAATATGTTTTCGAATATTACGTTTAGCAATAAAACAACGCTGGCATACATCACATTTGAAAGGTTTTTCACCAGTGTGCAATCGAATATGTTCTTTTAAAAATCTCGGTTTACTAAAAGCACGCGAACATATTTCACATTTGTGTTTTTTAGGGCGTGCGAGATTTCGAAAAATTTGCTTTGAATGACTCGATCGCACAAAAGTACTTTGAGGTTTAATAGTCATAGGGTCTTTGAATTTAGTAACTTTGGTTGAAGTTTTAGTTGTCTCGATAATTGTCGATTCTGATAGATCATTCATCGTTTCCTTGTCCGGAATAGTATCTTGTAGTTTTCTTTTTTTCATGTTTATATTTTGTTTCTCCGCGACGACCGCCCCTGTGATTACAAGAAATCTGATAAGTAACGTCGAAGCAAATTGAATATATATTCCAAATTTAAGCATATGAATCAAGATCATATGGGTTATATTGTCATTAAACAATTCATTTTATAATTAGTGTCATGAACTGCAAAGTAGTAGGAATTTCGATGCAGACTTCACAAACCCTCCTTCCTCTTTAAAAAAAAAGTGCCTTGTAAAAGTGCCTTTTTCTTTACAAGATACAGGCATTCGCCAAGTTATCGAAGTTTCGAGCTTATTGCAATGAACTGCGCGCTCATGGTACACAGAGTTCTGAGGCTTTGTCATTCAAGTGAACGACATTCGATTGGGCATTCATAACCGCGTTAATTTCGACTTCTACTAATACTCAAAAAGCGCCGTCATGTGACAATAATTGAAAATAGAACTACTCCATTAAAATTGGTCTAATTGAAAATTAAGTAGGTATACGCGCGCATAGGCGATCTTCGCGTTAATTTGTGTTTTAATTTGTCAATACTTGAAAGCGCCCTCTATCAGCGCGACGACACTGTGTATTAGGCGAGGCCTTGAACTCTCACTAGACTATCGCATCTAATTTAACAATTCCCAATACAACAGTAAACTTATTTTTATGTTGCTTTAATACGTTTAGCACGTTTTTCTCCAGTATGGGTCCGAATATGTTGTTTCAAATTATCTGCTCGATTAAAACTACGCTGACACACATCACAACTGTGAGGTTTTTCACCAGTGTGTGTACGAATATGTATTTTTAAATAACTCGACTTGGCATAACTCTGCTGACATATTTCACATTTGTAAGGTTTATCATTAGTGTGTCTTAGCATATGTTCTTTTAAATGATGAGTTCGATTAAAACTACGCTGACATATTTCACATTTGTAAGGTTTCTCACCAGAATGTATACGATTATGATTTTCTAAATTACCCTTGGAACTAAAACCACGCGGACATATCTCACATTGGTAAGGTTGTACACCAGTGTGTATTACAGTATGTTGTTTTAGTGTAGTCTTATCACGATAAGATCGCTGACATATTTCACATTTGTAAGGCTTTTCACCAGGATGTGCGCTAAAATGAGTTTCATAACTACTCTTAGTAATAAAACTGCGCTGACATAGATTACATTTGTACGGTTTTTCACTAGAATGAGTTAACAAATGTCTTTCTAAATGGATCTTAGTAAACCATTTGCGCGGACATGCATCACATTTGTATGATTTCTCCCTAGAATGCGTTCTAAAATGATTATTAAAATTACTCTTACTAATAAAACTGCGCTGACATAAATCACATTTGTACGGTTTTTCACCAGTATGTGTTCTAATATGTATTTTTAAATGACTCGATCGACCAAAACTACGCTGACATATTTCACATTTATAAGTTTTCACATGTGTGTGTGTTCGATTATGTTGTTTTAAACTACTTTTATCACTATAAAATCGTCCACATATATCGCATTGGAATGGTGTTTTATTGGAATGAATTCTCATAATATGATTTCGCCTATTACGCTGAGAGATAAAACAACGCTGACATACATCGCATTTGTAAGGTTTTTCGCCAGTGTGCGTTCGATTATGTTCTTTTAAAAGCCTTGGCACACTAAAACTACGCGGACATATTTCACATTTGTAAGGTTTAGGACCTGTGTGATTTCGAATAAGTTGTTTTGAATGACTTGATGGAATAAAACTACTCTGATGTTTGGTAGAGACAGGTTCTTTGAATTCAGTAACAAATTCGTGCGTAAGGTTTTTTGTTGATTCAATAATTTTCGATTCTGATAGTTCATTCATCGTTTGCTTGTCTGGAGTGATATCTTGTGGTTTTCTTTTTCTCATATTTATATTTGGTTTCTCCGCGACGACCGCCCCTGTGATAGCAAGAAATCTGTTAAGTAGAAGTACATACATTGATGGATTGCCGCCCACCAACTGTTTGTCAAGTAATTTCTCTAGTAGCAATTTCGACATTCGCAAATGAAATGACCGAACTCGATGCCTCACCCGTTTATTTTTTTATGTGTGATAATCATCTAATGACAAATCCCGCTCTTGGGCGGAGCGTGAGATAGTGGCAGACTTTTACTGACTAAAACCCCACTCCTGTTCCTTCGTTGCCTTCGTCCCAGGGGGGCCCTGTTTCGTTTTCACACTACCCATGGCTTCGACCCTACTGGGCCCCTACGATTTGCTGACATCTCCCTGAGGCGCGCGTGGAACAATACGCGCCATCGACGACTTGGGCTCGGTCCGGACGGTTACCGAACGGTCGGACGGCGGGCTACACATTGCTCGCCGTCCGCAAGCCCGCGCCTACGGTGGCCGGAAACCGGGATCGGAATCCCGGCGGCGGTTGGGGCGTGACGACCGTAGCCTAACGCGACCGGCCGCCTCCTTTGCTAGCATTATTGCTTCGCAGAAGGTGGCGACCGCCTGCCACTTCTCCTCGCTTCGGACCATGGCCTGTACCAAGGCCCGGCGCGAGAGATCGCCGCCGCCGATCGCCCCCACGAGGACACGGCGTTGCTCTGCCCAAGCGGGGCACACCTCCACCATATCTTCCGGGCGGTCCACACTGACGACACCCGGGCGTCGCTTCCGCACGAATCCGGTGCAGGAACTTCTCGAACTTAACGTGTTCGGTGAGAACCTGCGTCATGCGGAAGGTGAGGACGCCATGAGGTCTTTCCAACCACGCCTCAAAGAGGGGGCTTACCACCATTAATTGTGGCGTGCCCATAGCCTTGCCCGTACGGATACCTATATAGATGATGAGAAAGTGCATTCCACGGAAGAAATGCCATAACTAGCCTTTTCTACGCTTTCCTTTTAACAGCACCCTAAAAAAAGACCGAGTTGGGTGAGTTTAATCTGCCTGACGAAAGTCCTCATGAGTGAGGCCACGACAACTCTCTGTTGAACTAAGGTCTTTTTCGCGGGTAGGATGACAGCAGGACAGAAATATGCATCTTTAAGATGAGACAAAATGATAGGTACAGGTATCGGCACGGATCTTGAGCGCTCTGCGAAAGAGTGGGGATCGCTTTGCGCATCGTACATTTATGGCAAAAAAATTTACACCTATTTTCTTTTATTTTTTCTTTTACCTGCTATCTTCTTAATTCTGCTAGAAGGTAAAAGTTAAAAAAAAACATAAATAGTTGAAATCAAAGTCGCTAAGTTTCTCTGTCTGTTTTTTCGATTTTCATACGGTTTCATTATCTTTTAGAGAATTTCTACCGGAAGGTATACATATTGTAGCAAAGAAGAAAATTTCAAAGATTTGTAACACCCCTACGAAGAAATTCCTAACATTTTACCTACTTTTGAAAGGAACTTTTTCTGTGTGCCTGTTATGCGTTCACGGCTAAACCATTTTTGGTGACATAATAACCACTAATAAAATAACCAATAATAAAAATAAAATCGATGGATTAAATATCACGAGTCAATTTATTAGCACGGAAGTGTACTCGTTGTCGTTAGGTACGTGTAGCAAGCGCAGGGAACCAATCACGAGTGACGTCTATGATGCGATGCGCAGCGAGCCAATCACTGACACTCCCTGCCCCCGCGCCTCACTTCATACCACCAAAGAGACCTGATATTTCACTTCTGCGTAAGTAAAAATCAGCGCTCAAGATTCGTGCCGATATCTGTAGCTGTAACTACATTGTACGAATTCCGACAGCTGTCACCCGCGCCATTCTATAGCAATTGTAGTGTAATACTTACTTTTCGTGTTCGTAGCTTTTCGTTTCATCTTAGATACTTCTGGTTCTCTTTCCACTTCAACTTTAAAATCCATCAGGGGTACATTATCGTCTGAATCTGATTCTGAATTTTCTGCTGGTATATGTACTTCGACATATTCAATGTCTTTCGTTTCGTGTTCTAGCTCTGAAAAGATAAAGTAACAAATCTTCTTCGTAAAGTTTCTCATCTTGGCTGAGTGTTGTTTTAGGGTTCTGTGTCTCAAACGGAAAAAACGGAACCCTTACAGGATCACTTTGCTGTCCGCCCGTCTGTCTTTCAAGACCGTTTATCTCAGGAACGCGTGGAGGTATTGAGTTGAAATTAAAACCATATACTCAAGTCCACGGTCCCTAGAAGCTGTAAATAAATCAAAAAAGTCAAACTTCTGAGTTAACGAAAAAAAATGATACGGCCGTATACGTCGCAAAAAACGTGTATTTCGACACTCTCAAGGGAATCAAAATTCATAAGGTACTTCCCGTTGACCTAGAATTCTGAAATTTGGAATGAAGCAAGGTTTCATAGCACAAGTATAGGAAAAAAATCTAAAACTGTAAATTTGTAGTTACGTCACAAAAAATAACTTTTTTGAGATTCGGATAATTTTTCGTAATTTAATTCTGGAATTGAATTGTTTTCATAGGTAAGCTTGTACGGAACCCTCAGTGCGCGAGTCCGACTTAAACTTGCCCACTGGACTGGCGGGTCAAAAACGCTGGGTGGCGGAAAAAAGACGGAACGAATCTGCAAGGCACAAGAGCGACGAACGAGAGCGTAGGACGCGAGCGAGGAATTTGTGCAAGAGAATCGAGTGAAGAATTTGTGCTAGGGTCGCGAGCGAGAAATGTGCGAGGGACGCGAGCGAAGAATCTGTAGAAACTTACTTTCACGCAGGCGAAGTAGGAGTGAGGCATATTTATCGTAACAGATAGAAATAACAGATATTTACAGATAACAAATAACAATTGCTCCTACCAACTTATTTTATCTGTTAATTTAATAACAGACCCTCAAACACTGTTACCGCGGCTGTTACTGTTATTCATTGTACCAGTCCCCACACATACAGACTGTTAGTTGATACCACATGTTACTACGTACGGCTGTTACTTCGTTACATATACATACTCTTTCTCTCTTTTCCTCATTGTAGAATGACCTTTAAAAAGAGACACACCTATTATTTATTTTGTAATATGTTTACTTCTCCCTCTTACTAATGCGTTAAACTACGCTAAAACGAGAAGCAGTTAGTATTTATTAACCCTAAAATATAGTTGGTAGTCTTAGTTAAGAACAAATAGTAAAGAAAAAGTGACTCCTAAATTTAGCTGTATTACCTGTTACCCGGCCTGTTACTGACCAGTGACCATTATAAAAAAACTTATAATTTATTTTATTTTCTCTATGGCAATTTGTATTACAATTTTAAAAAATGAGTCCTTAAAAATTATTTAATAATTGTGTTAAGCCTGCCAACGTAAAAGCAACAAAAACTTTTATTTAAATAGCTCAAAATAAGTGAATTGTAATTGTATAGTCGAATCTATTTTCTAGTTTTAACAGAATGAATAAAAAAACTTTTAAGGAATTCACGTTTTTTTGGCCAGCCAGTATGTAAATCAATTCTAATGAGAGTAATTTGGCAAATTTGTTGGTATTTGTTGACAGATATAGTATTATTTATTTAATTACATTTTTTTTTAAGTTTGCCATGCAACCAAAAACAATTGCATTGATCGTGTCAGGACGCCCTTATTATCTTTGGTTTGACTTTTGATGGGATTGGTTGAAAAATGTTTTATGTATTTACGACTTTAAGTACGTTATCGTAAGGATCATATTAACCTGAAATTTATTAGGCTGATTTGTTTGTTTACATTTTTAAAATATAGAATTTTTCTCCTTGTTCTAAAACGAAAGTAAAGAGGTGAATTGTAGTTTTAAAATTTTCGGAAAGATTTCTCTGTTTCTCAGTGTTTGTTTACGGCGTTCTAGTGTTCATTTAGTTTGTGTATAAGTTTAGTTGTTTTAGTTTAGGTTATTCGTTTTATTATTTTGGTAGGTACTTAGTGTAAGTTGTAAAAAATAAGTTTATTTTCGTTTTTATTTAGGTAAGTATAACAATAAGCGTAGTTTTTTCAGTTTAGGTTATTCTTTTTCTAATATAAATAGGTACTTAGAGTAGGCTGTAGCAAAGAAGTCGTTTTTTAATTTAGGTTGAACAACAATGTCTAATATAAATAGAAAAGTGAGTGTTGTGTGGGACCATTTTGTGGATATAGGTGGTCACTACGCGACTTGCAACATATGTAAGGCAAAATTATCTTTTAGATCCTCCGTGACTAATTTAAAAAAACATATGGATAAAAAGCATCCCATGGTTCGGGTGCTTGATAGAAACGGTGCTTCAAGTTCTAGTGCCCCGGTAATATTGCCACACCAGCCGCTAGCAGAGTCATCAACAGAGCCATCTCCTCAGTCATCGTCTGCACCACCACCCCAGTCATTAACTGCGCCGCCATCCCAGGTAATCCTGCAGCAGCAGTCACAACCACCACCGAGAAGAACGTATGGCCATCAGCCTATAACTAATTTTGTACCCAGGCGGGGCAATAATGTTAAAGCGGAAATCGATAAAAAAGTAATGAATCTTTTTATAAAGGATTTTCAGCCCTTTAGGATGGTCGAGGATCTTGGGTTTCGGGAGCTGATGGAGTACGCGTTCCCGAACTATACTATCCCTACTAGGAAATATTTTTCCAATAGTATGCTACCGGCAGTATATGAGAAAGTCAAGGCAGACCTAAAAGAATCCGTTCGGAGCCAAGTAAAGTCCCTATGCATCACCATAGATATTTGGACTTCCTGCGCAAACGACTCTGTGCTAGCCGTGACTGGGCATTACATCGAGCAAGAAGAATTTGCTCTGAAATCACTTTTATTAGACTGTGTTCCCCTTGTGAACACCCATACGGCAAGAAATTTGGCTGACACAGTGAAAACCGTTTGTCAGGAATGGAACGTAGCAGACAAAATTCTTCTGGCTGTATCAGATAATGGCGCCAACATTAAAAGCGCTATTGAAAAGGAACTAGGATGGAAACATTTCCCCTGTTACACCCACACACTAAATTTGGCAGTGAACGATGTTTTAAAAAGCCCAGAAATTATCGAGCTTTTAAATAAAATTAAGGGGACAGTCCGGCACTTTAAACAAAGCAATGTGGCATGGGAAAAATTGAAAAGGTACCAGGAACAAGCCGGTAGCACCGCCAAACGGCCCATACAGGAGGTTCAAACGAGGTGGAACTCAACTTATTATATGCTCCAAAGATGTGTGGAAATCAGGGAACCCTTAAATAGTGCCATGGTAAACCTTGGCATGAGCCCTATTTCCACTTACGAGTGGGAACTGTGTCAAGAATTATGTCAGGTTCTCCATCCGTGTGAAGAAGTCACGCGCGAGTTAAGTGGGCAAAAATATATAACTGGCAGCCTGGTAATTCCCATTACAGTAGGGCTTATAAAAGCATTGGAACAGTTGGGGGACCAACATATTTTCATGCCTGATATTGACAAATTACGCCAGGATCTTATAGGTGGTATAAAACGAAGGTTTTCAAATTTAAACCAAAGCAAGACGTTCGGAAACTGTATGTTTCTCGATCCAAGGTTTAAATTTTATTTCGACGATCCACATGTGGCGGAAGACACAAAACGAAGAATGGTTTCGTTAGTTGCAGCTCAACATTCGCGTGATGCGGCGACTCAAAACGACGTGAATGTCCAAACGATTGAACCCAGCCATTCTTCTACCAGCCAAACGAAATCAATTTGGCAAGATTTTGAGAGGAGAATGCAAAGCATCCAACCAGAAGGCACAGCACAATCCCGTGCTATCGTAGAGGTGCAACGGTATCACGACGACAAAATTCTTTCCAGAAACGAATGCCCCTTGAAATGGTGGAGAGAACACAAATCGGTGTATCCCACATTGTATAAAATAGCAGTCACAAAGCTCAACGCCATGGCTTCATCGGTTCCTTGCGAAAGGGTATTCTCAGCTGCAGGGAATATCCTTAACGAAAGGCGGACCCGGTTAGGAATTAGGAAATTACAGCAACTCATTTTTTTGAACCAAAATTTGTAAATAAAGAAGTAAGTGTAGTTATAGAATAGGTGATCAGTGATTTTATAGTCATGTAGGATATAGAATAGGTGATATTGTGAATAGTCATGTACATAAAATGAATTGAACACTTCTAAATGCGCCAGTTTCAGAAAAGCAACTAAAAAAAAAAAATACCGTTAATAGTAAAATCTAATTCATTTTATAGTAAACTGAGAGTCCTAAGCCTGTAATAAAGTATGAAGGGAAGTGTTCAGTAAAGAAAAATCAGTATATCTGTCTAATCTTTTACATTATGTTGGGGTTGAAGTCTCAAAAATCCGATTTCTGACTTATTTGAAGTCGAAAATCGAATTCTTTGGAGAAAATCAAAAAAAAGATATTCAATTGAGATTTAATTCATTAAACCCCAAGCGAATGTTCGCGTGCGCTCGCTCATTGTCTTTCTATTGTGTCTCTAATTACGGTACTCAAAAGTTTAAATACGTATACGTAGAAAAATAACAGGCTGTTATTTAATAACAGATATCTCGACCTGTTATTTATAAGTAACACTAACAGTGATAACAGATATCGTGTTTAACCTGTTATAACCCATCTCTAAGGCGAAGCCGCTGGTAGAAGCTATTTTATAAATAAAATAAAGAACGTACCTATTTCAGGTTCCTCCTTGAATTCAATACTAACGTCTTCTTCCTCACTATTACTTTGTATTTCTTCTTTGACATCGTTTTCTGTCGGACATTCATCTAATACGCTGACATGCACTATGGGACTTATAACATACCCACTGAACTGTAACTGGTCTTGATTCAGTTCAGGTTTTGTCTGCAAAAGGTTGTTAACAGTGTCAGGGCTGAAGATCCCAGCTACTTCAGGCAATTTTTTTTTTTAAATTTCCACAACTTTAACACAACGCCATCTAGTCCCAAACTAAGCAGAGCTTGTACTATGAGTACTAGACAACTGATAAACATACTTATATACACGTTGTCTTTGACATCGACGCACAAACGAATACCATGGATCCAGTACGTGATTCTGGACCTCCAGTGGTGGAATTTTTCGTCTGCTCTTCCAATTTAGAAATCTGCTTTTTTTTAAATTTAAACTGTGTAAAATCGTTAGTAGATGAAAGCTCTGCTTAGTTTGGGAATAAGTGGCATTTATTTATTTATTACAGCTTGGAGGACTTACAGCTAAAACAAACTAAAAACAAAAATACACAACCACAAGCCAATTACAAGTCCTCATATTTAGACAGACAGACCAGACTTAAAATTGAAAAGGGAGCATAACACCCTATACACAATGATTTAAGCTTATTAAAATGTTACAGTTACATAAAAAAGTCAATTGCAAGGGTTAAATGAGTAGTAACTACAAACATTTAGTTAACAGAAAAAATGAGTGTGGCGACCCACATTTATGTTGTATTAACATTTATACTGTAATATGATTACTGCACTGAGTGTGACCTATGGTTTAGTTTATGGTTTAGCATAGTGCTCTATGGTTTAGCTTTCTCTATGGTATCTTATTTTTTGGTTTCTTCTGCTTCATAAGACTGTACTGTTGGCGGTTGGAGATACATAATTTACTCAACAATATACGACTTTTATTGCAAGTCCCTAAAACTAGACGGCGTTAAACGCCAAATGAGCAATAATAAAAAAATTACAGAAATTTAGAGAAACAATTAAAAGGCTACTTTAAAAAATAACCTAAAGCTTATGTGTCTTCTGGCATTGTTTGAAAGTTGTGGAATATTATATTTATAATTATATTCAATCCTCACCTCATTGTCTTCACTTAACATCTGAGCAAACCACTTCTCGGCATCCAGACACTTTCTCTGCAACTGGTAGGACTGCTTCAGTTTAGCGTAGCAGAAGTAACAAGCGAGCATCGGTCTACTGTCTTCAGTCGCTAACTGCAACAAAATTTCTTTTTTTTTATGAACTAGCGGTCTTCGTCTTCGGTTACTACTCCACACCCGTTGGTTGTTTGTATAATGTTCTATAGTCTATAGACTTCCTCAATAAATGGGCAATCCAACACTAAGAGAAATTTCAATTCAAACTTGTATTTTTTGGGATTAGCATGCTTAACCTTTTGAGTACCGTAATTAGAGACACAATAGAAAGACAATGACCGAGCGAATGCCGGTGTTCGCTCGGGGTTTTGATGAACTAAACAAACTCTTCAACTTTATAATATACACTATTATATATATTATAAAGACGAAAGTTTTTGAGTGAGTCTGTGTATGTTTGTTACTTCTTCACTCTAAAACAGCTGAAAAGATTTGTATGAAATTTGAAATGCATTTGAATGAAATGGATGTTGGGGTTAATAGGTGGACACCAAAGCAAACACGGTTTTAAGGATTTGAAATAATAACTATTTCTTAATCCTTTACTTTATATTGGAAGGTGTGTTTCAGTAATATTATGTGAGACGTGTGCTTATAAGCAAGGCTAAAGGAATACAGTAACCATACTAGGGATTTCAGTCAAGTGCTGACGAGGGGCTCAGACCAATTAAATACAATATTTAATGGTTAGAAAGAGAAATCAGTGTTGAAGTAGGATTGATTTGTTTTTGTTGTATTCCAACAATGGAGACCCAATATTTTATTTATGTTTGTAACAGTAATAAAAATAAACATTCTATGAGTTCAACTCTCAACTTCTTACAGATTATGAGATACAACCCACTGACAGACAGACGGACAGAAGGACGGTGGAGGCTTATTAAAAAAAAAAAACTAAAAAAATTGAAATTTTGACAATTATACACAAAAACTGGACTGCAGGTGCAATTTAGATTGCACCTGCGAAGGCTGCGAGCTCGGGTGAGTTGCTAGTTAATAATAATTGACTTACTGGCACATCGGTCAGCTTCTCATATATATCCTGCAGGTTCTTGTTCGCAACCACATACATGCAAACATTGTCCACTAAACATATCCTGCACACAGGCAGCTTTTTCATTTTCATAATTAAAGATTTGAGCTGAGATTTATTATCTTGATAATGTCGTGTGCCCTTCCTTCGTGGATCTCAGTAAGGCAAGCCATCAGTCGGTGCAGGTCTAGAGAACTAAGCTTACGATGGCTGTGCAGGTTTTTATTAGAATTCAATCATATTTAAGAAATGTAAAATTATATTGTTTATGTTGAAGAAGAGCATCCATCCTGTATTTTATTTATCAGTAAATATTATTCAGAATCGGTAAATAATTCTATGATCCGCACTTCACAAACACAAATTCTGATCAGCTTTATTTTCTACTCTTCATTAATGGCAGTTGTGGAAAAGACACCACAATTTTGCCAATAACACGTGCAAACTGCTAATAGACCATCAAACGCAGGAGAGCATTTAGCGTGAATTAAAAGTAAAAATAATATTAAACATTAAAGTTCTTAATAAAAGAATTATTTGGGAAACGAAACTGTCACTATCAGTCAGTAATGGAAATGTCAGTCTCATTTTTTCTTTAGGAAGTCGACTAGGTATTTAGCTTCTGAATGTTTTAGAATAGTTTTCTTTTTCTAATCATCAATTGTTTTCTATACTTAAACAAAATTTATATTGGTTTAAAACAAAATCTAATAATTCCGATCAAGTGACGGTGGGCGGGTGCGGAAACTATCACATTTTAGGGAAGTGTACACACTTGAAGCGGGAAGGGCCCAAGCGGATCCTAATTGGTCTTCCTATCCTTCTTAACTCATTAAAGCTACTCTTTTATTTTTAATTGATATAAATTAGTGTTTGGCTGCGATCCCTCCTGATAAGCAGCACCTGGTAAGTACTCTTTATATAATTCGCTACTCTATAAATAGCTCGTTAAAGCTACTCTTTATAAACGAGGTCCTGGCATTCCTGCAGTATCAACTCAGTCACGGACGAGGGCAGTGTGACTCAGATCTGCACGTCCAACTTCAATGAAGAGGAGATTCGCAGAGCGAATACACTGCTGTACGAGTCGCTACACATGGCTGACCGAATACCGTCCCGTAGAAGGGATGAAAACGGAGAGGTTTCCAGGGCATAATCAAATTGCTCAAGGAGACCGACCCCAGATTCAGGGCTTGTTAACGTTACCAAATTCACACTATAAGTTTCGTTAATTAACGTTATTTTCATAAAGTTAACATTTTAACGGTAACACGAGTAACGATACCTTGGTATCGAATCTATAAAATAACGTTACCAATTAACGTTACAAGTATCGATACTTTTATCGTTACTTAATGCATTGTTGTTAACCCGCGCAACCTAAGCGGCGCGGCGTAGCGCGGGCGGCGGCGCACTACGGAACGGCAACATCGCCAGTCTAACGATGCTTGCTAGTTGCTACTAAAATCTAAACTAAATATGGTACGGTTTCACAAACGAGGCGTGCGGTAATTGTAATTTTGATTAATTACTCATTCGCTTAAAAGTTTTTCAGAAAAATTGGCGTCATTCAGAATCTCATATTAAATGTGCAAGGCTTGTATTTTGTACTTTTTTTAATGAGTACATTATGGGGGGCCAAAGTTCACGTAAAATAGCAGATTTTCAGAGGTCTTTTGCTAAATTAGTTTTACACAAGTTTATTAAAATAAAATTACTTTTTTTTTTTTCTTGAAGTAATATAGCAAAAGTTCTTAATTAATAACTAAAACTTAAGGGTTTATTCCCACTACTCACCTTCCAACTATGGGTGGTGAGAGTCGGGCCCCGCTTACTTAGTATTTTCTTTTCATTTTACTCCTAACATTAAGTGATTTGATTTGTAACGAGTATCTATACTCTTCGCCTGATAAACCACGCCTTATTACGAATCGCATTTCGAGGTTACAGATCCGATTAACATTGCTGAAAGGGCTCAAAAGCCTTTACATATATTAAAAAAAGAAAACTAACAATGTTAATCTCTCACGGCTACGCCAAATAGGTCAAGTTCAGCAAAAATGCCAGACAACTTTTTTTTATTTTTTATTCTCAATAGGTTCGCGCTTGACCGCCATCTCACCTGATGGAAAGCGATGATGCGGTCGACGATGGAACGCGCTTACCTAGAAGTAACCTATTCACTCTTGACTTAAAGATTACCGGGTTGTAGCTATCAGGAAACACACATTCCGGCAAGGAATTCCACTCCTTAGCTGTACGCACAATGAATGTGTTCCCAAAACGTTTTGTGCGTATAGGTGGAATGTCCACCATGTACCGGTGACGCGTTGCCGTACGCCTGGTGGTCCGATGATGGAACGGGCTAGGCGGAATTAGGTTATGCAATTCCGACGCACACTCCCCGAAATGCAACCGGTAGAAAACCGACAGGCTAGCAACTCGGCGCCGATGCTCAAGACTTTGGAGCCTCGACTCAACGAGTGCATCATTGCCAATGATCCTCCTGGCACGCCTCTCAATTGCCTCAAGTGCATCAAGCTGGTAACGGGCAGATCCGTCCCAAAGATGAGAGCAGTACTCCATACACGATCGAACTTGTGCTTGATATAGTTTGAGCAGCTGTTCCGGCGTGAAGTACTGTCTGACCTTAGCGAGGATACCCAGCTTTTTTGCTGCCAGTTGAGCCTTTGCTTCAATGTATGGCCCAAAGTTGAGTGTTGACGTCAGCGTAACACCAAGAAGATCAAGATGGTCGGTTATCGGCACGGTTACGCCCCGGACAGTTGGAGCAGGGCTGAATTGGCTCCTTTTAGCGGAAAAGAGACACGCCTGGGTTTTAGCAGCATTGAACTTGACCAAATTGGCATCGCCCCATTCAGAAACTGCCTCCAAGGACAAGTTCAAGCGCTCGACCATAGCCTCTCGAAGAGACTGGATCAGTGACCCCCTAGCTTGCGCGCTGGATGTGTAACTCTCAGCAACAGTGCTGTCGTCTGCATACCCAAAGGTACCGGGCTTAAGCAGATCATTAATGTGCAGCAAGAATAACGTTGCCGAGAGCACTGACCCCTGAGGGACCCCGGCATTAATGGCCATTTGACCGGACGAGCAACCATCGATGACCACTCGGATGGACCGGTCACTCAGGAAGTCTGCGATCCAAGCACACAAACCAGCAGGTAAACCGAAAGAAGGAAGCTTACTAATAAGGCTTTCGTGCCAGACCCTATCGAAAGCCTTCGAGATATCGAGGGAGACGGCAAGCGCTTCTCCGTGTTTCTCGATGGCCTCACTCCAGATGTGGATGGCATACGCTAGAAGATCACCAGTTGACCGATTCCGGCGAAAGCCGTATTGTCGGTCACTTAGGATGTCATTAGCTTCTAGGTATGCCAGGAGTTTAGTGTTGAGTACACGTTCCATAGTCTTACAGAGAATGGACGTTACTGAGATTGGTCTGTAGTTAGCTGGGTCAGCCCGACTACCCTTCTTGGGCACGGGCTGTACGTTAGCTTGCTTCCAAGCAATCGGCACTTTTCCAGCCTCAAATGAAAGCCTAAATAGGCGTGTCAGGATCGGAGACAGTTCAGGCGCACACGTTCTCAGAACAATTGCTGGTATCCCGTCTGGACCACTAGCCTTGTTCACGTCAAGGTTACGCAGCACCCTGCGGACGTCCTTCTGATGGATGCCAATATCCGACATACTCGTCTCGCAACCAACAGGATTAACAGGGGGCCGCGCGTCACCAGGATCTAGACGCGAAGATTCCGCGAAGAGTGAGGCAAACAGATTTGCTTTCTCCTCAGCGGTATGGGCCAGCGATCCGTCGGGTTTCAGCAGTGGCGGCAGTGAGGGACGGCAGAAGTTCAATTCAACCGACTTAGCCAGGGACCAAAACGCCTTACTACCAGCAGGGTATGAAGCGAGTTGGTTCCCGATGCGGCTAATGTGGTTGTACCGAGACCTCCGCATCACCTTCTTGCAAGACTTGGCAGCTCTGTTGAAGGCTTTCTTCTTCTGACCCACGTCATTTGCCTTGCGCATACGAGCGTTGGCCCATGCCTGGTAAGCCGTGTGCTTAAGCTTGTTAGCGCGATCACACTCCGCACCAAACCAAGGGCGAGCCTGGCCAGACATTGTTACGTCAGAGAATGGAATGTAGTACTCCATCCCCCGCCGCAACACATCTGTCACAGCATCCGCGCACGACGATGGATCACCCGAAGAAAAGCAAGTAGGCTGCCAAGGATAACATGCGAAGAAAGATCGCATGCCATCCCAGTCTGCTGACCTATATCGCCAAACCCGCCTGGTGCCTCTAGGGCAGAGATCGGGCGGAGAATAGACTGATACAGATTTCACCAGACAGTGGTCGGAACTACCTAACGGTGATGATATCGACACTGAATAGCGGTCTGGATCTGTTGTCAGCAGAAGGTCCAAGCAGTTGGCCGTGTGCGAGTCAACATCCGGCACCCTCGTAGCTCCCCGGACCAGCTGGGTGAGATTTAACGCTAGCGCAAGCTTACGCGTCTCTCGACCAGCATGGTCTGTGCACTGGTATGGGAAAAGCCACTCCTGATGGTGGGCATTAAAATCCCCCAGTAACACCAGTTGCGCGGAAGGGTACCTCTGTTGAGCCGCATCCGCCGCCTCACTGAGGTACTGTGTGAGCCTGGTCGTCTCCTGATCACCACTGTGCGAACGGTAGACACAAGCATAGATAATTTTATCCATGCCTGTGTCCACCAGTGCCCAAAGCGTTGAGAACCTGGAATCTTCAAGGTTGCGGAGACGCCGATAGCATATGTCGTCTCTGGCGTACAAACACACACCAGCGTGTGGTATAAAATTGTGCTCCAGGGTAAACCCTGGGTAAGACAGGTACGACACGTCTGACGGACTTCTTATCTGCGTCTCCGAAAGAAAAAAGAGAGAAGGTTTTTCAGTCTCCAGGTGATGATGGACTGCTGCGAGATTGGAGTGCAGACCTCTAATATTGCTAAGGTGCACTTTTAGTGAGAGGGAGTGCAGCCGCTGTCTAACTTTTTTCTTTTGCATCTTTGGCATATTATGAGTGAAGTAGGAGAGGAGAAGGAAGTGAAATGGAGTCCCATGTTGCTACCCTTCAGTCACGCACTGGCAGGACAGCATCATTGGGGTACTAGTCTGGAGACTGCGGGGACGCCCGAGCCCCCCCGGAGATGACCATCGGGCCCTCTCATCTGGTCGCCAACCAGCACGATGGTGCATTCCGGGATTTTTCGTCAGTTGGCGGGGCAGCCTTTCATGTGTGGCTAGCTCATTACTTGGGCCCCCAACTAACTGCGGTCGGCCAGCGGTGCACCGTGCCTCGGATCCCGCTACCCTCCACGACTAGTCTCCCGATACGTCAATACCAGCGCGGGTCCGGCTGGTCTGCATACATAGAACCACCACTTCGACCCAACTCCTCTAAATTGGCTACACTGGGCATCGTACCGGAACACGGCTAGGCCGTTTGGCGGTACGTTTTTGCCCAGTGGGTGGTCACAAGCCGTCGGTCGAAACCTACCACCAGTTAATGTCACTTGATTAGCACCACCCGGGGACCACGTGTAGGGCCTAGCTATGGGTATTCTCCTACGGACGCGGGTGACTCAGCCCCCAAACTACTACAACAACTAGTTGCCTGACGCTGGTTTTCAACTGAACCGTATTTGTATGTATGTACGCGTATACATAAATAAATACATAGATAGAATAGATACAAAGATGCATATATAGACTGCCAAAAACGACCATTTGGCATGCGAAAAGATCAAATACAGATAAAAGAGTGCAAAGGTCCTGCTTATTTCTAACGAAATTTCTTCCAGCAGACCTGCGACAGGAGAGTCGGATGAGAGATGTAGACGCAGTGTGTATAAAAAATATAGAGAAGAATTAAATAGACTATATTATCTGAATTAAATCATATAATACATACATATTTAACAATAGCAGTAAATAAATAGATACAAACATAAACTGAGTGAACGAAATACGATCACGCAAGTAGCCAAGATAAGCAGGGTTAGACACACAAATACATATAAAAAAGTGAAGCTAAACTGCACGTTCCAAAGCGTAGATCTTTATGGAGAAGAACGTGCTAGGAACTCCATAGACACCGTTTTAAGTCACATTAGTCGCTTCTATTATGTGAGCACAATGTAGGTAGATAAGTAATGAAAAAAAAAAATTAATAAAAAAATAGAAATTAAAAAAACCAGTCTCAACTGACGGCGCCCGTACACGAACATGACACGTGCATCAGCCCCACTGAGCTCAACCCTTTTGAAGGTCCACCAAATGACCCAATAAAACGTACCATCATCAGCGAGACATTTGAGTGAGCATGACAAACTCTCAACTGCCATGCTCATAATGTCAAACAAGTTGTAACCTCATAAAAATGCTCCAGGGTACTTCACATTCTTATACAATGCTATTGTTTTCAAATACAAAAAGTAATAAATGAGCACATCATCATCATTTTAGCCGAAAGACATCCACTATTGGACATAGACCTCGCCCAAACGTCGCCACAACGACTGATCCTGTGCGTCGTCATCCACCGCATTCCCGCGACTCTCACCAGGTCGTCGGTCCACCTTGTGGGAGGCCTTCCAACGCTGCGTTTCCGATGCCCGGTCGCCACTATAGAACCTTTCGGCCCCAGCGACCATCCGTTCTACGAGCAATGTGCCCTGCCCACTGCCACTCAGGTTTGGCGATTCTTCGAACTATGTCTGCGACCTTGGTTCTCCTGCGGATATCTTCATTCCTGATGCGATCACTCAAGAAAACTCCGAGAATAGCCTTTTCCATTGCCCTTTGGGTGACTGTAAGCCTTCTGAAGAGGCCAATTGTAAGCGACCATGTTTCAGTGGCATATTTCATCACTGGCAACACGCACTGGTCTCAGACTTTCGTCTTGAGACACTAGTATGTTGGTAGAGAAGATACCGCGCAGCCTCCCGAACGCTGCCCAGCCGGGTCGGATTCGACCATTGACCTCTTTCTTAAAGTTAGATCTACCCAACTGGATTATCTGTCCCAGGTAAACGTAATCGTCTACAACTTCCGAGTGTAGAGTCTCCGATTTTCGTCGGAGTGGGTGCTACATGGTTATTGACCATGACTTTGGTTTTGTCTATGTTTATTTTAAAGCCCACTCTTTCGGAAGCTCTACTAAAGTAATCGAGCATTGTAATGAGCTCCTCCGTAGTCTCAGCCATGACTACTATATCGTCAGCAAACCGAAGGATGTACTCGCCATTGACATTAATGCCTAGTCCACTCCAGTCCAGAACCTTGAAGACATCCTCCATTGCAGCCGTAAACAGTTTCGGAGAAATGACGTCTCCGTGCCTCCACCATCCACCATCTGGTCCTGAAGTCGGACTGACATTGTGATGTTTCTCGTACGAACACTTCAGCACTTCGACGCACCGATAGTCAATCTGGAACCGTTGGAGATTGCAGTACAGCCCAAGTCTCGATCGAATCAAAGCTCGTAGTCCACGAATGCTAAGCAGAGAGCTTCATGATATTCTGAGAATATCTTGATGATATTCTGAGTATAAGATACGCCACCCTGGTCGACACACTCTCGATCCTCACCACATTGTCCACAAGGGACCTGTGGACGATAAACCTAAAACCATCCTGGGACTGCTGGTCATCTCCCCCGGAAATAAAGCAGGTTTCCAAATTTGAGAATTATCGATCCTCCTCCTGTCTTCAGACTTCAGATAATCCCACAAGACTCTATCGTAACCTGCTCAATTTTTCTTAAAGTTCGATGATCTTCTCGTCGAAGCGGAGTGTACGCGTGCTATATGTTGTCAGGTCCGGTCGTTGTTTTCTAAAGGGGTAGCCGGATCCCATCCGGAGATTCTTCGCACGACTTGCTTCGCCATAAGGTTATGGCGAAGCAAGTTGATCGCTACCGGAGTTAAGGGTAGTGAGGCTGCCGCCCGGCAGTAGTGACCACTAGGACCTATTCCTTTTGGTTGTGCTTATCATTATGGGGTTTTGCCATAATCGCCACGCTTAACATGCCGATTGGCGATCGCAGTGTGGATGTTGCAATGCACAGAGAATGCTGCTGCCCATTATCTGGTGTGTCCTTTAGTCACCTCATACGACACCCTCGGGAAGAGATAGGATGGTGTTATTCTTTAAGTCTGGACACCATACAGACATTTTCACAAGCTCCTTTAAAATAAACAGATAAAATAAAAAGCACCATTTCGAAAACAACAATACAAAAAGGGCAGTAGTATCTCCTCCAATATTTATAAAAATATAAAAGAAAAAAATATTCCGGCATTTAGCCAAACATTTTTATCAAGGATATAATCCTCCAATGTATAATATGCTTGCTTGTGTTATGTACTCTTTTTTCTTCTGTCCGTACAATTAAACTGCTAGTTCAAAAAATAAAATAATTACAAATTAATTATAAACTGACGAGACTGCCTTAAAAGCCTTAACTGAAAAGATACTATACATTAACTACTAAACAACAGTTGCTCATGTGTATCACAAGCCATAAACACACACAAACGCTCGAAATATATTACCCTCCTTACTGCCGTTCATTAAGGGGGAAATCATGATTATTGATGATTTTAAATCCAACAGCACGTCTAAACGGCTAGTCGTATGTTTTGAAAAAAATATATGTTAAACTAGACTACTTGCCTAATAATTTGATATACGAATATTTAATTTTTTTTCGTAAATCTTCGTGTGCTTTATTTTCAAAGTTATGTCTAACACACACAAAAAAACGAAGATCAGGCAAAAACCGTCACGTGTATTTTTATGAAACTTTCACAAACTAAAAGATAATTTAATTACCAATCTTTTGATATACTGTTTTTGTTCATATTGTGTTTAATAAATGAAGGACATGTTATTATTCGAATAATCTTTATGGGCGGTGAGTGACGCTAGGTCCTCTTTTGTTCGCTCAAGGTCGCTGGCATTTAGTGTCCCCTTAACTAATAGACCGCAAAGCCATAAATATTAAACATATGAGCGAAAAATGTATGACGTATGTCACGCAATCGAAGGTTAGAGAAAGATTTAGGTAGGTATAGGATTTATTTATCTCTAGATACTGAATCAGATCCATTATTATCTTTATATAAACCCTGAAAATCGTCACAATGATGGCGAAAATAATCTTCAGTATCCGTTTTAAGTTCAGGTACAAAATTACGTAGCCTTTTTTCATTTGAATATAATAAATGTACGTAATTCCTATTTAAAATGAAAAACGTTGCGCAGCAAAAGTGTTTTTGATTTGAATACCTACGTGATCAAACCAGTACTGCATTAATGTAGACGAAAAAAAGAGATAAAAGAAAATAAAGTTATTTAACGGTACTTTTCGTATGTATTTGGTAACGTTATCAGGCCGTGGGCCATGGTAACGTTACTATTTTTCGGTAAAATCATCGATACCGTTAAGTCAGTTTACCGGTAAAAGTTGTCCCAAGTATCGTTACCAAGCATAACGTTACCTCTGCTAATAACGTTACCTTCGTCCGATGAAAGTAACGATACCAAATTTTTAACGTTATTCAAAGCCCTGCCCCAGATGACGTGCCGACGCGGGCGCCTGCATAACGCAGTTCCGGTCCTTATCGTAATACAAAATTCTTGGGAAAAGTTTCAAAGTAATAAGACACACGTTTTACTGACAGTCATTTTAATACAAAATCACAGCTTCAGTTGTTTCTTATTCTAAAACTTATAAAATTGACCTTTCGCAGATCAGTTATAGGGTGTTTTATTCAAGATATGAAGTCTTGAATGAAACACTAATCAATTAAGCCCCATTGGATGATCCAGAGATCATTGCTTAGACGTGGTCTATGTTATCGACAGTTAAAAGGTAAAATCGCTTAACCGCCGCTTTGGTTGAAAATAAGTTACATTTATATATATCACGAGAATCAGCAAATTTTTCCGCGACGTTCCAAATTTTTATGTTTCATATCGCTGAACATAGCGTCTGTTTTCCCGGCTTTTTTGAACCAAAGTCGCTTGTCTGTGAGTTTGAAGTCAAATTCACGATCAGTTCGTAATATACCTTTGTCTCAGTAATTTTCAGTGTTAGGTTAACCGACACCTAATTTGAAAAATTAAGGCTATACATTACTCTTGAATTAAAAGACTTTTTTGTAATCAAAATGGCGGTTCAGTATTTTACCTCTCCACTGTCGAACTAAAATCATTAAGGGCCTGCGCACACTCGAGACAAGACTGTCTTAGATAGAATTGCCTACGATGCCGCAGACTTGTCTACAACGTCTGTCTACGTCTACGACAATGTCTACGACACAACGGACATCATCAAGACAAAGCAGTCTAGTAGCGTACGGCCAGTGTTGCCAACTTAGTGGATTTTCCATTAAAAGTGGTGGTTTTAACCCCCCGTTTAGTTGCGAAATATTGGTTTTAGTGGGTATTGTTTTTTTCTAATGCTTTAGTAAAATTCATTTCTTACTAAAAATGCGATCACTCGGGTGTAAATCAGCGCCATAGAATCCATAATTATCAATCTGATAACGACGATGATGATGCAAACAAAAATGATTTGTCTGAAGACAAATTAATACATAGCTGGTATTGAATAATTTGTAGGTTGAATTACCTACTGATGTTAATTTACCCACAAATGGTATTTTGATCAACTGATTGTTAATTTTTATCACTTATTATTAAAGAAAACTAATAACCTTTATGCCTACTTAATTTATTTCGTACAACACACATTTTTTTTAGTGGAAAATTTTGCGATTTTGTGACAATTTTTTGTTAGTGGTTTTAAGTTGACTCTAGTGGTAAGTTAGTGTAACTGTTGGCAACACTGGACGTCTCAAAACAGTCTTGTCGCAGACAAGTCTGCGACATCGTAGACAATTCTGTCTAAGATAGTCTTTGTCTCAAGTGTGCGCAGGCCCTAATAGGTACAGTATTCAGTTGGTAATGTACAGGGACGCACATAAGCGTCAATGTGATGTTCTTAAAGTACAAAATACATAAACAAGACTAGTTGGTTTTTTTGGTTGGTGGTAAATCATCAAATGCCTTCTACCGCCTCGGACAGAGCCCGAGGGCGTTTCAAACTTTTACGTACTAAAACCAACTCTTCTTCTTTGCCTTGCGTTCCAGAACCCCGGGTTTTCCTTTCAGAAGAGAACCCATGGCCTCAGTAGGCTTCGACCCTGCTGGGCATGATTGTGGCGTACCCAACTTTAGCTGACTTGATGAATAGAAAATGAAAACTGACCTAGCTAATAAACGTAGAGATAGAAAAGGTATAAAACGAAAAAGACTTATGTTAACATAAGACTGTGCCATTTCCGGGCCCTGGTACAGGCCATGAGCGAGGAATGGCAGATGACCGCCTCCTGCGAAGCAGTAATGCTAGCAAAGGAAACGGCTGCACGTGTGACGGAAAGGCCTTCCTTACTCCTCAGCCTCCGGGATCCAGATCCCGATTTCCAGCCACCGTGGGCGTGGGCGAGCAATGGAGCTCGCGGTCCGGTCGTCAGGTAACCATCCGGATCGAGCCCGAGTGGTCGACGGCGCGTATTGTTCGTGCTTCAAAGAGATGTCAGCAAAACCGTAGGGGCCCAGCAGGGTCGAAACTTACTGGGGCCATGGGTACAATTTTGAAAAAGGAAACCCATGGACCTAGAACGCAAAGGGCAACTGAAGAAAGGAACATAGGTGTGTTTTCTGTAAGTCTGATACGACCTCCAGCTCCGCCCTACAGCGGGTCATTAGATGATTAACTACCGTAGAAAAAAGCGTAACATCGTTCTCTTAATGCAAAAACCAACTAAACGCACCAACATTTTTGTATTATTACGTTACATTATTATTATATTCGAAATCTGTAGGTTATTTAGTTGTTGCCGAAGCTATCTTTGTAAATAAGTGTCGTAGTTAATAATTAAACCGGTTACGGTTACCTGTAAATTCATTTTGATGAGACAAATCGATAGCTAAGTATATTTAACTTAATTTAGGTAAAAAATTGCAGATAGATCTTCGATTTTCGCAAGAAGGTTACGATATTATATTATAGCTTAGGTATAGCCTTTCTCAATAAAAGGGTTATCCAATACTAAAAAAAATTCAAAACCAAATTGACTATCTGGTTCAAACATGACAAAATCGAAAACTTAATTTCAGGCAAATATATATTTATAACTTAATTTACATAAAAATAAAACACACACACACTCCACAAAATAGTTATAATCTAGACCTAATTAAGGTAGAAATACATTGGGCACACGTGGGCCACATACGCCGATGTGGGCGCGTCTGTCTCCATACATTTTATATAGCAACTAGACTTGTAGACTGTGGAGCTACATTAGATCCACGCCACGCGACGCGACTCTACGTACAAATAAGACGTGGCCCACGTGTGCGTCGGTCTTATGTAGTTCCCGCTTTATTGTAACATAACCTTAATTTTAATGTATTTTTGTCATAATACTGCATTTACGAAAACCGGCGAAGACACTGGTCCCCCCTATGATACAGTTTACACTAGTTTATGGACCAGTGGATTCATATTTATGTACAATAATAAACTTTTTATTATGGTAGTTCCTCAGTGTGAGCCAGAAAGAGGAATGGAGCTATACACCCTTACTTTTTAAAAAGTACAAAAAAAATGGGCTTTATCCTCACCCGTTACTGATCATATTTTTGCAGTAAAAAGTAAAAAAAAAATCTAATCCCAAAATTGTCGTCTTATTTGGTAAATTCATAATAGAATCCAATCACAATCATTCATAACGATTGCTACTAGAAAATACTACGCCTGTAGAATATTTCCGTAAATTGAGTGACATTTTGGGATATAAACAAACGACAATAACTTTGTTGTTTATGAATATTATTTATTGAGACTTTACTTAAATAATAATAAGCCCTTTAAGTAATTGTACTAATAAAAAAATTGTGGTGAATAGCTCAATTCCTTTAACAGTTTATTTATTGATGCAATATAATTTACAAAGGCGGACGTGCCTTAGACATTTTCTACCAGTTAATCTAGGATGGTGAAGAGACAATATGGTAGGAGCATAACAAAAAAAAAAGGTTACTTGTCTAGTTACTTATTATTATTAATAAGTATACATAACATATAGTTAAAATAAATCTATCTTATATATATATATATAAAATCAATGCCACTTTTCGTTGTAATTTTATAACTCAAGAACGGGCTCACCTATCCAAACCAAATGTTTAGGCTTTGTTCGGACTATTCAGTAGATGGTTTATGTGAAGTTTGTACAAAATCGGTCGAGCGGTTCTTCATTTATCAAGAAACATGATTCTGTGGTATATTTAGTATCGGCATTGTACCCGTGCGAAGCTGGGGCGGGTCGCTAGTATCGTGATACTAGCGACCCATAGTAACCCGTAGTATCGTGATAGTAGCATGACAACAAACTAACTTTCCATACGCACATAATAAGCCTGGCTAAAGAATCGTTTACACGTTTACGATTTATTTTACGCATCTGTCAAGATTTTAAAAACCAAGCAGTTATAAAGCTTCTGTATAATGCTCTAGTTCGGTGCAAGCTTGAAACCAGCGTTTGTGTATGGAATTTTAGAGGTAGGCGGAACAGAGAGTAAAATCTCGCAAACCTCCGTTGAAAAGGGAGGATCCTCCGACCAGACGGATGTCAAGTCAGGTGGGCAACTGCCCGATAGATGATTCCGGGCTGTTCTATATGTTCTAATCGCGCGGAGAACTTTGATTGCGCGATGAAGGATTAGTTCTTATGTGACGCCATAGATGTCGCTACACTAGTTTCTGTAAACTAAGAAAAATGTAGATGTGCCAATATATTGCTAGGTGAGCGATATATTAAAAAGTAAGGAAAAAAGTTTTTGAGACGATTCTGCAATTAGTGGAGAAAATCATTCCGCAGCTTCCGCTTGGATACTGACTTTCGACAGTCCAGTTTAGGTCGTCAAATGGATCGCTTTAAAAGGTCGTGGTAGGGCCTGTGGACCCCAGAGTTCTGAGGTATACTAGCCCATATTTTAATGCAAAGGTTCAACAAGAAGTCCAAATGCTATAATTGTTGATGTTGGAGATGGTAGCCATTATACTGTACACGACACGGACGACGAAGACACGCCCCTAAAAGTTAAGCACGTTGATCGGCTGAGGACGTCCCAGGAAGCCTGAAAATAAATATATATTTTATTATGTATTTTATGTCGTTTCATCTATACTTATAATAAATCTGTAGAAGTGAAAATTCTGTACATTGAAAATATCAAAAAAATAAATAGCAGGTGGTGTTACTAGACCGACTCCGAACCCAAAAATATGATTAAAAAAATAATTGTGTCTGTCTGTTTGTTTAGTCATCACGCAAAAAATTCCGGTTCGATTACGATGAAACTTGGTATAATTATTCTTTAATATCCTGGGCACCACACTGGGTACTTTTTATCCCGGAAATGTAAATACAATAAAAAACAAACTTAATTTTGCGGTTCGATCCCTAGACTCGATTACTATACCAACCGCAAATAATAAGTTTGTCGTAGGTTACGTCACCCGCAGTGGAGTTCACTAAGGGGCGCTGCACACGGCTAAGATACTATAATATTTTATCTTAAGATACACTATCGCTCGCCATACAATTCAATGGACTATCACACACGACGAAGATAATAAATAATATTTAATATTTTCGTATCTCAAAAAACCTAATAAAACCATTTTCGACTTCTACGCGGACGAAGTCGCGGGCAAAAGCTAGTTTTCAATATTAATATTATAGAGGGCTGAGTTATTTCCGACTGGCCTGTTGGTCTAGTGGTTAGTGGCCCTGACTGCTGCGGAGCCATTCAAGCACTACAGGGACATGGGGGGTCTTTACTTTGCTTAATTTTGATGACAATGGGGATAGGAGGGTCTGGATGGTGATTACGTCAGCAGTACAATTTTTTTTTGGTTTTTAAAGAGAACGTAGTCGATGTTCCAAAAGTCACACGAAAGTGAGTAGACACGTCACCGAGTAACAAACATCCAATGTCATTGAAGACTTAGTTATAGATTCGTGTCATGGACTGAGAATTGTTAATTTTAATTAGCATAGCATAGCATAGTCGGCCTTATAATGTTCCCACTGTTGGGACTCAGATCTCCTCTCTAGGAGAGGGAATGGGCCGTAATCCACCACGCGGGCCCAGTGCGGTGGATGTCACATGTCTTTGAATTGTTGGTTCTAGGTCATGCCGGTTTCCTCACGATGTTTTCCCTCACCGTTTTGAGAGCAGTGGTGATGAAATAAATTACACAAAGTAATGCGCCTGGTTGGGTTTGAACCCGCGACCTAAAATTCGTAAGTCGGGGCCGTTACTACTCGGCCGCTACTGCTCTCAAACCACTGCTCCCCTGCTCTCTCTGCTGTTCTGCTTTTTTTAATTTTAATTAATACAAAATAACTTAAGTTAGTTCCGTTTTTTTGTATCTAAATTTTAAGCCTATTTCTTTATTTCTAGACTTATAACCAGTGATCGCAGTAGGTAGATTGATTTTTGGTACTTGTATCATAAATTAACACAGACATAAAATAACATGGATAAGTCTTTTTTCCGGAATGTATCTCCAGTCCGGCCTCATCAAGTTTAAAATGACGAAAAAAATTGACGTGTAAAAGTGTTTTTTAAACCTACTTACAAAATAAATATCATTTATCATTTACCAGTATTTCCGGATTCAATTAAATATTGGTAGTGATATTATTAATACTCAATTCAAAATTTAAAGGAAGGTATCAAAACTATCTGTTGAGTAATAAAAATAATCCAATTCCGATCGAAGCATTATTATTATTATTTTTTTAGCCTTTTTATGACCACAACTTTTTATAAATTGTTTTTTTTTTTCAAATTCAAAATTGTTTATTGTGGTACACAGGTAAAGATATGATGTAATATTAATTAATTGTTGCACTTGAATTTCTATATTTACGCATACGCAATGTTTTGATAACCGGTTAGTGCGTCACCCATGATCATTTGATCTGATTGGTCGTTGGGTTGTGTCAAATCGTGACTGTATGCCGTTAAAAAAAAATTATGAAGAATATAATATTGCTCGTTTTTTTTTTAATAATCGACCAATTCCGGAGGAATGTCCATATTAATATATACGTTTCGGATCAATGACCCCAATTCAATCTACCTACTCCGATCACTGCTTATAACTACTGCTCAAAAAAAAATAACGAAACCAGAACACATTGAAAAATGCTTGTACCAATGTTTACGAAAGCATTGGGGGTGGGAGTGAAAGCCTTGCTTACTTTTGCAGACGAGGGGTAGGAGGAGGGAGGGGGGGATAATATTTGCAAAATCTGCTTACGCAATACTTGAACGGCCCTAGTGATGTATAGTAGTGTGTAGTGTAGTGTAGTGGTTTATAGTATTTTGAATTATATAAGCTGTTAAAAAATTAACTTTAAGAATTTCGAGGGGACATTGTACTCCTCATTATGAACAACTTTTACTATGGGATTAAACCTGAAACAGCGAAAAAAAATCAGCTGCTCCATACATTTTGACGAGTTATGTGAACGTAGGGAACAGCTGATTATTTTTTTCACTATTTCAGGTTTGGTCCCTTAGTAAAAGTTGTTCATAATGAGGAGTACAATGTCCCCTCGAAAATCTTAAAGTTAATTTTTTAACACCTTATATAATGAAATAAAGAATAACTTATAAACTTACCTATTAATTAATATGTATTTTATTTCTCTAATTTCATGAATTAAATTTTCTAAAATTTGGTTTCTTCTTTCTTCAATCCTGAGTCTCTCTTCGGACGTGTTAACGAGTGCGCGTCTCGCTGCATCAGCAGATATGGGTTTCATTCGGCGTTGCCTGTGCCGCCTACGAGGGGGGGAGGTTGAAGCTTGTGGCGATGGTGCCTGGGCTGGTGAAGACTGAGGAGTCGACGCCGGAGGAGGTTCTTCTGCTGTCCGCTCAGAAGGAATCAATGGCTCGATGATCAGGTGATGAGCCATTATACTTTCTGATTCTCCCCTTTGACCAGAAAATTGCGGGGCACTCTCTGCTTTAATCCAATCTTCAATTGGCTGTTAATAATTGAAACATGTTAAACAATGTCTAAGGTTTTGTGAGAAGATGGATAAAAAATAAGTTAACGTTGATCATTTGTTTTGAGGGATAAAGTATATGTATTTTCTTTTTATTTCTAAATTATATGTTAGTTACTTTTTTTTTCTTCTTCAATGTGTATGGATTTGTTGTTAGGGTATTATTGTTTTTATTAAATGTATTTTTTAACCGACTTCTAAAAAAGGAGGAGGTTCTCAATTCGGATGTTTGTATTTTTTTTTTTTATGTTTGTTCGGGCATAACTTCGTTGTTTGCCAACCGATTTGAAAAATTCTTTCTTTGTTGGAAAGGATATACTTCCCAAATGGTCCCATAGTCACCAAGTTGGGATCTGATGATGGAATCTCGGCGAAATCGAGGGAACTCCTCAAATATTATAGGCAACTATATAGTGATTTTGGTATTTTCATCGAGAACTTAAGTATTTACAGTCAAAAAGAAACATTTGATGAAGTGGAACTGATGAAGAAGACCAGAAATAGTCAACGGAACTTCTTACTCGCATAGATATCACAATGAAGATAGTTATGCGACTATGACAATACAAATAAATGAATGGTTCTGAATAGTTACGTTGAAAATGGTCTCATCGAAGTGATCTCATGATGATGATGGAGCCGGAAGGTAGGCACTGAAACTCCGTAATTAATCAATGTAACCTAGCCGTGTTTGGGCTTATTAGAATTGTAATGAGATGCACTTTGGCTATAAGGTACTATCAAACTGGTCTGATGATGGGGCCGGAAGGTGGAAGGTAGACACAGAAACTTCATAATAACACAATGTAACCTAGCAGTGTTTGGGTTAATTAGAATTATCATGAGAAATAGGCACTCTGTTTATAAGTGTATCCCAACTAAAAAGTGTGAAATAAAAAACTTTTTACAAAAAAAGAATAACCGACTTCACTAAAAAAAAAATACTAAAAGGATCAAAATAACTTTAATTTCGGAAGTCGGTGTTAAATAAGATACAAATAATACCGAGTAACAGTTTTTTTTTTTAGTTTGTAAGTTTCTACTGTACAACGCCTTGGACATCCTCTGTAACGTTGTATAAGTACTTGTAAATAAATAAATGTCTATCGGAAACATACTAAGATATTTGTAACACATAACATGATTAAAAAGAGTGTCTATGGAGTTTCTTGCAAATTCTGCGCCATAGAGATCTATATTTTGGGATGTACAATTAGAATCATTTTTTTAGGGTTCCGTACCTCAAAAGGGAAAAACTTAGCCCTTATAGGATTACTTTGTTGTCCGTCCGTCCGACTGTCTGTCTGTCTGTCAAGACCCTTTATCTCGGGAACGCGTGGAGATAGAAAAGTGTGAATGTTATGTCAATGTAACAATATTTATTTTAGCTTCTCATGGTTCCGTAGCCCAAATGGCAAAAAAAGGAATTATAGATTCGTCATGTCTGTCTGTCTGTCTGTCCGTCCGTATGTCACAGTCACTTTTTTCCGAAACTATAAGTACTATACTGTAAAAACTTGGTAAGTATATGTATTCTGCGAACCGCATTAAAATTTTCACACAAAAAAAAAAATTCGGGGTTCCCCATACTTAGAACTGAAATTCAAAAATGTTTTATTTATCAAAACCTTACGTCTGGGGTATCTATGGATAGGTCTTCAAAAATGATATTGAGGTTTTTAATATCATTTTTTTCTAAACTGAATAGTTTGCGCGAGAGACACTTCCAAAGTGGTAAAATGTGTGTGCCGCCCCCTGTAACTTCTAAAATAAGAGAATGACAAAACTAAAAAAAAATATATGATGTACAGTACCATGCGTGGAACGTGGAAGTTTTCCACCGAAAATTGGTTTGAACGAAATCTAGTAAGCAGTTTTTTTTTACATACGTCTTAAATCGTAAACCGCAGTTTACCTTTCAAGTTTGTACGGAACCCTCAGTGCGCGAGTCCGACTCGCACTTGCCTAGTTTTTTCTTTAATTATGTTACTAATTTGGTGTGCAATAAAGTTTATTCTATTCTATTCCTTAAAAAAGCCTCGACTCGCGACCGGAGCTGACCCGTCAGCGAAATAAGAACACGAACCTTGGGAGCACCGAATTCACTCATAGACGCCCTGAGCAGACTGAAAAGACTCATACACTTCTGGAGTGACATGGGCTGGTTGGGTTGGAGTGAAGGCCGCCATCGCTCAAGACTAAGTGTGAAAACCAGATAGATAAGGGGCCATTCAAATATTACGTAAGCAATACAGGGGGGTGGGGGGGTCTTTGCTTTGCTTATTTTTGATGACATGGGGGATGGGGGGTCTAGATGGTTTTTTAAAGAAAACAATATCGATGTTTCAAAATCATAAGAAAGTGAGCAGACACACATCATTTAGCAGTATACATCTAATGTCATTGAAGACTGTCATGGATTAGCGTGTCATGGACTGAGAACTGTTAACTTAATAATGTCAAATTTTAAATTAACTCTGTTTTTTTTAAGTATTCCTTTTTTCTAGACTTACAACTACTGCACATAAATTAATAACCTAACACATTGACAAATGCACGTACCAATGTTTACGTAAGCATGGTGGGGTTTTTTTATTGGGTGGGAAAATCATCCTAATGACATCCCCGCCCTTGGGCGGAGCGGGAGATAGTGTCAGACTCTTACTGACTAAAAACCCATTCCTGTTCCTTCGTTGCCTTCGTCCCAGGGCCCCGGGTTCCGCTTTCACACTACCCGTGGCCCCAGTAGGCTTCGACCCTGCTGGGCCCCTACGATTTGCTGACATCTCCTTGAGGCGCGCGTGGAACAATACGCGCCGTCGACGACTTGGGCTCGGTCCGGACGGTTACCGGACGGTCAGACGGCGAGCCACCCATTGCTCGCCGTCTGCAAGCCCGCGCCTACGGGGTGAGAGTATTGCTTACTTTTGCTGACAAGGGGGAGGGGGGAGTTAATATTTGCAAAAAATCTGCTTACGTAATACTTGAATGGCCCCTAATGACGTATGGAGAAACTTACTTTTTTATACTTACGATATCAAATGGTTCCACTTTAACTCTAGGAAGATTGGCACCAAAATCATCACCCAATATTTGTAGGTATTTTATTTCCAGATCGGTCAGTCTTCCTTCATTAGATGGCCCACCTTCGTTCTTCTGTAGTGCTGCTCGTGCACTGGCTACTTTAGATTTCAGCTTGCTTTTATAGTCATTCCAGTACTGAAAAGATAAGGTACATCACTTAATAAATGTTTTTGAAATTGTTCTATGGCGACTTGCATGAGATCTATATGTGTTGACAGATACGCGTCGCCGGTTATTAGACGTCTAGGGACTTATATATACATAGACAAAAGTCTATGACCAGTGTGTGTTGCCAGTGATGACATATGGCTCCGAAACGTGGTCGCTTACAATGGGCCTCATCAGAAGGCTTAAAGTTACTCAAAGGGCAATGGAAAGGGCTATGCTCGGAGTATCCTTGCGTGATCGCGTCAGAAATGAGGATATCCGCAGGAGAACCAAGGTTAAGGACATAGCCCGAAGAATCGCCAAACTTAAGTGGCAGTGGGCAGGGCACATTGCTCGCAGAACAGATGGTCGATGGGGACGAAAGGTTCTGGAATGGCGACCACGTACCGGAAAACGCAGCGTTGGAAGGCCTCCCACAAGGTGGACCGATGACCTGGTGAGGGTCGCGGGAATTCGATGGATGCGAGACGCACAGGACCGGTCATTGTGGCGGCATTTGGGGGAGGCCTATGTCCAACAGTGGACGTCTTTCGGCTGAAATGATGAGGGACTTATGGTCGTTGACCCAAACTGACATTTTGTTAACCATTAAGTATTAGGGCGCTTTCAATTTATGCGTTTTTTGACGGCCTTCTGTGATGCGGATGCTGTCCGTTAGTCGTACTGAGTACGGACGATCGTATTTTTCATACAAAACGCGCAGTGCGGCAACCGTGCGGCGAACGGTCCACAACAGGACGGCAACGTCGTAAGCACCACGTGTTCAATTCGGTGTTTGGGTTTGTAACATTTCAAAAGTGCCTGTAAATGGTTTATTTGGAATAAATGCTATTTTGATTTTTTTGTTTAATAGTGCGAGGTTGAATAGCGCATCACTGACTTACAAACACACGGCAGCCAGATACGTTTTCAATTTAGGCGCTTGTTGACGGAATGCTAACGTACTGCAACCGGCCGGCTGCGGCACGGTAAATGTGCGGCAGCCGGCCGGTTTCAGTACGCATAAATTGAAAGCGCCCTTAGTGCAATAAAGTAGTATAAACATTTTTGTTATACATTTGTTTACAAACTAGTTACAAAACAATAAAAAATCTCATTAGTTGTGTAAATTAGTGTCTTACTTGCGTATTTTAGGCAATTTAAATAAACAATTTTAGTTTTATTTTATTTTATTTTTATTTTATTTTAATAAGTACAGTGACAGACTACAGACTAAGACAATTTAGACAGTTAATACAAAATACAGTACATAAATCTGAAATCCAATTATTACTGTACATAGCATTCAATGTTTGTACCTACATGTTTTAAAATTAATTGTTTAAATGTAATTTGATTTTTTTGTAACTGAGCAACCTCACTTTTATTTTTATTAAAGCCGTCTAGCTAGTCTAGAGAGAGCCGAGGACGGTAATCATCAATATTCATGCGTATCACACAACGTTTTTCAATACACTCGTGCAGAAAAACAATTTAACTAACTATTACTACAAAAGTAAAACTAGTAGTTAATAATAATATTCACACAACTATCACACAACGCCGTCTAGTCTCAAGCTAAGCAGAGCTTGTGTTATGAGTACTAGACAACTGACATACTTAAACATTTCTAAATGCATACTAATAAATATATTATAGATAAATTACACCCAGACACAGAACAAATGATTGTGCTCATCACACAAACATTTGTCCTGGGTGGGAATCGAACCCACGACCTCCGGCATAGCGGTTAGGGCCACTAATCACTAGACTAACAGGCCAGTCAGTAAAGTTGTGACAAAACAAATTTTATTTGAATAAACGATTTATTTATCAAATATGTAAAGTTAAAAATTGTTTGTTTAAATACACAAAATCGCATGAAATAAGCGAGACACTAATTTAGGCAATTGAACATAAAAACCTAATGAGATTCTTTTTTGTATTGAAATGTTTATAGGAACTACTATTCTGTATTGTTTTCAGCATAATATTAATTACACAATTTTGTAAAACCGAATAAAGTGCATATGGTGTTAGCCTATAATTAATTGCTACACTAATGGATGTCAGTTTCGTTTTAGTATAATATAAATGTATTGTGTAAGCAGTTGTTGGCTGACCAAATAAAAAAATAAAAAATAAATAGGAACTCCATCTTGGGCCTATGGAGACACTATGGAGGCATCGCTGTATCCAGGAGGGCAGAGGCGGGGGGGGGGGGGCGGCAGCTAATCCACCCCCCCTAGATTTTGTTTACGTCCCTACAATCTACTTTTTTTAGCACTCAAAGCTTATAAAGAATATCCTTTGGCCTCAACTGGTCCAGAACCTGGGTGCGCCCGCCCATCTATAGAGGCTAGGCATTCCCCATCAAAATCAAAATCAAAAGCATTTTATTTCAAATAAACCATTTACAGGCACTTTTGAAATGCTAAGAAGTCAGTCAGTCAGAAAAAAAAAAGATGCTAATTGCACATTCTACAGCGTAGATCTCTATGGAGAAGAATGTGCTAGCAACTCCAAGGCAACTCTTTTCAATCATGTTTTGTAATTACAAATATCTCTGTTACATGTTTCTTGTCGCTGTCATGTGAGAACAATGCAAATAAAAATAAAAACTAAATAAAGATATTAAAATAGCAACCGGCAGCTAAGAGATGACCAGTCTCAACTGACAGCGCCCGTTCACGGACATGACGCTAATATTAGCACCACTCAGCTCAACCATTTTGAAGGGAACCAAATGATCCAACACCCGCGCCACCATCAGTGAGACATTTGAGTGAGCATGACAAACTCTCAACTGCCATGCTCAGTTATGTCAAACACCTCTTACCTTACACCACCCTTTCCAATCCTTTTCTGCACCATCGTCATGAGAATTTAACGTGTCGGCAGCGATCTTCCACATTCGTCTTGAGTATTCTCGCGCCTGTGAAGTTTTGTTAAAACCAGTTGCAAGATCTCTGTTTTTATTTAGAATCTCCCACAGGGCTTCCAGCTGGTTGAAAGTTACTCTCCTTCGACTAGAATGAGAAAAAAAAAGTTCTTAGCGCTGAAACTGTGTAAAGCCGACGCCCGCGAGGTCCCATACGAAAATGGTCCGTAGCGGGGACCCACGTGGCATCCGCCCGTGTTTTTCTACATAATAATATATTAAGTTCTCCATCAACACGACTACATGCACACCGTTAAATTTGAACTAGCGACACTGGGTAGCTAATAATTCTTGGCTCTTACGACTCAAGTAGCTTCTCGAGATCAAATACATATATTTACTTGTATAATAGGTTATTTAGTTTCAGCACCTAGACAAATTATACATTCATAATTATCTATATCTCGTGGCCAGATCTTAGAATTGATCACTTCATGATATGGCCTACTAAAACTGGCCAGATCGTTTAAACGTTATGTCAAACCTCGTTTGGCCATATCATTGATGTAGGACATATATCTACTTAGAAAAGGAGAAACTAACTAACTGACATATCAACGCACAACCGAAACTACTGGGATTACGAGCATGAAATTTTGCATAAGAGTTCCTTTGATGACGTAGGCGAGCACTAAGAAGGGGTTTCTGAAAATTCAACTTTGAAAGGGATGAAAAGGGAGAAATTATTTTGTCTGTAAAGTTTTATTCCTTTGACCAATATACTTGAAACTTAGCACAAATAGTAATCTAAGTAAATAATAAAGGTTGTCATTATTTGTTTTCGGCATTACCTCCAACAGAACAAATTAGGGGGTTTTAAAGATTGTATGCCATACACAACACACACGCACAGACACACCATAACACATGCACAACACACACACGCACTCACGCATAGAGACCTAATATATACATTGATTACCTTGCATCCACCAAAGAATTGTAACGAACTCACTCGCCGCGGGAGGAAGACCTGGAGTCCTGAAATACAGGGCTACCCTAGTTTAGGCTCCAGTCCACTCCATTTATTATACTTTTTGTACTGTGTTACATCAATGTGGAAAAAATATATTTTTTTTTTTATGCAGGATTCTTATTTTTTGGGTTTTAGTATCAAGTTTATTAGGGAGCACAGGAGTGCCCCTACCAAGGCGAGCAAAAAAGTGGCACGATCGTAGTATCCTTTTCTCGAAACAGTTCAAGCCATTTTCGATCCCCTATAACTTCGTTGTGTATAAAACTAAAAACCTGAATTTTCAGTAAACAAGTAGGCGTCGTATGAAAATTTATAGATTTAAAACATTTTATTTCATATAAATCATTTACATGCACTTTTGAAATATCAAGAAATCAGTCAGTCAGAAAACAAATGTTGCTAATTGCACATTTCAAAGTGTAGATCTCTATGAAGAAGAATGTATAAACACGGTATATTTAAAACCTGGTCAGTTTCTTAATTTTGTCGCTCACTGACTGACCGATCATTAAAACTCTAAGGCACTTCTAGCAGACATACAAGCTTCAAATTTAAAATACTTTTATTGTATAAATCAATGAAAAACTAAAACATTTTGCAATTTCGGTACAGTTTTCTAAATACACCAAATGCATTAATAACTTTGTAATCCCATATAAATAATTATATAGGATGACTGGTAATTAGTGACCGATACTTAGACACGTGATTGTACTCATGATTACAAACAACTTTCCCAAAGAAACTTTTTTATTTTTTGATCTAGTATTTAACAACTGAAACATAGGTATATACACTGATTACGTACACCGCTGGGTTTGCAAGCCGCGTGGGAGTTCTATCACTATTGCAGGTACGACGGCTTCACGCGGCTAACAGCTGAGCGGTCGCTTGTCACAGGCGTGCGCGTATGCAGCTTTAGATTCAAACAGCTGTTTTGTTATTGTGATAAAACTATTGAGTATATAAAAAAAGTTTCTTTGGGAAAGTTGTTTGTAATCATGAGTACAATCACGTGTTTAAGTATCGGTCACTAATTACCAGTCACCCTATATAAGATTACAAAGTTACATTTTCAGTGAATGAATCAGTGTACCTGTTTATTTATAATATAAAGGAATCTACAAAAAAAAATAATTACCATCAAAAACATAACTTGTAAAAAAACCGAAGCTCGCAATTCAGTTCTTATACCGTAAAAAGTTGTGAGATCCATGTAATACGAAGTCAGTTAATTTACTCAGTCCGTACTTAAGGGACTTTCATGAACTAGATTGACTTGGCATTCGTATGTATGTATATTACAAGTAATACGTATTGCAATGCTTAATCTCTGACCGAGGTAAAAGCCAGCCCTTGGGTCACGCGAAGTGTCTACTAAGCGTTTGGATAATTCTTTGAAAACCATATGAGCACTCGGACCCCACGGTCCAAGAGTCTCAACCCCAAACGGCTCAAAAATATAACTGCCGACGAGGTTGTTATATTTCCGCCGCATGAGGTTCTCCGCAGCCGCAGCGGCAGCACCAGCATAGCACGAAAAGCTTAGGAGACACTTCGCGTGACCCAAGGGCTGGCTTTACCTCGGTCAGAGATTAAGCATTGCCATACAACGTGGCAATGCCGCCAGCCTTTTGGGTACTCTTCCAGTCGACAGCGATGCGGAGGAGTTTTATGACGCCATATTTTAGCTAGTAGTTTTTGCTTTTAATGTATATATAGTTTTAATTAGTTAAGTGTTTTTATTGAATTATACGTATTATATTAAATTAGATTGTTTAGTCCGATCCGAAGTCAATCTAGGTCATCAAGGTCCCTTAAGTACGGACTGAATATATTAACCGAATTGGTATTACATGGATCTCACAACTTTGTACGGTAGAAGAACTGAATTTCGAGCCTTGGTTTTTTTTACAAGTTATGTTTTTGATGGCATTAAACTTAACGTTAACGTAAAACAAACAAGCATTAAGCACTTTTTTTTTTTAGGTGGGATACCATCCAAAGACATCTCCCGTCCTTAGGCAGAGCGAGAGGGCGTGTCAGACTTTTACTGACTAAAACCCACTTCTGTTCCTTCTTTGCCTTCGTTCCCGAAGCCCCGGGGTTCACTAGGCACTGAGGTAAATACAGGCTTTTTGATTTCAGTTACAGATACGCACGTGCGAGCTTTATCAGTCCCAGAATGTTTTGATTCTGTTAGTTCATCCAACGTTTCTCTGTCTGGAACGATTTTTTCTATTTTTCTTTTTCTTATATTTGACATCTTGGCGACGGCCGCTTCTGTGACATAGTAACGTAGATTAAGAGATACATACGAAATCTATATATATATAAAAGAAGAAACTGAGTGACTGACATATCAACGCACAGCCGAAACTGCAGGGTTAAGGAACCTGAAATTTTGCACAAGGTTTCCTTTTATGATGTAGGCGTGCTTCACTTAGAAGGGGGAAAATCATGTGAAAGAAAAATTTGTGTTAGAGACTTGAGTGAGGAATGTGTGCTAGGGACGTGAGTGAGGAATGTGTCCTTGAGACGTAAGTGAGGAATATCTGCGAGGGACGTGCGTGAAAAATGTGTGTTAGAGATGTGAGTTAGGATTGTGTGTGAGGGACGTGACTGAGGAATTAGTGCTAGGGACGTGAGTGACGAATGTGTGCTTGGAATGTGAGTGGAGAATTTGTGCTAGGGAAGTGAGTGACCAATGTGTGCTAGGGAAGTGAGTGACAAATGTGTGCTAGGGAAGTGAGTGACAAAAGTGTGCGAGGGACGTGAGTGAGGAATGTGTGCTAGAGACGTAAGTGAGGAATATCTGCGAGGGACGTGCGTGAAAAATGTGTGTTATAGACGTGAATGAGGAATAAGTGCTAGGGATGTAAGTGAGGAATGTGTGCTAGGGAAGTGAGTGACGAATGTGTGCGAGGGACGTGAGTGAGGAATGTGTGCTAGGGAAGTGAGTGACAAATGTGTCCTAGGGAAGTGAGTGACAAATGTGAGCTAGGGAAGTGAGTGACAAATGTGTGCTAGGGAAGTGAGTGACAAATGTGTACTAGGAACGTGAGTTGACGAATTTGTGCTAGGGACGTAAGTGAGGAATGTGTGCTAGTGATGCTAGCATGATCTTAAATTTGCTACGTCAAGAGTTTATTACAAGCACACCATTCGGAAAAAGATTCAGTTGTGCGTTGATATGTCAGTCGATCAGTTTCTCCTTTTATATACAATATTATTTTTAGTATATGCAAAACCGGAGTATTGTTTTTTCAGAATCAGTAACTGAATCGATTACAATAACTTTTACACCATGTTAGATTTTTTCTCAAAAATATTTAAAAAAGGCCATAAGTTGGACACCACCGACACTAAGAACAACACAGGTCATAGCGGGCATGAGACGCTAGCGCAGAGATGGATGCGGGAGCAAAACAATCCCTCAGTAACCCGGATGGCCCGGTGACCATGTATTTGTGCGGACAACTTTGTGATTTTTCATGATACAGTTATGAAATTTTGTACAAGTACATAAAAATACTAGTCACGTGAGTCGGGTTTCGCATATACTAAAACTAATGTTCGTATATTATATAGATAAAAGAACGTACCACTTTCATATTCCTCCTCTAAATAATCACTATCATCTTCTGTCTCAGTATCAGTTTGTATTTCTTCTTTAACATCAATTTCACATTCTTCTAATGTGATTTGTATTTCTTCTTTATCGCCGCTTTCACATTCTTCTAATGTACTGACCTGATCTGTGGGACTTACAATATATCCACTGATCTGTAGCGGGTCTTGGTTTAGTCGAGGTTTTTTTCTGTAAAAAGTTGTTAAGGAGATGCAACTCGACATACATTTTTACTGTTTTTCATACAAGCGCTCTTACGCGATTATGACGTTATTACACATTTTTCATTAGATATTTTGGAAACACAGTATCTTGTGGATATTATCTAGGCTTCTATTGAAATCAATTTATGAATTTGTGTTAAACTAATCCAGTAAAGACCTCTGAAAATCTGCTATTTTGCATGAACTTTGACACTATAAATTACTAAAAAAAAAAGAATGTCAAAAAAGTATAACAATAGAAGCCTTGCAAGTTTAATCAAGATTCTGAATGACGACAATTTTTTTTCAAAAACTTTTAAGGTTTTAAAAAAACACGTATGTCCTGAAACACGTTTTGTAAAATTTATTTTCACGTTTTGTAGAATTACCGAATGCAAACAGAGTTTTCAGGCATTATCTCTCTTTTTTGCATTGCATCTTCATCAAAACTCGCGTTGGATTGCGTTAGATGAAGTAACAAGCTTTTAAACCATGCTCGGTATTCACGATAAGCGAGTGGAGAAATACTAGACTAGACTACGTTAGGGCAAATATAGCCTCACGATGAGCACAAACTTTACCAATACAGTATACAGTAATCCCTCCAAAAACACTGTATAAGCATAATCAGCCTTTTAATATTCCCACTGCTGGGACTCAGGCCTCCTCTCTAAGAGAGGGAATGGGCCGAAACCCACCACGCGGGCCCAGTGCGGGTTGGTGAATGTCCATGTCTTTGAATTTTTGGTTCTAGGACATGCCGGTTTCCTCACGATGTTTTCCTTCACCGTTTTGGAGAGCAGTGGTGATGAAATAAATTACACAAAGTAATGCGCCTGGCTGGGTTTGACCCGCGACCTACAACTCGTAAGTCGGGGCCGTTACCACTCGGCCACCACTGCTCCCACTGTACTCCATCCGAAATAAAATTTAGAGATTTTAAAAAACGTTTTTTGATGTATTTCTATCCAGCGGGGCCACTCGAGCTAGATCGAAAAAGCTAGTGTCATTGCTTTGTTTGTTCAATGTACTTCACGAATTTACTGACAAAACTCCATGCTGTATCATCTCAACTATTTTGATAGAAATTACAATTAATCGCCTCGTCCATCCAGCGGGGCCATCGATTCTATTAAACTCGGAATAGATAAAAATAACTGATCGTAACTTCTACGAATGTCATGTATAAATTCCAAGGGATTTTTAACAAAAACAAGAGAAATTCAGCAGGAAAGTTTTGTCTAACCAGCGGGGCCCTTTGTAATTTGAGTTCATACGTGCAAAAAAAGCACACCATTGCTATGTATTTCCAATGTACATTCCAGTTCTTCACTATTATTACTAAATTTTTCGCTAGTTGTCAAAAAATAAAGAGTTACGTAAAAAGAATACACACAGTATATAGCATACCATAGTCGGCCTTATAATGTGCCCACTGTTGGGACTCAGGCCTCCTCTCTAGGAGGCAATGGGCCGTAATCCACCACGCGGGCCCAGTGCGGCTTGGTGGATGTCACATGGCTTCGAATTTTTGTTTCTAGGTCATGCTGGTTTCCTCACGATGTTTTCCTTCACTGTTTTGAGAGCAGTGGTGATGAAATAAATTACGCAAAGTAATAAGCCTCGTTTGAACCCGCAACCTACAACTCGTGAGTCGGGGCCGTTACCACTCGGCCACCACTGCTCGCCACACACAATATAATCCATCATATTATTATATCCAAAAAAAATTATGTATTTTTTTTAAACACTTTATGTAATTAATTATTATTTTATTGTTTCTTTCAGTTTCGTTCCAAGTTATATTCTTGGGTATTTTTCAAATGTCTAAACGGGCATTTTATTTCAAATACAAAATAATCGCAATCGTAGCCTAATCCTAATCGTAGCCAATCGCATACTACCCTACCCGATTGTGGGAATAACTTATTTGTTTTGTTGCGCACGCGCACTGGTGACTTTTGTCAACGTGACTTTAAAGTGTTTGTCACTGTCACGTCACGTCTCCAAAGTGGAGTGCGCTCACGAAGAGAGACAGTGACAAAACTTTTTTGAAATCGAAGCGTCATTTGCCGATATGGATTTCGAAGAGACGGTCGTTCTCTGTGAACTCATGAGACACAAAAGAAAAAGAAAGCAAAGAGAATACTGGGTACACCCCCTTTTGGAGTGACAGGCTACTAAGTAGAAAGTTCTATACTATGTATTATAAACTTCCAGAACATCCAAATCATATTTTCAGATATTTCCGAATGAGTGTTAGAAGCTTTGATGAATTACTTCGCACTTTAGGACCTGCATTAATATACGAAAATACAAATGGCAAACGACCGACGACGAGAGTCACAATTTTGTCACTGGCGTACACAAATGTCACCCAGTTGTCACGTCGTAACGTGCGCGCATCTCCATACATATCCACGGACTTGATAAGAGTGACGAAACAGTCACGGTGACAAAAGTCACCAGTGCGCGCACCGTCTTACCTTAAGCGTCTATTAGTTATTCTACAATGAGGGTAGACGACCTGTATTATTTAGTTAAGTTACTATTTGTGTAATGAGTTTTTGCATATTTCATCATCTTTCTGCCCTTATCCCGTGTTATTTGGGGTCGGCGCAACACGTTTTTTTCTCTCTCTCTGAATTTTTGTATACTTATTTATTTATACTTCATGCACATAAAGGTACAGAGGCGGACTTAATGCCTTAGGCATTTTCTACCAGTCAACCTTTGGGTGATGCAGAGAAGAATAGTGGTAGGTGCAATAAAAGAGAGAGAAGAAAAAAAAAGGGCAATATAGAAAAGATATACAAATGAATCACAGATACAATACAATATAGGTAAATATAATATATACATAATTTAATGAACTAAATAGATATAAGAAAAAAACAAAAATTGGTCCAAATCGACAAACAGAGAAACATTAACGTTGTGATAATACTACTGCCAACTTCTTACGAATATGCTCGTGCTCGCGAACCTCAATCACCCCTTACAACATACGAAATCACCCCTTTTCACCCCCTTAAAGGTTGATTTTCCAAAAACTCCTTAATGCAAAATTTCGCGCATCTATTCCTAGTAGTTTCGGCTGTACATTGATATGTCAGTCAGTTTCTCTTTTTATAAATATAGATGAATCGCTCACGCATGGATAAATCAGAATCCTCACCTCATAGTCGTCACTTAACACCTGAGCAAACCACTCCTCAGCTTCCAGACACTTCCTCTGCAAATGCCAGGTTTGCTTCAGTTTAGCGTAGCAGAAGTAACAAGCGAGCATCGATCTACTGTCTTCAATCACCAACTGCAACATTGTTTACAGACTTTCAAATGAGAATATTATCGACTTAGCGTCTTGTTTTGACGTCTTAGGGTGGAATTCACCAATAAAACTAATCGCGTTTTAACGTTTGGCTCGCACAATCGCGTTTAGCCGCTGTCACTAGTGTCACTTGTCTGTATTTTTCTTTTGTTGTATTTTTACAAGTGACACTATTGACAGCGGCTAAACGCGATTAGTTTTATTGGTGAATTCCGCCCTTAGCTGTCAAATTTAATAAGGTAGGGTAGGATGATCAAAAAATATTTTTTTTTATTAAATTGAATTTATTTACGAATCAAGAACGAAAAAATGTTTAATAAAGATTTAGTTCTTCAATTCCGTTCATCTCTGCATCACGGTGTGTGGATCAAGTGTCCAAGTCAATTAGAATATAGAAAAAAAAAGTCCGAGACAAACAGATATAACCATTTCAATTAATATGAGTTTAGACAGTCTACACGGTCAGTCCATGGACAGGTGATCGTGAAAAACAGATTGCCGTCACAGATGGAGTGATCTCCGAGATCTCTGTGTGCCTTGAAATGCAAGTTTAGCCTTTACAGTAACAGTCACGAGTTGACTTCAGAAAGGGAAACCCATGATCCTAGAATGCAAGGGCAACTGGAGGAACACAGGTGTGGTTTTACTCAGTACAAGTCTGATACACCCCTGCTCTGTGCTAGAGCGGGACCAGTTATTAAACGATTTCACATTCCAAAAAAAAAATACAGTAAGTATAGTTTTTTTTTTTTTTTTTTTAATTGATATAAACCAGTGCTTGACTGCGATCCCACCTGATGGTAAGTGGAGATGCAGTAGTAGTCTATGTATAGTTTAGTATATAATTTTAATCTAATATTTACTTTATTAATTTGCAGTATAACACAGACTAACCCCCTTTTCTATTTCAAGTTCTTACATTCCATCCTAAGGTTGTCTGACAGATATTACTGTCAGTGATAGGACCACCTTTGTACCCATAGATTTAAGTTACCTAGTGTAAAAGTTTTGTTACAATAAAGTTTATTCTATTCTACAGTACTTCTTGTTAACAGTTCCCTATGTCCTTTTCTGTACCCTTGACACCATGTATGTGAAACGTCATAATGATAAGTTGAGTAATTAATAATTATAATAATATTGCACAAATATCACACAACACCATTTAGTCCCAAACTAAGCAGAACTTTTGCTATGAGTACTAGACAACTAATAAAATACCATAAATATTCTAAAGACATAAATATTACAGAGAAATTACAACCTGACTGGATCCCACAACCACTGGCATAGCAGTCAAGGTCACTAACCACTAGACCATCAGGCCTAGGATGACAAGAGCAGATATATTAGTGGTACAAACACTGATCAATCAAAATAAAATGAACGTAAACTAAATAAAATACATACTTTTATCTCAGGAGACAGTTTCTTCTTAGAGATGATCAAAAATATGCTGTTTGGTACAATTAAGGTAACCTTCTATTTAGGTATGGTTTCCGCACTTAGTCCTATGTGGGCCATGGCGGCCATAACCTTAGGTGGGCTCATTCCAACCAGCCCACCTCTCTCCAAAAACAGATTAGGCCTCTTAGGTTTTTCAGGGTATCAGTAAGGGAGTTTAGGGATCCCAAGGTTCGTGTACGTATTTCAGTTACGCCTGTGCAGTCTAGGAGCACATGTACTTTAAGGTAACCTTTGTATAGGCAGACCAGCCCAATGTTCTCTAAAAACAGAGCAGGCCTCTCAGGTTTTTCAGCATCCGTAAAGGAATTTGGGTATCCTAGGGTTTGACACCTGTGCACTCAAAGAGTTTATGTGCAATAGTCTTCTCCTTCTCATAGTTTAAACTAGTAAAAAGAGTGATAAATAGTGATTGGAGTAGGTACATTGAATTGGGGTCATTGATCCGAAATATATTTATTAATATGGTCATTCCTCCAGAATTGGATTGATAGATAGAATTGAATTACAATAGATGAATTTTTTAATGACAAATCCATATGATTATTTATAAACAATGATTTTAAACATGATTTAATTCTATTTTATTCCGATTTTGATTACATTATTAGACTAATTATTAAATTATTACTGACATTGTATTATTGACTAATTATTAACTTACTTTTGACATTGTTTACCACTGAATGAATTTACAAATTGAATGGTTTATATTTTTACTGTCTATTTTAATCATTTGAAAATAAGTTAAATATTTCTTTTTGTTTTTTTAATTATTTCATAATTAATTCTACTATAAAAATTTTGCATGCCTCACGGTAGAATGTATTGGTTCCTTCTTTTACTTAACATCATATTTTTGTACCTACATTCTTAGTAAATAAATTATTTCAAGATTTGTCAACGGGCAATTAAGCTCAGCATAATAGGTGGTAAGCAAATAGCTTTTTCCTAGCATATTAATGGCAAAACTAGTTAAATTCCATGCCTGGCTAAGTATTCGGACAATGGTGCTGTCACATGGCAATGCTGACAACTGATGCTGGCATTAGGTCTCTATGGGAGCAGGTAACAGGGCACATGATGCAGGATGGAAGGTGGGACAGATAGCATCCTTTACACAGTAATTCTATTGCCTGTTTAATGACTGACAATCACTGAACGCTTAGCCTTTCTGGTCTCAAATCCACATTCTATCAATAAACACAAGATTACTGTTTCATGAACAAAAGCGTGACTTTGTAAAGCCCTTTGGTCGCGTTAGAGACACCATGCTACAGTCCATAACTTATATTAGCATAATATGTTAGGAAAAAAACAACCAGTCTGAAATGGATGAGAGATGGACACGCCGCACGAATGCACCGGATGAATGGGCAAAGATGTAACTCACTGGACGCCTGAGAGAGAACACGTCGTCGAGATCGACCGCGGCGAAGGTGTTCGCGGGGCAAACTTAGCTAGAGCTCGTCGACCGGTTTAAAAGAAGAAGTAAGGCCTTTTTCCAGCAGTAGAATACAAGAGGCGTTTAAAAAAAGTGCAGGTACTTACTGGCACATCAGTTAACTTCTCATATTATTTCCTGCAGGTTCTAGTCAGCAACCACAAGCGAACATTCCCCACTGAACATATCACGCAGAGATTGGTTTTTAATTTCCCTATTTTGAAACACTGCGGAGTTCTATTATTTGGTTTTCCTAACGACCACTTCTCGTTGAGTTTTCCAAACACAAACTTTGTAAACTTTTCCTTCGTGGATAACAAACAAAAAAACAATTCGTAGGCCGGTGCAAGCCTAGGGAATAGAGAGCAAGCCGACCAAGCCGTTCGATAGTTGTGTACCAACGCTACCACGAGCTCATGACGCGCGCGATCCATTTTACGACCCAAATTTAAACTTTTAAAGAGATGGAATTATATAGGTTATATAGCTCCATCCCTCTTTCCCGCTCACACGACTGACATTTTATCGCGTCATGGTAAGTTTGGTTCAATAATGTCCAGTTCAGGCAACATGAAAAAAATATATCACATAAAATTTCTTGAAGAAGTAAATTTACCCAGTATTTTACGGGTAATTATTATAATTATAACTACAATGTTATTCATATTCAGTACCTACCTAACGATAATAAATAAAACAGTAAACACAAGCGAGCGAAAATTGTAAACAACGGTCAGGGTTGCCAACCTTGAAATTTTTGTTTCTCTTACATTTAAGTCTCATATTTTGTCTTTCAAATTTCGTACATTTATCAAGCATTTAATTTAAATACGAGAAACGGATTGAATATTTATTCGGATAAAGTAGACTATACTAATGATAGAAATATATTAGTTATTGCTTTATTTGAAAATTTTTAATTTATTTTATCCATTTAACACTTTAAACTTTCACTAAGAAAAAAATAATTCGGCACATCACAAGGTAGCAAGGCACACACACAATATGTAGGGATTTTAATGTTCTTTGTAAAGAATTCTCTTTTGACCCGTTTACTATTATAACCTATTCGGCACGCACTCAGCTGAATGCGGACTTTTTCAAAAGTGCACAGTGCTAATTTTAATTAAGGGATGTTTAATTATGTTCTTTTTTATCGTGCTTATTAGTGATCGTAAGTTTTCTATTAATTTACCGGTTTCTACCCGTGAGAACCTGTAATTGGCTCAATGCCTCTTACACTATTGTTATTCTTTTGTTATAGCTGTTGGTTCTCCTATGAGTAAATAAATAAATAAACACAAACAAAAAATATAATTAAAAATCTTAAATTGTGTGCCTCAAGGTTGCGCTAAAATTGGTATAGTTCAGCATGAATGCCGCCGGACAACTAGTGCCTGACGCTGGTTTTCAACTGAACCTGAGGACGTACTACATATTTTATTAATCTCTAATATCGGTTGCGAAATTCGATATTATTATTTAAAAAAAATTTTTTTAGTAAATTCAATGTAATCAATGCGTAAAATCCCTTTTTCATTTTAAAAAGTTGTTCACAATGACAAAATATCAGATATTTTGTTATTGCGAAATTTCATATGACAAAATCTCGTACATAATAGTACTAGCCTGATAGTGTCCCCTCGCCTCGGACTTCGTACCGGAAAGGCGCAATCAAGAAATCTCTTATTTGTACGAAAAATCTCGTAAGTTTGGCAACCCTGACAACAATTCTATCAATGTCAATCTCACTGTAAATGTCAGTCAGCAGCATAGTTTTTTTTTTTTAAATGTTTGTCTTTGGTTTGGATATTAAGTCTTTTAGCATAATCTTCATTTAATTGAATTTGAATAAAATTGGTTATCATGTTAAATAGAAGCCTCTTCATCGAAACATTGAAATTTTACGGCATTATTTTGAGCATAACGAGTAAAATAAGATTCACGTAAACATAAAATGACTTATGTACGAAACGTCAAGAATACAATCTTAATTCATTAAATCACTTTTTGTGTTATTATGTAACAATTTGTCTTATTTTACTTATACCTACTGTGGTCCCGTGGATGTCTAGTCTGAAAATAATGATTATTATATTATATAATTATTAAAACTTACAAGTAGGTACAGCACAGGTCGTCTCTTATAAATTACTTACAATCTATAGGTACTTATTACCAGAGGTCGGAATTAGGTAGAGTTATTTATGTACCTACTTAGACTGATTTCATACAGCGAAAGAATAAAGTGTATGTGCCTCAAATCCCGAGATTAATTTTAAAGAGCAGATTTTATGACACAATCAGAAATATAGCTGATTTTTTTCCTACATTATTGACGAGAAGGAAGGGAGTGGCCAAGATACGGCCAGAGGTTGACAATGCTAGATTATTGTTTATACTAAAAAATCTTAATAATTACTAGAAATAATTATTAAAATAATAGAACATCAGTTAAAGTTCGGAAAAATAATATAACAACAAGTATATTCATTAATCTGTGTTTCCTTGGTTCCTGCAACCACTTTGAAGTTTTTTTTTTCCTTTATTTCTTGACCATGGATGCAAAGTCCTTCAGGCGGAATAATAAAAGTAAAGATTGCATAGAATTTTCAATTTAATAATCAACCAGAACATATTTTGGGCAAGCCACAATTATGGCGGTAAGTCCCCTCTTTGAGGCGTGGTTGGAAAGACCTCACGGCGTCCTCACATTCCGCATGACGCAGGTCCTCACCGGACACGGTAAGTTCGGGAGGTTCCTGCACCGGATTCGTGCGGAAACGACGCCCTGGGTGTCGCCACTGTGCGGCCCACCCGGAGGACACGGTAGAGCACACGGTGGAGGTGTGCCCCGCTTGGGCAGAGCAACGCCGTGTCCTCGTGGGGGCAATCGGCGGCGGCGATCTCTCGCGCCGGGCCTTGGTTCAGGCCATGCTCCGGAGCGAGGAGGAGTGGCAGGCGGTCGCCTCCTTCTGCGAAGCAGTAATGCTAGCTAAGGAGGCGGCCGATCGCGTGAGGCAACGGTCCTTACGCTCCAACCGCCGCCGGGATTCCGATCCCGATTTCCGGCCACCGTAGGCGCGGGCTTGCAGACGGCGAGCAATGGGTGGCTCGCCGTTTGACCGTCCGGTAACCGTCCGGACCGAGCCCAAGTCGTCGACGGCGCGTTTTTGTTCTACGCGCGCCTCAAGGAAATGTCAGCAAATCGGAGGCGCCCAGCAGGGTCGAAGCCTACTGGGGCCACGGGTAGTGTGAAAGCGGAATCCGGGGCCCTGGGACGAAGGCAACGAAGGAACAGGAGTGAACAGGTTTTTAGTCAGTAAGAGTCTGACACTATCTCCCGTTCCGCCCAAGAGCGGGGATGTCATTAGGATGATTTTCCCACCCAATAAAAAAAAAAAAACCCAGAACATTTTTTTTAACATCGTTTATTATATCAATATTATGCATTAAATCAATTGATAAAAATGCATCCGAAATACAATTATTTTGCTTATATTATTGAAAAAATATTAATTAAGTCGTTTAAAATGTTTGGGTATTTTTGGCGGGATTTCTTGAGTGAAGTTCAGTGGCTGTATGGTCTTAAGACCTTAGCCTACCCAAATGGGGCGAAAAGTGGCGGCATAAAGTGTTACATTTTGCCGCGTAACATTTGAATTGCGACTATTTGCTTCAGTTTGTGACTATTTGCTATTATTACTATTCGCTTTCATAATGAACTCTACACTTGCTTTTCCCGACGACCGCAGTCTACCTCTGGAGTCTGAATCTGATATGTACGACAATGACCCCGGCCGCTCTATCTCGGAATCTGTTTCTAATTTCTTGACTCCAGCATCCGACAAATGGTCACCGACTCTGTGCACCATATTTCGACGAGCAGAAGTCAACACTGTGTTGATTGTGTTCTTGATATTACTCGAATAAGACGACATTCTTTAGAAGTTACTGAAATCCGTGATCTACAAGAATGGATTCATCCATGGCAGGTAAGAACTATTTAATTTGTGCCAATACTTATTTACAAAAATAAAAATATGTAAATAAAAAACTAAGTAACTACTTGTTGACGAATAAATAAGCTCATACTTAGAAGTCAGTTACATAGTGTTTTTAGACGCTGTACTGATTTTAAACGACGGAAAAAAAAGATTATCCAAATTAATAAAAAAATGTTTGTTTAATTTGCTCTGCTACAGCCGCCATTTTGAATCTAGCAATATAAAAATTAAAACTGATTTAACTCATATCCTCCAACTTTTAGGTAAACCTGTAGGTAACAGGTTTGTAGCGACATCTATGGCGTCATATAAGAACTAATCCTGCATCGCGCAATCAAGTTCTCCGCGCGATTAGAACATAAATAGAACAGCCCGAAATCATCTATCGGGCAGCTGCCTACTAGACATAACACCCGTTTGGTCGGAGGATCCTTCCTTTTCAACGCAGATTTGCGGGGCTTTACACTCTGTTCCACTTACCCCTAAAGGTTTATTATTTCATAAACTATGAATTGAAGTTGTCTTAATATATGTCCACTGTTGGCCAAAGTTCGTATAAATAGTGGGCCATACCCTTTCTTTAACCTCACCTCATTTGACGTAGAGAGATCTTTTTCAATGAAAAATATTAATCAAAATTGTATGTTAATTATCTTTGTTTTGTTTGTCTTATCTACCTCTGAGTTTTTTATTATTATTTATTTGTAATGTTGTTGGCCACATGGGATTTCGAAAGAGAAATTAGATCCCGGGAAGATCCATATTAATATCAATATTTCGATGCAAGTACATGTATAACTGTACCTAATTCCGACCTCTACATTACTTATCATTCCTCAGGTACATTATTATAAAACAAATTTACCCACCACGTCTGTCTGTCTGTATGTTTTTCAGGGTTCCTTACCTGAAGGGTAAAAACGGGACCCTATTACTAAAATTCCACTGTCTATTTGTCTGTCACCAGGCTGTTTCTCATTAACCGTGATAACTAGACAGTTTAAATTTTCACTGATGTAGTTCTGTTGCCGGTATAGCAACGCTTTTGGAAAGTGTGCTCGGGAATTGCATGACATGATTCCGTACTTTTCTAGCATCGAAAAACCAGACGTACCGCGAATATCCACCCTTAAGTTGTTGAAACCTCTATGGTCCAGACTAAACATTTCGACTGGAACAATTTGCCTGCTGCGGTCTTCCCGTCCGATTATAATTTGGGTGTCTACAAGGCTAGAGTGAATAGGTTTCTCATAAACAAGTGCGCCTCATCACCGACGATTGCATCACTACTTACCATCAGGCGGGATTGCAGTCAAGCCTAGTTTATATTATTAAAAAAAATCTACTACAAACAGAATATTGTATTTTAATACTCTACTCCAGGGCTTTGAATAACGTTACTTTCATCGTAAAGTTACGAAAGTAACGTCAACAGATATTTTTACACCAAAACTACGCAGACAAATATCACACTTGTGAGACTTGCGGGGTTACCATGACGTTTCAAGTAAGATTGTTTCATTCTTATTTCAGTGTGAGTAAGAGACAGAGCTATACAGGTTGTCTAGCGCCATCTCTTACCCACACTGGAAATAGAATGAAACAATCTTACTTTAAACGTCATGGTACAAGTCTTGGTGGCTAGTATGATGCCTGAGTAACAGATTTTAAGCGCCAAAAGTAAGTAATTATGGCATACTGAAAGTTTCTGGATTCTGATAAACTAGACCAGATATAAGACTTACGACACATTTATTGTTTTTCAAAATATATTCCCTCGCAAATAATTCATTTTTGCATTCGCTGAAACCACTGTGCAAAGCAGCTGGACCAGTCTTCTTTAGATACCTCTTCAATGGCTTTATGGAATACATTCACCGTCGATTCAGAGCTTATAAAACGTGTGCCTCTAAGTTATTTTTAGAAATAAAGAGAAGTCGCACGGTGCGAGGTCCGGGCTGTAATACGGATGCGTCATAATTTCCACATTTGAAGCCTTCAAATAGGCTTCTGTTACATTAGCGGAATGTGAGGATGCGTTATCCTGGTGGAGGAGTCCATTGCTTCGAGGACGCTTTTCGCGAACTTTTTCTAAGACTCTGGACAAGTAAGTGTTGACGTACCAATCTGCAGTCACTTTCCTGTGTTTGATCTTCAAGCGCTACTGTAATGTAATGTCTTGATTTGCCGAAAGTAGAAGCAACCATATTTTCCCAACACTTCGACTTTTCTTAACTTTCGTCGGCATATTTTCAAAAGGAAAGACCCACTCTGCCGACTGGCTTTTTCTTTCAGGTTCAAAGCAGTACACCCAGGTTATTGAACCCCAAGGTGACTGTTCAACTTATTGAACTGTCTAAAACACTTTTAAATTGTCGCAAAGTCTGTCAGTTAGTAAAATAACGCTAACTAACACATTCCAAAGAAACTCCATTCAAAAAAATAATCGAAATATAGAAATTAACTTAGCCACTGGCAACTAAGAGATGACCAGTCTCAACTGACAGCGTCCGTTCATACACATTGGGCGTATAGCATAGTCGGCCTTATAATGTTCCCACTGTTGGGACTCAGACCTCCTCTCTAGGAGAGGGAATGGGCCGTAATCCACCACGCGGGCCCAGTGCGGATTGGAGAATGTCACATGTTTTCGAATTTTTGGTTCTAGGACATGCCGGTTCCTCACGATGTTTTCCTTCACCGTTTTGAGATGGCGCGTATATCAGCACCATTCAGCTCAACCGTTTTGAAAGAAACCGAAAGCGCCACCATCAGTGAGACATTTGAGTGAGCATGACAAGCTCTCAACTGCTAAAATCGTTAGTTATGTATCTACATCTACATAATATAAAACAAAGTACAGTCAAACGGGGTGAATAGGAACTCAGGGGTGAATAGGAACGAAAGATTGAAGATTTTCGCGTTATTTGAAAAAAAAAAAAAACATTTAAGTACTCCTACTTATTCATTAATTGCAATAAAACGAACGCTTTGATAGAAATTTATAATATAAATATATATCAAAGTGTAAAACCTAATTAAAGTTTTGTTTCTATTCACCCATACGTTCCTATTCACCCCGTTTGACGGTAGCGTTTTGTGTCTGTCTTTCTGTTTATTCACTAACACGCAAAATATCTACAATAATCATTTTTTTACAAGAAATGAAAGGCTTATTTGCTTTTTTTTTCTTTATTGATCATTTTAATTTATTAAATACATTTTTAAATATTTCTTAAAAACAATTAAAAAATTATTTAAAAATATAAAAAGGTATCCCATCGGTATTGGAAACAGAATCCAAGGTACCGGCTGTCAGGGCTCCAGAGAAAGGAACCTCCTAACTATACGAGCCGTATCCAGAAGTACCGCTTTCTGAATCAAGCGGTACTATTGGACACTGCTCGTATAAAAATTATGTAATAGTTTTTTTACCTATGATATTGCCGTTTTTTAAAACTGTTTGCTTTGAAGTGCATTTGCGTTTTTTTTATTACCTTTCAAGTCCTTATAGACTGCGATATTACAGAAAATACAAAATACAAAGAAACTAATAAATACATAATTTCGAAAACAAAAAAAAATAACGTACCTTTTATATAAAGTTTATTTAAACTTATAATTCCAAGTCAATCCAAAGATATAACACTTCAAAGCAACCCGTTTTCAAAAAACGGCAATTTCATAGTCTTATTAATACTGAAATTCACGACACGTATGTTCACGTGTCGTCGCTTTTTCTATTGGTCAACATTTTGTTAATACTAACATATTGCTAGCGACTTCGTTCGCGACAATGTTTTCATAAAAACTTTGAACACCCCTTACCAATGGTGGATTAGTCATATAGTAACAGTAGCAAATGCTACAGGCTCTGCGCATTCGGGGGCCCCGCGTGTTCGAGAATCCTGCACTTAAACGCAAAAAAAATCTACTCGACTCTCTACTACTCGTATATAAATATATCGAAATCCGAATACAGCTGATTATTATTACATTCGATTGTCAATCTCTTAGATTTCCCTCATTAACTTACTTCTTCTTCTTTTCGATTCGATGGTAAACTCGTCAAACTGTTTGGGCCCAATAGGTGGCTACATTAATTGTAGCATCGGTAGCACACATCAAATCCTCCAAAGTGCAGGAATACGGTCACTTGGGGCATTCCGACATGTGGCTCACTTAACGTACTTTCTACGTACCTTACCCAATCCTAAAATCCACGGGATTATTGGTGATTGAGTTAAGAATGTGAAGTATTTAATAGGTATACACAGGGGCCCCTTGGTCGAATTTGCTACAGGCCCCGCGTTGGGTTAATCCGCCACTGCCCCTTACCCGTATTCTGAGAGTAGTTTTGAAAAGCTAATTATAACAGTCTTTAGAGTTCGTGGTTTTGTGTCGAGTTTTTAGTTAAGGAATAAGATTCTCCCGCACAACCTTTCAACACGTCTTATAGGGTCAGTTTTGAAAAACGAACAATGACAACCATTTTATGCACTCTGGTTTTTATTTATACTAAGTTTCAGGTATATGGCTTCAAGATATAAAATTATGGACACAAACGAATTTCCTCGTTTTTATCCTCTTAATAGTTGTACTTTCAAAAACCTCTTCTTAGTAATCCTACATTATAAAAGGAAGTTTTGTGAGAAATTTCTCATTCCTATTCCTCGTAGTTTATCAACGCACATTCGAACGTTGAAATGTCAGTCAGTCAGTTTCTCCTTCTATATATTCAGATAATTTTTTATTGCTTCCCTTTTTTGTGAACCCGAAGGTGACTGTTCAATGTACTGGACTGCCTAAAACACTTTGCACATATTTCACATTGGTACTGCTTTTCATCACTGTGTATAAGAATGTGATTTGCCAAATTAGCTTTTCTATTAAAACTACGCTGACATATTTCGCATTTGTGAGGTTTTTCACCAGTGTGTGTTATAACATGTTTTTTTAAAACACACGAAGAACTGAAACTACGCTGACATACATCACATTTGTAAGGTTTCTTGCCAGTATGTTGACACATATGAAAATTCAAAGAATGTTTTTGTGTGAAACTACGTTGACATACAACACATTGGTAAGGTTTTTCACCCGTGTGTGTAAACATGTGATTTTTTAAGATCCACTTAGTATTAAAACTACGCTGACATACGTCACATTCAAAAGGCTTTTCACCAGTGTGAGTAAGAACATGATGCTTTAAATGTGATTCGTGTCGAAAACTTCTCTGACATTGTTTGCATTCATAAGGTTTTTCACCAGTGTGTACACGAATATGACTATTTAAATTTCTTTTCAAACGAAAACTACGCTGGCAAACATTACACTTGTGTGGTTTTTCACCAGTATGTATAAGGACATGAGTAACTAATGAATATTTAATTTTAAAACTACGTTGGCAAAAGTTACATGTGTAAGGTTTTTCACTAGTGTGTGTCAACATATGATTTTTTAAACTCCAACTAGTATTAAAACTACGCTGACATGCGTCACATTTATAAGGTTTTTCACCAGTATGAGTAAATATATGATGTTTCAAATTTGATTTATAGCGAAAACATTTTTGACATTGTTTACATTTATAAGGTTTTTCACCAGTGTGTACAAAAATATGACTATTTAGGGATCTCTTTGTACGAAAACTACGCTGACATATATCACAATTGTATGTTTTTTCACTAGTACTTTTTCGAATAGGGTTTTGTAAATTACACATTCTGGTAGGTTCTTTGAATTTAGTGACTGGTTTGGACGTACGATTTCGCGTTGTCGGGATAACTTTCAAGCCTGGTACTCGATTTTTCTTTTCCTGTGTTGTAATTGTATCTTCCAGGTTTGCTCTTCGTGCACCTAGTGCAGGTTTCTTCACGACAGGCGTTCCTGCGATTACAAACAAGTAAGTACAACACACAGTACAGATTATCTGATGGTACTTAAGAACACTGAGCTAATTCGAATCCTGAAACCCGACGTACCGTAAGTTTAGTATTTTTTTTAATTAGATCTTGTATTTTCCTAGCACCGAACTTGACAAGTTAATTTACAAATACTATCATCTATTTGTGTACATGAAATTTTGCACAAGGCTTCTTTTAATGACGTAGGCGAGCACTAAGGGGTTTTTGGAAATTCAACCTCTAAGGGGGTGAAAAGGAGAAATTCGTTTGTTGTTACATACAAACGAATTTCTTCTGTTCACCGTCATTCCGATTCCAATATACTTCAAAGTTAGCACAAATAGTAACCTAAGTAAATAATAAAATTTGTCATTATTCGTTTTCACAATAACGCCTAATAGAACAATTTAGGGGAAAGTTCTTATTTTAGTACGTCAAAATTAATAATAAATACTACCATTTTTATTTTTTCAAAACAACCCTCAAAATACGGTTTAAGAGGTGTTTAAGTTTTTTCAAAACTTTCTCGTAATCGAAGTCACTGGCAAAGTGACTTTATCACTTAATTCGACAAAATGTTGTGAACATTAATCATTAATCTATTTCGAGATTTCAGAGTTGCTCTCGCAGTGAAAGTTGTTCTATTTTTGTGTACTCCTATCAAGAGGGGCAACAACCCGTAATCCACCACGCGGCTCAGTGCGGGTTGGAGATTTGCGATCGCGTTAATGTAAACGTTCGCTTATGTCAATCGTATAGAAAATAGGACTCCATTATTGTAATTAGACAACGCTAATACAGTTTTAGTACCAATTGACTTTCAGGGTGTATCTACATCTTGCGAATGCGCTTCTAGCGACCCGGTCGCGAGCTGCGTGCGTGCATTCACCGAGTGCAGACGATGCAAGAGACCCGCGCGCTACACATACTTCCTCCCGCCCGCAGATATACAGTAAGAAAGCATAAGGAACTGCAAGCAGAATGTATGCCGCGCGCGTTCTGTGTGAAAATCTTGCCTGAGTCAAGCTAAATAAATAAAAATAATTTATTTCAGGCAACTAATAGCACCCATACAACAATCACAAAACAAAACACATACACATGAAGAAAATATTACACTATCCAACATAGCCAGCAACATGTCTGCTACAGCAATGTCCGATATAAGGGCAATCAAATCTGCTGGCAATCATCCCCAGAACTGTATTGGAGCTGCCCCGCACCCTGCGCATCAAGGATGCGCACCGCTTGCGCATTGTGGTGTCAAAACAGTCGGTGCGCGCTTCCGCAAACATGCCTGAAGCACTACAGAAGCGGGGCAGCCCCAACGCCGCCCTGAACGCGTTGTTGTATTGGATACGGAGGGCACTGTAAACTGTTTACGTGTAGGAAACCCATAGGCTGCACGTGTACAATGAAGTGCAAAAAGCTTTATAAAGTGTGATCTTGACCTCATTTTGAACACCGTGCAAACCTACGGGCTATCATATTTGCTCTTTTAGACAGCACTTCGCTCCCTTTCGATGTCGACATGCTAAAGAGGCGCAACAAACAATTGCAGTTACTGAGCGCGTGCAGTGCATAAGTAGCTTACTTGCTTGTCGCTAGCAGCGCATTCGCCAGAAGTGGGCAAACCCTTACATTAACGCGATCGAGTACATTAAAATACCAATGTACCAAGGCCTATGATCATACCCGCACGTCAGTTGCGTGTACTGCGCATTTAAATAACATTATCAATAAGATTGTATATATTCGATCACTAAAAATGTTACTTCAATAATACCGCTCCCCCTGCCCCCACCTTTCCTTCTTTCTTGTGAACTCGAAGGTGACCATTTAACGTACTGGCTTGACTAAAAAACTTTGCACATATTTCACATTGGTACCGTTTTTTATCATTATGTATTAAACTATGATTTTCTAAATTAGCTTTTCTACTAAAACTACGCTGACATATTTCACATTTGTAAGGTTTTTCACCAGTGTGTGTTAATAGATGATGTTTTAAAATCCACCTTGTTTTAAAACTGCGCTGACATTGATCACATTTGTGAGGTTTTTCACCGGTGTGTACACGATAATGTGTTTGTAAATTGGATTTAGTAGTAAATCCACGTTGACATATATCACATACGTTAGGTTTTTCAGAAGTGTGAGTAAGAGCATGATGTTTCAAATGTGTAATTTGTCGAAAACTTCTTTGACATTGTTTACATTTGTAAGGTTTTTCACCAGTGTGTACACGAATATGACTATATAAGGATCTCTTCAAACGAAAATTTTGCTGACAAATATCACATTTGTATGGTTTTTCACCAGTGTGTATAAGAATATGACTTTCTAATAAATATCTTATTCTAAAACTACGCTGACAAACGTTACATGTATAAGGTTTTTCACCAGTGTGTTTTCCAATATGTTTTTTTAAATTACTTTTTTTAGTAGTTCGACTGACTTTAGTAACAGGTTTGGACGTACGATTTCGCGTTGTCGGGACTACTTTCGAACCTGCAAGTTGTTTTTTCTTTTGCTGGGTTGTAACTGTATCTTCTAGGTCTGCTCTTCGCTTGTCTAGTGTTGGTTTCTTCGTGACGGGAGCCCCTGCGATCAAAAACAAGTACAACTTAAACGATTGCAGGCGCGTTGTTAGTTAGGGAAAGGTTTTCTATCTCACTCAATTAAATTATTTGGTAGAAATTGGTTGTATATTTTTTTATTTTTCAAGTATTTTTCAGGTTGGACTCACAGGTACTAAAAGATGTTGATATTTTTCATAGTATTTATTACTTTATTGTAAATAACTTTTTTTTTCTGTTTGAAGTATCTGTTATTTGTTTATTGTGCACACCTACCACAGTGTTGTCTTTTTTAACCCAAAGGTTAACTGGTAGAGAATGCTTTGTTGCATTAAGTCCGCCTATTTACTACTACTGTACATGAAGTTTAAATAAATAAATACAGGGCCTGGCACGAGAGATAGCCGATGCCGATCGCTTTCACAAGGATACGGCAGTGCTCCGCCCAAGCGGGGTTAACCTACACCGTATGCTCCACCGTGTTCTCCGAACGATACCCACAATCGTGATACCTTGGTGTTTCTTTTGCTTGAATCCGAAACTGGAACCTCCCGAACTTGCCACATGCCATCCAATGAGCACCTGCGTAATGTGGAAAAGGAGGACGCCTCTCCAGACACTTTTCAAAGAGGGGGTGGGAGGGGGACCGCCGTGATTGTGGCGTGTCCGGCGCGAGGGAGCTAGACATAAGAGTAGGCATTTGCACTTGCAGAAATAAGTGTGAGAGTAACTTCACATAATAAATTATAACATAATAAATTTCCTACTACTTATTGTTTTATTTCCTCTCTCCTAAAGATGAGGCCTGAGTCCCAGCAGTGGAAACATTAAAAGGCTGATTATGCTTTATTACAACAAACTGCAATTATATATCCATCTTTTCTTTGGCATCCCTCTCTCCCTCTCCACCCATCCACGTGTATACTCATAACTCTTTCAGCAACATGCGTTTCATCTCTCCTCTTCACATGACCATACCAAGACAAACGATTTCCTTTCAACTTTTCAGTCACTGGCGCCACTTTCAGACTACGTAAAAAAAAGTCAAAATATTTTGAAATATCGGTTTATTGTCATTTTTAATGTAAGTAGTTATAATTAAAATATCAAATGACTTATAAATAATTTTAAAATGTTGAACTTTAATAGAACTTAGAGATCAATGAAGAGATTTTATGAAGGACAGCACGTTTGACATCTGTCAGGCGTGTCACCTGTTGTTCTCGTCTAGCTTACAGAGAATACTTGTATTAGTACAACCTCGTAGCCAGGATTCATAATCATCATTTCAGCCGAAAAGTCCACTCCTGGATATAGTCCTTCCCAAGTGTCGCCACAACGACCGATTACGAGTGTCTCGTATTCATTGGATTCTCGCGGCCCTCACTAGGTCATCGGTCCACCTTGTGGAAGGCCTACCAACGCTGCGTCTTCCGGTACGTAGTCGCAACTTCAGAAACTTTCTTCCCCATCGAGCATCTGTTCTGCGAGTAATGTGCCCTGCCCACTGCCACTTAACTTTAGCGATTCTTCGGGCTATGTCGGTAACCTTGGTTCTCCTACGGATATCCTCATTTCTGATGTGATCGCGCAAGGAAATTCCGATCATAGCCCTTTCCATTCCCTTTGAGTTACTCTAAGCTTTCTGATGAGGCCCATTGTATGCGACTACGTTTACGGTCGCGCACGTTCTATATGGTGTTCGGACGTAAAGAATAGCACCATCCCATCTCTTCCCGTGAGTTTCGTAAGATTATCTATCATCAACTTGCTCTCTAGCTGTGGATATGTTAAGTAATTTGATGGAATTGTAGAAGTGGGTCCAACTGCAAACTTTCAAATTGTTTTCAAGGCAATCTTGCTGAAAACCTTTGTATATGTCAGAAAGATTGATATTCGCAGGGAGATTCAACTTATTCGGTGAGTTCTTCAGGTTGTGACGAGATTTAACTGGATTACTTAAATAGCTCATAAAGTATTTTTTTATTCTTCCATTGTAATCTTCTGAAAAGGCGTTTGAAGGCTTATGTCTTCCTCGCGGATCAGGCGCAGCAGTATTCACAGATGGATTAAAATTCATTGCTTCAAAATTTCCTTTTAACACCGACAATACTGCTTCGTCGTTAGTGTACCCTAATGTATGTAAAAAAAATATTTTGCACACTTGATGGTCGTTCATTTTCCACTTCAGAGTGTTTTGACGACGAGAAGACCCTGGAGTCGTTTTGAAAACCGTTCTGTTCTTCTCTACGTGTCTCGATAAAAAATCGCGCCGCCCCTGTCGATCTAGACTCCAATATTGATTCCAAATTGCTTTTCTTAGGTCTTCTGGTATCTTATTCACACACTTCCTTCTACAATTGCAAGATGACAACAAGGGATGTTTCCTTTTTTGGTTTTCTGTCATTATAGCAGGGTCTCTGGTTCTCTTTTGCTTTGATACCATTTCTATGGCAGGTTCCCTGGCTCTTTTCTTGTTTAGTACCATTTCTTTTTCATGAGCGCTGGTTTGAGCAACAATAAGTTGTTTAGCCACACTGTTTTCAGCGGGCAAAATGTTATGATCTCTTATACTTTCGGTAAAAGATACAGCTGGGTCACTAACCTCGGAGATATCTGCCTCATGGTCGCAAACCATATCAAGATCTGGAGGATTCTGGTGGTCGATGGTACTTATGCCTGCTGGCAACAAATTGTCACTGTTAGGGTCAATGATTGGGATCCAAAGCAAAATTTATCCTAAGATATTTAGAGCAATGGTAGCAGAGTGGTAATGGCCCCGGTTTACGAGTTGTAGGTCGTGGGTTCAAACCCAGCCAAGCGCATTAATTTGTGTAATTTATTTCATCACCACTGCTCTAGAAACGGTAAAGGAAAACATCGTGAGGAAACCGGCATGTCCCAGAACCAAAAATTCGAAGACATGTGACATTCACCAATCCGCACTGGGTCCGCGTGGTGGATTACGGCCCATTCCCTCTCCTAGAGAGGAGGCCTGAGTCCCAGTAGTGGAAACATTAAAAGGCTGATTTATGCTATTATATATATTTAGATGGTTTTTATGACTCTGAATGCCACAAAAGCCCAGCGAGGTTCTCACCGCAATAAAGACGATACCACCATATACATATACAGCTCACTTGTACGAAATATCATACGTCCTTTTCACATCCTAGACCTACGTGAACGCGGTAAAATCCTATAATCATTTGTTTGTGATGGCAAAACACTGCAACTTTAACGTATTTTAACCGACTTCAAAAAGGAGGTTCTATGTTCGTCTGAATGTATTTTTTTTTTAATTTATATAATGCAGTGCTTGACTACGATCCCACCTGATGGTAAGCAGAGATGCAATCGTTGATGGTGAGGCGCACTAGTTCATTAAGAGCCTATTCACCCTAGCCTTGAAGACACCTAAATTATAGTTCGACGGGAAGACCGCAGCAGCGAAATTGTTCCAGTCCTTCTATGTACGCGATTTATATCGCGTACATCATTCGACGAAGTGAAACGTTTAGTCCGGACCGTTGCAGTTTCAACAACGTAAGGGTGGATACTCGCCGTACGTCGAGTTGTCCGATGGTAGAAAGGAGATGGCGGAATCAAGTCATGCAATTCCCGCGCACACTCTCCAAGATGTAACCTGTAAAATACCGATAGGCTGGCTACCCTACGCCTGTGCTCGAGGCATTTAATGTAAGTTCACCGATTTCTGTGTCAATTATGGACCAATTTTATTTATTTTTATTTTTTATTGAAAGGTTATGTTTTCAAGTTAATACGTCACAAAAAACAAACATATTTGCTATTCTTCGTAACTCAATTCGAGAATTGCACTGTTTTCATAGGCAAGTTTGCACGCAAACCTCGCGCGCGCGAGTTTTTTTATGTAAAAAAAAAATTATAAAGTTTAATTATGTTTAAAATGTGACGTCGTTGCCATTAGGTTATGTGTGTAGAAAAGAGATAGCGGGATGTTTCCACCACGCTCCCACTCTACCTCATACCAACATTTAAAATGCTAATTGCTAGTTCATTTTAGACGTGGGCAAAGTGTGTCCATCTTTGCGATTGGAACATTTGCATCTGAATCATTGAAATGTTCCGGAACAGTGATATGTATCATTTGGAACATCGGCTCAAAACATACTAACGGAACATTTGGAACATCGGCTCAAATGAATCGTGATCTGATAGGTCGCGTCACAGTCACACTGAGACAGAGAAATGTTAGACGATATGTATCATTTGGAACTTTGGAACAACGCGCAACGGCTCAAAAATACAAACACAGACACTGACTGTTATGAATCGTGATCTGTTACGTCGCGTTTTATACACTAACAGTTTTATATACTTAATTGAATTTTGATTTAAGAATAATTTTAAGCATATAATTTTAGTTCTGTACTATTACTTATTCTGTGGTTCAGGTCATTAATTATATTTACACTATTCACGTTTTGATTTGAATTTTAAAAAGTCTGCAGGTCACTCATAGTAAAGAGTGTTTCAGTGTTCCAATTTTTCAAATTATGTTCAAATGATGCATTTAAAAATAAAACATTACTGACGTTCCAATCTTTCGGAACACTAAGTGTTTCGGAACAGTGAGTCGGTTCAGTAGAGTTACACACGCCTACTTCATTTAGTACCCAATCTTGCGGGCAATAGGTAGACTAAACTAACAATATGAAAGGGAAAAAATGTGTGATGTTTCTTTAATCTTTGGAGGTAGGCGGAACAGAGAGTAAAGTCCCGCAAACCTCCGTTGAAAGGGAGGATCTTCCGACCAGACCGGTGATATGTCTGGTGAGCAACTGCGCGATAGATGATTTCGGGCTGTTCTATATGTTCTAATCGCGCGGAGAACTTTAATTGCGCGATGCAGGATTAGTTCTTATGTGACGCCATAGATGTCGCTACAAACTTTGGAAATACCAATGAGCCATAGAACTCTCGACTAACACACAGATGAAACTGATCGCACGAATATTTTGTTACTCCTTCATGCTCAAATAGCTGAACGGATTCAGATGAAATTTGGCATAAGTGAAGACCATATCCTGGATTAGCACATAGGATAGTTTAATCCAGGATGTATATTTCTTTAGCATCAACATCCACACAGTTGAAGCCTCTTGAAAATGCTAATCTAAACTTATAATAAATCTGTCGAAGTGAAAATTCTGTACATTGAAAATGTCAAAAAAATAAATGGCACTGTGTTACTAGACCGACACCGAACCCAAAAATGTGATTGAAAAAATTTTTGTCTGTCTGTCTTTTAGTTCAGGCATCACTCAAAAACTACCGGTTCGAATAGGATGAAACTTGGTATAATTATTCTTTAATATCCTGGGCACCACACTGGGTACTTTTTATCCCGGAAATGTATATACAATAAAAAACAAACTTAATTTTGCGGTTCGATCCCTAGACCTTATTACTGTACCAACCGCAAATAATAAGTTTGTCGTAGGTTACGTCATCCGTAGTAGTTTTCACTAAGGGGCGCTGCACACGGCTATGATACTATAATATTTTATTTTAAGATACGATATCGGATAATAAATAATATTTCACATTTTCGTATCTCAAAAAACCTAATAAAACCATTTTCGACTTCTACGCGGACGAAGTCGCGGGCAAAAGCTAGTTAAGAAATAAATATGACAAACAACTTACCAAGATTTAGCTGTTCCTCTTGCTCAATACAATGCTGTTCAGCGACATTTTGGAGTTCCACTTCTGTCTTATTGCTACCGTCATCACGGTGTTCATCCTTTACGTCCACATTATCGGTACTGTCGTCGCTCGCGTCATTGTCATCAACTCCTAGCTCGTCATCATCAAATTCTAGCTCGTCATTATCATCAGCTCCTCGCTCGTCTTCATCGTCTTCCGAAACTTGCCATTCGTCTAGTATGCTGACGTGTTCTATTGGCGTTGTCGTCAGTCCGCCGAAGAACTCTAACTGGCCTGGGTATGCTAAAGCAGAGTCCGGCTGTAAGAAATTTGATAAAAGAAATCATTAAACCACTAGACACAAACGAAATAAACAAACAAAAAGAAAAAAACGTTACTAGAAATAAACGTTTTATTATTATTATTCACTTTATTTGTTTAATATACCTATAAATTACATTTTTAAATATTTTTTAACAAGATCATATAAAAAAAAAAACATATAAAAATATAAAAAATAGTAATCCGCCGGTGTCGGGAGCAGGGTCCAAGCTACCGGTGGTTAGGGCTCCAGAGACAGGAACCTCCTCACAATGCGAGCCGTCTCGAGGAGTACTGCCTTCTGTATCAGGCCCTTATTATTATTATTATTACTAGACGTACGGTGCGGCGTTGAGCCACCAGTACATGGTGGGCATCCCGCCCATACGTACAAAGCGTTTTGGGAACACATTTACTGTGCGTACAGCTAAGGAGTGGAATTCCCTGCTGGAGTTTGTGTTTTCTGATAGCTACAACCTAGGGGTCTTTAAGTCAAGAGAGAATAGGTTTCTTCTAGGCAAGCGTTTCTTACCATCAGGTGCGATAGTGGTTAAAAGCGAGCCTAGGAACAATAAAAAAAAACCGGGTAAGTGCAAGTTGGACTCGCGCACTGAGGGTTCCGTACAAACTTACCTATGAAAACAGTTCAATTCCCGAATTGAGTTACGAAGATTTTTCCGAATCGCAAATATAGTTTTTTTTTGTGACGTAACTACACAGTTTTCAGATTTTTCCATATACTTGTGCTATGAGACCTTACTTCATGCTAAATTTCAGGATTCTGGGTCAACGGTAAGTATCCTATGAATTCAGATTTCCTTGAGTGTCGAAATATACGTTTTTTATAACTTTAGAATCGTGTGGCAGGAGGTGGGGTGTTGGTAGTTATAAGGGGGGAGGAGGGGGTTGATTCCTCTCCTCTCACCTGGCACCACTCCCATGAAAAGGTAACTCACCGTTTTCGAGAAAAAAGTTTTTTTGTAACCTAACAAAACACTTCAAAATTGCGTAGTCTATAATACGGCCGTTCTAACTTGGCGCCCGTGAACATAGGCTCTGCGAACTTTAGCGCATGTACAGTCGTAAAAAAAACTGTTATTGACGTTATTTTTATAAAACCTAAATACGAATAAAATTTTACTAATGCAGGGACCAAGTATAAATAAAATAAATATTAAAACCCTTTGAGACAGAAAGCTACAAAAATAACTTATAAATGAAAGAAACAAACCTAACACTACACAAAAAACTTAACAATGTATTAATAAAAACCGACGAAAACTTTTGTCACCGCCTGTGCTCAAGACAGAGACAGCGACACGAACACTACACCAGTGCTAACGTGTGACTGAGACACATTACCGCGTCCCGAGCATTGCCGATTATGCACGAAGTTTTACGGAGTAAAGAAAAAGGGATGTCCAATATGCGTGTCTGACGGTGTTGTTTAATCGATTATTTTTCAAATCGATTGAAATCTAATTATAAAAATATATTTTATTAAATTTTATATGGAGGTTTAAAAATATTCTCAAACAGTCGTTATTGTAGTAGTCGTTTATAATTAACTGTTATTTAACTAAATCATATCTTTCAACCAAGAAAATATCATATTATTAGTTTTTTTTATTATTAAAGTCGAAATCTCGTTTACTAACGACAACATATACTATGTTTGTAAATCTATTTCGTTCAATATGTCATATAAACAAAAATCAATAAATTCCAAATCGATAAAAATCGATTGCGATATTTGATTGAATAAAGGGTCGATTGTGTTTACATAGAGTCAATCTCTAGCTTACACCTCCGCCCCGCGCACGTCGCCTCATGCCACCATTTTGTTCCTAAAAAACGTTAGTGCGCAGCCTTCTGCGCAAACTTCAGGGCCGCCAAATTAAAACGGCCGTACTGTACGTCGACTTCAGCTTCAGGGTGGTTTAAAAAAAAAATAACCTCCTTCTAACCTAACCTGTCCAAGTAGGAGTACCCCAATCTCCTAATATTTATCACCATAATTTGTTCCTCTCTGTGGATCCCTTTTTTGCTTTTCACGTCTCTTCTCCACAGATGTTCATAAATTACATCATTCATGTTTATACGAATAATAGAAAACAGATGACACAAGACACAAATGTCATCTTTTTTTTTTTACATTCCATTTAACCGATTTTGTACGATATTTTACACCACAGATAATATATTTAGAGTATTGTAGCAACTGTAGAAAGTTGTCAAAAAACCCATTTTAACGTTCCGTTTTCCCTTTTATTGGATTTGAAGTTAGAAATTTATTTTGTAAGTTTCTCAAAAAATATGCATTACCTTGTAATAAGAGTGGTAGTGTTATAATCGGGGACTCAAGCCCTACCAACTTTGACCCTTTTTAGTCCCCAACTTCTGCCACACGATACTACAGTCAAGCCCTTCCTATCACTCCTCAGTAGCTTCTTTCTTGACATTGGCGACAAATACCCACAAACTGTATTCAACATTGATCATCATACACAAGACTGGAAGTTTTATAAGAAGCGACTTCAGCAATGGGTCATCATCAACAGCATTGGCGAGGATAGACGAAGCTGGAGTGAAGACAGCAGTGTTGTTGAGACATACAAATTGAAATTGGAATCTACCACTGGCAAAAACTTGAGTGTTGATGAATTCCTCACCCTATAGTTGTTGCAGACCATCTGATCAAACAGCTTCTCGGCGTCCAGACACTTCCTCAGCAGTTGGCAGCATTGCTTCAGCTTGGTGACGCAGAACAAACAAGCCCAAAGAGGTCTACCGTCATCAGTTTCAAACTGCAACAGAAAAACAATACAATTAGGGCCAGAATGCAACATAGAAATGCATTATCAATTAATCTGATCTAGATTAGCATAGCATAGTCGGCCTTATAATGCTCCCTAATAGGAGAGGGAATGTAATCCACCAGACAGGCCTTGTGCAGATTGATGAATGTCACATGTCTTCGAATTTTTGGTTCTAGAACATGCTGGTTTCCTCACAATGTTTTCCTTCACCATTTTGAGAGCAGTGGTGATGAAATAAATTACAACACAAGTAATGCGCCTGGCTGGGTTTGAACCCGCACCTACAACTCTTAAGTTGGGGCCGTTACCACTCAGCCACCACTGCTCTGATCAGTTTTTAAAAGGTTTTTTTTTATTTCACCAGGTTTGCACATCCAGAACCAAATAGTCCATCTTGTCAGCTATTCACTCTCCAATGGGAATCAAGGATCTAAATGAGATGGAGTACTCAATTGCAAACACATCACCCTGGCGAATAGGACACGAAAACACTCATCAGACCAATCTAGCGCAGGCAATTAAAGAGTTAACTTGCAATGTATGGTCCATGGAGCTGGTCTGAGGATGGAGTCGGATAGTGGCCATAGGAGCTACTGAGTGTGACAAGATAATCCCATCGTGTTTGTAGTCTTTGGAATGGTCTTGACGAGTATAATGAGATAAAAGCATGTTATGACACAATGTTGGTAATTTTTCATAACAAGCAACAAAATTGGTTGACTTGTTGGTCTAGTGGTCAGTTGACCGAAGGTCTTTATTGCCACCCAAGACAAATGTTTGTGTGTTGAGCATGATCATTTGTTCTGTGTCTGGCCGTTATTTCTCTATAATATGCATGTAATTAGAAATATATTTATATATATAAAAATCAATGCCACTGTTCGTTGTAATTTTATAACTCAAGAACGGGCTCACCTATCCAAACCAAATGTTTAGGCTTTGTTCAGACTATTTGGTAGATAGTTTATGTGAAGTTTGCACAAAATCGGTGGAGCGGTTCTTCATTTATATTAGGCAGTTTGTCGAGTCAGCTAGTTAAGTATGTTTGTCAGTTGTCTAGTACTCATAGATAGATAGATTTATTTATTTGCGTAGAATGTAGGTAATTAATACAATTTGATGTTACAATATTTTGGAATCCTTGTACATTTCACCTGGATGGCATGCAAAATTTACGAACTTATGACTAGGTACTACAATAATTCTATTTCATTACTTGATGCTACATAACATTGTCAATTAAATTGATTTATCATTTAAGAAATCCGATACAGAGTAATAACATTTTTTTACTAATAATTCTTTAAGGTTCTTTTTAAATCTTATTAATGGTTGCTCTTTAATCATTTTTGGTACATGGTTATAAATGATAGGAGCCATACACATAACACTCTTTCTCAATAATGCAGTTTTATATCCGCCTGTGCATAACTTGTCTTCGTATTGCGTTCTTAAACTGGTAGTCCTGTTTCTAGTATCTTTTAAAGTTGGAAATAAGTGATTGTTTGTTTTAACAAAAATGGCTATTTCTAATATATACAGGCAAGGAAATGTTAAAAGATTGTGTTTTTTGAAAACAGGTATGCAGCTGTTGGTCACTTTCAGATTAAAAATAGATCTAATGCAGCGTTTTTGGGCCTTAAAAATATTTTCTCTCTCGCTACAGTTGCCCCAGAATATTATTCCAAACCTCAATACAGAAACAACTAGACTGTGGTATGCTATTAATACTGTCTGAACGTACAACATAGCACAAGCTCTGCTTAGTTTGGGATTAGATGGCATTGTGTGAAAGTTGTGGAATATATTATTATTAATGTTTTTTATTGAAAACATATTTGTGGAAGAAAAAAACGTGTTGCGTCGACCCCAAATAAGACGGGACAAGGAACGGAAGATGATGATGATTGAAAACTTATTTGTCAATAACTTACTGGAAAATCCGTCAGCTTTTCAAATGTTTGCTGCAATTCCTTGTCAGTAATCACATACATGCGAACATTTTCTACTAAACATATCCTGCACATTAGCAGTTTATTCATTTTTATTCAAAAATAACCACATAAAAACACTTAGCTGGCTTATAATAAATACAATTTTGTGTAGTCTTTGATTAATGAGCCTAGGGCACGCACCGTGCGCTAAAACCCATACATATGTGCTATGGTCTGATTATTTATTTAATCTATTTTAGTAAGATTTAATTTAAAATAAATTCAACTTTAAAATAAAAGAGGTTTCTTGATTTGCGGGATTTGCGGTTTCAAAAAATCCGATTGATTCCGATCCGATTTCGAATAAGCTGTCAGAAAGGCTTTTGACAGATGTCAACACAACTTTTTTTTTATTGCTTCGCAAAAGCGTATTTGCTATAGCAATACAAAAGAATTTAGTTTGGTATCCTCATGTATGTACATGCAGCCAGTATATCATATCATCATTCTCGGCAAATTTCAATCGTTGAAACAGGAACGAATGCAAGATCTCTGTTAATTGGAGCTAAGAATCTTTGTATGTTTCTACCTCAGTAAAGCTTGCCAAGAAGGATGACTCTATTTTGCTGCCAAATGCTTCCATCCCCACTCTAATGGAACTTAAAAAAGATATTAGTACTGATGACGAGGCCGTATGGTCTAATATCTTAGCCTAGCCAAATAGGGTGAACGACAAAAAAAAGTAGTGAAGAGTTTTGGCGGGTCTTTTTCTTTCTAGTGAAGTTTAATTTTTGGGTTATTAATGGCTGTTTTAATCGTAAATTGATTCCTAGTGGGTATTGTGATGTAAAATTGGTAGTTTTGTATCCAAAGATTACAGTAATTTGTATCTGAAGTGTCTGCGTAACTATCCATCATGTAGAATCATTGAAACAGGACAGTTAGGTACGATCACGGTAAAATGGAGCAAAGAGTTTGATAGTAGTTTGATTACCTCAGCGAAGTTTAATTTATCACGTAAGAAAACATGAACGCAAGATTTGGCTATATGGTTTGAAAAACTAGCCTTCCCTTAGGGATAAAAAAAAAAAAAAACTATTAACCGATACATAGGAGCAACCAGGGGCGCCGACTCCGTGGGTGCTCGGGGGCTCGAGCACCCATGAGAAATAAAAAGTAAAAAACAAATCAGTAATCGCCTTTTAGTTTATGTATAAATTATAATATTTTTTGGTAATAAAAACTGGTTTCATTTGTATATACTTAATGGTTTCATTTTACTTATATTTTTATCAAACATAATTAGTAATTAAGTACGCATTATGTAAGTAGGATATTTATATATTTGTCGGTGTGCTTTTCTCTTCTCACACTTCGCCACTTTTTCGAGTCATCAAATGAGCATGAGCACCTACGAGGTTTTCTAAAAGCCGGCGCCCCTGGGGACAACGGTTCAGTTATTGGCCATTTCAACTTTGGCGGCTTAAAATAAGCAATAACCTACCGAATAGTACATTCAATACTGCATTAATCTGTAAGCAGTTTTGAATGTACTATTCTGGTAGGAATAAATTAAATTGTATATAGTAAAGTTTTAATAAGTTCATCATCAAAAACTATGCTTAAAAACACACATTTCAATATTTAAATAAATCAGCTTTATGGCGGGTGTGGCGCCTAGTCTGCAACACGATCGACACGTACCGCTGCCGCTTGACTTGGGTTTCGTTGGATAAAAAAATATGTAATAGTAGTTAGCCTGTTATGTCCCACGAAGGCCTTCTCCCTTTGCTAGTCCCTCTGGTAGTCGTTAAGCTCATCTCTCCACCTTTGCCTTAGTCTGCCGCGAGGTCGCCTTGCGTTTAATTCCCATTAAAAGCGGCGTCTTGTGGCGTGCTTCAAACATTTTCATACTTTTGTTCTTATCGCTCGCCGCGCCGCGCTTAGCTACCGCTCACAGCGGCAAGGTCGTGAACGGGCCGTTAGTCTGAAATGCTCCTATCAGAGTGCCTAGTGCGAATTTGTTTTACGTTAAAGCGATCGACACGTTTATGACGTTCAGCGCTCCAATTGGCTCGCTCCGAAGTCTTAACCAATCAGTGAGCCAAATGTGGTAAAAGTTTCGATCGTGTCAACTCATGACCGCTGTGAGCGGCAGCTAAGCACGGGGCGGCGAGCGGTAAGATAAAAATATGAAAATGTTTGAAGCACGCCACGAGACGCCGCTCATAGCGGTTACAGATGCCGCACCGCTCGCCGCGCCGCGCACCGTTGAGACCGAAGTCGTGACTAGGCCGTAATAACAACTCTGCTTTTATTTTAAGTGGCCAAATATCAAATAACTCTGCGCTCTGGTTGGAGCAAGAGTCAGTAACAGACTTTTAATGATTAAAACCACCTGTGTTGTTTCAGTTGGCCTTTGCGATCATTCTTTCGAACCATCCCGCATGCTTGATGAGTCCCCAAAAATGTGGGCTTTCTAGTGTTATAAAAAAGAACTGTATAATACTAGAAAACAGAGAAAACCCTGATGGTTCAAAAATACAACAACGATTTGGGAAAATGTTGAGCTCTTGTCAAAACGATAATAAAAAAAAAACACAATTAACTAATAAAAATCATATTTATTACAATTCAGTTATGGATAATTTCATTTTGAAAATGGAAATAAACTATCGTCTAAAATTAAAATGGCATTAAAAGGTAACATGGTTACTATATTATTATTAAATTGAGAATAGGTTCCTAGTCCAACGAAACTAGCCTATAGGTACAATCAAAAAAACAAAAATATCTAGTCACTAATTAAATAAAAGTCATGTAAATTACTGACAATCTCAAAGTGATACAATAAAATTTTTCATAAAAAAATATAATTATAAAAACACTTATTTAAAAACAAGCTTTCTAACAATCGTTCATCTATTAGATTTATTCTGAGGTAGATTTTTTCTCTTATTACTATAAAAAAAACTATTTTAATTGATATCCGTATTAACAGGGTACATAAAGAAATACGTAGTCCGCCATATTGGATTTAGAGTCATCACTTAGCTAAGCATGCATTGTCATCCAAACTGTATAAGACTGCCATTAGACGGACTGCATCGCAGCAACCGCGCGAAGTCGATATATTCAACTGCATGCAGTTGTACATTCGACTCCGTTCAGTCATGATATCTACTTCACTCGGTCAGCTGCAGTTGTGTGAAGTCAATATTAAATGCATAAAGTCGTGACTTCAACTTCACGCAGTCGGCTACAGTCGTGTAGTGCCGACGCACGCTGTCCATCGCTAACCGCATACAGTTAGTGTGCAATTAATTAGGGAGCATATGCGTCGAACGCAAATTGACATTATGCGATCAATGTCATCTTTATTTTGAGATTCCTAAAGGTTAAATCTTACACTGAGCTCCTGGGCTAGATGCATCTCTGCGTTCAAAAATAACCAGAGTGGAGTAGAGTCGCTACTCTGACCGTTCAAAAATGCTTAGATTTGCAACCCAGGGTCGTTATTTTATAACTCTAGTAGCTACCCTAGAGTTAACCCAACTAACTGTATGTATGTATGTCTTAAAAAAAAAAACTAACTTTTACAAATGTGTAAGCGGTCATAAATGACACTTGCCTTGGCATTGACAGTTGAACTCTACGTTCGCGTTCAAAAACACGAGCGTAGAGTATCTACCTTGATGACGTCATTAGAGTTAACTCGTAACCTCATTTTTGAACGCAGGGTAGGACGTCAACTGCGCAAAGTCAGATCTGCCTGCAAATAACTGCATGTAAAATATATCGAATGCGCGCGGTTGGTGCGATGCAGTCCGTCTCATGGCAGCCTATGTCTACAAAATTCCAGTTCAATTGTTTAGGAGTAAATATTTTAAGATTCATTTGCAATATTTGACTTAAACAAACATTGCAAGTTAAATAAAAGCTTGTAAAACTTCGAATACCCGGTTTCTAAATTGAGACACTCAATTTTTCAGGGTGTTTATTCTATAAAAATGTCACCGTGAAAACTTACACGTAAGCTTTGAAGTATAATATTCTCCATTCGAAATAAAATTAGACATTTCAACAAACATTTATTACCGTCCGTTCAAACGAATTTGACTTCTATTCTGTAGGCATAAGGACGGCATTAAATGCAAAAAAGTGGTTACAATACCAACCAACTACTTACTGCTGTCAAAATCGGTTGAACGGACAGTAAAAAAGGTTGAGTGTAGAAATCTCTAATGTTATTTGCATGGAGTATAGGGATTGACAATTCAACCTTAGTTTTTAAACCCCCGACGCAAAAAGAGAGGTGTAATAAGTTTGACAGCTATGTGTGTGTCTCTGGCACCGTAGCTCACAAACGGGTGAACCGATTTGGATGCGGTTTCAAAATCGGTTAACCGTTTAAAAGATATGGAAGGATTTTAAAATTTTGGTTCGGGGGATTTTTAAATTTAAGTTTTACTTTTCACGGCGAGATATTTACAGAATAACCCTATCTTAAATTGAAATTTTACATGCTTTTCCCACCTAAAGGCAAATTGTTAAACAACTTTACTCGCTCTGGGTGGAGCGAGACGGTGTGTCAAACTTTTATTGACTAAAACTCGCTTGTGTTACTTCACTTTTGAGATTCAGGGCCGTGGTAACTTTCAAATGTTCCCGCAGTTCGAGCTCGGGGTTTAATTCCCCGAAGAATTACCATTTACTTAATGCAAAAAATTTAAACTGCCAAATAATAAATTTAAATTAAGTACATTTTATCACATTAAGTAAGTTTATTTTAATTAAAAAGTTACTAAAACAAGAAAACTAAAAACACTTAACTAATTTAAATTTTGTATAAAGACAATAATTAACTCCTAGCTGAATATGACGTCAAAACTCCTCTATATCGTTGTCGACTTGAAAGTGTCCTAAGTTTATTTTTATTATTAAACAAAACAATAAAAAAAACTTTGATGACGTCACTTCTAATATGCGTAGCATGACGGTAGTTGAAAATTTTGTCGTCATATAATACCTCGACCACATAGGTATATTTTAGGTAATTAAATGTAATGGTTGCGATAGATTTTTAACCGACTTCTAAAAAACGAGGAGGTTCTCAATTCGGATATCTGTATTTTTTTTTTATGTTTGTTCGCGCATAACTTCGTCGCTTGCCAACCGATTTGAAAAATTCTTTGTTTGTTGGAAAGGGTATACTTCCCGAATGGCCATGGCACAAGTATAGAAAGAAATCTGAAATCTGTAAATTTCGAGTCCTACGTCACAAAAAAAAAAAACGATTCGAAAAAATCTTCGTAACTCATTTCGGGAATTGAACTGTTTTAATAGGTAAGTTTGTACGGAACCCTCAGTCCTCGAGTCCGACTCGCACTTGCCCTATTTTTTCTATGACTCACACTGCTATTCAAAAAGCGTGTCACGCGGTGTAATTGGTCCACTATGATATTGGTATCGGGCTGCAAGAAGTTTGAGAGTTATCATGGCCCTAGAACACAAAGGGAACAAAAATGGGTATAGTCGATAGTCTGACCTTTTCCCTCCACCTTAGAGCCAGAGATGTCATTCGATGATTAACCAACTCAAAAAAGACATTAAAAAAAAATTAAATTGGCAGAAGAATTCGAAAACATTCGAAAAAAGTTTTAAAAATAATAATTTCTTTATGTCCTTATTACGTCAGCCATGTCTATCTGTTCCAAAAGTGTCGATAGTTTATGAATTTTTTCTATTTTAGATATATGTCTTTCACCTAGAACATGATCAATCTCACTGATTCTTCCCAATTTGATCTTACACATACCACAGGTAAAAAAGGCGTCATTGTCTTTATAAATACCATTATGCTTGAGCAAATTCTGATATAGTACCCTGTGACGGTGCGCCTCGGGATTCTTACCGTTGTGATTATAAACGTATTTTCGCATTAGTGCCTTATCAATTTCGTAGTTTTGTAAAAATTGAAGTGTGTGAGTCCTACTGTTGATATGGTCTAAATAATCTGTAGTTTGAATTCCGCAACATGCGCAAACAAATTCAAATGATTCTTTAGTTATTAAATGAAACTTTAAAAGTTGATTTTCTGCGTCTAAGTGCATTCTTCCTTCCATGTGTTCAATGATATTTTTCGACAAATACAATATGCTTACATTACAAATCTGACATTTAACTTTATTTTTTTTAGTGTCTGGGTTTAACAGTAATTTGTTGTACGCTCCTACTTTTAGTTTGTTAACGTTGTCTTTGTGTATTCTACCTTTCATATGTTCAGTAATTTTATTTTCTTGATTAATAATATTCAAGGCGCAAATTTTGCATCTAACACGTGCTCCCGTGTGGTCAATTAACTCTAACATGTCCTTATAGGCGTTGATGCTATTATCTACGTGGTCGGAAGCATTACTTGTACTAGGTATAGCATTGTACATTGAAGAGGGTTGAGTTAAATTATCATTTGATCTACTAGTACCGGCAACACTATCAGTATTTGGAACGCGAGAGCCTGTCGCGACATTTCTTCTTTCATGTTTGGACTTTCTACGTTTCTGAACGTCTCTGTCTGGACATAATTCACTGAATACTTTCTTGTGAGGCTTCCCATTAACATGGATTCGCATTCCACCACGAGGTATTTTTACTTTGCAAAGATCACAGTATTCAGAATCAGAACTTGCTGCACTTGTAGAAGGACTGGAAGGCCCTGGGTTGGCATTGTTTTTGTTCGTATTCGTGTTGTTAATAAACACAGCAGATTCATTTGTTTTTTTCTTAATGTGTTGTTTGGAATTGATATGAAATTTCAAAGCGTATTTAGGCACAGTTTGGTTACAAAGTTTACAGTAAATGTCGTTACTATTAATGTCTTCTATAGAATTATGGTTCATAAGAACGTTTAGATGTTTCTTTGAATTAATGTGGACGGGAAAGTTGTGGGCGTCTATATAGACGTTACAATCTTCGCATAATGTTTTCTCGGTTATATTTTTGTGAATATTGGTAGTCGTGTGGTGTTGGGAATCCTTCAAAACTACCTCGTTACATAGGACGCAGTGATTTGAAATTGTGTCAAGCTGAAATAAAAAAATAAACATTAAGGTACTGCCTGTAGATTACGGGTGTCAGAAGTCAGAAAATCTGACTAGTAGCGTAGCTAGGCGTGGGCGAAGTGGGCCCTCGCCGACGGCCTCGCACCCAAAAGGGCCTCGCACAAGCATGGGTTCTTTAAGAAAGACGTTTCTGTTTTGTAATTGATAGGCTCGCGTTTGACCATTATTTCACCTGATGGTAAGCGACGATGTGACAACTGCTGGTTTTTTTTTCGTATTTATGAAAGAAAAAAGTCTCGCTGATGTGTCTTTGCCTGCGTCTACGTTAGACCACGCTACGCCTCTGAATCTGACATCAGTCTTGACGACAAGTAACGAGTTGTGCTTGGCGTTGATGAGTCAGTGAGTGGTTTAGGACTTTGCTTTTTATATATCTACTGTTTTTTTTTTTCGTAGAGATACCTACTTATCTTATGACATCCCCCGTTCTTGGGCTGAGCGCGAGATAGTCAGACTTTTACTGACTAAAAACCCACTCCTGTTCCTTCTTTGCTTTCATCCCAGGGTTCCGGGTTTCAATTTCACACTACCCGTGGCCCCAGTAGGCTTCGTCCCTATTGGGCCCCTACTATGGTTTGCTGACATCTCCCAGAGGCGTGCGTGGAACAATACGCGTCGTCGACGACTTGGGCTCGGTCCGAACGGTTACCGGACTGTCGGACAGTAAGCTACCCATTGCTCGCTGTCCGCAAGCCTGCGCCTACGGCCTCCTCCTTTGCTATCATTACTGCTTCGAAGAATATATCTACTGTAAGGAAAAGTCTCTATTTTGCCTCGCAAAGATCTGCCGCCCAGGGCCTCACGATTAAGTCCGCCCCTATATATTTCTTATAGCAAGCGTTTGTCGCCCATATCATAGCTTACTATCAGGTGATATAGTGGTCAAAAGCAAAACAACAGTAAAAATCAAACTAGAATAAAAATAATCTTACCCATCTAGTGAACTTGTCGTTGATTGGCCTGAAGACTTTCTTCACATGTTTCTCACAGATATCGTGATGCCTGGTGTCTTGCGTGATCCATTTATTGCACAGCTGGCAATATACGTTGTTCATCAGCGCCCTGTAGCTATGGAAATGATCGCGGGAAACCTAAGAATCAAAGAAAAATAGATAAACTTAAAAAAAATAATTAAGTTCTTTTTTTAAATTGACTGTCGGCCATATTGGATTCGTTGTGACGTAGTGTCTTTTTTTTCATATTCTTGTCAACAGTTCCTTAATTAGTTGATACTCATAACCGGAGTTGCATATAAAATAACTATAAGGTCTTTTTTTACATAGCATGTGTAGGATGACAGGGTCGAAAATATACATTTTTAACCGACTTTAAAAAGGAGGAGGTTCTATGTTCGGCTGAATGTAGGTATTTTTTTTTATGTACCTACGTTCACTGATTTCTCGGTCAATTGTGGACCGATCTTGATTTTTTTTTATTTATTGAAACGTTATACTTCCGAGTTGGTCCCATATAATATAAATTTATATTTTTGATTACACTATCGCATTGGATTGGTCTGTAATTCTAGCTTTATGTATGTCTAATAAATAAAAAAAGAGTTGGAAATTATCCCAAGATTTTATCGAGATTAAAAGAGTGTAATTATTATTATTTCTCGACATGATTTTCCAGTGAGCCAAATCTTGAAGGGGGGCCAGAAGGGCCGATGTCTGCTAGGACTGCAGGGGCGTTTGAAAGAGATATTGAGACCCTGAGGCCACCCACAAGGTGCACCGATGACCTGGTGAGAATCGCGGTATTGCGATGGATGCGAGACGCACAGGACAGTTTGTGCCTATGTCCAACAGAGGACGTCCTTCGGCTGATCCTAAAAAGGATTAATGAAAGAACACAACACACGCTCTCTCGCCACCCTAGAGTACAAGAAAAGATTTGATGATTTCGAAACTTAAAGAAAAAACTTTATTTCACCTGTATTACTGTTCCATTTGGAGCGGCCATCCAAATAAAATCACCACTAATAACAGGTACATTGATTTTTAGATTGTATTTAGTTATCATTTCCTTCACATATTCTTCGAAACTTTCCTTTTCTTGCTCATTTGATGGTTCAGTTTCAGTCTTTTCAATATTTTCTCCAGTCTGGATCGTCGGATCATTTAGTTGTTCCGTACTATAATCGTCACTATCGAGGGAACTAAAGCTAGCTTCCATTTCTTTATTACTTCTGTCATAATCGTTATTTTCTTTAAAACGCAGCACTTCAATGGATTCTGCTTCATTCAATTCACTAAATCTTGCTTCATTCTCTTCACTGAAAACCGTTTCATTCAATTCATTGTATCTTGCTTCATTTACTCCACTGAATAATGTTTCAAGCCCTTCACTGGCTCTTTCCTCGTCAACTTCAATTGATACTGTTTCTTCCCCGTCACTCGATCTTGCTTCATTCACTTCACAGAATACTGTTTCGTGCCCTACACTCAATCTTGATTTATCCACTTCACTAAATGCAGCTTCATCCACTTCGTTTTCATCATAATTTTTTCTTTCTCCCAATATCTTATAAAAATAATTTATAATATTGGAGTCATTTACTGCTTTCGCGTGATAATCGGACGTTTCGTGTTTTAGTCTGTTTTTTAATTTAATCATTTTAGAGCAATGCGTACAGTAATAATCATCGTCGCCTAAATGTTGGTCGTTATGAACTTTATTTGCAATTATCTGTTTGGATACACTTTCAAGTACTTTTTCGTAGATTTTCTTCATGGTGTCGTGTTGGTCGCTAGTGTTGTGTTCTTGTTCACACATTCTTGGGACATTCACGTTGCAAATATGGCACTTGTAAGTCTCAGAAGGTTCTGAAAATAAAATAAAATAATGAAAAACATATTTTTCAATACACCTCCTCGAAAACTGAATCTTATCGCACTTAGATTAGGTTCAATTTGTCATGTATATCACCATCGTGTTTTTTGTTAATTTATCACAAGTGCTTTTTTCTTTCCAATTTCGTTACGATCAACGCTGATTTTTTTTAGGGTTCCGTACCGTCAAAAGGAAAAAACGGAACCCTTCTAGGATCACTTTGTTGTCTGTCTATCTGTCAAGATCCTTTATTTCGGGAACGCGTGGAGGTATCGAGTTAAAATTAGAATCATATACTCAGGTCTGCGGTCCCTTGAAGCTGTGACAATAATAGTTCTAAGTTAACTAAAAAAAAAAAATACGTCCGTTACTGTCGCAGAAAACGTAAATATCAATACTCTCAAGGGAATCAAAATTCAATCCTGAAATTTGGCATAAAGCAAGGTCTTATAGCATAGGTATAGGAATAAATCCGAAAAAAAAAAATTGTTATTACGCCACAAAAAGAAAACTTTATTTGCGATTCGGAAACATCTTCGAGACTCCATTCGGGAATTGAAAGTTAAGTTTGTACGGAACCCTCAGTGCGCGAGTTCGACTCGCACTTGTCCAGTTTTCTTTTGAGGTGGGAAATCATTTAATGACTTCTCCCACTCTATGGCGGTGCGAGAAGGCGTATCAGACTTTTACTGTCTAAAACTACACCTATGTCCTTCAGTTGACCTTTGTATTCTAGGACCACGGGTTTCTCTTTCAAAGTCTTCCCATGTTCCAAAGCCTATCCATGGCACCAGTAGGATTCGACCCTGCTATGCCCCTACGGTTTTGCTGTCATCTCTTTGAGGCGCGCGTGGAAAACTACGCGCCGTCAACGACTTGGGCTCGGCCAGTTCGGCGAGCTACCCATTGCTTGTCGTCCGCAACCCCACGCCTACGATAGATAGAAGTATAGACTACTTACCAGAATAGCATTCTTCATTTTTATTAGCCTTGGTGATTAATATGACTTGACAGTACTCAGAATCTCCGTCTAGCCTCTGATTAGTCCATAACGGGATCTTCTCTGCTCGTGGAGATTGAAAATACTTGCTTAGATAGGCTAAGTCTATACTGTCCACAGGTATTGTGTATGACGGACTAACCTCAACGTTAGCACTAACCTCAACGTCAGGACTAACCTCAACGTCAGGACTAACCTCAACGTCAGGAGTAACCTCAACGTCAGGAGTAACCTCAACGTCGGCAGTAACCTCAACGTCGGCAGTAACCTCAACGTCGGTAGTAACCTCAACGTCGGCAGTAACCTCAACGTCGGCAGTAACCTCAACGTCAGGAGTAACCTCAACGTCGGCAGTAACCTCAACGTCGGCAGTAACCTCAACGTCGGTAGTAACCTCAACGTCGGTAGTAACCTCAACGTCGGCAGTAACCTCAACGTCGGCAGTAACCTCTACGTCAGGAGTAACCTCAACGTCAGGACTAACCTCAACGTCAGGACTAACCTCAACGTCAGGACTAACCTCAATGTCAGGACTAACCTCAACGTTAATTTCAGTCATTTTTTACTGAAAAATAAAATAAAAATAATATAATATTCCACAAGTTTTACACAACGCCATCTAGTCTCAAGCTAAGCAGAGCTTGTGCTATGAGTACTAGACAACTGATAAACATACTTACATATTTCTAAATACATACATATTATGGACTAGCTTTTCCCCGCGGCTTTACTCGCGTACATAAAATATAGCCTGTCACTCAGGAATAAAGCAACTTTCTATCGGTGAAAAAATTTTAGCAATCGAACCAGTACTTTCAGAGATTATTACTACTACTCCTACAAACAAAAACATACCTCTCCCTCCTCCACACCTCCCTTCCTCTTTACCTCTTTATAATATTTGTGTAGATAAATTACACCCAGAAACAGAACAAATAATTGTGCGCATCATACAAACATTTGTCTTGGGTGGTACTAGAACCCATGACCTCCAGCATAGAAGTCAGGGCCACTAATAACTAGACCAATAGGTCAGTCAGTTTAAGTTAAATAACAAAAAACATATACAATAATTTGAAATGTATTCAAATCATTGCCTCCAATTTAAGCATTGTCTTTTAGTGGGAACTAGAAATATTAATTTATTTTTTTAAATAAAAGTGGCTTTAGTTACTCTTTATAATATCAGCTATCTACCAGTGAAAGTCCTTACGAAATCGGTACAGCCGTTTCAAAGATTAACAAGGAACAAACAGACAGACGGTAAAGAGTTATTTTGATATTACAAACGGACACTTCAATTTTATTTAACCCAATTACTAATTCTGCTGACGCAAAATCATGTATGTGTAACTAGAGAATAAAGTGCAAGAAACAGTATTATAATAAGAAAAACATAATTGTGAATTTTAGTATTTAAGTAATAATAATAATATTCCACAACTATCACACAACGCCGTCTAGTCCCAAGCTAAGCAGAGCTTGTGTTATGGGTACTAGACAACTGATAAACACACTTATATATTTCTAAATACATACATATTACACCCAGGCACAGAACAAATGATCGTGCTCAGCACACAAAAATTTATCCTGGGTAGGTATCGAACCCATGACCTCCGGCATAGCAGTCAGGGCCACTAACCACTAGACCAACAGGCCAGTCAAAAGTAAACTAGGTTTATAATTAATTATAAATAATTTAATTATATTTTTCCCTATTTAGAGACTTTGAATGTTAAATATTGTTATGAATTTTATTGTCCTAAAAACTATAATGTAGCTTCTACCACCTGTAATACAGGTTTATCCTAGTACAGGCACTGAACATAGCCATACTTTTGTAATTGTTTCTACGATTTTATGTAACTATTTTACCAAATTTTAACTTTGAATAAATATATTATTATTATTTATACATATATTATGTTTAGAGAGTATAGATTGTACATGATGTTTGGTCAATGGTATAGTATAAAATTTACATCAGTATAAATTTGTAATAATCATTTTATACCCTTTCGATAAAATTGATACTCCACTTGGATATATTTACAAACATTTGGTTATTAATTTTAAACCCTCCATAACTTATAAATGGACTGAACCAACCTAAGAACCATTGCTAAGAAACCTGCTTTCAAATTTAATGTAAACACTTCCAAATCGGTTAACCCGTTTAATTCATTAAACCCCGAGCGAATGCCGGCGTTCGCCCGTTCATTGTCTTTCTATTGTCTCTAATTACGCTACTCAAAAGGTTAAAAGTTACAGTACCACAGACAGACATATACATACCAGTCAAACTACCCTCGTCTGTAAAAATAATAATGTAAAAAAGTATACGAACGAGCAAAGTCAAATGAAAATCAAAAATTAAAAAAACATGATACACCCTAACATACATGCATCTTTGGCGTTGGGGTTTAAAAAAGCAAGAATAGAAAAATTGGGTTGTAATGGAATATGATCCATTCATTGTCACTAGTACCATTAACAGTTCCATGATGGAACTAATGAGGTTTTTTTAAATCACTAGTTCCATTTTAAAAGAATCTAGAAATAACGGTACTAATGTTGAATTTTATTATCACTAGTTCCACATTATTGTTTATTATTTTAGGCAGATACTTTTTCGAAAATTGCGTTAATTCAGGTGGGTAGGAAGAACTGATTTTTTTATTATTAGTATGTAGGTATTTATAAAAAAAATTGGATATCAAAAACGTAATTATTTTTTTTGGACTTTTAAAAATAGCATCATGTTCAGAATATCCTTATCCTTTACTATCATCCAGTTTATATAAAAATAATCTATCAAACCTGGACTGGGTTTGATAGATTATAAAAAGTTTATAAAAAAAATCCGACTATGACGGGGGTAGTCTTACCTTCAATTTCCGAATATTGCATTTGAAGTAGGAGAACCTTTTTGGCAAAGTCTGAAAAATTGACGAAATTCGTCGTTAAACTACTATTTGACACATTCTTTCATATAATTAGGTATTCAATTAAAAAACCCGCCTTTTTTTTTTAGGTGGGAAATCATGCAATTACTTCTCCTGCTCAAGTGTGAATTGAGAAGGCGAGTCAGAAAACACACCTGTTTTTCAGTTCCCCTTTGCGATTCAGGACCACTGTATCCTTCTTAGAAATACTTGTCAGCTACATCCGGATGGAACTTTATAACCAGAGTTTTAATTTACTTAAAAACAGTAATAAAATAGTGATTCCACAAATATTAGGACCGATAACCGGTTGGAAAACGTTAAGGCCGATATGAAACAATATAACAATCTATTAGAAAGATTTCCCTACCTACTTACGTGACTTTGTAACTTGAAACTAAAAAATACCTACTTATTTATTTTATATCAAAGTAATTATTTAAAGTAAACTTACCAATTCATACACATCGATTGTACGAGATACGTGAGCACAGACTTACAATTAGAAAGAGTGTCTCTAATATATTATTAATAATCAAAACTTAGTTCCAAACTTTTATAGCAGAATTGATAACGACACAGTGCCTAGTGCCTATCAATTTGACAGCTGAAAAAGATAGTGATTTCAAGACCAGAGATAAAACTATCGATTAGTCGATCATCGATAAATCTAAACATTGTTGAAGTTTCAGAGATATCTATTTATAGAAGTCCTAGACCTGTACTATGACGTTTAAAGTAAGATTGTTTCATTCTTATTTTCAGAGTGGGTAAGAGATGGCGCTAGACAACCTGTATAGCTCTGTCTCTTATCCACACTGAAATAAGAATGAAACAATCTTATTTTGAACGTCATGGTAACCCCGCATAGCAATTATTAGTCTTTTAGGCTAGATTGTAATCAATTATTAAGAAATTGGTGCGTAATAATATGGAGAAAAAGAGATTTATTTTACTAGGGCTTCGGGATTGGTCAATACAATTACCGTGACCCTGAACCGTAAAAGGAAGGGAGACAGGTAGGTTTTAGTCAGTCTGACACGCCCTCTTACTCCATCCAGAGCGAGAAAAATTACGCTAGTTTACAAATTTCAACTTTTTTTATACACTGAAAGAAATGTATGTAAATGTGTTAACTTATCTTCCCTAAAACTAAAAGTATCAGCGGAAATATTCTATCGTGTCCCATTTTTTTCTGCAGTAATATATTTTTTTTTTCAATTACCCTACTAGATGACAACAGATTAGTGTTCATTTATTCTCTTCAAATGTCAAATATATTTTTTTGGATTGAATTAAAATGTCGAGAAGAAAATGTGAACAAGATTCTGAACGTCTTTGCTAAGTTTGTGGACAGTTTATATTTAAAAAAAAGAGAAGACCCATTGTAGATTCGTTAAAAAATGCAAAATAAAAAAGTGAAAACTACAAAAAATTGTGGCCGAAAAATTGAAAAAAAATTGACAGATGGGAGTAAACACGTCATTAAAGATTCATTTCCTACACTCGCATCTGAGTTTTTCCCCTGAAAACTTATTAAGTATGAGTGACAAACAAGGGGAACGTTTTCATCAAGATTTAAAGGCTTTTGAAGACCGACATTTTAAAATCCCGGGGCCCTGGAACGATGGCAAAGAAGGAACAGGAGTGGAATACTGGGATGAAATCATGTTATGGGATTACTGTTGGTCCATCATAACAGAAACTGATCAAAATAAATATAAAAAAAGCAAAAAATTAGCCATCTTTTTGTTTGTATAAATACCAAAATTATGTAATTCATACATAAGTAAATTAATATTCTTAAACCAGACGTGACGGATTTTTTAATTTTTTTTTTCTGGATTTCTCTACCTAAATAAACAATAAATTTAACAACTTCAGCTAGGGTATGAAAACAAGGAATGATTCATTTTCAACGCATAAATTAATATAAAAAAGGTATTTATTTGAGAAAATGCAAAATACTCTTTGAAATAAATCACTTCTTGGGGTACTCAAATTGTCAGGTAGATATTACTATGTTTTTCAGTTTTTATTACAAATAACGTTTACTATTGTATTTATATAACAGATCTACGAAATTACTCAATAATAATTAGTAAGAAATAAGAATTAATCTTACTTTTTATTGGTTACGGTTTCATGAAGTGATGATATTTAGGAATAAGAAAATAAACTACTTTGAATTTACGGTAAATAAGACATTATCTATTCCTTTTCTTTTGTGACATTGTTTCAAAAACTTCTCGGAGACACTTGCTATATAGAGTAATTAACGTTTAACGTCTTTATAGCTATCAAGCGAGAACCAATTCAGAATCCGCGTTGCCAGCCCGCCCGTCGGCATCGATAACAGAACTATCGAGCTTTTCCAAATACTACTTTCGAATGTCATTTATTTCCCCGGCCATAGAGCACTTCCGTCCGTTTGCAAATTATCTATGGTACTAGTGACGTTCCGTTACACAGTATCTCTGAGTAGTTTGGTATATGCGTTATACGCTACGATATTCTTCTTTGGTTACACGTGTTTCATTTACCTTACCGGTAGTTCCCCATAACATTATTAAAATTCAAGTATTTATAATGAACGAGTCTGTCTGATTATAATATTTCTCTATCTTATCTTCTAAATCTCGCTAAAATTCAAAAACATTTTGACCAATTAGTATTTTTTTTATTTGGTTCGCTCTAATAGAGGGGTGTTTTAAAAGAAAAAAAAATAGTATAAGTCCATAAAAATTGAAAAGTTTTACGGGGCGGGAGATACATGTGTCAGCTAGTCAATAAAATGTGACCCGATGACTGAAGCAGACTACAGACAGAATAAAAGATTATTTACTCCTTAATAATTACAAAAACAGTCTTTACCACTTGACTATTGGCCGCGCTCCAGGAGCGTTATGTCAAAAAACATAAATCTAACGAGCTCGTAGACGGGACTACACATCAACGCGTAGAAACAGAAACTAGATCCTCCGTTTACGCATCAACGCTAATTTAACCTTTACTAGGCGTGGGCAAAGCGTCTTTTAAAAGTTCCGAAACAGGGATATGTATTATTTGGAATATTGACTCAAAAGATACAAACGGAACATTTGAAAAATCGGCTCACAAGATACAAACGGAACATTTGATACATCGGCTCACTAGATACAAACGGAACATTTGGAACAACAGCTCAAAACTTACAAACACAGATACTGACGTTGCGCACCAACAATTTTAATTAATTGAATTTTGATTTGAGAATAATTTAAAGCAGATGTTTCAATTGTTTGTTTCAGTTCTTTAAAATTTACACTATTTATGTTTTTATTTAAATTTTAAAAAGACTGCAGTTCACTTAAAGTAAACAATGTTTCAGTGTTCCAATTGTTCCAAATGATGCATTTAAAACATTACTGCTGTTCCAATCTTTCGGAACACTGAAATATTTCGGAACAGTGAGACGGTTTAGTAAAGAGTTCCACACGCCTAGTTCTAGGGGCACGGTCACTCTTTGAAACGTTCCCGCAGCGTACTATGTTGGACCCGGCTTCCAGTCTGACCGAATGTATTGCAGCAGAATACCAGTATCTTAGGAATACATGGAGCGACCTAACGAAATGTATGTTAGAAAAAATCTTAATCTTTTTAGCAAAAGAGGCGATAGACATAATTATGTTACAAGAAATAGGGACCAATTAGTTCAACCAAGTTTCAGACTAGCAAAAGTGGCCTCTTCTTTTATGGGGTACTGTTTGAAATGTTATAATAAAATACCTTCACAAATATTAGAACTCAATGAAACGAAATTTAAATCTTGTATTAAACGCACACTATGCAGGCAAGCATATTATAAGTTGGAGGATTATATTCAAGATAAAATGCTTGGCTCAATGCTGGTCCAGCTCCACTACCACCGGGGTGTACAAATTGATTAATTAGTATGGAAATTATTTTTTAATGTTTTTTTTTTCTTGAAATTGTAAAATATAAGTATTGTATTATATGTATAGAAGCATTTTTTCCACAGTTTGTAAATGTGAGTACCATGGAGCTTTTTATAGTTTTTATGTTGCTACTGGACTTATTTGACATAAATGAGCATGACAGTTGAGAGTTTGTCATACTCACTCAAATGTCTCACTGATGGTGGCGCGGGTAGCACATGATAGCGACAAGAAACATGTAACAGAGATATTTGTAACTACAAAATATGATTGAAAAGAGTGTCCATGGAGTTTCTTGCACATTCTTCTCCATAGAGATCTACGCTTTGGAATGTGCAATTAGCATCATTTATTTTTATTTTTCTGACTAACTGACTTCTTGACATTTCAAAAGTGCCTGTAAATGGTTTATTTGGAATAAATGCTATTTTGATTTTGATTTTGAAAAACGATTTTCAGCCAAAACTCAAACCGCATCTGAATGTTCCGGTTTCGGCCGTAACCAAAACCGAAACTGACGTGGTGTTGGGTATTGACTATACAGGAAATGAAATGAAATGATGATTTATTTGCAAGAATGTAGGTACAAAAATATGGTGTTAAGTAAAAGAAGGATCCAGTACATTCTACCGTCAGGCATGCAAAAGTAGTTTTTTTTTTTTCGTAGAATAATTATCATGAAACAGTTATATAATCAATAATTTGTCAATATTCCAATGTTAAAAAGAAATAGGATGTTTGGTGCATCATGTGCCAAATTGAAATGTACGACAGGAGGGGCCATGTGCTATCTTTTCAGACCCCTAAACACTTCCTATGCCCTGTGGATATTTTTTCATCGTCTTTCATTGTTTTATGAAAAAAAGACCCAAATTTTTAATTCAAATACAAATTTTAAAAAATATATAAGGCTAGAATATTAGTCTTATGTGACTCATTCACAACTCTAGCGAATTCACAAAGTTATAAAAAGATTTTTAGGGCTTTGAATGAAAAATTTGGGTCTTATTTTCATAAAACAATAAAAGGTCGATGAAAAAAAATTCTTAATGATGGAGGTAACTTTTTCGAAGTATCCACAGCCCTGGCAATCGTCGGCCCTAACTGGCCCCATGAACTAGCCCGATTTTGCTGATCTCTGAGGCTCGCGTGGAAATCAGCGTGCCGTCCAACCGGTGCTGGTTCCTGCCGGACGGCGAGCTTTACATCGCTCGACGTCCGTGAAGCTGTTATAGTCGGCATTGAGCCGGCCTGGCATAGTCGGCATTGAGGCGGAGACAGCCTCAATGCCGACTATGCCAGGCCCGCCTATCGTTGGTTCACCATCCCATCCTTTATTGATGGTTTTACTTCTAATTTCACATGAGACTGACTTTTGAAATTTCAGTCATAAAAATAACCAATAAAATAGAATTGTTTTCATATCAAGAAAATGGAGTGTCGTAAATATTAATTTAGTATTGATAGTAAGAACTTTGCTATTTATAAAATGAAATGCTGTGTTATTATTTTTATCATGGGTACGTCTGTTTATTTTTGCTAGGTTCTGTCGGTACGAAACGGTATCCCTTGAGAGAATACCACCGGAATAAAAATTACCCCAAGTGTTATACATCCAAATCCATTTAGCCTTTGAACGACAAACATAATAATATATATACATATATACAGAGGTGTGCCAGGAGGATGATTGGCAATGATGCACTCGTTGAGTCGAGGCTCCGAAAACTTGAGCATCGACGCCGAGTTGCTAGTCTGTCGGTTTTCTGCCGGTTGCATTTCGGGGAGTGTGCGTCGATTTTGCATAACCTGATTCCGCCTAGCCCGTTCCATCATCGGACCATCAGGCGTACGCCAACGAGCCACCGGTACATGGTGGACATCCCACCTATACGCACAAAACGTTTTGGGAACACATTAATTGTGCGTACAGCTAAGGAGTGGAATTCCTTGCCGGAATCGGTGTTTCCTGATGGCTACAACCCGGGAATCTTTAAGTCAAGAGTGAATAGGTTACTTCTAGGTAAGCGCTTTCCATCAGGTGAGATAGCGGTCAAGCGCGAACCTATCAAGAATAAAAAAAAATAGAAACTTTCGAGTCAGTGAAACTCAGGAATTCTTTTTTTTGTTTAGAAAAAACCACCATGGCCCTCAAGTTGAAGGGTAAAATCTACTAGTCCGTGATAAGGCCTGTCATACTGTATGGATCAGAATGTTGGGCTGTGAAAAAGACAGATGAAAAAAGATGTGTGGTGTGACGAGAATATATAAAGTGAGAAATGAGTACCTATATTAGGGGAAGTTTCAAACTTCCCCTAATATAGGTACTGTGGCGCCAGTGACTGAAAAGTTGAAAGGGAATCGTTTGTCTTGGTATGGTAATGTGAAGAGGAGGGATGAAACGCATGTTGCTGAAAGAGTTAGGTATGAGTTTACATGTGAATGGATGGAGAGGGAGAGGTAGGCCAAAGAAAAGATGGATGGATTGTGTGAGAAGTGATATGAAAGAAAAGGGAGTTAGTGATAGCGTGACGAGTGACAAGACAGAATGGAAGAAAAAAGCGTGTTGCGCCGACCCCAAATAAAACGGGACAAGGGCAGGAAGATGATGATTAGATAAAACCATTCCCCCACATAAGAAATTACTCCTGTATTGTGGATGCATTCAGAATCATGTTAACTCATATACGTTCCGAGTCTTAGACATTTATTATCAGTGATCGGAGTAGGTAGATTGATTTGGGGTCATTGATCCGAAACGTATATATAAATATGGACGTTCCTCCGGAATTGGATGATTATTAAAAAAAAACCGGAACTTAGGTAGGAATTGTATTAAATTGAGTAATATTATATTCTTCACTAGCTTTTGCCCGCGACTTCGTCCGCGTAGAAGTCGAAAATGGTTTTATTAGGTTTTTTGAGATACGAAAATATGAAATATTATTTATTATCTTCGTCGTGTGTGATAGTCAATTGAATTGTATGGCGAGCGATATTGTATCTTAAGATAAAATATTATAGTATCTTAGCCTTGTGCAGCTCCCCTTAGTGAACTCCACTGCGGGTGACGTAACCTATGACAAACTTATTATTTGCGGTTGGTACGATAATCGGGTCTAGGGATCGAACCGCAAAATTAAGTTTATTTTTTATTGTATATAGGTACTTTTCCGGGATAAACAGTACCCAGTATGGTGCTCAGGATATTAAAGAACAATTATACCAAGTTTCATCGTAAACGAACCGGTAGTTTTTGTGTGATGCCTGAACAAACAGACAGATAAAAAAAATTTTAATCACATTTTTGGGTTCGGTGTCGGTCTAGTAATTTAATTTTTTGATATTTTCTATGTACAGGATTTTCATTTCTACAGATTTGTTATAAGTATAGAATATATTTTTTTTAACGGTATCATCATCTTCCTGCCCTTGTCCCATCTTATTTGGAGTCGGCGCAATACGTTTTTTTCTTCCATTCTATCCTGTCAACCGTCATACTATCACTAACTTCCTTTTCTTTCATATCATTTTTTTTTTTAACGGTATACAGTCACGATTCGACACAACCCAACGACCAATCAGAACATTATACCTTCCTTTGAATTTTGAATTGAGCCGAGACCAACATTAACAATATTTAATTGAATCCGGAAATACCGGAATCACTTTCCGGAAAAATGGCTTATCCATGTTTTCTTTCTGTGTGCATTTATGATACAAGTACCAAAAATCATTCTACCTACTCCGATCACTGTTTATCATATATACCTACGAATATTTATTCCGTACGAGAATTGAACTTGCGATCCAATCTAACGAATACCACGAGTAAAATTCCTCCCTTTTTTTGCAAAATCATCAAATGACTTCTCCCGTTTTGAGTGGTTGACTGACTAAAATCTACCTGTATTCTTTCCTTCAGTTGCCCTGTGCGAAAATTCTTTCGAATAATCCTGCAGTCCTGGCAGGCTTCGGCCCTGCTTCGTCAATGTTGCCAACAGGTTTTTCAGGCGCCCGTGAAACGCAACGCACCTTGGACCCGGTATTAATCTTTACCGGACGGTGAGCTACCCACTGCTCGTCGTTCGCAAGCCTGCGTCCACGACATTCGACGTTTATCAGAGCTTGAGTTAAAAATGCAAACATAGACGGTAGTACGATGACCAGCTGCACCCGGATAGAACCCCGCTGACCTTTAAATCCATTATAATTGCGAAATATAGATAGATTTAGGACCTGCGCACACTTGAGACAAGACTGTCTTAGACAGACCTGTCTACGACGTCGCAGACTTGTCTGCGACAAGACTCTTTTGTCCATCAAGACAAAACATTCTATCGGCGTACGGCCAGTGTGGCCAACTTAGCGGATTTTCCACTAAAACCGGTGGTTTTAACTCCCTAATTAGTTGCGAAATCAATATTTCGCAAAACAATTTTTTAGTGGGTATTTCTAGTGCTTTATTAAAATTAAATTTCTTACTAAAAAGGCGATCACTCGGGTGTAAATCAGCACCATAGAATCCATAAATATCAATCTGATACCGACGATGATGGTGCAAACAAAAATGATTCGTTTGAAGACGAATTAATACATAGCTGCTATGAGATACCTTCTTTAGAAATTGACAAAAAGTGGTCCATACCATGGAAGGAATGGAGTTCAAACCGGATAACACAATAAACCTTATGTACTTTTGCAGTATTCCAAGCAATGATGTGCGATAAAGCCGTTTCAAAGCTGCGAAGAAAATTGATTGTTCCAAAAATTAATGAAGAATGTAAAAAAATAAAATGCCCCACCGTTGTAGACCCACAATGTGTGCGGATGACTCGACACGATTTAAGTCTTACGTTCCATATAATGGCTGTAAATAAATGCGAGCTGAAATACTGGAAATGTCATGATGGTAAGATTTTAACTGGCCTTTTGGTCTAGTGGTCAGAGGCCCTGACTGTTATGCCGGATTTCGTGGGTTCCATACCCAGGACTCAGGACAAATGTTTGTTTTGAGCACGATCATTTGTTCTGTGTCTGGGTGTAATTTATCTATAATAGGTATGTATTTAGAAATATATAAGTATGTTTATCAGTTGTCTAGTACTCATAAAACAAGCTTTGCTTAGTTTGGGACTAGTTGTATGGAAGTTGTGGAAAAAAATATTAATGTAACGCTAGCGACATCTATGACGCAACTTAAGAAATAAAATTCAAAATTCTATATCGCGGTTCAATGCGTTCCAAATAAGAATAGGATCGAATGCCATGTTGTGACGTCACATAATACTGTCAAATCGAAGAATTATTACGGTGAGTAAAACAAGAAATTTTTAAAATTCAATTTATTTACGCACTGTGAACGAAAATAGTTTTATCTGAATCCAGTTCTTCAATTTTGCTCATCTCTGAGTTCTTCAATTTTGCCCAATTTCTTGCGATTTGACAGTATGACGTGACGTCACAACATGGCGATCGATCCTATTCTTATTTTGAACGCAATGTATTAGAGTTCCTCACTGAGTTATGAGTATACATGTGGATGGGTGGAGAGGGAGAGGGAGGCCAAAGAAAAGATGGATGGATTGTGTGAACTGTGATATGAAAGAAAAGGAAGTTAGTGATAGTATGACGGTTGACAGGATAGAATGGAAGAAAAAAACGTATTGCGCCGACCCCAAATAAGATGGGACAAGGGCAGGAAGATGATGATGTATTAGAGTTCCTCACGCGATTAGAACATAAACAAGAGCCCGAAATCAACTTCCGGGCTGTCATAGCTGGTCAGGAGATCCTTTCTTTAAAACGGAGGTTTGCGAGACTTTACACCCTGCTTCAAATACCTCTAATTTTTTAAAGGATTTAAGTTTCGGTATTCACTACCGAGAGTTGTAGCGAAAAATGTGTCTCAATTTTGAGCGGTAATTTGTGTAGAGTAGCGCTAGACCAAAATCAACAAAAACCAGTATTACCATACCCCTCAGGTAGGCCCGGCCACCGTAGGCGCGGGCTTGCGGACGGCGAGCAATGGGTAGCTCGCCGTCCGATCGTCCGGTAACCGTCCGGACCGGGCTCAAGTCGTCGACGGCGCGTACTGTTCCACGCGTGCCTCAAGGAGATGTCAGCAACCGTAGGGGCCCAGCAGGGTCGAAGCCTACTGGTGCCATGGGTGATGCGAAAGAGATCCCCCCTGGAAAAAAATGGCAAAGAGGGAACAGGAGTGGGTTTTTAGTCAGTAAAAGTCTGACACTATTCCCCGCACCGCCCAAGAGCGGGGATGTCATTACATGATTTTCCCACCCGAATAAAAAAAACCCCTTAGGTAGGGGTTTTACTTCTTTTACGAGAAAGGTTTTCCCACAGCGGTAAGTTTCGCTACCCATAGCGGCATCGATATCCGCTTAAGTTTGAACAGTAGAGTTACCGCATACCCTCTTGGCTTTCACTCAACTTTCGCTACAGCTCTGAATGGCCTTTATCATTCCATTTTATATTTATATTTTAGACGTGGAAGGCAAAATTGTGGCGATGAAGTTTTGTGGCAAAAACGCTGGATTGACCGCCAAAAAAAATAAAAATGGTAAGTACAGTAAGGGCTATATTTCACCGGGACACCATGGCGGCGCGACCAGTTGCGCCACGATGGTGTTCGTAAGCTACCAAACTAGACACCATACAGACACCAGAGTCGCTACACCACACTGAAGACAGTATCAAAATGGACCTTAAGTGCTCGCGTCCGAGTTGGTCGCATCGCCATATTGGTTGTGGAACCAAGCGGACACCAGGTGAGTTAGTCTCTTTACAGCTGTAATTATTTTGTTGGTAGCGGCAACTGGTCGCGTCGCCCTGGTGTCCCTGTGAAATATAGCCCTAAACGTAGTAGTTTAGGGTTAGCTAGCACCGCAACGAGACTGTATAAAAGCAACTATACCACATATTCGAGAGATATATAATTCGAATAACAATGACCAGAGGGATGGGCTTTTCTTCGGTCAACGAATTAGCATTGCCATCCAGCGTGGCAATGCTGCCAGCGTTCTGGGCACTTTTCCCATTGCATCGATGTGGACGAATTTTTTGATGCCCAATGAGTTCTTTTTCTACCAGTTTGTAAAAGATAAAGATATTTTATTTGCTTAAAACATGGTATAAAGGGTGTTATTGAAAATAGATTGATTAAACATGCACATAAATGTGTATTATTTTCAGTTTGTTTAAATACTTATTAAGTTATAATATTTATTAGTTAAGATGTATATCTACACTAATATTATAAAGAGGAAAACTTTGTTTGTTTGTAATGAATAGGTTCAAAAACTACTGGACCGATTTTAAAAATTCTTTCACCATTCGAAAGCTACATTATCCACGAGTAACATAGGCTATATTTTATTTTGGAAAAAAATATGGTTCCGTAAGATATTTGAGGTTTTCGGACACAAGGTGTAAAAAGTCAACCAGAAAAGTTACTTATTTTGCGTACGCTGCCTAAACTATAAAAGATAGAACCATAAAATGTTCCAATTAATTGTAAATCTTATAAATATCTACCAAATTTTGTTAGGAGAAACCTACTTTCACGCGGGTGAAGCCGCTGGCAGAAGCTAGTATAATATATTATAATAAACTAATAAAAGTATCCTTTACAACATGAATATAAGTTTAAAAAAATTCGGTCAAGTTCAAATTTGAATTTCGTGGGTTTTTTTTTATTGTTTGGGAAAATCATCTTATGACATCCCCGCTCTTGGGCGGAACGGAAGATAGTCTCAGACTTTTACTGACTAAAAACCCACTCCTGTTCCTTCGTTGCCTTCGTCCCAGGGCCCCGGGTTTAGCTTTCACACTACCCGTGGCCCCAGATTAGAAAAAGCATTTTATTTGTTTATTGACTCTACATTGCATTAGTATTAAATTAGCAGTTAAATGTGCTTCAATTTAAGATGGCGGTAAGTCTAAGGGTGTTTTTAATATCATGCGGATTTCATTACGAAAATTTTAGCAGGCAAAAAAACGTGTCCGGTGTGCGTATTCCATACATTACATTAAATACTTGTATGAAATGGACATTTGCGGGAGTTACGCATGCGGGGCAATCCCGGAACCTTGGACTTGGCATTCTGACTCGGACAGGTTAGGTTAGGAGGGATGGCGGGGTCACAGGACACAGACCCCGTTATCCTCTTCGTGGTTATTTTTTTTAAACCAGCGTAAAGTATATTTTAGAGCATAATTAGTATTTTTGGTGCAAGAAAGGAAAACAGGAACAAATTGAGGTACAGTACCAACCTTTTAAAAATGATCTTTGTCATTCGTTTTCTAAGAACGTTGTATTTTTCAATGCAAAAGTAAATAAAAACAAAAGAGCCGATTGACGTTCGGACATTGGTCAGCGCATGTCACGCGTTATATTCTCCTCCCTATGAAATATAGGTCACTACCTGTGTATATTACTGTTAACCGATTGCCCAATAACTATACGGCAATATTCATAATATCTTGGCAATATATAAATTATAATTATTTACTTTGCTCTAAGTAGCTTATCATTACCTATCTAAAAGGCCCGGGCATTATAAAAATGAAATTTGAGAGCCCTGCCACCCCTAGCCAAGTTACGATCGTTTCGTTTACATCGAACGCCTCGAGTAGGCTACGCCTCCGATTCCGATTCGATGTGACGTCATCACAACGCTCAGTCACGTGGTCAGAACAAAGGAATCGAAGGCGTGGCCCACTCGAGGTGTTCGACGCGAACGAAATGATCGTAACTTGGCTAGGGTGCCTGGTAACCAGGTTAGGTACCTACAATGTAATCATTTAATGTTCTAGGTCTAAAGCATATTCGCGCCAAGAGGAGAGCTAACTATTTCAATCCATCCATCCAATCGTCGAATCTACGTCAAGCCGACAAAGAAGAAAGCAGTAAGTGTTGTTTTGTTCGAATACCTGCTAAAAATTAAAATATAAATACATACATAAATACATAATATTCCACAACTATCACACAACGCCGTCTAGTCCCAAGCTAAGCAGAGCTTGTGTTATGGGTACTAGAAAACTGATAAATATACTTATATATTTCTAAATACATACATATATAGATAAATTACATCCAGACACAGAACAAATGATCGTGCTCATCACACAAACATTTGTCCTGGGTAGGAATCGAACCCACGACCTCCGGCATAGCAGTCAGGGCCACTAACCACTAGACCACCAGGCCAGTCTAAAGTTAAATAAAGTTTTTATAGTGAAAGGTAAAAAACATAAAGTATTTATTCTAAACAGCCTAAATTGAAAGAGTTAAATCTATAAGTCCGTAATAAGACCTGTCATATTGTATGGATCAGAACATTGGACTGTAAAAAGGCCGATGAAAAAATATTGCATGTAGCGGAGATAAGAATTTTGAGAGTAGTGAGAAACGAATATATTAGAGGAAGTTTGAAAGTGGCGCCAGTGACTGAAATGTTGAAAGGAAATCGTTTGGCTTGCGGACAGCGAGCAATGGATAGCTCGCCGTCGGGCATTCGGATAAGGGGAGACCAGATAGTTAAAAACCATCGTCCCAATTAAGGTGACCTTCCTAGTTTTAATCCGTGTAGACAGCAGTTGTAATCGATGACCTTCACAGTTCTTGGTTGGGAGGCGCGTTTTACCAACCACCGAACGTGTTGGCGCGTGGTTTAAATCCATGTAGCCGCAACATAATGAATATATTAGGGGAAGTTTGAAAGTGGCGCCAGTGTCTGAAAAGTTGAAAGGGAATCGTTTGTCTTGGTATGGTCATGTGAGGAAGAGGCATGAGTCGCATGTTACTAAAAGAGTTATGAGTTTACATGTGGATGGATGAATGGAAAGGGAGAGGGAGACCAAAGAAAAGATGGATGGATTGTGTGAAGAGTGATATGAAAGAAAAGGATGTTAGTGATAGCATGACGAGTGACGAGTGACAGGGCGGAGTGGAAGAAAAAAAACGTGTTGCGCCGACCCCAAATAACACGGGACAAGGGCAGGAAGATTGTGATGATGAGCCGCAACACAAACTAAACACATAAACCAAGGTCACCTTGGTTGGAACGCTATTCTGCAACCTTATACGGGGTTACCATGACGTTCAAAGTAAGATTGTTTCATTCTTATTTCAGTGTGGGTAAGAGACAGAGCTTTAAAGGTTGTCTAGCGGCATCTCTTACCCACACTGGAAATAAAAATGAAACAATCTTACTTTTAACGTCATGCTGCCGGTCCTGGTCACCCCTTTACCCTCTGGACCAAGCTCGAGTCGTCGATGGCGCGTAGTGTTCCATGCGTGCCTCAAGGAAAAGGGAGTTAGTGATAGGATGACGAGTGACAGGACAGATTGGAAGAAAAAAAACATGTTGCGCCGACCCCAAATAAAAAAAGACAAGGGCAGGAAAATGCACAGCAACTTAAAGATCCCAGCCATGGAATGGAGCTTGCGCGGTGGCGTCGTTAGGAATGAGGTATCAAACAAGTGAAATCGCCGTTTGCGTCTATACCATACTGAAGTTAGGCTGGTTTTAGAGTCACGCTGACCGTCGGCGCTGACAGCTCAGCGCGTAGCTTGTCAGCGCTGTTGCGCTGTGGATCAGCGCGTGACGTTTCAGTATCGTGCTGATCACTGTGGAGTACAGACACACAAAAATGCGAAGGGCATTAATGATTGCGACGTCCACTTGGCTCAACTCTAGAACGCTCACTGAAGTCAGAGGCGCACGTGTGTTGGTCAGCGCCCGCCGACGGCTACGCGGCGCCGACGCGCGAAGCGTACGGCCGCTGACCCGTCAGCGTTGACTAACGCATGCGCTAATAGCTAGATGTCATTCTAAAATGCTTCCTAAAAGTTCATACGTTTCGGCTGTCAGCGCCGACGGTCAGCGAGACTTTAAAACCAGCCTTACGTTAACCGGACAGAGGGACTTTTCTAGCGAGTGATCGTCTATTGTTTTATCTTTTTTTTTTAAATAAAAACTTTGCCTCACATGACGTCTTTGTAGTGGATGTCACATTTAACAGACACCCAGACCCTGAACCCTCAAGTCTGCTTTTACAATAGTGACAGAATGGTCCATCATTGATTTCATAATTGTTAATTTTGACAAGTTTGGTAATCTACTAATATAATAGCGTCATTATGACTTTCCAATGGTCAACCATTGATACTTCATTGAAAGAAGTGGCAAAGAATGGTAATCTTGTTCATATTGACAAATGAATATCTTACGTATGCGTAATCTGCTAAAATTTTGACAGTTCTTTTGATCAGTGACCTACCATTAGAACGTCATTGCTTTTAATAAAATCAATATTGTCATTCTACCCCAACTTTAGTACGAGACCATTGACCAATGAATGACCGATCATTATGAATTAGCACATTATGAACTTTAAGGAAAATAGCATTGGGATCGTGTTGGAATGACGAATTTATAAAAATAGCAGACTTGGGTCTCTAGTCTGTAGGCAGTGCCGGATTAAGCCAGCGCGGGGCCTATAGCAAATTTGACCAAGGGGCCCCATGTGAAGAACTTTTTAATTTATTTAGCCTATATTTTCCCACTCTTATTTTGTGCAGATACGTTATTTTATTCAAAAAATTACTTTCTGTAAACGATTCCTACTGATTAATACAGAACTTTTGGAAAAACCCCGAACGAACAACGATTTAAAGGTGAAACTCTAAAAACCCAAACTGATCTCGAAAATTATGCATTTTAGGTTTTCTTTTGATAAATAATACAGAAATAGGGAGTCTCTTCATTTTGGACGATGATTGTCTTTGTTAATTTATACAGGGTTATTTTTAAAACACCAACAACCTTGCAGGACTATATTACTTACATCATAAACAACAACTTTTGTTGCTACGACCAATATATGATAAATTTTGAAAAGTTATAGAACAAAAATTGTTGTTTATGATGTTCTCAACATAGTGCTGAGAGGGTTCCGGTGTTTTACAAATAACCCTGTATAGAAAACTGAAGAGTTAGGATTTACTAGGAATAGGAAAATTTATTTTTCTTCGGAGAGGTTACATTCAGGTATCTTTTAATTGGAATAATCTTTCCGAGATATATATATTATGGTCTCATCAGCATGTAAACATTGTCATCATCATTTCAACTAAAAGATGTCCACTGCTAAACAAAGGTTTCTCTCTAGTGTCACCACGACGACCGGTCCTGTGTAAAACGGATCCATCGGATTCCCGCGAACCTCACCAGGTTATCAGTCCCCTCGTTGCAAGGCCTTCCGACACTGCATCTTCAGGTATCCGATCGCTACTCCAAAACCTTTCTTCCCCCATCTAACATCTGATTTGCGAGTAATGTACCCAGCTCACGGCCATTTAAGCTAATCTTCACTCCTGATTCGATCATGCAATGAAACTCAAAGATTAACCCTCTCGATTATTCTTTGGGTGATTTAAAACCATCGGTGAGGTACATAGTGAACGACCACGTTTTTTTCTCGTAAGCTTTTTTTTGAGACACTGGTTTGTCGGGCGATTAAATCAAGGCATGTGTTTTTTTGTCCAGAGGCTCCCTGATAGTTCTTTTATAATCTCTCACAGGTACTGGTTATGAAGATATTGAAGTTTGATTACGTTTTATAGCCCCGGTTTAAAGCTGTATTTATATTTGATTTGGACTAGGATCGTTGGTCAATAAGACCAGGGTGAATCTACTCGACTAAAGTTCACATCAACCAATTTTAAAGTAAAGACAGAAAGAAATAGACTTTGAAGAAGGACATTAATTATTTAAAATATTACACTTTTTATGAAAGTTTTCTAGGGAAAAATTCCAAGTTTCATGGTGGCGAACCGGCTGGCCAAAGCTAGGTAATTTTAATATGTGTAGCCTCGGTCAAGTTTATTCTTAATACCCTACTATGAATAAACTTGAACAAGATTTTTAGGGTATAATAGAGCTACATAATAATATTTTCTGTATCTATGTGAAAATTACAATTGACTCCAATAACCCCGTGAATTTTAAGATCAGTTGCGTGAAAAGTACGATAATGGGGAAATTCGAAAAGATCAAATTCCCTCAAATTCGGAGAGATTGTCTATTCTCTAGATATTTTACTGCAGAAAAGTCTGAAGTAAATCGACTATCACATCCAAATAAATCAGCTGTATTTAGATTTCGTTTAGTAGGTTCAAATACTTTTACTAGTTCCCCGGGCGTTCAGAGATCCCGCACTTGAACATAAAAAAAACGTTCAAGAGCGGGATCCCTGCACTCGCGAAGCTCCTAAATGCACGGGGCCTGTAGCATTTGCTACTCTTGCTACATAGCTAATCCGCCACTGTATGTAGGCCATAAAAATATTTGTTCAGTGCGAGAATTGAATCCGTGATACTCAGTGAAAAACTCAAAACTTTTTTGTCGTCACAAACTTTCTAAATTGCGCAAAAATCGATTAATTAAGTACATTATTTAATTTTCAGGCGCCTCTACTCCACGTAAGTAAATTATAATTTAGATTACTCATCTGCCATAAGGGACTAGCTCTATTGAATCAATTAATTTTTTAGGTATGTATTGTATTTAAGAATATTGTGCTTAAGAGAATTACATGGCAACCTTCTTGCCATCGAATTTTTTTAATATTTTTTTTTGGAAGGTAAAGAATTTCGAAAGTAGCCTGTAGCCAAATTCGACAGGATAGATTTTAACAAATAAGGTACCTACCTATAATTAGATGCATCGTAAGTGACGAGTTCTCAGGATATATAAATTTTGCAAGAAAAAGAAACAAGATGGCGGCCCTTTTTATTAGGTTTTTTTTTTAATAATTTAAACCAGTGCTTGACTGCGATCCCACCTGATGGTAAGCAGTGATGCAATCGTTGATGGTACCGCTGTACTACACTAGTTTTTTAAGAACTCTAGTCTTGAAGACACTTAAATTATAATCGGACGGGAAGACCGCAGCAGGCAAATTATTCCAGTCATTCGATACATGAGACGAAATGCTTAGTCCGGACTGTAGAGGTGTCAACAATTAAACAATGTAGGTATGTAAGGGTGGAAACTCGCTGTACGGCGGGTTGTAAATCGTATATTTATTATAAGACTGCTTCAGAAGGCTAGTAACGTTTTTCTCAAGTTTGTTTGTGTGTCAATTATACTCAAGCGGTGTCTTACGTAGGCGATCCAACGCGATCGCGATCACGAAGCGAGGCGGCGCGAAAGGAACAAACAATTGATACTATATTGCGATGGCCTACGTGACCAAGCGCACGTGAGTGCGATGCGGTGATGAGCGAAGCGAAGCGGTCGCATGCAGTTGGTTTGATATTTTCGCGCGGACTCTTGCGTTGCGATGACTTGTTTTATATAAATGGCGACTTCTCATGAAGCCCCCTGGTCTCATTGAATTCATGTCTATCACATCGAATCGCTTCGTAACCGCAATCGCATTGAATCGCCCACGTCGGAAGCCGCGTTTTCAGCGAGTTCTATGACGTCAAATAGGAACTAAACTATGAAAAAGTTCTCCGCGCGATTCAAATATATACAACAGCCCGAATTCATCTATCGGGCAGTTGCCCAAAATCAGACATAACACCCGTCTGGTTGGAGGATCCTATCTTATCAACGGAGTTTTGTGGAACTTTAGGTACACTGTGTTCCGCATTAGTAATTCTTGGCACGCCATTTAGCCTAAACGACTGGAAGAATTTTAACTAATGAGGTACCTAATTAAATTATTAAATATCTGTTATTTATTTATTGTGCACACCTACCACAGTGTTGTCTTTTTAACCCAAAGGTTGACTGGTAAAGAATGCCTTGTGGCATTAAGTCCGCCTATGTACAACTACTGTACATGAAGTTTAAATAAATAAATAATTAGTTGTAGTTTGATTACCGAATTGACAAGCTTTAAGAACTTTGAATAAAAATAAAAATGGCGGCTGCCATTAAGTTTGTTAGGTCGTATATTAAAAAAAAAATGTTGACATTTCCATCATTGATTGTGGTTTTTCATTTTTTTTTCTCAGAACCATCACAGATGCAGTTCGGGCGCTTTGATCATCCCATAAAGGATCCTTGGAACACTGCCATGTGGAATAAAGTTCCCCAGGACCTACTTCTGTACCTGGTTGTGTAATTAAAAATTAAAATATAATTAAAAGGTATTTTTTTAGCCGGTTCTGTCCTCTCCTGGGTAAAGACCTCCCTCCACTCACTCCTTTCATTTTTCGCGCCCCCGCGTAATATTCTTTCAGTTCTAGCGAACTATGTCTATATGTTGACTGGTAGAAAATGTTAAATTTAAACAGTAAACATATAACTACTACAGCACCATATAAAAATACGACGAAAATTTAGTTCGGTCTTCGTCAGAATTATTATTAAGTTCTCTTAATGATTTGATATTTTTCATAATATTTATTAGTTTATAATTTTAGCATATATAATTATGTATTTTATTATTTTAAATAACTTATTTTTTATTTTATTTTTTTCTGTTTGAATTATCTGTTATTTGTTTATTGTGCAAGCCTACCACAGTGTTGTCTTTTTAACCCAAAGGTTGACTTTTAGCGAATGCCTTGTTGCATTAAGTCCGCCTATGTACCACTACTATACATGAAGTTTAAATAAATAAATAAATAAAAATTTTATATCGCGCTTACGACAAATATTGCTGTTTTCGTCATGTCCCTAGCCTTATTCCCTACTAGCTTTAGTTCGGCTTCCAAATTCAAATGCGTCCGGTTAAAATAAACGTATGAGGTTGAATTTCCTGTGTTTTACACGGTGTGACTGCCTATCAGGACTGATTAGCAGGTTCCTGGCATCTGACACCGTAAGTAGGAAGTAACGACTGTCAAAGACCTACCGAGTGAATCTTTGTGTAGCGACATCTATGGTGTTACATAAGAACTAATCCTGCATCGCGCAATTAAAGTTCTCCGCGCGATTTAGAACAGCCTGAAATCATCTGTCGGGCAGTTGGCCAGCAGACACACCACCCGTCTGGTCGGAGGATCCGAAAAGGGATTTTCACCCTGTTCCGCCTATTTCCAAAGAAACCGAGAGAAAGTCTCATTCATTTGGCCTAGCTTTCGTACTGTAGCGACATCTATGGCGTCACATACGAACTAATCCTGCATCGCGCAATCAAAGTTCTCCGCGCGATTAGAACATATAGAACAGCCCGAAATCATCTACCGGGCAGCTGCCCACTAGACATAACATCCCGTCTGGCCGGAGGATCCTCCCTTTTCAACGGAGGTTTGCGGGACTATACTCTCTGTTCCGCCTACCTACAAACTGGTGACCCTCGAGAAAGAACGTCAGCGCAGCCTTCGTGCAGCTACTACTTCGTGACGTCATCATCACTTCCTCAAGCTTTCGAGTAGCGAGCCATACAGCCAGCACCCACGGCTATAAAGGGTATCCTGACCACCAGCATGCCTAACTGGTCATACCTGGTCACCACCCTCAGCATCATCCCGACTCACTGGGACATCATCACCCCGACTCACTGGGGCATCATCCCGACTCACCACTGGGATAGCACCACCCCAAGTCACTGGGGCATCACCGCAGACAGTTCCGACTCACCGAGAACTATGCGGCATTCGGTTCCGACCCACTGGAACCAACCTACTACTGGCCTGGCACACATCAAGAAGCATCAAGAACCATCGATCTCCGGAGGGGAGTGATGTAGCGACATCTATGGCGTCACATACGAACTAATCCTGCATTGCGCAATCAAAGTTCTCCGCGCGATTAGAACATATAGAACAGCCCGAAATCATCTATCGGGCAGTTGCAGCCCACCAGACATAACACCCGTCTGGCCGGAGATTCCTCCCTTTTCAAAGGAGGTTTGCGGGACTTTACTCTCTGTTCCGTATACCTACAAAGTACTATTTCTATTTTGTGTCGTAAGCCACTGGGCGCAAATGAGTGCCTTTGATACATTTTGTAATCAGGGAAAACTAATACTTAAGCATATAAAAATATCAAATTATAAAGAAAAAAACTGGGAAAGTGTGAGTCGGACCCTGAGGGTTCCGTACAAACTTACGTATGTAAATAGTTCAATTCCGGAATGTTGATTCGGAAGATATTTCCGAATCATAAAAAAAAAAATAGTTACGACTAACAGTTTTCAGATTTATTCCTATACTTGTGCTATAAGACCTTACTTTATGTCAAATTTCAGGATTCTGGGTCAACGGGAAGTACTCTATGAATTTTGATTTCTACGAGAGTGTCAAAATGTACGTTTTTTTGCCACATAAACGAAATATCTTTTTTTCTCGTTAACTTACAAGTTCGATTTTTTTTACAGCTTCAAGACTCCGCAGACTTGAGAATATGGTTTTAATTTCAACTCGATACCTCCACGCGTTTCCAAGATAACGGGTCTTGATAGATAGACCGACAGACAGACGGATAAACAACAAAGTTATCCGTTCCGTTTTTTCCTTTTATGGTACGGAATCCTAAAAACTAGGCCAGACGAATGAGACACTCTCTCGGTTTCAAAGAATCACCCTACGAAAGACAACTGGGACCAACTTATTTACATACTTTCCGAGGCACATGGCGTCGGTAATGTCCCACATAAACTTAAAAAGGTAGGAACATATTAATTCAATTGTTCACACGTACTTGTCCGGTTTCGAACCCTCAACCACAGCATGAGAGGCGGTTGCGTTAACCACTGGGCCATCACCATCACAATTGTATTAATATGTGCTAGTATATATGACTTAAAAATAATATTTTTTTCTTCGATGAAAATATGACGTTAAAATACGGAAGGTTCAGTTTCAATTTCGACTTAAACTACGATCGAAGCCGAAATTCGGTTTCGGTTTTCGTGAAAACTTCGTTCGGATTCATTGCTTGCCGTCCAAGAACCTACACGATACGATGGCTGGAAATCGGGATTCGGATCACGGCGGCTGGGGCGTGAGGGTCGTTTCCACACGCGTGCGGCCGCCTCCTTCTCTAGCATTACTGCTTCACAGAAAGAGGCGACCGCCTGCCAGGTATCACCATCGTGCGGTGCGCCCAGAGTTCACAGGGAAGCATAAGTTCAAAGTTTGCCCCGCTAGGGTAGAGCCCACCATGTCCTTGTGGAGGCGACCCACGGTGGCAACCTGAACGTTCGGCCCTAACTCAGGCCATGGTATGAAACGTGAGGCAATGGAAAACAGTAACCTCCTTCTGATAGGGTGTTAGGACAGAAAACCTCTACAAGTGCCCACAGGCTGTAGTTCCCTTGCAGATACGTCCGAAGAGAAGGCCAGTCTGCGGGACGGTGCACCCTGGGAGGCGGCTAACGACTCTCCTTGGGTACTTTTGCCTAAGGGATCTCGATGTCCGCCTGCGAATATTATGTCCGAAGGAATACCTCAACGCATGTCCCTCTGTTATTATAGCAGAGGGCACAGTGGCGAAGCAAAAGCGGGCTCGGTGTGCACTTACCCTGCTACCGGGCAGGCGTGAGGAAGACTTGCTCCTCCTTCTGCCATCGTTAGTCTCGTAGCCCCAGAGATTGTCCAAGGTCATGTTTATGACTTTTGATGGGGGTCAAGGGTCTTGGTTTCAAAGACAAGTAACGTGACAGGGGAAATGCTAACAGAAAAATGGATAGTCTAAGACATTCTGATTCATTTAACGGCATTTAATTAGTATTATATCTTTACATTTTCGGCTTTCTTCATTACCATATCGCCGTCGTTTTTGAACACGATGTCGATCTTTTCAACTTTCTCCGGTTCCTCATCTGTGGTCGTAATATGACTCTTAAATGCTTGATTATTATGTAATTTCTTCAGCATATGATCAGCTACCCTGTCCGTTATAAAATCAAGCATCTTTGACGAAGCTAACTGATCCATCACTTTATTAATATCGATTTTTTTATTTCTCAAATTAGTTTTTCCTATCAGAAACTCATTTAGATCATCTGACAATATTTCTGCATCGTCTTTCTTCAGAACTTGTTTTTTTGGGTATTTTTTAGCAATTTCTTTTTTAGTTAATGTTTGTGACGTGACGTAAAAAGGGAGTCTTGGTTTCTTTAAGTAGGGTAAGTTGTTTTGTTGTAATGATTCTTGGGATGAATCTAGTGTTTCTTTTTCATCATCATTACTAACACTAGAAGATTGGGCGTCTTTTTTATCAGGGTTCAATGTATCTTCCGATTTGACGTTGTATTTGCCTTTACGTACTTCAGTGTGTTTTTCTTTCTTACCATTTTTTGTCGGTTTTTCTTCTTTTGATACAACTTTATCATGTTTTATTTTTGATTTATATTTTGTTTTATCACTAACGTTTTCACTAAGTCTCTTTTTTTGGAAATTATGAGTAAATTTAGGTTTGTACTTTGGTTTTGCTTTTTTTGTTACTGGCATCTCTACTGATGGGATATCAACACGGTTTTCTAGTTTATAGATTTCATTTTCCTTTGATAATGTGTGAGAATTATCTCTTTTTTTAACAGACTCCTTATCAGACAGTAGTAGTTTTCTGGATGATTTGTTACGTTTACTATAATGGTGTTTTAATTCATTGTCATCTTTTATTTCTGTTGTAATTTCATCTTCATGTCTCAATCTATATATATCGTTTTCTTGTGATAGTCTTTCGACAGATCTGTGATTTGTATAATCACAATGTTTAGTTTTACATCTTTCGTCATCAACTTCTGTAGTCCAACTGTGTATTCTTTTGGGAATTAATGGTTTATCTGTAATTTTTTGAGTTGTGCGTTTTTCTGTATTGTGATGCTTAATCGTCAACATATGTTTCTGTTTTTTAACAGTTTCATGGTCTTCTTGTCCTTTATTTGGCAAAGAAGATTCTTCATTTGATGTGTGCTTTGTTTCTCTATAGTGTTTAATTTTTTCAATGTCAGTCTTCTGTATTATATTGTTTGAATTATCTTTGTGAGCATGTCCACTGTTTTTCTCTTCATTGGAAATATCTTTTCTGTTCTTAAAAGATGTTAGTTCTTTTTTAACTGGTGTTGTTGTCTTCAGTTTAATATGTTCATCGCATTCATCTTCTGCTTTGTTTGAGTCAGTTTCTTCGTTTTCTATATGTTTACTTTTAAAATTATATTTACATCTGGCCAAAATATCATATTTTGATTCGAGATTTGTGTCGCTTCGCTGATCTGGATATGTTTTCTTAATTAGCAATGTATCATCTTCGTCTCTCTCGTTAACTTTAGCGGAGCGTTTGTTTTCTAACGTGCTATTTACTGCGCATTCCAGGTTGTCTGAATTGTGTGTCTTATTGAGACAACGGGCTTCGATTTGATCGGTAAAAATTATTGATAAAGCTGAAGATAAAAATGTTGCTATATAAGTATTTATGCAAGAAACTTATGTAAAAAAGAGGTAAATAAATACACACAGCCTTGCACACATACGACGTATCGGACTAGTCATTGCGGCGACACTTGGGAGAGGCCTATTTCAAGCAGAGGGTGTCTTTCGTGACACTTTTCAGTTTCGTGATATCATCAGCTTGATTGACGTTCATTGCTGATCATAGGCCTCTGTAGCTTCATTGCAAAACTTGATTTAAGTAAACCTAGACAGTAACACGTCGAAGTCTATATGTTGACTGCGATAGTCTTTCATTGTAAGACATGCATGCACATAGATTTTACGTATTTTTAAGGCCTTTTTTGTATAACAAGCTCAACAAATTATTAGATATATATAGCGCAAATTATATTACATTGATATCGAAGTATCTATGGAATCACAACTACACAGACACAGAGAAACTATTGGAAGTTTTAGTATGATTGTAGGTTTAGTTTGTAAGTTGTTTTTCTGTAATTTCTGTATACATGCACCCGTAGTTATAGTCTTGTAAGTGATGACCCGAAACACAGGTTTTATAAACCTAGCTCGGGCAAGTCGCTAATTGTACATAATTCTAGGTTAATATAGTCAATTTTCCTTGATTATGTTTGTTAGTTAGGTTTAAGATTGCGCCATTTCGCGTAAATAAACTGTTTTTCTTTCTAAGTAGGTAAATAAGACTTACTAAACAATTGAAGTAGTGTTCGACTGGCCATTTTAACGCAACCATTTTTTTATTGTTTTATTGCAAATGTGTTAACTTTAATGTAACGTTAGAATCGTAAAACGAATCGTAAAAATATGGTGCCACTAACTGTGACTAGCGGCTTCGCCCACGAAATAGTAGAAGATTTTATCCCAAAGGAACATTATTTCCAGGATGTAATATGATGACTGGACTGTTGGTCTAGTGTTTAGTGGTCCTGACTGAAGTGTGAACGTATGGATGTTTGTTACTCTTTCACGCAAAAACTACTGAATAGATTTAGATGAAACTTGGTACAAGGGTAAACTATGTCATGGAATAGCACATAGGATAATTAAATATAATAATAATAAAGTAATCAGGAGAACCAAGGTTGCTGACATAGCACGAATAATCGCCAAACTTAAGTGGCAATGGGCAGGGCACATTGCTCGCAGAACAGATGGCCGTTCTCCGGTTCTGGAGTGGCGACCGCGTACCGGAAGACGCAGTGTTGGAAGGCTCCCTACAAGGTGGACCGCTGACCAGGTTTTTTTTTTTTTTTTTTTTTTATTGGGTGGGAAAATCATCCTAATGACATCCCCGCTCTTGGGCGGAGCGGGAGATAGTGTCAGACTCTTACTGACTAAAAACCCACTCCTGTTCCTTCGTTGCCTTCGTCCCAGGGCCCCGGGTTCCGCTTTCACACTACCCGTGGCCCCAGTAGGCTTCGACCCTGCTGGGCCCTACGATTTGCTGACATCTCCTTGAGGCGCGCGTGGAACAAAACGCGCCGTCGACGACTTGGGCTCGGTCCGGACGGTTACCGGACGGCCAGACGGCGAGCCACCCAATGCTCGCCGTCTGCAAGCCCGCGCCTACGGTGGCCGGAAATCGGGATCGGAATCCCGGCGGCGGTTGGAGCGTAAGGGCCGTTGCCTCACGCGATCGGCCGCCTCCTTAGCTAGCATTACTGCTTCGCAGAAAGAGGCGACCGCCTGCCACTCCTCCTCGCTCCGGAGCATGGCCTGAACCAAGGCCCGGCGCGAGAGATCACCGCCGCCGATTGCCCTCACGAGGTCACGGCGTTGCTCTGCCCAAGCGGGGCACACCTCCACCGTGTGCTCCACCGTGTCCTCCGGGTGGGCCACACAGTGGCGACACCCGGGCGTCGTTTCCGCACGAGTCCGGTGCAGGAACCTCCCGAACTTACCGTGTCCGGTGAGGACCTGCGTCATGCGGAATGTGAGGACGCCGTGAGGTCTTTCCAACCACGCCTCAAAGAGGGGACTTACCGCCATAATTGTGGCGTGCCCAGCACGGGGTCGCGACAGTCGCTGTCGCCATTTCTCCATGAGAACTCGCCGGAACTCTGTCCGCCATGCCGCGACTTGTTGCGGCAGCGGAGTTTCGCCCCGGCGTTGCATCTCCATGCGCCGTTCGTGCATGAGTGCAAGGACTGTTGCCTCCAGTTCCCATGGTCGCTGGCAAGCAAGAAGGCTCGCCGCTTCGCGGGAAATCGTCCGGTATCCTCGCACCATCCGTATGGCCATGACCCTCTGGCACGCGTTCAGCCGGGCCGCCGGCTGCTTCCGCAGCCCCGGCGCCCACACCGGCGCGCCATAAAGGGCCATGGACCGAACGATCCCCGCGTAGAGCCTCCGGCAGGAGGCGTCTGGACCCCCAAGGTTGGGCAGGAGCCGCGAGAGAGCAGCCCCAGTCCGATTTAGTTTGGGAGCCAGACGTCGGAAATGCTCGTCGAAATCCCATCGGCTGTCGAGAACGAGTCCCAGGTACTTCATCGTTGACCCGACGCCGATGTGGACTCCTCCCACCGTTAGCCGGGAACCCGGTGGTGGCGCGTTCCGAGGGCCGTGAAAGCACATGGCCTCGGACTTGTGCAATGCCACCTCGAGTCCCAGCTCCTGGATCCTGCCAACGACCGTCGCGACCCCGCGTGTCGCTAGTTCGACCGCCGCCTGGTACGACTCTCCCTGCGCCAGGACCAGCGTGTCGTCTGCGTAGCAGACCACGCTGACCCCGTCAGGGAGGTCGCCGCGCAGCACGTAATCGTATCCGATGTTCCACAAGGGCGGCCCTAGTACCGATCCCTGCGGAACACCGCACGACATCTCTCGACGTTCCCACACCCCCTGGTGACCGGGGTAGGTTATGTACCTGTCTGACAGGTACGCCTCGACCACACGACAGAGGTAGTCGGGCATCCGGTGATACCGGAGTGCCCTCCCAATGCTACTCCAAGGCAGGGAGTTGAAGGCGTTGGCGATGTCCAGAGACACCGCCACTACACACCTGCCCTGGGCCACTGCATCCCCTGTCGTGAGAGCTCGCACGCACATGATGGCGTCCACCGTGGAGCGCCTCCTGCGAAAGCCAAACTGGCCGTCCGCCAGATCCGGCCCCACCCGTGTTAGGTGTGCGACGAGGCGGTCTGCAATTACTCTTTCAAAGAGCTTGCCCACCTCGTCGAGCAGCACAATGGGCCGGTACGCGGACGGAAAGTCCGCGGGGCGCCCCGGCTTCGCGATCAGGACCAGTTTCCCCGTCTTCCAGCGAAGTGGGAACTGGCCCCTCTCCATACATGCGCTGAAGAGCCCTCTTAGTCGAGGCCCGAGAGCCTCCATGGCCAGGACCCATGCCTTCCCAGGCAAGCCGTCGGGTCCTGGGGCGGTATTCTTGGCACTCAGCCTTCGTACCGCCACTCTCATCTCTACCTCGGTCACCTCTGGAACGTTGTCGTCGTCGTCGCCATCGTGGTCCGCGTCGGACACCGCTGGTGGCGGAGCCATGGGCCGGGGAGAGTGTTCCCCTCGCGTGGGGAACAGAGTGCTCACCACACCCTCCACGAGCTGGGGCCGGAGACTCTGCGTCAGCGGGGGAGCCCAGGGGCGGAGTTTGTCCCGTACCAATTTGTACGGGCGTCCCCATGGGTCCCCATTCAGAGTCCCCAGCCACACGTTGCGGGCCTCAAGTTTGGCCCGCCTTATCTCCGCTCGGAGGGTGCGCTTTGCCGCTCTGTATCCCTCGTACAGCTCCGCCTCTCTGGCCTCCGCATCCGCTGGACGGATGCGGTGACTGCGGTATCTGGCATACCGGCGTCGCGCGGCATTGCACGCGTTGCGCAGTGCCGCACTCTCCGGCGACCACCAGTATACCTGGCGCTGAGCACGTCCTGGGGGGACTCGGGGCATTGCCGCGTCGCAAATTTGCGACATGGCCTCCCGGAACCACTCTGCCTCGACGTCTATGTCGACAGGCCTGTCCGGTGCTTGCACCCAGGCCTGTACCGTCGCGGCTTCCAGGAGGAGCTCCCGGTCAAATCAAATCAAATCAAATCAAATTATTTATTTGCATAAAACAGGTAGAAAAAAGATGTTGCAAATAGGTATAAAGTGCACTGTATCATTACCTAATTAGGTGTGCAAATATTTATGTTCGATAGCCGGGAATTTAGTTTTTCAAATCAAATTACATAGTTCTGATATAATCTTACAAATTTATCATATTCCAGAATAAAGCTAATAATAAAACATTCAGAATAATTACTACAAATGTCAAAGGATTTAAATATTAAATGTCAGAAGAATTATAATTCATGTCAGTTATAAAAAAAAAAAAAAAAAATTAAATAGATTAAAATATTATACATAGTCAAATTTACAGTTTCTTATCAAACAAAATTAATACTGTATGTCACATTATTTTATTATTACATTACAATGATACTTAATTTATCTTACTTTAGGTATCTATCTATATCTTTATCCTGTAAGTACTCCTTGACATTATAATAACATTTATTTACCAGTAGTTTGTGCAACTTCGACTTGTATTGGTGAATAGGCAACGATTTGACATCATCAGGCAGCTTGTTATAAATCAGTGATGCCATACAAAGAATACTTTTATTTATCAGTGCTGTTTTCCCATAAGGTATATCTATTTCTAATCTTTTTTTGTCACGTAATTGTCTATAGTAGCTTTTAAAAGAAGTCTTAAAATAATTAGGATTTAATTTCACAAAAACATTCAGTTCATATATATATAATGAAGGCAGTGTCAGTATTTTCAAGCTTTTAAAGTAGGGTTGACAGCTGGTAGAAATGTCTATATTACACATTGCTCTAATGCATTTCTTTTGAGCTTTAAACACACAATCCCTATCTACTGAGTTGCCCCAAGATATAATACCGTATCTTAGTATAGGTGCAACAAGTCCGTGATATGCTGCTAGAACGGCTTCTTTATTTACAATTTTGGAGAGTTTGTACAGAGCAAATGAGGATTTATGAATTCTTTTGCATAAATGTTCTAAATGTCTTTTCCATGTCAGTTTATTATCTATTGTAATTCCCAGGAACTTAGTATCTGTCACAGGATGTACTATTTTGCCTTGGTAACTAACGTTTATATCTATCGGTTGAATCCTCTGGTGAAAGTGTATTATTTTGGTTTTTTCCATATTTATTTTTAGATTATTTTCGGTTAACCATTTTATAATCATATTTAATGTTTTGTTTACTACGTGCTCATAATCATTTTCTTTGTCACCTTTTATTATGACTGTACTGTCATCTGCAAACAGTACCATTGGTTGATCAATATGGTTAGGAAGATCATTGATATATATTAGGAACAGTCCCCTAAGACACTTCCTTGTGGTACTCCAAATTTTATAGTTTTCGAGTTCGACTTATGTTTAATCTCGGTTCGTCTTTTCTGACATATTTGTGTTATTTCTACTATTTGTTTTCTATTATGCAAGTATGAACAAATTAGATCTAGCGCTTTACCTCTTATGCCATACATGCTTAATTTTTTTATAAGTATTCTATGGTCAACTCGGTCAAAAGCTTTACTCATGTCCATAAAGATGGCACATGTTGGTATTTTTTTGTCCATAGCGACTAAAATTGTTTTCAGTAGGTCATAAATGGCCATATTTATTGATTTTCCCTTGCGGAATCCTTTCTGTTCGTCCACCAAAATATTATATTTTTCTAAATAACTATACAGTCGGCTATATATAATTTTTTCAAATAATTTTGAAAAAACGGGGATCAACGCTATGGGTCTGTAGTTCCCCATTTTTCTTTTATCTTCTTTTTTATGCAGTGGAATGACAATGGACGTTTTAAGTTTTTCTGGATATATTCCGTTAGAAATGCATAAGTTAATTATGTAACATAGATGAGCTGAAATATCTGTGGATACATATTTAATGACTTTGGTGCAGACACCATCGTTGCCAACGCTATGGGTATTTTTCAGTTGTCTTATTTCTGTGTCTACTTCTTTAGGTGTTGTGGGAGTAAGAAAAATTGAATTAGTATTAGTGTTGATTTTATGATTTGAGGGTTGGGTTTTGTTTTGACTATCATTCCTTAAACTATTTATTTGGTCTGATTCTGAAGCTTGGTCAATGAAGAAGTCGTTAAAATTATTCGCAATAGACTTAGGATCTGTAATTTTTATGTTATCTTTAAGTATTTCTGTAATAGGTTCTTTGGGGAAGTTAAATTTTGACTTGTTTATAACTGACCATGTCGCTTTTGCCTTGTTTTGTGATGTGTTTATGTAATAATTGTTCTGTGACTTCTGTGTTAGTGAGATCACTTTCTTAAATCGAGCTGCATATTGCTTAAATCTACTTTTATTTATTTGTGTGGGAAACATCCTATACTGCCATAACATTTTTCTTTTAATTTTACTACAGGTTTTTAGTCCTTTGGATAGCCATTTAGATTTTCTTGTTACCGATTTTGTTATAATTTTGTACGGGAAACATAAATTATAAAAACATAAGAAAATGTCAAGAAAATAATTATAAGCTTGGTTCGGGTCATTTGTATTGTAAGTTTCAATAAACGTTAAACTGTTTATACATTTTTTAAATTTATTCATATTTTCCGTACTATAGTCCCGTCTTCTAATACGCCACGATTTTATCACACATGTTTTTTTGACGGGGCATTGTAGCAGTTGAGCAGTGTGGTCGGACATGCCAAATTCAATTATTTCACTTTTACATCGACGAATGTTGTGTGCAAAATTGTCAATACAAGACTTACTGCTGAGCCTTGTAGGGCGTCTTATTTCTAATTTTAAATTGTGACTTTCTAAAAGATATTCAAAGTCTAGAGCATGGCGGTTTCGTTTGAGTATATTTATGTTAAAATCTCCGCATAGAACAATTTTTTTGTTAGAATTGTCACATATCTGGCGTAAAAGTTTTTCCAGATTGTCATAAAATAAATTTATACATGAATTTGGTACTCTGTACATACAAACTATTATAAGTTCATGTTCAGTTAGTTCTATGGCGCTACATTCTAAAATACCTTTAATAGAACAATAATTAGTGTCAAGCGATATATACTCATGTCCAATTCTAGTTAATATACATGCCCCTCCCCTCTTTACGTCTCTAGAATAACTTGTTGCTAGGCGAAAGTTTGGTATGTCAAGTATGTTTTTTTTATACTGCAATGTCCCCGAACCGTGCTGCCACGCAACCCCGTCCCCTCGTGACGGCCTCGAGGGTCGGGGTACCGGCGGCGGCCGACGAAATTAGGGTCACCGAGCCGTCCAGGTCCCGCACCCAGTCTCCCCTGGGCAGGACATTGTACGGCTCGGAGACCACGGCGATATTGATCGACCACTGCGCCATGCTCTGGAGCAACAGATCCTGAGCGGGGGCGCAGTGGTTGATGTTCGCCTGGAGGAGACGTAATGGGGTCGTTATTGACAGTCCATTACAGTCTCCTCCCTAGCCCTCCGTGAGGGCCCTGCCGCGGCGGGTGCGGCGGCGACAGCGGTGGCAGCCAAGGAAGCGGCTGCGGCGGTGAGTACGTCCGGGTGGATGGGCCTCCGTACTTTGCCCTTGGCCTTGGCAGGGGGGTCGCAGGACCTGCCCCCAGCCCGGTGCTCGGCCGGCTTGCCTGCCGCCGCACATGCATAGCAGTGCGGCGTTGCACGGCATTCGACGGCCTTGTGACCGGCCTGACCGCACTGGTAGCAGCGGTCGCTGCGGTCCACCTCCGCGGCGCAATGGGCCCCCACGTGGTGCCCCACGTGGCAGCGGTAACACCGCAGAGGTCTGGGCTCCAGCAGTTTTACCTGCGCGGAGACCCAGCCCACCAAGAGCCTTCGGCCTTCAGCCGTGATGGCTTTGGCCGCTGACACGGGGCAGCTAACCGTAACGGCTCGCATGCCCGTGCTGTCAGCACGGATGGCGCCAGCCCGCACTTGATCGGCCTGGCACCCTCCCGCCCTGACGACGGCGGCCACCACCTCGTCCACCCTGACGGAGTCATCCAGGCCCATGATGCGCACGTCTATGCACTTTGTGGGCCTGGACACTCGGACCTCCTCAGCGTCCATAGACGCCCTGATCCTTGCGGCCAGGGCGTCCGCGGCAGAGCCGCTGTCCGCACCAGGGACCTCCAATATTCGGGCCCCGGTTGCGGTGCGCCTCATTCGGAAGCCCTCAGTGGCTCCGAACTCGCTAAGGTGGCCCACCACCGCCTGCTTCGCCTTTTCCATGACGGCGTTGTACGTCACGCCCTTCTTTTCCGCAGCTGGCTGTAGTGTAATCACTACAGCTGCGGAATTCGGGGCGCGAAGTCTGGCCGCCATGGCCCGCTTCCTGCGCTGCTGTCGCCGCTCGCGCTTTTTTGCCGCTCTAGCCGCCTTGCCCGCCTTCCTGCTGGCGCCGACGACCGTCCATTCGGCGCCAGCCGAGGGTTCTTCGGGCAGGGGAGGCGGCAGGCGCGGCCTAGTTGCCGCCGCCGCGGAAGGCCCCGCCGATTTAGCGGCAGGCACCGCTCTGCCTTTCGGGGGAGGGGCAGGTTTCCCCTGCCGCTGCTGCTGCTTGGCCGCCGGGACCGGCCTCGCCGGCTCCGACACCTGGGCTCCACGCCCGGTCTGCCCGGACGGGCCCGCTTTGGGTGCAGCAGCCGCGGCGGCGGCAGCGTAAGAAACCGCCTTTTTCAGGCCGGAGGCCGCAAGCGGGGGGCGCAGGACAATGCCCTCCAGGACTGCGAATTGCCGCTGGACTCGCTCCTGGAACTGCTGCTGCTGCTCCTGCTGCTGTTGCCGGAAGGCAGCCAGCTCTTGCCGCAGCAGAGTCAGCACCTCGCTCTCCATCTGGGGCGAGGGCTGGGGCCGACCCTGCCCCTCCCTGCGTCCTCCTTTTGGCGCCACCTCATGGCCAGCGCCCCGGACACTGGCCAATTCTGCCTCGAGCCGCTCAACCCTCTTGTTGAGGGATTTCCTGAACGGCTCCAGGACGATACCCAGTGCCTCAGTGATGGAGGTCATGGCCTGGGAGATGGACCGCCTCTTGGCGACCCTCTCCCTCTTCTTGGCCACGCCCATTATGGCAGCTGCCACGACCGCCGTAAATCGGTTCAGCGCCTCCTCCATGCCTTCCGGCTCGCTGCCAGAAGGCTCTGAAGGGCTGACCTGGGTACTGCTTGCCCCGGGGTGGCGCCCCTCCCTAGCAATCTTTAGGGACCGCTGGGTCGCCTCCTCGGCGGTGGGCTTCCTCCCTTTCGTCGTCATTCGGCCCGCACCTCGTCCAGCAGTGGAGATCTTGCGGGCCGAAGCTCCACGCCCATCGTCGGAGGACGTCCTCCGGCTGTCCCCAGATATGGGGCGCTTTAGGAACAAGTTCCTCCTCTTCTTCCTGGAGGTGGCCTCATCCACCTCCATTCTCTCCGAGTTGGGCGAAGACGCGGCATCTGAGTCCGACGCCGTGTCTCCACTCACCTCCCTGAGGCCGAAACGCCTGCCGGCCTCTGCAGGACCCACCGGCGCAGCGGACGTGCTGGGAACAGGTCCCAGGGACTCCACGCTGCCAGTGGGTGAGCCACCCTGGCTCTTTGCGTCCACGAAGGACGGTAACAGGTCCTTTTGGGACCTGACGCGCTCTTTGCCCCCCCCAGAATACGAGGGGCAGCCCGAGCTCTGCTCGGGGAGGGATTCTCCACCTGCGGTGCAGGCGGTACCCTCCTGGGGTAATATCTTTTTCGGAGTCGCGTCCATGGTGAAGTGCTGAACACAGCTTTGCCTTTTTTGTGGGGTGGGGTCCCCAATAACCACGTTCGCCATCGTGGTCACGTCTGATAAGCAGACGCGTACTCGAGGCGAACCCACTCTCTCAAAACCACTGTCCAAAAACACCAACAGCTGTTGGTGCCGATGCTTCTGGACAGTGCACCCTCCGTGGCGGTCCGTCTGGACTCCGCCTGTGTGTTCCTCTTGGTCTGGTCTCTCGCTTGAGGCCTTCCGGCATGAGTAGCTCTACCGGCATAGCCCTCAAGGTCATAGAGACACGCAAGCCCCACCACGACGACAACGTGGGAACACGGTCGGTGGGGCCGCTGACCAGGTGAAGGTTGCGGAAATCCGCGAGATGCAAAGGACCGTTCATTGTGGCGACATTTGGGAGAAGCCTATGTCCAGCAGTGGACGTCTATCGGCTGAATTGATGATGATGATGAATAATGTAATAATATTCCACAACCATCACACAACGCCGTCTAGTCTCAAGCTAAGCAGAGCTTGTGTTATGAGTACTAGAGAACTGATAAACGTACTTATATATTTCTAAATACATTTCTAAATACATACATAGACTCATCACACAAACATTTGTCCTGGGTGGGAATCAAACTCACGACCTCCGGCATAGCAGTCAGGGCCACTAACCACTAGACCAACAGGTCAACAAGTAACCAGCTTTTTAACCATGGTCGATGTAGACGATAGTTTAGTTTGACCTCCTGTCATACGGATCGCGTGATTCTAGTGGTAGGCCTGTGTAGACTCCCAGAGGTAATGGCTTTTAATTTCCACGTTATATATCGCAGGCAGGCTCAAACCTAGCCAGCGCAATACTTTATTGTGTTATTTATTTGAAGAAAATAAAGAAAAATATTTTCTTCAAATAAATTCGTTTGGGAAGCTGCGCGGTGTCTTCGTGTTCAATATAGGTACCACAGTGTCTCAAGACATAAGTGCGTGTTGCCAGTGGTGACATATGGTTCCGAAACGTGATCGCTCACAATGGGTGTCATCAGAGGAACTTTAAGTCACTCAAAGGGCAATGAAAAGGGCTATGCTTGGAGATTCCTTGCTTGATCACATCAGAAATGAAGATATCCGCAGGAGAACAAGGTTACCGATATATAGCCCAAAGAATCGCCAAACTTAAGTGGCAGTAGGCAAGGCACCTTCGTGGCGACCTCCCTGTCGGGGTCAGCGTGGTCTGCTACGCAGACGACACGCTGGTCTTGGCGCAGGGAAAGTCGTACCATGCGGCGGTCGAACTAGCGACACTCGGGGTTGCGACAGTCGTATAGAGGATCCAGCTGTTGGGACTCGAGGTGGCACTGCACAAGTCCGAGGCCATGTGCGTTCACGGCCCTCGGAACGCGCGACCACCGGGTTACCAAAAAACGGTAGGAGGAGTTCACATCGGCGTGAAGTCGACGATGAAGTACCTGGGACTCGTCCTCAACAGCCGATGGAATTTCGAGGAGCATTTCCGACGTCTGACTCCCAACCTGGATCGGACTGGGGCTGCCCTCAAGCGGCTCCTGCCCAACCTAGTGGGTCCATTGGCTCCAGACGTCTCCTGCCGGACGCTCTATGCAGGAATCGTTCGGTCTATGGCCCTTTATGGAGCGCCGGTATAAGCGCTGCCGCTACGAAAGCAGTGCAGGCCAGAACATGGCCATCCGGATGGTACGGGGATACCGCACGGTTTCTCACAAAGCAGCGAGCTTCCTTATTGGCCTCCGATGCCCACCTTCCAGTTTCATCATCACATCAGTCCGATGTCCGATATATACGCCTCTTCTTTCAGTCAGTCATTGACAACACATAAACAAAGCAATTTTCCTTGTTACGACAGTTCTGTTGTGATCCTATGAGGAGTTTTGCTCCATATCATCGAAGTTCATGATCAGATCATAACAATATTTCTATGGGACCAACTTAGAAGCATAACCTGTAAATAAAAAATAAAAAAATTCAAAATCGGTTAAAAATACATTTTAATTTTTTTTTTTTTATTCTCGAAAGGTTCGCGCTTGACCGCCATCTCACCTGATGGAAAGCGATGATGCGTCGACGATGGAACGCGCTTACCTAGAAGTAACCTATTCACTCTTGACTTAAAGATTACCGGGTTGTAGCTATCAGGAAACACACATTCCGGCAAGGAATTCCACTCCTTAGCTGTACGCACAATGAATGTGTTCCCAAAACGTTTTGTGCGTATAGGTGGAATGTCCACCATGTACCGGTGGCGCGTTGCCGTACGCCTGGTGGTCCGATGATGGAAATACATTCAGCCGAACATAAAACCTCCTTCTTTTTGAAGTCCGTTAATATTACTCCTCGTGCCTTATTGGACATTTAATTACATTTCCTAATTTCATATTTGACTGAGTTTTGAGTCATAAAAATAACTTACAAGATATAAAAATAGCATTATTCCCGTTAAAATGAATAAGTCTGTGCATACAGTTGAAATTTAGATATTAAAAATGAAATATAGTGTATTTTATGTTTTTGTGGGTACGTTTAATTTTATATTTAGTACGTAAGATTCTGCCCGCGGCTTCATGATCGTCATTATCTTATCAGCCGAAAGACGCCCACTGTTGGACATAGATCTCCCCCAAATGTCGCCATAACGCTCGGTCCTGTGCATCTCGCATTCATTGGATTCCCGCGACCCTCACTAGGTCTTCGATCTATCTTGTGGGACGCCTTCCCATGCTGTGTGAACCTTTCGTCCAAATAGACCATCTGTTTTAAGAGCAATACAATGCCCACCGCTACCCTCTCGAGCGCCGATTGTACATACGTCAGTACAACTTGAGTGAACTTGAAAAACGTTTATTGTCGTTTTTTACACACAGGTGTACGAAATTTATTCGGCTGAAAATTTTAGTCTCTATATCTTCGTTTTTCATAGAAAAATCTAGAAAAAAAAAAAAATATTTCTTTTTTTGGTGAGTTACGTGAAACAAAAACTTTTTTTTCAAAAATAATATAACGGACTCGCACACTGAGGGTTCCGTATAATCTAACTTGTGTAAATAGTTCAATTACCAAACCGAGTCTCCAAGATTTTTCCGAATAGAAGAAAGTATTTTTTTGTGACGTAACAACAAATTTTTAGTTTTCACATTTATTCTTATACTTGTGCTATAAGACCTTGCTTCATGCCAAGTTTCAGAATTCTGGGTCAACAGGATTTTTTCACAGTTTCAAGGGACCACAGACTTGAGTAAATGGTTTTAATATCAACTCGATACCTTTACACGTTCCCGAGATAAAGGGTCTTAACAGAGAGACAGACAGAGAGACCGATAGACAGACGGACAACAAAGTGATCCTATAAAGGATCCGTCTTTTCATTTCAGATTCAGATATATTTATTGTTTGTCACAGGTGGAAGTACAGCTCTTAAAATTATTATCGTAACAAGTATCATTGTAACATACCCATGGGGTGTACAATCTTTGATATTTTCAATATTACATGACAAAAAGAAAAGAAACCTTCATACTACACAAAATTACCAAGTCAGCATAATATAATAATTACCATTACAGAAAATAAATTAATTGTGTATAAATATTAATTTGGAATTGTCATAATTATTGCATGATTAAAATATTGAATAAATTGAGAGAAAATTTGAGTTACGGGACCCTAAAAAAATACTAAAAAAGTACAAAATAACTAATTTCGGTAGTTGGTGTTTCTCTAATAGTTTGCCTCTTCGTTATTTAACGCCGACTTCCGAAAATAAAGTTATTTTGTACATTTTTTGTGTTTGTTTTTTACTTCGAAGTCGGAACTGTATTTGTTTTGTATTTTTTTTTCACACTTTTTGTTGTGGTAGCTCAAATAAAATCATCATCAGATTAGCTCGATAGTACCTTATAGCCAGAGTGCTTCTCATGAAAATTGTACCTAATAATCCCAAAGACGGTTAGGTTGTAACATTGATTTATTACAGAGTTCCGGTGTCTACCTTCCAGCTTCATCATCAGATCAGTTCGATATATTTCCCCTTCTTTCAGTCAGTCATCGACTACATGTATACCTAAACAATTTACTTGTTACGACAGTTCTGCTGTGATCCTATGAGGAGTTCCGTTCTATATCTTCGAAGATCCTCATCAGATTATAACAATATTTCTATGGGACCAACTCGGAAGCATAACCTATCACTAAAAAAATAATAATTTTAAAATCGGTCCACAATTCAACTAAAAATCGGTCATCATCATCATCTTCCTGCCCTTGTCCCATAAAAATCGGTGAACATACATAAAAAAAATACCTTCAGCCGAACATAGAACCTCCTTATTTTTGAAGTCGTATTCGGTTAAAAACGTGCAATTACGTAATAATACCCCTTTATGCGCAGTTTAAAAAAAAAAAAACTTTATAAAAAAAAATATATATATATAGAAATTTAGGTACACAATTAAGTAAAGGAAAGAGAAATTATACTAACATAGATTAAACTACATGAACTAACACTAAAATAAATTGTAAGAAGTGTAAACTTTAAATACTGGAAATAAAAGGCTTTTTTATTTTATTTTATTTTTTTATGCGCAGTTTGTCAATTCTTGGAGCTTGTCTTAAATCACGCTAATTAGTTTTAAGGTTCAATTTATGTAAAGTCAAAGACAAAGCATTTTATCTTAACTAGCTTTTGCCCGCGACTTCGTTCGCGTCGAAGTCGAAAATGGTTTTATTAGGTTTTTGAGATACGAAAATATGAAATATTATTTATTATCTACGTCGTGTGTGATATAGTCCATTGAATTGTATGGCGAGCGATATTGTATCTATTATAGTATCTTAGCCGTGTGTAGCGCCCCTTAGTGAACTCCACTGCGGGTTACGTAACCTACGACTAACTTATTATTTGCGGTTGGTACAGTAATCGGGTCTAGGGATTGACCCGCAAAATTAAGTTTGTTTTTTATTGTATATACTTTTCCGGGATAAAAAGTACCCAGTGTGGTGCCCAGGATATTAAAGAATAATTATACCAAGTTTCATCGTAATCGAACCGGTAGTTTTTGCGTGATGCCTGAACAAACAGACAGACAGACAAAAATGTTTATTAATCACATTTTTGGGTTCGGTGTCGGTCTAGTAACACCCCATAGCCATGCCATGCCATGCCCATGCCAATATTTTTTTGATATGTATCAAATTTTCACTTCTACAGATTTATTATAAGTAAGTATAGATAAACCAATTACAGGCACTTTTGAAATGTCAAGAAGTCAGTCAGTCATAAAAAAAATGATGCTAATTGCGCATTCCAAAGCGTAGATCTCTATGGAGAAGAATGTGCAAGAAACTCCATGGACACTCTTTTCAATCGTGTTTTGTAAATTACAAATATCTCTGTTACTTGTTTCTTGTCGCTATCATGTGAGAACAATGTAAATAAAGTAAAAAATAAAAACTAAATATAGATATTAAAATAGCAACTGGCAGCTAAGAGATGACCAGTCTCAACTGACAGCGCCCGTTCACGGACATGACGCGAATATTCAACCATTGTAAGTAATCAGCATTTTTGGAGTTTCTTTGTGCTCCTGCGGATATATTCATTCCTGATTCGATCACGCGAGGAAACTCCGAGCACAGCTCTTTCTTTTGTCCTTAGGGTGATTTTAAACCTTTTCACGACCAACGTGCGACCACGTTTCAGTGCCATCTGTACGTCATCACTGGCAACACGCGGCTTCGCTTGCACACAAATATTTTAACTTCTTTTTCGCCGCCTAGGTGAAAGCTGTCTGAGGGCAGCCATTTTATTGCTAGACGGCACTTAAATCGACTTTTTCAGTTTATTTTGCTTTTAGTGGGAGCATTATTAATTCAAAGAAATGGTATTTGTTAATTGGGAATTCCATATTTTTTATGTATAGACTAGCTTTTGCCCGCGGCTTCGCTCCCGTCAACTGACTACTCTACCCTACCCTAGTCCACCCTACTCTACCCTACTCTGCCCTACTCTACCCTACTCTACCCTACTCTACCCTACTCTACCCTACTCTACCCTACTCTACCCTACTCTACCCTACTCTACCCTACTCTACCCTACTCTACCCTACTCTACCCTACTCTACCCTACTCTACCCTACTCTACCCTACTCTACCCTACTCTACCCTACTCTACCCTACTCTACCCTACTCTACCCTACTCTACCCTACTCTACCCTACTCTACCCTACTCTACCCTACTCTACCCTACTCTACCCTACTCTACCATACTCTACCATACTCTACCCTATATATAACATAGTAATAGCATTAACTCAACTGGCTTTAAATTATGTCAAGCTATTTAGACTGATAAATATTAATTTATTTTAATTATTAATCGACTTCAAAAAAAAGGAGGAGGTTATCAATTCGGTTGTATGTTTTTATTTGTGTTACCTCAGAACTCCGTCGTTTATGGACCGATTAAAATTTTTTTTTCCTCACAGAGGATATGCTTTCCGATTAGTCCCGTTTTTTTCAGAATCCAGTTCTGATGATGGGACCCATGAGAAATCGAGGGAACGTTATTATTTTTATTTTTTGTGAAAAGTTTTTTTTATGTCCGTTCATTTACTTTGAAAAGCAGTTCTAAAGCTTGTTTTTAGGGTTCCGTATCTCAAAAGGAAAAACTGGGCAAGTGCGAGCTGGACTCGCAGACGCCCAGTTTTTTTTAAAACGTTTTTGTTTTTTATTATTAATTTGCAGTAATCCAAGCGATGAAGTGCGACAAGGCTGTTTTAAGTGATAATAAAAAAAGTAAAATGACTTGTTCACATATAAAATGCGGTGATGCCGACAACCCTCAATGTGTGCGAATTAAACGAAACCAAAAGAGGCTCGCTGACTACGTTATCGTTGCGAGTGACTGCGACCTTCAGTACTTAAAATGCGTTGATCGTAAGTAATTTATTGCATAACAAAATGCTTACGCTAACTAGACAGGTCTACTCAATGAGGATGAGTCATGATTTTTGTAGTACGAAATACATCGTATGTGTAATAATTTACTGAGCATTTAATTTTTTAAATTATTAAAATCCGTCAAGAAATGGTGGATTTATTAAAGTTTTTCTAAACAGCTACATGGAAACGTGCGCTCTCGTTGGACGGTTTACGATGACGTCATCTGTCATGATCTCGGGCGCGCTTCTGGAACTAATACACTAAAATTGCTGTATCTTCGTCATTTTTGGTCGGATTTAAATAATTTCTTCTCAGTATTTACTGTTTTTTTGACGGTATAAGTCTGCATACTCGTAGTCCACTGGCCTGTTGGTCTAGTGGTCAGTGGCCCTGACTGCTATGCCGGAGGTCGTGGGTTCGATTCTCACGCAGGACAAATGTTTGTGTGATCAGCACGAGCATTTGTTCTGTGTCTGGGTGTAATTTATCTATAATATGTATGTATTTAGAAATATATAAGTATGTTTATCAGTTGTCTAGTACTCATAACACAAGCTCTGCTTAGCTTGAGACTAGACGGCGATGTGTGATAGTTGTGGAATATTATTATTATTATTAATTTATTTGTTTTTCAGAGTTAAAAAGTTCAGTTGTTTCAATGAAGTATTGTAGCCACAACGCTAGTCGGATAAACGATACAAATTACATTATTAACCGTAAGTAAAAGAATTTCAATGTTATAGTTTTCGTGGTGTTCTACGTAGGTGAACGAATCGTGAAGCGATGCGGCGCAGTTGGAACAAACAATCGATACTCTCATTACGGTGGCCCACGTGAGTGCGGTGCGGCGATGAGCGAAGCGAATCAAAAAATCAAATCAAATCAAATCAAATCAATCGAAGCGGTCGCAACCAGTTAGTTTGATATTTTCGCACGATCTCTTGCGCAATATGACTTGTTTTAAATATAATTTGCGCATGTAAGATTGAGCCACCGCGTCGCGTTGAATTCGCGTGAATAGCATCGGAACGTTTCGCGTGTTATTATGATAAAACTAATGAGAATATAAAAAAGTTTCTTTGGGAAATTTGTTTGTGATCATGAGTACAATCACGTGTTTAAGTAACGGTCACTAATTACCAGTCACCCTATATAGGACGCTCAACGATTTGCTGGAAGAAAACTCAACTTTGAGTAGCAACTTTAAGCTGTGAGAGTACCTGAACTCTGTTATCTACTTATATTATGAGTTTTTATGGTGTACTATAAAAAATTAAAAAAGAAGAAGACGCTGTGTAAGGTAGCATTCGGTCGGAGGTAGCGACCGCCACGCGCGACGGCGACCCACTGCTAAGTATGGATTTCTATGAAGTAAATAAATTCGACGACTGCGTCGCGCGACCGGTGGGCTTGGCTAAAGAGCGGCGTGGCGACCACGACCCGGTCGCATCAGAAGCAGTGTTGTCGCGCGACGCCGGCGAGAAGCATAATTATCAAAATGGCGGCATTTTCACCATTAATAATAATAATAATAGTAAATATCATTTATTTCTCTCATAAAGGTACATTGTAACAAGTTTATTTTACAAATTTTGCCTGAAGGCTAAAAACCTTTGAGAGAGGTGGAGTCTGAACTAGGTTCGAGACCTGTATGACAGATCTCCAGGCTCACACCCTTTTAATCATAATCGCATTATAGCCCCCCTAGCCAAGTTAACAGAGATTAGCTAACAAACGTCTAGTTGACACTTCACGTGACCCAAGGGCTGGCTTTTACTTCGGTCAGAGATAAAAGCCAGCATTAGCATGCTTAGTCCACACGCCACATTGCGATAGCTTCGTGAGCCAAGTCAATGATTTTGATTACAAAAATAAAAACAGGAAAATAGGAACTCATTTGTTTTATTCACTTCGAAACATTCTTTACTAGGTACAGCGCATATTCGTGCCAAAAGGAGTGTCATCGAACCCAAACCATCGGTTAAGCCAATTCTGCGGGAAGCCGTCAAAAAATATATTAGTAAGTATTTTGTTGTTTAAAGATGAAACAGGATGGTGTCAGACTTTTACTGACTAAAAACCCACTCCTGTTCCTTCGTTGCCTTTCGTACCGGGGCCGAGTCTTCCTTTCAGAGTCAGACCCTTGGCCCCAGTAGGTTTTACTGGGCCCTATATAATAATAATAATAATAATAAATATCTTTATTTCCCAAAACTTACAGAAACTTATATCTATGTGACAGGTTTTCCTACAAGAAATAGACAATATTACAAAACCTTTAGATGCTCCAGAAATCTGTACACAATAAATTAAACTCTGTCCCTTAAACTAGGTTATCCTGTGTCTTAAGGGACAGTATTTCGCGATTACATTCTAAAAGGTATGTTACAAAAGTGGACGGTGTCGATTCATCTGCTGAGGGGAAAAAAGAAAAGAAGTTATAATTAACAGTAGGTTTCTATATTAAGTATGTGTATGTTAGAGTGAGAGTGGATGTAGGTGTGTGTTTGTGTGTGAGTGAGTGAGTGAGTGGGGAAGTTGATTGTGCGAATGTGTGGATGCAGGAGTTTAAGAATATGTGAGCATAGAGATGATTGAATATGTTTATTAATATACTTATTAAGTTATGTAGGTAAGTAAAGTCTCGGTTTCGGAATAGTCCTGTTTTAGTAGCCATTCTGTTACTTTTAGTTTTAAATTGTGTTTGTTGAGGTCTAAAATATTAATTTTTTTTTGGATTTTTTTGTAGATGTAAACACTGATTACGTAATACTGGTGCTTTGCGAAAGTGGTCTTATGTTGGGTGCCTGTGGGAAGGTTAGTGCGCTTTTTAGGGTTGGACGGAGGAAGACTGCGATGGATCCTTAGGACAGATTGAAGCACAAAGAGTTGTCGAACTGTAAGAACCTTACAGTCTGCGTATAATTGCGTCGTTGGGTATCTATGAGGCTTCCTTGTCATTACTTTTAGGACCGCTCTTTGTGCTCTCTCTGCCTTCAGGATGTAACCTTTCGTAGCAGCACCCCACACAGGTATGCAATATCCTATGGCCGATTGGCATAGTGCGTAATAAATCATTTTTAAAATATCGGCATTAGCTGAGTTTCGGAGGGATTTAAATATATGAATGAGCCGCAGAGTTCTAGTTGTGACAGCCTCTAGATGCTTTTTCCATGTAAGTCCGTCATCTATATAAACACCTAGATATTTTACGTTTTCACTTCTAGTGAGTGCAGGACAACAGCAAGAGGCTGATTGGTTCAGGCAGGAGTGAGCAGTAATTGAAAAACTTTGTGATGGTGCATATTTTCTTCTAATTGCAAAAGGGATGAAGCAAGTTTTGTCTATGTTTAAAGTTAGAAGATTTAAATTTAGCCATTTCATTATTTCCGCCACAGCCGACTCAGCTAAGGATTTAATAGTATCCCAAGTAGATCCCCGAACTAAGATTGCAGTGTCATCAGCATATGTATATATCTTAGTGTGTGGAAGGTTCATGTTGCAAAGGTCGTTAACATATATCACAAAAAGGGTGGGGCCTAATATGCTGCCTTGAGGGACGCCGAAAGTAATAGACTCCTCTTTACTAAGGTGGGTGTCAATTTTAACACTCTGAGTACGATTGCTGAGATAGTTTTTGAACATTTCAAGTGACACGCCACGTACACCTAAGTGTTCTAATTTTGAGATAAGGATGGGGACAGAAACTGTGTCAAATGCCTTAGAAAGGTCTAAGAATATACCTAAACATTTCGACTTTTTGTCTAAATTTCTGGCTACCTCTTGTGTCAATCCCAGCACAGCGTCTTCTGTTGAAACACCAGCTCGAAAGCCATACTGGTTATCAGCTATGATTTTATATTTACTTAAAAAGGTCCTGAGACGGTTGTTTAAGATTCTTTCAAGGATCTTTGAGAGAAATGGTTGCTGACATCTCTTTGAGGAGCGTGTGGAACAGTACTCGCCGTTGCACGCCGTCCACAAGCCCGCGCCTACGGTGGCCGGAAATCATGATCGGAATCCTGGCGCCTGGGGCGTAAGGGCCGCGCCCAAGCGCGTGCACATGCGGCTGCCTCCTTTGCTAGCATTACTGCTTCGCAGAAGGAGGCGACCGCCTGCCACTCCTCGCTTCGGACCATGGCCTGTACCAAGGCTCGGCGCGAGAGATCGTTGCCGCGTGGTTGCCGCCGATCTCCTCCACGAGTGTACCTGGAAAAAATTAACGTTTAAAAGTGTTTTTAACCGACTTCAAAAGTTCATGCTTTCAAATTGGTCCCATAGAAATATTGTTATGATCTGATCATGAACTTCGAAGATATGGAACAAAACTCTTCATAGGATTGCAGCAGAACTGTCGTAACAAGTAAAATTGCTTTATTTATAAGAGTAGTAGATGACTGACTGAAAGAATAGGGGGAATATATTGAACTGATCTGATGATTAAGCCACCGTTAGGCACCGGAACTCTATAATAAATTAATTTAATCTAACCATGTTTTGTACTATTAGAATTGTCATGAGATGCACTTTGGCTATAAGGTATTTAAGTATGGCTGAGGGGTACTTTTTAGTGGTGGTACCATAACTAAAAAGAGTAAAATAAAAAACTTTTTACAAAAAAAATACAACCGACTTCAACATAAAATCTCTGAAAAGTGAAAAGTAACTTTAATTTCAGACATAACTTCACTTTTCAGTGTTTTTTTTATATTGTAGTCGGTTATTTTTTTTTTGTAAATTTTTTTTTTCTAAACCAATTTGCGCATTAAATATCATTTATCATTTGATGCCTGAAAATATACATATTTTTTTTTAACCCACAGGCAAGGGTAATACCAAACATACTAAATTAAAGTCATCAAGAATAAACCGCAAAAAACAGCGCAGCGCAAACAGATTGAAGAGTTATAATCCGAAACTCAAGGGAAAAAGAATGAAAACCAAACAATTCAAGGGTCATAAGAAACACGCCAGGCAATCTATCACATATCCCTTTAGCACAGACACTGAAAGTGATGTTGAAAACAATGAAATGAAGAAACTTAAAAAAGGTAAGAAGTAGAGATATAGACATTTCACCTTTGTCAGTCATTTTATTATTTATTTATTTATTAAAACTTTATGCACAAGTAATAAACACTGTACAAAGGCTGACTTAATGCCTTAGGCATTTTCTACCAGTCGACCTTAGGGTGGTGCAGAAACAAAACATGGTAGGTACAGCTTAATGGTAAAGAAATAGAAAAGAAATACAATAATAAATATATACTTAGATATTTACATACAAATTAACAATCTATTTATGAAAAACGAATCCAACAAATCAACGCTGTGATGATAACACCAACTTCCTGCGAATGTGCTCATGTGCCATCACCTTAAAAGTGAACCGACTGGACGCCATCCTGATCCTGATCTCCATCGCCATTTTCTGTATGTGGGGGGGTCAAGGAGATTTAAAGAGATACAATAGAGCGGCTATCAAAAAAAAATGTCTTAGAAAAACTGTCATCCTATGCCTCAGTGACGCCATCTGGTTTTGAATAGCAAACACGCGAATTAAATTTGTCAAAATTTCTAATTATTTAACTATCGCTCGGTAGGTGGCTTTACCATGATAATGTTAAAATGTCAGTCGTACGAGCGAAAAAGAGTGATGGAGCTATACACACTATACAGCGCCATTCCTTTAACAGTTCGGTTGAGGTCGTAAAATGGATCATGTTATGAGCTCCTGGTAGAGCCTCAATGTGTGATAAAGGTAAGGTTAAGCTTTTTAGCAATAGATGGCGTTAACACAAAATCAGCAAATGATCTGGAACTATTTATAAAAATTATTGAATTCTAAATAATTACGAAAATAAACCGAAGTTAGGTCCAGTCAGTTTACCATAGCAAGATTTGCAATAGCGTAATGCGCAGTACGGCATATTTTCTCAGAAAATGATTTTCTTTATGTGCATAGAGCGGATACAAACACTACTTGACGTGTAAGGGTGTCATATTAGACTGAGTGACTTATGACCACTAGGTAATAAGTATAAGATTACGATTTCGTTCGCTATGTCCTGTCTATTGGTAGTATATATTTAATGTCTTTGGGGGGTTCTATGGGTCAGCTACACCAAAAGACGACTGGATGTTGTACGTATCCAATAAAACAATGTTTTTAGGATGCTGTAGTGTTAGAGACAGACAATTCAATGAACGCGTTTTAGTAACCAGCACCTCCCTATCGGATCGTACATTGCTTTGTCTATGCGACATTTTGGAGATTCTCTATGTTTCCGCCAGCCATCACAAAGGTGCATTATTTTCCTTGTATATGATTGTATCAGTTGCTATTAATTAAACATTACAGTTTATGTACACGTTGTTATTACTTGTTTACACCCAGTGCATTACATACATTTGGAGGTAGGTGGAACAGAGAGTAAAGTCCCGCAAACCTCCGTTGAAAAGGGAGGATCCTCCGACCAGACGGGTGTTATGTCTGGTGGGCTGCAACTGCCCGGTAGATGATTTCGGGCTATTCTATGTTCTAATCGCGCGGAGAACTTTGATTGCGCGATGCAGGATTAGTTCTTATGTGACGCCATAGATGTCGCTACATACACAATATGTAGAAACTGCCCAGTTTCTGTAGTGCGTTGGAAATGTTTGCGATTATATCAGTCATTTACCGCGTTCTTTGCGGCACTGATGCATAGAACTCGGGTCAGTGGCAATAGCATCCTGAAAACAGTGGTTGAGAGTCCTTACTCCTCTATTCTGAGGCATTATGTGGAGAATCCTCTCCAGTCTCAGGTAGTTTACTGCTTGCTATATTTTTCTTTACATATCTTGTCTCAGACAACCACTTCACTGCATGTTTTCTTATTTTCGTTTGTGTATTACTAACACTAATTTTAACTTATTTTATTAGAGGACCATATTTTTGAAAGATGCCAACCAGCAGTGGCGTAACTATATCATCTGACACCCGTGGCAAATTCATTGAATGGGGCCCCAGAAAAATCGTCACATTATGATTTAATTTTAATATTTTTTTATTTTTCTAAGTTCGCAGCCTTGGGGCCCGAGTGCCCCGTTTGTCCGGGGGCTTTGTTTGACCGGGGGCCTCATTTGACCAGAGGTCCTGTTCGACCGGGGGCCCTTGGCTTTTTTAAAGGCATTCCACCCTATAGTTCCGCTACAGCCTACTAGTCTTCATTAACAAAATAGGTGAAAGACAGCTCTGGTCAATGGACAATTTATATCGGGAACGCGTAAAGGTTGACATTAAAACCATTTACTTAAAGTCTGTGCTCCTTTGAGGCTGTAAAAAAAAAAACTTCTAAGTTAACAAAAAAAAAAGATACGGCCGTTTATTGCGCAAAAAATGTATATTTCGACACTTTCAAGGGGAATCAAAATTCATAGGACACTTCCCGTTGACACAGAATCCTGAAATTTAGCATAAAGAAAGGTCTTATAGCACAGGTATAGGAATAATTCTGAAAACAGTAAATTTGTTGTTACGTCACAAAAAAAAACTTTTTTGGGATTCGGAAAAATCTTCGAAACTTCATTTGGGAATACTATTTACATAGTATGTAGGTTTCTACGGAACCCTCAGTGTGTAAGTCCGATTCGCATTTGCCCAGTTTCTTTTTTATTCTGAATGATGAGTATTGTCAATATTTTCATTTATCATTTTTATTATCGTCTTCACATTGTATTATATCGATTGTTTCAGGAATTGCTGGATATGTGGTCAACGCAAATGATGAAACAGGAATGTCACCAAAAAGTGCTAAACTCCAAGCAAAGGCTTTTGCGCCGCCACGAAGTTAGTTCTTTTTATTCAAATCAAGATGTAATTGAAGGGTCCTCCTACTACAACATATATTTTCTGACTAACATAGTTTTTAAGTCTCTTTGTAACTAACCTGTGGACCTGAAGTCATCTGAATAATTAAATAAATAATTATTATCATTAATTATTAGTCATTATCTCCCTAGCCTTTTCCCAACTAACTTGAGGTCAGCTTCCACTCTAACCAGTTTCGACTGAATACCCATGTTTTACATGGAGCGACTGCTTGTCAGACCTCTATAACACAGTTACTGGACAACACGAAAATCCTTAAATAGACTGGTCAGACCGATTCCTTTGTTCTGACGTCATCTCAACGCTCAGTCACGTCAGAACAAAGGAATAGGAGGCGTGGCCGAATCGAGTCGATCAACGAAAAGAGAATCGAAACGAAACGGTTGTAACTGGGCTAGGGGGGCTGTAATGACTGTCAAATATTTACGAATGATAACCGGGACCAATGGCTTTACGTGCTTTCAGAGACGGAGTCAATAATGTCCTAGATAAACTAAATATTTTTTTCGGTTCATGGTATGGAATCCTTTGTGAACATATATAATTCTAACTCGCACTTAGCGGCGTTGAGTTAGGCTAGAAACTTCTTCACAACATGTTAAAGAAACAGGCCCATTCAAAAATTATGTAAATATAATTTTTGTCATTTTGAACGTTTCGTAAGTAAGTAAAAAATTATTTGTTTCAACATGGTGTACATGATACATTGCATGCCAATAATAATATAATATATTCCACAACTATCACACAACGCCGTCTAGTCTTAAGTTAAGCAGAGCTTGTGTTAGAGTACTAGACAACTGATAAACATACATATATATTTCTAAATACATACATATTATAGATAAATTACACCCAGACACAGAACAAATGATCGTGCTCATCACACAAACCTTTGTCCTGGGTGGGAATCGAACCCACGACCTCCAGCATAGCAGTCAGGGCCACTAACCACTAGACCAACAAGCCAGTCTAATATAATGAAATATAAGTTCTGGTATGATCAACCGCATATGGTACGTACAAATTATAAGGAAGAGATGGTGTATAAACGGTGATCATCAACATTTTATAGGTAGGTAACCAACTTATTAAATTAAGTTTAAGTATGATTATATTTCAATAGCACAGTTTTATATCTAATTTAATTTCAAAGTACCTAGTCATTAAATAAATTAGTTAGTAAAATTATGAAATACTGTCATTAAAATAGAATTTCAATTTAAAATTACAATTATTCCAAATAAAAAACTACAATACATGTCAACGTGCCGATCGCATTAACGTAAAACAAACACTTACTAAGCACTCAAATCGCTGGCGTAGCTACCCAAAGACTGGGTGAGCCACTTCCCTGGGGCCCCCAAGCTCAGGAGGCTCTGAATACTTAACTCATCATCATCATCTTCCTGCCCTTGTCCCGTGTTATTTGGGGTCGGCGTAACACGTTTTTTCCTTCCACTCTGCCCTGTCACTCGTCATGCTATCACTAACTTCCTTTTCTTTCATATCACTCTTCACACAATCCATCCATCTTTTCTTTGGTCTCCCTTTCCCTCTCCATCCACCCACATGTAAACTCATAACTCTTTTAGTAACATGCGTTTCATCCCTCCTCTTCACATGACCATACAACAATAACTTCACAAACGATTTCAGCAACTTCTATTTGAATTAGCGACCTATTCTCCCACCTTCGAAATCTAAATAAAATAGATTGTAACACCACTTTAATCATGACCACTGGTTATAGTCAGTATAACTCTGACACTCCCTACCACTCCTCCCGGAGTAGGAGAAGTTTTTTGAAGATTTCTCACGTAAAAATAAGGGGCCCCAGATTTTTTTGCCCCAGGCCTGTTCTTCATCTAGCTACGCCACTTAGACAAAACGAGTGAAGCAAATATTCCTATCCTAGTACTCGATTCAAGATTCAAAGTATTTTATTTCAAACTACCTTCTGCGTGCGGCTTCGCCCGCGTGACAATAAGTTCCTCCATACAAACTTTAGACACTCGTTTCATCCCCTTAGGGGCTGAATTTAGAAAAATCGTTTTTTAATGCTCGCCTATTACATAAAAGGCACCCTTATGTAAAATTGTATGTTCCTAGTCCTAGTATTTATTTTATTTATTTATTTATGTACACATAAACACTTAAAATCGAAAGGATCAAATACAGATAAAGAGTACATAAGTCCTGCTTATTTCTGACGAAATTTCTTCCAGCAGACCTGCGACAGGAGAGTTGGATGAGAGATGTAGACGCAGTGTGTATAAAAAAATAGAGAAGAATTAAATAGACTATATTATCTAAATTAAATTATATAATACATATATATATATATATCAATTCCAGTAAATAAATGTACACATAAATAAATGCAAACAGAAATTAAATTATAAAAATACATATTACTTTAATATATAACTTAGGAGGTGGTAGAGAGGTGTGATATGTCAGTCAGTCAGTTTCTTCTTTTATATATATACATAAACCATTTACAAGCACTTTTGAATTATCAATTAAGAAATCAGTAAGTCAGAAAAAAGATTCTAATTGCACATTCCAAAGCGTAGATCTCTATGGAGAAGAATGTGCAAGAAACTCCATGGACACTCATTTCAATCATGTTATGTATTACAAATATCTCTGTTACATGTTTCTTGTCGCTACTATCATGTGAGAACTATGTAAATAAAGTAAAAATAAAAACTAAATATAGATATTAAAATAGCAACTGGCAGCTAAGAGATGACCAGTCTCAACTGACAACGCCTGTTCACAGATATGACGCGTATATCAACACTACTCAGCTCAACCATTTTGAAGGGAACCGAATGATCCAACACCCGCGCCACCATCAGTGAGACATTTGAGTGAGCATGACAAACTCTCAACTGCCATGCTCATTTATGTCAAACAACTTCAAATGGAACTTGAAGGGCCCCAAACTATAACGACAGATTGTGTGTACAGCACCCCTAGCCAAGTTGATTAATTACGTGCCCAGCTTCCGCCTCCATCATCATCATCAGATCACTTCGATGATACCATTTTCAACGTAACTATCCAGAACCATTCATTTATTTGTATTGTCATAGTCGCTTAACTAGTATACATGTGGATGGGTGGAGAGGGAGAGGGAGGCCAAAGAAAAGATGGATGGATTGTGTGAACAGTGATATTAAAGAAAAGGAAGTTAGTGATAGTATGACGGTTGATATGATAGAATGGAAGAAAAAAACGTGTTGCGCCGACCCCAAATAAGATGGGACAAGGGCAGGAAGATGATGATGAGTCGCTTAACTATCTTCATTGTGATATATATGTGAGTATGAAGGTCCGTTGACCATTTCTGGTCTTCTTCATCAGTTCCACTTCATCAAATGTTATTTTTTACTGTAAATGCTTAAGTTCCAAAATCACTATATGGTTGCCTATAATATTTGAGGAGTTCCTCCGATTCCTCATGGATCCCATGATCAGAGCTGGATTTTGAAAAAAATGGGACCAATCTGGAAGCATATCCTTTCATCATTATCATCATTTCAGCCGTAAGAAGGCCACTGTTGGACATAGGCCTCCCCCAAACGACGCCACAACGACCGATCTTGTGCGTCTCGCATCCACCGCACTCCCACGACTCTCACCAGGGCATCGGTCCACCTTAGATAGATAGATAGATAAAACATTTATTTGATGCACACAGTCATCATCATCTTCCTGCCCTTGTCCCGTGTTATTTGGGGTCGGTGCAACACGTTTTTTTCTTCCACTCTGCCCTGTCACTCGTCATGCTATCACTTACTTCCTTTTCTTTCATATCACTCTTCACACAATCCATCCATCTTTTCTTTGGTCTCCCTCTCCATCCATCCACATGTAAGCTCATAACTGTTTTAGTAACATGCGTCTCATCCCTCCTCTTCACATGACCATACCAAGACAAACGATTCCCTTTCAACTTTTCAGACACTGGCGCCACTTTCAAACTTCCCCTAATATATTCATTTCTCACTTTATGCATTCTCGTCACACCACACATCCATCTTAACATTCTCATCTCTGCTACATGCAATCTTTTTTCATCCGTCTTTTTCACAGCCCATCATTCTGATCCATACAGTATGACAGGCCTTATCACGGACTTGTAGATTTTACCCTTCAACTTGAGGGGCATCCGTGGGTCACAAGTTGTTCCCGTGACCTGTCTCCATTTCATCCATTCTGCGTTGATCCGATGTGTTACGTCCCGGTCTACCTCACCATTCCCTTGGATGAGTGACCCGAGGTACCGAAAGTCAGAGCAGATCGGTATGGGCGTTCCAGCTAGAGCTAAAGGCACTGGATTGGAGAGACCGCCGAAATCGCAGAACAAGTATTCCGTTTTGGTTCTACTCAATTTCAGGCCAACACTCTCCAGTCTGTGCCACCACACCTCCAATCTGTTCTGGACCTCTAGGCCACTCTCGGCAACCAACACAATATCATCGGCAAACAACATACACCAAGGAGCCTCCTCCTGAATGCCCGACGTCAGAGCGTCCATTATCATCAGGAAAAGGTAAGGGCTGAGAGCCGACCCTTGATGTAAGCCGACTGCCACATTGAAGCTGCCAGTGGTGCCCACTGTAGACCGGACTTGGGTACTGCATCGACTGTACATCGCTCGGATCAACTGCACATACTTCCCAGGCACACCTTTCTCCTTAAGGGCCCACCACAGAACCTCACGAGGTACCCGGTCGTATGCCTTTTCGAGGTCAATGAATACCATGTGCAAGTTTTTATGCGCACCTCTATATTTCTCGCACAGCTGGCGTATAGCAAAAATGGCATCCGTTGTACCCCGACCAGGCATAAAACCGAATTGGGTCTGTGAAATTTCACTCTCTTCTCTCAGCCTCCTTTCAATAACTTTCTCCCAGGCTTTCATAGTATGTGACATTAGCTTTATACCTCTATAATTGTTGCACTCAAGCACATCACCTTTGTTTTTAAGAATCGGCACCAAAGAGCTATTGCACCACTCATCAGGTATGGCTTCTTCCAGCAACAACTTATTGAAGAACAAAGCTAACCACGTCCATCCATCCACTCGCAATAACTTCCACACTTCAACTGGTATTTTATCTGGACCAATGGCTTTACCATTCTTCATTCCATTTACTGCTATTCTGACTTCATCCATATTAACAATTCGCACTAATCCCACATTCACTGGTTTATTCTCTAACACCTCACTCCAGTTATTTTCCTCATTCATCAGTCTTTCAAAATATTCCTTCCACCTCTTTTTGATCTTTTCATCATCCGATAGAACCATTCCAGTTTCATCTCTTATACATCTTACCTGACAAATATCCCTTGCCTTTCTCTCTCTTATTCAAGTAAGCCGGTATAGCTCTTTTTGACCTGCAGGACTGTCCAGTGTGTCATATAGTTTGTCCTGGGCCTTTGATTTTGCTATTTGATGCACACAGTAATAGCACAAATAAACAGACAATACACAAAAGTACAATAAAATTTCAAAACCAAGCACAACAAAATTTTAAAAATTTAAAAAATCACAAACATCAATCTAACGAGTACCTACATTAAACACGTAATCATGGGTAGATACTTCGTTTTGTGGGACCTTGTGGGAGGCCTTCCAACGCTGCGTTTTCCGGTGCGCGGTCGCCACTCTAGAACCTTTCGGCCCCATCGACCATCCGTTCTACGAGCAATGTGCCTGTCATTTTAGGAAAAAAAAAATTACAAATCGGAAAATGACGGAGTTCTGAGGTAACAAACATAAAAAACAAATATGATGATAAAAAAACACAAAAAAGGAGAAGTTTATCAATTCACGATAACCTCCTCCTTTTTTTTGAAGTCGTTTAAAAATAGTAGCCCACAGGCATCGGAAACAGGGTCCGTCCAGGGTGAGACGAACCATGGAGTTTCTTGCACGTTCTTCTCCATAGAGATCTACGCTTTGAGACGTGCAATTTAGAATCACTTCTTTTTTGATTGACCGGCGTTTCTGATTTCTGAACCTCCGAACAATAGGTGCCGAGTCTAGGAATACCTACTGCCTTCTGAATCAAGCCCTTGATCCAACTGCCTAACGAAAGATTTTGGTCGAAGCTCTTGGCTATTAAGCCATTGGCCTTCACGACTATCGGCACAATGACTGTGTCCACTTTCTTCATGTCGACAACCTCGCGAGCCAAGTCAAGATACTTGGTTTGCTTGTCTTGCTTGTCTTTCTCAGCTTTCACAAGATTCTCGTCATTAAAGACTGCTATATCAGTAAGCAATCATTGTGCGATGCTCTAGTCGATCCATCACCACTATATCAGGCTTATTGGCTACAATAGTCTTATTATTATTATTGATCTCTTTTCTTCGTCAACAGAATATAGGCACGAAAACCTGAAGAAAACAAATCCCAACGAAGAAGGGGGACCGATGGTACCTCTCTTCTCCATGTATTCAGCGGAATCTACCAACAGTATGTTTTATTTTTTCCAACACACTTGCTCAGAAAGTGACTCTTATTGCACTGCACTTAGATATATAATGGCACTCGTTACCAAACTGTGAAATTTTAATTACCATTACGCACTAGTACTATAATGTAGTTAAAAGTAAAACCTTTTTGTTCAACCTCTTTGTTCGCAAAACAAATTTTGAATTCCAATAAAATTCCCATTAAGTTATTGCGTTCAATAGTATATAAATTAGTGTCTTACTTACTTATTTCATCCAATTTACAAGTTAAAATTGACACATTTAACTTGTACAAACGAAATATTTAATAAAAACATTTAGTAAATAAATCGTACATCAATTTTTTTTTTGTGGTCTATGGCCGCCATTTTAAGATACGCGCGGTTTTTGGTGTGATTTTTTTTATTCCAGTGAAGTTCAGTGGCTGTATTAATTAAATTAAATACTACAAAATCAACAGGGCAGAGTGAAAGAAAAAAACGTGTTGCGCCGACCCCAAATAACACGGGATAAGGGCAGGAAGATGATGATGATGATGATGATGAAATACTACAAAATCATTAGAAAATGTTACATCCGTATTCTATTGTCACTACGAAAGACATTATCGTAAAAACTTTTCACGCAAGAAAATATTAACGTAAGATTAATAGGCATAGTATTATCAAAATACCTTAGTAAATAATAAATACTGAAATTAAGGCAACAAGTCGGGAAAATACAAAAATAAAACAAAACAAAGTACCTATTTATTTTCTAAATGGAGTCGTATAAGAAAATTGCGGCTGAAAAGACTCATAAGAAAATTATCGTGTGTTATGGCAACATATACCCTTTTGAATCGTGTTAGAATCTTATGGTAAATATTTAAATTCTTATAAGAAAAAGAAAACAAATCTCACTCGCTTTCTCTTACTTTCTCTATTTTTCCGTGCCTCGGCTCGGCAATTCATAATTTGTAGACACATTTTTAGTATATTTCGATTGTAATGGCTATTTACAAGGTTAATAGTGAACACATCGACACATATTTAGCACTTTTTATCAAAAACAAATTTATTAAATTGATTTATTAGGTACGGCAAATAACAATCACACTGTCGCGTAGTGATGATCATGTAACTTTTAAAGCTAAATTATTCAATTCAAACTATAAAATAATAGTATAAAATTAAGTCGCTTTTCGTGTCTGTCTGTCCCTATGTATGCTTAAATCTTTAAAACTACGCAACGGATTTTGATGCGGCTTTTTTAATAGAAAGAGTGATTCTAGAGGAAGGTTTATATGTATAATACATGCACAATATAGTAGAGAAACACTGATTATTTTAGAGGTTTCTAATCTGATGTCGTAAATAAACACATTTTCTAGCGCTTACATTGCAAATAAAAAGTTTTTTTATAGTATGACGTGATCAGAATTGCACCCGTGCGAAGCCGGGGCGGGTCGCTAGTAAAATATAAAACACACACATTTCTTCTAAGAAATATCTTCACAATTGACTCGATGTACAATAAAGTCACAAATAATGCACAAACACAGCAAACTTAGAATGTTATGGTTAAGAGAGTTCATAAACATTCATAACGGAAACAAACTTCAGTGAACTATCTTTTTTTTTACATATTACAGGGTGTTGGTGCATCGTGTGCCAAAAAATGGTCGACGGGAGGGTTTATCTGCTATCCTTTCTGACCGCTAAACACTTCTCATGCCCTGTGGATTTTTTTCATAGACTTTTTATTGTTTTATGAAAATAAAAACAAAATTTTTCATTCAAATACAAATTTAATAAAATATGTAAGGCGTAGACTCTGAATTTTAGTTTTATTTAGATGTGTATTGTATTAGAGTACTTTTAAATTTAAAATTAGTGACATTAGCTCTCTAGTTTTTTTTTTTAATTTACTTGCAAAGTTTTGAACTTAAATTATAGCTGTCCATGATTAAGCTATTTACATGGCTATAAAAAAAAAGTAAAGCGACCGGAATCTTCCAACTTACTCAAATATTGTCTAGTTTATCCTCTTGCTAATGATGTTACATGTCATAAAAATCTTTTTTTCAACTTTGTGAATTCGCTAGAATTGTGAATCGAGTCACATAAGACTAAAAAAAAAAAAAAAAAATTATGAAAAAAAAAAAATAAAAAAAAAAAAAATTATGATTTAAAAAATATTGTTGCTTACCTTATCTTCTGTCACGATTCATGTTCTTTCCCATATTTATATTTGATGAACTATTGTCTAATACAGAATTGTTTTTTTTTTTAATTTGAAGAACCGGAAAATGTCAGGAAGTTTGAATTTCTGTGCTTTTAATTGTTTTTGTTTTTTCTTACAGATGCTTTGGACAAAGTTGGTATGTTCTATTTCAATTATTAGTTGTTTGTTTCGGAATTATGGGGCCCTACCATGATATGTTAGAAGGCGTACAAGCGAGAAAGAGAGATGAAGCTACCTTTTAGCTATGTAGAACCTAAACAAATTAAATGAACTATTCTGTCAAAACGTCTAGTTGACACTTTGCGTGACCCAAGGGCTGGCTTTTACCTCGGACAGAGGATAAGCATTACCATACAGCGTGGCAATGCCGCCAGTCTTTTGGGCACATTACCAGTCGACAGCGAAGCGGAAGAGTTTTTTGACGCCATATTTTACTTTGATTTTAGTTAGTTGTAATTAGTGTAGGGTTTTTAATAAAAACAAATTATGGTAATTATAGTTAGTATTTTTAAATGTGTTCATACAAAGACATTATTATATGGCTTAAAGGACTTCGTATCCACGCCAAAAACATTAGCAAAATCAAAGGTCGCTGGGGCGTGAGGAAGTTCATTCCATCACGCGTGCGGCCGCCTCCTTCGCTAGCATTACTGCTTCACAGAAGTAAGCGTCCGCCTGCTATTCCTCCTCGGATCGGCCCACGCCTGTGTTCCTTCCGATGCTCTTTACGTTCCAGGGCCGCGGTACCTCGTTTGAATATTCCCGCTCCATGTATAAAGCTTGGAATATTTTTCGACAGACATGATGCAGTATGACGAACCCTGTCCGACAGTTTGTCCATCACGGAACGTGATGATCTGTGCGCAATGCCAACATGGAATATATCGATCTTTCAGTAGCGTGTGCCATATGAGGATGTTTGGATGCAACCATCCAGAGGAAGGTATGTTGACTACAAACATTTTATACAAGTGGAGAAACTTTGTCTTTGCAACTGAGGCGAAAATTGCCCGAGCCGCAGGTGAGGGGGTTATGAAGCCGAGTGCTGCAGTGACACATTTTCACGTGTATCAAACGATGTACACTTACGAAGAAATAAATAAACAGGGCTTGACGCGAGACTTGTTAAGGCTGTGCGGCGCCGAGTCTGATACGAAGCGGGTTTTCGAGCAATTGTATGTTTAGTAACTACCTCCTACTCGTGACTTCGTCCGCGTCAGACTTGGTAAAAAAGTACAATACCATTTGGTCACAATTTAAAAACATTTTTTTGCGCGGAATCTTGATTTTTTATTTAAAATTTAAGTAGGCTGAATATAAGAAAGAAAGAAGAAAAATAAGAATTAAATATATGCATTTTAGACGTATCGAACAAACTTTCACGTGATTTTAGTAAAAAAATGTTTTTTTTTTTATATTAAGAAATCAGAAACGTTTATTTCAAATAGACCAATTACAGGCACTTTTGAATTGTCAAAATGTCGGTCAGTCAAAAAAATAAAAAGTGAAGCTAAATTGCACGTTCCAAAGCGTAGATCTCTATGGAGAAGAACGTGCAAGAAACTCCATGGACTTATTATTTTTTATTATTATTTCTTATATTTTATTCATACATCTATGTATAGATTACTAATTTAAGCTATTTTTCCCAGAAATGTCGTTAGTATCTCGTGTTCCCTGCGTAATGTCTTCACCATTTCTGTCGGAGAAAGGAATGCAGCCACAAGGTATCATAGAGGATCACGATGACGACGATGTAGTTTTGCGGTTCATCAAGTGCCGAGAAATGGGTCACCTGGAAGATAAAAAAAAAATATCACGCAAACATAAGATTAAAAAAAAAGGTACAAATGCAAGCAGAAAGTTACTCCAATTTTACTAAGGCCTATATGTATAATGACGGATACGCGTTTATGAAGCTACGCGTCCGTAGACAGTAGGCCTTAGACTTTCTATAATAATAATAATACATTTTTATTTCGGACAATCAGAGTTCATAAAATATTGCACATACAGTAACAACTTACACATGCAAAAACAAATTACACATACAGAAACAAATTACACGTACAGAAACAATTAAGTACACATACAGGGTCACTTTTACCTCATACTGCACTTAGCCAAAAAATGCTTCTAGTTTCTTAAAAGTTACGGGGTCTAAAAAGCCCCTTACCGACATAATGATTATTTTCATACGAGGTCTTAAACGCCCCGTACCGCAGGAATGGGAATAATATAGTTTACCATCGATTTGAAAAGAAAAAGATGAATGTGAAAGTGGCAATTGTAGTTTATTTTTTCTATTTCGCAGATGTACCAAGAACCAAATGGACTTTGAGAAAGCATCGCTCATCCATAAGAAATCTACAGAAAAAATATGCTTATAATTATGTAAATAAATTTAATACATGGAACGACGCCAAGTTCGTATGTGATCATAGTAATGCCCGTTTATTCTACCCAAGAACCAGCAAAGAGGCCCGAAATATATACAAACAATTTTTTAAAATTAAAAACGTGAGGAACCCTAAGTACCCAGATTATATTTTTGTGGGCATATATATAAGAATTGGCAGAGACTTTGTGACTATTGATGGTACGTATATTTATTTATACTTATAAAATGATTTTTAGGGTTCCGTAGCCAAATGGCAAAAAACGGAACCCTTATAAATTCGTCATGTCTGTCAGTGAATAAAATTTGGAGGTTGCCCATACTTAGAACTGAAACTCAAAAATTTTTTTCATCAAACCCATACGTGTGAGGTATCTATAGATAGGTCTTCAAAAATGATATTGAGGTTTCTAATTTTTTTTTTTCTATACTGAATAAATAGTTTGCGCAAGAGACACTTCCAAAGTGGTAAAATGTGTGTCCAGAGAATGATAAAACTAAAAAAATATATGATGTACATTACCATGTAAACTTCCACCGAAAATTGGTTTGAACGAGATCTAGTAATTAGTTTTTTTTTTTAAAACGTCATAAACAGTAAACCGCAATTTACTTTTCAAGTTCGCACGGAACCCTCAGTGCGCGAGTCCGACTCGCACTTGCTCAGTTTTCCTGAATGACTGACTGACGGATCAACGTACAGCCTGAACGTTAACCTACTGCTCAGAGGCGCCGGCTTTTAGAAAACCTCATGGGTGCTCATGCTCATGTGATGACTCGAAAAAGTAGCGAAGTGTGAGAAGAGAAATGCACACTGATAGACCGACAAATAAATTAATGTCCTACTTACATACTGCGTACTTAATTACAAATTATGTTAGATAAAAAAAAAAATAAGTAATAATAAATTGGGACATCCACCAACCCGCACAGGGCCCGCGTGGGAGAGAGGAGGCCTGAGTCCCAACAGTGGGAACATTAGAAAGCCGACTAATTAAAACCAGGGTCAAGAACGAGGAGGAATGGGCAGCGTCCACCATCTTCTGCGAAGCAAAGGACGAGGCCGCAACAGGCTAAAAGTCTAACACCCCCTCTCGTCCAACCGGAAGAAAATATTGCATGATTTCCTACCTCAGGTAAAAACCGTGCTCATGTGGCCAGGCTCTGAGGATCGTATTAATTTTGCTTTACTTTCTAGGTAAACCGATCTCTGAGGTGTATGAAAAGTGGGCACCAGGTCAGCCAGACAATAAAAATGGCAACGAAAACTGTGTGGCAATGAACAGCCGTTATGAGTATCATGATGTCGATTGTAATGAGCGTCTGAGTTTTATTTGCACGAGGCCGGTAGGCGACCGCTTACGACTTAGGAACGGCACTGAGAACCAGTTTATCGATGACTTTAAGGAGTTTGTCGAGGGCTTCGAGGATTTTATGGAGGATGCTAAGGACAAAATTAAGGACCAAATTAAGGAAAACCTTGAGGACAGTACTGAGGACAGCGCTGAGGACAACGATGAGGACTACGAAGAGGACAACGTTGAGGACAACAATGAAGACAACGTTGAGGACAACGATGAGGACAACGATGAGGACAACGTTGAGGATAACGATGAGGACAGCGTTGAGGACAACGTTGAGGACAACGATGAGGACAGCGTTGAGGACAAAGTTGAGGACAACGATGAGGACAGCGTTGAGGACAAAGTTGAGGACAACGATGAGGACAGCGTTGAGGACAAAGTTGAGGACAACGATGAGGACAGCGTTGAGGACAACGTTAAGGACAACGATGAGAACTACGATGAGGACAACGATGAGGACAACGATGAAGAGAACGATGAGGACAACGATGAGGACAACGATGAGGACAACGATGAGGACAACGATGAGGACAACGATGAGGACAACGATGAGGACAACGATGAGGACAACGATGAGGATATCGATGAGGATAATGTTGAGGACAACGTTAAGGACAAAGTCGAGGGCAACATACAGCAATATATAAGTAAGTCATAGATATCGTATTTTTACACGACTGCGCGAAGCAGTGGGGACTTGGACCTGTACCATGACGTTTAAAGTAAGATTGTTTCATTCTTATTTCCAGTGTGGGTAAGAGATGACGCTAGACAACCTGTATAGCTCTGTCTCTTACCCACACTGAAATAAGAATGAAACAATCTTACTTTGAACTTCATGGTAACCCCGTTGCTCGTCATGAAACTCGCGAGTGCTCGCGAGTTCCGATTTTACCTACTTTTGTATGGTTCCGAGGTTTGAGGTACAAAAATGAACCCTTATAGAACCCTCACTTTGTTGTTCGTCTATCTTTCTGTCAATACCCTTTATCCTGAGAACGCGTGGAGGTATCGAGTTGAAATTAAAACCATATACTTAGGTCTGCGGTCCCTTGAAGCTGTGAAAAATTTAACTTCTAAGTTAACGAAAACAAAAGATACGGCCGTTTATGTCGCAAAAAAACGTGTATTTCGACACTCTCTAGGGAATCAAAATTCATAGGGTACTTCCCGTTGACTTAGAGTCCTAAAATTTGGCTTGAAGCAAGTTCTCGTAGCACAATTATAGGAAAAAGTCTGAAAACTGCAAATTTGTAGTTATGTCACAAAATAAACTTTTTTTGCGATTCGAAAAAAATCTTCTTAACTCAATTCGAGAATTGAACTGTTTTCATAGGTAAATTTATACGGAACCCTCAATGCGCGAGTTTGACTCGCACTATATATTTCGAAAAAAGGAATCAAAATTCATAGGGTACTTCCCGTTGACCCAGAATCCTGAAATTTGGCATAAAGCAAGATCTTGTAGTCAGTGGCGGGGTAAGATCGAAATCTGATGTGGGCAAAGTACTTTTTGCGAGGCCTTCTGGTGGCGTAAGAAGACGGATTTTGATAGCGTAGCGTAGCGCAGCGTGGATAGGTTAACTTTGTTTTAATTACCATTCTTACACTAAGTAATAACAGTAGGTACCTTTGTTGTCTCACGCAAAAATGATTAAGAACTAAGAATACTCAGGCTGTAATAGAGAATGACTAGAGACAAGGCTTTTAAGTAATATAGTTTCAAGTCGGGTGCGAGGCACCCTAGACCGTAGGCGGTGGCTCACGTCACCCATGCCTTGCGCCGCCTCTGCTTATAGTATGAATCTGAAATAGAAATGAATCTGAAAACAGATAAGCAGAAAATTTTTGGTTACGTCACAAAAAGAAATATTTTTTTTGCGATTCAAAAAAATCTTCGAGACTCAATTCTGAAATTTAAATAATTGAACTATTCACATAAGTCATTTTGTACGTAACACTCAGTGTGCGAGTCCGACTCACACTTGCCTAGTTTTTTGTTATTAACTAGCTTGAACGTGAAAATCTGATGTATTTATGTACAATCAGGTACGACAACTTCTTAAACAATCGTTTATGAGAAATATATTTAATACTAGCTTATGCTCGCGACTTCGTCCACGTAGAAGTCGAAAATGGTTTTATTAGGTTTTTTGCGATACGAAAATATGAAATATTATTTATTATCTTCGTCGTGTGTGATAGTCCATTGAATTGTATGGCGAGCGATATTGTATCTTACGATACAAGATCACTACGTTACTATATACGACGTAACCTACGACAAACTTATTATTTGCGGTTGGTAAAGTAATCAGGTCTAGGAATCGAACCGCAAAATTAAGTTTGTTTTTGTATTGTTTATACTTTTCCGGGATAAAAAGTACCCAGTGTGGTGCCCAAGATATTAAAGAATAATTATACCAAGTTTCATCGTAATCGAACCGGTAGTTTTTGCGTCATGCCTGAACAAAGAGACAGACAAAAAAATTTTTTAAACACATTTTTGGGTTCGGTGTCGGTCTAATAACACAGAATTTTCACTTCTACAGATTTATTATAAGTATAGATAGATTAAGCGAGAGGAATTTAATCATAAGGCCAGATAGTTGTAACGGCAGCCTAACAAAAGTAAAAAAACACAGAAACTTTTTTAATTATGGCTGGGCTCCCGATTGACCACTATATCTCACCTGATGGTAAGCGACGATGTGGTCGACGATGGAGCACGCTTGGCTAGAAGTAACCTATTCACTCTTGACTTAAAGACCTCTAGGTTGTAGCTATCATGAAACACAGACTCCGACAGGGAATTTCACTCCTTAGCTGTACGCACAATGAACGTTTAGTGTGTATAGTTGGGAAGTCCACCATGTACCGAAGGCGCAACGCCGCCGTCTCGTAGTCCGATGATTGAAGGGACTTAAATTGTGCAATTCCAATGCACACTCCCTGAAATGTAAATTTCAGTTTCTCTACGGACGAACTGTACAGGGAGGCTGGGGTGTTACGTGTACGCCAGCTATTCGTCCTAGGCTGTCTATTGAAGCTGGTTAAGGACGGGGCGACTCGCTCTAGCTGCAGTAAAGAGGGTAGGAAATTGCCTGACAGAATTCCTCTTCCAAAAGTAAAGACCCTGTTTGCGATGCGGCTCTCGCCTCATCTACCCAAACGAGTGTTCAATGCTGTGAGTAAAACTTTCGCAATCCCACGTCAGTACTCGGAGGCCAAAATTAAATTACACAAACGGTTGTTGGACCGGACTTATGAGGAAACTGAAAGCTTGCTTCTTTGTCCAGGTTAATATCCACACACAACCGGACAAAACACACAGCTTCACTTACACTTCACACCTACTCACCTTCTATAACTGTTTTTAATATTATTCTCTTCCATGTATTATTATTCTCACAGAACTGCTTTTTTTATTTTATGTATTTTATTGTCTTCATCTATTTAATTATTTTTTTTTATCTTCTTTATTTAAGGGATTTTTGTACACAATAAGTGACGATGTCAATCCCATCGTACTTTCACAAATTTAACAAATATTAAAGGGTTACCTTATATACTAACTTAATTACTTATTTAATAAAAACGAATACAAAAATTTTGCTGCTTTAGAGGTAGGTGTAGCCAAAATGCCATGGAACACTCCAACATCCATTGCAGACAACTTCATCAAGTTGAGAAGTGCCTTTCTCTTATACGTGTATCGGACGCATTCCACCAACACATGATGTACGAGTACATCCTCTTTCTTACCACACACCTCACAGTTGGGAGAGTTTGATTTTCGCATGAGGAAAGCAAAATTGTTTAGTGTATTTTAAATTGTCATGTAGCGCTAGCAAGCCACATAATTATTATGAACTTGTGAAAGGGTTGGGTCACCAAGATACAGGCTGCGCCTAGTTTGGGACCGATTGCTATTTTTATTTATTTATTTATTTATTTAAACTTCATGTACAGTGGTGGTACATAGGCGGACTTAATTATATGGTCATTGATGTTTTAATGTGTCATATTAATGCAATTAATGTATATATAACTGTTTGTTTAATAAATTATTATTATTATTAAATGATAGAAAACTGACAGGCTAGCAACGTGGCGACGATTATTAAGACAGGAGTTTTTACTAGACAAGTGCATCATTGCCGATGATCTCATTGACTCGCTTCTCGATCATTCCTAGTGCATCAATGTGGTACCTATTTGGCACATCCATCCCAAAGATGAGAGCAGTACACCAAACACGATGGAACTTGCGCTTGATAAAGGTTGAACAGCTTATATACGATTGATATAATTTTCAAATAATTAATTTTTAGTCTAAAAAGTATATCATAGTGGCTTTTAACTTAACCTAACCCAAATGGTTCACTAACATTAGAAGGGGACCTTTAATGGTCACTGTTCTAGCCTAAACCACATGATCGCTTCGTTCGCTCGCCATCGCGTTCTAATGGTCGCTTTAACTTCATCTAACCAAAATGATTCACCGACATTACAAAGAGATAAATTTATATTTTAAACGATAGACCTAAGAATTTTCGATGAAATAAACTTTATATCCAATAACATTATACGAAACAATTTTTAGAGTATATTTACACTAATATTATAAAGAGGAAAACTTTGTTTGTTTGTAATGAATAGGCTCAAAAACTACTGGACCGATTTTAAAAATTCTTTCACCATTCGAAAGCTACATTATCCACGAGTAACATAGGCTATATTTTATTTTGGAAAAAAATAGGATTCCGTAAGATATTTGAGTTTTTCGGACACAAGGTGTAAAAAGTCAACCAGAAAAGTTACTTATTTTGCGTACGCTGCCTAAACTATAAAAGATAGAACCATAAAATGTTCTAATTAATTGTAGATCTTATAAATATCTACCAAAGTTTGTTAGGAGAAATCTACTTTTACGCGGGCGAAGCCGCTAGCAGAAGCTAGTAAATTATATATGTAAAAAAATATATATCAACAGTTACTATATCTCACGTTTATTTATATCTAGTGAACGTTATTGAAATGAAAATATACCAAATAACTTTATATGATACGAGACGCACCCAAATATAGTCAATACTTAACCGAATCAGCCAGCATGGGTAAAGCCGCGGGCAATAACTAGATGTGGGTTTAAATTTTAGACTGGCCTGTTGATCTAGTGTTTAGTGACCCTGACTGCTATGCCGGAGGTCTTGGGTTCGATTCCAACCCAAGACAAATGTTTGTGTGATGAGCACGATCATTTGTTCTGTGTCTGGGTGTAATTTATCTATAACATGTATTTATTTAGAAATATTTACGTATGTTTATCAGTTGTCTAGTACTCAAAACACAAGCTCTGCTTAGCTTGGGACTAGACGGCGTTGAGTGAAAAAAAAAAATGTTTTTATTTGACTGTACTTAATACAAGCGCGCGAGTTGACGACATAAAATAAATAGGTAAAATCGGAAGGTGTCAACTCGCGAGCGCTCGCGAGTTGACACAGTAGCGAGTTGACGATTAAGTCGCAGAAGGCATGTAGGTAGGTATGTATGTATATTCCTTTGTGGCTATTTAGCTTATTTAGCCTGCCTCTGTCATCAACTCAAGAAAATCAATTCGTTCTAAAGGCTCATTACATTTTAACGAACTATATTAACTGATTAACTCATTTTCATTTCATTACAGTAATTTAATTTTATACGCTTTAATTAATATTGGTCATAGATTAGAGAATTTTTTGAGATATTTAAATTAAAAAAGTTTTCAATGTAAATCATTTTTTCATAGCAAGTTTTTATATCTCGGTAAATACCTAATCACATAGTGTAAAACAAAGTTGCCGCTATCTGTCTGTCCATATGTATGCTTAGATCTTTAAAACTACGCAACGGATTTTGATGCAGTTTTTTTAATAGATAGAGTGATTAATATATATATATATATTACATGCATAATATAGTTAAGAAACACTGATAATTTTAGAGGTTTCTAATATGATGTCGCCTCGAGTGGGCCACGCCACCGATTCCTTCATTCTGACGTCATCTCAACGCTCAGTCACGTGGTCAGAACAAAGGAATTGGCTCGAGGCGTTCGACGCAAACGAAACGATCGTAACTTGACTAGGGGGGCAGCACGGATCATGAGCGCTAACTTCCATTTGCGCAGAAGTAAAAAATCCGGTCTCTTTAGTGGTATGAAGTGAGACGTGGGGGCAGGGGGTGCAATCCTTGTACAGTGATTGGCTTGTCGATGTGTACGGTGTATAAAGCAAACCCCGCTCTTTCGCCGAGCGCTAAAGATTTATGCCGGTATCTATCAGGGTTACCATGACGTTCAAAGTAAGATTGTTTCATTTTTATTTCAGTGTAGGTAAGAGACAGAGCTATTCAGGTTGTCTAGCGCCATCTCTTATCCACACCGGAAATAAGAATGAAACAATCTTGCTTTAAACGTCATGGTACAAGTCTATATCGCAATGTTGTTTTTTTTAACCCAATAATTGACTGGTAGAGAATTCCTAGTTGCATTAAGTCCGCCTATCTACCACTACTGTACATGAAGTTTAAATAATTAAATTATTCTTACAGGAGATCCTCGTTGCTACTTTGAACCAGTAAAAGATAATAAGAGGTACTATTATTACAATGGAGGTGCCGTGCACTCGGAAACACTATTCGACAGAAGCAGTTACGAATATTGAATTAATAATTAATAAAGTCGTTAAAGAAAGTAAATGAAATTTTATCTTTGACCCTCTAATTCCGAAATTACGGCGTAGGCATAGTCCTTTGAACATCTGGTGGGTTACCATGACGTTCAAAGTAAGATTGTTTCATTCTTATTTCAGTGTGGGTAAGAGACAGAGCTATACAGGTTGTCTAGCGCCATCTCTTACCCACACTGGAAATAAGAATGAAACAATCTTACTTTAAACGTCATGGTAACCCACCTGGGGCCCAAGTCTGTTATTTTTATAAATTCGTCATTCCAACACGATTCCATTGTCATTTTGCTAAAAGTTCGTAATCTGCTAATTCATAATGATCGATCATTGATCGGTCAATGGTCTCCTAATAAAGTTGTGGTAGAATGACAATATTGAGCTTATTAAAAGCAATGACTGCATAATGACGTTCTAATGGTAGGTCACTGATCAATTGAACTGTCAAAATTTTGGCAGTTAACCGCATACTCATTTGTGAGATGTACGAGATTACCACTTCTTTCAATGGATTGTAAGTGGTTGACCATTGTAATATCATAATGACGCCATTATATTAGAGTAGATTATCAAACTTGTCAAAATCAACAATTATGAATTCAATTATAGACCATTCTGACACTATTCTAATATCAGACTTGAGGCCCTGACCGGAGTTAAACGCACACATACTTGTACTGCCGCCTGCGCCTGCATAGAGTATGTGTGCATTTAATTCCTGCCAGCTGCGCCCTGATAGGCCCCGCTGACCTTTAAATCCATTTTATTTGCGAAATATTGATTGATTTACATATGCTATGTATATTCTGAAACAAACATATTTCTAAAGGACATACCTAGCCCTTTGAAAGTATTAGGGAAAAAAAACGAAAAAATATCATGTTTGTAGTGGACGCACTGACACAGGGGGTAAACGCATTGGCTCGTTACGTCACCAGCTGTTAGGTTCAACACGTCCGCCTTCATCAACGTTCCCTAAGCGACTGACTGTACCCGAGAAAAGTAAACAAACACTACAATGCTTTTAAATATTTTTTTTAGACGAAAGTATTAAATCGCACGACAAAAATCATATGTTGATAATCTTCGACATAACTCTACGATTAACATTTATTTTCAATTTTTTTTTGAGTTGGTTAGCTAGTTTCAAAAAAGCTACTAGTATACAAGTGGAGAAACTTTGTCATTGCAACCGAGGCGAAATTCACCCGAGCCACAGGTTTTTTTTTTCCGGGTGGGAAAATCATCTAATGACATCTCCGCTCTTGGGCGGAGCGGGGGATAGTGTCAGACTTTTACTGACTAAAAACCCACTCCTGTTCCTTCTCTGCCATTTTATTTCCAGGGCCCCGGGGATCTCTTTCGCATCACCCATGGCCCCAGTAGGCTTCGACCCTGCTGGGCCCCTACGGTTGCTGACATCTCTTTGAGAAACGCGTGGAACGGTACGCGCCGTCGACGACTTGGGCCCGGTTCGGACGGTTACCGGACGATCGGACGGCGAGCCACCCATTACTCGCCGTCCGCAAGCCCGCGCCTACGGTGGCCGGAAATCGGGATCGGAATCCCGGCGGCGATTGGGGCGTGAGGACCTTTGCCTCACGCGATCGGCCGCCTCCTTTGCTAGCATTACTGCTTCGCAGAAGGAGGCAACCGCCTGCCACTCCTCCTCGCTCCGGACCATGGCCTGTACCAAGGCCCGGCGCGAGAGATCGCTGCCACCGATCGCCCCCACGAGGACACGGCGGTGCTCTGCCCAGGCGGGGCACCTCTACCGTATGCTCCACCGTGTCCTCCGGGCGGTCCACACAATGGCGGCACCCGGGCGTTTCTTCCGCACGAATCCGGTGCAGGAACCTCCCGAACTTGCCATGTCCGGTGAGGACCTGCGTCATACGGAAGGTGAGGACGCCGTGAGGTCTTTCCAGCCACTCCTCAAAGAGGGGTCTTATCGCCATAATTATGGCGTGCCCAGCACTGGGTTCCGACAGTCGCTGTTGCCATTCCACCATGAGATCCCGCCGGAAGTCTTTCCGCCATGCCGCGACTTGGCGCGGCAGCGGAGTTTCGCCCCGGCGTTGCATCTCCATGCGCAGATCGTGCATGCGTGCAAGGACTGTTGCCTCCAAATCAAGTGGTGGTTGGCCGGCGAGGAGGCTTGCTGCTTCGCGGGAAATTGTGCGGTATCCCCGCACCATCCGGATGGCCATGACCCTCTGGCTTGCGTTCAGCCTGGCTGCCGGACGCTTTCGTAGCGACGGCGCCCGTACCGGCGCCCCATAAAGGGCACCCGAGCCACAGGTAAGGCTGTTATGGAGCCGAGTGATGCAGTAAAAAATCTCCACGTGTATCAAACGACGTTTTTCAATACACTCACGAAAAAATAACTTTCTCTAAAAATGAAAACGCATTTTTGCTCATTTTTCACTCAATAAAATTTTTCAAAGTTGCCATACATTTTAGTTTTGATTTAGATAGCAAGAAATCGCAAGCGACTAAAAAGTTTAAAGGAAATCGTTTGTCTTGGTATGGTCATATAAAGAGGAGAAATGAAACGTATGTTACTAAAAGAATTATGAGTATACATGTGGATGGATGGAGAGGGAGAGAGAGACCAAAGAAAAGATGGATGGATTGTATGAAGAGTGATATGAAGAAAAAGAAAGAAAAGGAAGTTAGTGATAGCATGAATAGTGACAGGGCAGAATGGAAGAAAAAGAAATGTTGCGCAGATCCCAAATAACACGGGACAAGGGCAGGAAGATGATGATGGAACTATCGCAAGCATTTTTTTCCTTATTCACAATATCTAACTACCTACTCTACTTTTAATGCCCTCGCATTCTACTAAATTCAGTGACAAATCTTTCACTGTCCAAGCGGTGCGACTGTGGAACGCGTTGCCGGTGCCAATTAGACAAGCCCAGTCACTGGCTTCTTTCAAAAATCTGGTTAAAAATCATTTCTATTCACTCTAATTGCTATCCGGCCTCTACTGTTTTGTTCTGTTATTGTTCTTTTCTTTTTCCATATCTTTGTATGAAATTGTGTAACTTATAATATATATATATAATATTTATATATTGTCTTTTATATTTCTATGTATAGTCTAGTATATAATTTTAATTTAATATTTACATTATTAATTTGCTGTACACCGCAGACTACCCCCCTTTGTTTCTATTTCAAATTCTTACATTCCACCCTAAGGTTGTCTGGTAGATATCACTGTCAGCGATAAGACCGCCTTTGTACCCATAGATTTAAGTTAATGTAAAAGTTTTTGTTACTATTTTGGTGTACAATAAAGTTTATTCTATTCTATTCTATTCTTTCTAACAGCGTATCATCTAAAGAATTCTCTTCAAAATTTAAATTCGACAGTTTTTTAACCAATAACATCAATAAAACAACTAAATTAGTTAATAAGTTTTAATTTCCTTTTTTTCCAGCGCTTTACCTTAGTGAATTGAAGGAGAAGCAAAGGTATGAAACCGCTTCTTCTTCTTCTTTTCGTGTCGATGTACTCTAATAAATTTTTTTCTGACCAGTATTTGGCAACCTCTACGGCCCTGCTATTGGCCTCGTATAGATCCTGAAAACTGCAGGTGGTTGTGCAGGATGGACAGCATAGCAAATGACGCATGTCCTGTGCAGCGGCTCCACACTGGCACTGTGTTAGAGATGGGTCGAGGAAGCCCCATTTGGCCAAATTGTTTTTACAGCGGCCAACCTGGGTCCGCAGTCGGTTAAGAGATTTCCAGATTGGCCACTGCAATTCGCATCCAGGGAGGAAATGTTCTGACGGGGTGCTGAAATGTGTAGGAGTTGGATGCTTCTGCTTCCATAGCACGCATCTCTCGTCCTCTGCACTGTCTTTTGAAGAGGTCGTAAGTCGTATGAAACCGCTGTACAAGGTAAAATGATAAATAAGAAATTCAAATATTTTTGAATTGAGAACACATACATGGACCTGTACCATGACGTTTAAAGTAAGATTGTTTCATTTTTATTTCCAGTGTGAGTAAGAGATCGCGCTAGACAACCTGTATAGCTCTGTCTCTTACCCACACTGAAATAAGAATGAAACAATCTTACTTTGAACGTCATGGTAACCCCGACTATGACGAATGAGAAATAAACCTTTGTGTTAAATGAAAAAAAAAACACGAGGATGATATACGTTGAATATTGAACCTAATCGTAGTGCGATAAGAATCAGTTTTCGTGGAAGTGTATTGAAAAATACAATAGCTCTTTATTTATAGACTAGCTTCTGCCAGCGGCTCCGCCTGCAAGTTTTTACGTCCGTTAAAGTAGGTTTCTCCATGCAAACATTGGAGTTCCGTTTCATGCCAATATGGGACGATTTTGGAAATATCCTTTCTTTTTTTGTAGGTAGGTACGGTCAGCAAATTCTTCGGTTGATCGTTTTCAAAATTTATCCCTTGCAAGTTACTATCGTGCCTAGCGCCGCCTTTTTCTTAATGACCAGAGAAAGAACTACAAATTCAGTAAATTGTAAGCCATTGTCATTCCAAAACAAAAAGAACACGTGTTGCCCAGCCATCTGTTTAGTAACGACACTGAGCGATTGATTTCCGGGTGTAAAACCATCAAAGCCTTTGATTTTTGACGTGTAAATGTAAATTGAAAAAAAAAAACAACATTAATTATTTTCTAACATTTATCATACCATTCACGAAACAGTATACTGGACACAAAAAAACTAGAAATTAAAATGTGTCCTGTAATTACAATGATTTTGTAGCGACATCTATGGCGTCACATAAGAACTAATCCTGCATCGCGCAATCAAAGTTCTCCGCCCGATTAGAACATATAGAACAGCCCGAAATCATCTATCGGGCAGCCTCGGGCCTTGCTAACCAGATATATCCCCAAGCAACTTCTTTTTGTTCCCTCATCTATTAATTGCACTCGGAGGATAGAGAATTTCGTCAAATGCGAAGAGTAAATTTCGTGAACAATTTATTTAGTAGAGAAAAAAGCCAACTACTATTTGAACGAGTTAGAGAGATGAGATGCTCTCATCTGTCTAACTCATTAAAGAAGTTGGCGTTTTTTTCTGCAAAATAATTGTTCACGAAATTTGCCTTCGCATTTTTTTTTCTCTTGTTTCGTTGAGAGAAGTAAGTACCTATGTAGAGTTACAAGGAGAAAATTTTAAAAAAGAAATAGTACATTTTGATACAAGTGCACAAAAGTTTGTCATTGCGACCGAGGTGGGGTTCGCCCGAGCCGTAGGCGAGTGTATTATGGAGCTATTATTCATTTTTTCGTAAGTGTATTGAAAAAAGTCGTCGTAATTGCGCTCAGAGGATAGAGATTTTTGTACAACGCGGAGGCAAATTTCGTGAACAATTATTTTGCAGAAAAAAACGCCTACTACTATTTAAACGTTAGAGAGATGAAGGCATCATATATATATCATAGGTACTTCTACCTATGTAAAGTAACAAGGAGATACATAAAAAAACTGGGCAAGTGCGAGTTGGGCTCGCGCACTGAGGGTTCCGTACAAACTTACCTATGAAAATAATTCCCCAATTGAGTTACGAAGATTTAAGGTTTTTTTTTGTGACTGTACTAACTACAAATTGACAGCTTTCAGATTTTGCCTATACTTGTGCTATGAGACCTTGCTTCATGCCAAATTTCAGGATTCTAGGTCAACGGGAAGTACCCTATGAATTTTGATCCCCTTGAGATTGTCAAAATACACGTTTTTTGCGACATAAACGGCCGTATCTTTTTTTTTTCGTAAACTCAAATGTTTGAGTTTTCACAGCTTCAAGAGTCCGCAGACCTAAAGAACATGGTTTTAATTTCAACTCGATACCTCCACGCGTAACAGAGATAAAGGGTCTTGACAGACAGACGGTCAACAAAGTGATCCTATAAGGTTTCCATTTTTTCCTTTTGAGGTATGAAACCCTGAAAAGAAAAATCCATTGAAAGAAAAAATGTCTTGCATCTTAGTTATGTCGGAAACTTTTCAGACCACCTGTGTATATACCGTGGCCAGATCTTAGAATTCATCACTTCATGATATGGCCAACTAACACTGAGCAGATTGAACGTTAACTTTTGACGATATGTCAATATACGTTTGGCCATATCATTATTGTAGAATTTCTATGATAATAAAAGGTCTAAAGAAATTAGGAACTTATAGCAACACTTAGTTCCATAACCCCCTCGCCTGCGGCTTTGGCCAATTCTTCAGACGCAATGACAAACTTTCTCCACTTGCATCAAAATGTAGGTAGTAATCTCTCTCTCTTGTATGAAAATCTCGTCTTAAACAACTTTCTCTTCAAATGGTTCTACAGTAATTTTTACTGGTTTCCCCTAAAACAGTTAACTAGTAACCCACCCTGGTTTTGCACGCGTGCAAATTATATTGGTACGTTACCCTTTCGCAGGAGGGTTATTTGGTTCTTAAACGGGTAAAGAAACAGCAAAAAAAAAAACATAAGTTTCGAAAAAAAAGGTATTACCTAAAGAAATTCTCGTCTACGATTTTGTTTTTAATCTTTGCCATCTTGGCTAATTTCATGCACCAATTAATTATTAGTTTTCCTTACATAGCAGTTCAGTTCGTTTTTGTCTTGCATAGAGACATGTGGAACCCTTTTAAAAATATCATGACACTTGGTAAGGCTCAAATCACAATTCAATTTCTACTACTTTCTACCATTTATGAAGTTTAGCACAATTGTGATGTTTTATTTATTTACAAAAGAATATAAATATAATTTACTTATAAACAACTAAACAATATTCAAAATTTAACTAGTTATAATAAATAATATAATAAATAGCATAATAAAGCCAACCGACACCCGATCATACCACCCTGCCTCAAGCGATTAGTATTTTTTTGTATACTATAATACTATGGATCTCACTATATCCACTTCGGGACGCATCGCCCACGGGTTGACCATTCGCGGACGGTGAGTAGACCACTCGGTGGTCACTTATTGCTCGCACGCTTGCCTTGCATTGCCCACGCGCTGGTCCCGAATGGATCGTGTGCTGTCTGTGAGTGGTTGACGTGCGAGGACGATGCTCTGGCGACACACCGCACCCTTTCCTTTCTTTCCTTGATAAACTACTCATCTAATCGCGGATAACGCAATGCCCACTTGTTGACTGTGTGACGTTTGCTGGTTGACACTTGGCATCTAACCGTGGACCACCTGTCGATAACGAGTGGACACCGAAGGATTAGGAGATGCTGGTCGGGTGTCGGGTGAGTGTATTGAGCTATGATCTTTATGCTGAAAGCTAAGGACAAGAGCGTGGCCAGAATCTTACTAGTTGGCGCCGAACTCAATATTTTAAGTTTATTTTCTATTTAGTGTATGGGAGTATTATTATTACTCAAATCGAAAATAATTTTATTTCATCGAACTGAACCATGGATCTAGTACATGATTCTGGACGATTGGTGGAAATTTTCGTTGGTTTGTGTCATGTCCTCTTCTCGTGGACCGAGTCCTATTTTATTACACAACCAGTTTTTGCTCGCGACTTCGTCCGCGTAGAAGTCGAAAATGGTTTTATTAGGTTTTTTGAAATATGAAATATTATTTATTTCTTCGTCGTGTGTCCATTGAATTGTATGGCGAGCGATATTGTATCTTAATATAAAATATTATAGTATCTTAGCCGTGTGCAGCGCCCCTTAGTGAACTCCACTGCGGGTGACGTAACATACGACAAACTTATTATCTGTGGTTGGTACAGTAATCAGGTCTAGGGATCGAACCGCAAAGTGAAGCTTGTTTTTTATTGTAGATATTTTTGCGGGATAAAAAGTACCCAGTGTGGTGTCCAAGATATTAAAGAATAATTATACCAGGTTTCATCGTAATCGAAACAGAAGTTTTTGCGTGATGCCTGAACAAACAGACAGACAAAAATTTTTTTTAATCACATTTTTGGGTTCGGTGTCGGTCTAGTAAGACCCCCTGCCATTTATTATTTTGATATTTTCAATGTACAGAATTTTCACTTCTACAGATTTATTATAAATATAGATAGATGATAATTTATTTACACAATGATAATTTATAACATATATAAAAACTTATCATACTATCATTATGTACAAGTGCGTATAAAAAGGGGAGAAAGGAAGCACTCGTTCGGCACTAAAAAAATCAGTTCCTTCATTTATAATATACAAATGAACGAACTGATATGAATATGAAATATAATGAATAAACTGTTTTTTTTTTAATGTTTCCAGTTCCATTACTACTAATAATCCAGATAGGGTACACAATAGCAAAGGCAATAGAAAATCCCAGTTCGTGCAGCGATTCTACGGAAAACGATCCTCGATTAAAGAAAAGCGACGAAAACAAAAACTATTCTGGTTTAGCAGAAATAACGGAAGAAGATCCAGAAGATCCAACTACTAGAAAAGCATTTTCCAAACCAAACACTACCAATGAGTATGAGAATGCAAATAACTTTGCCTCGCATCCTAATACTCTACCGCAAAAATTACCACTTGTCAATAATGACAACGTACCAGCTTACGTTGAAAAAGGAGACACAGACATAATTAAAATGACGACGACCACGACACCGCCACAAGAACCTATGTTTTACAAAGCCATTGATCCAAAATATCTTATCGTTTCTGGACTGACGTTGCCTAAACTAAACAAAAATCTGACAAATGTTCGGACAACTGAAAAAAGTATTATTGACTTTAACGAAACAACATCAGTAGACAATTCCAATTTCACCGAAGTAACAAAAGTTTTAAATAAAGTTGAAGCAAATGATACTGACAGAAAAGAAATAGTTGAATATGACTTTGGTACTGACGTAACGAATATACGTGAACTGAGAGAGCACCTACTCGATCACCTGTTAGATTATTTTCTCAACATCATAAAAGATGAAAACTTCATTCGTAATGATACAAGAAAGAAAAACGACAACGACAGAATGACAGTAGAAGAGAAATTAAGAAATTATTATGACCCTCACCATTTAGATATGCTTTTAGTTGATGATGATGATTATGAAGATGAAGATAGTAATCTAGATTCTCCTTATTACACCGGAAATAATGATAGCGAAGAAGATTTAGTAGATAATGTTAAACAAAACGAAGAAATAGGTAAAGAAAACAAAAATAATATCACTCTCAACTCCCTAGCAGGTCATGTAGATAAAAATACGCAAGAAACACATACATCTCCAGAAAATTTTAAAAATCAGATGTTGAATTATAAAGAAAATTCAAATATTAGTAATCCAGTAAATGAATCATTTTACTTTAACGTGTCAGAGCCTACACCAGTTACTTCAAATTACGTAAATGAGAAAGAAAATAATAAAAGTATAGCAAATACGACGGACAAATCTTCTGTTAACACTGACAATGTAATTACAACCACAGAAAGATCTGCTTCAAACGAAACTGTAAATGTTGAAGCAGATGAGACAGGAGCCCTGAACCATTCAGATGAAGCAATTACTGATAGAATAGATTTTATCTACGATAATGGTGCTTATACATTCAATGACTACGCTTATGAAGATTTTATCGATTCAGATGAACTCCAAGTAGTGAAAAACGTAACTATTCCTGAGGACAATCGAAACTCAATTGATATTATTACAGAGGATGGTAGAAGAAAAAATAAAGTTAATAAAGAAAAATACATGGCGAATAGTACTTTGAACGATACTAAAAATCCGAACAACAATTCTCTAAATGAAAGAAACAACTCCACTATTTCTACCTATAAAGATAAGGAAGACACACCTCCTAAAGATTTAGGAATTTTAGATCCTCCAAGCAAATTGGCTAATAACATTTCAACATTCAATGAAGATAACTTTCCAGACAATTTAAACAAAAAATCTACGAAAAATACGAAACTGGACGTTAAAACAAAATTAAAAAGCAATAAGAAATGTGGGAATATAATTAACAAACTAATTAATTATAATAAAAAGACAACTAAACCAGATTGTAGAAAAAGTATCATATTAAATTTAAAAATAAATCTGTTTTAAGTTTGGTTGAAGGTGTTTTATTGCCCATTCGTTTTTGTTTCAATCGGAGAATGAATTTTCATAATCGATTCAGTAGTTGTACAAAAAACAAACAAGAAATTTTCCGCTTTCTTATCTTATATCAATGGAGAAGCTGAATGACTGACATATCAACGCACAGCTGAAACTACAACGGACAAAGAGTGTGAAATTTTGCGCAATATTTCTTTTTATCACGTAGGCTAACACTCAGAGAGGATTGTCCTAAATTCACTCCCTAATGGGATGAAACGCTGGGACTAAAGTTTGTATGGAAAAACCTACTTTCACGCGAGTGAAGCTGCTGGCAGAATCATATAAAGCTGAAGCACAAATCGGTTGAAGCCTCCGGGGTACCTAGTAACAGTGGTTTACCAGCGATTGAAAGGTCTCGCAAATAATTGCAGTGTGATCTTAAGGTTTAAAAAAATACCCTTGTATAAATTCTCTCGAAATTTGGAAGCCTTTTTGCTGACCATATGAGGGGTCATATGGTCAGCAAAAAGGCTACCTTTGAAAGAAATGTCTCAATTTCATCAAATATCAATTTACCTACTTAAAAAAAAGAATGATAGTAATTTTTTGCCTGCAAGTGCTGACAACCCTAATTTTGACAACTTCGACAAAGCGAGTATATAAGGTGTAGTCTATGGCGTTAGCTTTAGTGCTTTAGTTAATCTTTGACTTCGACTTTCAAATGTCATTAATGAAGACAAAGAGTATATAAAGCTAACGCTTAATGAAGAGTTGAAGTTGACTTTGACAATTTGTCAATTGACTGACATCAAAAACAAAATTAAATATCAAAAAAAATTATTGAAAGAACTTTACAAAAATAATGAATTAAATTAAAACTATTAAAACACCAAATTTTGAATAGCAACATGGATGAGTTTTTCGCAACAACTTTGACAAATTTGGTAAGTCTAAGTAATACAATGGTTTATTACCTTCCGTAGAGTAGTCGGGGAAAATATACTGCCATAGTTCGAAAGATCTGTTAAGGAAAAAGGCCTAAAGCTAGGCGTATGAGGAATGTCAGAGGGCATAAAAATGTGAATATTTTTGTTGCTCTGAGATGTGAATGAATTTTTTGACTGTCAAAGGGTTTTTTAATGTTTTTACATAATATAATAATGTTTTTGTCATCATTTGTTCTGAGTCTGGATGTAATTTATCTATAATATATTATATATCTATTTAGAATATATAGATAAGTATGTTTATCAGTTTTCTAGTACTCATAGCACAATTTCTGCTTGGTTTGGGACTAGATAGCGTTGTGTGAGAGTTGTGAAATATCTCTAGTGCTTAAATCAAATGTTTTGGTTTTTTTTTAAGCTGGTAAATCATCCAATGACTTCTTGCGCTCTGGGTGGAGCGAGAGGGCGTGTCAGACTTTTACTGACTAAAACCACACTTGTGTCCTTCAATTACCCTTTGCGTTTTAGGACAATTCCCTAGGTTAGGTTTCCTTTTCAGAAATTCTCTAGTGGTCCTAGCTAGCGGGCATCGGCCCTGCTGGGTCCCTTTAGAGTTACTAACATCTCTTTGAGGTGCATGCAGAATATACAAGCCAGTGAAATGCATACACACAAGACACTTGCATTTTTTATGCATATCAAGTAAAAAGGGTGGCCAACGAGAGGAATGCAATTTTTTTAAACCAAATATTTTTTTGTAAATTTCAGAAATAAGAATAAATTTTTTGGTTTTTTTTTTAGAAAACAAACAACTTCAATGAACTAACTCTGGTCCTAGGCAACGAGAGTTGTGACCTAGACTCTGCAGTGAGTGCTATTGTCTTTGCAAATTTTTTGTCATGGCAATACAATCAGATAAGATGCAAAGTTTGCACTAAGGCTCATCGTGGTGAAGTTGAAATGCCTAAAAAGGAGGACATCTTTGTTCCTGTTCTCAATGTTGACCGCTGTGACTATGAGTTGAAGACTGAAGTTGTATATTATTTCAGAAGCAAAGGAATAAATGATAGCAATTTGGTTTTTAGGTAAGTAATTTTTTTTAAATATCTCTGCCAAACTACAATCACACTAACACTATTTTAGAGGCCAGACTACACCTCCATTGTAAGGGAGGAACCTCCGACCAGACGGTTGTTATGTCTGGTTTGGGCAACTGCCCGATAGATGATTTCACGCTTTTGTATATGTTCAAATTGTGCAAAGAACTTTAATTGCGTAATGCAGGATTTCAGAGTTTCTTTTGTGACGCGAAGTCAAAATTAAAATTCAGTCTGTCTGTTCCGCTTTCACGGTTAAACCACTGAACCGATTTTGATAATACTTGGTACGGAGTAAATTTAAACCCTAAGGAAGGACATAGGCTATTTTTTATCTGGCTTTGACTTCGACTTCTTGTTCGCAGTAACCAACATTTACGTGGACGAAATGGCTGACAGAAGTTACTTTATGTTACACATCTTCCCAACTCGCCAGGGAATGTACAACGGTGTTGTTATTAGTGTTGCAACAGAACTCTGTCTCTGCTTCTGCGGAAATTCCGCAAGCTTTTTCACTTCCGTTTTCGCTTTTGCTTTCGCAAAATTTATAACAGTAAAAATTTATAGTAGGGTGGGGGACGCGTGGACGACTGGACACATCGGAAGAAGCGCGGGAGGGGGGTGGGGGCGATACACAAACGTGTCGCAACAAGTTTCTTTATTATTATTATTTGTTTTTTGGTTCATTCTGCGCATCACCGTGTCTCGTGAAGTGATTACTACGTAAACTACATAGCTGTTGTTTTTAAAAAATAAAAGTGTACTTTTTCTTCATAGTATTAAAATTTTCGCTTCCGTTTTCCGCTTCCGCATCCGCAATGATTTACTTTTGACATCTGTTTCATGACATCACTAGTTATATAGGTAACATTATTTGTTTCAGAGATGATTTCGACCTCGAAGCTTTGGTGAACAAGTCGAAATCTAAAGTAGTCTTGGTAGATCATCATGTTCTGGCCAAAAGGGACAAGTGCCTCGCCCCGTTTGTAACTGAAATCATAGATCACAGGTAAGTCGATGTTTTAGATATGAAGACTTGAAGAGATCTGTAGGAAAATTTAGGTAACAGAGAAAACTTTATATTGTGATTCAATGGTCACTGTAGTGATAAATTATATTTATTTTGCAAATAGGTTTTTAACACCGGCCAAGTGCGAGTCGGACTCGCACTTGAAGGGTTACGTATGATCCGTAGCAAAAATGGCAAAAAATCACGTTTGTTTTATGGGATCGTCCAAATAGTTTAAAATATGTTAGTAATTAGCTTGTTGAACGAATGAACCACAATTAATAGAATTCATCCGTTAAAACTACGCAGAAGCCAAAATCAATGATTTCTAATGGACGCGTTGGTGCTGACGCGATTCCGCGTCTATTATATAGTGATACTAAATCATAAATTGTAGTGTAAACAAATAAGTTATTAAAAAAATTATTGTACCATGTCATACATCTTAAATGTGTTCAATTAATAAGTCTAAAAAAAAAACAAAAATGCCTCATATTTTATCCTAAACTAACACGTTTAATATCTGGCAAAAAATTACAGTTTTGAGATTACTTACAGCAATCATGTTTTTTTTTAAACATTGTTGTAAGTTTATCATACACGGGTTGTAAGTTTATCATACACGGTTTAACTACTATCTCGCATCTGCGTAGACCGTCGACCGCTAGTTTTAAAAACGGCTAGGATAAGAACTGTTCTAATGGGAAAACTATACGACTATTTGAAAAGGAAAAATCTTTTCAAAAGTCAAAAGTCAAAGTTTTTTATTTCACATAGGCCTACAGGGGCACTTATAAAACGTCAGAAGCTAGTGCACGGTTCCAAATTGGTCGTTTCCTATGGAGAAGAATCGGCAAGAAACTCCATGGTTACTCTTTTAAAAAAGAATTTGCTGTTACAATATTTTCTGTTTACAATATATTGGATTTATTATGCAAGGACAGTGTAGACTGGTCAATAAAGTACAATAAAAATAATCATAATAAAAACCTAAGAATTCGCGGAGTCTACAGTGTTCTCACATTCACATTATAAAAAAGAGGCTATATAAATAAAAGCAAGTAAAATAAACAATTACAATTACCAATAAATAATACGTTAACAATATAGATAATAATAAATAAATAAAATAAAAAAAAATTCAAATAGTCGTATAGTTTTCCCATACAATATTCCATATATACAAACCATACACTAGATTATTAAATTCCCAATAATATGACGTCAATATCTTATCTAGAAATTAAACACATTATTGTTATATTGTCCGTCGGAAATAATTGATTTTGATCGATTGATAAATTACACATAATTAGAAACAGTTCAAAATAAACTACCAAACTAGATACACGTAGTTTTCCTTAAAAAATCCTAGCAAGTGAAAGTGAACCCAAATTACATAAATATTTGGTCCATAATTGAACCGAACAGTACTAGTGACCATCGGGCGCTCCTGACCCGTGACAGGCCTGGCGCACTCCGAACTATAAGTATCGCAATATGCCTACGCCGCGTGACTTAACTTGCAAGGCTAAAGGAGAATGGCGAGGTTGGACCCACGTAATTTAAAAATCAAAGGAGCGCCGTTCACGTTCTAGTTTATATTAATTATAGAAACGAGTTTACCAGAGTTCGATATAAAAAATATTGAGTTACTAGGGGATGGGAATTAAAAGTTTTGAATGAATTTAATTTATATTAAAAAATACATGCCGTTTCCGAACGCATCGTCTGACATTGATACATTCCAATCTACTTTAATGATTTACCTTCTCATAATTAAGTACTATTTAGCTTGGCTGTTTTCCTTCTTCTATGCTTACATCTTGAAAATATAATAAACTAAACAGACCATAAAAATATATAAATTATTTTGTGTTGCGAACGGTATTGAAAACACGGAACGGAGAAATGTCAATGTCAGTGTCAAATCAATTGACAAAAACAATTTACATGATCTGTGGACCATTCCATCGTTTGTGTTCAACGTGGGATACATGCTATTTTTGCGATTTTGTGGATTCTTGACGACTTTGCTTTACATTTGGACTGACTATTCTGCACACCAACCTCGACTACGGCATTTACCTCTGGATAAAGATTTGCAAGTGATTTGGACTTTTTTAACTGATAAAATGCGTTGTGTTAATTGCCAATTGCGTATTGCTCGATTACGGAGACATCGTTTGGCAGACGAAAGTGATCAGATAGTTGAAAGAGTACGGAGATGGGTGTATCCGCGTGATGTAAGTATATTCGTTAGCTAATTTGTTTACATGAATACATAAATTATAATAATAAGATATTTCGGAGATTAAACAAAGTGAGCAAGCAAAAGTAGGTATTTCTTAGATGTTAGCTTTTACTTAAGTAGTCTCGTATACTATCACAATATACTCTTGCTCTTATGTGGTGTTCCTGCTCGTTTTTAAGTGTTGAACTTAAAAACGAGCAGGAACACCACATAATCTTCGAGATATAATAACCTTATTCATTTTATAATACTGCATATTACTTGTGCTTGTGGTGCAAGTGACTACTGCCAATTTAATGATTTGCAGTAGGTATCACAATCGAATATTTGTTTATCCTTAATTCATTTCATCATCATCATCATCATGTCAGCCCGGAATCACCCATGGCTGGGTATAGGCCTCCCCTTTTTTCTGCCACACTTCCCGGTTCTTTAATCATTTTGAACCTTAAAATATTTCCTAAAAATTGTTTGCAGAACATTATAAATAAAATACTGCACTGCTATCAGGACCCGCTACCGATTGTCAGGGCTTCAGAGAGCAGAAACTCCTAACAATGTTGTGTGATTAGATGTAGCACTGATGAAATTCAACCTACTTGATTAGCAGAATATTATTATGTTTGCATAAGTGCACTACTGGCTTAATAATCCGATCCATGGAGATTTTGGATAGTCTGTTCTGTAAGCTACTCAATATGGGTGCCTATAACTTAGTCTTTTGTGTTTTTTAACCATGGTAATAATATTTTCAGATAACTGGAGATGACTTTATTTGTCACTCATGTTGGGATTTGATAAATCCTAACGGTGATGAACATGTGACTCAACCACAACTTGGCCATCGTAATGTCTGTGCTGGATGTGGCAGATCTATTTTAAGAATCAGGAGCAGGCTGGTTCTCCGACCAGAGATGTCTGAAAGGGAAACTCAAATAGGAAACATTGTATCGGAATGGATAAGACCCCGTCAGGTTGGTAACAAAAAAAATATACATAGAGATACTGATAATATGACGACAATCCATTAAGTGGATGTATGAGTGTTGTAACTAAATGACCCCTAAACAAATGTCTCATTTCATGTCACATTTCTCTCGAATTTAAAAACTATTTTGCTGTGATTTAAAATCTAAGGAAGATAATTGTCATGTTATGTATTGAAGTGTTAATTTATTTTTTCTGGTATTGTTTCAGTTAACCTTAAACGATGAGATATGTGTGCCATGCTATTTACGAGCACAGAGAGTGGTGGAAAGTTCTCACAGAAGTTCTACTGTTGTTGCACCTTCCACAGTCAGTCAGCCTACATCTTCTCAACAGATAGAGCAAGCGGTAGAAGTTGGAGAGGCTGCTCTGTCAACATCAGAGCAAGTGGTAGAAATTGAAGAGGTTGGTCCGTCAACATCTGGAAATCCATTAGTGGAAAGATCTACTGAACAAATATTGCCCACTAGAAGAGCAGCTGACATGGTAGAGGGTGAAGAGGATAGTCCATCAACCTCAGGACGTCCATTACAGGAAACGTCTGCTGACCAAATTATGCTGCCCACTTTGAGAAGAGCAGCTGATACAGCACGTCGCTGCTTGTTTTTGGAGTGCAATGACACTGAAAAACGACGTGTGCCTGATGGGCTCAGAAAAAGGATAATTAAAGATTTTAATTTCTATATTCCTAGAAATGCCAGAATTTGCAATTTTCACCTCAGTTGCAATTTATTTCATGAATTATATGCTGCTGAAAATGCGATTTCAACATTTAGTGCCGCACATATAGAAGAAATTGTGTTTTTATTATCAGATGACACAAAACTGGATTTTCAAAATCCTGAAAATATTGATGACCATCTATTTATGTACTGGTTTGGACGGACAAAACTGGAGTATAATGAAATACTTATAGAAATACCAAGATTAAACAACCAAAAAATTAAAATTGGTTTTAGTGCACTTCTGTGTAAAATGCGGACTGGAGACAGCGATGAGAGAATCTCAGCACTTTTTCAAGTGCCAAGAAGAACACTTGAAGATTATATGAATCAGGCACGAGAAATTCTTTGCCAAGATTATGTGCCTAGACATTTAGGATGGCAGCATAAGTCCAGAGATGAATTTGTTGCCAGAAATTCTTTTCTTGCCGAACATCTTTTTGGCAATCCTCAAGAGCCCATTGAACAAAGGCGTTTAATTACCATTGCTGATGGCACCTATCTGTATACTCAAAAGAGCAGCAACTACTTGTTTCAAAAAGAAACATATTCCCTCCACAAATACCATAATCTGGTAAAACCATTTTTAATTGTTTGTTGCGATGGGTATATTATAGAGGCAGTTGGACCTTACGCAGCTACCAAAAATGATGCTTCTATAATGAAAGACCTTATGGCCGAGCAAGGTGCTTTTACGGATTTATTTAAGGAGGATGATGTTTTCATTTTAGACCGTGGATTTAGAGACTGTGCAGATGACATGACAGCCAAAGGTTTTTTAGTGCATATGCCCGAAATAATATCACCAGGGGAAAGGCAACTTTCTACTCTCCAAGCCAATATTTCGCGATGTGTTACAATGAATAGATGGGTCGTTGAAGCTGTCAATGGAAGGTTCAGTAGGGATTTCAAAATATTCCGTGAGGATTATTTTAATAAAAGGTGCCCTCACATAATGCAAGAATTTTCGATTGCTGCTGCCTTAATAAACCACTTTGCTGTACAATTCAGGGAACGCACAAATGTAAATGAAATCATCCAAATAATAGAAGAAAAAATATTCGAAAACAACGAACTGGCACAAGTAGTCTAACAAAATAATTTAAACATGAGACATACCATGTTCCACAATGTAACATATTCAAATATACGGTTTCCTGAATTGTCAGTAAATGATCTGGAACTTATTGCTCTTGGCACTTATCAAATAAAGCAAGCAAAATCATATGTAGGGGAGCACTTAAGAGCTCACGGAATGTATACTATGGAAGTTTGCCGGGATGAGACTCCTCTAGAAGGGATATTTGTCGGCAACCACCCGTCTATTTTACGTGCCCGAATTAAATCTAGGCACATAAGTAGCAAATCATACTACACGTACATCGTAGTAGATAGGAGGCTGGAGGGGCGAAATGCCATATTAGGATATTATTGTCACTGCCCAGTGGGAACACGGACAGTGGGCTGTTGCTCTCATGTTATGAGTATATTGTGGTACATGGGCTATGCCAGACACCAGAGCTATGTCGCTACACCAGCTTCTTTCTTAGATAATCTTTTAATTACATAAATAATATTTTAATAAAAGATTATCTAGGAATTAATAAGAAAATAAAAGGAAGATGTGACAATGGTTGTATGTCTTGAATGTTTTGTAAGTAATTATTAAGTAAAATAAAAGAGATTTTTATACATCAAAAATCATAAAACTATGTATTTTATTTATTAAGACACCATAGAACACTGATAATATTGGAGATATCCCTAAAAAAGTCAGGTGCGTAGTACTTCGCAACGCGCGTTTTATGACCCAAATATGTAAAAACGTGGACGAAGCAAAAAGAGTATGTAAGAATCGTAGCATAGCGTTCTATAGTTTCTGCCTACCCCCACGGGAAATAGGTTTGATTTTAAGTAAATATGTATAGGTATGAAAAAAGCGCGAGTGCCATTCTACTACTAAATAATAACCAATAAGTCCGTGCCATATGTAGTTTTAAATTATTTTAGGTTATAATCTTCTACCTTTAATATCTTTTTTCTCCCGACTTCTATAACCTACTTTCCATTTGCTTTTTTGTTAGTCTGAAGTCGTTCTTTAACTATTCATAAGTTTCCACAATGTACGCTACCCCTATCAATGGGTCCCAAATTACATGCAATCTCGCCATTCTCCTTTGGTAGTGACCCGCGCTAACGAAAACTATTTTCGAATTCTTTATCGAATATTCTATCGAGTTTTTATTTCAAGTATTTGGGACATTTTTCACGTAAACGAAGCAATGACCTTAAAGACCATTCAACATAAGTAGACCTCCCAATACTAGTGACTACCATACTAATAATGCATGGTATACTGGAATTATATCTTACAAAATGTTAATTACTGTGCATAGTAACGTCTTAAACGACCTACCTTTTAAAAATTACATATAAACGCAAAGCTAACGCACATACAAAATCAACAAAGTCATATACACTTTATTTTAATTACCTATTTCATTTTTTTAGATACCTAACATTTAGTTAGGTATCTAAAACAATAAACAATCTCTTGATACTTCTATGAGATGACTTTAAAAAAAATATGTTTTAAAGTATGAATATAAGTAAATAGGTAGAAATTAATTAGGTACTTATATATTATATAATTTTAGAAAATCTGATTATATTTTATGTAATAAAACGTAAGTACCTATTTCACATTTTCCAAAAACACACAAGTCCTAACCCCATATAAAACAGCAGCCTGAACGGGCATAATAAAAGAGACTCCCGGTACGTGGACTTAAGGTACATTTTGATTCGTTACAAGCGCTACTAGCGCTAGTAGGCAAATATAATCAAGGTCACGTCCTTGCCGTGCAATGTATTATGAACATTATTAACGTTATTTGTAGGTTTATATTCGCATGTTTCATTCGAGTGAAATTTCTGTACTTGTACTATTACTTATTCTGTGCCCGCGAGAACAATAGATCTTTACCTGAGTGCGATAAGGAATTGACCGCGACACGTTATTCAATGTGAGTTATTAGACATTTTAAACGTTTCATTTATTACTATTCAATTGATAGAATAAACTGTTACTTGTTTACGAGTTTATGAGATTTTTATGTGTATATCGTTATCACAGCACATTGAGTGAGTTAAACGGTTATTTAACGAAAACTTATTACCTATAAACAAGAGACCGATTGGAGTATTGTTTGATGTGATTGTTACGCCATTTTATTTGCTACTAAAATGGAGTAGTGTTGCAACAGTTCTCTACTTCCGCTTCCGCTTCTGCAGAAGTTCCGCAAAATTTATAACAGAACTCTAAACTAAAGAATACAGCATGGAGCGTGGGGGTGGGGGGCGTGTGGACGACTGGACATATCGAAAGAGACGCGGGGGGGGGATATGTCTAATAATGATTATGGCGTTTAAATATTATGATTGATAATTATTATGGCACTTAAAAATGTGAAAAACAATACTAAACAAAAAAACTACTAAATTTTCTATATTAATGTACATTATATGGCACTCGTATCTTATGGTATCTAAGTTTCGGGCAATTAACAGTATGTTATATGTCTTTTAGGGCAAACAAAACATTCGGGCCAATGAAATTCGGTTAAATGAAATTCGGGAATATGATGATTATGGTATATAATCTTCGGGTAAACAATAGACAACCCACCGCGCCTCGTGACTCGATTACGACGTAAACCTTGTTGTTTGAACAGAAATACATCAAACATACATCATCTGTGAAATATTCAACTGTTCAACTATCACGGTTCATGAGATACAGCCAGGTGACAGACGGACAGCGGAGTCTTAGTAATAGGGTTCCGTTTTATCCTTTGGGTACGGGACCCTATAAACAAATACTTGTTATTTTTTTCGTAGATTTAAGCTAGACGATGTCGGTGTTTCTTAGCTGACAACTCTGAGAAGAAACACCGAAACCAGTCTCTTTTAAAGTCCATACAGCAAACGTGTAATGGTCAAATCATATGAGAACCATGCAGATACTTTTGAGGAAAGAATCACACAGATTTAAATTATTTTCTCACAGTAAAAGTTGTTATGTATAATGATAACATTAATGTACATTATCATCATCATCTTCCTGCCCTTATCCCGTATTATTTGGGGTCGGCGCAACACGGTTTTTTCTTCCACTCTGCCCTGTTACTCGTCATGCTATCACTAACTTCCTTTTCTTTCATATCACTCTTCACACAATCCATCCATCTTTTCTTTGGTCTCCCTCTTCCTCTCCATCCATACACATGTAAACTCATAACTCTTTTAGTAACATGTGTTTCATCCCTCCTCTTCACATGACCATACCAAGACAAACGATTCCCTTTCAACTTTTCAGTCACTGGCGCCACTTTCAAACTTCCCCTAATATATTCATTTCTCACTTTATCCATTCTCGTCACACCACACATCCATCTTAACATTCTCATCTCCGCTACATGCAATCTTTTTTCATCCGTCTTTTTCACAGCCCAACATTCTGATCCATACAGTATGACAGGCCTTATCACGGACTTGTAGATTTTACCCTTCAACCACCTTCAACCCACGGATGCCCTTGAGGGGCATCCGTGGGTCACAAGTTGTTCCCGTGACCTGTCTCCATTTCATCCATCCTGCGTTGATCCGATGTGTTACGTCCCGGTCTACCTCACCATTCCCTTGGATGAGTGACCCGAGGTACCGAAAGTCAGAGCAGATCGGTATGGGCGTTCCAGCTAGAGCTAAAGGCACTGGATTGGAGAGACCGCCGAAATCGCAGAACAAGTATTCCGTTTTGGTTCTACTCAATTTCAGGCCAACACTCTCCAGTCTGTGCCACCACACCTCCAATCTGTTCTGGACCTCTAGGCCACTCTCGGCCACCAACACAATATCATCGGCAAACAACATACACCAGGGAGCCTCTTCCTGAATGTCCGACGTCAGAGCGTCCATTATCATCAGGAAGAGGTAAGGGCTGAGAGCCGACCCTTGATGTAAGCCAATTAATGTACATTATATTGAATACATAATACATAAGTAGGGTTCACGCGAATCCATTGCGACGCGGCGGCTGTGTCCTACGTGCGTGCGTAGTTACCGCTTTAGCCACCAGTTGAATAAAACAAGTAACCGCACCGCAAGAGTTCGCACAAAAATATCAAGCCAACTGAACGCGACCGCTTCGCTTCGCTCATCGCCGCACCGCACCCACGTGCGATTAGTGGCATAGGCCACCGCAGTAGAGTAATAACCGTCTTTTCTATTCGCGCCGCGTCGCTTCGCGATTGCGATTGCGTTGAACTGCCTTCGTAAGACACCGCGATACAGATTTCTTTTCCAAGTTTATCTAAGTCATAACTGACACGCCGTCCCTCGGAAAACCATTTAAAGCCGTTGGTCATCATCATCATTTCAGCCGACAGACGTCCGCTGTTGGACATTGGCCTTCCCCAAGTATCGCCATAATAATCGGTCTTCCAGTCTCGCAACGCGTCCATCAGATTCTCGCGACCCCCTCACCAGGTCATCGGTCCAACTTGGGACCGGGGACGTGGGAGGCCTTCCAACTCTGCATTTTCCGGTACGTGGTCGCAACTCCGGAACCTTTCGTCCCCATCGACCATCTGTTCTGCAAGTAATGTGCCTTGCCCACTGCACAGCAAGTTTGGAGATTCTTCGAGCTATGTCGGTAACCTTGGTTTTCCTGCAGATATCTTCATTTCGGATGTGATCACGCAAGGAGCTCCGAGCTTAGCTCTTATGGTCCTGACTTTAAGTTGCCCTTTGGGTAACTTTAAGTCACAAGCCGTTAGTCCCAGTTGTCATTCGTAGATCCTTGAAAGTCGATACAGAAAGACCAACCTTCAGTCTATCCAAGGAGTATCGAGTTGCCCAGTAACTGGGTTGTGGAGGTCTGATAGGCAGTCACTCCATTTTCTTTTTCTTCTTCTTTTCGATTCGATGGTAAACTCGTCAAACTGTTTTGCCCAATAGGTGGCTACATTAATAGCAGCATCAGTAGCACTCATCAAATCCTCCAAAGTGCAGGTGTATGGGCACTTGGGACATTCTGATATGTGGCTCATGTTTTGAACAGGAGCTTCTCACTCACGTTGAGTATCCGATGGGTCTATAAAACCCCATTTTGCCAAGTTATGTTTGTAGCGGCCTACCTGGGTTCGCACCCGATTTAGTGCTTTCCAGCCGCATCTGGTTAGACTGGAAACTGACCCCAAGCTAAAGCGAGGAGGAGTGGCAGGCGGTAGCCTCCTTCTGCGAAGCAGTAATGCTAGCGAAGGAAGCGGCCGATCGCGTGAGGCAACGGTCCTTACGCTCCAACCGCCGCCGCCGGGATTCCGATCCCGATTTCCGGCCACCGTAGGCGCGGGCTTGCGGACGGCGAGCAATGGGTGGCTCGCCGTCCGATCGTCCGGTAACCGAGCCCAAGTCGTCGACGGCGCGTACTGTTCCACGCGCGCCTCAAAGAGATTTCAGCAAATCGTAGGGGCCCAGCAGGGTCGAAACCTACTGGGGCCACGGGTAGTGTGAAAGCGAAACCCGGGGCCCTGGGACGAAGGCAACGAAGGAACAGGAGTGGGTTTTTAGTCAGTAAAAGTCTGACACTATCTCCCGCTCCGCCCAAGAGCGGGTTTTGTCATAAGATGATTTTCCCACCCAATAAAAACCCCAAGCTAAATGAGAAAAAGATTATGGAGATGATGAACTAGTATATGTTTTTTTTTCAGGCCTATTGACAAATCTGACTGGATATACAAAGACGATGTTCGATCTACAATAGAGACGGTTGGATCCTGTTGCACCCTCGTTGCTCAGCGGATTAAGGACTTGAGCGCCTTGCTAGCTAAAGATGTGGACTTCTTCAAGGCATACCCACTCTGCACTGAGATGCTGCGAGGTCAGTATTGTCGAACCTAGCTCAGGGAAGCTCAGGTTCCAGGACCCCACCATGACATAATAAAATGTCAAGCGTGCGAATGAGAAAAAGGGATGGAGCTATACACCCTTAAAGCTAGAACTACATTAGAACGACGCACACGTGTAACACGCCTGATTTGTCCGTAGGACGTCGCGTGGCGTTGATCAACAAAGGTTTCTACAAGTCTAGCTGTCATATAAAATGTATGGAGAAAACGCGCCCAAATTGGTGTGAGTGGCACATGTGTGCACAGTGTAGTTCTAGCATTATAGCTCCATCCCTTTAACAATTCAGTTTAGGTCGTCAAATGCCAATGGTTGAACTTATAATATTTATATATTATCTTTTATATATAATAGTTATATTACCTCTATGTATAGTCTAGATTATAATTTTAATCTAATATTTACATTATTAATTTGCAGTACACCGCCGACTATTTCAAATTCTTACATTCCACCTTTTTTCTATTTCAAATTCTTACATTCCACGCTAAGGTTGTCTGGTAGATATCGCTGTCAGCGATAAGACCGCCTTTGTACCCATAGATTTAAGTTAGTGTAAAAGTTTTGTTACTATTTTGGTGTACAATATAGTTTATTCTATTCCCATACAAAAGTGCTCCGTTGCGTTAAACCGCGCGGGCATCCGTCGCTAGGAGCCGGGCCCCGCGCCCGATTTGCTACGTAATAATATATTAAGTTCTCCATCGATACGACTACATGCACACCGTTAAAGTTTAACTAGCGACACTGCGTAGGTAATAACCCGATTTCCGTGATGGGGACCGTCCGCGTGAACATATGCGATTTGTCATGCGACGGGTGCTCGTCGTGGGCTTCCGTCATAGGGTCGCGAGAATCCGATGGATGCGAGACGCAGAGGACCAGTCGTTGTGGCGACACTTAAGGCGGCCTCTCTATGTCCAGCAGTGGACATCTTTCAGTTGGAATGATGCTAATTCTATTACAGCTACAATAATCCTGGACACCGTCAACTTCTCAACGGACTTGAACAAGGCTACTCCTCATGATAAAGACATCACCCAGTTCCTAGAGAGTCTCATGAAACTGCGGAATCTCAAGGCAGACAGGTAAGAAAACTTTTATTTTTAATCAGTGATGCAATCGTTGATGGTGAAGCGCACTAGTTTATTAAAGTCACCTAAATTATAATAGACAATCAAAATGTTAATTGTAAATATGTTTAAAAAAAAGTTGAATAATTTAGCAAATCGTATATATATTTCGTTTCTATCAGAGAAAATCAGTGAAACTAAAATAGTTGGTACCTATGTATAGCTCATAGCTCATAGTCGGCCTTATAATGTTCCCACTGTTGGGACTCAGGCCTCCTCTCTAGGAGAGGGAATGGGCCGTAATCCACCACGCGGGCCCAGTGCGGGTTGGTGGACGTCACATGTCTTCGAATTTTTGGTTCTAAGACATGCCGGTTTCCTCACGATGTTTTCCTTCACCGTTTTAAGAGCAGTGGTGATGAAATAAATTACACAAAGTAATGCGCCTGGCTGAGTTTGAACCCGCGACCTACAACTCGTAAGTCGGGGCCGTTACCACTCGGCCACCACTGCTCTTGGTACCTATGTATACAAAAGCAAATTGAAATTGCTTTTTTTTATATTGATTACGATGGTGATTAATAAATGTGAATAATAATGACAAATTTACATCAAATTCCTAATTAAAATTATTAAACATCTTGACATGCTTTATATTGTATCTGTTGAAAATCTACCATCGTAGTCAGTGACATCCCTGTAGTTTTTAATCATTTATTTTTTTCATTTTTTTCTTGACAACAATCTCAACTTGGAAATTAATTTTGACATTTAATAATATTGTTTTTTGAATCGTAATGTTATTTTTCTTTTTTTCTTTTTATTTTACTTGGACAACATAATTCTTGACATTTAATAATATTGTACTTAGAATTATAGAAACTTGCTGATATTGTAAAATTAATATAACCTATTTCGTTTTGAATTATGATAATTTGCATGCCCCTTTGTTGGTAAAATATGGAGAACTTTTTACCATATGACATCTATGTACGAATATTGGGTATTCGTACATAGATATCATATTTGCAAATAAATGCAAATAATAATAATTATTATTATTAATAGAACGGGAACGCCGCGTCGCGGTAGGCAAATTGTATTGTATTGCAAGTTCTTCAATGTACGCGTTATAAACAACGAGGCGAAACGCTTAGCCCGGACCGTAGAGGTGTTAACAATGTAAGGGTGGACACTCGCCGTATGTCATGTAATTCCCGAGCACACTAAAAAATGCATGCTGTAAAATACCGGCTACTCTATGCCGCGTTTTAAGGAAACAAACTAAATAAATAAACACGGCGAAATGCGTTTTACGTACTTTGCTGCTGTGCGGCCGCAGTGCGCAAGATGATAAAGCTGACAACGTTACGTATTGAAATGAATAACGTTATTATTTCGTTATATAAATAACCATACTATTTCGTTTTACCAATAACGTTACAAATATGATATAAATTAAAATTGTTATTAAATATTTTTAGATTTTATTCCGTTTCTTATTATCGTTATAGTACTAGAAAGAATTTTGCTTCGAACCTGGCGGAACGGTACAAAATATCGTTATTTTGAGTAACGTTTCAAGTCCCTGCTTTGTAGATTGGTGTTAACCAAATCTGGATCACCAATTAGCCTCTTCGCACGCCTTTCCACTGTGTCCAAAGCTGCTAGGTGGCATTTTGCAGCAGCTTATATGTGGCTGCAGTACTCCACACACAATCGGAGCTATCTAGATAGTTTATAATATACTCTTCTTCAGACAACGCGAGCATGACACCTTGATCGCAGCGAGGAAAAATGTCGCCAATCTAACTCCTGCGCAGCTGTTGAAAAAAGACGTGAAAATCGTCGGCGATGTCTACATTCCGAGCTTCCCTATACTTGTAAAGGTAAATAATACATTTGTAGCGTCATCTATGGCGTCAAATGAGAACTAAACAACGAAATCCTGCATCACGCAATTGAAGTTCTCCGCGCGATTTAAACATATACAAACAACCCGAAATCATCTTACCTGTTGCCTATATAGCATCTACATATTGGCGTTATTAATATCAAGCAAAAAAGCTGGGCAAGTGCGAGTTGTACTCGGGCACTGAGGATTCCGTACGAACTTGTGAAATAATTTGTAAGTTTTCCGTATAAGACCTTGCTTTATGCCAATTTTTAGAATTCTGGGTCAATGGGGAGTACCCTATGACTTTTGATTCCCTTGAGAGTACCGAAATATACGTTTTTTTTGCGACATAAACGGCCGTATCTTTTATTTTTCGTTAACTTAGAAGTTTGATTTTTTTACAGCTCCAAGCGACCGTAGACCTAAGTATATGGTTTAAATTTCAACTCGATATCTTCTCGCGTTCCGAAAATAAAGGGTCTTGACAGATAGACAGACTGACAACAAAGTTTTCCTATAAGGGTTCCGCTTTTTCCTTTTGAGGTACGGAACCCTAAAAACGGCAAAAAATCACGTTTGTTTTATGGGAGCACCACTTAAATATTTATTTTATTTGCGGTAACAGAAATACATCATCTGTGCAAATTTCAACTGTCTAGCTATCACGGTTCATGGTATAGAGGCTGGTGACAGACAGTGGAGTTTTAGTAACAGGGTCCTGTTTTTATTCTTTGGGTACGGCACCCTCAAACTTAAGGTACAATTTTATCTTAAAATAAACTCTGTGTAACCTTCGACCTTTCCTAAACGTGTTTTTCTTTCTTTATTTCCCTCTTGTAGGAATTTTTGAACCGCCCCGGGGCTCTTGAGGCTGTGTCCGAAACCCTCCAGAACAACAACTGCTCCGTCGCCCTGCTGCTTGGGATGGACCTGACGGAGGGGCTCCAGCGAGACACTGCCTTATACTCGCCCAAAACTCCCGAGAAAGCTGTCCTGGTAAGGAAAAACCAGTCAAGTGCGCGCATCTTGATACAAGTGGAGAAAGTTTGTCATTGTGACCGAGGCGAAATTTAGTAGCGTAGTTAGGCGTAGGCTAAGCGGCCCCACGCCCACAGCCTCGCACTTAAAGGAGCCTCTTTAAAAGCGAGGATTGCATTTCGTGTGTTAACCTATCCTATCCATGGATTTTCTTGCAAATTATTCTCCATATTGATCTACGCTTTGGAATGTGCAATTAGCATTATTTTTCTAACTGACTTACTTCTTTATCTGTACTATTTTTAATCCGACTTCAAAAAGAGGAGGTTCTATGTTCGGCTGAATGTATGTTTTCTTTTTTCATGTATGTTCACCGATTTCTCGGTCAATTGTGGACAGATTTTGATTTTTTTTTTATTTCCTGGTTATGCTTCCGAGTTGGTGCCATAGAAATATTGTAATGAAACTGATTATGGTCTTCGAAGATATGGAACAGAACTCCTCATAGGATCACAGTAGAACCGTACCGTACCGTCGTAACAAGTAAAATTGCTTTGTTTATACGTGTAGTGGATGACTGACGAAGCCTGAAGTTAGGCACCGGAACTCAGTTATCTATTAATGTAATAATTGTCATGAGATGCACTCTGGCTATAAGGTATTTAAGTCTAGCTGAGGGGTACTTTTTAGTGGTGGTACCATAACTAAAAAGTGTAAAAATAACTTTAATTTCGGAAGTCGGTGTTTCTATAATAGTTTTGTCTCTTCATTATTTAAAACCGACTTCCGAAGTTAAAGTTATTTTGCACTTTTCAGTGTTTTTTTTTTACATTGAAATCGGTTGTTTTTTTTTTGTGAAAAGTTTTTTATTATTTTAATACTAGCTGACTCGGCGAACTTCGAACCGCCTAATAGTAAGGATAATGCCATCTACTGGCATTACCAGAACAGCATAATTCATTTTATTATGACATTTTAATGAAAGATGGCGTAGTACCCGATTTTTTTTTCGTAATATATGCCATTTTTTTCACCGTTTAAACCTTCCCTGTATTATCACGAATATTTCAAGACCAAAATTAACCAAATTGGTCCAGCCGTTCTCGAGTTAATTGAGACTAACGAACAAGTATTCATTTTTATATATATAGTGTTTGTTAATTTCTTTGTTATTTTGTTACAGTTAAGTAAATACCTAGAAGAGGCCACGAATCCTTCACTGGGTTTGTCCCGAGAGCAGTTGACTGGGGCTAGGGATTGCAGTTACTATTGGCAACTCAACTTGTCTGCCTCGCGTAAGCAATATATTCCTACTGTCAACACTTTCACTTCAAATAAATGACATTACTCACGGTCTTGCTATTTCATTTCTAACTAGTTTTTGTCCGCGGCTTCGCTCCCGTCTATATTCTACTACTCTACCCTACTCTACCCAACTCTACCCTACTCTACCCTACTCTGCCCTACTCTACCCTACTCTAAAACCCTAAAATGTATCCTATGTCCGTCCGTCGGTTCTGAACTACCTCCCCACCAATTTTCAGCAAAATCGGTTGAGCAGTTCTTAAGTTATAAATAGTGTAACTAACACGACTTTCTTTTATATATATAGATAACCTACAGTTAGGATGGAGTACGCTGGCCCAGTGGGGGATTAGCCATGAAGCAAGAGCAGCAAATGCTACGGGCCCCGAGAATTCGGGGCCCCGCGCGTTAGGGGAAATTGTGATTTCTTTGAATATGTTAGTCAATTTACTTCAGATTTTCCTAAAAGAGACTTTCATAACAGCCTACAGAATAGAAGATCTCTTAGAATTCCCCCAATATCGTACTTTTGTCGTACCTGACCTAACCTTAAAATCCATAGGGTTATTGGTGTCCATTGTAATTTACACGTACACACAAAATACGTAGTTCGATTAGTACCCCAAAAGAGAATGAGAATAATTGTACTAAATAATGCATTTAAGAAAAATGGTTAAACAGGGGTCCTTGGTTGAATTCGCTAGAGGCCCCGCGCTGGTTTAATCCACCACTGGAACGGCCTCGTTGCGAGAAAGTACGGACGCGTGAGGAAGGACGTTGTCGTCAAGATCGACCGCGGCGAAGGTGGTGTGATGACCTGGGAACTCACCATGCCGTGATAAAATCTCAGGCATGCGAGCGATAAAGAAGGATGGAGCTATACACGCTAATAGCTCCATCCCTTTAACTGTTCAGTTTAGGTCGTAAAATGGATCGCGTTAAGAGCTAGCTGCTGATCATATTCGCGAAGGCAAACTTGGCCAGAGTTCGCCCAACACAGAGACGTTTGGAAGGAGAAGGGAGAAGCTTTGACCCAGCATTGGAGCACTGAATAGGCTAATAAAAAAAAACCGTAACCAGAACGCCTTCTGCGATGAAACAGACGAAACCTGCGCCTGGTGGCGGGGACCATCACTCAACACTGTTCGCCAGTTTCTGTAACTCCGCCCTAAAAAAGTCTGAGCTGGGTAAGTTTATTTATTTATTTAAACTTCATGTACAGTGGTGGTACATAGGCGGACTTAATGCCACAAAGCATTCTCATCTGCGTGACGCAGGTCCTCACCAGACATTAGCGTTTCGAGAGGTACTCTTTCCGGATCTGCGAAAGATACGCTCGAGTGTCACCATTGTGCGAATCACCCAGAACAAATGGTTGAAGTTTCCTCGTGGTGATTTGAGCGCACGGTCCTGGTTCAGGTCATAGTACGAAGCGAGAGGGAATGAGATACAGTAACTGCCTTCTGATGAAATAAATGATACAAAACTTTGCCTTAGTTTGATTATTTCTAGGTCACTACCCCATTTACGGCTCTGCTGCTCGCTAAAAATACAAAACTTCTACATAGGCAGGATGTATACTATACCCTGTGCAGCGCATGCACATAGACAGAGGAAACAGTCGATCATGTAATCCTTGATGTACTGATGCCACTAATACACCTACGTATGAGAGCTTTAGTAACATCAAATGACGCCCTGAAAAACTGGGAGGCCTAATTCTGCTTCTGGAGAAAGGTGGACATCCCACCTATACGCACAAAACGTTTTAGGAACACATTCATTGTGCGTACAGCTAAGGAGTGGAATTCCTTGCCGGAATGTGTGTTTCCTGATAGCTACAACCCGGAAATCTTTAAGTCTAGAGTGAATAGGTAACTTCTAGGTAAGCGCGTTCCATCATCGACCGCATCGTCGCTTTCCATCAGGTGAGATGGCGGTCAAGCGCGAACCTATCAAGCATAAAAAAAAAGGTGGGCTGGTTGGAATGAAAGGTGCCACGGCCCACATACAAATGATCCACCATGAACAAAGTGGAGAAACCAACTAATAAAGATAGCAAACGTAGGTAAAGTCTGTGGGAACAGAGAACCATCTCGTGGCGTAAATTAGAACTATGTAACTAATGTTACCATACAAAAACCATAAACCACCATATCAAAAAACCGGTACCTAAAACCTATTAATATTTTTATATGGTAACCCTACCCAGCCATCCGTCAAAATATGTCAAACTTCATTTGGTGTTGATACATTTTTGTTTGTTTTTCTAAGTAATAACAGCCAATCAGATCATTACGATATTTAATGCCAACTGATGATATTAAGGGCACACAAGTCTTATACTTACGCAGATACAGACTAAACTAAAACGAGTGTGAATTACCACGCACTTGCTTGATTTCACATTCATTTTCGTCCGTTCGATCGCTGAGTAAGAATTGTTTTTATTTTAACGCGATGGAAACGTTTACCGCTTTTTACTCTCTGATTGGTTAAGAGCTTAGAGCGGACCAATCGGAGTGTCGAACGTCATAAACTTGTCAATCGCTTTAACGTAAAACAAATTCGCACTAGGTACTCATTAGTGTCTGTACCCCGCAGAAGCCGAGTTAACTTGCGGTGTCTAACAGCGATTCTTACTCTTTAGCCTCTCATTGCTTGGTCTATATCTGCCTCTAACCATCATTAGGTTGCATTTGCTGAAAAAAACATGTAACTATTACGTGGATTTCAAACATCAAGTTATCAAAGGTGGTTTTAGTCGAATTATGACGAATGAAGTTTAGGGGCTGTTTCATTTATTCAGAAATTGATTTCTAGTGGATAACGTGATGAAAAATTGGTGTAGTCTCAAGTGTCTACTCAACTGGACAGTATTGTGAAATTGAACAACAGGTGCGATCTCATAGAGCTAGAAAATTTTATTTTTGTATTGGTCACTTCAGCTGAGAAGACCGATTCGATATTATGTAGGTATTTACTTAATTAAATAGAAACAACTGCATAAAAACGCAAAACGAAAAGTGTTTTGTTAAAAGTAATTAGGTATAAAGAAAAAAAAACTTAAAACGTAACCTAAAGGCCTAAGTACCCAGCACATTGTGTAAAAAAAAAGTTACAAGAAAATATTGATTTTTTCCCTCAATAGGAGACGGAGACCACTGACGTCTACAGAGACGCACAGAAATATAAACACTGCGAAAATTAACAGTGAAAATTCCGGAAGGTTTTGAAAAATCAGGTAAATTATTCGTTACACGAACTATATTATGTGGAGTAGTATAAAGTACAAAAGCTCTGTTCCATTAAAGTAAAGCTACTGGTTGCTGAAAAAATGTCTGAAAACTGTTAGCTTAGATGATGAGTAAGGACTGTAGTAAGGGAAAGATATAATTACTAGTATCACCTATTTTAAAGTAGGAAATAATCAAATCAGAAGTCATTGGATGTTTTTTTTGGAGGAAGCCCGTTCCTTTACGCGTGCTGCCGCCTCCTTCGGTAGCATTACCTACTGCTTCGCATAAGGGTGCGACCGCCTGCCATTCCTCCTAGCTCCGGACCATGGCCTGTAGGTACTAGAGCCCGACGCGAGAGATCGCTACCGCCGGTCGCCTCCACGAGGCCATAGCGGTGCTCCACCCAAGCAGGGCACACCTCCACCTTATGCTCCAGTGTTCTCCGGGCGGTTCACAAAATGGTGACACCCGGGCGTTTTTTCCGCCTGAATCCGATGCAGGAACCTCCCGAACTTACCATCTCAGATGAGTACCTGCGACATGCAGAAGGTGGGGACGCCGTGACGCCTCTCCAGTCACTCCTCAAAGAGGGGACTTACCGCCTTTATTATGGCGAGCCCAACTATATTCTCATCTAAATTACCTAATGATTTTTTGAATTTATTAAAGGTTACACATATGATTTAAGGTAAACCTCATTTCTAATGAAATTCGTTATGTACTTTCTGACCACCTACATACCAACATACCTTTAAAGCCAAGTAGGTACAAGCTGGTCTGCGTGCCACTCTTGGGCAAACCACAATAGTGGTGGTAAGTCCTTTTAGGAGTGGCTACAGTGGCGCCACGGTTTTCTCACTTTTCACCTGCCGCAGATCCTCACCGGACATCTTTCAGGGGACTCCTATTTCGGATGATTCGGCGAGAAGAAACTCCTGATTGTCACTATCGAACCGATCGCCTGGAAGGCACGGTGGAGCATACGGTGCAAGTCCGGCCCGCTTGGGCGGAGCACCAACGTGTCCTCTTGGAGAAGATCGGCGACGTCGACTTCTCGCGCGATCCTGGTTCAAGCCATGGTATAAGGCGAAAGTGCACCTCCTTCTATGAAACAGTAATGCGAGCAAAGGAGGTGGCTAAAATCAGCAATAATGGTCCCAGCCGCCTCTGAATGAGACGCCCCGGGCAACTGGGTCGCAGGGCGATTCCTGGCCATTGCAGGCGCTTTTATTTATTTATTAAAACTTTATGCACAAGTAGTAAACACTGTACAAAGACGGACTTAATGCCTTAGGCATTTTCTACAAGTCGACCGTCACAGACAGTCGGCTTTTCGCAGCTTTTACAATTACTTTTAGGGTTCCGTACCTCAAAGGAAAAACGGAACACTTTGTTGTCCGTCTGTCTTTCTGTCTGTCAAGATCCTTTATCTCGGGAACGCGTGAAGATATCGAGTTGAAATTAAAACCATATACTGTCTGCGGTCACTTAAAACTATGAAAAAATTAAACTTCTGAGTTAACGATAAAAAAAAATACGACCGTTTATGTCATAAAAAACGTAGACTCAAGGGAATCAAAATTCATACTTCCCGCTGACCTAGAATCCTTTTGCGAGTTGTAAAATTCTTGACTCAATTCGGGAATGAACTGTTATCATAGGTAATTTTGTACGGAACCCTCTGTGTGCGAGTCCAAATCGCAGGTGGCCAGTTTTTTTATTATTAGTTCAGATTGTCTAATATACCTACGACTATTATTTTGCAGGAAAACCAGGGCCAGGCCAGTTACAATTGTGTGATGGATTTATTCTAACCACAATTCAGAACAAAACTTTTGTCGAAGATTAAAGTTGACGCTGATAGATGGAGAGCTGTTTGTGAAGAACCATATGATATTAATTTTATGCTGAAGATGGAACATTTGAATAAAAGTAAGTATGAGTTTGTCGGAAGAAGGGTTCTGGAATGGCGACCGCGTACCGGAAGACGCAGCGTTGGAAGGCCTCCCACAAGGTGGACCGATGACCTGGTGAGGGTCGCGGGAATCCGATGGATGCGAGCCGCACAGGACCGGTCATTGTGGCGGCATTTGGGGGAGGCCTATGTCCAGCAGTGGACGTCTTTCGGCTGAAATGATGACGATGATGATGAGTTTGTCGAAAGAGGTACCGTGGTTCTGGAAGACAAAAGGCAACTGGTGGGTTTTGGTCAGTAAAAGCCTAAGGCCTAGTGTACACGGACGCGTAGCTTCTTAGTCGCGTATGACGAAGCGGCGTCGTGCCGTCGTGTCGTTCCCGCTATGCGACAGTTTCATAGTTTTGTATGTAAGCTTCGCGCAGACTTACACCAAGCGTATAATGACGAATACGCGTCTATGAAGCTATACGTCTCGCTACACTCGGAGCAAGATAATTTATTTGGTGATTAAAAACCAAACCAACCTCTGTCAAATCCATCCAAAGGTTGTCTTTAAAAAATCGCTTTTAGCGATAAGACCGCCCATTGTGACACCCTATTAATGTTAATTTCCTAATGTAAATTGTATTTTTGGTGTACAATAAAGAATATCTATCTATCTATAAGTTTATTGTGCACTGGCAAGAAAAAAGCCGTTTCATTTACATTGAAAGAAAGAAAGAAAATATGCGACACACAACAATCAGCATCAATCAGTTACGAAGTTCTTAAGCTTTAAAGTTGATAGTTTGTCTAAATAGGCTGTACCTATCTATGGTAGAGAATGTCTTGTTGCAATAAAGCACGCAAAATTTAAATTTTTGCGCCGCCGTCGCTGCGAAAGAGACCGGCCGAGCTGGGGCCCAAGTCTGCTATTTTTGCAAATTCGTCTTTCCAACACGATTCCATTGTCATTTTGCTAAAAGTTCGTAATCTGCTAATTCATAATGATCGATCATTGATCGGTCAATGGTCTCGTAATAGAGTTGTGGTAAAATGACCAGCTTATTTTCGAGCTTATTTTTTTTTGTTTTTTTTTTTGTTTTGGCAATTGAGCCGGTTACGGCTATTCTGCCAGTGTCACGTGGTGAAACGAGCTTATTAAAAGCAATGACTGCACAATGACGTTCTGATGATAGATCACTCATCAAAGGAACTGTCAAAATTTTAACAGATTGCCGCATAAGTCAGACATTCATTTGTCAGTAGGTATATACGAGATTACCATTCTTTGCCACTTCTTTCAAAGAAGTATCAGTGGTTGACCATTGGAAAGTCATAATGACGCCATTATATTAGTAGATTACCAAACTTGACAAAATCAACAATTAGACCATTCTGACACTATTGTAATAGCAGACTTGAGGCTCTGAACGCGTCCCAGAAGGACATAGTCATACGGATGATGTGGGGATACCGCACGGTCTCCCACGAAGCGGCAAGCCTTCTAGTGAGCCCGCCACCACGAGTTCTAGAGGCAACAGTCCTTGCACGCGTACACGATTAGCGCGTAGATATGAAACGCCAGGGCAATGTCGTGACTTGTCGCTGTAGCGGGCCGCGACAAGTCACGAAATGGCGGACTGAGTTCCGGCGAGATCTCATGGCGATATGGCGACAGCGACTGTCGTCACTCATTGCAGGGCACGCCATAATAACGACTTTCGCTCTGACTGAAAAAAAACCGCGAAATTTAAATTTTTGTATGCTTTTGCAATTCGGTGTGACGAGAATGGATAAAGTGAGAAATGAATATATTAGAGGAAGTTTGAAAGTGGCACCAGTGACTGAAAAGTTGAAGGGGAATCGTTTGTCTTGGTATGGCCATGTAAAGAGGAGAGATGAAACGCATATTACTAAAAGAGTTATGAGTATACACGTGGGTGGAGAGGGAGAGGGAGGCCAAAAAAAAAAAAAGAAGGATTGTGTGAACAGTGATATGAAAGAAAAGGAAGTTAGTGATAGTATGACGGTTGACAGGATAGAATGGAAGAAAAAAACGTGTTGCACCGACCCCAAATAAGATGGGACAAGGGCAGGAAGATGATGATGTATGCTTTTGCAATTCAGTTGAAGCATTCACCTTGAGTCAGTCAATGTACCTTAAGCTATTGTTTATTGAGAAAGATACAAGGTACTATTAGCTACGTTACCCTTAGACAAAAATTGTGCTCATCAACACGAGCGACCTTTAGCTAGCGCGCACATGCAGTTTCCTATTGTGTTCAGTAGGAGTTTCTGTTTCTCGAAAAAAGTCCGGCGAGAGACGACCAGCGTGGTAGAAAAATAGCACTTGGTATCACAAAATAGCCCACGTATCCAGGAGCAATGTGCATGTAAACATACACCCCCGAGATCAAACCGCCTTCGTGAGAGATAAAAACTGTAACATATTAACACTAAGAGAATACTAAAATAAACGAAGAATACAGAAAGTCGACCCCAAATGAAATGGGCTAAGGCTAGGCAAAGAGAGAGATAATTTACATTTAAAAAATACTTGACTAACTATAATTACAGTAAAATAAAAAAAAAATACAATAAAAACCCTAAAAAAATTACAATCCGACGAACGGCGATTATCCACCCTTACGTTGTTGAAACTTCAACGGTCCGGACTAAGCGTTTCGCTTCGTCGTTTATACCGCGTACATCGAAGGACTGGAACAATTTGCCTGCTGCGGTCTTCCCGTCCAACTATAATTTAGGTGTCTTCAAGGCTAGAGTGAATAGGCTCTTAAGAAACTAGTGCGCCTGACCATCAATGATTGCATCTCCGCTTACCATCAGGTGGGATCGCAGTCAAGCACTGGTTTATATCAATAAAAATAAAAAAAATAAAAATAAAGTAAAATATGGCGTCATAAAACTCTTCCACATCGTTATCGACTGGTAATGTGCCCAAAAGACTGGCGGCATTGCCACGCTGTATGGCAGTGCTTATCCTCTGCCCGAGGTAAAAAGCCAGCCCCTGGGTCACGCAAAGTATCAACCAGACGTTTCGACAGATTTTTATACAACTTGTGAGCACTCAGACCCCACGATTCGAATGTTTCAACCCCAAACGGTCCGAAAATATAACTTCCAACAAGGTATATTTCCGCCGCTTGAAGTCCTTCACAGCCGCAGCGGCAACACCAGCACAAAACGACAAATTAGGATCATAAGATGGCGCATGAATATCGACACAAGTAGCATCAGCTGCGTATGCATTATTTAGTCTATCAAAGAAAGTTAACGTTCAGACAGTATTAATAGCATACCACAGTCTAGTTGTTTCTGTATTGAGGTTTGGAATTATATTCTGGGGCAACTGTAGCGAGAGAGAAAATATTTTTAAGGCCCAAAAACGCTGCATTAGATCTATTTTTAATCTGAAAGTGACCGACAGCTGCATACCTGTTTTCAAAAAACACAATCTTTTAACATTTCCTTGCCTGTATATATTAGAAATAGCCATTTTTGTTAAAACAAACAATCACTTATTTCCAACTTTAAAAGATACTAGAAACAGGACTACCAGTTTAAGAATGCAATACGAAGACAAGTTATGCACAGGCGGATATAAAACTGCATTATTGAGAAAGAGTGTTATGTGTATGGCTCCTATCATTTATAACCATGTACCAAAAATGATTAAAGAGCAACCATTAATAAGATTTAAAAAGAACCTTAAAGAAAAACTAGTAAAAAATGTTATTATTCTGTATCGGATTTCTTAAATGATAAATCAATTTAATTGACAATGTTATGTAGCATCAAGTAATGAAATAGAATTATTGTAGTACCTAGTCATAAGTTCGTAAATTTTGCATGCCATCCAGGCGGAATGTATAAGGATTCCAAAATATTGTAACACCAAATTGTATTAATTACCTACATTCTATGCAAATAAATAAACTATCTATCTATCCATCCCATAATCCCCTATTCCCTGGGAATAACGACATGCCGTCCGGTCTCTTACCATCGTCGTGTGCCTGGCCATGGGGTTCCAATATGGCTGGAACGCCGACGGTGACAAGAGCGCGTCTGATGATTTCGCGGACCCAGGTTGGCCGCTGTAAAAACAATTTGGCAAAATGGGGCTTCCTCGACCCATCTCTAACACAGTGCCAGTGTGGAGCCGCTGCACAGGACATGTGTCATTTGCTATGCTGTCCATCCTGCACAACCACCTGCAGTTTTCAGGATCTATACGAGGCCAACAACAGAGCCGTAGAGGTTGCCAAATACTGGTCAGAAAAAAATTAGTTAGAGTACATCGACACGAAAAGAAGAAGAAGAAGAAGTTGAAATTCGCGTGCCGCGCAACCTGCATTTTGGCTGCATGCGTCAAAATCTGATACCGGATTCATGGCTTCAACTGAGAGTTTGTAGTTTTTTTTTTAAATTGATATAAACTAGTGCTTGATTACGATCCCACCAGATGGTAAGCAGAGATGCAATCATTGATGGTGAGGCGCACTAGTTTACTAAAAGCCTATTCACTCTAGCCTTGAAGACACCAAAATTATAGTTGGACGGGAAGACAGCAGTAGGCAAATTGTTCCAGTCCTTCGATGTACGCGGTATAAACGACGAAGCGAAACGCTTAGTCCGAACCGTTGAAGTTTCAACAACGTAAGGGTGGATACTCGCCGTTCGTCGGGTTGTCCGATGGTAGAAAGGAGATGGCGGAATCAAGTCATGCAATTCCCGCACACACTCTCCAAAATGTAACCTGTAAAATACCGATAGGCTAACTATCCTGCGCCTGTGCTCGAGGCTTACTTGTATGTCCTATACTCAGCTCAAGCTTACCTGACAGGTGCAACTGTACAGGCAAACCTGTCAGGTACACCCTAATGTGTATGGCTACCTTTAGTAACGTGTGGTCTGTTTTTGTTTATTTGCAGATTTTATGAAAAGGATCAAAGTCTACAACTACACAGACTTAGATAAACCACCTCAAGACGCTGAACCTATTTTTTATAATTATAAACCTATGAGAAAGATTCGACGAAAAGATCAAGAGGTATCTATGAAGGAACGAAGCGCTAGCAGTATAGAAAGTATGTATTCATTAGCTATTTATATTCTAATTGGTGATAATCTTTTTGGAAAATCTACTAACTTACCAGATTTTTATTCATAGATGTGGCCGTAGCGAAGGATCCAAATCTTGAAGCTAAGCAAGAAGATACAATATCAGAGAATCTAAAAAAAAATGGATCAGACTCAAACATTGTCCAGACTACTACTGACTTCACGGAGTCTACCATTGTTTTAAACCCAGAAATAAATACAGACCAAATAAATGTAACGCAAGATTTAAGCACGTTAACGAATGAAGCAACCATTGATTTAAGTTTATTAACGAATGTGGCAACCCATGATTTAGGTATAATATCAAATGAAGAAACTTATGATTTAAGCACATTAACAAATGTAACGATCACTGATTTAAGCACATTAACGAATGTAACAACTAATGATTTAAGCACATTAACAAATGTAACGTTCAATGATTTAAGCTCATTAACGAATGTAACAACTAATGATTTAAGCACATTAACAAATGTGACGATCAATGATTTAAGCACATTAACAAATGTAACAACCAATGATTTAAGCACATTAATGAATGTAGCAACTAATGATTTAAGCACATTAATGAATGTAGCAACCAATGATATAAGCATATTACCGATTGTAGCAACTAATGATTTAGGCACAACGAATGAAGCAACCAATGTTTTAAGCACATTAACGAATGTAACAACAAATGATATAAGCATATTAACGAATGTAGCAACTAATGACATAAGCCCATTAACTTATTTTATAAGCCATCCTAGCAGTGGGGATACGGATGATAGACTTATTGTAATCAAATGTGACATATGTCAAAAAACATATACTGAGGTGGACGATTTGATTGCACATTTTAGTGAACACAATGAAGATAAACCCTAAAACTAAATGTGAAAGGTGGTTTGAATAAATATATACGAATTAATCACACGTGAATAGTAGAGACTGACAGAAAATTCGGTTAAGGCTGCATTTTCGATTTCGGCCAAAAAGTGGAGTGTGTGTGCTACATGACTTAAAAAAGTGTAACATCAAATAACACGTCCCCGTAAGCTTACTAAAATCAAATATCAGTCAACAAAAAATGTGCGCTTCGACGAAAATTTATCGCCGAAGCCATAAGATCTCAAATAACCAAATGTAAGTACTTAACGGATTTTGTATTTCAATTAAAAATAGTCATAATACAAATAAGTATCTACCTACACATATGCGTTAAAGTATATGGGCACGCTGGAATTATGCCCAGAAGTCTGGCGACATTGCCACGTTGAATGGCAATGTTAATTCTTTGAGTAGTGTCATAGGGAATATGCATGCAATTTTATATTTGCTAAATTATTTCTAACTTATACACCACTAATTTTTAATTAGTACAAATACTTAAAGGGCTTATTAGAAAAGGTTTTGTTATTATTTCAGTAAAGTCTCAATAAATAAAATTTTGCATTTGTTTATATCCCAAAATGTCACTCAATTTATGGAAATATTGTAGGCTATTGATTCTGAATGAGTAAATAACGATCAAAATGGAAAATCACTGCGCGTGGTATTTTCTAGTAGCAATTGTTATGAATGATTGGTTCTATGGTGAATTTACCAATTATGACAAATTTTCGTGGAATATTTTCGTTTTTTTTTTTTCTCTTGTGATTACAATAATATGATCAGTAAAGGGTACGGATAGAGCTCATTTTTTTGTACTAATTAAAAACTAGGGGCGTAAAGCTTTATAGATAATAAGAAAGAAAATTCTGACGTGATCTTTGACGTCAGTCATCACGCTCTTACGGCTGCTATAGAAAATTATTAATCAATGACAGGCGTTTTGGTCTAGTGGTCAGTGGCACTTACTGTTATGTCGGAGGTCGTGGGTTCGATTCCCACCCAGGACAATTGTTTATGAGATGAGCATGATCATTTGTTCTGTGTCTGGGTGTAATTTATCTGTACTATGTATGTATTTAGATATTAAGTATGTTTATATGACGGCGAGCTACCCATTGCTCGCCGTCCGCAAGCCAGCGCTTACGGTGGCAAGAAATCGGAATTGGGGTCCCGGCGTCTGGGGCGTGAGGGCGGCCGTTCTCTCACGCATGCGGCCGCCTCATTTGCTAGCATTACTACTTCGCAGAAAGAGGCGACCGCCTGCCACTCCTCCTCACTTTGGACCATGGTCTGTACCAAGGCCCGGCGCGAGAGATCGCTGACGCCGATCGCCCCCACGCGGACACGGCGGTGCTCTACCCAAGCGGGGCACACCTCTACCATGAGCTCCACCGTGTCCTCCGGGCATTTCACACAATGGTGACAAGCAAGCGTTTCTTCCGCTCGAATCCGGTACAGGAACCTCCCGAACTTACCATATCCGGTGAGAACCTGCGTCATGCGGAAGGTAAAGACGCCGTGTTGTCTTTCCAGTAACTCCTAAAAAAGGAGACTTACCGCCATAATTGTGACGTGCCCAGCACGGGGTGGCGATAGTCGCTGTCGCCATTCCACCGTGACATTTCGCTGGAACCCTGTCCGCCATGCTGCGACTTGGCGTAGCAGCGGAGTTTCACCCCGACGTTGCATCTGCACGCGCAGATCGTGCATGCGTGTAAGGACTGTTGCCTCCAAATCCCACGGTGGCAGGCCAGCAAGGAAGCTCGCCGCTTCACGGGAAACCGCGCGGTATCCCCGCACCATCCGGATGGCCATGACCCTCTGGTATGCGTTCAGCTTGGCCGCCGGTCACTTTCGCAGCGACGGCGACCATACCGGCGTCCCATAAAGGGCCATGGACTTTAACGATTCCTAAGTAGAGTCTCCGGCAGGAGGCGTCTGGACCCTCTAGGTTTGGTAGAAGCCGCTTGAGGGCAGCCTCAGTCCGAACCAATATGGGAGCCAGACGTCGAAAGTGCTCCTCGAAATTCCATCGGCTGTCGAGGACGAGTCCCATGTACTTCATAGTCGACTCGACGCCGACGTGAACTCCTCCTACCACCGCCGGGTTCCAAAATAATTTGGGAACCCGGCGGTGGCGCATTTCGAGGGCCAAGAAAGCACATGGCCTCGGACTTGTGAAATGCCACCTCGAGTCCCAATTGCTGGATCCTCTCCACGACTGTCGCAACCCCGCGTGTCTCCTGGTACCACTCTCCCTGCGCCAAAACCAGCGTGTCGTCTGCTTAACAGACCACGCTGACCCCGTCGGGGAGGTCGCCGCGTAGCACGTAGTCGTACCCGATGTTCCAAAAGGACCCTAGTACCGATCCCTGCGGAACATCGCACGACATCTCTCGCCGTTTCCACTCTTCCTGGTGACCAGGGTAGATGATGTCCTATCCGACAGGTAGGCCTCGATCACACGACAGAGGTAGTCGGGCATCTGTTGATACCGGAATGCCCTTCTAATGCTACTCCAAGGCTGGGAAATCAAGGCGTTGGTGAAGTCCAAAGACACCGTCAAGACACACCTGCCCTGGGATACCGCATCCCCCGTCGTGAGGGCTCACACGCTCATGATGGCGACCACCGTGGAGCGTCCCTGCGAAAGCCGAACTGACCGTCCGCAAGATCTGGCCCCACCCGTGTTAGGTGCGCGACGAGGCAGTCTGCAATAACTCTTTCAAAGAGCTTGCCCACCTCGTCAAGCAGCACGATGGGCCGGTGCGTGGACGATGAGTCCGCAGGGCGCCCTAGCTTCGTGATGAGGACCTGCTTCCCCGTCTTCTAGCGAAGTGGGAACTGGCCCCTCTCCAAGCATGCGCTAAAGGACCCTCTTAGTCGAAGCTCGAGTTCCTCCTTGGCCAGGACCCAGGCTTTTCCAGGGAAGCCGTCAGGTCCTGGGGAGGTATTCTTGGCATTCAGCCTTCGTACCGCCACACTCATTCACTCAGCTCTCTCGGTCACCTCAGCAACATTGTCGTCGTCGTCTTCACCGTCGTGGTTCACGTCGGACACCGCAGGTGGCGGAGCCATGGGTGGGGGAGAGTGTTCCCCTCGCGCGGGGAACAGAGTGCTCACCACACCCTCCACAACCTGGGGCCTGAGACTCTGCTCCAGCGGGGGACCCCAGGAGCGGAGCTTGTCTCGCACCACCATGTAGGGGCGTCCCCACGAGTCTCCGTTCAGAGTCCCCAGCCACACGTTGCGGACCTCCAACTTAGCCCACTTTATCTCCGCTCGGAAGGTGCGCTTCGCAGTTCTGTATCCCTCGAACAGCTCCGCCTCTATGGCCTCCGCATCCGGCGGGCGGATGCGGCGCCTGCGGTGTCTGACGTGGTACCGGCGCCGCGCGGCATCGCGCGCACTACGCAGTGCCGCAATCTCCGGCGACCACCAGTACACCTGGCGCCGAACACGTCCTACCCGGACTCGGGGCATTGCTACGTCGCAGATTTGCGACATGGCCTCCCGGAGCCACTTTGCCTCGACGTCGATGTCGGTGTACAGGCCTGGACCAACGCGGCTTCTAGATGCTCCCGGTCCAGCTGCTTCAGCGCCCACCGTGGACCACACGGGGTCTGTTGAACGGCGCGGTCGAGGTCTGGGCGGAGACGTCAAACTGGATGCAGCGGTGGTCTGAGTACGTCTCCACCCCCTCCATGACGCGCCAGTTGACGACACGCGGCGACACAGCGGGGCTGGCGAACGAAATGTCCACTACTGACTCACGCCGCATCCATATTAATTAGTTTAAATAACAAATATTTTTTCATGCATATTCTCTGTTGTTTATCTAAGTATATTAATTTAATTTGTATACCCATATGTACGCAGTAATGTTTAAAAATACTCGTTAATATTTAAGCATAATATCTATGTAGCCATATTTTATGATTACCTAATAAATGTCTGTATATTTATAATACTGTATTACTTATTTTATATTTCTAACTAGTGATCAGCCCCGGTTACGTACGAATGCAAATCTCATCGTCGTCACGTATTTCCATTCTGTACAAGGCCAGAACGCAAGGGTGTGAAACTAGTCGCGTAATGATCGCTTCGTTCGCTCACCATCGTGTTCTAATAGTCACTATTCTAACCTGACCTAGTCCAGGCGCTATTATTCCGATCTATGCACGATTCGTCCGTATTCGTACTGACACTGTATATTATAGAATACGGTTAGGTAGTTAGGTTAAATACTCGCGTATACTTCGTAGTGAGTTATCACAGACAGGTCTTATCACGGACTTGCAAATTTTGCGTTTTGGCCTTGTATAGAATGGAAATACGCATCGTCGTCTCCCTAGCTATTTCTCAAGAGTCGGTTTGGTATTTACATGGAACGACAGTCTACCAGACCTTCACAACATAGTACCTAACTGGGCAACACAATACGTCTTGGACAAACTGCTCCCCTAGCTAAGTTACAATCGTATCGTTTGCGCCGAACGCCTCGAGTAGGCCACGCCTCCGATTCCTTTGTTCTGACCACGTGACTGAGCGTTGAGATGACGTCAGAACAAAGGAATCTGAGTGGCCTACTCGAGGCGTTCGGCGCGAACGAAACGATTGTAACTTGGCTAGGGGGGCTGATTATCTTGACGTTCTGTCATCTAACTACCTGTAACGCACAGATAATGTATGAATATTTTAAGTCAATAAAAATATAAATCATTCAATTTGTAAGTTTCTCATTATACGTAACGACTGTGAAAGATCTACAAATGACAATCGCGACTATTGTCTTAACGTACTATCCGAGGCACGGAAGAATATCGATATGTTAAGATGGTCACCCATTAACAGACTGACCTCGCCAAATTTTGCTTAACCTTTCAAGGTTAAGCAAAATTAATAATATTAGGTTAAGCAAGGTTAATTTTCAAATTGGCTGTTGTTATTTTAGCTTTCTACTCAAACTTACAAAAGTATAGTCCGGACTAAGCGTTTGGAGTCGTCATTCATCGAAAATAATTTTCTGAGAAAATATGCCGAACTGCGCATTACGCTATTGTAAATCTTGCTATGGTAAAAGGACTGGACCTAACTTCGGTTTATTTTCGTAAATATTTTTGGTATTTACGAAATATTTAATTAGAATTCAATAATTTTTATAAATAGTTCCAGAACATTTTCGGATTTTGTGTTAACGCCATCTATTGCTGAAAAGCTTAACCTTTTCATTATCACACACTGAGGCTCTACCACGAGTTTATAACGTGATAAATTTTTCGACCTTAATCGGTCTGTTAAAAGGATGCAGCTATATAGGGTGTATAGCTCTAGCACTCTCTTTCGCTCGTACGACTAACATTTTAACATTATCATGGTAAGGTCCCTGGCCACCTACCGAGCGATAGTTAAATCATTATAAATTTTGACAAATTTAATTCGCTTGTTTGCTATTCCAAGCTAGATGGCGTCACTGAGCCATAGGATGACAGTTTTTCTAAGACATTTTTTCTGATAGCCCCTCTATTGTATCTCTTTAAATCTCTTTGACTCAAGTAGTCAACACTATAGTAAAATTCTCAGCTACACTTTACCGAAATTCTATGGTTCCACATATTGTCCAGTTGCGCAGACACTGAGATACAAAACTACACCAACTTTACGTCACAATATCCACTAGGAATCAATTTGCGAATAATTAAAACAGCCACTGAACTTAACTTGAAGAAATCCTACCAAAAATTCATTTTTCACTCTTGATTGTAGCTATCAGGAAAAAACAGACTCCGGTGGAATATCATCATCATCTTCCTGCCCTTGTCCCGTGTTATTTGGGGTCGGCGCAACTCGTTTTTTTCTTCCACTCTGCCCTGTTACTCGTCATGCTATCACTAACTTCCTTTTCTTTCATATCACTCTTCACACAATCCGGTGGAATAAAACACGGAAAAATAAAACACTATATTCGTGGCGTACATTTATTAGGATCACCAGCGCACGCGCGGTTTGAATTCATCGCTCAACGCCACGCGCTTTATGCTCTCATAACCCAGGATAATGCTGAACGAGAAGCACGCTGACTGCAGGAGGCGAGCCGACAGCCCTTTCAAGTACAACCCTACCAAGCCCTCCTCCGCCCATAGAGTTTTGAAGATTTCCTTCATAGTGCCAACACCTTCGACCTGAAAAAAAAAAATGTCACTGTCACTTTGACATTTGTGAAAATATTCCCATGACATCGGTAATCTATACTAATATTATAAAGAGGATTGAGCCACAGAAGTTTCTATAGGGTTGACGGATAGCTGTCAGTCGTGCTGGAGTGATAATTTTTTCCAAATCTATATTATAACAAAATAACAGTTAGTTTGATATTTCTTCGCAGTTTTCAGTGTTTTTTATTCTCTTATTAATTTTTTTTTAATAGGCATGGACCATCCTCCTCCGCCTCCAGATCCTCCTGACCCTCCTGACGCTATTTCATATAAAATCTCTAACTCGACGGTTGGTAAGCGACGACACAAGATTGACTCTGAAACAATCGAGGTTGTACCAAAAAAAACTATTATCAATAAAGATATGGCTGTTGCAGCCATCCAAACTTTATACATTCACCCTTCTCTGAAAGAGGGCATAAGATCATATAGCGAGTTAGAAAAAGGTCCCTTTTTAGTCCACGTTTCCCGATCCGAACCTGATTTTGCTGCTGGGACAATAATTCGTCCGATTAAGTTTGGGCAATTTTTAAATAAAAATAATATTAAAAATATTTGTAGGGACGGCATTAAAAAAGTGGGCAGAAACAAAATCTCTGTCGAATTCACCTCTGGTGAGGCGGCCAATAAGTTCCTTTCCAACCCTGTTTTAATACCTAAATATACAGTCTCGATTCCATCATATAACATTACCAAAATGGGTATCGTCCGTCAAGTGCCGGTCGATATGTCGATGGACGAATTTGTAGAATCTGTTATTCTTCCAGATGGGTGTGGAATCGTTTTGAAAGCACGTAGATTAAACAGAAAAAATAAACAGGAGGGCATGACCTCCTGGATCCCTACACAGACAATAGTCGTAACCTTCAAGGGACAGATTCTTCCCCAAAGGGTATTTTTATATCACACATCTCTGCCAGTGGAGGTGTATCAGTACCCCACTATTCAATGCCAAAATTGCTGCCGCTTTGGGCACGTTAAGGCACAGTGTCGGTCCAAGGCAAGGTGCTTTAGGTGCTCACAACCTCACACTGGTGACAGTTGTGACGTGGTTGAGGCCAAGGCCACTTGCATCCACTGCTTGGGCCGTCACTTTGCCTTCTACGGTAACTGTCCCGAGCAAGGTAGACAAAAATCGATCAAACTATTAATGTCTCAGGAAAATCTCTCATATGAAGAGGCTTCTCGATCCATTCCTAGTGTTAAAAAATTATATTCCGAAGTCTCCCAAAACTTACCAACCCAATCTTCTTACTCCTCTTCCCAATCTACTTGCCTTACTCCTCCTACCTCGTATAAAAAAACTGTGTTTTCCTCTCCTAAGCTTAGGGCTCCTCTAGGCAAGTCTTATGACAAAACTGCCCATAGATCCATTGTTGCTGAAGATCCTTCATCCTTTCCCAATGGTTTCTCTCTTCTTTCTCAAAATTCTTCATCCCCAAAATCACCTCAAGAGGATAGCCTCTTAGAAATACTTTTGTCTCTAATTATTAGTTTAGTTTCCCGTGATAATTTCTCTTTACCGCCCCACGTTGCCCAGAAACTTTCTTTGCTTCTCTTTAATAATAATGATGGATCTAGTCTCCACACTTCAGTGGAACATTCAAAGCATTCGGCCGAAGAAGCCTGAACTTTTATTTTTAATAAATAAATTTCACCCCTCAGTCATTGCCGTTTCGGAGACTTGGTTGGTGCCTGGTTCTCACTTTCGGGTCTCAGGTTACTCCTGTCTTCGAGATGATAGGGCTGATGGGTATGCAGGTAGTGCCCTTCTTGTTAGGCGCTCCCTTCCTTTCTCTTTTATTCCTCTTCCCCCTACTCCTCCTGACATTAATATAGTTGCTGTTAGGGCTTTTAATATTACTTTCCTCTCTGCATACATCCCTCATCCTCATTCTAGGTTAATTCCAGACCTTTTATGTATATTTTCCTCAGTACCCACTCCAATAATTTTTATGGGTGATTTAAATGCTCATCATCGCTCATGGGGCTCGAGCCATGATGATTACTTTGGTCGGGCCCTCCTTGAAATTTTTGATGAAGTTGATCTATGTGTTATTAACAACGGTTCCCCCACTAGGAGAGTTCGTCCTTCTCAAAATCCTAACTCAGCTGTGGATATCACAGCTTGCTCTGCCTCTCTTGCTTCCATTCTTTCCTGGAGTATCTTGTCTCATTCTTATGGTAGTGACCATTTTCCTATTATTGTCTCTATCTCTGACAGAGTAGTACCAATGCGTAATTTTAATCCCTCTCTTAAGTATAGATTAAACGATGCAAACTGGTCTTCTTTTTCAGATTCTCTAGAAAATAAGTTACTATCTCTTCCCCCTCCTGACAGAAACAATCTTGTTGATTGCTATTCCAAATTTGTAGACTCCATTATTTCTAGTGCTGATGTAAATTTTCCTCTTAAAAAACCCTTCAGATTCAAAGTTTCAACTCCTTGGTGGGATTCAGAATGCACTTCAGCTGTCAAGGAAAGGAAAATAGCAGAGGTTAATTATTCTAATTCAATGACTCTTCAAAATTTCTTAGTGTATCAAAGAAAAGCCGCCACTGCTAAGAAACTTCTTTCCAAAAAGAAAAAAGATGGTTGGCTTCGCTACTGTCAAAGTTTATCTCCCTTTTCCCCTTCTAGTATGGAAGCAAATCAAAAGATATAGAGGCTCTTGTAATACTTTTGATATTTCAGCTAACGATCCTTCTTCCTGGATCGAATCTTTCTCGGATAAACTGGCTCCGCCTTCAGTTCCAAATTTGGACTCTTTTCCCTCTTCTCCTGCTTTTCTCACTTCCGAAAATGATTTTGATGCCCCATTCTCTTTTTCTGAACTTCGAATGGCACTTGACGGTCTTGTTGATTCCTCTCCTGGTGCAGATGGGATCCCTTACTCATTCTTGAAAAACGCCTCAAGAAGTACAAAGCAATATTACTTGGATCTCGTTAATACCTTTTTTGAGTGCGGTTTGGTTCCCCAACCGTGGAAACATCAAATAATAATTCCGGTCATTAAACCTAACAAAAACCCGTCAGACCCAAATAGCTACAGACCTATTGCTTTGTCGTCTGTTTTGTGCAAGGTTGCAGAACATATGATGAAGCATCGACTTGAGTGGTTTGTGGAAAATAGGAACTTGTTGCCCTCATCCCAGTTTGGGTTCCGTAAAGGTATGAGCACAATGGATAGTCTTAGTATATTAATTTCTGATATTCGTATTTCTTTGATAAGTAAGCAGTTTTTAGTAGGAGCTTTTTTGGATATAGCCTCAGCGTATGATAATGTTTTGCTCCCGGTGCTCAGGGATAAACTTGTGCATCAGTTGAACCTTCCTATAAAATTGGTCCGTTTCATTTGTAATTTATTGATGGAGAGAACCATCTCTATTAAAACTCAAGATTCCTCTATTCTCCCTAAGATTATCTGGAAAGGCTTACCACAAGGTTCAGTTTTGAGTCCTCTCCTATTCAGTCTTTATACTTATGATTTACATTTTTCTACTGATTCATTTTGTCAAATATTGCAGTATGCTGATGATTTAGCTTTATACTTTTCTGGAAAATGTCTAGATGAGGCTAGTAGCCGTCTAAATTCCGCCCTCGGATATCTATCTGATTGGCTTCTACAACACGGTTTGTCCCTATCAGCATCTAAAAGCTCTGTAGTTGTGTTTACAAAAAAAAAGTTTGTTCCTCCTGTTGACATTAAAGTTAACGGTGAAAATATCTCTCAGGTAAACACTGTTAAATTTTTAGGAGTTTGGTTAGATCAAAAATTATCAGGTATTGCTCACACAGACTTTGTTTCACAAAAATGCGAAAGAAACGTTAATGTTCTTCGCTCTCTTTCTGGTGTTTGGTGGGGTGCTCACCCATATTCTCAAAAACTGATCTACAATGCTATAGTCCGTAGTCATTTTGATTATGGTATGTTCCTATTAGATCCTTGTAACAAATCTGGCCTTCAAAAACTCGATAAAATCCAATCAAAGTGTTTACGGATTATTCTTGGGGCGATGAAGTCATCACCAATAAATGCCATGCAAGTTGAGTGTGTTGAACCTCCCCTCTCGATTCGAAGACAATTTCTGGCAAATAGATTTATTTTTAAACTTGTGCAAAATTCTGAGCATCCCCTCCTTGGTAAGCTGGACCAATTATCATCCATCTTTGACTCTTGTAGTCGTCGTTCTAATATTGAACTTCCTTGTCTTCTTCGTGCATACCTTCAATTCACTCGTCTTTCTAGCCCACTTTTTCAAAGCCCTATTTTATATCTATACTCGGTGCCTTATAATGCCCTGGTATTTCATCCGGAGATCATTTTGGACTTTGGAATTCACAAAAATACCTTAGAACCGCATAAGATGTTTGTCCAAAAAGTTTCCTCGAATTATAATAATTGGAATATTATATTCACTGATGCTTCCAAAGTCTCCGATGATAGCCCTGTAGGAGTTGCTGTTTGGATTCCTCATACAAAAATTATTTTAAACTATAAGTGCCCATCTGTTACATCCGTTTTTACAGGTGAATCAATTGCTATTTTCGAAGCCATTTCATTTGTTTTGTCTCATAAGTTAAATAACTCCATAATTTTCTCTGACTCAAAAAGTTGCCTTCAAGCTATTTTATCTAATCCTTTCAGATCTAAGTCAAGATTCCCTATAATTTTAAAAATTAGAGATTTGCTATTTCAATGTCATGAACTTGGTATTAATGTCGTCATAGCTTGGATTCCCGGTCATGTCGGTATTCTTGGTAATGAGTCAGCTGATTCATGCGCCAAAAATGCTGTTCTCACTGGCTCTCTTGCCCACTCTGAGATTTATTCCCATGACATTTGTACTACTCTTCCTCTAATTTTGTTTAAATCTTGGTCCAAGGCATGGCAAATCTCTAAGTCCATAAAGGGTAAATTTTATGGAGATATACAACCCGAGATTCCCCGCAAACCGTGGTTTTTCAAATACCAATTGGAAAAAAAAATCACTACCTCAATTATTTGTCGTTTACGTTTAAATCATTGTTGCACCCCTCATTTCTTGGCCAAACTTAGGATTAAGGATAACTCTCTTTGTGAATGCGGTTTGGATGAAGGAAACGTGGACCATTTATTTTTCTCCTGTCCTAAATTGCGCTTCTCTTTTCATGAAATTATTCCTACTCATATTCCTCGTCCAACCTCGGTCAAATGTCTTCTTCCTTTTGTGTTTACTAGTTTTATATTTAAACTATGCAAATTTATTGAAATTAATAAAATTAAGTTGTAACTATTGTAACTACTTATTTCCTTTTTTTTTTTTTTTTTTTCTCTTTTTTTTTCTCTTTTTTACCACTCTTACGAGTTTCTTTCATGTACATAGTCATAGTCTGTGGTCTGGTCATAATGTTTGTCTGCGTCTGCGAAGAAATTCTTTTATTTTGAACTTTGATGTTTAGAGATATATATTTATTTTACTATTAATTCACGCGAAATACTCTCCAGCGTTTGATGGTCTATTAATAGTTTGCACGTGTTATTGGCAAAATTGTGGTGTCTTTTCCACAAATGCCATTAATGAAGAGTTGAAGTTGAAGTTATTATAAAGAGGAAAACTTTGTTTGTTTGTTTGTAATGAATAGGCTCAAAAACTACTGGACCGATTTTAAAAATTCTTTCACCATTCGAAAGCTACATTATCCACGAGTAACATAGGCTATATTTTATTTTAGAAAAAATAGGGTTCCGTAAGATATTTGAGTTTTTAGGACACAAGGTGTAAAAAGTCAACCAGAAAAGTTACTTATTTTGCGTACGCTTCCTAAACTATAAAAGATAGAACCATAAAATGTTCTAATTAATTGTAGATCTTATAAATATCTACCAAAGTTTGTTAGGAGAAACCTACTTTCACGCGGGCGAAGCCGCTGGCAGAAGCTAGTGCAATATAAATCCAACTGATATTAAAATAAAGTTCATTTTGTATCAACGATGCCAAAGTAATTGGATTTTTTTTTGAAAATTCAACCTTAACACTGCTTTTCCACCAGAGATGTGCTATGCAGCTATGCTGCAAGGATGTAAGCTATGCTGTGAAACTATGTGACCATTTCCACTGATACTAAGCTATGTTACTATGTAGCGGTGCGAGTAAGATGTGCTATGAAGATACGCAGCCAGACATTTCGTGTATCGATAAATTTCAGAGTTAGCAAAAATTTTAATCAAAATGAATAATAAAGATTGTCATTATTAGTTTTTCAAAACTACCCTCAAAATATTATTTAAGGGCTGGCAAAGTGCTAGTCTGTACATAGACACGATTTTCACTGTTACAAAGTTATTATATTTTAAGTTCCATTATAAGGTCCATACCTGTAACCTAGCTCGCACGATGTCCAACGGATTCGTGAGGAAAGTCGTTGTGAACCCGCCGAGCGTGCCAGCAGCGCATTGTATGAGGAGAGTGGATACCCACGCTGGCGCTATTTTTAACATCTCGTCTGTGAACAAAAATATCATTTTTAATCATTTAAAAAAAAAATTCGGCGTTCCGTATCGAAGGTTGCCTACGGAACCCTATTACTGAACCTCCTCTGTCCGTTCGTCTGTCAGCGGGCTGTATCTTATAAACCTTAATGTGTAGAGAGTTGAAATTTTCAAAAACTCGCGCATGTACGGTTCCGTACCATTATGTTAACAACTTTTTTTTAACAAAATAATTTATTCAGTTTTTAGTATTTTTTATTATAGCGGCAAAAGAAATACATCATCTGTGAAAATTTCAACTGTCTAGCTAGCACGGTACATATATACAGTGGAGTCTTATCTTATCTTGTTGTGGGGCCCTGGGCCAGAGCACTTCGACCCTTCTGGATCTTTTGTGCTGTGCCCCTCCTGTCTACTCAACCCCTAGCCCTCCGCGCACCTTCTTCATGAGTCCCCGTATGGGTTTGATGGGGCTGAGCCTGTAGTCCTCTGGTCTTGGAAATGGTTGGCCCTATATAATGGTTGGCCATACTCTAGTCTTTTGGAGCATAGCACTGCAAGTCGCACAACAAGTGTATCATATTCTCTTCTCAGTGGAGTCTTAGTAATAGGGTCCCATTTTTAACCTTTGGGCATGGGGAACACTAAAAACGAATTTAGTGTCCAATATTTTTTTAAATCAAAATCAGAGGTCATATAAGTATTCATTCTAGGTGAGCTAACTTTTTACCATTCAATGCGTAAATTATTACCAAAAAATTAAAACCATTAAAAAAAAAAATGTTATGTCAAGGACTATGCTCGGAGTTTCATTGCGTGATCGCATCAGAAATGAAGATATCCGCAAGAGAATCAAAGTCGCCAAACTTAAGTCCTAACTCGCATAACAGATAGATGGTCGATGGGAATGAAAAGTTCTATAGTGGCGACACTTGGGAGAGACCGACATATAAGTCCAGCAGTGGACGTTTTTCGGCTGAAATGATGACGATGATAATAATAAAAATCGGTTTTTACCTTGATAAGCGGTGTATAAGGCCCACCAGAGCGCCGAGTTCGGTACGTAGGCGGCTAACGACGCGGTATATCCTCTGTAGTATCCCAAAGGGCCATGCAGTTGGTATACACGCACTGCCACCTCCTTCGCGAGTGCTGCCTTAGACATCCGTTTCTCGAGATCCAAGCCTAAGGGATTCATTTTCTGTAAAGAAAGTAAACATACTTATACACCGTGTCTTTGACATCGACGCACATACGAATACCATGGATCCAGTATATGATTCTGGACCCCCCAGTGGTGGAATTTTTCGTCGGCTTTTTCCTAATTAACAACCAGTAAGAACAAATACCACCAATGCCAACGAGAGACCAACCGAACAATTCTATAATATAATAGCTCATACCCGTCCCGACCCCATCAACTCAGGAAAAATCTTAACAGCGCGAAGTAGCCCAAGGTACAGCGCCATCTCTCGAGAAATTGGGTTACTAATTTATACAAACTAGACGGTTGGGTTTTCGTTGGTAATTTTGGATTGCGTGAACCGATTTTAATCATTCTTTTTTATTTGAAAGTATTCTGAACGTATCTTACGTTCTGAATAATAAAATATGTAAAATAAGTTTTTAAAAAATGCTTGATTATATGGTTAAATTACAAACATAATTCAGAAATTATTTTGTTGAATTTTTCAAAAACTGTTCAACCCATCAAGTTCGAAATAATTTTTCTAGAAAGTCTTTATAAAGTTCTACTTTTGAGATTTTTTTCATATTTTCTAAACTTATGGTTCAAAATTTAGAGAAACTATAAGGGTTCCTAGTTGACTACGGAACCCTAAAAGGTCACAAGTTGGACACCACCGACACTAAATACAACATAGGTCATAGCGGGCATGGTGCCAGCGCATAACTAGGTGCTGAGGCAAAACTACATCTCAGTCGCCCGGATGGCCTAGTGACCATGTATTTGTGCGGACAACCGGGTCACATAGCAAGTTTATAACTTTGATTTTTCATGATACAGTTATGAAATTTTGTACATAGATTCTTTACATAAAAAAAATACTAATAGATGACTCACCGGATTCTGCATATTCGCTCGTCCCCTCACAAGCCCCAAGACCATCAGATGTTGACTGAGCACGTCGAAGGGCACGATGATAGTCTGCCCCACGATCGAGGCACATCCACCACCTATGAAAGACTGAAGTAATGTAAATTAGAATAGCTGTAGCCCGCGACCTAACATGGCGTCCTACGTGAGCGATGCGACGCGATTGTGAAGCGATCTGATACATTTCACGCGAACTTATTTAAAACTTTTATGCACTAAACTAATGAAACTGCTAGCGAAGAACGGCCGAAGTTAAAAGTGGGCTTCGGCTACCTTCGGCCTAGGCGATAAAGGGCCGAATTCGAAAGCGAGCTTCGGCTACCTTCGGTTTCAACGAAGAAGAGCCGAAGTCAAAAGGAGTTTTTGATGGGATTTTTGTCGAGTGTAGTTCAGTGATTGTTTTAATTATTCGCAAATTGATGCCTAGTAGATATTGTGATGTATATGTTGTTGTGGAATCTTTTCCTTTCGTTCAGTACATCCAAAAGCTGTCTGTAAGAAATTACCCTATGCAATAGCATAATCAGCCTTTTACTGTTCCCACTGCTGGAACTCAGGCCTCCTCTCTAAGCGAGGGAAAGGGCCGTAATCCACCGCGCAGGCCCAGTGCGGGTTGGTGGATGTCACATGTCTTCGATTTTTTAGTTGTATGACATGCCGGTTTCCTCACGATGTTTTCTCACTCGGCTACCACTGCTCTGCTCTATGCAATAAGTGTTTAATACCGAGCGCCGCAGCGGAAACACTCAGTACTAAAATTTTGAACTGATTCCATACAATATGTGTATACAAGTAGGTATAAAAATAAACCACCGCATACTGATCTATATCAATCGTATATTTTGAGAAGCTAGCCTTAACCAAATCGCGGTAACGAAACCATATAGACTTTTAATTTGATCCCAACGCCATCTATCGAGCTAAGGGTCAATTATAACAAAACTTTTGGTTTCGTATTTTATTGGAATTCTGTCGGTCGCAAACAATAAGACCGCCTGTTTTATTTACACTTATTTTTATAAATGTTTGTGTTGTGACAAGATGTGCAATAAAGAAATAAATAAATAAAATTGATGCAATTTTGTAATTCAAGTCTAATATTCCCTCTTGCACAGGGAGGAGTTATTGGACGAATTACCGCAAAAAAATAAATAAAAAATAATATAGTACCTTCAATTTCGGACTGACATCATATTTGCCGAGCTCGTAACGAACCCCTTCGTAAGTCGTGATATAAAATATTCCTGAGATTATCTGAAACTAAAGAAAAATGATTGTTAAAACATCATCATCATCATTTAAACCGGATGACGTCCACTGTTGGAAACGGTAGGCCTTCGCCAAGTGTCGCAATTCTTCGGGCTACGTCGGCAACTTTCGTTGTCCTGCGGATATCTTCATTGCTGATGTGGTCACGCAAAGAAACTCCGAGTGTAGCCCTTTCCATTGCCCTTCGGGTGACTTGATGGGGCCCATTGATTGCGGGAATGTTCAGATAGTTACCCCGGCCCTGGAACGCTACGGGTGTTTTTGTATCGTGCGGTTTTGATCTCGAATACGGGATTGCCCCGCACGCGTAACCCCCGCAAATGTCCATTTCATACAAGTATTTATTGTAATGCGTGGAATACGCATGGGGCATGCGGGGCCAGCCCGCATGCGTGATGAAATCCGCACGATATTAAAAACACCTTAAGGGCAACTGAAGGAACAGGTGGGTTTGAGTCACTAAAATCTGATACGTCCTCTCGCTCGACTCAGAACCGGATGAATTATTTAATGACTATAAAAAAAATACTTGATAATAAGTTATAATAGCCGTACTTCCCGAGGTCTAGTCAGTTTTCCTGATTATTCGCTTTCCTGACAAGTCAGTTTTCCTGACTAGTTAATTTTGCTGGTTATTCAGCTTTCCAGACCAGACAGTTTACTCGATTATTCAGTTTTCCTGACTAAGCAGTTATTCTGATTATTTAGTTTTCCTGACTAGTCCAGTTTTCCTGATTATATAGTTTTCCTAACTAGGCAATTAACTTAATTATTCAGTTTTCCTGTAGACAGTTATTATGATTATTCAGTTTTCCTGTAGACAGTTATTATGATTATTCAGCTTTCCTGTAGACAGTTATTATGATTATTCAGCTTTCCTGTAGACAGTTATTATGATTATTCAGTTTTCCTGTAGACAGTTATTATGATTATTCAGTTTTCCTGTAGACAGTTATTATGATTATTCAGTTTTCCTGTAGACAGTTATTATGATTATTCAGCTTTCCTGTAGACAGTTATTATGATTATTCAGTTTTCCTGTAGACAGTTATTATGATTATTCAGTTTTCCTGTAGACAGTTATTATGATTATTCAGTTTTCCTGTAGACAGTTATTATGATTATTCAGCTTTCCTGTAGACAGTTATTATGATTATTCAGTTTTCCTGTAGACAGTTATTATGATTATTCAGTTTTCCTGTAGACAGTTATTATGATTATTCAGTTTTTATGATTATTTACTTTTCCTGACTAGTCAGTTTTCCTGATTATTCCGCTTTCCTAACTAGACAGTTTTCCTGATTATTCCGCTTTCCTAACTAGACAGTTTTCCTGATTATTCAGTCCATTTCTACTAGGCAGAATACGATGACGATACTTACACTAGACAGCCAGAAGCCTCGATACAGTCCGGGTACTCCTTCGTTTTTGTATATCTTAGATATGGCGTCGGCTACTCCGCTATAAGCTTCTTTTTTCCTTTGAACCTGGATTTGTGTCTTGATAAGCGTTAATGGATATAGCGCGCATCTTACTGAAATGAAAAATAAAATCATAAATGTTATACCTTCATGGATAGTCCAAAAGGGAAGGCCCGGGGCCCGGGAACACAAGGCAAAGACGAAATATAGGAGTGGGTTTTAGATAGGAAATGTCTGACACGCCCTCGCGCTCCGACCTAGGGCGGGAGAAGTCATTGGATGATTTCCCAACTAAAAAAAATATTATGCCTTTTTTAAACTAAGTTATTTTCATGTTCCTCTAAGCAAAAGTTTTCATTTGATACCTATATCATGGGGAGTGCACAAAAATAATTGATTCGCCATCTTTGGAGGTCCGCCATATTGGATTTAGAATGACGTCACTAGCTAAGTGACTGTAAAGATAGCCCATGGATTGAACTAGTGCAACTTTTAAAAAACTGGGAAAAGGCCTCCCTCTCCTTTCATCTTTCGCGGGCCCACGCCTCCATTCAGTTCAGCAAAATTTACAATTTCTCGATGTATATTATGATCAAACGGTATTTACATATATACACCGCGAGGAATTTATATTCAAATACTCGAATTTTTTTTTTTTTTTATTGATATAAACCAGTGCTTGACTGCGATCCCACCTGATGGTAAGCGGAGATGCAATCATTGATGGTCAGGCGCACTAGTTTATTAAGAGCCTATTCACTCTAGCCTTGAAGACACCTAAATTATAGTAGTAATTTCCAACTATAACCATCAATATAAATTAAACCATTCACAGACACTTTTGAATTGCCAAGGACTCGATCAGCCAGAGAAATGAAGATATATTTTTCTTTATGTCTTACATAATAAAGTCGCTTTTCGCGTCTCTCTGTTTATACAACATTATTGTTAGTATCTACGAAACCTAAAAATATAGTTTGTTCAGAATCAGTAACTGAATCGATTCCAATAATTTTTACACCATGATACATTTTTTCGCAATTTTTTTTTTTTTAATTCACAATTTGGACGTCATCGATACTAAGTACAACACAGGTCGCGGCAGGTCATAGCGGGCATTAGGCGCCAGCGCATAACTGCGTGCGGGACCAAAACAAACCCTCAGTCGCCCGGTGACCATGTATTTTTGCGGACAACCAGGTACGAGTAATATAACAAGCTTACAACTTTGTGATTTTTCATAATATAGTTATGAAATTTTGTACATAGATTCATTACATATAAAATATAAAATACTAAAACTAATGTCGTATATAGTCATGTACGTGCGCAATACATATTATTTAGAGTTTGTTCTTCCAAAATTAAATAATGATATAATATTATTAATTTAGGTATTATATTTTTAAGTATTATTTTTTTTACATTTTTGCATTATTATGTACTATGTTGTTGTACACTGACAGCTCGAAATCTTTCCCTTTCGTTCAGTCCATCCAAAGGTTGTCTGGTAGAAACTGCCCTGTGCAGTAAGACCGCCTATTGTACACTTATTTACATAAATGTTTTTCCTGTTTTATGTTAAGGTGTGCAATAAAGTTATATAATAATAATAATTACGAGTAATCTCTACCCAAGCTCGTTCCAAAGCGTAGATTTCGCAAATCATGCACTTATCTATGGTTCCTGATAGCAACAATTTCGTAGTTATCATGAAGGTCGTATATTTACGTGTCTCTATGAATAATAAAGATTAGATAAATTAACTTCTAATCAACGTCTCGATTAGATAAAGAGTAAATTTAACTTTTTTTGCTGCATACTGTATGGTTCTTGATAAAATCTTTACAAGAACATTGAACTAAACGTTATTCTCCTGTAGATATTATATTGAGACTAACTTCTGCTGAGAGCAGTGGTGGCCGAGTGGTAACGGCCCCGACTTACGAGTTGTAGGTCGCGGGTTCAAACCCAGCCAGCCGCATTACTTTGTGTAATTTATTTCAGCACCACTGCTCTCAAAACGGTGAAGGAAAACATCGTGAGGAAACCTGCATGTCCTAGGACCAACAATTCGAAGACATGTGACATCTACCAACCCGCACTGGGCCCGCGTGGTGGATTACGGTCCATTCCCTCTCATAGGGAGGAGGCCTGAGTCCCAGCAGTGGGAACATTAAAAGGCTGATTATGATTATGATGATTAACTTCTGCTAGCGGCTTAGCTCGCGGGAAATTACGTTTCTCTACAGTATAATAAATCTATATAGTCGGCGCAACACGTGTTTTTCTTCCATTCTATCCTGTCAACCGTCATACTATCACTAACTTCCTTTTCTTCATATCACTGTTCACACAATCCATCTTTTTTTGGCCTCTCTGTCCCTCTCCATCCATCCACATGTAAACTCATAACTCTTTTAGTAAGCATTTCATCTCTCCTCTTCACATGACCATACCAAGACAAACGATTCCCCTTCAACTTTTCAGTCACTGGCGCCACTTTCAAACTTCCTCTAATATACTCATTTCTCACTTTATCCATTCTCGTAACACCACACATCCATCTCAACATTCTCATCTCCGCTGCATGCAATCTTTTTTCATCTGTCTTTAACTCAAATGTCGGGCAAAAAACAGCCAGGTTGAAATGGGAGTGGGCTGGCCACGTCGCACGAATGCACCGGGACAGGTGGGCGAGGATTGTCACTGGACCACGTCGGGGTCGACCGTGGCGAAAGTGGTGTGACGAACTAATCGTGTTCGCGGGGAAAACTTGACCAGAAATTGCCCTAAACCGAAAAGTTTGGAAAGGGAGGCTTGGCCCAACAGTGGGACATACTAGAGAAACTAATAGATTATTTAAAAAAATACTTCTTAAGTTGAAGGGTAAAATCTACAAGTCCGTGATGAGGCCTGTCATACTGTATGGATCAGAATGTTGGGCTGTCTTGGTATGGTCATATGAAGAGGAGGGATGACACGCATGTTACTAAAAGAGTTATGAATTTACATGTGGATGGATGGAGAGGGAGAGGGAGACCAAAGAAAAGATGGATGGATTGTGTGAAGAGTGATATGAAAGGAAAGGAAGTTAGTGATAGCATGACGAGTGACAGGGCAGAGTCGAAGAAAAAAACGTGTTGCGCCGACCCCAAATAACACGGGACAAGGGCAGGAAGATGATGATTATGACTTCTTACCTGTAAAACTACTCATAGTGTAAAGCGGAAAAAACTTTTTCTTGTCCATCATACTCCATTCTATTGTGGTGATCAGCTGAGGCGGAGGTGTCTCGACCATCGTGGCGGCCATGTCCAAAGCTTTACTCTCAAAAAATACTATTTAACAAACGCTTTATACAGTCCCATACATCTATTGATAAATCTATATGATCATTTCTTTGGTAACCATTTAAAATAGTTTTTTAAATACTATCGCTATTGTATTTTTAATACAGGTTAACAATGGAATCAACTGTCATCTAACTTGTATAATAATTATTAACGAAAATAAATATTCTTTATTTAATAATTAATTTCACTATTATTTTATTTCTATAGAGACTAGATCTCTGAATTAGCTATGTTTGCTTTGTTTCCTTTTGCTTTTTTAGCTTAAATTATTGTTTTTGTCTCACTATTTAGAATGTTATAGCTAAGTGATTTTATGTATGTCCAAATTTAATTGATTTATCCTAGGTATAGGCTCTTCCATGGTTTTTATTCAGGATTCTGCCGCTGCACACTTGACCTGAAAAGAAATAAAAAAATAAGCTTTAATTATATTTTTCTAGTTGAAAAGACTGCTCCAGGGTAGGGCTTTTTTTTTCGGTGGTAAAATCATCTAATGACATCTCTCGCTCTTGGGCGGACGGGAGATAGTGTCAGACTTTTACTGACTAAAAACCCACTCCTGTTCCTTCGTTGCCTTTCGTACCGGGGCCGAGTCTTCCTTTCAGAATCAGACTCCAGGGTAGGGCTGCCATCCGTCCGGGTTTCCCCGGATTTGTCCTAGTTTGGAGGGCGTCCGGGAGTGTCCGGGCGGGGTTTTGAAAAGTGTCCGGGTGAAATCCGGATACTTTTGTTGTCAGGTGAAACCCAATTTATATCGTAATATCTTGTTATAAAATCGAATCAGGTACGTGCGTAACCGCAACAATTAATAGAGATTTTTAGTAATAAAATTAAACACTATATACAGCCGAAAGACGTCCACTGTTGGACATAGGCCTCCCCCAAATGTCGCCACAATGACCGGTCCTGTGCGTCTCGCATCCATCGGATTCTCGCGACCCTCACCAGGTCACCGGTCCACTTTTTGGAAGGCCTTCCAACGCTGCGTCTTCCGGTACGTGGTCGCCATTCCAGAACCTTTCGTCCCCATCGACCATCTGTTCTGCGAGCAATGTGCCCTGCCCACTGCCACTTAAGTTTGGCGATTCTTCGGGCTATCCGTAACCTTGGTTCTCCTGCGGATATCTTCATTTCTGACGCGATCACGCAAGGAAACTCCGAGCATAGCCCTTTCCATTGCCCTTTGAGTAACTTTAATCCTTCTGATGAGGTCCATTGTAAGCGACCACGTTTCGGAGCCATATGTCATCACTGGTCATAGACTTTCGTCTTGAGACACTGTGGTATATTGGACGAGAAGACACCGCGCAGCTACCCGAACGCTGCCCAGCCGAGTCGGATTCGAAAATTGACCTCTTTCTCGAAGTTAAATCTACCCAACTGGACCGTCTGACCCCGGTAAACGTAGTCGTCAACAACTTCGAGTATAGAGGTGATGATGATGATGACTATATACAGGGTTATTTGTAAAACACCGGCAACCTCTCAGGATTATGTCATTAACATCATAAACAACAACTTATTATAATTTATTATTATTTATAGTGTTTATTATTTTTTTACTAAAAATGTCTATTAATTGTTGCGGTTACATACGGATCTAATTCGATTTTATTAACAACCTGTATAAAGTAATAGAAATTAAAAAATGATAACGATGTTTTTATTTTTCATTCAAAAATAAAAATTTTCGACGTGTCCGGGGTAAAAACCATATTTCGCCCAAGTGTCCGGCTTTTTTGCCATGTTTGTCCGGCGTCGGCAAATTAGGTGATTGCAGAATAAGTTACGTGATACCATCGATACTTTGTTAGATTCATAAACGTCCGGAGCGAGGAGGAATGGCAGGCAGTCGTCTCCTTCTGCGAAATAGTAATTCTAACGAAGAACGCACGCGTGAGGGAACGGATTTCCTCACGCCGCAGCCGCCGGGATCCCAACTCCGATTTCCACCCCTCGTAGGATTGGGTTTGCGGACGACGAGTAATAAGTTGCTCGCCGTCCGGCCGTCCGGTAACCGTTGGGACCGAGCCCGAGTCGTCGACGGCGCGTAGTGTTATACGCACGCCTCAAAGAGGTGTCAGTAAAAACGTAGAGGCCCAGCAGGGCCGAATACTTCTGGGGCCATGGGTTTGTTTCTGAATTGCCACCTACAAAAAAGAGTATCCAGCGAAATTCTTGTAGCACGTTTTTTACAATTTACAGTTCAGTATCGTATAGTTAGGTAAACAAATTATTATATTTGCGGTAATGACATGTATATAATTACACAATTATACTCATTAAAACCATTAACATAATTCTCTAACGTAAAAAGAGCTCAAATGTGCCATTTTAATAAACAAACCTGGGCAAGTGCGAGTCGGACTCGCGCACTGAGGGTTCCGTATGAACTAATGAAAACAGTTCAATTTCCGAATTGAGTTACGAAGATTTATTCGATCAGCAAAAAAAATTGTGACGTAAATACAAATTTACAGTTTTCAGATTTTTTCCTATACTTGTGCTATGAGACCAGACAGACGGACAGACAACAAGGTGATCCTATAAGGGTTCCGTTTTTTCCTTTTGAGGTACGGAACCCTAAAAAAAACTTGACGTTTTACTTTGTCTCTAAGTTGGAGGGGGATTTATGACTAGCTTCTGCCAGCGGCTTCGCCCGCTTGATAATAGGTTTCTCCATACAAACTTTGGAACCCCGTTTCATTCCTTTAGGGGGTGAATTTTACAAAATCCTCTCTTAGTGCTCGCCTACGTAATAAAAGGAAACCTTTTGCAAAATTTCACACTCCTAGTCCCAGTAGTTTCGGCTGTGCGTTGATATGTCAGTCAGTCAGTTTCTCCTTTAATATATATAGACTAGAGACCCGCCCCGGCTTCGCACGGGTGCAATGCTGATCATTGTTGGTTGCACCTTAAAGACAGACATATACCATTGCAGACTTTTTTGTAGACCTTTTTAAGGTGTACAATACTGTAGTACATTATTTTGATCTATCTCTTAGGGTTCAGCCAGCGTTTGCAATGTAAGCGCAAAAAATGTGTTTATTTACGACATCACAATAGAAACCTCTAAAATCATCAGTGTTCCTCTACTATATTGTGCATGTATTATACATATAAACCTTCCTACTTAATCATTCTATCTATTAAAAAAAACCGCATCAAAATCCGTTGCGAAGTTTTAAAGATCTAAGCATACATAGGGACAGACAGACACGAAAAGCGACTTTGTTTTATACTATGTAGTGATGATGGTTTTAATAATTATAGCTGTGTGACATACACGTCACATAAAAAAGAAAACTGCTCTATAACTCCAAATTTCATCGGTAATTTCAGCACTACGTACCATTAGCCTTATTAACCAAAACGACTCGCATTGACCGGTTTTTTTATCTACCATTCGCTGGGAAGTGAGTCTATTTCAAGAAAATATTGTACGTATTTCTCAGACAACACTTTTTTTTTGTCAAGACCCTGAACTGTACAAGAGTTCATTGTACTTTTAATGTTCAACAATTGTTACATACTATGAGAACAAAACAAAAACATACACCTGTGCATACAAAAGTTTCTGTGTTTCCTGATAGCTACGGAACATCTAGAGTGAATAGGTTACTTCTAGGCAAGCGCGCTCCATCGTCGACAACATCCTGGAGGATACGGTGGAGGTGTACACAGTTTGGGCGGAGAACCGCCGGGTCCTCGTGGCGACTATCAGTGGCAGTTCGGAGCGACGAAGCATGAGCAGGCTCGTCGAGTGCAAGCGTGCGGCAACGGTAGCCGGGGATCATCATAAATATCCCGGCGCCCATGGCCGTCATCTGTGGCAGCGGCTGGTGTATGTGAATGTTCTCTCCCATTTCTTTCGGTTATATTACTTTTTCACAGAAGATGACTGCTTCCCACTCCCTCTCGTTCCGGACTATGACATGAACCAGAGGAAGACGCGAGAGGTCGCCGCCGTGGATCGCCTTATGTGATCGACGATGGACCAGGGTCGCCTAGAAGTAACCTATTCACCCTTGACTTAAATATCTCTAAGTTGTAGCTACCAGGAAACAGACTCCGACAGAAAATCGCATTAGTTAGCTGTATGCATAATGAATGGGTTCCCGATATGTTTTGTGCGTATGGGTGAGATCCACGATGCCCGGTTTTTTTTTATTGGGTTGAGAATCATTTTATGACAAATCTCGCTCTTGGGCGGAGCAGGAGATATTGTCAGACTTTTACTGACTAAAAACCCACTCCTGTTCCTTCTTTGCCTTCGTCCCAGGGCCCCGGGTTTCGCTTTCACACTACCCGTGGCCCCAGTAACGATGCACCGGTAGCACATCGCCGTACTTCATGCGATCCGATGATGGCAGGGGCCTGGTGGATCCATCATCTTTCTGCCGTTGTCCCATGTTATTTGAGGTCGGCGCAACACGGTTTTTAGGGTTCCGTACCTCAAAAGGAAAAACACGGAACCCGTATTGGATCACTTTGTTGTCTGTCTGTTTGTCTGTCTGTCAAGACCCTTTATCCCGAGAATGCGTGAAGGTATCGAGTTGAAATTAAAACCATATACTCAAGTCTGCGGTCCCTTGAAGCTGTGAAATAATCAAACTTCTAAGTTAACGATCAAAAAAGATATACGGCCATTTATGCCGCAAAAAACGTATATTGCCATTTATGCCGCAAAAAACGTATATTTCGACACTCTCAAGGGAATCGAAATTCATAAATTTTCTGTGTACCACAAAAGGGTAGCTTTGGAGGAAAAACCAGTTTCCTAATAAAATGTATACATCACTAGATTCTACCAGTGGTGTCGCCTGCATAAAAAGTAAGTTTCTCCATACAAACTTTGGACCCCTGATTCATCCCCATAAGGGGTAAATTTGGAAAAATTGTTTCATATTCTTTGTACACATCATAAAATGAAAATTAGTGCAAAATTTCAGTATTTTAGGTCCAAGATTTTAGATTGGGCATTGATGAATTAGTAAGTGAGATAAGACTTTGCCTTTTAAGTATAGATACTGCTTAAATAAGCTGTGTTTATCCTGAAGTGTTGTAGATTGTTCTAATGGCGTAGTATTTCCTGGCTATCCTTGCAATCTACAATAGTATGATCATGATTCCAATTAGCATCTTATTAGAATACTAGCTTCTGCCAATGGCTTTGCCTGCTTGAAAGTAGGCTTCTTCATACAAATTTTGGACCCCATTTTCATAGCATTAGGGGGTGAATTTTGGAAATTTCTCTCTCAGTGCTCACATACATCATAAAAAGAAACCTAGTGCAAAATTTCACCTAGTACCAGTAATTTCAGCTGTGATGTCAGTATAATATATAAAGAGAAACTGACTATTTCTTTTTTTTTTTTTAGAATACTAGCAAGGCCAACAGACATTGTCCTGCCAAAAAGTTATCATTTTGTCTGAAAAGAAAATTGAGGTCCTAATCAATGATATTTTCAAAACATCCACTCAAATATACACATGAAATTAAATTCAAATCGGTCTAGCTGTTTAGGAAGAGTTAGATGACAAAAACATGTACAGAAGAATTATATATTATATATAAAGATGTACTACCTTCCAACATGCATGTTTGATATTGCAAATATATTCATTAAGTGATCAATATAGGCAAAAAGGTCCATAGTTGATAATGCTTGCAATATATGTATATTTATTGCATAAATCAATAGGTATTATGTATAATATTAGCATACTTTGTAATAAATACATTAATAATATAAACAGGAAGTAATTTAATAATATTGTTTATTAAATATGTAGTTTTACTATATCTAAGGTTGTTTATATGAATCAAACAGAGGTTTATGTTACTATGAATAACTTGACATATAAATTTCATCATTTATAATCATTAGCGATATACCACACACTGATTAATCACAAAATCTCAAAAACTATGACACTTAAAAACTTAAAATTTGGCAGGTAGGTTCCTTATAGGGTGTAGACATCCGCTAAGAACGGATTTTACGAAATTCCACCACTAAGGTAATCTAAACTGACACTTTATGTATGAAAATTATACAGGCACATAGCAATTCTTGTTATGAAAAACTTTTCATTCTAACTTAGCACAATTTTAGTCAGAAACTAGCGCTTTCTTTTTTGTTGTTTAATGTTTACCCCATAGTCTGATGTCATACAGATATATGTACACATATATAGTTATTTATTCTACAGATTTATTTATATTTATTACTCATGCATAGTCCAACTCATGAAAAACCATGTCAAAAATCAACAAAATTGTCAACAACCTTCAATGTAAGTCATAAAAGGACAAATAAATAAAAGTAAATTCGTGGTCGTGCGTCTCAAATTGTGATTATTATACGTAATAGAAAACTAGTATGGCATTGAACAGAAATTATTAAAAATCGATATTATTAACCAATATTATGCACATATGTTACTACCTCTGCAAAATCAAGTTTTACGGCGGTCAAAGGACAATATACTGTTATCACTCTCTCAGTACAAGGTAACTTACCGTGCTAAAGGGAAATCATTACAATATTGGTTACGACAATCAAGTGAATACTCACGCAATGGTTATCTCGATATCCATAACAGATGTAGGTAAATAAATCACTTAAATAACAAGTTAATCACTGAAAACTGCCTTGGAGAAGGTTTTATGTAATAATTTTCCCCAATTTTAGATAATTACACCATGGAAAAATATGACTTCAGTAATGTCAGCTGATTGGTCGCCCATGTTGGCTCGCAGATTAAATATACTTTTAGGTTTGAATACTAGGCTTTTCATTTCATTATAATTAGCTGCTAGTGTGTTTTCTCAAATTAAATAACAGGTAAAAAGCTATACGAGGATGAGGATCTGCCGACCATAACAATCCGTCTTCTGCATATATTTTATACGTGGAACTCTAATAATAATTAAATTGGCTTCAATCGTTGGCGTCGTAATTAACCGCACATCGGAACGCAAAATTAATTTTAAAAGGATTTTACGTGTTCTATGGTCTTGTCAACTTGTCAGCTCAATGTGTCATTGTCAAAAAAGACATTTATTTCACCTGTCAAAAAGTTGTCTGACAAGAAACGTAAAAGTTGTAAACTTTCTAATTTCTTAGCTCTAGTTTTGTTTATTTATTCCTGTTCGAAACTAAAAAAAATGGTACTTATTAATCGTTCGTTGTGTAATTTATTAACAAATGCTGTCTATTAATTCCTTATCACTTGTTTCAGGCGCGCTATTTCAAGGAGCAAGATATTGATGGTACGTTTTCCTTTCTTTTATCATTTGCATAAACTTGATAAGAATTTACATGATAGTAATATTAATGAATCAACTTCTTTCTTTATATCAATTCTTAAAATATAAATTCTACAGAAGCATTCGAAATTAATTGCATTCGTCATTTTGTATTACAAGCTAACGAGAAAGTCATCAAAATAAAAGTTCTGTCTTTACTGTTAGTAAAATAACGGAAATATTGAAATTTCTTTAGAAAGTGTCCTACTAAAATATTGTCGGAACGATATTCTTCATTACCACTTAGCCATATTCCTAAAAATGTAATATTTGTGTATTTTTTGTAGAAAATAAGATTTATTATTATATTATTACTCCGGCTCGCAAATACAGGCGCTGCCTAGTTTGGGGACCACAGTTCAATTTAATATTAATTTTATCAGTTACTGTGAATACCCATAGGTAACATAACTTTAGTATTGTTTATCATTGATGTATGATTTAATCTATGATTAACTTTTTCAATACTGTAATTAGAGACACAATAGAAAGACAATGAGAGAATGAATGGCTGGCATTCACTTGGCGTTTAATGAATTAAGATACATTCTGTAATACTAGTCTAATAAAAATTATTAATAGCTAGCTAAAGCTGATTGCAGATACAACCAGGATATAAAAAAAATAATTTAAAAAAATGATTATTTCATTAGATGCTGGCTGGCTACTAGACAGTTTTCACCTTCCTAGCATTTTCCCAACTGCGTTGGGGTTGGCTTCCAGTATTAACTGCATGTGGTTAAATAGCAATACATTACATGGAGCAACTGCCTACAAGACCTCCACAACTCAGTAACTGGGTAACACAATACCCAGGATAGACTGATGGTCAGACTTTATTCTGTCACCCAGGCCTAACACTTAGGCCTGAACCCTGAAATTTTACTGAGAGGTTTTCTTATGATGTTTACAAAGAATCGGAAAATACATATCCTAAGGGGATGGCATGAGGGTTATAAGTTTGTATGGAGGCACCTACTTTCACACAAGCAGAGCCACCGGCAGAAGTAGTATTATATTATTTGTGTTGTAGGGGCACAGCATTTTGTATACCAGCAGAGTGTGCAGTGCCCGGCTATTAGTTCGCCCGTAGCAACCATTCCCTATAGACGCACTTACAATCTGACTAAATACCTTTTAAGTACTCACCCCGTTTTGTGTGTTAATAAATATTCAAGTTTTATTTATTTGATTTATTTACTAGCACTTATACAATGTTACAGAGGATGTCCAAGGCGTTGTACAGTAGAAACTTATAAACTAAAAAAAATACATTTAATAAAAACAATAATAGCCTAATAACAAATCCATACACATTGAAGAAAAAAAAAACTAACTAACATATATGTATTCTTCTATCGATATGTGTGTATCGATAGCAAAACTAGTTAAATTCCTTGCATGACCCAGTATTCGGCCACAGCAGTGCCGTCCGCTGATGCTGTGATTAGGTCCCTACGTGAGCAGGTAACAGGGCACGTGATGCAGGACTAACATATATGTATTTATATGCATTTAAATTCTCTCCATATACACCTACCTAAGAACAATTATATACACGCCCACCCAGAAAAATTTAAAGACTTTTTAATAAGAATCCCATTATTCTTCCAGAATTCCGTGAATGCTTCTACTTATTTGCTCGCTCTGGTCAGATCACGTCGCTGGATGAGCTGACCGTCGTCATGAGATCCCTCGGGATGAGTCCTACTATCCAGGAGTTGGCTGGTAACATATCTTACTTTTTACAAACTTTTAATACGAGTTTTCTAAAATGGCGTTCAATCGAGCAATGGGTAGCTTGCCGTCCGGCCGTTCACCCAGAGTGTGAGAAGTCATTAGATGATTTCCACACTTAAAAATAAATAGGTCTCGGTTTCTTGTGTATGCAAATTTACATGTTTGTGAACGCATTCACAACACAGGAGTTATTCTTAGTGTGGGACAACGTTTAAAAAACTGGGTAAGCGCGAGTCCGACTCGTGCCCTGAGGGTTCCGTACAAACTCACTTATGTAAATTCTCGAAGATTTTTACGAGTCGCTATATATTTTTTTTGTGACTTAGGTAGCAAAAAATTTACTGTTTTCAGAATTATTTCTATATCTGTGCTATAAGACCTTGCTTTATGCCAAATTTTAGAATTTTGGGTTTAAAATTCATAGGGTACTTCCCGTACCCTATGAATTTTGATTTCCTTGAGAGTGTCGAAATATAATTTTACATATAATTTTTTGCTACATAAACGGCTGTATCTTTTGTTTCCGTTAACTTAGAAGTTTATTTTTTTCACAGCTTCAAGGGTCCGTAGACTTGAATTAATAGTTTTAATTTCAACTCGATACCTCCACGCGGTATCGAGATAAAAGATCTTGACAGACAGACAGACGGACGGACACCAAAGTGATCCTATAAAGGTTCGGTTTTTCCTTTTGAGGTAAGGAACCCTAAAACGAAAGATTTAAAAATACTATTTCAAAGGTAAAATTATATTATTTTTTAATAAATTTTCCCCTTATAAATACAGCTAAATGTCAAAAATTGTACACAGACTTAACATTTATGCGTGTTTTTTTTTTACTTCATTCAGGATATTTAAAAGGGAAAGGTGGCAAGATGTCGTTTGCTGACTTTTTAGAAGTGATGCACATACATTCCAGAGCTGAAAATCTACCTAATGAGGTAAATATATATTTTTATTATGGAAAGACTCGCGTTTGACCACTATCTCACCTGATGTTAAGCGAAGATGTGGACGAAGATGGAGCATGCTTGCCTAGAAGTAACCTATTCACTCTTGACTTAAAGATGCCAAGGTTGTAGCCATCAGGAAACACAGACTCCGGCAGAGAATTCCACTCTATAGCTGTACGGACAATGAATATATTCCCAAAACGCTTTGTACGTGTGGGTGGGACGTCCACCATGTACCGATGGTGCAACGCCGTACATCTAGTGGTCCGATGATGGAACAGACTTGGTGGAATTATATTGTGCAATTCCAACGCACACTCCCCAAAATGTAAACGACAGAAAAGCGACGGGCTATATAACTCGAAGAGCAGTGGTGGCCGAGTGGTAAAAGCCCCGACTTACGATATGTAGGTCACGGGTTCAAACCCAGCCAGGCGCATTACTTTGTGTAATTTATTTCATCACCACTGCTCTCAAAACGGTGAAGGAAAACATCGTGAGGAAACCAGCATGTCTTAGAACCAAAAATTCGAAGACATGTGACATTCTCCAATCCGCACTGGGCCCGCGTGGTGGATTATGGCCCATTCCCTCTCCTAGAGAGGAGGCCTGAGTCCCAACAGTGGGAACATTATAAGGCCGACTATGCTATATTACTCGGCGTCAATGCTCAAGACTTTGGAGTTTTGACTCGACAAGTACATCGTTGACGACGATCTTCTTGGCTCGCTTCTCAATCTTAATACTCATTGAAAATACTAAAAGACTAAATAAAGTTTAAGGGAACATACTCCCGGAAAAATTATCCTATGTAATATTTCAAGATATGGTATACGCGTGTTTTTTTTTCGGTGGGAAAATCATTTTATGACATCTCCCGCTGATAGTGTCAGACTTTTACTGACTAAAAACCTACTCCTGTTCCTTCGTCGCCTTTCGTACCGGGGCCGAGTCTTCCTTTCAGAATCAGACCCTTGGCCCCAGTAGGCTTCGACCCTGCTGGGCCCCTACAGTTGCTGACATCTCCTTGAGGCGCGTGTGAAACAGTACGCGCCGTCGACGGCTTGGGCTCGGTCCGGCCGCTTACCGGACGGTCGGACGGCGAGCTACCTAATGCTCGCCGTCCGCAAGCCCATGCCTACTATGGCCGGAAATCGGGATCGGAATCCCGGCGGCGGTTGGGGCGTGAGGGCCGTTGCCATGGTATACACGTGTGGGCCAAGTCTCGTGAACAGGTGCCGTCAGTTGAGACTGGTCAATTGTGCTCACATATTAGAAGGGACAAGAATGTAACCAAGATTTATGTAATTCATAATATGATTTAAAAGAGTGTCCGAGGAGTTTCTTGCATGTTCTTCTCCATAGAGATCTACGCTTAGGAACGTGCAATTTAGCTTCACTTTTTTTTTCTTTTTTTTTTTGGCTGACCGACATTTTGACAATTCAAAAGTGCCTGTAATTGGTCTATTTGAAATAAACGTTTCTGTTTCTGTTTCCTCCAGATCCGTTCACCCAACTCGCATACATTTATACATACATAAAAACATCCGCATTTATAATATTAGTGTGCTTCATTCTACAAACTAATTTCTCTCTAAAAAACCGGACGTTAATCCTGAGAAAAATACAACAAGATAAATAAATACTAGCTACCCATGTACTGAAGATATCCCGTTCAACCACCGAAGCAATTTTGAAGTGAAAACTTCTTTAGCGGCGTTGAGCACTTTTTCTGTAATGGGTATAAAATCTTAAACTCGCGTCAGGACACGTGACCTGATCGAAAAAGCGTAAGACGGATGGAGTGTGTTAAATTTTTAATGTAATATAAATTGTCATGTTTGTGTACGATAGCGCAATAAATGAATATTGTATTCTACCACATAAATGATAGTACTTTTATACTGATAAAGCAATTGGTGCAAAATTATTCCCTAACCATTCCAAAATATCAAACATGCTCAACGTTAATAATCAAGTTTTCACTTCTGCCGGCACTCCCGGAGTGCAACCGGTCTTTTTTTTTTTAAGAATCTCCTCAGTGTCAAACTTTAACGCCCTGTAACGTAAAACGCAACTGAAGGAACACATGCGGGTTTTATTCAGTAAAAGACTGACACACCATCTCGCTCCATACCCACCTTAAAAAAATCTTTCAAACAATCAAAGGAATAATTGCCTAACATACAGATACAGACTTTCACTCATTATGATAAATTAGGAATAATCTGTCAACCTTTTTCTACAGGTAGTGAATGCATTCAAGGCGGGTGATAAAGAAAAAAATGGAGTGATTCCAGCGAGGCAACTGCGGAACCTGCTACAGAACTGGGGAGAAGGCCTATCTGCCAGAGAGGTACAATTATGACATCTGATTCGATTTGACAGCTATGACGATACAACATGTCGCTAAGTCAATCCTATTCTTATATGAATCGCAGTACATACAGTGCAGGTGTATGCACACTAATATGAGTCTTAACCCACAGGTGGACAACATCTTCCGGGAAGCTAACGTCACAAACACAGGCACAGTTCGTTACGAAGACTTTGTGAAAATTGCGTGCGCCCCGGTACCGGACTATTATTAAAATAAAGGTTTTCTAAAATAACGTAAGGTACACTAACTGGCAATACTGAGGCATATTGACAGGTGTCAAAACGCCTACGTTTTTGACATTAGTTACATTGACATCAACGTCATAAGTTACGTTTATAAAGTAGAAAACCTCTCGCCTCTGTGGCGCAACTTGGTGTGAATAATCCTGAAAATTTTAATTCAAATGTCGACTATCATTACAATCAAAGAGATTTAAAGAGATGCAATAGAGCGGCTATCAGAAAAAATGTCTTTGCAAAACTGTCATCCTATGGCTCAGTGACGCCATCTGGTTTTGAATAGCAAACGCGAATTAAATTTGTCAAAGATTTATATAAATTCAACTATCGCTCGGTAGGTGGCCAGGAGCCTTACCGGCTACCGTCAAACGGGGTGAATAGGACTGCAGGGGTGAATAGGAACAAAACTTTGGCTAAGTTTTTTACATTGGTATGTATTTATATAATTGATTTCTATCAAAGTATCCGTTTTTATTACAATTGATGAACAAATAGGAGTACTTAAATGCTGGGAAAAATTGTTAATTAACGCGAAAATCCCCTTCAAACTTTTGTTCCTATTCACCCCTGAGGTCCTATTCACCCCGTTTGACTGTACCTTCGGGGGCAGTCTTGTTGTGTGCACGAGAGTGATATTATTATTATTATTTGGGAGTGCAACATGTGAAGATGAAGTTTTTTAATGTAATTAAATTACCCTTAATTCTAAACATTAATAAGGCAGGTACCTACTGCTTGGCAGCTATAAACTATTTAGTATATTGCCATCCATCTCTATAGGAGTAGATGATGGATATAAATGTGTAGTATGTATGTGTTTTTTCTTTTTGAATTATCTGTTATTTGTTTATTGTGCAAGCCTACCACAGTGTTGTCTTTTTAACCCAAAGGTTGACTGGTAGAGAATGCCTTGTTGCATTAAGTCCGCCTATGTACCTCTACTGTACATGAAGTTGAAATAAATAAATGTGTGTGTAGGTATAGAAATAATAGGCCATCCATTTTATTTATAACTGTTCCCGTCCAATTTAATCATTCTAAATTTTACAATTATTTTAATGCCGTCTTATTTATTTATTAAGAATAAATTAGTGCTTTTATTAAAAAAAAGTGTTTTATTTTTTTATCCGCAATTTCAGGCAATATGTTTATGGGCTGGAATATTTTTGGCTTTAGGTATTCACTTTACAACGAACCGTGAGACAGTCCCCAGACTAGTTGTTCACACGGCTGCAGAGAAAACCAAACCACGTCATTTTTATTTATTTATTTAACAATTTATGTACAGAAAATAATAAAAGAAAAGAAGAAGGAAACAGAAGAATAGTACAAAGGTGATGCTTATTTCTAAAGCAATCTCTTTCAGCATACCTGCGAAAGGGGAGTTGGAGAAAATAGAGATGTAGACACTGTGTGTAGAAGTAAAAAGAAAGTTTACAATGAAATAATATAACATTCGAAAAAATAAATAAAAAAAGATTATCATCATTTCAGCCGATAGATGTCTACTGCTGGCCTCCCCCAAATGTCGCCACAATGAACGGTCCTGTGCGTCTCGCATTCATCGAATTCCCGCAACCTTCACCAGGTCATCGGTCCACCTTGTAGGGGGCCGATTAATTATATTTAAAAAGATATACTACTATAATTAATTATATACACAAATTATTAAATTATAATTAATTTATTATATTATATTTTAATGTGTGGCCTTTCACAGGTCAACCTAGGAGGTTGTCGACTGCTTAACCATAATTAGAAAATCAAAGCCTCTAACCAGGGCTTATTAAAACTAAACTTTAAACTAAGCAACTACACACTAAGGGCACCCTATGTGGGGTATGGACCTCGGCTTAGGGCGTCGCTAGGGAAGGGCAGCAAAGGACTGGCTGCATCAAACAAGAGGACCAACGGGGTTACCATGACGTTCAAAGTAAGATTGTTTCATTCTTATTTCAGTGTGGGTAAGAGACAAAGCTATACAGGTTGTCTAGCGGCTAGCGCCATCTCTTACCCACACTGGAAATAAGAATGGAACAATCTTACTTTAACCTTTTGAGTAGCGTAATTAGAGACACAATAGAAAGACAATGACCGAGCGAACGCAGGAGTTCGCTCAAGGTTTAATGAACTAAACGTCATGGTACAGGTCCAGTCCCGTTTTTTTTTGTCGTGTGTGTTTGCAATACAAATCAACATCGGGCTTATTTACTTTTAGAGTGCGGGGCTACAATATAACCGCGTATCTATTGTGTCATTGTATTTGTATCGTCAATAAAGACGTTGTAAAAGATAACTGATAAGAATCCACTTTCCCGCGCTAAATAGTAGAGGTCAATGGTGAGTGGCGCTTACGCTTCAGTTTTACCAAATGCCTGTGCGCTCTGTTAAAATTATGGTCTATGGTCAAAACTAAAGGCTCCCATTCACTACCCTGCAGTCCATTCCGAATGTCTTAAATAATTAATGCAGAGTGCGACACTGATCAAAAGACGCTAATATAATACACTCTCTCAATTTTAGAAGATACAAACTTGCGAGGCATGCGCCGCTGACAGCGCAGAACGAATGCCTGGCAAGGTGTGTACCTTCATATTCTTACCCCACGACCCAGGCCTACTCATTATCCGATCCTGGAGTGAACGCTTGCCTCAGTGTTACCATTTCGACTGTAGTGGTGCAACGGAAGTGTCTTAACGGAAACGGAAGTGTAAGTGTCTATGAACATACTATGAAGAAAAAGAACATTTTATTTTCTAAAAACGACTAATATAATTATTAACTCGTTGCGACATTTATGTACCATCCCCTCCCCCCGCGCCTCTTCCGAAATGTCCAGTCGTCCACGCGCCTCCCACCCCTGCGCTCCTCGCTGAATTCCTCCGTTTAGTTCTGAAATAAATTTTGCGGAAGCGCAAACGGAAGTGAAAGAGTTTGCGGAACTTCTGCAAAAGCGGAAGCAGAGTTCTGTTGCAGGTCTCGAGTTACGTGGTAATTATCCATTTCAGAGTTGATGCGTGTCTTACGCATATTGCAAAGAGAAAGTAGTTAGTTTTTTTTTTTTTCAAAAATCTAGTCAGCTAGGAAACACTAATCTCATCTAGTTTTAAATGATAATAAAGATTGACGTGTAAAAATATAATATATTAATGAATTTAAAAAACAAATATCGATGGCTTTTAGTGAATACCTTGTAACTGTGAAATACGTAACTTTTCAGGAGGTACAAAAAACCTAACTAGGCCTTTATAATAAAGGTCTAGTTAGGTTTTTGTAATGTAATTATAATGGGCTTCTACGTGTTTTATTCAAATACTTAAAACTATTGATTTATTTCAAATGCTTGTTTCTCTTGTTTTTCTTTTTTACCACAAGTTTTGACGCGCCATTGCGAAGTTATTACATAAAACTGACTCGAGCAAAGTATGTATGTATTTAACATCGTAGATGGCGGTACGAGTATCAAATCAAAATTTTGCGTGATACAAGATTATGCGTTACGAGATTTTCTTTTTAGACATATAATAAATCCATCCCATCTTATGGTTTCTCCCGAGGCGCTGGAATGGTTCTCATCCTATCTTCGGGGACGCCGTCATTTGGTTCGCGTTGATGAGAGCTCATCGAGTTGGCCTGATCTGGATGCTGGAGTTCCACAAGGCGGTGTTCTTTCTCCATTGTTATTTTCCATCTTCATAAATTTTATTACTCACTGTCTTCGGTGTTCGTATCATCTTTATGCCGATGATCTTCAGTTGTATACGTCTGCGCGGGTGGAAGGTTTGTCAGACGCTATAGAAGATATAAACCGGGATCTGGATACTATCAGTAGCTGGACCGATAGGTTTAGGGTGTCTGTAAACCCCCCACCCAAATGTCAGGTCATTGTAATATATATGTGTTTTATATTAAATATATATGTATAAGCATTTTAATTATATGTATACTTTTTTTTCTTATCTTATTTTTCGTGTAAAAATTTCTTTTTATGCACTTACCATATTGTCTCTTCACCACCCTAGGTTGACTGGTAGAGAATGCCTAAGGCATTAAGTCCGCCTTTGTACTTTATGTTGCATGAAGTTTAAAAAAAAAAAAAAAATTACCTAAAATACCTCGGGTATGCCCGATGTTTTCACTTTCAGCCATCGACATAATATTTTAACAGGGTATCAAAATGGAAAGAATAAAATAAAACCAATGTATTTTTCAAACCGTGTTTTATTTCTCAAAATGTAACAATTTCTATACTGATATGGCACTGGTAACTGTGGTCCTTCTAGTTTTACATAATAGGTATATTATATTTTGAAAATATTTACTGAAACAATGTTTAGTGAAATTATAACTTGCACAAAATTCATCAACTTAGGGTGGAATTCACCAATAAAACTAATCGCGTTTTAACGTTTGGCTCGCGTAATCGCGATTAGCTGCTGTCACTAGTGTCACTTGTCTGTATTTTTCTTTTGTTGTATTTTTACAAGTGACAGCGGCTAAACGCGATTATGCGAGCCAAACGTTAAAACGCGATTAGTTTTATTGGTGAATTCCGCCCTTAAAAAGTAATGACACAGCGGACCTCGCAATGTTCTGACGTCACAATTAGGGAATCAGATCGAAATATGATTTGCAGCCGAAGCCAAAACCATAGCCAAATATAGCCGAGTATTTGGCAATAATTTTGGTGAGTTCTGTTCCTCTTTCTGAGTTCCTAGTTTGAATTACGAGCTTTTGTTTTTTTTTTTAATTTTAATTTGCAATGCTTGTAAAAGGCTGCTAAGTCAAAAGTACTGACATGATATTATAACAACATTGTAAACACTTAGTTCGCAATAAACGCTTTGACTTTGATTTACTCTACGTTAACGCGATCGACACTTTTATGATGTTCGGTTCTCCGATTGGCCCACTCCAAAAGCTCGTAACCAATCAGAGAGCCAAACGCGGTAAACGTTTCGATAACACTAAGCGCGCTGATGTCGTGTTTCTTGCTTTGTGAACGCGGTTAGAAAAGTTAGGGACGGTCCAGTTGTATCTTTACTATTTAAGTCTATGAATTAGCGTAGGTAGTATGCAAGTGGAGTCATAAACGGATAGTTAAATCTTCTATCTTCTATATATATATAAAAATGAATAGCTTAGTATAGTATAGTAGTCAAATCGGTCCGTTCGTTAGTCTCGCTAAAACTCGACAACGGCTGGACCGATTTGACTACAAAAATCAAAATAGCATTTATTCCAAATAAACCATTTACAGGCACTTTTGAAATGTCAAGAAGTCAGTCAGTCAGAAAAATAAAAATAAATGATGCTAATTGCACATTCCAAAGCGTAGATCTCTATGGAGAAGAATGTGCAAGAAACTCCATGGACACTCTTTTCAATCATGTTTTGTAATTTGTTATGTATTTGTTATCTACTTGATTTTGGTTTTGAAATATGTGTGATAGTCCATGGAAGGTGAAAAAAATTCGATTACAAAGCCATCTCTAATTAAAATACCAATTTAAAATAAATTAAGCTGGTTTTGGTAATGTCTGTAGATGGCGTTATCCTTACTATTAGGCGGTACGAAGGTCGCCGTGTCAGCTAGTAAAAGTATTTAAGTAACAAATTTTATTATGGGATCAACTCTTATGTCAGCCTAGCCTAGCCTTTTCCTAACTAAATCAGGGTAGGTTTCCAGTCATATCGGATGCAACTGAATACCAGTATTTTAAATGGGTAACACGGTGCGCGCACACACACACAGAGCGAACGCCGGGAATGCTTGGCGATCATAAGGTTAACGTGCTTTCCGAGGCAAGTGCAGAAAGTTTGTCATTGCAGCCCTACACTTACGAAGAAATGAATATACGGGGTTACCGGCGACTCGTGGGGTCGACGCGCGATACGATACCCCTGATACCTGAGAGATTGAGACCTGATACGATAAATGTAATAAAATTGTGGCGGGGGAGAACACGCGCACTTTTCTGCACTGGTGCGGAATACAGTCTATTACGTGCCTAAAAGCGGTGGGATAATAGCTGGCTAGTTGATCAGTACAATGTTGGTCCCAAAATAAAAGTTGTTCATATGCGTAAGGCCTTTCACCTCATTATAGATTTATCATCTGTACATTTATTACACTTAGTCAATTGAATCTTCACTGTTTTTCACTCAGTAAACATTTCCAAAATAAAATGATTTAATAATTAAAATCTATTGTCTACAAAGCACATGTTTTTGAGCTTATTGCGTTGGAACTTATTTTAAGAGGTAACTCAAATTATCTGTAGTTGCAGAAAACGTCATCGCGTGCCTGCATTTCCTGATGAGTTAGAGTGCCCCATTATATATAAGGTCCCATTAAAATAGTGGGACAAATTTTAACACAGCGTTCAGTACGTCTAACCAAAGATATTCAAGAGAAAAAAATAGTGATTAAAGTATTTTTATTTTGACCTATATAGGTCCCATTAAAATAGATGAACAAACTTTTAGAAATCATTCAGACCACCAAAATAAAGACAATCGTAAAAAAAAAAATAAACTACATACTTACAATGAAAAAAAAACAGTTAACGAAAATTTACTAAAAATGTTGGTTTCCCGATGCATAAACACATCTCATAATACTAGAAAATACCTACGCGACGTCACCGGCCGCCGCGTTCATTGATCAATTCGTGCCTTCTCACTCTAACATAGCCTTTCGCAGGCGCCCGCGTCGCGCGCTTGCCGTAAATGACAATGATGACGCAATTTCAGTTTTCGTCGTGCTACCGAGACGGTAACATGTTTCGCGAACGTCGAATGTAAGTGTGTGAGTGTTATTACGTACCTAGATAGTTATCACAATCGACAACAATGCCTTATTACGCGTACACCAATCAAGAATACTTGGAAATAGCATAAGACAAGCCCAAATCCTTTACCATGAAAGATTTGGAAGGCGGCCGAGCCTTGAGACAATCCTGGGAGCAGTACAGCGCCATCGTGATTAAAACACCTTCATGCCACCAGCGGTTGACGCAGGAAGACCGCGCTATGCAGTGCATCTTGAAGAAGACATTTTAGACTTTAGACGACACCCCACGGCGAGCACGGCCGATGCTGGTAGTGTATTCAATGTCAGTGATTTTTACGTGTGGAAACTCCTTCGTGATGAAGGCCTCCACCCGTATACACTCGTGTGCTATCATTACACTCGTGTCCAGGAACTAAAAGTGAAGACACTCTTTTAAAAGTGAAAAGACACATAATTAAACGCGCCCGCAAGTGCATTGAACAAAAGAGTAGGCATGTTCAACAATTAATCTAAACCTACCGGCGTAGAGTAAGTAGTATTTCAATTAATTACTGTAAATAGGGCTGATTCTGATTTTTAAACACGCCTGAATCAGTGTTTAACTGTTATCGAACTTTAAAATAATCAAAAATGATTCATATCAGTACATTGTTTCCACTGCGCGCTTGTTTATTTACAACTTACATACTGCAATAGCTTTGATACCTTGATAACAGTTCAGCACGCAATTAGACAGTCCAAAGCCTGGTAAAGTGTGTTGGGAAATTAGAATCTTTTCTTAGGCACCTAGAGGCACCGGTTCATAATCATGTGTGTTCGAGGAAAGTTTATACACACTCGATGGTAGCCTGTTCTTGAGTTGCGCGTACTTACTATCTTCTACTTACCCAGACTAGCAACACTATCCTAAAAATGCGGTGTGTAGACAACTGAAAGTAACTATTACGATTGAGTAGCGTAGGTAATTAGACGTTCGCTCGGGGTTCATTGAACTAAGCGCGCGACGCGCAGTGCGAGGCGCGAGTTTAAGTACCTACCCTTATTGGATGTGTTTATTCTTGAGTGCCATTTATTATTTTATATAGGTCAAAATAAAAATACTTTAATCACTGATTTTTTTTCTTAAATATGTTTGGTTAGACGTACTGAACGCTGTGTTAAAATTTGTCCCACTATTTTAATCGGACCTTATATATATATATATAGTTTTTCATAAATTTTAATTTTTTTCCTATAAAATAAAATATACCAATACTTTTTTGGGATTTTAACCCAAAATTTTCCTAAAACAATTCAATACAAGTATCGATACTTTTCAATAGATTCCGAGTAAGTATCGATATTTGACGACCGATACCAGTTTCGAGTAAAAGTATCGATATCTCAATGGTATCGTTCCATCCCTAGCAGTATCCGATTAACCCTGAAAAGCAAAGAGCAACTGTTTTTCTACAGGTAATTCTAAGTCAGTAAAAAACTGATATTTCCTATTTTCGCTCCACCAGAGCTTACAAACGTAGTAATAGTAGGTTCTGGAGTCCAATAGAGAGGATTCTGGACTGGTACTAAACTGTATTAAAATACTAAACCGGATAGGAAGGCGCAACCAGGTCAGACTGATCTGGGTGCCAGGTCATACAGGAGTAGAAGGCAACGAAAGAGCCGACACTCTGGCGAGGAAACGAATCCTTCATAGGACTCTCATCAAGGGTCATCAAACAAGCATTGAAAAGGGCTGCGTTGGAGATACACAGCACACACCAGCGCAACGCAACGGGCCAGAAGCATGCAAAGCTATTTAGCTCCACAACATTTATTTATTTATTTATTACATTATAACACCTTTACAGATAAGTCCAAGGCGAACATGGGACTAGCAAGCGACGACTTGCAGGATCTGTGGACATGCAGAGGAGAATATGCTTGTTGTGCGGCTGTGCAGCACTAGACTCCAAAAGACTAGAGTATCTGGGTCAACCGTTTCCAAGACCAGAGGACTACAGGCTCAGCCCTATCAAGGCCATACTGGGACTCATGAAGAAGGTGCACGGAGGGCTACGGGTTGAGTAGACAGGAGGGGAACAGCACACAAGATCCAGAAGGGTCGAAATGCTCTGGCCCAGGGCCAGCCCCACAACAAGATAAGATTCTGGAGTGGCGACCGCGTATTTAATTAAAATGATAAATCAGCACTTTTGCTGTCGTTGACTTTCACTGGCAACTCTCAAATCGTGGCATTGCACCGCACCCATTAGCGTGAAGTTGACTGTACCTACAGATAATCGTAGTTTACCTCAGTCACAATAAAAATTGCTTAAATATAATGACTAGGAATTACTAAACACTCTTTAACTTCAAACGTGTGTAACTTAAAACAAATTAATAATTAGTGTGTAGCGCGCACACAAATTTATCTGACCCGGTGGCTCAAAATCGAACTAACGAAATCACAAAGTGTAATGAAATTCTATAAGCGATAATGCTACACAATATTGTCTACTTTTCTTTTTATCTCTCCTTTCGCAGGTCTGCTGGAAGAAATTTCTTATTGGAAATAAGCAGTACCTTTGTACAATTTTTATCTGAATGTATCTTCTTTCTGTATTCGTGTGTACATCAATTATAAAATAAATAAATAAATAATGATCAGATTAATAAAATGCTGTCTTGAATGACGGACTGCAGGATCAACGCACAGCCTAAACCGCTGATCGTAAAGACCTGAAACTTGGAGAGTATGTTCTTTGTATGACTTAGGCATCTGATAAGAAAGGCTATTCCAAAATTCTATCCCTAAGGAAATAAAAAAGGGGGTATAGTTTATAAGGGACAACGTGATTCCTTGGTCCAATTTACTTCATTCATTTTTTGATGGAAGATGAGTTACGTATTTTATTGAAATTCAAAAAACCAATTTAAAAAATCCTATTAGAAACATTATCAACTTCTATGCGTACGAAGTCGCGGGCAAAAGCTAGTCTAGCTTGATAAAATTTCACTTTGTCATAAAGCTCGTCAATTTTATTGTTCACCGCCACCGGGCCAGATTGCTTATGATTTTACACTGCAAATCGAAACGTGGTCTATTCCCGCTAAATAACAATAAAATTCTAATTGACTATTGCGTGTATATCGTGTTATGTATAAAATTATATGCTTTATATATATTATTGGCACTCCTATAATATAAAGAGGTATGTATTTGCTAAACTTGAAGGAGTTACTAAAATGAAGTTGTTAATATTACGTAAGTATATTTACTTGATATACCATCTACGCGGTATTGCCCGAAAGAGTTCCCGCAGCACGATTCTGTCACTCTCAATTAAATAACCCTTTATTCCCCCCCCCCCCCCCCATCGATTTCCCACCAAAAATTTCCATTTGACATTGACAGCTCCGTTATGTCATAGTGGTAAGGACGATTTTGTAGAGTGTTACCAAGTGCGATTAATTTTACAATAAAATATACCTGGCGCACTGTTAACCATAGATGGTGATATCAAGTTAATAACACCAGTACTTAAATGCTATATATTAAGTGCAAGAATATAAGGCTGTGGTAGGAAAATACGGTGAGCGTTTCTAATAGTTTACCCTCACTTGTGAATCGTTATCGTCATAAGTCTAAAGCCAAGTGTACAGTCCAGGCCAAAAGTGCATTAGCACACTCACAAATTTATTTTTAGAAGAACGTCAATGGTTCACAAATCAATTAAACCACATTATAGTATAGTGTACAGTGTGATGCTGATAACTCTACAGGGTTAGACCTTTGTAATGAAATTTTTCATCAAACGACGAGGCAAATAGTATCAGTGTTCGGCCACACTGCAGACTTGGGTACGGCGCGTAAGACTCAAACACAAGAACTTCTTTGGAGTGTCCATAGCGGGCACGTGAGCGCGGGAAGCAGCGCGGGCTGCTCGATGCGGGACGTGCGCGGGCATTTCACGCCATAACTCGGTCATACAAGAGGCCGCAGAGCAACTGCGCGGGAGCGGGCATTTCTAACTAGTTCGAGCTAACCGCGGGTGTTGTTATGATGGCTCGACTGCAGACAGTCAAAACGCGCGCGTTTCCGCACCCGCGCCGCTCTACTCACCGCGTTGACAGTCTGGCTGAGCATTCAGAGTTGCCCGTGACCATAGAGTAATTAACTGTTTCTTTTTTAAACCTAGACATAAAAATGCAACAGAGTAAAGGAAAAAAATGTTCTTAAATGCCAAAATTTTTCGACTCTATTCCTTCACCTTTCCACCACACATCTTTATAAGATTTTCGATAAACCATTGGCATTTACTACACAGCATAATAAATTTAGACACTAGCTTTGGGAGAGTGCTACTGCAGTTCTGACCCCGAATGTACATATTGTGTTTTATTTGCACAAAAATACTAAAGTAGCTTGCATGTCAGCTGTGTGAGCGTGAGGTAGTACCAAACATACATAAACGCATACATAGAAACCTTCTCCTCTATTATAATAGTTTAAAAAATAAATAGTAACAATAATATTATAGTGTAGTAGTAGTAATAATAGAAACGAAATCACCTTTTATTGCCATTCACAATAGCAATATACCATTATCAGAATAGTAAGATGCGGGTGACAGCTGTCAGATTCTTAAAATATAGCTACCTATCCTTTTTTGTCATCTCAAAGATGTATATTTTCGTCCTGCTGTCATCCTACCCATGCTATGTATTTACAAAAACGATTAGTAATGTTGAACTTTGTGGCTAGCTTAGACAGATCTCACATGGCATGCAAGTTACTTGCAAGTTTTTATACAAATCATTGGCATGTACTAGCTTAAGGCATAAATAAATTAATATACAGTTGTTCTATTAAACGAAGGCGCAATGATCTTGGTTGTGTGACACCTAAGGGCGGAATTCACCAATAAAACTAATCGCGTTTTAACGTTTGGCTCGCATAATCGCGTTTAGCCGTTGTCACTAGTGTCACTTGTCTGTATTTTTCTTTTTTTGAATTTTTACAAGTGACACTAGTGACAGCGGCTAAACGCGATCATGCGAGCCAAACGTTAATACGCGATTAGTTTTATTGGTGGATTTCGCCCTAAATTACATAGATATAATTTCAGCACAATCGGTTAGGGATAACTATACTCCAATCGCGTTAAGATTGGACATTAAAAAAAACATTTATACTGTCCGTTCAACCGATTTTGACTTTTATTGCGTTGAGGGTAAGATAAAGGGTGGCTGCAGTAAATACTTGGTATTGTAACCACTTTTTTGCTTTCATGGCTATCCTTATGCCAACGGAATAGAAGTCAAAATCGGCTGAACGAACAGTATTTTCAAGATTTGCTCTAAAAAAGCAAACGCAAGTCAAATAAAAACTTGTGAAAATGTGCACGTGAATCTACATAGATTTTCAAAAACAACACGCCTTCTTGAGATATAACAACTATAACATGTACTACCAATTTCAATGATCTCATAAAAAAAAACCGTTAGTCGATTTTCCATTTAAAAAAAAACCGGTGAAATACAACGTTCATAGAGGTATACTAAACGAACTACCCTCATAAGTGAAAAATATTAAATGCAGTGAAGTCCAGCGCCAGAATAGCGTCGGAGTATAATCAATCTTTATCCTTCTAGTTCCACATTTTAAATCGCGTTTCCAATACGTAGCAACGAATTAACTTTACGATATAAAGACTGAGTATACCCATCTTTACTCATTGCCTACAAGCACCAGGAAATAGCGTGTCGGATTTATCCGACGAACACTCTCACGTTTATTCCGCCAGTGTCGCACATCCACGACCAAATGCTCCATCTCGTCATCTCTTCTGTCACCTATGGGGATTGAAGAGCTAAACGAGATAGAGTACCCTGTCGCGAACACGCGACCCTGGCGTATAGGACACGAAACCACTCGTCGGACTAATTCGACGCAAGCCGTTAAAGGATTAATGAAGAAGGGAAAAACCTAAGATCTTATAATTATAGGACATTTACACAATAAACCGTAGAGCGCAAAGAGGCTTCGGTAGCCGCATGAGTCGGCACTGTCAACACTTCCCATATAAACAAAGCTTGTTAAGCCGCATTTATACATTCGTTCGAGTGGCGAGGCGAACGGTGAGCACGAATGTGTAAACAGTACGTTCGCTATTCGCCTTGCGCACTTTTTGTACTAATATTTCGTCGAACGAAGAGGCGAATGGCGAGGCGAATGATATCAGAATGGCCAATGAGGTCGTGACCATAGAGTATTTGATCTCTCGTATTTAACTCCATTTTTATACCATTTATTTCATTACATATTTTCGTAAGATATTTTTGCAAATACTTACGTACTATTTTAGTTACATCTTCCAAACATTAGCAGAAATCTACATGAATGAATACTCATATTCATTCATATACATTTCTGCTAATGTCAAATACTCTATTCACACTCTGCTTGAAATAGCCGAAATGAGGCACAATCGCGTCACTAGTTGGCGCCAGTAAGGCAAGAGGTCTTTGACTTTGAAAATGTAAGCATGGTGTTGACGTCAGAAACATAAAACGTTTTGACAGCCCCCGTACTATGTCATGTCGATTCCGTTGTGGGAAAAAAGCGAACCTAATAGTAGACATGATAGCAATGACACGTCATGGTAGGGGGGCAGCCTAATCAGTTATTCACCAAAATATGCAGGACGAAAAATATAACCGTTGTCAAGCAAGGGAACTATTTTTTTTGAATTCAGAATTTCAGATATTCCGACATTCCGTCATCATACATTCAAATGTCAACTTTAGACCAATGCAATTAAAGTTGATTTTTAATGGCGATTTCTCATAATAATGTTGCAATGGAATTTGATCTTTGACGTGTACGATATAGAGTTTGTATTTCAAAAATTTAACAATCATCTCGAATTCTGAATTCAAATACAGCACTGTATACAGGGTACAACGGAAAGGCATATTCTATACTACATTCGCAATACGATTAGACAAACCTTTTTACTGTCCATTCAACCGATTTTGACTTCTATTCCGTAGGCATAAGGATGGCATTAAAAGCAAAAAAATGTTTGCAATACCAATTTTTACTGCAGCCGTCATTTATCACGCCACTAACGCATTCAAAGTCAAAATCAGCTTCTGTCTTCTAGTCAGATATTGCTTCTGCTCATTAAAACGAAAAACTTTCTTCAAAGAAACCATAGAAAATTCCCAAAAAATAATCTACTACATCAGTCTATCAAAATTAGTATGGCAGGTCTAAGTTTTACTTTACCCTCTTTAACCTTTTGACTGTCTACGTCGGATATATCCGACAAACACTCTCGCGTTAATTACGCCAGGGTCGCACATCCATGATCCCCATAGGTGACAGAAGAGCTGACGAGATGGAGTAACCAGTCGCAAACAAACGACCCTGGCGAATAAGACACGAAAACAGTTGTCGAAGTAATCCGACGCAAGAGGATATAGGGTTAAGATTTCTTTTTTATTTCTATAGACGGTAGCAGTATTAAAAAATATACCCGCACATTTCCGTTACACCTTGTATAATCATCAGCCTTAGACTAAATACCTCTAGATGTAGCCACCTCGTGGCCGCACATGAGACAGCACTATAAAACTTCAATGAGGTTATTACGTAAACTTTTCCTTAAATAAGACCACTGAAATACACTAAAAACTTAACTATTGGAGTCTATTTCTCATAAATACACTAAAACTATTATTTTAATTGCCGAAATTATTCTAAAAACATAAAAATTTACTCGACCTCTCAGTGACAGTGACAGGCCTTTGGGTAACTTTTTAAAGTTCTCCAATCAAAAAACCGGCCACGTCGAATGAGACAGAGCATGTTATGTTTTGTCTCAATTTTCTTACTTATTTCATATATATGCTTCTCACTTCCACACTTCCCTAGTCTCACGGCTACATCTAGAGCTATATAATCTAAGTCATCAGCAGTTTAGAATTGAAGTTTAAGCTATAGAATTTTTTTACTCTAGCAACACCATCAGATGTGTTTGTTTTTGACAGGGTTGCCAGGCTTCCGACGTCTGAAGTTGCCCATAGTGCGTAGTATTTGCGTATTTTCGTCATCCACTTCCCGGTCCATTCCTGACGTCCCTGGGATTTGGCCGAAGAGTTTTAATTTGGTCGGTAAGTATATTAAGCCTATGAGGGTGAGAACTGAAACAGAAAAAAAATATTAATTATTTGTAAAATATTAGTATAAAGGAGGTATAGGTATAGGATCGCTTTTTTAGCATCGTACACTTATGGCAAAGAAAATGTGCACCTATTTTATTTTATTTTTTCTTTTACCTTAGCTTAGCTTAGTCGGCCTTATAATGTTCCCACTGTTGGGACTCAGGCCTCCTCTCTAGGAGAGGAAATGGGCCGTAATCTACCACGCGGGCCCAGTGCGGGTTGGTGGATGTCACATGTCTTCGAATTTTTGGTTCTAGGACACGCCGGTTTCCTCACGATGTTTTCCTTCACCGTTTTGAGAGCGGTGGTGATGAAATAAATTACACAAAGTAATGCGCCTGGCTGGGTATGAACCCGCGACCTACAACTTTTAAGTCGGGGTCGTTACCACTCGGCCACCACTGCTCCTCCACTGTTCTTTTACCTGCTATCTTCTTAATTCTCGTTGAAGGTAAAAGTTAAAAAAAAAATCATAAATAGTTTAAAACAAAGTCGCTGTGTTATTCTGTCTGTTTTCTGTATACTAATTAACCATGCAACAGATACTTCCAATGGAAGACCTTGATTAAAAAGTCATTTCCAATCGATAGGTACGCTAATAGATTCACACCCTTGCGTTCTGGCCATGTACAGAAAGTAAATAGGCAGCGTATCAAGCCTACTCTTTTGTTCACGTAAGTAACGCATTCTACGCTATAGCAAAATGTCGGTTTGGTGAGAACGCATACTGCAGAAAGTATACTCACAGTCGGCCGCGGACAATACGTTTGGTGTAAACGATGCCTTAGGTAACGGCGTAATTACATACTATGTAAACACTAGGCGTGTGTAACTCTTTATTGAACCGATTTACTGCTCCGAAACATTTTAGGGCGGAATACACAATAAAAGTAATCGCATTTTAACGTTTGGCTCGCGTTATCGCGATTAGCCGCTGTCACTAGTGTCACTTGTCTGTATTTTCTTTTGTTATACTTTTACAAGTGACACTAGTGACAGCGGCTAAGCGCGATTATGCGAGTCTAACGTTAAAACGCGATTAATTTTATTGGAGAATTCCGGCCTTAGTGTTCCGAAAGATTGGAACAGCAGGAATGTTTTAAATGCATCATTTGGAACAACTGGAACACTGAAACACTTTTACTATAAGTGACCTAAAGGCTTTTTAAAATTCAAATTAAAACGTAAATAGTGTAAATTTTTAATGAACAGAATCAAATTCAATTAAATAAAACTGTTTGTGTACATGGCTCAGCATAACAGATGTTGCGTAGTTGACTGTAGTTCAAAACTGGGTTATAGCCGTTGGTACCCACCACCGAAAGCGCAGACGTCGGCGTTCCAACATTAATAATTGAATTAACAAAACTTAACCTGAAACCTTATTTCAAAACTTTTAATTAAGTTTTTTTATATATATAGAAGACTTACTATTTAACACGCAGGGAAAAACCACGTAGAAATTGAGATCCGTCGAGTGAAAGTAGAATGCTTCAGAGAAGTACAAGATTATGGTCAAAGAGAGCGACCAGTAGCCCAGTGATACCACCCTAGAAACAGAAAAATTTGAGTCACTAATAAATTTTATGATTTTGTGTTTTTTTTTTATATTCCACAACTATCACACAACGCCGTCAAGTCCCAAGCTAAGCAGAGCTTGTGTTATGAGTACTAGACAACTGATAAACATACTTATATATTTCTAAATACATACATATTATAGATAAATTACACCCAGACATAGAACAAATTATCGTGCTCATCAAACAAACATTTATCCTGGGTGGGAATCGAACCCACGACCTCCGGCATAGCAGTCAGGGCCACTAACCACTAGACCAACAGGCCAGTCAAATTGATTTTATCATTTTAATTTGAAACAAATATAGCATAGCATATTCAACCTTTTAATGTTCCCACTGCTGAGACTCAGGCCTCCTCTCTAGAAGAGGGAATGGGCCGTAACCCACCACGCAGGCCCAGTGTGGGTTGGTAAATTTTTTTTTTTTTTTTTTTAATTGTTATAAACCAGTGCTTGACTGCGATCCCACCTGATGGTAAGTGGAGATGCAATCATTGATGGTCAGGCGCACTAGTTTATTAAGAGCCTATTCACTCTAGCCTTGAAGACACCTATATTATAGAATGCCACATATCTTTGAATTTTTGGTTCTAGAACATGCTGGTTCCCTTACAATGTTTTCCTTCACCATTTTGAGAGCAGTGGTGTTAAAATAAATTACACCTACAAAATAAATTACACTACAGTAATGCGCCTGGCTGGATTTGAATCCGCGACCTACAACTCCTAAGTCGGGGCCGTTACCACTCGGCCACCACTGCTTGAAAAAAAGAAATATATTCATAATATATCAAGAATTATACTCACGGCCTATAATGAATGTATAGTGTACAATGTATGAGGGCTAGTGCTTTGAGGAGAGAATACATCCCTAGCATGCGGGATATTGTGAAGTCACCTGAAATAAAAAAAAATAAAAACACACATATTAGTAATAATCATATATAATTTACAGGTTACATTTAATTAAAATTATAATTTTATTTTGACTTGTATTAATAATTACATTAAAAAAAAAATTATATTTTAAATGATTTGACTTAATGACACTAGAAACTAAGCGGTTTAACGGCGAGCCACCCATTGCTCGCCGTCCGACCGTCCGGTAACCGTTCGGACCGAGCCCAAGTCGTCGACGGCGCATACTGTTCCACACGCGCCTCAGGTAGATGTTAGCAAATCGTAGGGGCTCAGCAGGGTCGAAGCCTACTGGGGACACGCGTAGTATGAAAGTGAAACCCGGGGCCCTGGGACGAAGGCAAAGAAGGAACAAGAGTGGGTTTTTTTAGTCAGTAAAAGTCTGACACTATCTCTCGCTCCGCCCAAGAGCGGGATTTGTCATAAGTTGATTTTCCCACCCAATAAAATAAAAAACACTAGAAACTAAAACAAATATTATAATTTTAATTACAGAGATACAAAATCTAAGTAGTGCAGTTAATTTATAATTATTAGTAACATCAATATTTAAATATGTATTTTGTGATTGAAATATAGTACAGTACTCTCTTGTTGATCTACACGGATATGCATTATCCAATAAGTACTATAATAATGAACTGTTTTTAGCCAGTCTAGACTCAAGAAAATGTACATTACATAAAATGGGGGACCAAGTTATCAAGAAAATATATTTTAGCAAAACTTTCTGCACATTAATTCATTAAACCCCGAGCGAACACCTATTGTGTCTCTAATTACGCTACTCAAAAGGTTAAAGTGAACCGAAGAAGATAGACTTCTTATGATTACGGCAGATTAGTTTATGCTAGTGGCTATGCCCTGTAACACGCAAATCCTATTACATTTATAATATTTTATTACAACCTACTGTCACTACCAACTTGTTTGTTCCAAAGACGACACAAGTTACATTCTTAGTTCGTTTTCAGTATTATAGCATAAATGCATCAAGGATATTATTTTTATTCAACCATTTCCTTTTTTTTCTTTCTGTTATTAATTCATGAAAACAAGGGTTTTCCTTATTAATTAAACCCCAAGCGAATGCTGGCATTCACTGACATTCTCATTGTCTTTCTATTGTGTCTCTAATTACGGTATTTAAAAGGTTAAATTTTAAAAAAAGGCACACACTTAGATCCCTGGAGTCAGTCTTATCATAGCACAACCAGGTAACTGGTCAACACAATTATTGCTAATTAAGTTGCTATAGCGTTTTTTCAGCTAAAACTTTATGGTTTCACTATTTATTGAGTCTCTGATAGTAACTACTGTAACTTTGTAACTACTGTTTTATTCTTTAAGAAGCTGTACGCTGTATTAAGCTGTGTAAAGTATATAAATGGCTTACCATCTAAGTGTTCGTCGCCGGCGTTGCTTAGAAACGACCTCCTTTCGATGTAAGAACGTCCTGTGGTTCCTAAGTCCATAAAAGCTACGAAAGCTATCCAACCCCGAAAGGCATACAAAACTTTATTTTGAACCGCCATCACTTGAATTTAAAACTATTTAAGTACAAACACTATTTCCGGTTATCACTTTTGACCTAATTACAACACTAAATATAGATTTAAAAAAAATATAAAAGCAGTCGCTTGTGTCACTGATTTTATGCTTAATTTAATTAATTAAGCACGCTATTTATATTACAATTATCGCGTGTTTATAATAGCGTGCATCGCAATGCGGCATTTTACCTGCATTGTAGTTTTTCATATACAATTTATAAATATCTTCAAAATAACTTCACAAATGTTTCGCGCAGAATCTACTTCTGTCAAACACAGTGTTTCCACTTTTGACTTTAATGATTTCCTTTCCCCACGCCTCAATTATGATTACCCCTTCTCAGCTTAGTTGCTGTAGTTTTTTCACTAGTAGTAAAAATCTGCTCTTCAGTGACTGTTAAACGGTCAATTATCATGGAGACATACTATCCCTAACACAATTTGTTGTAAATAGTTTTTAATCCCCATACGTTAGACCATGGATCTTATGAAGTTGTATCTTGGCAACTGCTGTTATCTCTGATGTAGAAGAAAATGTCCTTTTAGTTTTAATGATTTTATATATCTCTGTAACTTCCTTTTGTTTTATTTTCAAAAGCAAAAAAAATACATTCTTATTAATGAGAATTTAACAGAACTAGACAAGAATTAGAGAAATCAAAGTCTCCTTCCCGATATGGATTCTAATGATTCCACGGATACTGTAGGATATTGGAAAAAAAAGTTTGAAAAAAGAAAATGTTGAGGGCAGACGCAAATTGTTGGTATAAAGGGGAAAAATACATAAGCAACGTATATATTCGCACAGTGGAATTTATTAGATGTGAACAGAATACAACTTGGTTAAACATTGACAACCATTGTTAGAAAAAATATTGCCTAGCAACTATCTCGCCATCGTAGACCAAGACAAGTCACACTATGGTATGACATATGTGATTAACCTTCATGAACAACACAAATTCATTCAACTGCCAAATTTGGTAAACCATTTTAATAATTAGTGGCTTGCCTATGAAACAGTTGGATCAATCCTGTGCGTAAAAGCTGGCTTGAAAAGAACAACAACAACTGCTGCGAAAATTATTTTGAAATACCCCACCTTAAGTTTTTACAGGCCAATGCAACAGCAACCGAGTCTAAAAAAATTAGACTAAGTTAAATAAATAGCATAATTTCAACATTCGTGTTCTTATTTATAGCCAGACCAGAAATATATAAAACCTTCATTGCTATCACCACTGTTTCTTGTGTTCGGTAAAATTACTATAGTTCTTACAAAAATTAGTTCTGAAATAATCCTTGATATTTCATGCTAGGCTTTATCCGTGTGTTAGGTTTCAATAAAAGCCTAGTATTTGATTTAATTTTCAAGTTTATTTTATGTGGCAACATTCAAATTGATTTTAATGCTAAACCGGAAGACGTTTAAATAACGATTTTAAAATATTAAAGGGGGGATGTCTCCCCCTTTGCGCTAGCACTGAGTCGGGGTATTCGGCAGACGGTCAAGAGCACTCGTAGCGTTCAGACGTAAATTCTAGTGGCAACTAAGACAAGTTTGCCTATTTAGCAGTCTACATTGTGTACTAATAATTATTAAGTAACAGTGTGATTATCTGAAGAAATAAACAGGTGCATTATTAAGGTGTGTATTATTCTTTGAATAAGTTGTCTTACCATATTCCTTCAGCCAATAGCTTGCTTGTATTTTATATGTTCTATAGCCCCGTTGTTATTCTGATATAATACTACATTTCAGAAGTGGGATGAGCCCATTTGTCTGATTGTTTTTTTTTTGCTTTTGTATAATAATACTCACTGTTGACCGATACTTAATTTTAAATATTTGGTTATTTTGATTTTATACTTTTATTAAGCACGTGTTTTCCTAACCTTGTTTAATTAATCGAATAAGTACATAGTTGTCCTGTGTCTGAGTTCCAGAATGGTTACGCGTGGTTACAAAACCTTGGTGCGGCGTTAACTATCGCCGTTTGAACGTCAAAAGCGGGTCCAAACAGGATGGTCCCGGCACGGTGTACTCGTTCTCGACATGAGACCCGCGATGAGCGCAGCAGAAGCGGGTTGCGGAGTGATGGTCCAGAGTGTAAGCTTCGTCGGTCGCAAGCTGGAGCGAGATAGTGCTGTTTCGTGTATTGGGGAAGAAATGTAAATGCAGCGTGACTATCATGCCGTTAGTCCAACGGTGCGTAACAGACATCGTGGTCAAGATGACACCGGCAATTATAGCAGTTGACATGAAACCCGGGAAAACAGGTCAGATAGTTCCACTTATTCATAGAAACATGTGATAGATTTGGTGAGGTCCTTTGGACAAGGTATATCTTAGCCGTTAAACTTTCATCCCGTTGCATCGCGGTGGTGATCATCGTAAAAACGATATACCATCCTTTAAAAAAAAAAATACCAACAAATTGATATACGGTACTTGTACTATTTCTTAGTCTGTGATACGGTTGAAGAATGTTAATGAGCGTTGATTTGTATACGGCTGAGACAAAATAACCACGAATTATTTTTGAAATAGAGGCTCCAGGGATTGATCAAAACGTTGTACTTAAATTTTATATTGTTTAGACTGTACGAAGGGTCTTTACACCTTTTAATTATGATAGTTTTGAGTGATGGGCAAGCGGCAGTAATAGAAAAAGTTTATTTACTGACAATGATATAAATTAGAGAATGGGTTCAAGCGATTTCTTTGATTTATTTTGTACATAGACTAAATAGCAAAAAGAACTATTGTTTTTGTCTCGAACATAATTATTGTCAGTCCCTGGAAGATTTGTTAAGAAGAAGAAATAACAAAAATTAATATTCAGAAAATATGTATTTCCTCCTATTAAAAAAAAACATTTATGAATAGTTTTGTTAGATTATTCAATTTATGGTCATGCGTTAAAGTGCGTGTTGAGCCTTGTGTTTACAATTATAATGACAAATAGAAAGACCGTACAGGTGCGACCTAACTTTAAAGGAAACTTTTCAATTGAACATAGTACAACGTCAAACTAATTCTCTTGATAGCGGGATTATAATTATTATTTCTTGCATTGCAAGGAAAAATGTATCAGTATCCACATTGCAAATACATGTCTTTAAACTCATCACAAGATGTCATTAGTTTTACCAAAACCTTTTCAGTTTACATTAAAATATAAGGTTGAAAGTGTTTTATGAACTATGCGTGCGTATTACAACGCCGGTTAGCAACGCTTTTGGGTATCCCCAATCAACTATGTTTTCGATGGAGTCGTCAGTTGACTTTGGCGAGTCTCTCTTACATACATAATATAAAGTAGTTGACAATTCGTCTGTCTGTTTGTCTGTTCTCGATAAACTCGGAAACTGCGGAACCAATTTTCAAACAGTTTTTACCAATAGACATAGTAAATCATGCATAATCTATACAGATTTATGCGCGAGATTTATACGGTTATATATCTAAAAGCAGAACCTGACTGACTGACACATCAACACAGCCGAAACTACCGGGATTGGGAACGAGAAATTTTGCACAAGGCTTCCTCTTGTGATGTAGGCGAGCACTAAGGGGTTTTTGAAAATTCAACTTTTTAAGGGTGAAAAGGTAAAATTCAATTCAATACAAGCATTCAATTGTAAGCAAAATTTTATTCTTTGGGCCCATATACTTGAAACTTAGCGTAAATAGTAACCAAAGAAGACGAAAAACGATTTCATTTTCCGTTTTTCAAAACTACCCCTGTGAAACGATTTAGAGGGTTATAAACGTTATATGGGAGAATCTTTTCCTTAGGTTAATAGACTTGGCACAAATTCAAATCAAAATCCAAATGAATATAATAAGGACTGTCATTAGTTTTCAAAATTACCCTCAAAATACGGTTTAAAGGGTATTTAAGTTTTTACGAAATATATTCGCGAAAGGAGTCGTTGGTAAAGTGCTGGTACATACATAAGAATCCAGTCCTAAACTAGATCTATTCGCTGATGAATAGGAGATTCTGACTGAATGTCTGGTGATCTGCGAGAACACTGAGTGAAAGGTTTAGTTGTCTGTGTTGTTTTCTTTAAGGTGCTTTAAATAATTTGTACCTAATGTTATCGGTGTAATTACATTTTGTCGTTCTGGTTGAATAAATAAGTAAATGAATAAGTATAGAGATTTTCAAACATTACTAAAGCCCGTGCGCAGCTGGGGCGGGATACTAATTTATATCTTAATCAGCGGTATCCCTGTAAAGATGAATAGTTTCGGTAAATAGTTCGCTAATTTCTACAGGTGGTATTGCTCTTTATACTAGTGTTGCGTTAGTGCTGAAATGCTTTGCCGGGCTTTGGGATAAATTGGTATTTGCCCTAAAGCCTGACATATTGAGATCGGCGTGCTGGATTGCTGGGACAGTCCTTTATAGAACAGACACAAAACTTTGTTTAAAACAAATAAAAAATAAAAAAATAAAGGAAAAACCTCCAACCGGTCGGGTTTCGTATTTGGTCTGGGTAACTACACAATAGTTTATTTCAGGCTGTTGTAAATCTTCTAACCGCGCGTAGAACTTTGATACCGCAATACAGAATTTTGAAATTAGTTCCTATGTAGCATCATAGATGTCGTCACAAAACCATTAATAGGACGTCGAAGGAAGTAATAGGTATTTAGGTCGAACATAAAATTAAAAAAAAACCGATAATAGATTTAACTCGTGAAAAATAAGACATAGAGTGAATACGCGATAAATAAAACAAAATGGATAAAGAACGATTAAAACGAACAATGCTACGATGAAAATTGACATCTCACTCGTACATAGGTAAAAGGAAGGTGAACTTGTTAAATCTCCTAAGATTAATTTTAGTAACGATGGAAAGAATCAGAAACTTCCTATGTTGATGCAGTGTAGTCAAAATGATTGAGTGACAATAGTTATTGACAGCCCTTGGGTTTAATCTCCGCGAAAAATAAGTAAAAGACAACCGTAGCGCTTAACCGTACCTTGCCTTGGGTACATATCGATGATAGTGAGAATGATGAAAGGGATGAATTAAAATTGTATAAATTACTGTTATAATTTAGTTAGGTATAATTAAATTACTTGACAATTGATAAGGATTATGAGATGTGAAGTCATAACATGTATTTAAGCAATTCAATTATTTGTTTTGTTGTTATTACTTTTATTTTTACAGCAATGTTGCAAAAATGTCTGTACTTTCAAAGACTTAAGTGATTCGTGAGAAGGAAAAGTTCACGACCGCTGTAAGATTTTCAATGAGATGATTCTGTTGGTGGTGATTCGTGAGAAGGAAGGGTTCGCGATCACTATCTGATGGATGATTTTATGAGTAGTGTTCGTGAGAAGGAAGGGTTCACGTTCGCTCTCTGATTTGAAGTGTGCTATTGGTGAGAAAGAAGGGTTCACTAATAGTACATGATAGAATGCGCTGTGTTGTCTGCGAGAAGGAAGGGTTCGTAGATAACACAGTGGTTGAGTAGTGGGTGAGCTGATGAATTTAAATAATAAAAATAAAAATAAAAAGCATTTATTTCAGGCAACAGGCACCCATACAACAAACACAAAACAGAACACACATACATAAGAAAATACATTTACACTATCGGACATAGTTAGTAACATGTCTGCTACAGCAATGTCCGATATAAGGGCAATCAATTCTGCCAGCAATCATCGCCAGAACTGTATTGGAGCTGCCCCGCACCCTGCGCACCAAGGACGCGCACCGCTTGCGCATGGTGGTGTGAAAACAGTCGGTGCGCGCTTCCGCAAACATGCCCGATGCACTACAGAAGCGGGGCAGCCCCAACACCGCCCTGAACGCGTTGTTGTATTGGATACGGAGGGCACTGTAAACCGCTTGTGTGTAGGAAACCCATAGGCTGCACGCGTACAATGAAGTGCAAAAAGCTTTAAAAAGTGTGATCTTGACCTCACTTGAACACCGTGCAAACCTACGGGCTATCATATTTGCTCTTTTAGACAGTGCCCTTCGCTCCCTTTCGATGTCGACATGGTCCCTCAGGTCAGCTGTTACCCAATGCCCTAAATATTTAAATTGGTGCACCCGTTCCAAAGATACATCATTCAGGCGAATGGGTGGTACATGTTGAGGGCATTTGGAGCCAGCCTGAAAGACCATGTATTGACTCTTAACACCATTGTACAAGAGGCCGTGACGGCACGCGTACTCCTCACACACTTTTAACAACCTCCGTATGCCACAGACCGACGCACTCAGTAGCACCATGTCGTCCGCATAACTCAAGTTGTTCACACAGACTCCATCAACGTAGCAGCCAACATGGTGACCACTAAGAGCGACAATGAGTGCATCCATGTACAGATTAAACAGGGTGGGTGAGGTTAACCCACCCTGCCTCACTCCACATTCAAGCCTGTACGGCTCCGACAACACGCCCGCCCATCTGACACTGTTAACCTGGTGTGCGTACCAATACTGGAAAATGTTAATTAGTTCACGTGGCATGTTTATGCCTTCAAGCTTTTGCCATAACAAGTTATACGACACCAGGTCAAAGGCCCTGGACAGGTCGAGGAAACAAGCGTAAACAGGTGTTTTACGATCCGTATAATATCTAATGGTATGCTTGAGACACAGTATTGCACTATCTGTAGACAGTTTGGGTCTAAACCCAAATTGATTATCGTGCAATGTCACGAAACACACACGAATTTAAACGAATCCATCGCTTTATATAAAAATAAAATTGTCCTTTTTGTTTTTGCAACAATGTTGTCTGTATTTGCAGACTTAAGATGAAATGTTGATTTAACTATGTGTAAAATCTAGATTATATTTATTAGTGATTCGTGAGAAGGAAGGGTTCAAGATTACTGTATGATTTACAATGAGATGATTCTATCGGTGGTGATTTGTGAGAAGGAAGGGTTCGCAGTCACTATCTGATGGATGAGTTTATGAGTAGTGTTCGTGAGAAAGAAGGGTTCACGATCGCTCTCTGAGTTTGAAGTGTGCTATTGGTGAGAAGGAAGGGTTCACTAATGGTACATAATCGCTCCATTTTGAAAGAAATATTATTTTGTAATAATAGTTAAAACAAGCATTTCATTTATTTTGAACGATTTGTTAGAAAAGATTATCTGTATTTGGTAAGAATTGTTAGAAAAGATTCTCTGTATTTTGTAAGAATTGTTAGAAAAGATTCTCTGTATTTGGTAAGAATTGTTAGAAAAGATTCTTTGTATTTTGCAAGAATTGTTAGAAAAGATTCTCTGTATTTGGTAAGAATTGTTAGAAAAGATTCTCTGTATTTTGTAAGAATTGTTAGAAAAGATTCTCTGTATTTGGTAAAAATTGTTAGAAAAGATTCTCTGTATTTTGTAAGAATTGTTAGAAAAGATTCTCTGTATTTGGTAAGAATTGTTAGAAAAGATTCTCTGTATTTGGTGAGAATTGTTCAAAAAGATTCTCTGTATTTTGCAAGAATTGTTCGAAAAGATTCTCTGTATTTTGTAAGAATCGTTCGAAAAGATTCTCCGTATTTTGTAAGAATTGTTAGAAAAGATTCTCTGTATTTTGTAAGAATTGTTGGAAAAAAATTCTCTGTATTTGATAAAAATAGTTAGAATAGATTTGTTGATTTTAATGGAAATATGTTTTGACTTACTGCTCTAACATATTTTAATGTACATTCTCTCTTTATAATGTGAATGTGAGAACACTGTAGGCTCTGCGGATTCAGTTTACTATTTTTATTATTGTTTTGGGTGCAAAGTTGATACATTGTTCTCAAATATCTATTGATATTTTAATATGAAAATACTGTAGAACTAATGATATTTTTAAAAGAGTAACCATGGAGTTTCTTGCCGGTTCTTCTCCATTGGAAACTACCATTTGGAACCGTGCGCTAGCTTCGGATTTTTTTTTTTTTTTGATGCCCCTGTTCTTATTGTTTTTATTGTAATACTACGAGCATAAGTCTGTTATTTTTTTTTTATTGGAAGGCGAGACTGGTGCTGGCCGAATGTTAGGTTACGTTTTCGTTTTCGTCGTTACTGCGTGCATGAGGACATGCACGGAGTCAGGATGGTCGAATGTTAGGTTTCAATAAAAGCCTAGTATTTGATTTAATTTTCAAGTTTATTTTATGTGGCAACATTCAAATTGATTTTAATGCTAAACCGGAAGACGTTTAAATAACGATTTTAAAATATTAAAGGGGGGATGTCTCCCCCTTTGCGCTAGCACTGAGTCGGGGTATTCGGCAGACGGTCAAGAGCACTCGTAGCGTTCAGACGTAAATTCTAGTGGCAACTAAGACAAGTTTGCCTATTTAGCAGTCTACATTGTGTACTAATAATTATTAAGTAACAGTGTGATTATCTGAAGAAATAAACAGGTGCATTATTAAGGTGTGTATTATTCTTTGAATAAGTTGTCTTACCATATTCCTTCAGCCAATAGCTTGCTTGTATTTTATATGTTCTATAGCCCCGTTGTTATTCTGATATAATACTACACGTGATTTCCCCAATTTTCATCTCTTCCTCTCTGGATCCTAATTTCCCCCCAAAAGGGAAATTTCCCCTCATTGTGGAAACACTGGTCAAACCATTTCTGTCATGTCTACCTGACAAACTCAAAAATTTGAATTTGACAATTTCATCAACTGTTGCCAAGAAAAAAAAAAGTGTTCTTGTTATTCTATTTATATAGGTGATGCTAATAATTTATAGTACCGCCATCTAGCGGGGAGTCAGAGTTATGATTTCAAGTCGAAATATCATTAACCCTACTACATACATATTGCGTTGTCGATATAAATTACTATTTCTGAGGTCTGTATGCCATTTCGATGAGCTCATCAAGTTTTATGCTTCTTAATAACAATTAATAACATGTACTGGAGTTTAGTTAGTTTAATGATTCATGTACGACGTAACTAATTCCAAGTCTGCAGTCTATCTATTGTCTCTTTTCCCAGATTAGAAAGTATTAGTAAGAACTCAAAAGACAGAAAAGTAAATAAGATTTGTGAAACATTACAATAGGCTAATCCCCTTTTATTTGGTCTTTATGTGATGCGGATATAATGTGGGAATTATATACCTCTGCCTAACCTTTTGAGGAAAACCGGTATGATTATAGATGTAGAATTTACACCAGGTATGATATTATGTTAACAGTTGGGAACTGTAATATTCGGCTTATAGCTTAGTAATGAATTTTATGGCCAAATTCGCTTCATGTTCTTAACCTTGATCTTTGAGTGCAGCCGAGGTATGCGGGTGGTTAAGGACAAGTCTCTAGTTTTTGGTTCATTGTCGATTTGGTGCAGTAGTTAATTTACAGACATTATTCACTGAGAAGTGTTTTTTTCTTAATAAATGTTGGAAAAATTATCTTATTAAAAATACTTTCAAAAAAATCAAACTATGTTAAAATTACGAAAAAAAAAATTTTTGGCCAAACACTTTTTTATATTTTACAAATCTCCCGCCAAACTTAAAGAAGATAAGAAATCCAAAGTTACTCCAACATCGAGTTATCAACGCTCATCACGCTCATCTTTGTAATCAAAATGCATAAATAGGCCCAATAAAGAAAATTGCCATATGCAATATTGTCACGTTATCCGCTTGCAACTGGTCACAAAATACCTAAAAATATCGTCGCCATATTGGTATTGTCAAAAACTTCGGGATATATCGGTGCCGATGAAAAAATGGTTTCAAGTCTTTTAATTACCGAGTTATCTGTTTTCGAGTGATCTAAAAGGACCAGCGGTGACTTTAGATGTTACGTTTGTCGTATGAGTTGTGTTATTCGGTTCTTAAATGATGTTTTCTATGGAGAAATGTTTAGGCCGTAGTGGTAATGGAACTGCAGAGGAAGCTGAGCTCTTTGCCGGCGGTGGCGAGGGGCTGGGCAAAGAGGGAGTGCCTTCAGACGAGGTCGCTTCAGCTGTGGCTGCAGTGTCAGACGAGATCGGAGACATCCTGAAAGATGAGCTGGGTGACGCGGATCGGGCGGATCGCATCGGCGCTGAACTAGCCGATTTGAGCGCGGAGCTTGGATTGCTGGCTGGATTAGCGGACGGTGAACCGCAGCAGGACTTTCCATCACTCTTCGAAATAGCCGTGAGTGCCAATATGGCTGACTGGTTCCATCCCTCTCATTTTAGGTTGTGGCTGTGACAATTCAAATCTCCTTTGACTCCTTGCTGTTAGCAAGTGTCAATGAACTCTAATTCGCCAATACACACCTATAATGTATGTTTTGTGTACATTTTTTGACACTCAAGTATAGAGATATACATTTATAAGTTATTGATTGGTTACTAATAGCTTCTGCAAAACCTGTTTGCCTGGTACTTGATTTTTAATTTAGAACTTGCAATTCTTATTTTTGTCGAAAAAATGACTAGGTTTTGGGTCTTCTCAGTTTTGAGTTAACTTTTAGGTTTTGTTAATACAATCTTTGTGTGGTTTAAGTTAAATATTGGTTCTGAGTTGATACCAAAGAAAGCAAAATCAGTTCTTATCATAAAATTTAACCTATAATTATATTTTCATCCGTTAGTTTGTTAACCAATTTACTGACAAATTTTCTTATTAGGTGTTATTAGAGGACACACATATTTTTAATGCCAATGATATAAATAAATCACTATCTAAAGATAAAATTAATTTCATAAACAAACTTAACCAATACATATAAACAAATTGCATAGAGATAATGTGAATACATGGTTATTATTCCAGTACCCTTAATGCCATGTATCCGTTCTCTTGAGTCACTTTAATACCCAATACTAGATCGGATGGATCAAGATTGATAGAGGAAATACATCAAATTCAGACAGACACACTCTTTCTTCTTTTCTGTCTAACATAAATTCAAACATTCGTCAATCTCTCAGACTGCCAGTACTCACGATACAATTACAACCTCTTCTGACAGATAATGACACACACAATAGCTTAGTCGCTGTATCCATTTCTTCTATAACCTGATTTTTTATTAGATAGAAGAAAAGTGACAGCTGTAACATTGGTTTAATTCATTAAACCCCAAGCGAAGTGTTCACTCTCTCATTGTCCTTGTATTGTGTCTCTAACTACAGTATTTGATAGGTTAATGACCGCAGGGCATTGTTCATCAACAGCTGGGCATTGTCAACCATTGTCACTATGGTCCATCTGATTATAAATCATGGTGCATGGTATTCTTATAGTGCTCCAATGTGAATCCAATTGCAGATTTACAAATTTTCAAGGCACTCGCCTCCACCACCTCCATACCTCGTTTACCTCTACAATTGTCATTTCCTGCATTATTTTTACAATCCAAAAATTTGGTTGAAATTACATGTAAAATAATTTTTTAAATAAACTCTCGGAATGTGCAATGACAAATGAGAGAGGAAAGTCATCAACAAAATTTGTTGCAGACTTCTATATGTGACACATCAGAAAACCATCATACAAAAATCTTTTTGATTTCTATGAGGTAGCAAAAAAGAAAAAAAAAATTTGGTCCCCAAATTTGCAACCCCAAAAACCAGCCACCCTAGGCTAAAGCATACTCAGCCTGCTGGTAAATCCGCCACTAACACAATCTCTGCCAAAATCCCGAGAGCCAGGTCATATTTAAATTTTTATTGAATCTAATTCTGCTAAGCATACTTGAGAGTTACACTCGTTAGATCCTGGGCTTGAACACAAGTCAATAATAGCTACGTATAATAACTCTAAAGGTGGTTTATGGTCACTGGAACTAATTTTTGTTTCTTCCCAGTTCTCTTAAGAAAGTTACAAAGTAAAATGGAATGTCAGCCTCTGTCTGCTTATGTCTTTTAATTCCATGTATAGGATCAATGGATTTTAATATGGTTTTCAGTAATAGACTGAGTGATAAATGGAAATGGTTACATGTATGTTAATTGAACCAGTGCGATGCCAGGGCAGGTTGTTAGTGAGTAAATAAAATGGCATAGTTCTTCTCAGCTATATTAGGACCCATGGAAGAATTTGTTTTTTACTCTTATGGCAAACAAGAAGATGAAGATCTGTGAATAGTACAGTTTCCCTGACTAATTGCTGTAATACTTTTAGCATATTGGGCTGTGAAAAAGACAGATGAATAAAGATTGTATGTAGAAGAGATTAGAATGTTGAGATGTGTGATGTGACGATAGAGAGACTGAAAAGATGAAAGGATTTTTTTTTGTTATACACATATGAAGAGGATGAAATGCATGCTACAAAAAGAGTTATGTGGATGGATAGAGAGAGAGGCTAAAGAAAAGATGAACGGATTGTGTGAGAGAAAGACACTTAGCGATAGTGATGGATGATAGGACAGAATGGAAGAAAAAAAAACGTGTTGTGCTGACCCCAAGTAATAAAAAAAAGACAAGTGTAGGTGATGATGATGGTGTAAGAGACAGAGTAATAAATGGGGAAAGATTTTGTGCACGTAAATTGCATGATGGGAAGCCAGTTCGGGTTGCTAGTGGATAAATAAAATGGTGTCATTCTTCTCAGCCCTGTGTTCAAATTTGAGGTTGGAGTTAATTCTAATGACGTCATCAGAGTAGATACTCTACACTCACATTTTTTAATGTGAACGTAGAGTTCAATTTTCAATGTCAAGCAAGTGTCATTTATCATCACTTAACGGTTAACTCTCGGGTAGCTACTTGAGTTATAAAGGAACAACCCTGGGTTGCAACTCACAGCATTTTTGAATGGTTGGCAGTGATTTATAGCCTATCACCGGGATCTATGAAAAGAACAGTAGCCCTACCACGAGCTTCTAACACGATGCAATTAAAAGGGTGCATATCTTCATCCCTCTTTCTTGCTCGCACTCACAGGTGTGTGAGCAAGACTATATATATAAGACGAGATAGTAACGTCTATAAGATGAGATAGTAAGGTATATAAGACGAGATAGTAAGGTATATAAGACGAGATAGTAAGGTATATAAGACGAGATAGTAAGGTAATGGGTCTTTTGCTCTGATTGCAAACAAGATCTAATGATAGTAGAATTTCCCTGACTTTAAATACACAATAAAAATTGGTATACAATTTGTAAATAAACAGTACCTAGTATTGTTTGTAAACATTTAGTTTTCAACAAGCATGACAGAGCATTGTTTTGTAACCTTCCTATAACTGCGCTTTGGTCTGTGTGACTTGCAAAACACTGCTCTTGCGTGATTTTTCTTTTATTATCTATCTATGCTGGGTATTTGTACTTTCCTTTTTGTGGCCAAGTTGCTACAATATTTTAAGGTGTAAAGAGCGTCTGTGTTAGTTTTATTTCTTTTGAGTTTTGCCTGCTATCAGTCTGATGTTTATACGGGGATGAATCGCGGTTGGGAATAGGGGACTAGACTAGTTCATTTCCCTTCTTATGTCAGGTCATCAAGCATGTACTGTCTTTTCAATTTTCTGGTTGGCTGTTTGAGTTCAGATTAAGCCACATATAACTTTGGTGTGGTAACTCAGTCGCTCATGGTAGAGGTTTGCCCTGAGTTCAATCAATTAATACTTTGTACTACAGTTTCCTTTAGTTTTTATATTTTTGCTATGATCTTTTAAGGCGCAATAGGTTCGACTGAATAGGCTCTTAATAAACTAGTGCACTTCACCATCAACAGAATGCGAGACGCACAGGACCGTTCATTGTGGCGACACTTGGGGAAGGCCTTTGTCCAGCAGAGGATGTATTTCTTCTGAAATGATGATGATAATGAAAACATTAAAAATAAATTAAATTAAAAATTAAGATTGTAATTAAATTAAAAAACTTTAAAAATAAATTCGAAAAGTCAAGTTTTTAAAGTCACAAAAGCATAAAACACATAGGAATGTACCTTGCAAGGATTGTAAAAATTTTCTCCTAAACCTTGGCAGCTTATCTTTAAATATGTCTTGTTCAGGTATCACTGTTGTACGCATTTTTCCTAGATATAGAAAACATATTTTCACCATGTTGCAGGTATAGGAAAAATAAATAATTGAGTTTTTAATCAGACTTATTTTCTTATTGATACTTAGGGTATCTTATCTTTAGGAAGAGGGAGACTAAAGAAAAGATGGATGGATTGTGTGAAGAGTGATATGAAAGAAAAGGGAGTTAGTGATAGCATGACGAGTGACAAGGCAGAGTGGAAGAAAAAAACGTGTTGCGACAACCCCAAATACCTCCGTGCACCTTCTTCATGAGTCCCAGTATGGTCTGGATGGGGCTGAGCCTGTAGTCCTCTGGTCTTGGATATGGTCGGCCCAGATACTTTAGTCTTTTGGAGCCTAGTGCTGCACAGTCGCACAGCAAGTGTAGCACATTCTCCTCTGCATCTCCACAGAACCTGCAAGTCTGGTGGCTTGCTAGTCCCATGTTGTGGAGCTGTTTGTTGGTGGCATAGTGCCCCGTGAAGACTCCTGTAATTGTTCGGAGCTGTGATCTGCTGTACCTCCATAGTTTTTGGGTCCTGGCCTTATCTATGTCATTGAGAAATTGAGAAGAAAGTCTCTATACTTAGGGTAAATAATACTAGTATATAAATGATATTTATTTTGAAAATAGGATTTTTAAAAATACTTTTACACATCCATTTTTTTTTGTCAATTTAAACTAGATGCAGGGGAGCAGTGGTGGCCGAGTGGTAACGGCCCCGACTTACAAGTTGTAGGTCGCAGGTTCAAACCCAGCCAGGCGCATTACTTTGTGTAATTTATTTCATCACCACTGCTCTCAAAACGGTGAAGGAAAACATCGTGAGGAAACCGGCATGTCCTAGAACCAAAAATTCGAAGACATGTGACATCTACCAACCCGCACTGGGCCCGCGTGGTGGATTACGGCCCATTCCCTCTCCTAGAGAGGAGGCCAGAGTCCCAACAGTGGGAACATTATAAGGCCGACTAAGCTAAACTAGATGAAGCCGGTGTTTCTTAGCTGACTACCCTGAGAAGAAACACCGAAACAAACTCAGGGGTCAAACTCTCTTTTAAAGTCCCTACAGCAAACATGTAATGGTCAAATCATATGAGAACCATGTAGCTTGGAATCTGAGATGGTATTTTGAAGAGTTCACAGTTCTGAGTGGACCGGTCCAGTCCAGTTATATAAGATTGTCTTATGCTTTGGTTATCAATTCTATGTCTTTGTACATTAAGTAATTGCAAATTTAACAGCACGGTTCGCGTAGTGTTTGAGCGATTAGGTACAGCGAGTATGCAGTATGTGGAAGGTTCAAAAACAAATATTGGTAATTTGTATGGTCTACAGGCCTGTCACGGGTCGTTCGAAAGGGAACCTCAGGGTCCCGGGGCGCAAAAGGCTACTGAAAGAACATAGTTGTAGTTTTAGTCAGTAGGACGGCGAGCATTGGGTAGCTTGCCGTCCGACCGTCCGGTAACCGTCTGGACCGAGCCCAAGTCGTCGACGGCGCGTACTGTTTCACGTGCGCCTCAAGGAGATGTCAGCAACTGTAGGGGCTCAGCAGGGTCGAAGCCTACTGGGGCCAAGGGTCTGATTCTAACAGGAAGATTCGGCCCCGGTACGAAAGGCAACGAAGGAACAGGAGTGGGTTTTTAGTCAGTAAAAGTCTGACACTATCTCTCGCTCCGCCCAAGAGCGCGGGATGTCATAAGATGATTTTCCCACCGAAAAAAAAAAAGTTTTAGTCAGCAAAACATGACATGCCCTCCACCCTAAAGTGGGAGAAGTCATAATATGATTTCACACCCCAAAAAAAAAATCTATTAGCTACTGCGTCAGATAACGTCCAAACGCGCACTTCAAAGAGCTATCAGCAAAATTGATGGGACCCACTAAGGCCGATGCTTGCCAGGGCTGTCGTTCCAAAGAGTTACTGCGGCCAGGTGCGTTTTAGCACAAAATAGATAGGTACAGAAGTCAATCTCATGTAAGTACTTCAGCTCTTGGCGCTGAACTGTCCGAGTGCGACCGGGCGTGGTGATAATTACCTACCTAATCTGAATTGTAAAAATATTACATGGCCACAAAATCATCGTTAAAACAAACCATCAAAATACAAACAAATATCTACTTACCTCTCTGAAACAACTGGTAGCCTAATAAACGTCAACTCACTGTTTAATGTTTAACAGCCGTTCAGTGAACAGTTAGAATAAGGTTTTTTTTGTTGGTCCATTTTTCCACAAAAAAGTTCACAGACGTGTGTCCCAAACGGATAGCACTCGAGCTCGCATTGAGCTGAATTGAGCCGAGACATTGAGTCCGTGAGCGGTGTCTGTGTGCGTTGCTCGAGCGCGCTTTGTATGTAGATCGACTTCTGTACCTATCTCATTTGTGGTTTTAGTAAGTAAAAGTTTGACACTCTCGCTCCACCATGACCTCGAGTAGTCATTTGATGATTTCTTTACCTGAAAAAGGTAGTAAGAACTTCTCGCCTGGACACCACTCATAAGATCTGTGTCCTTGGGTGTGCGACCAGGCAAGGAAACTCCGAGCATATCCATATCTATTGACATCAATTTCATCATTCACTTTATGCATTGCGCAATTAGGTTTCTCCGCGCGATTTGAACATAAACATCAGCCCGAAATCATCCATCGGGCAGTTACCCAAACCAGACATAACATCCGTCTGGTCGGAGGATACTCCCTTTTTAACGAAGGTTTGCGGGACTTTACTCTCTGTTCCGAATACCTCTAAACTATTATAGGTGAAATTGAACACTACATAAAAAAATAATGTTATGTGAACTAGACAATAGAAAACAGGTGCTATTAATTTCAATTTCAAGGACTAAAGCTGTGTGTCTTTATTATGGGTGCCAAATGAAAGTAGTGTATGAACGTAGCTTCGGCTAAAATGTAACCTTTAGCAGTGGCGGCTTAAGCCAGCGCGGGGCCTGTAGCAAATTCGACCAAGGGGCCCCTGCGTAGACGTATTTAGAACTATTATTCTCGTTGGTATTCTCAATAACCCCGTGGATTTTAAGATTGGGTAAGATACGTAGAAATTACTGTAATGAGGGAAATCTAAGAGATTGACTATCATATTTAATGAAATAATCAGCTGTATTCTGATTTCAATATAATATACTAACTTCCGCCAGCAGCTTCGCCAGCGTACAAGTAGGTTTTTCATACAAACTTTAGACCCCCGTTTCATACCATTAGAGGCTGAATTTTGAAAAATAGGGCTTAATGCGCGTCTACGTCATAAAAGGAAGCCTTGTGCAAAATTTCACGTTTCTAGTCCCAGTAGTTTCGACTGTGCATTGATATGTCAGTCAGTTTCTCTTTTTTTAAATGATATACTTTGACTAGATTTTTTTTGCTTTCAAGTGCAGAATCCCTGAACGCGCGGGGCCTCCGAATGCGCGAGGCCTATAGCATTTGCTACTCTTGCTATATGGTTAATCCGCCACTGAACTTAAGCCAAACCATCGGCTTTGGAAAAAGGGGGCAAAGTTGTGGCCAAAAGTGATCAAAGTTTTGGTCGAAAGTGATCAAAGTTTTAACCAGAAGTGACCGAAAGTTTGACCGAACCTGAGGTCAATGTCATACACGACAAGTTAGGCCTATTCATTTGTACTTTGAGTGAATTTAACAGGGTGGCACTTGCTATGTACTCAAGTAGGTTAAGTAAAAAAAATATATGTACTCGTATATTGGCTGTACAATCGGATAAGTTTTCCTGTAAGTTTGTTATAAGTTTATAAATAAATAAATGTTTACTGTATGGATTTTAAAAGAGACTGACCTCTTAGTTGGTTCCGATGTTTCTTTTCAAGGTAGCTAGGAAACACAGTTGTCATCTAGTTTAAATTGACGTGTACTTCACTACATAGTATAAAACAAAGTCGCTTTTCGTGTCTGTCTGTTCCTATGTATGTTTAGATCTTTAAAACTACGCAACGGATTTTGATGCGATTTTTTTTTAATAGATATAGTGATTCAAGAGAAAGGTTTACATGTATAATACACGCACAATATAGTGGAGGGACACTGATGATTTTAGAGGTTTTCTAATGTGATGTCGTAAATAAACACATTTTTTGCGCTTACATTGCAAACGCTGGCTGAACCCTAAGAAATAGATCAAAATAATGTACTACAGTATTGTACACCTTGAAAACGTGATACTACGACGTGATCAGCATTGCACCCGTGCGAAGCCGGAGCGGGTCGCTAGTATTAATATATAAGGTGTCAAAAAATTAAGTTTAAGAATTTTTAGGGGACATTGTACTCCTCATTATGAACAACTTTTACTATGGGACCAAACCTGAAATAGTGAAAAAAAAACTCTTTACATTTTGACGAGTTATGCGAACATAAACGTAGGGAACAGCTGATTTTTTTTTCGCGTTTTCAGGTTTGGTCCCATAGTAAAAGTTGTTCATAATGAGGAGTACAATGTCCCCTCGAAATTCTTAAAGTTAATTTTTTAACACCTTATATATAAAGCCTAATATAAATGTCATAGTAAAATTATGTTATGTATTGATTCTGTTTTCTTCTTTATAGATGGGCCATCGGGGCTCTGGCAGTGGGTCGTCATCGTCCTCGTGGTCGGGGGGCCGCGGACGCCGACAACGGCGTCACTCGCGACCCCAGCGAGCCCCAAGGCGGCGGCCCATCGCGAAGGGAAAGGAGGTAATTCCTTCTTTTGTGGTAAATAATAATAGTAATAATCCACAACTTAAACGCTATCTAGTCCCAAACTAAGCAGACCTTGTGCTATGAGTGCTAGACAACTGATTAACGTACTTATATATTTACTAGCTTTTTCCCGCGGCTTCGCTCCCTTCAACTGACTACTCTATTCTGCTTTACCCAACTCTACCCTACTACCATTTTTTTTTAATTTTTTTTCTTATAAGAACCTTCTCCTGACATTAACAAACAAAAAAAAAAATAGTGAAAATTTTTAAACCATGGTCGATTTTGACGATAGGCGAGTGGAAAAGGACCCTCTTAATGGTTTGCTGAGACGAATACAAAATGATTGATTTAAAAAAATCTGCCGAGTACCCTCTGCTTAGCATCCTCCATAAAATATCGTATTCTAGGATAGTAATAACATTATTTTCTCCACAGATGTCCAGGCGGCGGAGTGCGGCGGCGCGCCGTGCCGTGTGCATGCGCGTCCGACGCGTTGAAGTCGTGTCGGACGCGTCGGATGTCGGCGCTGATTCGGACTCCGACGATCAGTGGACCGAGCTGGACGACGCGTGTAAGCATGATCTTGTAGCTTTTTTGTTTTATTGGAATATCATTATATACCCCGTCTAGCTTTACGCGGAACGAGAGAGGACATAGGCCTCCCCCAAGCGTCGCCACAACGACCGGTCCAGTGCGTCTCGCATCCATAAAAAATTAGATAGATAGATAGAATACAGTGGACCCCCGGTAGTCCGACAAACATTTTGCAGGGCAGTGTCGAACTATCGAATTTGTCGGATTATAGAGTACTGCCTAAGATCCGACAAATTACAAATCTAATGATAAGATTCTTTATCTATACTAATAAATAATGCGGCCAGTATTATGGGCACTTTTGCACCGGGAACGATCAGGGGCGGGTTGTATATTGACGTGTGACTTTTTAGTTTTAGACTATTAATAAGTTATTTATAATAATAAAATACATATGTATCCAACATGTAATAGAATAAAATAATCTTTATCTATACTAATATTATAAAGAGGTAAACTTTGTTTGTTTGTTTGTAATGAATAGGCTCAAAAACTACTGGACCGATTTTAAAAATTTTTTCACCATTCGAAAGCTACATTATCCACGAGTAACATAGGCTATATTTTATTTTAGGTTCCGTAAGATATTTGAGTTTTTCGGACACAAGGTGTAAAAAGTCAACCAGAAAAGTTACTTATTTTGCGTACGCTGCCTAAACTATAAAAGATAGTACCATAAAATGTTCTAATTAATTGTAGATCTTATAAATATCTACCAAAGTGTGTTAGGAGAAACCTACTTTCACGCGGGCGAAGCCGCTGGCAGAAGCTAGTATTATATATATGTACTTCTGAAGTACAAATCATACTTCATCATGTATGTCAAATTTAGTAAATTAAACAACACAATAGAGAGCTTACGTTTTATTATAAAATTAACGTCATTAATGCTATAGAACTTACAAAAAATATGCAATAATTGTGTACAAACAAATGTACATACAAAAAATCATGCATTAGCGAATATTATCAAAAAAATATAATATACCATGTCGGATTACAAGGGGTGCTGTATTAGACAGGGGCCGGATTACCGGGGGTCCACTGTAGATAGATAATGATAAAATAGATATAAGTTAAATAGATAGATTTTTTTTTTTTTTTTTTATTGGGTGGGAAAATCATCCTAATGACATCCCCGCTCTTGGGCGGAGCGGGAGATAGTGTCAGACTCTTACTGACTAAAAACCCACTCCTGTTCCTTCGTTGCCTTCGTCCCAGGGCCCCGGGTTCCGCTTTCACACTACCCGTGGCCCCAGTAGGCTTCGACCCTGCTGGGCCCCTACGATTTGCTGACATCTCCTTGAGGCGCGCGTGGAACAAAACGCGCCGTCGACGACTTGGGCTCGGTCCGGACGGTTACCGGACGATCAGACGGCGAGCCACCCATTGCTCGCCGTCTGCAAGCCCGCGCCTACGGTGGCCGGAAATCGGGATCGGAATCCCGGCGGCGGTTGGAGCGTAAGGACCGTTGCCTCACGCGATCGGCCGCCTCCTTAGCTAGCATTACTGCTTCGCAGAAAGAGGCGACCGCCTGCCACTCCTCCTCGCTCCGGAGCATGGCCTGAACCAAGGCCCGGCGCGAGAGATCACCGCCGCCGATTGCCCTCACGAGGTCACGGCGTTGCTCTGCCCAAGCGGGGCACACCTCCACCGTGTGCTCCACCGTGTCCTCCGGGTGGGCCACACAGTGGCGACACCCGGGCGTCGTTTCCGCACGAATCTGGTGCAGGAACCTCCCGAACTTACCGTGTCCGGTGAGGACCTGCGTCATGCGGAATGTGAGGACGCCGTGAGGTCTTTCCAACCACGCCTCAAAGAGGGGACTTACCGCCATAATTGTGGCGTGCCCAGTTAAATAGATAGATTAAAGTTTGTGTAAAAGTTTTGTTACTTTTTTGGTGTACACTAAAGTTTATTCTATTCTATCCATCGGATTCTCGAGACCCTGACCGGTCTGATGGGCGCCCATTGTGACACTTAAGTTTGTTTAAATAAAATGGTGTTTGTTTGTTTGTCAGCTGGCTCGTCAGACAGTTCGTCACTAAAGGAAGCAGCTGCAATCGACGTCGACTGTAATGGCTACCAACACAAGGCAACGGTGAGTATCGTGACTTATGATTTTTTAACCTCCACAACACAAGCGATTAAGGGTGGCGAATCACCAATTAACTTCCCAGGGAATGTCAGATTTTTACAGACTTTTTCTTTAAGTTTGGAAGTCATCCAATGACGAAGTCGCAAGTACCAGCTAGTTTCATACAAATTCGTTCAGCCGTTTAAGCGTGAAGAAGTAACAAACGCACACATACATAATACTAGCTTCTGCCAGCGGTTTCACCCGCGTGATAATAGGTTTCTCCATACAAACTTCCAACCCCTGTTTTACCCCCTTAGAGGTGGAGTTTCGTAAAACCCGTTCTTAGCGGATTTCTACACCCTAGAAGGAACCTACCTGCCAAATTTTTAGTTTGTAGGTGTTATAGTTTCTGAGATTTCGTTATTAATCAGTGAGTGGTATATCGCTTTTATATATACAGCCCCCCTATCCAAGTTACAATCGCATCGTTCGCGCCGAACGCCTCGAGTAGGCCACGCCTTCGATTCCTTTATTCTGACGTCATCTCAACACTCAGTCACGTGGTCAGAACAAAGGAATCGAAGGCGTGGCCTACTCGAGGCGTTCGGCGCGAACGAAACGATTGTAACTTGGCTAGGGGGCTGATATACAAAATGTCGTCTTCATAATATTACTGTGATTATTTCTTAATTTGCTTGTGTGTTACAGGCGGAGGCGCCCGCGATGGGGCAGTTCCTCCTGCCGCTCCTGAGTACCGACGCGCCGGCTTCACACCCCGAACACTTCCTCATAAGGCACGAGGATATACTTCAGGTATGCCAAACAATGATGCCATGGTTTCTATGAAGTCTGGACCCAGCATCCAAAAGCTATGTGTGTTATGTTGTTGGATAGGTAATTTTTAGCTGAATAAAAGTTACTAAGAGCAGTGGTGGCCGAATGGTAACGGCACTGACTTACGATTTCTAGGTCGAGGGTTCAAACCCAGCCAGGAGCATTACTAAAAAAAAAGGAACAACTACTTGAAGTCCTCTCTACCTTAGTTCGTCATAATTGTTATATGTTTAAGTTCTCTTAATTACATTGATTTTATATTTATCATAGTATTTATTAGTTTATTATATTAGCATATATACGTATTTTATTATTATAAGACACTTAATTTAACGATACTACATTCTATTTCAAATATCTGTTATTTATTTATTCTGCACACATACCACAGTGTTGTCTTTTTTAACCCAAAGTTTGACTGGTAGAGAATGCCTTGTGGCATTAAGTCAGCCTATATACCACCACTGTACATGAAGTTTAAATAAATAAATTACTTTGTGTAACTTATTTCATCACCACTGCTCTCAAAACGGTAAAGGAAAACATCGTGAGGAAACTGGCATGTCCTAGAACCAAAAATTCGAAGACATGTGACATTCACCAACTCGCACTGGGCCCGCTAGGAGGCCTGAGTCCCAACAGTGGGAACATTAAAAGGCTGATTATTTTTATGATTATATGCTAAAAGTTACTATGGCATGAAGTTCCAAATCTTAGTCCGTTCAGAGATATTCAAATGCTTCTTTTTGACAAATATTATAACTAGCTTCTGCCCGCGGCTTCACACGCAGGAAAGTAGGTTTCTCCTTACAAACATTGAACCCCGTTTCCTCCACTTTAGGGGTGAATATTGGAAAATCCTCTCTTAGTGCTCGCCTACGTTATGAAAGAACAGCTCGTATAAAATTTAACGCATCTAGTCCCTGTAATTTTAAAATTATGAAAAGAAAAATGTAATTGTGTGTGTGTATGACAAAGGCGAGCACTAAGGGAGGGTTTTACAAAATTCGCCCTCTAAGAGAATGAAACGGGGGTTCAAAGTTTGTATGGAAAAACCTACATTCACGCGGACGAAGTCGCGGGCAGAAGCTAGTAGATAATATTATAAATAAATGGCTTGTTATATACATCGTCGCTTTTCTTCAGAAGATATAGTAGTCGAGAACGAGGCTATCAATAGTTAAAAAAAAACTGCAGTGATTGCCTGATGCTGATTTTCAACTTACCCTTACTTTGAGTGTACTGAAGATTATTGTTAGATAGTGGATTATTAAAATGTGTAATGTTTTGTTCAGCTTCTTGCGTCAGCGGAGGAGAGCGTTCGTGATGACCTGCCTCTGGAGGAAGAGTCGCCCCTAGAGCCTACGAATGACATGTGAGTTACATTTGTTTACAACCTCTAGCCTCTTTTGTTTGGGCCCTCGTATCTTCAATAATCTTATTTATTAATTATATCCTTTATTGTACACCAATATAAACATAAAAGGAAACTAAACTAAAACACATATGTACATACAATGGGCGGCCTTATCGCATTCCACGATCTCTTACAGGCAATCTGGAATTGACAGTAATTGCCTGGACAAGAAATGGGGCTGTCATTGGTGTGACAGAACCAGCATTAAACGTAATATGTTATAATAGATACACAGATATATACATATGCTATATAATAGATACATATATAATCTTCCACCTTTTTAAAAAAATATGTGCTATATTAATATCGTTAATCGTCTACAGCGGATATATCCGACAAACTCTCGCGTTCATTCCTCCAGGGTCGCACATGCATGACCAAATACTCCATCTCGTCAGCTCTTCTGTCACCTATGGGGATTGAAGTGCTAGTGAAAAAAAAAGCAACAAACGCAACAAAAAAATAATTAGCGGGATTAGTACAGCCGTTCACGTGTGATGACTTGACCAAGGGAAATAGGGATTCATTTTTATATCATCATCATCATCTTCCTGCCCTTGTCCCGTGTTATTTGGGGTCGGCGCAACACGTTTTTTTCTTTCACTCTGCCCTGTCACTCGTCATGCTATCAATAACTTCCTTTTCTTTCATATCACTCTTCACACAATCCATCCATCTTTTCTTGGGTCTCTATCTCCCTCTCCATCCATCAACATGTAAACTCAACTCTTTTAGTAACATTTTTTTATATATTATATAGATTATTTTTTATCTTTCTCAGACTGTCGGGCAGTGAAATGCTTGACTTTGAAGACGCCGCGGTCACTGCCGAGGAAGAGGCCGCTTTACTCCACTATGTTTGTGGAATAGGTATGTAACCACCACATTTTTTTAGGGATTGGAAATATAGACCAGTACTTGTAGCGAAGCTATGCACACCAGAAGGAGGGAATATTCTCTAGACCCAGCCGCCCCGGACGTCGGGAGTCGCAGAGCACGGGGTTGCGGACGGAGTGCAATGTGTAGCTCTCCCTTTAGTAAGAACGAAGCTCGGGGCGCTGCGTTCCACACGCACCTCAAGGTGCTGTCAGCAAAATTGACGGGGACCGATAGGAACGATGTCTGTTTGGGTTGCGGTAATGGTCGAAAGACTTACCGCGGCCCTGAAACACTTAGCCTAGCGCAAGTGTTTCTTCAGTTGCCTTTGTGTATCAGGGCCCCGCTGACTCCCATCTAGACCATGCTAGACTCGCAGTAAAATTTAAAGCAAAAACAACTTTTTTAAAACAAGCTTTTAATTAAATTAAAATAAAACCGTCACTTAATTTTAGAATTATTCTCATTTTAAATCCTTTCATTTGATACCCATATTGTAGGATAGCATAAAAAATCACCAGTCCGCCATATTGGGTTTTCCGCCATGTTGAATTTAAAATGACGCCACATAGCTAACTATGCATTGTCATCCAAACTAAACGTGTATACAAAATTTCAGCTCAATCGGTTGAAGATATCTGCTTAAAAATTGAGTTGCAAGATTCCACCTGAACAAATATAGTAGTAATATAATATCTGTTTGTACAGAAGCTGAACGTGCAAACGATTCGTGCGCGCTGTTCACTCCGGTGCAGGAGTGGCTGCTTGGTGTCTTCCATTCGTGGTGCGAGATCTCGGCGCTCATGTTCACTCTGCGGGGGACCAACATGTGAGTATGCAGATGAGTACAAGAGCTGAATCGAAAAAAATCCATCCCACCCTCACCTTCGGAGCAAACGGGGTCAATAACGAAACGTCAAAAGTTCACACTCGGGGCCTGCCAGCATGCAATAGAACGTAGTTTTCTCGGGGTCATACGAACAGACCGCATAAGGAACAGTATATTTCGTCCCTAAATACAAGTCGCAGACGTAGGCAATTCAACCGCCAAACTAAAATGGAACTAGGCAGGCCACATCTGCCGCTTTTCGCATCGAAATTGGGCGAAAGCAATCATTGACTGGACCCTGAACAGCAGGAGCCGGCAACGCGGTAGGCCCAGAAGGAAATAGCGTGACGATTTGGACTCCTACCTAAAGGATTGACCAGAAATTGCAAAGGACAGAGAAGAATGGAAGGGAAGCCTTTGCAGTGGGACACAACTAGGGAATCCAATCCTGCAAGTGCGGGATCCCGCAACTTTTTTGTGGGACAAGAAATGCGGGATCCCGCACGCTTGCAGGATTGTATTTTTACCCTTATTATTGCTAATGTTGTGTTGTATCTTCGACAGGAGCGTAGAGATGGTGACAGAGGAGTGGGTGTACCGTGCGCGTTTCGGGTGCCACTGTCGCCTGTGCCTGTGTCTCGCTAACAACCCCGACGCGCTGTTCGCGTTCATTCGCGACGTTGTCTGGGCGTTGGCTCACTGTGAGTACTACACTATCGTCTATTCGCTTTAAGAAAATAGTGACTCATCAGTGCTGCTGCAAAGCAAAAGCGTATTCACACAGGGGTAATTTTTTTTATTTCACAGTGTTTTCAAATATAATCATTAGTCATTATTATATTGTAATATAATAATGACTTTGCATGTGTTGGTTTCGACTGTTAGTGCAGAGAGTACCTGTCATAAAATAAATAAATAAATTAGGGAATTACTTGAAAATGTAATAAAGCCGACGCGCTGTTCGCTTTCGCGCGTTACGCGACGTTGTCTCATTGTGAGTACACTATCGTCTATTCGCGTCAAGAAAATAGTGACTCATCAATGTAACTGCAAAGGCTTTAACGTCAAAGACCACATCAGACTTCTCCTTTTTATAAGCAGCTTTGAAGCTTTATAACTTCGTTGTAGGTACTTAAATAATTCTTTCATTTGTGTTTACTAAAGCTAGACAAAAACATTGCATACATATTCTCTATTTATGTGAATTCTTGTCCAGGTGGCAGTACGGTGGGCATAGCGGCACGCGTGGTGCGGGCGCTGCGGCCGCGCGGCCACTACGACCCCGACCACTGGGACCTCGCCGTACTGCGCCGAGCTATAGCGGCACCGCAAGGTAATACATACTGTAGCGGACGGCGACCATGCGTCCATAAATCCCGAATTTACACACCACTAATATTTTTAATTAGTACAAATATTCAAAGGGCTTATTAGAAAAGGTCTTGTTATTATCTAAGTAAAGTCTCAATAATGAATTCACAAATAGCAAAGTTATTAGCGTTTGTTTATATCCCAAAATGCCACTCAATTTATGGATATATTGTACAAGCTATTGATTATGAATGAATGAATGGCGATTAAAATAGAAAACGTCCGATCAGTATGCCCGCGCCTTAGGGATGTCAGCATGCGTGCCAGGGCTGTAGGATGGCATGATATGGGGTATCAAATTAAAGTGCTTTCCATGATATGGGGTATCAAACTAAAAGTTTTGTGCTGAGAATTCGGATGAATATGAAAAAATCAATTTTTACTAACAGTTGTCGTTTTTCGCAGGCGCAGCAATAATACACGAACAACTCTGCAAGCTAGCCACACAGAGCGACACGACGCGACAGATAGTCAATGACGTATGTCTGTGTCGACAGTTCGACAAGCCGCTGGAGAAAGAGTACGTATTGTTATAGCCCATTCACGTTAGGAAAATAGTGACGCTAGCCGCCCAGAGCGACACGACGCGACAGATAGTCAATGACGTAGATATGTCTGTGTCGACAGTTTGACAAGCCGCTGGAGAAAGAGTACTTATAGCCCATTCTTGTTAAGAAAATAGTGACGTCATCAGTGCTACTGCGAAGTTTATAATAGAATCCTGTTCAGCGAGTTCCATAACATTCCTAAGTCCCACATGATTTTTTCTTCATGAACCACAGTCATGATCACATTTCTTCCATTTGTTTCGAGACTATTGTTAACAGCTTTTCTATATCTGTAAGTATTAAATGTTGAGTTGAGGTATTCATTTTTATTTCAACTGATCCATGTAAACACCAGTTTTTAATCTAAATGATCTGATTGGTCTAGGAGCGTGGCTAAGCTGCGTGACAATGACGACGTCATTATTTTCTTACCGCGAATAGGCTATATTGAGTTTTTATTAAATTAACTCTTTGAAACGTAATCGGACGCTAGAACACTAACGACGAGTTTAAGCGACAAATAGATATTACAGTATAGCATGTATTACAACAAAATAAAAAAAAAGCTAAAAATATACTAGCTTTTACCAGCAGCTTCGCCCGCGTGAAAATAGAAAATTACGCCTATTTACTAAGTGATAAAGTAGCTTTCTACTGGTGAAAGAATTTTGAAAATCAGTCTAGTTGTTTTTTGAGTTAAATCGTAACATACAAACAAAAAATCAAATCTTTTCTCTTTATAATATTACCAAAGATGAACTTTAGGCTAATATGCTCCACCTATTCCGATTTCTGGTCTTTAATATCCCGATATTTTAGTAAGAAGTTCAAATGTTTTCTTTGTGTTTTCAACAGGCATGCTGCGGAGAGGTTTTGCAAAATATTGGAGAACTTCAAAGCGGCGTCTACTATCACGTTTAAGGTAAGTTCACAAGTGTTTCAGGAGGTTAAACAAACATAAAACAAAACAACAACAACGGATTGGTGAATGTCACATGTCTTCGAATGTTTGGTTCTAGGACATGCCGGTTTCATCACGATGTTTTCCTTCATCGTTTTGAGAGCAGTAGTGATGAAATAAATTAAACAAAGTAATGTTCCTGGCTGGGTTTAAACCCGTGACCTACTAACTCGTAAAACAAAAAAAAAACAAACAAATAATGACATTTAATTAGGTATATTTGGCAAACGGAATAAGATTTTTCATACATACGAAATTACCCCTTTACATTGTCATCCAACTTAAGGGCCAACACTGTGTTAAGCGGGCGTCCGCGCGGGCACCTGTTGCTTGATGTAGCGCGTGTGTCGTGTGAAACCGGATTATTACCTGCATAGTGTTGTTAGATCAACTTTACCGGTGTGCATGTAGTCGTGTCGATGGAGAACTTTACTGTATTATTATGAAGCAGTACGGGCGTGGGGCACGGCTCCACGCGACGGGTCACTTTTGTATGGGACCGCGTGGGCGCCTGCTTAATGCAGCGTCAGCCCTCAAGGTTGATCTTCCTAAAACTCCTTCATAGTGCTCGCCTACGTTATAATAGGAAGCCTTAAGCAAAAATTCACGTTCCTATTTACAATAGTTTCGGCTGGCTGTGCGTTGATATGTGCAGTCACTCAGTTTTTCCTATCATATATATATATGAATAATTGTGTGCAGGTGGAGATGATACCAGTAACGGTGGGTTGTGTGGGCGACGCGTCGCGCTGGAGCTGGGTGGGCGCGGCGCGCGCGCGGCTGCAGCGCTACCTGCGCCCGCACCAGCGCGCCTCCACGCGCGCGCGCCTGGCCGACATGGCCGCGCGCAGCACGCCGCACGACTGTGAGTACTAATGATACCAGTAACGGTGGGTTGTGTGGGCGACGCGTCGCGCTGGAGCTGGGTGGGCGCGGCGCGCGCGCGGCTGCAGCGCTACCTGCGCCCGCACCAGCGCGCCTCCACGCGCGCGCGCCTGGCCGACATGGCCGCGCGCAGCACGCCGCACGACTGTGAGTACTAATGATACCAGTAACGGTGGGTTGTGTGGGCGACGCGTCGCGCTGGAGCTGGGTGGGCGCGGCGCGCGCGCGGCTGCAGCGCTACCTGCGCCCGCACCAGCGCGCCTCCACGCGCGCGCGCCTGGCCGACATGGCCGCGCGCAGCACGCCGCACGACTGTGAGTACTAATGATACCAGTAACGGTGGGTTGTGTGGGCGACGCGTCGCGCTGGAGCTGGGTGGGCGCGGCGCGCGCGCGGCTGCAGCGCTACCTGCGCCCGCACCAGCGCGCCTCCACGCGCGCGCGCCTGGCCGACATGGCCGCGCGCAGCACGCCGCACGACTGTGAGTACTAATGATACCAGTAACGGTGGGTTGTGTGGGCGACGCGTCGCGCTGGAGCTGGGTGGGCGCGGCGCGCGCGCGGCTGCAGCGCTACCTGCGCCCGCACCAGCGCGCCTCCACGCGCGCGCGCCTGGCCGACATGGCCGCGCGCAGCACGCCGCACGACTGTGAGTACTAATGATACCAGTAACGGTGGGTTGTGTGGGCGACGCGTCGCGCTGGAGCTGGGTGGGCGCGGCGCGCGCGCGGCTGCAGCGCTACCTGCGCCCGCACCAGCGCGCCTCCACGCGCGCGCGCCTGGCCGACATGGCCGCGCGCAGCACGCCGCACGACTGTGAGTACTAATGATACCAGTAACGGTGGGTTGTGTGGGCGACGCGTCGCGCTGGAGCTGGGTGGGCGCGGCGCGCGCGCGGCTGCAGCGCTACCTGCGCCCGCACCAGCGCGCCTCCACGCGCGCGCGCCTGGCCGACATGGCCGCGCGCAGCACGCCGCACGACTGTGAGTACTAATGATACCAGTAACGGTGGGTTGTGTGGGCGACGCGTCGCGCTGGAGCTGGGTGGGCGCGGCGCGCGCGCGGCTGCAGCGCTACCTGCGCCCGCACCAGCGCGCCTCCACGCGCGCGCGCCTGGCCGACATGGCCGCGCGCAGCACGCCGCACGACTGTGAGTACTAATGATACCAGTAACGGTGGGTTGTGTGGGCGACGCGTCGCGCTGGAGCTGGGTGGGCGCGGCGCGCGCGCGGCTGCAGCGCTACCTGCGCCCGCACCAGCGCGCCTCCACGCGCGCGCGCCTGGCCGACATGGCCGCGCGCAGCACGCCGCACGACTGTGAGTACTAATGATACCAGTAACGGTGGGTTGTGTGGGCGACGCGTCGCGCTGGAGCTGGGTGGGCGCGGCGCGCGCGCGGCTGCAGCGCTACCTGCGCCCGCACCAGCGCGCCTCCACGCGCGCGCGCCTGGCCGACATGGCCGCGCGCAGCACGCCGCACGACTGTGAGTACTAATGATACCAGTAACGGTGGGTTGTGTGGGCGACGCGTCGCGCTGGAGCTGGGTGGGCGCGGCGCGCGCGCGGCTGCAGCGCTACCTGCGCCCGCACCAGCGCGCCTCCACGCGCGCGCGCCTGGCCGACATGGCCGCGCGCAGCACGCCGCACGACTGTGAGTACTAATGATACCAGTAACGGTGGGTTGTGTGGGCGACGCGTCGCGCTGGAGCTGGGTGGGCGCGGCGCGCGCGCGGCTGCAGCGCTACCTGCGCCCGCACCAGCGCGCCTCCACGCGCGCGCGCCTGGCCGACATGGCCGCGCGCAGCACGCCGCACGACTGTGAGTACTAATGATACCAGTAACGGTGGGTTGTGTGGGCGACGCGTCGCGCTGGAGCTGGGTGGGTTAAGCTTCAAGTCTATTGAACCAAGAAATAAGGATCTTCCATATAATCTTTAAAACTTGCTAAATTGTTCCATTGGGGGTAGTTCTGAAGAAAAAAAAATTATGACCACCTTTATTATTTATTTAGATTACTATTTGTGCTAAGTTTCAAGTATATCGACACGCGGAATTTGATTTTGCATACAAATGAATTTCCAATTTTTCACAACACACATACAACACAATACACATAATTATAACACTCCTGCGTTTATTCATCCAGGGTCGCACATCCACAACCAAATACTCCATCTCGTCAGCTCTTCTTTCACCTATGGGGATTGAAGACCTAAACGAGATGGAATACCCAGTCGCAAATACTCAATACTGGCGAATAGGACACGAAAACACTCATCATCATCATCGTATCAGATCATCTATCGGGCAGTTGCCCATCAGACATAACACCCGTCTGGTCGGAGGATCCTCCCTTTTCAATCCAAACTGGTGACCCTCGACAAAGAACGTCAGCGCAGTCTTCGTGTAGCCACTACTTCGTGACGTCATCAACACTTCCTCAAGCTTTCGAGCAGCGAGCCATACAGCCAGCACCCACTGCTATAAAGGGTATTTTGACCACCAGCATGACACCCGTCTGGTCGGAGGATCCTCCCTTTTAAATAGAGGTATGCGGGTCTTTACTCTCTGTTCCGCATACCTCCTAAACCTGTTAGTGCTCGCCTACGTCTTTATAGGAAACCTTGTGCAAAATTTCACGTTCTAAGTCCCAGTAGTTTCGGCTGTGCGTGTTGATATGTCAGTCAGTCAGTTTCCCCTTTTTAAATATATATAGAAAACTAGCAAACACGGCGAACTCCGTTTCGCCACCAGATGGCTTCGTCTTATGTAACATTTCGTTTGGTGATTAAAAGAAGAAGAAAAAATTTTTTTTTGCTATAAACCTCACGGAGCCCGAGACCTTTCCAACGAATGCAAAACCGTGGAAATCGGTTCGTGCGTTCTGGAGTTATAGCGTCAGGAAGAAAAACCCGACTTATTATATATATAGAAAATAACGGTATTTTTTGTATTGTTTTGTTAGTGAGCGCGTGGTCGGGGTACAAACATCGGTGCGACTGCCTCACGCCGAGGACGCTGTGTGCTCAGCAGAGGAAGCAGTTACTTAGGTGAGTCTCCAGAACTCTGCGTCAAAACTGTAAACAATGCTTGGGATGAATGGTCCAGGGTACCTCGCCGTGGGCACGCCATAATCATTCATTTGACTGTTAGATTATAAAACCTAGCATAGAGAAGTAGCACTTATTTTTTGTGACTAGGGAAATTATCAGCCTTCTACTCTAGGGTGTCGTGAGGTTACTGGCCAAAACCCACCTATGTTACTTCTGGGCACGCCATAATTATGGCGGTAAGTCCCATCTGTGAGGAGTGGCTGGAAAGACGTCACGGTGTCATCACCTTCCGCATGACGCAAGTCCTCACTGGATATGGGAAGTTTGGCAGGTTATTGCAACTTGTTCCTGCGGAAGAACTACTTGGGTCATAGGTTGGCTTTCAAAAAGGAAACTCGTGGTCCTTGAACGCAAGGCAAAGAAATAACAAAGGTTTGGTTTTATTCAGTAAAAGTCTGACACACCCTCTCGCTCCTTCCTAGTGCGAGAAAAGTCATTGGCTAATTTCCCGCCTTAAAAAAGGGTACCCCACAAAAAAAATTTTTTTTGTTTTTGCATTTTGCAGGTCAGTGTCAGATAATATGTTCATCAAAATATGATATACGAACGTAATACATATTTATTTACGGAATTATAATCATATAAATCATGTCTCAGTTCTTCTAATCCTATTGAATGTGGATTTCATAAAAAAAATAATTCAATTAGCATTAGCTTAGATAAGAGCTGAAATGTACCGCTTTCATAAAAACTTGACTTTTTTCTTTGTAAGTTAGACGAGTTACAATGATGGTACTATGCGTTCCAAATAAGAATAGGAAAGCCAATAACCTCGAACTGTCAAATGTTGATTGAAAAGTACAGTTTGCAAAAAAAAAAACTTATTTGTGTATTAATAACGGTTTTTTTTTGCTTTGTACTACTGAGTCTTAGTTAAATCTAGATGAAGTAAAAACGTTATTGTTTAATCTAAATAAAAAAAAAAAATATTTTCTTTTTTTCATTGTTAGGAACAATTCGCCTATTTCTTCCATTTACCAAATAATCAGACACTTCACACAGTGACGCAGAGATGAGCAAAATTGAAGAACTGGATTCTGATAAAACTTTTTTCGTTCATGATTCGTAAATAAATATTATTTAAAAATTTGACAGCTATGATGTCACAACATGGCGCAAAATCGATCCTATTCTTATTTGGAAAGCATTGTATTGAAACCATTATTGTAACTCGAGTATAGTTGTGTAACCAGCGTCAGGCAACAGCTGCTACGTAGTGGACTGGGATTATGCTGAACTGGACCTATTTTGCACAGCCGTGAGACACACAATGTTGATTAAGTTTAAGTATTTAAGTTTCTATGATTGTTATTTCATTGTGTGTACCTGTGTGCCAAATAAACCGGTTTTCTTTCTTTCTTTTAAACACATAAAAGGCTAGAGTGAATAGGCTCTTAATAAACTAGTGCACCTCACCATCAACGATTGCATCACTGATTACCATCAGATGGGATCGCAATCAACCACTGGTTTATATCAATAAAAAAAAAATGCCGTTACAGCAAATATAATTTGTGTTAGCTTACTATCTGCTATTAAGCTGCAAATTGGAAAAAAAAAACGTACGAAAGGTTTTTTTTAAATAATAGAAAAATTCAACAGCTCAATTGGCCGATTCTTCTTCTTAGCGTATCGATGGCGAAACTAGTTAAATTCCTTGCTTAGCCCAGTATTCGGCCACGGCAGTGCCGTGAAGAAGAAGAAGATTGGCCGATTATGCTCAACAGTCGAGAATTGACCGGAATATTTTTAACAGCATAGAAATTGTGTGCTTCGTTGCAGCGGACTATGGGGCCGGCCGATGTTTAGTAGCGGCCACCTGCGCGCAGCTATGTAAGTTAATTAATAATAATTTAAATTTTATTTCAGACGAAAGTCCATAGTATTAGTAGTCATAATTTTCTTAATGTCTAATGTTGGTATAGGAGTTTTTGGTGAGATTTCTTCGAGTGGAGTTCAGTGTCTGTTTTAATTATTCGCAAATTGATTCCTAGTGGATATTGTGATGTAAAATGTGTGTAGTTTTATATCTTAAGTGTCTGCGACACTGGACAATGTGTGGAATCATTGAAGCAGGCGCGATCTCGGTAAAATGGAGCTGAGAATTATATTGTAGTGTTGACTACCACAGCGAAGCTTACCGAGAAGACTGACCCGATACATTTGCTGCCATATACTGCAAAAACATTAGAATGTGTTACATTCGTTTTCTAATAAATTTCAAAGTAACTTAAAGTGACTAAAAACGTAATACTTTCTAAATTTGGCACTGGTTAAATGCACAAACCGTGCCAAGCCAAAATTAACAAAAGAATAGTGTAAGGTACATAATTATAAATAAAATTATTAAATTATAATTGAATTGAATTATGTGGAATTAAATTGAAATATATTGAACTAGCTTCTGCCAGCGGCTTCGCCCGCATTAAAGTAGATTTCTCCATACAAACTTTGGACCTCCGTTTTATCCCCTTAGGAGGTGAATTTTGGAAAATCCTCTCTTAGTGCTCGTCTATGTCATAAAAGGAAGACGTGCGCAAAATTTCACGTTCTTAAGTCCTGTAGTTTTACTTGTGCGTTGACATGTCAGTCAGTCAGTTTCTCCTTTTATGTATGTCGTGGCCAGAACATAGAAATTGATCACTTCATGATATGGCAAAGTAAAACTGGCCAGATCGTTTTAAACGTTAAAGTTTTTTTATTTTCATAGAAATCCTACATCAATGATATGGCCAAATGAGGATTGACATATCATCAAATGTTAACGTTTAAACGATGTGGCTAGTTTTAGTTGGCAACGACCTATAGAATAATATAATTTGACGTCTGCGGGCAATAAGTCGGTAATCGCAAAAATGAGTTTTTCGATTAACAACTTTATTACCCGGACAATAAGTCGGTAATCGAAAAACTATTTATTTTTTTACGCCAGGCGTATATTGTCGAAATTTTTTTGTCTAGGCTTTGTGTTTGGACTATACAGCATGTTTGTTACAGCATCTCTTTCTTCGGCATGATGGAAGCTGTTAATGAAATCAACGGTGCCAAGCCCGAGACGAGTGCGGATGGCGACAAGGTAACTTATTTTTAAAATATTTAATGGTGAAATTGCCAGAGTTTGTGTTTCCTCTTATCTCGGGAAAACGAGGCAAACGATGCGCAAGGGCACTACCTACCTTTTCTCGAAATGTTTCGTCGTTTTTTTGAACCCTCATAGAGTTGGTTTCCGATGTACCAGATAGTTCATATTCTCAGGATATGATGTCAATAATAGACTAATTAAACATACAAAGTCTCAATTGAATAGCTCTAATACTTTAGACTTTATTGATATCTATAATACACCGATTTCGTCACTGACACACTGATGATCATCAAAATGTTTGGCTACTTCCTGAAGTGCTAGAAAGCTGAAATTTGGTATCTAATCTAAGTTTAGTATACAACCAACAAAACAATTCATAAACTTTTGCCCCCCATCCCCTAAAATCGAGGGGTGAAAGTGGGATATAGATAATAATATAATAGTAATATTCCACAACTATCACACAACGCCGTCTAGTCCCAAGCTAAGCAGAGGTTGTGTTATGAGAAGACTAGACAACTGATATACATACTTATATATTTCTAAATACATACATATTATAGATAAATTACACCCAGACACAGAACAAATGATTGTGCTCATCACGAAAACATTTGTCCTGGGTGGGAATCGAACCCACGACCTCCGGCATAGCAGTCAGGGCCACTAACCTCTAGACCAACAGGCCAGTCAATAGAAAAATAGTACAATATACAAATCTACGTCACAATTTACGGCCAAGGTTGCCGACATAACCCGAAAAATCGCTAAACTTAAATTGCAGTGGGCAGGGCACATTGCTCGTAGAAAAAATGGTCGATGGGGACGAAAGGTTCTGGAGTAGCGACCACGTGCCGGAAGATGCACCTGGTGAGGGTCGAGGAAATGCGATGGATGCGAGACACGCAGGACCGGTCATTGTGGCGGCACTTGAGGAGGCTTATGTCCAACAGTGGAAATGACGATGGCCTCATCTATATATACAAAGCAAATGTTTAGGCTTTGTTCGGACTATTTAGTAGATGGTTTATGTGAAGTTTGCACAAAATCGATCGAGCGGTTCTTCATTTATCACATTATTGGGCGGCACGAAGGTCGCCGAGTCAGCTAGTTAATAATATATACTTATGTTCCCGCAGCCTCCAAACGAAATAGAAACAGAAACGACGAGCAGAGAGTTGCAGCAAGGAGATGGAACGGGCGCCAAGTAAGTTTTTACACCATCTGCTCGATACTGCCATTTTATATGTCATACAATCATCACCTGAAGTAAGTCATTCTGTCCCTAGAGAAATGTTTTAATGAGGATCAATCAAATAATAGCATATCTAATTTTTACCGGTATATCGTATGTGTAGTAATTTACTGAGCATTTAATTTTTTTAAATATTGAAATCCGTCAAGAAATGGTAGATTTATTAGTTTTTCTGAACGGCTACTTGGAAACGCGCGCTCTCGCTGGACTGTTTACGATGACGTCATCTGTCATGATCCGAGCGACGAACGGCTTGATCGTATTCATTCGCCGTTGGAGACCGATTGTGACAGATGACGTCACAGCGAGTCGCTTCATTCTCGGGCGCGTTTCTAGAACTAATACACTAAAATTGCTGTATCTTTGTCATTTTTGGTCCGATTTAAATAATTTCTTCACAGTATTTAATGGTTTTTTTTTTGATGCTATAAGTCTGCGTACTCCACAAAAATCATGACTGGTCCTCATTGTCGAAAACCATCTTCGCATTACATTACCTTTCGAATGAAACCGGTTTAGGACACATCGGCTGGATTATTATTATTTATATATCTTTATTCCAAAAAGGTAAGTAACTTATAAGATAAGCCCCACAAAACCGTTGCAATGGTTTGACTGTGGGGTCGGTGAGTCTCTAGACATACTTGAATGTACTTAAAACATTTCTAAATAATATAATTTTAATTTGCGTCTAAATCTATTTGATGGTTTCAAAATCTGTAAGGGACATAGGTAGGACATTTATTTATTCTCTCTCAGGCATCTCCCAAAAACCACCAAAGTTTTTAAACATACTTCAAACCAATCAATTGTAATATTACGTTTGCAGACCACCGGAGGAGACGGCTGATAGTGTTGAGAGCATAGGTAGCGGAGACAGTGCTGACAGTGCGGAAAGCGCGGAGACTGCTGATAGTGGTATGTATTTTTAGGGTTCCGTACCTCAAAAGGAAAAAAGTTAGTGATAGCATGACGAGTGACAGGGCAGAGTGGAAGAAAAAAACGTGTTGCGCCGACCCCAAATAACACGGGACAAGGGCAGGAAGATGATGATGATGAACTCAAAAGGAAAAAACGAAACCCTTATAGGATCACTTTGTTATCCGTCTGTCTGTCTGTCAAGACCCTTTATCTCGGAAACGCGTGAAGGTATCGAGTTGAAGTTTAAGCTATATACTCAAGTTCGCGGTCCCTTGAAGCTGTGAAAAAATCAAACTTTTGAGTTTACCAACAAAAAACATATGGCCGTATATGTTGCAAAACAACGTATATTTCGACACTCTCAAGGGAATCGAAATTCATAGAGTACTTCCCATTTTAATTTTGCATAAAGCAAGGTTTTACAGCACAGGTATAGGAATAAATCTGAAAACTGTAAATTTGTTGTTGTTACAACAACAACATAAAAAAAAAATACGATTCGGAAAAATCTTCGAGGCTCCATTCGGGAATTGAACTGTTTACCGGTTAATGAAAGGTTTGGTTTAATTTGAGCGTCGTGTTTGTGCAGGAGAGAGCGGTTCTTGTGCGGAGGGGGCGGAGGGCCAGCCCGCGCCCGCGCCCGACAAGGACAGCGACTCCAACACTACCTGCGATCTAGACGACTGTAAGTACTATGTATTTTCTCTTTTTTTCATTCCACGGATTGTGCATATAGCCAGAGTATCAAGTTTAGAAAGTATTTATAATAATAATAATAATTCCCTCTGCTCAACTTACAAGTATTTGGGTATGTCGGAAACTTACCCCTTGCGATAAGTTCTTTTTTAATTGTTTTTTCTTTATTGTTTTAGTATCAGACTCGGACGCAAACTCAGGCACCGGGTCCCTAGGTCTTTCCACTTCATCATCGTTAGACTCGGCATCAGAACTGCTCCTAGCTGCGGCTGCCGCCGTGGAGTCCGGGGGCTCTGAGGGTGAGGCGGCCCCGGGCGAGCTGTGCCGCACCGTGCGCCACCTCATGCGATCCATAGCGTCTATAGAGAGGCTGATGGACCGCGTACTCAAGCACTGCGACGAGTGGCCCGCACCGCCAACTAGGAACGATCATGAAGCGAGGTAGCTATCCCCTCCGTACAGCTTTTCCAAAGATAGTCAGTAATGCATTGGCCTGCATGACCATCACGGTGAGGGTCGACAGCCGAGGACAATAATTACAATACACGTATCATACACATGGTCCCCATAGCGTTTATAGAGAGGCTGATGGACCGCGTGCTCAAGCACTGTGATGAGTGGCTCGCACCGCCCACTGGAATCGATCATGAGGCCAGGTATCTGTCCCCCTTCCGTTCAGTCGGTGGCTATCGTGACCGCACGTAGGTGCGGAGTGGCGACGAACAAAGCGAAGCGGACGCGTTCAGAGTTGATTTTATATTTTCGCGCGAGCTGTTGCCAGCTTAGCAACAGTTCTTGGTGGCTTGTTTTTAAAAAAAAAATATGGCGTATCACACGCACGTAGGACAGAACCGCGTTAGAGATGTCCCTGTGTGACAAGACTGTCCATTGTACACTTGTTTTTATATATAAAATAAATAATATAGCTTGAACCCCATTCTCGATTGTTCTCGTGTGTTACTATTTTTTGTATTTTTTAATGACTATTTATTAAAAATGTAATTTATATGTATTTACTATGAATAAAGGGAATATAAGTAATATATTTGTGTTCACAGGAAACGTGTGGACATGGGACTATCCGAGGTGGACCGGAAGCTAATGGCGATGTACCGAAGGCTACCGGAAGTCCATCGCAGGCAGCTCCAGGTCTATAGGAAACAGAAGAAATTGTCCACGGTAAGTGTTGTAGTAAGCTCGTGAATAGGGCGGCGCGTAGCGTTGCGCGATGGCGAGAGGTTTTATTCGATGGTTCGAACATCTCGATGGTTCTCGATTGTGGTGATTTTGACTCGAGTCCGACTCGGTCTTTTATTACGACTGGCGCGTGACGCGTTCATACCATAAGAGTGACTGATTCGAACAATCGAAAACTAGCGGTCGATTCCGTTGACTCGAAACTATCGAACATCTCGATTATTTTGTAGTATAGAGACTCGATGGTTGACTCGATTTTAACTACTCAGATTCTTTCGATGGTTGAAACGTCTCGTAATCGCCCATCGCTAACGGCACGTGTGTTGGAATAATCCAAAACTTACAAAAACTTAAAACCAAGCGACTATAAGCTATGGGCATCCCCTGTGGGGCAACCGTTGGCTTAGGGCGTCGCTGGGGAGGACACGGACGGACTGGATTTAACAAAAATTATTATTATTTAGAGAATTTAAGACTACACTATTGCGGGCTGGCTAGAGTAAGGGCCGGGGTGGGCATTGACGGGAGTGTCGCGGCGTGCCGTGGTGGCGAAGACAAGTCTGTGTTTTCGAAGGGTGCTAGTTTCCTTATGGCTCTTTTGGAGCAGAGTCATAGCGTCATTAGGAATGACTAAGGGCTATATTTCACCGGGACACCATGACGGCGCGACTAGTCGCCGATACTAACAAAATGTATACAGCTCCATAGAGAATTACTCGCCTGGTGTCCGTGTGGTTGCGCAACCAATTTGGCGGCGCGACCAACTTGGGACGCGTGCACTTATGGTCCATTTTGATACTGTCTCAGTGTGGTGTAGCGACTCTGGTGTCTGTATGATGTCTAGTTTGGTAGTTTACGGACACCATGGCGGCGCAACTGGTCACGCCGCTATGGTGTCCCGGTGAAATATAGCCCTAAGAATTCTTGGGGTCTTGATGACTTTTTCTATAGACGAACTCACTGCAAACGTAATACCAGGCTCTGTCAAAGCGTTTATACGTCACATGGCGCTTCGTCTCGTTGTCAGACTGTTTTCCGTACATCCTTCTGGCTTCGCCGACATTTAATTACCCAAGTTTTAGTTGTGTTTCATTTGGACTGCTCGCGTGCCGCTTGCGAACGACGTGCGTGCATTTTGCGCGCAGCTCGTTCGTACGAAGTCCACTCAGTCCAGTCTGCGCAACGCGCGCTTCGTGCGAACATTATATGCACGCTCGCAATTCGCATGCGGCTGCAGCATTCGCCAAATCTCGACGCAACTTAGCACTTGTTGTTGTATCCACCTCCTATTTTGAAAAACCAAATTTGAAAACTACGCTTCCGAATTCAATTCAGTTCCCTGTACTAAATATGTACAAAAAAGGTTATTTTGAACCCACTGCTGATGAACATACGGTGTAGGAAGGTAGGTTCGTAAGACATAGCGCTCGAAATGTTAGCTTCTGCTAACATTACGCTATTATTATTATTTCTTACGAACTTAAGCGGAATCTTAATATTAAAAGACTCTTCATAAAATTGTCATTCAATACGAAGAAATAAGAGGATTGTATTGATGATAATTACTGATTATAATTTCGAAAATAAATACGTGGTACGCACGCCAATCCCATTTCAATCAACATACAACATAACACTGACCTCCAAAATTCAAAAAAACTTAAGAATATTTGAATTTCGCGGACTACCCTGGCGCATTCATTCACCTTAATTGGGTACTTGTTTATGTTCTTGCCTGGTTCTCCAGGACTTAACTAAGTAACTGCACGCTCTCGGGCACACCCTGGCTTAGAGCGTCGCGGGGGGAGGATGGAAAGGGACAGGTGGGATCGACTGTTGATCATTTAGGGCGACTTTAACATTTATAATTATGTAGTATTGACTGTATCATCTTTGTAGGTATATGTATTTTCTATTGGAAGTGAAGTTTTCGATTTGGTGCCGGCAGGTATGCATGCAGCTGGTAGGTGGGCGCGCGCCGGCTCCCCCGCCGCCGGGCTCGCCGCCCCCCGCCGCGCCGCACCAGCCCTGCCGCGCGCTCTGCCCAGAGTACCACTTGCAACGGTTCAAGGAGGTAGGCACACTTCCTTCTCGGTGCCTACAGGTGTGCATGCAGCTGGTGGGCGGCCCCCCATTCCACACGTCCTACCAGCCATGCCTAAAGGTGGCCCCTTCCGAACCAGCCATTTTGGCAATATTTTTAGTTTGGAGCACATCGTTTGGATGGTTTCAAAGTCTATAACGGACACAGGTAAAAACATTTTACAGATATACTGTCTGTTGTCTGTCTGTTACTGTCTTCTGATGCGAGTTCGTTACTCCAGAACCTTTCGGCCCCATCGACCGGTAGACGCAGCGTTGAAAGATCTCCCATAAAGTGGACTGATAACCTGGTAAGGGGAATCCCGTCCATCGCGGGAATGCGATGGACGGGAGACTCACAGGACCGGTCATTGTGGCGACGCTTGGGCGAGACCTATGTCCAGCCGTGGACGTATTTCGGTAGAAATGATGATGATAATTCATTTTGCTGTATTATTCCAGGTGAGACGCAAGGTGATGCATATGCGTGACCAGCAGCTGTACTACCATAGACTAAGGATGTGGCTCGAGGACCAGCTTAGACAAGAACGGGAAAGGTGAGCTTCTTTGAATTCAGAATTTAAGATTTTGCTAAAATAAACTTTATTTTACATGTAATAAAGTTCAAAGTCAATTGCAATTCATCGAATCTTTCTAAGACAGATTGTCACTTAGAAATCAACCTAAAACAGATAATTCTAAAGTCGATATTATGTTTGTTAATGGCGATGGAATTGACATTGTTGTCTTTTAAGGGAGAAGTCTGTCTCTCTCATTGCCAATAAATAAAGGAAAAAAAACTGTCAATTTGTTTTTATCTCTTTGAAGTTATAGCCTAGGAAGGGTTAAGCTTTTCAGCAATAGATGGCGTTATCACAAAATCAGCCAATGTTCTAGAACTATTTATGAAAATTATTGAGTTCTAATTAATTACTGCGTAAATACCAAGAATATTTACGAAAATAAACGGAAGTTAGGTCCAGTCATTTTACCATAACCAGATTTGCAATAGCGTAATGCGCAGCACGGCATATTTTCACAGAAAATGATTTTCTTTTGGTGCGTAGAGCGGATACAAACACGACTTGACTTGTAGGGGTGTCATACTAGACTGAGAGACTTATGACCACTAGGTAATAAGTATCGGATTACGATTTTGTTCGCTATGTCCTGTCTATTGGTAGTATATATTTAATGTCTTTGTTCTAACCCAAGAATTTCTCTTAACAGTCTGCCAGAGAGTAACGTAACTCTAATTGAAGACCTCCCGCGTCGCAAACGTCGAACAGCATCCCCTAAAGTGCCACGACTTACAACAGCTTCTAAACGAAAACTAAAACCGACCTCCCCCTCTCTCATTAGCAAACCACACAAAATACTACAGATGCTCAAACACAAGGCGCCTTCTCAAACGACACAGCTTCTAACCGATGACATTAAAGATGTCAAATCAGAAGCTGATCCTCCTGAAGCGTTCCCTCTAGAGCGAGAAGACAACATTAGCGATACAGAAACTATAGTAGGAGAGAAAGAGACGGTCGATATGTGTAAAGAAATGAAAGAATGTCTTGTCAAGTTCTCCAATTTTGCTCTAAACAGTGATAGTTTACCCATTGAATTCCACGTCCAAGTTGAAGGGAAATATCCTGAATCAGTAAGTCCACCTCTACAGGAAATGTCGCCGACCACTCCCGAACCTATGCCTGTGTACTCCTCTAAACCTAACCAGAGACTACTCTCGGTCAAAAAGTTCTTAAATAAAGACGATAGAGGTGATTTTAGTCAACAAATTGCTCCCGAAGTTATGAATATACCTCTAAATGCGCGGCGGACACCTCTCTTAGTCAAAGATGAGAAGGAAACAGTGACTGAAGTTGAAGAGATAGATCCTAATGTCTATAAATACGTTTCATTTGGTTTAGAAATCAAAAAGGCTATGGAGGAATGTCAGAATATTATTAATTCTTACAACAGTATTAAAGTCGGGAAGAAAGATGACGATGGACAACTCTCTCTGGAGCAAATATGTGAGGTCATGATGAATTTGGACAAGAACTCAGCGGAATTTCTCGATAAAATAGACACGGAAGATCCAATAGACATAAGCACAGCTAATACAAAACTAGCGGAACTCGTAGAAAATATGCCTCAAATATTAGCCAATATGCCTGAGATTGCGTCGAAACTATCCGAGTTTGCAAACGCATCATTCGAACTACCAGAATTTGCTTCCATAATGAACAGTCTTCCCGAAGTTAATAATGAAGCGCAATTAACTCCAGAAACGTTAAAACAAATACGAGAACTAAAACTTAATAAAACTAGGGATAATGTGAAAGTGACGAAAAACACAGCGAAACGTAAAACACAGCGTAGAATTAAGAGTAATTTTGAAAGTAATGATGTAATAAGCACAATGACTTTTGAATTAGATAATAAAGATATTTCAGAATTACTTAAAGATGAAAAGGATTTGCAAACGTTAATGAAGAATAAGAATAGAGAAGACTTCAAAGATTTACTGTTCTCGATCTCCGCTCAAGTTGTCATAAACAGAGTTTTTGAATATCTGAAGCAAAATAAAAGTCCTGTACTAGCGAAGTGTTTAGAAGAGGACAAGGAACTATTATACTCTTTACCCAAAAATAGTTTGAACTCTGAAATGTACTCCAAAGCGTCCACACTCTTCGATAACTCCGTAAAAGATGCATTAAGCATGGAAGAACTTAGGGATTTAGTTAAATCAAGGTTTAACTCTTGGAAACATTACGTAGCATCGAAATTCAAAGGGATTCCCGTCGAAATATTAGAAAATGAAATTGAAGCCATGTTAGACAAATTTTATAGCTACATTCAAGACTTAGCTGGGAAGAATTTTGTACCAGATCCAGATAGGATGGCTGCAAAATTGGACGAGCTGAAGAAACATCATGAAACGCATAGGGACTCTGATAGTGACTCCAGGGAGTCTGTCAGGCAGATTCTACTGACCACATCAGTTGGAAACACATTAGATATACTTATTATGAAATTCCCCAAATTAACTCATGAAAAGAAAGTAATGGTGAAAGGTCTAAAATTCAAATATATGAACGTTTTGCGACGGTGCTGCGAGTCGCAACCGCTAGCCAACTGGATCCTGACCGACCCGGAGACGGCAGTCAACGTCATACAGGACCTAATGGACTTTCAAATTAAAAAACCTGAAAACGTTCCAGATTTTTCGACCATGTCTAGTGATAAAAAACGTGATTATTTTATTGATAGACTAAGAGATGTTAACAAACAATATATGGAGACTTTACCTAAGAAAAACCTTTCGGGAGACGAATGGTTGGTTATGCTTTACAAATTAGAACAATATGAAGAGAAATTAAAAGAAAACTTTAATAAGGCTGCACCACAGCCTGTGAAGACGACACAGAACGCTAGCGAGGCTGAGATCTTAGCAGCCAAGGGCTTGAGTAAGATTATAGGTAAAGCGAGCATTCGCGTCGTCAAAAAGACTGACCCACCGAAGAAAAAAGATGAGAAACCTAAAGAAAAAATCGAAGATGACGATAAGAAGTGCAAAAATGATGCTTTACTAGCCAAGTGTGAAGCAATCCTCACGTCTAAAGGCGAAAAATCACTATTAGACAGTTTCTACACTATCAAATCGTATATTACTCAAGGACTACCAGTCCCTGAGACGTATAAAAAACACGTCATTTCAATATGCTCCTCAATCGACGCTAAATTACTTGACGAAGATTTAGAAGATAGTTTGAAATCTGACAAAGAAGATGACGAGAAAGAAAAACCAATTTCGCCACAAAATCACGAAGAATTAGCCAAATATTCGGCTCAAGCGTTACGGAACGCTAAGCAAACTCTCAACGCTGTCGCCTTCCAAAGGATAAGCTTGAGAAATGGACAGAGCAAGTCGGAGAGCGATGTCTGCGACACTCCGAAGACGGACTGCAAATGGACGAACGATTGTGTGTGTAATTCTTGTAAGGACAATGACAGTGTGTGTTTAGGAGACATTGTGAATAAGACGTATGACGGTGACAAGAAGGCTGATAAGAAGAAGGAGGTCAAGAAGCCGGTGGCGAAACCCAAGCCCGTCGCGAAGGCGTGCGAGAATGTCAGTCACCAGCAGCATGTCTGTAAAGGTCAGTGACCGTTTCGTTTTAAATTTTATGGTAGTCTATACCCGTTAAGGAAATAGTGACGTCATCGTTGTCGCTCAGCTTAGCCACGCACTTTAATCAATTACAGCATAGCAAATTATAAAGCCGGGTTCTCATTGAAAATGGAGGATCCTCCGACCAGACCGGTGTTATGTCTGGTGGGCAACTGCCCGGGCTGTCGTAAATGCTCAAATCGCGTGGAGAACTTTAATTGCGCGATGCAGAATTTCGTATTTTTTGTAGTTCTTATATGGTGCCATAGATGTCGCTGCAGTACCATGAAGCTGGTATGATGATGATGGGGTGAGAAAATGGTCTAAGGAACTATACTGAGCGCAACAAGATGCCCAAAATGTTTGAGTTTTTTGGAATGGCCTATGACGACAATGTTGGTAGAATCATCACAGCATTGATTTGTTGTATTCGTTTCTCATGATAATTTTATTTGTATGTATTTATATAAGATAGTGTATGTCGAATAAAAGCGAAATACCAGTCACTGATTAATCACGAAATCTCAGAAACTATGAAACCTACAAACTTAAAATTTGGCATCCTTATAGAGTGTAGACATCCGCTAATAACGGGTTTTACGAAACTCCACCCCTAAGGGGGTAAAACGGGGGTTTGAAGTTTGTATTGAGAAATCAACTTTTATGCGGTCGAAGCTGCTGGCAGAAGCTAGTATATATATATCACTAGCTTGTGCCAGCGGCTTCGCCCGCCTGAAAGAAGGTTTTCATCATACTAACTTTGGCCCCCGTTTCATTCCCTTAGGGTGAGAATTTTGAAAAATCCTCTCTTAGTGCACGCTTACGTCATAAAAGGAAGCTTTGAGCAAAATTTTACATTCCTAGTTTTAGTAGTTCAGGCTGTGCGTTGATATGTCAGTTAGTCTGTTTCTCCTTTTATATATGTAGATATAATTATGTATTTATTTTTGTTTTAATTTTCTTCTTTTTTTTGTTTATCTTTAAGTTGCACCTACCATGTTATGGTTCTGCATCACCCTAAGCTCGACTGGTAAAAAATGCCTAAAGCATTAAGTCCGCCTTTGTACAACGTTTCATTAGTGCATACTTTTTTAAAGAAATTAATTAATTAATTTCTACTAGGACCTGTACCATGACGTTTAAAGTAAGATTGTTTTATTCTTATTCCATTGTGGGTAAGAGATGGCGCTAGACAACCTGTATAGCTCTGTCTCTTACCCACACTGAAATAAGAATGAAACAATCTTACTTTGAACGTCATGGTAACCCCGCAAGAATCAATTTGCGAATAATTAAAACAGACACTGAACTTCACTCTAAGAAATCACGCCAGAAACTTCTATTTTGTGTAATTGTGTATACTTTGCAGTGGGTCACGGTGGAGCGGCGTGTGCGGGCGAAGGCACGGAGCAGCCCTGCACTTGCTGTTATTGTACCGTTTTCGGACACGCTGTAAGCATTATCTTGTTTTTAGGATTCTTATAGGATCACTTTGTTGTCTGTCTGTCGAGACCCTTTATTTCGGCAGCGCGTGGAGGTATTGAGTTGACATTAAAACCATATACTCGGGGCTTCGGTCCCTTTAAGCTGTGAAAAATTAAACTTCTGAGTTAATGAATAAAATGTTACGGTCGTTTATGTCTCAAAAAACGTTTATTTCGAACACTCTCAAGGTAATCAAAATTCATAGGGTACTTCCCGATGACTTAGAATCCTGAAATTTGGTATGAAGTAAGGTCTCATAGCCCAATTATAGTAAAAAAACTGAAAACTGTAAATTTGTAGTCGTGTCACGAAAAAAAAACTTTTTTTGCGATTCAAATCTCTTCATAACTTAATTCGTGAATTAAACTGTTTTCATAGGTAAGTTTGTACGGAACCCTCAGTGTGCGAGTCCGACTAGCATTTGCCCGGTTTTTTTTTTAAAGGAAATCATCAACCTCTCCCACTCTAGGTCGAGCGAGAGGGAGTGCCGGACTTTTACTGGCTAAAACCCACCCATGTTCTTTTAGTTGCACTTTGAGTTCGAAGGCCACAACTGAACTCGTATACATAATTAGTTTTAGTATATGCGAAACCCGAAACACGTGTATATTTTTATGTAAATAATCTATGTACAAAATTTCATAACTGTATCATGAAAAATCACAAAGTAATAAGTTTTTATGTTACCTGGTTACCCGCACAAATACGTAGTCACCGGGCCATGTAGGCGACTGAGCAGTTGATTTGCTCCCACATCCAGCTGTGCGCTGACACTTAATGCCCGCTATTACCTGCCATAACCTGTGTTGTACTTAGTGTTGGTGGTGTCCAATTTGTGACTTATTACAAAAAAATATATATTATTTATTTAATCATAGGAGAACCAACAGCTATAACAAAAGAATAACAATAGTATAAGAGACATTGAGCCAATTACAGGTTCTCACGGTTAGAAACAGGTAAAGTAATAGAAAACTTACGATCACTAATAAGCACGATAAAAAAGAACATAATTAAACATCCCTTAATTACGACAAAAATTTTTTTTAGAATCGATTCATTTACTGATTCGGAACAAACTAAGTATATTCAGGTTTTGCATATACTAAAATAATATTGTATATCGCACCTTAATGGTGGTCTTAGAACGCAAAAGGCAACTGAAGGACACAAATGTGGTTTTAGTTGTGCGATCTTTCCGTCCGATTATAATTTAGGTGTCTTCAAGGCTAGAGTGAATAGGCTCTTAATAAACTAGTGCGCCTCACCATCAACGATTGCCATCAAGTGAGATCGCAGTCGAGCACTGGTTTATATCATTTAAAAAAAAAGGCCTGACACGCCCTATCTCTCTACCCAGAACGGGACAAAGCATTTGATGATTTCTTACCTTAAAAAAATACACTACAATGGATTCAAATATACGTAATTTGTTAGTTAAAGTACTTCGTATCTACCATTCTTCATAACAATGTCGTGTTACAGCCGCCACTCACGACGCCCGTACCTAGGAACTTCAATGAAACGAGAGAGCGACTACGGTCTATACTGAACAAGAAGAAACAACAGTGCAAGAGTGCCAATGTGAGTAGGAATACAATATAATTGCCAAAATTCGACTGGTCAATACATTTTATTTTTTAAGCCTACTGTCCACGGGCGCGTAGCTTCATAAACGCATATTTGTCATTTTACGCTAGGTGTACGCCTGCGTGAAGCTTACAAAACTATGAAACTGTCGATGAAGCGGCAATGACGTGCCGGCGTGTCGTGTCCGTGAAGCTACGCGTCCGTGAACAGTAGGCCATAGTTTTGTATGTAAGCTTCACGCAGGCGTACGCCAAACATATAATGACGAATATGCGTCTATGAAGCTACGCGGCTGTGCATAGTAGGCCAAAGTGTTGTATGTAAGCTTCAAGCAGGCGTACACCAAGTGTATAATGACGAATATGCGTCTATGAAGCTACGCGGCCGTGGATAGTAGGCCATAGTGTGGTATGTAAGCTTCACACAGGCGTACACCAAGCGTATAATGTCGAATACGCGTCTATGAAGCTACGTGGCTGTGGATAGTAGGCCATAGTGTTGTATGTAAGCTTCAAGCAGGCGTACACCAAGCGTATAATCACGAATACGCGTGTATGAAGCTACGCGGCCGTGGACAGTAGGTCTAAGTAAAATTTCCTTGTGTAAGTAGTTAAGTGATGTGTTTGTCCCAGGGCGAGCAGGAGGCGGCGACGCTCAAGGCGGCAGCGGGCGCGCCGACGCCGCCCACGGAGGCGCCCGCGCAGCCCAAGCCCACCAAGCCGCCGCCCGTCGCGCCCAAACCTCCGGTAACACCAGTTAGTCGTACTAGTTTTATATTATTTCTATCAATTTAATTGTTCTTTAATATCTCTACCGCTTTTAGGCACACAATTTACTGTTTTTTTGCACTAGTGCGGAAAAGTGTACTCTCTCGCCCTCGTCAGTTTATTGTATATTTCAAGTCAGGCTGGGCGCAGCTCGACCCGACCCCCACCCCGAGTCGCGCGTCAACTTCTGTTTATTTAAATCTTCATAGGTGTATTGAAAAACATCGTTTGATACACGTAGAAATTTGTCACTGCAGCACTTGACTCCATAAGAAAATTCCGCCTTGGTCGCAATTTCAAACTTTTTCCACTTGTATCAAAATGTTCTATTTATTGCATATATTCCTGCATGGGCATAGCATACCTCCTTCTTTTTGAAGTCGGTTAAAAAAATCATAAAAATCGCGGTCAAGCCTGTTCGGAGGATTTCGAATGTGGTAATGACTCCTTAATAATAACTGTATCCTTTACAGGCATTACCAAAAACTCAGCCGCCGAATTTAACGCCGGCCCAAGTGCAGCAGAAACGGCAATCCATAGACATCCAGCAGAAGCAGCTTGCAGACAAGATGGCGCAGATGGCCGTGTCTGAAAAGCCGCCCCCTGCTGCCGCGCAGACTGCAAATAAACCTAAGGTAACGGTAATTGTACCCAAAGAGTAAAAAGGGGTCCTATTGCTAAGGGTTATATTTCACTGGGACACCATGGCGGCGCGACGAAATGTATACAGCTCTATAGAGAGTTACTCACCGATACTGTCTCAGCGTGATGTAGCGACTCTGGTGTCTGTATGGTGTCTAGTTTCGTAGCTTACAGACACCATAGCGGCGCAACTGATCGCTTCGCAATAGTGTCCCGGTGAAATATAGCCCTAAGACTCCGCTATCGATGATGTATTTCTGTTGCTGCTATAACAACAAATACTAAAAAAATAAAACAGAATAAAAATAATATTTAAGGGGGCTCCCATACATCAAAAGTTTTTTTTTTGCTGATTTTATATATAATGGTACGGAACCCTCCGTGAGCTATTCCGTCTCGCACTTGGTCGGTTTTTCACTGTCCGTTCAACCGATTTTGACTTCTATTCCGTAGGCGTAAAAATGGCATTAAAAGAAAAAAGTCGTCACAATACCAACTATTTGCTGCCATCACCATTTATCTTACCACCAACGCAATAAAAGTCAAAATCGTCTAAATGGGTAGTAAAAAAGTGTTTGTTTAAATGAATATTTGAAAATACTGTGTAATAAAAAGTTCTCAGGTTTTATGCTTCCATCACAATCGTCAGCTTAAAAATGCTACTTTCGGTCGAGCCGAATATTTGGAATTTTATTCACTCGATACCGATTTTCCGTTCGGTCTCTACTTATTACCAGGGGTCGGAATTAAGTAGAGTTATTCATGTACTTACACCGATTACATAAAGAGCAGATTTTTTATTATGACATTATCAGAAATATAGCAGAAAAAATTTCTTCCTGCATTAATGACGAGGCGGAGGCAGTGTATAAATTTGTTAACCTCACTTCAGTTGACGTAGAGAGATCTTTGTCAATGAAATGGTTTGCTCAAGATGTTTTCCTTCACCGTTTTGAGAGCTGTGGTGATGAAATAAATTACACATAGTAATAATATTATATTACAAATAAATAATAATAAAAAGCTCAGAGAGAGATAAGACAAAATTGATTAACATACAATTTTTATTAGTATTTTTCATTGAAAAAGATCTCTCTACGTCAACTGAGGTGAGGTTAACAAATTTATACACTTCCTCCTTCTGGTCATTGATGCAGGAAGAATTTTTTTCTGCTATATTTCTGAAAGTGTCATAAAAAAAATCTACTCTTTAAAATTAATCTCGGGATTTGAGGCATATCCACTTTATTCTTTCGCGTTGTATGAAATCGGTGTAAGTACATGAATAGCTCTACCTAATTCCGACCTTTGCTTATTACAGATAGTATGGCGAAGGGTGTAATAATGTTTTTAATTGTATGTTCAGGTGTTACAACGAACGGTGCCTATTCAAATAAACGTGCCTCCCGTATTGAAAGCTGAAGGGAAAGTTAACCCAAATGCTATGGAGCAGATTAGACTACAGGTAACTATTACTAGCTTTACTAGATTGCGGTTGCGGTTGACGCGAATTTAACGCGATGCAGCGTCTTTGTCTTACGTGCGTGCGAAGGTGTGCGAAGCGGCTAATTGGTGATCCATAATTGAATTGGCTAATTGGATTGGTTAACACCAATCTACAAAGCCTGGAGCACAGGCGTAGGTTAGCCAGCCTTTAGGTTTTTTATAGGATGCATTTTGGAGAGTATGCGCGGAAATTATATGATTAGGGTCCGCCATCATCTTGGGGACCCTTACGTTGTTAACACTTCTACGGTACGGTCTAAGCGTTTCGCCTCGTCGCTTATACCGCATACATCGTAAGACTGGAACAATTTACCTGCTGCGGTCGTCCCGTCCGATTATAATTTAGGTGTCGTAAAGGCATCAACGCTTGCATCACTGCTTATCATTATGTGGGATCGCAGTCAAACACTAGAAAATCGGTGCTTTAGCCGCTATTATATAAAACAAGTCACAGTACTTACCGCAAGAGTTCGCGCCAAAATATCAAACCAGCTGATCGCAACCGCTTCGCTTCACTCATCGCCGCACCGCACCAACGTGCGGTTAGTCAAGTAGATCACCGCGAGCTTAGCGTAGCTTTCGCCTTTGTTTCTGCCAAAATAGTCTATAACATAAATAAAATTTTACAGCAATTAAAACAACAACATCAAGCTCAAGCCCACCAGCATCAACAACAGCACCAGCAACAGCTACAACAACAACAACAACAGCAGCAGCAACAACAACAACAACAGCAAGCTCAACAACAACAACAGAAGAAGCCGGAGCCTATCTATGACTTGCCTATACATAACAAACCAACGCTAACGCCGCAACAACAACAACAAATTCGACAACAACAGCAACAGGTTAGTTTTCAAATAATAATATTATTTCACAACTTTCACACAACGCCATCTAGTCCCAAACTAAGCAGAGCTTGTGCTATGAGTGATAGATATAGCAGACAACTGATAAACATACTTATATATTTCTAAATACATACCTATTATAGATAAATTACACCCAGACATAAAACAAATGATCGTGCTCATCACATAAATATTTGTCTTGGATGGGAATCGATCCACGACCTTCGGCATAGCAGTCAGGGCCACTAACCACAAGACCAACAGGCCAGACAGGGTTCCGTTCCTGAAGGGTATTCAAAGGAACTCTACTAAGTCTCCGCTCTCTGTCAGCAGGCTGCATCTTATGAATCGTAACAGTTCTAAGGGCTATATTTCACCGGGACACCATGGCGGCGCGACCAGTCGCCGCTACCAACAAAAATGTATACAGCTCCATAGAGAGTTACTCGCCTGGTGTCCGTTTGGTTGCGCAACCAAATGTGCGGCGCGACCAACTCGGACGCGTTCACTTAAGGTCCATTTTGATACTGTCTCAGTGTGGTGTAGCGACTCTGGTGTCTGCATGGTGACTATTTTGGTAGCTTACGGACACCATGGCGGCGCGACCAGTTGCGCCGGTGAAATATGGCCCTAAGGGTCTTCAACTCAAGAGTGAATAGGTTACTTCTAGGCAAGCGTGCTCCATCGTCGGCCACATCAGCGCTTTCCATCAAGGTCAAGCGCTCACGCTTATAAAAAAAAAGTGAAAGTTTAAATTTTCATATAAAAATTAATGTATGTCCCTTTCTTCTTAGGTAAAAACTTTCTCCATACCAAATTTCATCAAAATCGGTTCAGTAGTTTGACCGCGAAAGCGTAACAGACAGACCGAGTTACTTTTCACATTTATAATATTAGTATGCATTATTTACAGCTACTACAACAAAAACTCCAGCATCAACAACACCATCAGCAGCAACAACAACAACAACAACAACCTCAGCGGTTAACTCAACAACAAGCTCTACAACAGGCGCAACAACATCAAAAGCAAGCTCAACTACTCGAAGCGAAAGCTCAACAACAACTGGCAGCTCAACAAGCCGCACAGCAGCAAGCACAGCAGCAGGCTCAACAGCAGGCTCAACAGCAAGCTCAACAACAAGCTCAACAGCGACAGAGCAGAGCTCAACAACAGAGGAGCACTGTGTCTCTCTCGAGTCGAGATACTAGTGTGTTTTCTACTTCTAGTGGATGTTCTGGGTGAGTTTTTATTATCTACTAGCTGACCCGGCGAACTTCGTTCCGCCTAACAGTCAATGAATGTAGTATATCTTTCGATATAGTCAATGCGATTAGGCATGGGAAAAGTGTGTCATCTTTGCGATTGGAACATCTGCATCTGAATCACTGAAATGTTCCGAAACAGTGATATGTATCATTTGGGACATTGTCTCAAAGATACAAACGGAACATTTGAAACATCAGCTCACAAGATACAAACGGAACATTTGGAACAACGACTCAAAAGATACAGACACTGACTGTTATGAATCGTGATCTGTTACGTTGCGTCATATACAGTAAAAGTTTTGTTTAATTGAATTTTGATTTGAGAATAATTTAAAGTAGATGTTTTTAGTTCAGGTCATTAATTATATTTACACTATTTACGTTTGAATTTGAATTTTAAACAGACTGCTGGTCACTTAAAGTAAAGAGTGTTTCAGTGTTCCAATTGTTCCAAATGATGCATTTAAAACATTACTGATGTTCCAATCTTTCGGAACACTAAAATGTTTCGAAACAGTGAGTCGGTTCAGTAGAGTTACACACGCCTAATTGCGATGAAATAAAGCCTAAGTAATACATCGAGTGACACACAATTTTAATGTTTAAAAATTATCTACATTGTTTTCGTACATTTTACGTGATGCGCGCACAACTTAAATCTTCTACAGATTTATTATATGTATAGATTTAAATTGCAGAATCCGTTTGTTTACAAAAAAAAAATTCGTAAAATTGTTAAAAATATAATCGCTGTAAGGCACTGATAAATTACAAAGTATCAATTTCGTTGTTTTTTTAAGGTTTCGTACCCAAAAGATGAAAACTGAACTCTATAAATATGAATCCACTATCTGTTACCAGGCTGTATCTCAGGCATTGTATTGTTATAGCTAGATAGTTGAATTTTTTTTACAGATGATATATTTCTGCTGCTGCTAAAACCACAAATACTAAAAACAATTAAAAAAAAAATTGTGCTAAAAAAAATTGTATAGATAATGGTACGGAACCCTTCGTGCGCGAGGCCGACTCGCACTTGACCGGTTTTTATTTTATTAGTTAATGATGCACAAAATATTAAGAAATCCATAAATAGCAAGATAAATAACAATTTTCCGTTCATCAGCCTTATAATGTTCCCACTGCTCTAGCACTCAGGTTTCCTCTCTCTAGGAGAGGGAATGGGCCGTAATCCACCACGCGGACCCAGTGCGGGTTGGTGAATGTCACATGTCTTCGAATTATTAGTTCTAGGACATGCCGGTTTCCTCACGATGTTTTCCTTCACCGTTTTGAGAGCAGTGGTGTGTTGTGTGTGCTGGGTTTGAACCCATGATCTACAACTCGTTAGGGTTCGTAAAATCATTTAGAAATATTAAAAAAACCGTGTAAGTGCGAGTCGGACTTGCACACTAAGGGTTCCGTACAAACTTACCCAGGAAAACAGTTCTATTCCCGAATTGTGTAACGAAAAAACAAGTATTTATTGTAATGCGTAGAAACGCAAACGGGACGCGTTTTTTTGCATTTTGAAATTTTCTGCATATAGGGCAATCCCATGTTTGAAATCCGCACGATATTAAAACACCCTGAGATCTACTGGCTACGGACACGTCGACATCGACGCGCAGCGAATGAATAAAACCACACATTCAAGCAAGCGTTTTTAGTAGTTGCATAGCATCGTTGAAAGACTCATTCGCCGCGGGTCGATCATTTATCAATTTTCGGGCAATACACAGATCTATCCTAATATCAGTTTATCATTTTAAATGTACCTTTACCCCGTACAGTATATATGCCCAGTAAAACGTATTCACCCTAATCTAAAAACGACTTTTGCTAGACGGTTCTTTAGACATTTGGCTAGTCATCTATACTTATAATAAATCTGTAGAAGTGAAAATTCTGTACATTCAAAATATCAAAAAAAAAAAAATGGCACTAGACCGATACCGAACCCAAAAAAGTGATTAAAAAAAATTATTTTAGTCTGTCTGTCTGTTTGTTCAGGCATCACGCAAAAACTACCGGTTCGATTACGATGAAACTTGGTATAATTATTCTTTAATATCCTGGGCACCACACTGGGTATTTTTTATCCCGAAAAAGTATATACAATAAAAAACAAACTTAATTTTGCGGTTCGATCCCAAGATCCGATTACTGTACCAACAGCAAATAAAGAGTTTGTCGTAGGCTACGTCACCCGTAGTGGAGTTCACTAAGGGGCGCTGCACACGGCTAAGATACTATAATATTTTATCATAAGATAAAATATCGCTCGCCATACAATTCAATGAACTATCACACACGACGAAGAAAGTGAATAAGATTTCATATTTACGTATCTCAAAAAACCTAATAAAACCATTTTCGACTTCTACGCGGACGAAGTCGCGGGCAAAAACTAGTCTTTATAATAAAACTCACAAACTTCAAAACATCTATAATCTCAAAAAAACATGAATGCATAAGAAAGCTAACTGAATGCCTATAGCTAAACTATGATGATGCCGACCATATATTTACTAATATATTCTAATAATTCTTAGGTAACTAGAACCACACAACACACACACTCAGATACACTACGCATATAATATACTAATAATTCCTTTTTACTTAAAATAAAACATTCCCCCTCGAATGTGTTCTCACTCTGTAACTCAATCTCGCGCTGGGCCTTGGTACAGGCCATGGTCCGGAGCGAGGAGGAGTGGCAGGCGGTGGCCTCCTTCTGCGAAGCAGTAATGCTAGCAAAGGAGGCGGCCGATCGCGTGAGGCAAAGGTCCTCACGCCCCAATCGCCGCCGGGATTCCGATCCCGATTTCCGGCCACCGTAGGCGCGGGCTTGCGGACGGCGAGCAATGGGTGGCTCGCCGTCCGATCGTCCGGTAACCGTCCGGACCGGGCCCAAGTCGTCGACGGCGCGTACTGTTCCACGCGTGTCTCAAAGAGATGTCAGCAACCGTAGGGGCCCAGCAGGGTCGAAGCCTACTGGGGCCATGGGTGATGCGAAAGAGATCCCCGGGGCCCTGGAAATAAAATGGCAGAGAAGGAACAGGAGTGGGTTTTTAGTCAGTAAAAGTCTGACACTATCCCCCGCTCCGCCTAAGAGCGGAGATGTCATAAGATGATTTTCCCACCCGAAAAAAAAAAAACTCTGCAACTCAAAAGTTTGCTGGGAGAAAACACATTGTTGAGTTAAGCTCGACTTTGTACATAAACTGTATTATCTCCGTGTACTGTGTAGGTTTAGTGTACAGTAAAGAATTAAGAATTATTTTCTTCATCTGGGAGCAGTGGTGGGTGGCCGAGTGGTAACGGCCCCGACTTACATTTTAGGTCGCGGTTTCAATCCCAGCCAGGCGCATTACTTTGTGTAATTTATTTCATCACCACTGCTCTCAAAGCGTTGAAGGAAAACATCGTGAGAAAACCGGCATGTCCTAGAACCAAAAATTCGAAGACATGTGACATCCACCAACCCGCACTGGGCCCGCGTGGTGGATTACGGCCCATTCCCTCTCCTAGAGAGGAGGCCTGAGTCCCAACAGTGGGAACATTATAAGGCCGACTATGCTATGCTATTGTCTTCATATAAAGTTGTTGGGTATCTTACTACATTGTCAGCGCGTTAGTACACAATCTAGTCTATGTAAAAGTTAAAGGGTGGGAACCTGGTGTCCTGAAACACAGGTCTAAAGCTTAGCTTAGGCACCAGTCAACTACAATATATTTTAACTGATGTTTTTATATACTCATTGATGATGATAACTGTATATTGTAATGAATATGTTCGGCGTACACGAAGCGTATAATGACGAATAAGCGTCTGCGGACAGTAGGCCTAATACTCTCGAACATTTGCGAGCCCATTCTCGCGAGCCTTGTAATTATTATTATTATTTTGTCGGGACAGTGGATCCTGCTGGCGTGGTTCACGACCAGAGGACACCCGGGACTTGGACGCGTTACTTCAATACATAGAAGGACCCGCGAGACACGTGGACCGCGGCAAGAAGCGAGCCAAGAAGCAACGACAGAAGGCCAAAAAGGTAGGTTTTTGTTCCCTGATAGCTAGGATTTCGACTCTATTTTGTAAGTTGGAAGGATTTCATGGAAGTTCCCTTATCAACTGATGCCGGATTTTTCTTGGAATTAACTAGACCTTGGTGTGTACTTCGATTCTGGAACTTTCGCTCAGCAATTCGTTTTGATTATTTGACGTTACTGTTGACTTAGGTGTAGATATGACTTGTTAAAGTTTTGTGGAGTAACAATATTATTTCATCACCAGATGGAATCTCGTCTCATGGAAGAACGCAACGCCGTCGTCAACGAGCTGAACCGAGCGCGTCGCGAGATGGACGCGCTGCAGGTGGCGCACGCGGCTGCCAAGCGGCGCCTGGAGCACACGAGGGCGATGCTACAGGCGCAGACCAAAGCTAACAAGAAGAAAGGTAACTTACTGAACCGAGCGCGTCGCGAGATGGACGCGCTGCAGGTGGCGCACGCGGCCGCCAAGCGGCGCCTGGAGCACACGAGGGCGATGCTACAGGCGCAGACCAAAGCTAACAAGAAGAAAGGTAACTTACTGAACCGAGCGCGTCGCGAGATGGACGCGCTGCAGGTGGCGCACGCGGCCGCCAAGCGGCGCCTGGAGCACACGAGGGCGATGCTACAGGCGCAGACCAAAGCTAACAAGAAGAAAGGTAACTTACTGAACCGAGCGCGTCGCGAGATGGACGCGCTGCAGGTGGCGCACGCGGCCGCCAAGCGGCGCCTGGAGCACACGAGGGCGATGCTACAGGCGCAGACCAAAGCTAACAAGAAGAAAGGTAACTTACTGAACCGAGCGCGTCGCGAGATGGACGCGCTGCAGGTGGCGCACGCGGCCGCCAAGCGGCGCCTGGAGCACACGAGGGCGATGCTACAGGCGCAGACCAAAGCTAACAAGAAGAAAGGTAACTTACTGAACCGAGCGCGTCGCGAGATGGACGCGCTGCAGGTGGCGCACGCGGCCGCCAAGCGGCGCCTGGAGCACACGAGGGCGATGCTACAGGCGCAGACCAAAGCTAACAAGAAGAAAGGTAACTTACTGAACCGAGCGCGTCGCGAGATGGACGCGCTGCAGGTGGCGCACGCGGCCGCCAAGCGGCGCCTGGAGCACACGAGGGCGATGCTACAGGCGCAGACCAAAGCTAACAAGAAGAAAGGTAACTTACTGAACCGAGCGCGTCGCGAGATGGACGCGCTGCAGGTGGCGCACGCGGCCGCCAAGCGGCGCCTGGAGCACACGAGGGCGATGCTACAGGCGCAGACCAAAGCTAACAAGAAGAAAGGTAACTTACTGAACCGAGCGCGTCGCGAGATGGACGCGCTGCAGGTGGCGCACGCGGCCGCCAAGCGGCGCCTGGAGCACACGAGGGCGATGCTACAGGCGCAGACCAAAGCTAACAAGAAGAAAGGTAACTTACTGAACCGAGCGCGTCGCGAGATGGACGCGCTGCAGGTGGCGCACGCGGCCGCCAAGCGGCGCCTGGAGCACACGAGGGCGATGCTACAGGCGCAGACCAAAGCTAACAAGAAGAAAGGTAACTTACTGAACCGAGCGCGTCGCGAGATGGACGCGCTGCAGGTGGCGCACGCGGCCGCCAAGCGGCGCCTGGAGCACACGAGGGCGATGCTACAGGCGCAGACCAAAGCTAACAAGAAGAAAGGTAACTTACTGAACCGAGCGCGTCGCGAGATGGACGCGCTGCAGGTGGCGCACGCGGCCGCCAAGCGGCGCCTGGAGCACACGAGGGCGATGCTACAGGCGCAGACCAAAGCTAACAAGAAGAAAGGTAACTTACTGAACCGAGCGCGTCGCGAGATGGACGCGCTGCAGGTGGCGCACGCGGCCGCCAAGCGGCGCCTGGAGCACACGAGGGCGATGCTACAGGCGCAGACCAAAGCTAACAAGAAGAAAGGTAACTTACTGAACCGAGCGCGTCGCGAGATGGACGCGCTGCAGGTGGCGCACGCGGCCGCCAAGCGGCGCCTGGAGCACACGAGGGCGATGCTACAGGCGCAGACCAAAGCTAACAAGAAGAAAGGTAACTTACTGAACCGAGCGCGTCGCGAGATGGACGCGCTGCAGGTGGCGCACGCGGCCGCCAAGCGGCGCCTGGAGCACACGAGGGCGATGCTACAGGCGCAGACCAAAGCTAACAAGAAGAAAGGTAACTTACTGAACCGAGCGCGTCGCGAGATGGACGCGCTGCAGGTGGCGCACGCGGCCGCCAAGCGGCGCCTGGAGCACACGAGGGCGATGCTACAGGCGCAGACCAAAGCTAACAAGAAGAAAGGTAACTTACTGAACCGAGCGCGTCGCGAGATGGACGCGCTGCAGGTGGCGCACGCGGCCGCCAAGCGGCGCCTGGAGCACACGAGGGCGATGCTACAGGCGCAGACCAAAGCTAACAAGAAGAAAGGTAACTTACTGAACCGAGCGCGTCGCGAGATGGACGCGCTGCAGGTGGCGCACGCGGCCGCCAAGCGGCGCCTGGAGCACACGAGGGCGATGCTACAGGCGCAGACCAAAGCTAACAAGAAGAAAGGTAACTTACTGAACCGAGCGCGTCGCGAGATGGACGCGCTGCAGGTGGCGCACGCGGCCGCCAAGCGGCGCCTGGAGCACACGAGGGCGATGCTACAGGCGCAGACCAAAGCTAACAAGAAGAAAGGTAACTTACTGAACCGAGCGCGTCGCGAGATGGACGCGCTGCAGGTGGCGCACGCGGCCGCCAAGCGGCGCCTGGAGCACACGAGGGCGATGCTACAGGCGCAGACCAAAGCTAACAAGAAGAAAGGTAACTTACTGAACCGAGCGCGTCGCGAGATGGACGCGCTGCAGGTGGCGCACGCGGCCGCCAAGCGGCGCCTGGAGCACACGAGGGCGATGCTACAGGCGCAGACCAAAGCTAACAAGAAGAAAGGTAACTTACTGAACCGAGCGCGTCGCGAGATGGACGCGCTGCAGGTGGCGCACGCGGCCGCCAAGCGGCGCCTGGAGCACACGAGGGCGATGCTACAGGCGCAGACCAAAGCTAACAAGAAGAAAGGTAACTTACTGAACCGAGCGCGTCGCGAGATGGACGCGCTGCAGGTGGCGCACGCGGCCGCCAAGCGGCGCCTGGAGCACACGAGGGCGATGCTACAGGCGCAGACCAAAGCTAACAAGAAGAAAGGTAACTTACTGAACCGAGCGCGTCGCGAGATGGACGCGCTGCAGGTGGCGCACGCGGCCGCCAAGCGGCGCCTGGAGCACACGAGGGCGATGCTACAGGCGCAGACCAAAGCTAACAAGAAGAAAGGTAACTTACTGAACCGAGCGCGTCGCGAGATGGACGCGCTGCAGGTGGCGCACGCGGCCGCCAAGCGGCGCCTGGAGCACACGAGGGCGATGCTACAGGCGCAGACCAAAGCTAACAAGAAGAAAGGTAACTTACTGAACCGAGCGCGTCGCGAGATGGACGCGCTGCAGGTGGCGCACGCGGCCGCCAAGCGGCGCCTGGAGCACACGAGGGCGATGCTACAGGCGCAGACCAAAGCTAACAAGAAGAAAGGTAACTTACTGAACCGAGCGCGTCGCGAGATGGACGCGCTGCAGGTGGCGCACGCGGCCGCCAAGCGGCGCCTGGAGCACACGAGGGCGATGCTACAGGCGCAGACCAAAGCTAACAAGAAGAAAGGTAACTTACTGAACCGAGCGCGTCGCGAGATGGACGCGCTGCAGGTGGCGCACGCGGCCGCCAAGCGGCGCCTGGAGCACACGAGGGCGATGCTACAGGCGCAGACCAAAGCTAACAAGAAGAAAGGTAACTTACTGAACCGAGCGCGTCGCGAGATGGACGCGCTGCAGGTGGCGCACGCGGCCGCCAAGCGGCGCCTGGAGCACACGAGGGCGATGCTACAGGCGCAGACCAAAGCTAACAAGAAGAAAGGTAACTTACTGAACCGAGCGCGTCGCGAGATGGACGCGCTGCAGGTGGCGCACGCGGCCGCCAAGCGGCGCCTGGAGCACACGAGGGCGATGCTACAGGCGCAGACCAAAGCTAACAAGAAGAAAGGTAACTTACTGAACCGAGCGCGTCGCGAGATGGACGCGCTGCAGGTGGCGCACGCGGCCGCCAAGCGGCGCCTGGAGCACACGAGGGCGATGCTACAGGCGCAGACCAAAGCTAACAAGAAGAAAGGTAACTTACTGAACCGAGCGCGTCGCGAGATGGACGCGCTGCAGGTGGCGCACGCGGCCGCCAAGCGGCGCCTGGAGCACACGAGGGCGATGCTACAGGCGCAGACCAAAGCTAACAAGAAGAAAGGTAACTTACTGAACCGAGCGCGTCGCGAGATGGACGCGCTGCAGGTGGCGCACGCGGCCGCCAAGCGGCGCCTGGAGCACACGAGGGCGATGCTACAGGCGCAGACCAAAGCTAACAAGAAGAAAGGTAACTTACTGAACCGAGCGCGTCGCGAGATGGACGCGCTGCAGGTGGCGCACGCGGCCGCCAAGCGGCGCCTGGAGCACACGAGGGCGATGCTACAGGCGCAGACCAAAGCTAACAAGAAGAAAGGTAACTTACTGAACCGAGCGCGTCGCGAGATGGACGCGCTGCAGGTGGCGCACGCGGCCGCCAAGCGGCGCCTGGAGCACACGAGGGCGATGCTACAGGCGCAGACCAAAGCTAACAAGAAGAAAGGTAACTTACTGAACCGAGCGCGTCGCGAGATGGACGCGCTGCAGGTGGCGCACGCGGCCGCCAAGCGGCGCCTGGAGCACACGAGGGCGATGCTACAGGCGCAGACCAAAGCTAACAAGAAGAAAGGTAACTTACTGAACCGAGCGCGTCGCGAGATGGACGCGCTGCAGGTGGCGCACGCGGCCGCCAAGCGGCGCCTGGAGCACACGAGGGCGATGCTACAGGCGCAGACCAAAGCTAACAAGAAGAAAGGTAACTTACTGAACCGAGCGCGTCGCGAGATGGACGCGCTGCAGGTGGCGCACGCGGCCGCCAAGCGGCGCCTGGAGCACACGAGGGCGATGCTACAGGCGCAGACCAAAGCTAACAAGAAGAAAGGTAACTTACTGAACCGAGCGCGTCGCGAGATGGACGCGCTGCAGGTGGCGCACGCGGCCGCCAAGCGGCGCCTGGAGCACACGAGGGCGATGCTACAGGCGCAGACCAAAGCTAACAAGAAGAAAGGTAACTTACTGAACCGAGCGCGTCGCGAGATGGACGCGCTGCAGGTGGCGCACGCGGCCGCCAAGCGGCGCCTGGAGCACACGAGGGCGATGCTACAGGCGCAGACCAAAGCTAACAAGAAGAAAGGTAACTTACTGAACCGAGCGCGTCGCGAGATGGACGCGCTGCAGGTGGCGCACGCGGCCGCCAAGCGGCGCCTGGAGCACACGAGGGCGATGCTACAGGCGCAGACCAAAGCTAACAAGAAGAAAGGTAACTTACTGAACCGAGCGCGTCGCGAGATGGACGCGCTGCAGGTGGCGCACGCGGCCGCCAAGCGGCGCCTGGAGCACACGAGGGCGATGCTACAGGCGCAGACCAAAGCTAACAAGAAGAAAGGTAACTTACTGAACCGAGCGCGTCGCGAGATGGACGCGCTGCAGGTGGCGCACGCGGCCGCCAAGCGGCGCCTGGAGCACACGAGGGCGATGCTACAGGCGCAGACCAAAGCTAACAAGAAGAAAGGTAACTTACTGAACCGAGCGCGTCGCGAGATGGACGCGCTGCAGGTGGCGCACGCGGCCGCCAAGCGGCGCCTGGAGCACACGAGGGCGATGCTACAGGCGCAGACCAAAGCTAACAAGAAGAAAGGTAACTTACTGAACCGAGCGCGTCGCGAGATGGACGCGCTGCAGGTGGCGCACGCGGCCGCCAAGCGGCGCCTGGAGCACACGAGGGCGATGCTACAGGCGCAGACCAAAGCTAACAAGAAGAAAGGTAACTTACTGAACCGAGCGCGTCGCGAGATGGACGCGCTGCAGGTGGCGCACGCGGCCGCCAAGCGGCGCCTGGAGCACACGAGGGCGATGCTACAGGCGCAGACCAAAGCTAACAAGAAGAAAGGTAACTTACTGAACCGAGCGCGTCGCGAGATGGACGCGCTGCAGGTGGCGCACGCGGCCGCCAAGCGGCGCCTGGAGCACACGAGGGCGATGCTACAGGCGCAGACCAAAGCTAACAAGAAGAAAGGTAACTTACTGAACCGAGCGCGTCGCGAGATGGACGCGCTGCAGGTGGCGCACGCGGCCGCCAAGCGGCGCCTGGAGCACACGAGGGCGATGCTACAGGCGCAGACCAAAGCTAACAAGAAGAAAGGTAACTTACTGAACCGAGCGCGTCGCGAGATGGACGCGCTGCAGGTGGCGCACGCGGCCGCCAAGCGGCGCCTGGAGCACACGAGGGCGATGCTACAGGCGCAGACCAAAGCTAACAAGAAGAAAGGTAACTTACTGAACCGAGCGCGTCGCGAGATGGACGCGCTGCAGGTGGCGCACGCGGCCGCCAAGCGGCGCCTGGAGCACACGAGGGCGATGCTACAGGCGCAGACCAAAGCTAACAAGAAGAAAGGTAACTTACTGAACCGAGCGCGTCGCGAGATGGACGCGCTGCAGGTGGCGCACGCGGCCGCCAAGCGGCGCCTGGAGCACACGAGGGCGATGCTACAGGCGCAGACCAAAGCTAACAAGAAGAAAGGTAACTTACTGAACCGAGCGCGTCGCGAGATGGACGCGCTGCAGGTGGCGCACGCGGCCGCCAAGCGGCGCCTGGAGCACACGAGGGCGATGCTACAGGCGCAGACCAAAGCTAACAAGAAGAAAGGTAACTTACTGAACCGAGCGCGTCGCGAGATGGACGCGCTGCAGGTGGCGCACGCGGCCGCCAAGCGGCGCCTGGAGCACACGAGGGCGATGCTACAGGCGCAGACCAAAGCTAACAAGAAGAAAGGTAACTTACTGAACCGAGCGCGTCGCGAGATGGACGCGCTGCAGGTGGCGCACGCGGCCGCCAAGCGGCGCCTGGAGCACACGAGGGCGATGCTACAGGCGCAGACCAAAGCTAACAAGAAGAAAGGTAACTTACTGAACCGAGCGCGTCGCGAGATGGACGCGCTGCAGGTGGCGCACGCGGCCGCCAAGCGGCGCCTGGAGCACACGAGGGCGATGCTACAGGCGCAGACCAAAGCTAACAAGAAGAAAGGTAACTTACTGAACCGAGCGCGTCGCGAGATGGACGCGCTGCAGGTGGCGCACGCGGCCGCCAAGCGGCGCCTGGAGCACACGAGGGCGATGCTACAGGCGCAGACCAAAGCTAACAAGAAGAAAGGTAACTTACTGAACCGAGCGCGTCGCGAGATGGACGCGCTGCAGGTGGCGCACGCGGCCGCCAAGCGGCGCCTGGAGCACACGAGGGCGATGCTACAGGCGCAGACCAAAGCTAACAAGAAGAAAGGTAACTTACTGAACCGAGCGCGTCGCGAGATGGACGCGCTGCAGGTGGCGCACGCGGCCGCCAAGCGGCGCCTGGAGCACACGAGGGCGATGCTACAGGCGCAGACCAAAGCTAACAAGAAGAAAGGTAACTTACTGAACCGAGCGCGTCGCGAGATGGACGCGCTGCAGGTGGCGCACGCGGCCGCCAAGCGGCGCCTGGAGCACACGAGGGCGATGCTACAGGCGCAGACCAAAGCTAACAAGAAGAAAGGTAACTTACTGAACCGAGCGCGTCGCGAGATGGACGCGCTGCAGGTGGCGCACGCGGCCGCCAAGCGGCGCCTGGAGCACACGAGGGCGATGCTACAGGCGCAGACCAAAGCTAACAAGAAGAAAGGTAACTTACTGAACCGAGCGCGTCGCGAGATGGACGCGCTGCAGGTGGCGCACGCGGCCGCCAAGCGGCGCCTGGAGCACACGAGGGCGATGCTACAGGCGCAGACCAAAGCTAACAAGAAGAAAGGTAACTTACTGAACCGAGCGCGTCGCGAGATGGACGCGCTGCAGGTGGCGCACGCGGCCGCCAAGCGGCGCCTGGAGCACACGAGGGCGATGCTACAGGCGCAGACCAAAGCTAACAAGAAGAAAGGTAACTTACTGAACCGAGCGCGTCGCGAGATGGACGCGCTGCAGGTGGCGCACGCGGCCGCCAAGCGGCGCCTGGAGCACACGAGGGCGATGCTACAGGCGCAGACCAAAGCTAACAAGAAGAAAGGTAACTTACTGAACCGAGCGCGTCGCGAGATGGACGCGCTGCAGGTGGCGAGTGTGGACTTCAGAAAACCCTCCCACTTCCCCCTCCGATTACCATGTTTGGCAAACCGATTCCAAGGGAGAAGCATTCTGAATAATTCGGTGTGATTCCAGACCAGCATCTGACCTTCACTGGGTACATAAAGCAGGTTCGCGTGTCGGTTTTGTCCAAAGCATAGAGCACAGGCGTAGGGTAGCCAGCCTTTTGGTATTTTACGGATGTATTTTCCCGCGCACACTCTCCGTGTGCGCGGGAATTGCGTGACTTGATTCCTTTCTACCATCGGTCAACCCGACGTACGGCGAGTGTACCCTTACGTTGTTAACACCTCTACGGCAGGACTAAGCGTTTCGCTAATTGTACCGCGTGTCATGTTGGGCGATATTTTGTCCCTTAATGTATCTGATGCTTTATAGAATCGCTTTGTTGTCTGTCTATGATCTAATTAGTAAAGGGCGTGACTAAGCCGCGTGAAAACGACGACGTCACTATTTTCTTGACGCGAATACGCTATGGTGTGATTCGAATGCATAAAAGATTTTTTGTTTTTCAGGTAAAAAGCAGAAATTGAATCCGTCCCAGCAAGCGAAAGTGCAGCTGGTGGCCGAACAACTAGGAGAACTGACTACTCTAATGAATACTACTTCCAAGGTATGTTTACTGTGCCGTTATAAGCCTTCCTGCATTCATAATAAAAGTGAAATTCCCTGCCAGTCTGTGTTTCTTGATAGCTGCATCTTGAAGATCTTTAAATCAAGAGTGGAACAGCCCTCCTAGCCAAGTTACGATCGTTTCGTTTGCGTCGAACGCCTCATGTAGGCTGCGCCTCTGATTCTCAATGCTCAGTCACGTCAGAACAAAGGAATCGGAGGCGTGGCATACTCGAGGCGTTCGACGCAAACGAAACGATCGTAACTTGGCTAAGGGGGCTGGTTACTTCTAGGCAACCATGCTTCATTGTCTACCACATCACTGCTTACCAACGCGCCAAGCGCGAGTTTATTTATAAATTGTTTTTCTGTCTTTCATTTTTTTCTTGTTTATCTATCTTCACTAATATTATAAAGAGGTAAAGTTTGTTTTTTTGTTTGTAGGAGGTAATCTCTGAAAGTACTGCCCCGATTGCAAAAAAATTTTCACTGATAGAAAGCTACTTTATTCCTGAGTGACAGGCTATATGTATGCGAGCGAAGCCGCGGGCAAAAGCTAGTAATTAATATAAAGCTATAGAATTTGTTTGTTGGTTTGAATACACTAATCTCACTACTGGTTCAATACAACAAGGCATTCTCTATAAGTCAACCTTTAGGTTAAAAAGGACAATTGGTTAACGATTTGGGTTTCAACTCGAATGTAATTTGTTATAGGAAATGCAAGCAGCTGAGAAGCAGGTCCTGGACTTCTCCCGTCGACTGCAGAACTGCGAGCGACAGTTAGCGGAGTCTAGGGCCGTGCAGGGTAAACCGGACAAGCCCACTCAAATTGCACAAGTGAGTAACGTAACACAAAAGTTGCATTTATTTTCCTATTTAAATAAAAGCGAAATATAACTCTAAACTTGTCAGGTAGGTTTTTATAGGGTGCAGACATCCGCTAAGAATAAGGATTATTTGAAATTCACCCCCTAAGGGGATGAAATGAGGGTCCAAAATCTGTGAGAAGAAACATACTTACACGCGGGCGAAGCTGCTGGCTGAAGCTAGTTATGTAGGCTTTCGAGCCCCATTAGTTATGTCAATCAGATCTGTAACCTTGAAATGCGATTCGTAATAAGGCGTGGTTTGTCGGGCAAAGGGTATAAACACTGGTTATTTAATAAGTAATCTTACTTTTAGTTCTCATAAAATAAATATAACAACAATTAAGACACTCCACTGAATGCCTAGCGCAGACACGTGCTTTCGACCGAGGTTCCAACAATACTACGCCTCCGTCGTCGACTTACATGGCTCTAGCACTCAGTGTTGCGTCTGAGTGTCGTGGCCAATCACGTGACATACATCACTCTAAACCACTAGCGCCATCTCTGCTATCTTTTGAAAAAAAAATTAAATAAAAAAGCGCCGTCATATACTTTATTTTTCTCTCATAAAATCACCCAAATGCCTATTACTGGGGCCAAGGGATGGTTTCTGAAAAAAAAAAACTCTGCCCTGGTACGAAGGCAATGACGGAACAGGTGTGGGTTTTTAGTCAGTAAAGGTCTTGACACGCCCGCTCCGCTCAAAAGCGGGGGATGTTATTGGACGATTTTGCCAACTACAAAAAAAAGCCAATGGAAAGGGCTATGCTCGGAGTTTCGTTATCGTGCCGAATTTCGGTCGCGTACCTTCGGCATAGTGTGTTTAGACACTCAGTCTAGTCTAAGTAGTGAAAGTGGTCTGGGGGTCTTGGTATATGTGAGTTAACATGTTTGTGAACGCACCCACGATACAGGCGCTATTCCTAATGTGGGACTTAATATGAAAAACTCGTCATATTAAGTGGTAATAAAAGTCTCTTCCTTCCACAGATCGAGCAAGCAGCTTTGCTAGCTAAACAACAAGCAATCCAACAACAGCAGGCGATACAGCAACAGATACAACAGCAGCAGCTACAGCAACAACAGCAGCTGCAGCAACAACAGCTACAGCAACAGCAGCACCTACAACAACAACAGTTAGAACAACAGCGGCAGTTGCAGATGTTGGAGTTGGAGAAACAGAAGATTGAAAAGCAGAAGCAAGCAAATGCTACGTTTATTAGTGAGTTTTTTTTTTTTTTAATAAAGTGTTAGTCGTCAATGAAACGATGCGTTCTTGATGTTTTGATTCCGAGTCTGAAAGTTGGGTACTTCGGATTGTTTTCTTCCGATTATGCGCATTCGATTCCCATTTCAGTTCTGATAAAAGCTTATGCAAAATATTGGTATGATTTACTTTTTTCTTTTCGCCAGAAATGAAACTTAGGTTATAAGTTAGAGGACAATACTAGGAATCAATAGCAATAAGAACCAGGTCTTTAAACCGTAACCCAACGGACCGTATAATACGGTCGTTCTAACTTGGCGCCCGTGAACATAGGCTCTGCGAACTTTAGCGCATGTACAGTCGTAAAAAAAACTGTTATTGACGTTATTTTTTTAAAACCTAAACACGAATAAAATTTTACTAATACAGGGACCAAGTACAAATAAAATAAATATTAAAACACTTTGAGACAGAAAGCTACAAAAATAACTTATGAATTAAAGAAACAAACCTAACACTACACAAAAAACTAACAATGTATTAATAAAAACCAACGAAAACTTCTGTCACCGCCTGTGCTCAAGACAGAGACAGCGACACGAACACGACACCAATGCTAACGTGTGAGTGAGACACATTACCGCGTCCCGAGCATTGCCGATTATGCACGAAGTTTTACGGAGTAAAGAAAAAGGGATGTCCAATATGCGTGACTGAGGGTGTTGTTTAATCGATTATTTTTCAAATCGATTGAAATCTAATTATAAAAATATATTTTATTAAATTTTATAAGGAGGTTTAAAATATTCTCAAACAGTCGTTATTGTAGTAGTCGTTTATAATTAACTGATATTTAACTAAATCATATCTTTGAACCAAGAAAATATAATATTATTAGTTTTTTTTTTATTTTTAAAGTCGGAAGTCTCGTTTACTAACGACAACATTTACTATGTTTGTAAATCTATTTCGTTCAATATGTCATATAAACAAAAATCAATAAATTCCAAATCGATAAAAATCGATTGCGATATTTGATTGAATAAAGGGTCGATTGTGTTTACATAGAGTCAATCTCTAGCTTACACCTCCGCCCCGCGCACGTCGCCTCATGCCACCATTTTGTTCCTAAAAAACGTTCGTGCGCAGCCTTCTGCGCAAACTTCAGGGCCGCCAAATTAAAACGGCCGTATTATACCTATAGATGTGTAGCGACATCTATGGCGTCACATAAGAACTAATCCTGCATCGCGCAATTAAAGTTCCCCACGCAATTGGAACATATAGAACAGCCCGAAATCATCTATAGGCAGTTGCCCACCAGACATGACACCCGTAGACGGTCGGAGGATCCTCCCTTTTCAACGGAGGTTTGCCGGACTTTACACTCTGCTCTCCACATACCTCCAAAGATGCATTGCTAGCACTTTTTTGTCAGGCGTTACCAATTTTTCATATATTGTAATTAAGACGACTTGAGAACTCGAGTTCTTTGCAATACTAGACGCTCCTCTACCACGTCCGGTGATATATGCGGAAGCGAGGGATGTAGAATAACGCATTAGAGAAACCGTGTAGCATATTTAACAATGGGAAACTTAAAATATCAGCCACAGAATATTTTTATTTAAGAAAAATAACGCCTGATAAAAAAACAATAGCAATCTATTAAATAGTCTCTTAACTTCATTCGGTTACGGTTGGTAGACATAATTCTTTTTGCTATTTATTTCTTGGCTTGTCTTTATTTATTTATGTGGTCAGCCAACAACTGCTTACACAATAAATTTATATTATATTAATACGAAGCGGACATCCATTAGTGTAGCAATTAATTAAAGCCTAACACCACATGCACTATATTCGGTTTTACAAAATTGTGTAATTAATATTACTATTTACAACAAGTTAAAAAATGGAAGATTAATAAATAAATTTTAATTCTGATACAACATCACTACACTAGAGTAATTCGTTGCTTATCGATAAATAATAAATGAAATAAAATTGCAATTCGAATACATTTAATTAAAATGGATTCAGTTGCAATTAAAACAAAATAAATTAAATTGAAATGAATCATAAAATTAATTATTGGCGAAAAAAAAAAAATATGCCAGCATTTGCAATGCAAGTATTATATATGGCAAGATTTTCATTCCTCTTTTAATAGGAACTTCAGAGGTACAAACAAGTTTGTACTTGTCTGTACTTAGTTACGAAGTTTTTTTTTTAATACGTCCAAATACTGATTTTCCAAATAGAAATTCAGTGTGCTTTTTACTATTTTTTTTACTATTCTTTGTGCATGTTTTTTTCACGCTAAATAGCAATAGCTAATTATAAAAATAGCGATTAAAATACTCCATCTTTGTTAACTTTTAAACGTCCACGTCGGATATATCCGACAAACACTCTCGCGTTTACTCCGCCAGGGTCGCACATCCTCGACCAAATACTCCCATCTCGTCAGCTCTTCTGTCACCTATAGAAACGAGATGGTATATGCAGTCGCAAAGATACGACACTGGCGTATAGGACACAAAAACAGTTAATGGGTGTAGAATGTATATGTCTAACAGCATTTTTCTGCTTTGTAGACGGCGGCGCAGGCGGCATAGTGTGCGTGCGTAGATCTCCGGGCGATGGTGCTGTCACAGTGTCTATTCCGGGACAGCGGAGCGACACGCCGCTTGCGCAGCTTGTACATAACAATAAACATGTCACTGGTGAGTAATCCTTTCAGAAAAGGGACGACGAGTAATATGTAGTTCGCCGTCCGGTAATCATCCGGACTTAAAAGAGATGTCGGCAACACCGTAGAGGCCCCTACTGTGTTTCAGAGCCGAAGCCTACTGGGGCCATGGGTTGACTTCCGAAAGGAAAACCCGGTGACCTGGAACACTAGTTTGCTTCGCGTTCCAGGACGCCGGAAGGAACATAGGAGTGGGTTTTAGTCAGTAAAAGTCTGAAACGCCTTCTCGCACCACCTTAGAGTGGGAGAAGTCATTATATGATTTCCCAGAGTGCAACTGGAATTTTGAACCTTGACTGTACATACAATCTTTCGTCTTTAGAATATTGTTAAGATTATCCTAATTTATTTGCAGTACTAAATGTATGCGAGGAGGCCGCCCCAGCGCCGTCGAATACAAAAGCATCCGACGGCCGCAAGCAGACGTGGGAACAAGCGCTGGCACACATCAACCAGCTGGCTAAAGGGGCCAACAAGCAGAAGGTATATTATATTATAAGCTGTGGACACCTTTAATTGACATAGTTGCAGAGAATCGAATGTCTATAAAATTACCTACCAGTATAGCATCTTGTTAATGTGTCGTTGGTGTTCCTCATAATAATAAATAGCCAAGAGCCTCGACCAACACCTTAGGAGGCTCGCGTTAGGCGGCTAGATCAAGGGCTTGATCCAGAAAGTGGTACTCCTGGACACAGCTCGTATTGTTAGGAGGTTCATCTCTCTGGAGCCCTGACCGCCGGTAGCTTGGACTCTGTTCCCGATACCGGTGGGACACTTTTTTATATTTTTTATTTTTTTATTTTTATTGAAATATTTTAAATTATAATTTATATGTTAAAGTAATGAATAAACTAAAATAAATATATTATGCGTAGTATCGCAATTTTTATTTATTTATTTAAACTTCATATACAGTAGCCTTAAATAAGTGGACTTATTTATTTATTTTATAATTTTTGTACATACATATACAGGAAGAAAATACAGTATTATAAAAATTGTACAGTGGTACTATTTATTTCTAAAAGAAATTTCTTACAGCATACCTGCGAAAGGAGATATAAGAAATGTAGACAATACTGTGTAGAAATAAGATGAGAAGAGTTTGTGAAATCTTAAAGTAAACCGCGTGAAAGTAGGTTTCTCCATACTAACTTTGGACCCCCTGTTTCATCCCCTTAGGGGTGGAGTTTCGTAAAATTCGTCCTTAGCGGATGTCTACTACTACTATAAGGACCTACCAACCTACCTGCCAAATTTTAAGTTTGTAGGTGTTATAGTTTCGGAGATTTCGTGATTAATCAGTCACCTTGTACTAAAAATAAATACATAATTTATATATATCGCGGCCAAATCTTAGAAATTGATCACTTCATGATATGGCCAAGTAAAACCGGCCAGATTGTTTTAAACGTTAAAGTTGGATGATATTTCAATGCTCGTTTGGCCTACTTTCTTTAGACCTTTTATTATCATAGAAATACATACTACATCAATAATAGGGCCAAACGAGGATTGACATATCATCAAATGTTAATGTTTAAAACGATCTGGCCAGTTTTAGTTGGCCATATCATGAAGTAATGCAACAAGACATTCTCTATCAGTCAACCTTATTAGTTTTTATGAAATCTCATCTAAACAGTAATCATATTTAATACTGGCCTGTTGGTCTAGTTGTTAGTGACCCTGACTGCTATGCCGGAGATTGTGGGTTCGATTCCCACCCAACAAATGTTTGTGTAATGAGCATGATAGTTTGTTCTGTGTCTGGGTGTAATTTATCTATAATATGTATGTATTTAGAAATATATAAGTATGTATGTTTATCAGTTGTCTAGTACTCATAACACAAGCTCTGCTTAGCTTGAGACTAGACGGCGTTGTGTGATAGTTGTGGAATATATATATATATAATAAAAAGTCAAAAAATTGCAATCTACTCATAATAAAACATTAACTCAAGTCAAATTTGGCAAAAGCTAAATTACTCATAATATTTTTGCAGAAAAAAAACAAAGAGTCGAAAGAGAAAACTCCACAACCGGAACAGAAACCCAAAGAGGTGAAGGAACCTCAGAGATCTAACTCTCTGCCGGACCCACAGACGCTATCCAAGAAGCAACGGAAACAGCTCGCCAAGCAACAGGTATGTACAAACATGCAAGTCAGTGGAGAAAGTGAAGCGATGGGCGATTCTGAAATGATTTAATAATCAAATGTATAGGGTAGCGATGGGCGATTCCGAGATGATTTAATAATCGAAACTATGGGGTAGCGATGGGCGATTCCGAGATGATTTAATAATCGAAAGTATGGGGTAGCGATGGGCGATTCCGAGATGATTTAATAATCGAAAGTATGGGGTAGCGATGGGCGATTCCGAGATGATTTAATAATCGAAAGTATGGGGTAGCGATGGGCGATTCCGAGATGATTTAATAATCGAAAGTATGGGGTAGCGATGGGCGATTCCGAGATGATTTAATAATCGAAAGTATGGGGTAGCGATGGGCGATTCCGAGATGATTTAATAATCGAAAGTATGGGGTAGCGATGGGCGATTCCGAGATGATTTAATAATCGAAAGTATGGGGTAGCGATGGGCGATTCCGAGATGATTTAATAATCGAAAGTATGGGGTAGCGATGGGCGATTCCGAGATGATTTAATAATCGAAAGTATGGGGTAGCGATGGGCGATTCCGAGATGATTTAACAATCGAAAGAATCGGAGTCGGTAAAATAAACCATCGAGTTAACCACCGACTCGCAGTTCTACAAAATAATCGAGATGATTTTTCGATGGTTTTGAGTCATCGGAATCGATGGCTAATTTTCGATTGTTTGAATCAGTCACTCTCACTCACTTAGTCAGTCGCAATAAGATACCGAGTTAGACTCGAGTCAAAGTCGAAACAATCGAGATGTTCGAACAATCGAATAAAATCTCTCGCCATTGCGCATCGCTAGTATAGGGTGCCAAGTCTGGCAAAATGCCTCCGGTCCGACGAGGCCACCGGTCCTAGAAACCCCAAACTCGAAATTATTAACCCAACCTATTTTACCAAATGGTTAGGTTTATAATTTCGAGTTTGGGGTTTCTACCAAATTTATTAACAATCATAATTAAATATGTACGAAATAAATACGTATTACTTGTGATATACATTTTGTTTTCATACGATTGCACAGTCTTAAGTACGGACTGAATAAATTAACTGACTTGGTATTACATGGATCTCACAACTGTTTAAGTCACAAGTTATGTTTTTAACGCTTCTGTTCTTCTCCGCAGGCCGAAGAAGAAGAAAAAAGGAAGCAGCAACAGCAAGAAGTGAAATCCAAAAAGCCTGACGCTAAGAAAGCCGAAACGCCCAAAGAGGAGCCCTCCAAGAAGACCGAGAAGAAACAATCGGAACCTGAAAAATCTAAGAAGGACAAGAAGGAAGACAAGAAGAAAGAGAAGACCGTTGAGAAGAAAGCTGAGAAGAAAGGGAAGGAGAATAAAGTGGAGAAGGGTGAGTAAATAATACTAGTTTTATAGCAGGGGTGGCCAATTTGAATCGTTCTACGATCTACTGTTTACTGACTAGACTTTGCGAGATCTACCAAATACAAAATCAACTATTAGTTAACCACCACAGTACCCAAGAGCATAGCTTAACTCACGTGTAGCGACATCTATCGCGTCACATAAGAAAATCCTGAATCGCGCAATCAAAGTTCTCCGCGCGATTAGAACACATAGAACGGCCCGAAATCATCTATCGGGCAGTTGCAGCCCACCAGACATAACATCCTGTCTGGCCGGAGGATCCTCCCTTTTGAAAGGAGGTATGTGGGACTTTACTCTCCGTTCCGCCTACCTCCAAACACGTATAAAATAATCATAATACACGATCTATGGCTGCTGGTAGATTCAATGTACCCAAAGTCACCAATTACTTTGGTGACAGAACACTAAAAAAGAGAATACCATACCTATTGAACAGTCTGCCGGCAGACATAAGGAGTGAAACAAACATAAATAGATTTAGACGTAAATTAAAATTATATTATTTAGAAATGTTTTTAAGTACATTTAAGTATGTCTAGAGACTCACCGACCCCACAGTCAAACCATTGCAACGGTTTTGTGGGGCTTATCTTAAGCTTTTGGAATAAAGATAAATAAATAACTTAATAATAAGAATAAAAAGAGTGAGTAAGCTGAAAAGGAGGAGGGTGGATAAGAGGCACTTTGCGCCAGCAACACACTCAAAAAAAAAATGGTTTATATTTCAGACAATTTTTAATTGCATTTGTTTAGTTAAAAATATATATTTTTTTATTTAGTGACATTTACATGATAAATAATATTGTATTGCCCAAATAGAGTATTTCGCCTTTTTTCCAATGTTAAAGTTATTATTTCTGAAACAATCGCTCCATGAACCAAAACAATTTTGAGTCTCTTAAGACCTGTATGGATCAGAATGTAGGGCTGTGAAAAAGACGGATGAAAAAAGATTGCATGTAGCGGAGATGAGAATGTTGAGATGGATGATGTGTGGTGTGACGAGAATGGATAAAGTTAGAAATGAATATATTAGAAGAAGTTTGAAAGTGGCGCTAGTGACTGAAAAGTTGAAAGGGAATCGTTTGTCTTGGTATGGTCATGTGAAGAGGAGGGATGAAACGCATGTTACTAAAAGAGTTATGAGTTTACATTTGGATGGATGGAGAGGGAGAGGGAGACCAAAGAAAAGATGGATGGATTGTGTGAAAAGTGATATGAAAGAAAAGGAAGTTAGTGATAGCATGACGAGTGACAGGGCAGAGTGGAAGAAAAAAACGTGTTGCGCCGATCCCAAATAACACGGAACAAGGGCAGGAAGATGATGACTATTTTTAAATACATTTGTTTAGTTAGATAATGCTGTCGTACGCTTACGAAACGCGCGACAGCATCATCATCATCTTCCTGCCCTTGTCCCGTGTTATTTGGGGTCGGCGCAACACGTTTTTATCTTTCATTCTGCCCTGTCAGTCGTTATGCTATCACTATCACGAAACGCGCGACAGCATCGCTTCAAAAACTCGTCGTGGGCGAGGGAACTTACTCTCTCTATCCTTGGTCCTATAACGGTGAAGGAAAACATCGTAAGGAAACCGGCATGTCCTAGAACCAAAATTTCGAAGACATGTGACATCCACCAACCCGCACTGGGCCTGCGTGGTGGATTACGGCCCATTCCCTCTCCTAGAGAAGAGGCCTGAACTCCGCAGTGGAAACATTAAAAGGCTGATTGTCAGAGGTCGGAATTAGGTAGAGTTATTCATGTACTTGCATCGAAATGTTGATATTGATATCGACGGTGAAGTACCAATAACTCCTAACTGTCGGAAGTCCAAATTATCTGTCCAAAAATTGTTAGGAAGTAATACTATAAATTGACACGTTGGTTTAGTTAGGTGTTTGTTTCCACAAATTAATTTGATGCAGTTGCAACTAAATATCCGCTTCGGATATTTTACGAAACATGCGGAAACATGCATTTAAAAAGTAATTTTATCGAAAAATGTCAGTTGGAAGGTATTGGCACTTCACCGTCGATATGAATCTTCCCGGGATTCCCTATGAAAAATCCCGTGTGCCCGCGTTTAGCCGCTGTCTCTAGTGTGACTTGTCTGTATTTTTCTTTTGTTGTATTTTTACAAGTGACACTAGTGACAGCGGCTAAACGCGATTATGCGAGCCAAACGTTAAAACGCGATTAGTTTTATTGGTGAATTCGGCCCTTAGTGTGTTAGAGATATGAGACATTTAGAGAAAAGATGGCCACAGTGTTGCGCCGATCCCAAATAACACGGAACAAGGGCAGGAAGATGATGACTATTTTTAAATACATTTGTTTAGTTAGATAATATTGTAAGTCAAAGCAATTATTGCCCAAACAGAAAAAACGGAAACCTTATAAGATTACGTTGTTGATCGTCCGTCTGTCTGTCTGTCTCTCAAAATCCTTTATCTCGGAAACGCGTAGAGGTATCGAGTTGAAATTAAAACCATATACTCAGGTCTGCGTTCCCTTGAAGCTGTGAAAAAATAAAACTTCTGAATTAATGAAAAAAAAAGATACGGTCGTTTAAATCGCAAAAAACGTGTATTTCAACACTCTCAAGGGAAATTTTTTTCGAAGTTAAATTTTCTCTTAAGGGAATCAAAATTCATCAAAATATATAAATTTATACTTCCCATTAACCTAGAATCCTGGAATTTAGCATGAAGCAAGGTCTCATTGCATAAGTATAGGAAAAAATCTGAAACTGTATATTTGTAGTAATGTCAAAAAAAAAACATCTTTTTGCTATTCGTAAAAATCTTCGTAACTCGATTCGGGAATTGTTACTGTTTTCAAAGGTAAGTTTGTACGGAACCCTCAGTGCGCGAGTCCGACTCGCACTTGCCCATTTTTTTTATTTAAAGTAAACACACTTGCCCTGATCGACTGGATTAACAGCCAAGATCGAATGGTTGGCCACCCCTGTATTATAGAAATACAAGCTGCTATCACACACTCCCGGGATAAAAAAGTATCCTATATGCTATTCCAGGACATGGTCTACCCGTGTACCAGGCTTCATCGAAATCCCTTCAGCCGTTCGAGCATGAAGAAGTAACAAACATAAACACACACTCATAAATTTTCACCTTCATAATTTTACTGAGATTTTTTATGCCCATACTTGTTTTTATGCGCTTTTGTACATAATTATTATTTCCAGTTTTTTTTTTATATTTCATAATCAGACATTTTTTTTAGTGTTTAATCACACTATGCCGAAGGTACGCGACCGAAGTTCGGCATGATTATGCCTGCAATGCTAATTTAATTACTGACGACAAATTATGCCGAAATTACGTTGCGTTATAGCATACAGCCGAACTTCGGTCCGGCGTAAACACAGCACACATTATACGCGACCGAAGTTCGGTTCAATTGCCGATGAAGATCCGGGGCGGGGAGCAGCGGGAGGCAGGTATGCCCGCGTCCCGCGTGTCCGCCCGTTGTGTTTATTAAAATGATAACGGAACCCTAACCAGGCTTGCGGACGGCCAGCAATGGTTGGCTCGCCGTGCGACCGTCCGGTAACTGTCCGGACCGAGCCCAAGTTGTCGACGGCGCGTATTGTTCCACGCGCGCCTCAAAGAGATGTCAGCAGAGTGAGTGAGTGCGTGAAGAGTGTAGGGGTCCTGCAGGGTCGAAGCTTATTGGGGCCAAGGGTCTGATTCTGAAAGGAAGACTCGGCCTTAGTACGAAAGGCAACGAAGGAACAGGAGTTGGTTTTTAGTCAGTAAAAGTTTGACACTATCTCCCGCCCCGCCCAAGAGTGGGGGATGTCATAAGATGATTTTCCCACCGGGAAAAAAAAATAACAGGAACACTTTGTTTCGTGTCTGTCTCTCCGGCTGTTTATATGACATGACGCCACGACAGCGCCCGAGACACTGAATACACCCAAAGTTGCGCATCTGAATTTCTGCTGTATAAGTTCGGCACTTAAGATGTCTCATGTCAGCTGAATACCTAGGAACGTAAAATCAGCCGCGGAATTTCGGTCGCTTACCTTCGGCATAGTAAGTTTAGACACTAATGTTCCCCTAGCTGGGAGTCCGGCCTCCTCTCTAGGAGACTGAACGGGGCGTCATCCAAAACGCAGGCCCAGTGCGGGTTGGTGGATGTCGCATGTCTTCGAATTTTTAGTTCCGGGATATGCCGATACCGGCTCTTGCTATTTTTTCCTTTACCTTTTTAAGAGCAGTGGTGATGAAAACATTACACTAAGTAATTCGCTTGACTGGGTTTGAACCTACGGCCTACAACTCGTAAGTCAGAGCCGTTAACACTTTGCTACCACTACTCTCAATATATTATCCTTCAAAAATTTTAATACACGTATACTTTTTTTTAACTTTCGCATATAAAAAGAAATATTACTATAGTCAACAAAACACATTTTGTTATTTCAGCCCCACAACCAACACCGAAAGCGGCGAAACAACCGGCTCAGCCTCAACAACAACAACAGAGTAAGAAGGAGAGCAAGAAACAACAACAACAACAGCAACAACAAAGCAAGCCGCAAGTCATCAACATCACTCCGGATACAACAATTGAAGTTGTTAGTAAAAAGGTAACGTTAAAAGTCCTATCGCCCTCGGCGACTTTTTGTAGGGATGCTGTAGCGCGTTTGTATCGATACAATCGCGATGCTGTAGCACGTTTGTATCGATACAATCGCGATGCTGTAGCGCGTTTGTATCGATACAATCGCGATGCTGTAGCGCGTTTGTATCGATACAATCGCGATGCTGTAGCGCGTTTGTATCGATACAATCGCGATGCTGTAGCGCATTTGTATCGATACAATCGCGATGCTGTAGCGCATTTGTATCGATACAATCGCGATGCTGTAACGCGTTGGCATCTTTTCTATAGCGCTTGCAAATGCGACTAACGCGCGTTAGTAGCGATGCTGTGCGCGCTTACGGAACACGCGACATCATCATCATCATCATCTTCCTGCCCTTGTCCCGTGTTATTTGGGGTCGGCGCAACACGTTTTTATCTTTCATTCTGCCCTGTCAGTCGTTATGCTATCACTATCACGAAACGCGCGACAGCATCGCTACAAAAACTCGTCGTGGGCGAGGGAACTTACTCTCTCTATTCTTGGTCCTATAACGGTAAAGGAAAACATCGTGAGGAAACCGGCATGTCCTAGAACCGAAAATTCGAAGACATGTGACATTGACAAACCCGCACTGGGCCTGCGTGGTGGATTACGGCCCATTCCTTCTCCTAGAGAAGAGGCCTGAACCCCGCAGTGGAAACATTAAAAGGCTGATTGTCAGAGGTCGGAATTAGGTAGAGTTATTCATGTACTTGCATCGAAATGTTGATATTAGTTCATTAAAATTTCGCTCGGTCATTGTCTTTCTATTGTGTCTCTAATTACGCTACTCAAAAGGTTAATGTGGATCTTCCCGGGATTTGCAATGAGAAATCTCGTGTGGCCACATAATATTAAAAATAAATAATAATAAAAACCTCGGAGATAGGTAAAACGAAGATAATTAACGTAAAATTTTTATTAGTATTTTTCGTTGAAAAAGATCTTTCTACGTCAAGTGATATGAGGTTAACAAATTTATACACTTCCTCCTCCTCGTCATTAATGCAGGAAGAATTTTTTTCTGCTATATTTCTGATAGTATCATAAAAAAAACTGCTCTTTAAAATTAATCTCGGGATTTGAGGCATATCCTCTTTATTTATTTATTCTTACGCTGTATGAAATCGGTGTAAGTATTTTAAGTATCTCTACCTAATTCCGACGTCTGCTGATTATGCTATGTTTATAAGCATAATTTATCTATAGTCCATTCGCATTAAGAAAATAGTGACGTTATCGTTGTCACTCAGCCCAGGCAAATTTGAAAGCCGTGTTCACATTGACCAAAAAAAGTAAGCCCTTCAGATAGTACGGACGTGTCTTTTGTCAACTTTAGAAATTAATACATCCGTATATTATTCCAAAGCCTAGTAGCTAGCCTAGTAGCTTAGTATATATTTATTTTACCGTTGTATAATATTGTTACAGAACCCTTGCACCACCGAGCCTGAGAAGCCACCGTCATGCAGCATCATGGAGCAGCTGAGCTGCGGAGTGCAGGTATGTACCAGGACGATGATCTACTAAAACTGTACTCATACCGCGTGTTACTACATCATGCCCTAGCCCAGGGTTGGGGAACCTATGGCACGTGGCAAAATAGTTCGGGCCCGACAGTGAAAGAAGTCCAACATGTAGGTGATTTCAAACACACCAATTTTCTCTTTCATACATATAATTGAATAAACAAACTACTGTAAATATGACGATATACAAAATTTGGGTGCTAATTAAAAGTTCACAAAATCACTAAGCTAAGATTCTTTGGCGTCACACAATGACCACATTTTTATTTTTAAATATTTTTAGTGGCACGTTCTCATATAAAGGTTCGCCATCCCTGCTTAGCCATTTCCCAACTATACCCTATTCATCTTGGCTTGAGACAAAATGTAAACAAAGAAAACAATGTAGGTACCTTCGACCAAGTTTCTTCGACGTGTTTGAATACATCAGAGATGCACAGGCGACGCCCGTGGGCCGCATGCGACCCCCCGGCAATATGCCAGTGGTCCGCCAGCAACCTAGTTTTTTTCAGATCACAAATAAATGCAGGCAGTTACAATCATATGGCTGAAAAATTCAAGAAAACTGCGGTTAATCTTAGCTTTATCGAAAAGTTAAATATTTTTATACAATCTTTTCGTAAACGATTTTCTGAGTTTCAAAAAGTTAAACCTCTATATTGGACATATTTAGCAATCCTTTCACCATTTCAACTGAAACTGCACCAGAGTCAGTGCATCTAGAACTAATCGATATTCAAAACGATCAAGACTCGCTGAACTTTTTTTCGCATTGTTGTAACTGCGTACAAAGAAATGCGCACAAATGTTTTGAAATGTGCCAGTTTATTTCACGTTATGTAGACTCGCAGAATCACTCGTTCACAATGGTACCGCCTTAGCTGTGTGCCATTCTGGGCGAGTGGAGTAGGCAGGCCCTTCGCGACGTAAGCACTGACACTTGCAGGTGGCGGACCTGAAGCTGCCGCCCGGCATCACGCTGACGCGCGTGCAGCCGCACGACAAGAAGGAGCCGCCGCCCATCAAGTCTGTGGTGAGTACACTACCACATAACCCTTAAGTCTATATCTTTATTTGGTTTTTTGGTTGGTGTCGTTGGGTTGTGTCAAATCGTGACTGCGTACCGTTAAAAAAATATGAAGAATATAATATTGCCCATTTTAATACAATTGCTACCCAAGTTCCGGTTTTTTTTTTTTTATTGTCAACCAATTCCGGAGGAATTTCAAAATTAATATATAACTTTCAAATCAATGAACCCAATCTACCTACTTCGATCACTGATTATTATTGACATTTAATTTATATATTTTATTGAAAATTGATATAGAATAAACTATTTTAAGAGTTTGCCTCTTAAATATGTGACATTTTTGCACACCTAATTGTGGTTGAATATGACGAACAAATGCCACTTAAGTTTGGCGATTCTTCGTGCTATGCCGGTGACCTTGGTTCTCTTGCGGATATCCTCATTCCTGATTCGATCACACAAGGAAACTCCGAGCATAGCCCTTTTCATTGCCCTTTGGGTGACTGTAAGTCTTCTGATGAGGCCCATTGTAAGCGACCACGTTTCAGAGCCATATGTCATCACTGGCAACACGCACTGGTCATAGACTTTCGTCTTGAGACACGGACAATGTTTAAACCTGCCAGCTAATTACTATAGTCATATTCTAGCAAAATAAATTATTAATTTAACTTGCAGCCGCTATGGAAGGCGGGGCAGCTGCCGGCGGCGCCGACGCCCGTGGCGCGGCCGGCTCCCGTCATCAACGCGGACCCCGCCAACGTGATGTTCACCACCGCACATCCTGGTAAGTACCGCTTCTTAACCTTTCTGACCGCCATAGTCATGTATATGTCGTGGCTAGATCATAGAAATTGATCACTTCATGAAATGGCCAAGTAAAACTGGCCAAATCGTTTTAAATGTTAAACTTTCTTGATATGTCAATTCTTGTTTGGTCTTCTTTCTTTAGACCTTTTATTATCATAGAAATCTTACATAAATTTTATGGCCAAACGAGGATTAACATATCATCAAATGTTAAGGTTTCAATGATCTGACCAGTTTGAGTTGGCCATTTCATGAAGTGATCAATTTCTATGATCTGGCCACGACATTTACATGGCAAAGTAAAATATGTCCAGCGCGCCCACGTCATGACTACATGACAGAAACGTTAATGGCCCTTTAATTTAACCGCCCGCGTCGGATGAGTGTTTTCGTGTCACATTTGCCAGGGTCGTGAGTTAGCGACTGGGTACTCCATCTCGTTTAGCTCTTCAATCCCCATAGGTGACAGAAGAGCTGACGAGATAGAGTATTTGGTCGTGGATGTGCGACCCTGCCGGAATAAACGCGACAGTGTTGGTCGAATATATCCGACGTTGACGACGTTTGAAATTTCGATGGAAAAAAAAAATCGAAATTTCAAACCATTATACAACTGCAAAATATTACAAAACTTTAAAAAAGTTAAACAAATCGGTCTCAAGTTATGGCCTGACAAGGAAATTAGGGATTCATTTTTATAAATTAAAATATACTTTAATACGAGTACACCGATTACTAAGCACATGACCTTTCTGAATAATATTAATAATAAAATCCTTGTTATTAAAAAACAAATTTTCCCATCCACAGAACCACCAAGACCAGTAATCATAGCCGACCCGCCGCCCATAGTTGGGAAATCGAAAAAGGCCAAGAAAAAGGCTAAAAAAGCCGCCGCGGCCGCCGAAGAGGCCAAACCGGACGGAGCCAAGATCGTCACCTTGCGGAACCCAATGTTCCATCCAAACTTACCACCCGTACAGATCACTAATCAACCGGCACAGAAGAAACAAGAGCAGATACGAATCCCTGATCCGATACCGATGCCGCCTAACGCTTGCCAAGCGACTATAACCCCTACGTCCAACGGGATGTACACTATAAGAAACCCGTTGATGACAATGATGCATCAACAAAGTCTGATGGGCGTTAGAACGCAGAGCCCGCAACTAAACCCTATGTACGGACAACAATACAACTACGTAAACCCTAACCAATACAATCCAGTGCCTCCAACACCGACCCAATACATGGAGCAAGCGAGAGCATCCCCTAAACCTGATGATTTTCAGACAAGAATAATGAACTTAGCGTCGTTTACACAGAAAAATGATGAAGGGTACTCCTTGTTCAAAACTCCTGATGATAATCAGCAACGCAGCTTCCTTACTCCTGAATACTACGAGGACCAAAGCCCTAAATCAGTCGTATCACCAAATCCAATAGGCACACGACCGGTAGACACTTCGCGGTCCTTCGAATCGGATACCTCTCTTTTCGCGAATCCCATACAAAGACCTGAGCCTATAGGTACACCTTTGAAACAGGAAGAAAGACTAGACTACACTGGTCTATATACCCCGTTTGGTCACGAAGATAGGAATGTATTCAGGAATGCGCTGTTCAGTGATAAAAATGAAAGTTCCAGGTTGAAAAATGAAGAGATGGGAGTTAATCATGTGGCTAATGGGGATTCGTTGCCGTATTTTCAAAGGTTGAGAGTCGGTTCAAAGTTGAATAGTGAAGTTACGATACATCATGTGACGGAGTCCAAGTTTTATAAAGGACAGGTGAGTTTTTTGTCTTGTCTACTTTGACTGGCCTGTTGGTCTAGTAGTTAGTGGCTCTTACAGATATGCCGGAGTTTATTTATTTATTTTATAATTCATGTACACACATAAATAAAAAGAAGATACATTGTTATAAAATTGTACAAAGGTCCTGCTTATTTCTAAAAGAAATTTCTTCCAGCAGACCTGCGAAAGGAGAAATAGGAAGAAATGTAGACAATAGTGTGTAAAAGAAATTAAAGAAGAGAATGTGAAATCTTAAATTAAAATAATAAATACTTATATACCTTATACTAAAAATAAATACATAATATATATACATATATAATTATCACACTAGAGAGGAAAGATAGTGCTCTTTTACTTTTGATTTGAAGAGAGAAATCGTTTGCAAATCTCGAATGCTAGGCGGAAGAGAGTTCCACAACCTTACTGCATGAACAGAGAAAGAGTAGGAGTAGTAGCTGGATTTATGAGGAGGGGATTTAAGTAGGGATCTAAGGTGTGATCTGCACGGAGCGTCGCTAGGGCGAGCGTAAGAGAAACAGCCCGCAGGTAGGAAGGATAAGATGGGATGGTCCTCGTGGGGGCAATCGGCGGCGGCGATCTCTCGCGCCGGGCCTTGGTTCAGGCCATGCTCCGGAGCGAGGAGGAGTGGCAGGCGGTCGCCTCCAAGTGCGAAGCCGTAATGCTAGCGAAGGAGGCCGCCGATCGCGTGAGGCAACGGTCCTTACGCTCCAACTGCCGCCGCCGGGATTCCGATCCCGATTTCCGGCCACCGTAGGCGCGGGCTTGCGGACGGCGAGCAATGGGTGGCTCGCCGTCCGATCGTCCGGTAATCGGACCGAGCCCAAGTCGTCGACGGCGCGTACTGTTCCACGCGCGCCTCAAAGAGATGTCAGCAAATCGTAGGGGCCCAGCAGGGTCGAAGCCTACTGGGGCCACGGGTAGTGTGAAAGCGAAATCCGGGGACCTGGGACGAAGGCAACGAAGGAACAGGACTGGGTTTTTAGTCAGTAAGAATCTGACACTATCTCCCGCTCCGCCCAAGAGCGGGTTTTGTCATAAGATGATTTTCCCACCCAATAAAAAAAAAAAGATGGGTTATGTAGGATGTTGAAAAGGAGATATAAAATCCGAGTGTTTCTGCGAAGACGGATACGGACGGACGGAGTTAGTGGTTTCGATTCCCAGTCAAGAGAAATGTTTGTGTGATCAGCATAATCATTTGTCCTGTGTCTGGGTGTAATTTAACTATAACTAGCTGACTCGGCGACCTTCGTACCGCCTAATAATGTGATAAATGAAGAACCGCTCGACCGATTTTGTGCAAACTTCACATAAACCATCTACTAAATAATCCGAACAAAGCCTAAACATTTGGTTTGGATAGGTGAGCCCGTTCTTGAGTTATGAAATTACAAAGCGAAGCAACACCCGTCTGGTCGGATGATCCTCTCTTTTCAACGAAGGTTTGCTTGACTTTACTCTCTGATACCTCCAAACTAGCTTTTGCCCGCGGCTTCGCTCCCGTCAACTGACTATTATATTCTACTCTACGCCCAACTCTACCCTACTCTACCCCACTCTACCCTACTTGATAAAAATCCTACGTGTCTCCTGGTTCTAAACTACCTCCCCACCAATTTTCAGCCAAATCGGTTCAGCCGTTCTTGAGTTATAAATAGTGTAACTAACACGACTTTCATTTATATATATATTGTCTGTATATGATTATGGAACTAAAATGAGTCTTTGGTACTCGAAATTAATAAATAAAAAATATATAGAGATTTGCAAGAAATCTTTCAATTGGCTGTATTGGAAAAGATACTTTTTGATACAAATAATAATAAATCAGAATCATGTTAATCGATCTTACCAAACAATCTTAATTTTCCAGGAGCCAGGTCTTCCATTAGAATGTGGGCTGCAGGGAGAGGAATCCTTATTCAGCCGGCCACCGGTGCACGCGTGGCCTGACCAGCTGTATGGACCAACTTGTCCTAATAAAGCCGGTAAGTCAATTTATTAGTAATCCTGAGTTGAACTACACGAATACTGACAAATGTTTGCACCACTCCTTTTTGACTGGCCTGTTGGTCTAGTGGTTAGTGACCCTGACTACTATGCCGGAGGTCGTGGGTTCGATTCGCACCCAGGACAAATGTTTGTGCGATGAGCACGATCATTTGTTCTGTGTCTGGGTTGTAATTTATCTATAGTATAGATCCCGGCATGGATCTTGAGCGCTGACTTTTACTTGCGCAGAATTAAAATATCAGGTCTCTTTGGTGGTATGAAGTGAGACGCGGGGGCGGGGAGTGACAGTGATTGGCTCGCCGCGCATCGCATCATAGACCTCACTCGTGATTGGTTCCCTGCGCTTGCTGCACGTACCTAACGACGACGAGTACACTTTCGTGCTAATAAATTGACTCGTGATTTTTAATCCATCTATTTTATTTTTATTAATGGTTATTATGTCACCAAAAATGATTTTGCCGAGAACGCATAACAAGCACACAGAGAAAATTCCTTTCAAAAGTAGATAAATGTTAGGAATTTCTTCGTAGGGGTGTTACAAATCTTTGAAATTTTCGGCTTTGCTACAATATGCCTTCCGGTAGAAATTCTCTAAAAGATAATGAAAACCGTATGGGAATCTGTTGCTTGGTTAATGAGGAAAAACAGACAGAGGAACACAGCGACTTTGCTTTAAATTATTTATGTTTTTTTTTTGTTTTTTACCTTCAACCAGACTTAAGAAGATAGCAGGTAAAAGAAAAAATAAAATAAAAAAGGTGTACATTTTTTGCCATAAGTGTACGATGCGCAAAGCGATTCCCACTCTTTCGCCGAGCGCTCAAGATTCGTGCCGACACCTGTAACAAATAAAAAAAAAACACTGACACGAGATTGTTATATACCTTTTTATGAAGACTAGTTTCACTAGCCTGAAAATAGTAGTTTATCCTTAAGAAACAAAATTTCTAGATTAAAAAAAAAGTGCCCTCAAAGTTATTGTATATACATATGTTGCTAGCTTCTGACAGCGGCTTCGCTCGCGTGGAAATACGAACTTTGGACCCCGTTTCATCACCTTTGGGGGTGAATTTTGGAGAATTCTCTCACTATATTTGCCTGCGTCTTGGAAACTTTGTGCAAAATTTCACACACTTTGTCCTAGTCGTTTCGGCTGTGCGTGTACAATGTCAGTCAGCCATTTTTTTTATATATAGGGTGACTGGTAATTAGTGACCGATACTTAAACACATGATTGGTCTCATGATCACAAACAACTTTCCCAAAGAAACTTTTTTTTAGACTCATTTAGTTTTATGATAATAACAAAACAGCTGTTTGAAATTCGCTGTATAACTGTATGGCACCGAGTGCGCGGGTGTCAAAAAAAAAACGACACATGTGCAAGTACATGCGACGCGCTTTCCAGGGTGACTGTTATTATTACCTACGTCACTAATGCACGGCAAAGGGAGCGGTGCGGGCGGGGGAGGAGAGAACGTGACTCGTGAGGCGCTCTACTAGTACATTGACCTTCCCGAGCGCGCGAATATCAAACAGCTATTTTGTTATTGTCATAAAACTAATGATTATATAAAAAAGTTTCTTTGGGAAAGTTGTTTGTAATCATGAGGCCAATCACGTGTTTAAGTATTGGTCACTAATTACCAGTCACCCTATATATAAAGATTATATAAGTGTGATAGTACCGTCATCGTAGTGTTGGTAGTGTGTATAGCATAGGCAGTATAGTTGTGTGGCTCGCCTGCAGGCGCGCAGTCGGGGCGCAGCTCGGCGTGCAGCTCGCCGGCGGCGGGCGGCGCGCGCGGGCCCGACGCGGCCGACGAGCGGCGCTTCGGGCCCGTCGGGGAGCGCCCTGCGGACCACAGAGGTACATGATATGCTTGCGTGCAGGCGCGCAGTCGGGGCGCAGCTCGGCGTGCAGCTCGCCGGCGGCGGGCGGCGCGCGCGGGCCCGACGCGGCCGACGAGCGGCGCTTCGGGCCCGTCGGGGAGCGCCCTGCGGACCACAGAGGTACATGATATGCTTGCGTGCAGGCGCGCAGTCGGGGCGCAGCTCGGCGTGCAGCTCGCCGGCGGCGGGCGGCGCGCGCGGGCCCGACGCGGCCGACGAGCGGCGCTTCGGGCCCGTCGGGGAGCGCCCTGCGGACCACAGAGGTACATGATATGCTTGCGTGCAGGCGCGCAGTCGGGGCGCAGCTCGGCGTGCAGCTCGCCGGCGGCGGGCGGCGCGCGCGGGCCCGACGCGGCCGACGAGCGGCGCTTCGGGCCCGTCGGGGAGCGCCCTGCGGACCACAGAGGTACATGATATGCTTGCGTGCAGGCGCGCAGTCGGGGCGCAGCTCGGCGTGCAGCTCGCCGGCGGCGGGCGGCGCGCGCGGGCCCGACGCGGCCGACGAGCGGCGCTTCGGGCCCGTCGGGGAGCGCCCTGCGGACCACAGAGGTACATGATATGCTTGCGTGCAGGCGCGCAGTCGGGGCGCAGCTCGGCGTGCAGCTCGCCGGCGGCGGGCGGCGCGCGCGGGCCCGACGCGGCCGACGAGCGGCGCTTCGGGCCCGTCGGGGAGCGCCCTGCGGACCACAGAGGTACATGATATGCTTGCGTGCAGGCGCGCAGTCGGGGCGCAGCTCGGCGTGCAGCTCGCCGGCGGCGGGCGGCGCGCGCGGGCCCGACGCGGCCGACGAGCGGCGCTTCGGGCCCGTCGGGGAGCGCCCTGCGGACCACAGAGGTACATGATATGCTTGCGTGCAGGCGCGCAGTCGGGGCGCAGCTCGGCGTGCAGCTCGCCGGCGGCGGGCGGCGCGCGCGGGCCCGACGCGGCCGACGAGCGGCGCTTCGGGCCCGTCGGGGAGCGCCCTGCGGACCACAGAGGTACATGATATGCTTGCGTGCAGGCGCGCAGTCGGGGCGCAGCTCGGCGTGCAGCTCGCCGGCGGCGGGCGGCGCGCGCGGGCCCGACGCGGCCGACGAGCGGCGCTTCGGGCCCGTCGGGGAGCGCCCTGCGGACCACAGAGGTACATGATATGCTTGCGTGCAGGCGCGCAGTCGGGGCGCAGCTCGGCGTGCAGCTCGCCGGCGGCGGGCGGCGCGCGCGGGCCCGACGCGGCCGACGAGCGGCGCTTCGGGCCCGTCGGGGAGCGCCCTGCGGACCACAGAGGTACATGATATGCTTGCGTGCAGGCGCGCAGTCGGGGCGCAGCTCGGCGTGCAGCTCGCCGGCGGCGGGCGGCGCGCGCGGGCCCGACGCGGCCGACGAGCGGCGCTTCGGGCCCGTCGGGGAGCGCCCTGCGGACCACAGAGGTACATGATATGCTTGCGTGCAGGCGCGCAGTCGGGGCGCAGCTCGGCGTGCAGCTCGCCGGCGGCGGGCGGCGCGCGCGGGCCCGACGCGGCCGACGAGCGGCGCTTCGGGCCCGTCGGGGAGCGCCCTGCGGACCACAGAGGTACATGATATGCTTGCGTGCAGGCGCGCAGTCGGGGCGCAGCTCGGCGTGCAGCTCGCCGGCGGCGGGCGGCGCGCGCGGGCCCGACGCGGCCGACGAGCGGCGCTTCGGGCCCGTCGGGGAGCGCCCTGCGGACCACAGAGGTACATGATATGCTTGCGTGCAGGCGCGCAGTCGGGGCGCAGCTCGGCGTGCAGCTCGCCGGCGGCGGGCGGCGCGCGCGGGCCCGACGCGGCCGACGAGCGGCGCTTCGGGCCCGTCGGGGAGCGCCCTGCGGACCACAGAGGTACATGATATGCTTGCGTGCAGGCGCGCAGTCGGGGCGCAGCTCGGCGTGCAGCTCGCCGGCGGCGGGCGGCGCGCGCGGGCCCGACGCGGCCGACGAGCGGCGCTTCGGGCCCGTCGGGGAGCGCCCTGCGGACCACAGAGGTACATGATATGCTTGCGTGCAGGCGCGCAGTCGGGGCGCAGCTCGGCGTGCAGCTCGCCGGCGGCGGGCGGCGCGCGCGGGCCCGACGCGGCCGACGAGCGGCGCTTCGGGCCCGTCGGGGAGCGCCCTGCGGACCACAGAGGTACATGATATGCTTGCGTGCAGGCGCGCAGTCGGGGCGCAGCTCGGCGTGCAGCTCGCCGGCGGCGGGCGGCGCGCGCGGGCCCGACGCGGCCGACGAGCGGCGCTTCGGGCCCGTCGGGGAGCGCCCTGCGGACCACAGAGGTACATGATATGCTTGCGTGCAGGCGCGCAGTCGGGGCGCAGCTCGGCGTGCAGCTCGCCGGCGGCGGGCGGCGCGCGCGGGCCCGACGCGGCCGACGAGCGGCGCTTCGGGCCCGTCGGGGAGCGCCCTGCGGACCACAGAGGTACATGATATGCTTGCGTGCAGGCGCGCAGTCGGGGCGCAGCTCGGCGTGCAGCTCGCCGGCGGCGGGCGGCGCGCGCGGGCCCGACGCGGCCGACGAGCGGCGCTTCGGGCCCGTCGGGGAGCGCCCTGCGGACCACAGAGGTACATGATATGCTTGCGTGCAGGCGCGCAGTCGGGGCGCAGCTCGGCGTGCAGCTCGCCGGCGGCGGGCGGCGCGCGCGGGCCCGACGCGGCCGACGAGCGGCGCTTCGGGCCCGTCGGGGAGCGCCCTGCGGACCACAGAGGTACATGATATGCTTGCGTGCAGGCGCGCAGTCGGGGCGCAGCTCGGCGTGCAGCTCGCCGGCGGCGGGCGGCGCGCGCGGGCCCGACGCGGCCGACGAGCGGCGCTTCGGGCCCGTCGGGGAGCGCCCTGCGGACCACAGAGGTACATGATATGCTTGCGTGCAGGCGCGCAGTCGGGGCGCAGCTCGGCGTGCAGCTCGCCGGCGGCGGGCGGCGCGCGCGGGCCCGACGCGGCCGACGAGCGGCGCTTCGGGCCCGTCGGGGAGCGCCCTGCGGACCACAGAGGTACATGATATGCTTGCGTGCAGGCGCGCAGTCGGGGCGCAGCTCGGCGTGCAGCTCGCCGGCGGCGGGCGGCGCGCGCGGGCCCGACGCGGCCGACGAGCGGCGCTTCGGGCCCGTCGGGGAGCGCCCTGCGGACCACAGAGGTACATGATATGCTTGCGTGCAGGCGCGCAGTCGGGGCGCAGCTCGGCGTGCAGCTCGCCGGCGGCGGGCGGCGCGCGCGGGCCCGACGCGGCCGACGAGCGGCGCTTCGGGCCCGTCGGGGAGCGCCCTGCGGACCACAGAGGTACATGATATGCTTGCGTGCAGGCGCGCAGTCGGGGCGCAGCTCGGCGTGCAGCTCGCCGGCGGCGGGCGGCGCGCGCGGGCCCGACGCGGCCGACGAGCGGCGCTTCGGGCCCGTCGGGGAGCGCCCTGCGGACCACAGAGGTACATGATATGCTTGCGTGCAGGCGCGCAGTCGGGGCGCAGCTCGGCGTGCAGCTCGCCGGCGGCGGGCGGCGCGCGCGGGCCCGACGCGGCCGACGAGCGGCGCTTCGGGCCCGTCGGGGAGCGCCCTGCGGACCACAGAGGTACATGATATGCTTGCGTGCAGGCGCGCAGTCGGGGCGCAGCTCGGCGTGCAGCTCGCCGGCGGCGGGCGGCGCGCGCGGGCCCGACGCGGCCGACGAGCGGCGCTTCGGGCCCGTCGGGGAGCGCCCTGCGGACCACAGAGGTACATGATATGCTTGCGTGCAGGCGCGCAGTCGGGGCGCAGCTCGGCGTGCAGCTCGCCGGCGGCGGGCGGCGCGCGCGGGCCCGACGCGGCCGACGAGCGGCGCTTCGGGCCCGTCGGGGAGCGCCCTGCGGACCACAGAGGTACATGATATGCTTGCGTGCAGGCGCGCAGTCGGGGCGCAGCTCGGCGTGCAGCTCGCCGGCGGCGGGCGGCGCGCGCGGGCCCGACGCGGCCGACGAGCGGCGCTTCGGGCCCGTCGGGGAGCGCCCTGCGGACCACAGAGGTACATGATATGCTTGCGTGCAGGCGCGCAGTCGGGGCGCAGCTCGGCGTGCAGCTCGCCGGCGGCGGGCGGCGCGCGCGGGCCCGACGCGGCCGACGAGCGGCGCTTCGGGCCCGTCGGGGAGCGCCCTGCGGACCACAGAGGTACATGATATGCTTGCGTGCAGGCGCGCAGTCGGGGCGCAGCTCGGCGTGCAGCTCGCCGGCGGCGGGCGGCGCGCGCGGGCCCGACGCGGCCGACGAGCGGCGCTTCGGGCCCGTCGGGGAGCGCCCTGCGGACCACAGAGGTACATGATATGCTTGCGTGCAGGCGCGCAGTCGGGGCGCAGCTCGGCGTGCAGCTCGCCGGCGGCGGGCGGCGCGCGCGGGCCCGACGCGGCCGACGAGCGGCGCTTCGGGCCCGTCGGGGAGCGCCCTGCGGACCACAGAGGTACATGATATGCTTGCGTGCAGGCGCGCAGTCGGGGCGCAGCTCGGCGTGCAGCTCGCCGGCGGCGGGCGGCGCGCGCGGGCCCGACGCGGCCGACGAGCGGCGCTTCGGGCCCGTCGGGGAGCGCCCTGCGGACCACAGAGGTACATGATATGCTTGCGTGCAGGCGCGCAGTCGGGGCGCAGCTCGGCGTGCAGCTCGCCGGCGGCGGGCGGCGCGCGCGGGCCCGACGCGGCCGACGAGCGGCGCTTCGGGCCCGTCGGGGAGCGCCCTGCGGACCACAGAGGTACATGATATGCTTGCGTGCAGGCGCGCAGTCGGGGCGCAGCTCGGCGTGCAGCTCGCCGGCGGCGGGCGGCGCGCGCGGGCCCGACGCGGCCGACGAGCGGCGCTTCGGGCCCGTCGGGGAGCGCCCTGCGGACCACAGAGGTACATGATATGCTTGCGTGCAGGCGCGCAGTCGGGGCGCAGCTCGGCGTGCAGCTCGCCGGCGGCGGGCGGCGCGCGCGGGCCCGACGCGGCCGACGAGCGGCGCTTCGGGCCCGTCGGGGAGCGCCCTGCGGACCACAGAGGTACATGATATGCTTGCGTGCAGGCGCGCAGTCGGGGCGCAGCTCGGCGTGCAGCTCGCCGGCGGCGGGCGGCGCGCGCGGGCCCGACGCGGCCGACGAGCGGCGCTTCGGGCCCGTCGGGGAGCGCCCTGCGGACCACAGAGGTACATGATATGCTTGCGTGCAGGCGCGCAGTCGGGGCGCAGCTCGGCGTGCAGCTCGCCGGCGGCGGGCGGCGCGCGCGGGCCCGACGCGGCCGACGAGCGGCGCTTCGGGCCCGTCGGGGAGCGCCCTGCGGACCACAGAGGTACATGATATGCTTGCGTGCAGGCGCGCAGTCGGGGCGCAGCTCGGCGTGCAGCTCGCCGGCGGCGGGCGGCGCGCGCGGGCCCGACGCGGCCGACGAGCGGCGCTTCGGGCCCGTCGGGGAGCGCCCTGCGGACCACAGAGGTACATGATATGCTTGCGTGCAGGCGCGCAGTCGGGGCGCAGCTCGGCGTGCAGCTCGCCGGCGGCGGGCGGCGCGCGCGGGCCCGACGCGGCCGACGAGCGGCGCTTCGGGCCCGTCGGGGAGCGCCCTGCGGACCACAGAGGTACATGATATGCTTGCGTGCAGGCGCGCAGTCGGGGCGCAGCTCGGCGTGCAGCTCGCCGGCGGCGGGCGGCGCGCGCGGGCCCGACGCGGCCGACGAGCGGCGCTTCGGGCCCGTCGGGGAGCGCCCTGCGGACCACAGAGGTACATGATATGCTTGCGTGCAGGCGCGCAGTCGGGGCGCAGCTCGGCGTGCAGCTCGCCGGCGGCGGGCGGCGCGCGCGGGCCCGACGCGGCCGACGAGCGGCGCTTCGGGCCCGTCGGGGAGCGCCCTGCGGACCACAGAGGTACATGATATGCTTGCGTGCAGGCGCGCAGTCGGGGCGCAGCTCGGCGTGCAGCTCGCCGGCGGCGGGCGGCGCGCGCGGGCCCGACGCGGCCGACGAGCGGCGCTTCGGGCCCGTCGGGGAGCGCCCTGCGGACCACAGAGGTACATGATATGCTTGCGTGCAGGCGCGCAGTCGGGGCGCAGCTCGGCGTGCAGCTCGCCGGCGGCGGGCGGCGCGCGCGAACGTACACACACCCAACCCGAACCCCGAACCCGAACCAGAACTGGTTAGGGTTCCAAAATTGCCGGGGAGACTTCGGTAATAGTAATTAACCTCCCAATCTCCCGGGATGTAATAATTTCTCCCGTTTTTATTAAATTTTAGGGCCTTTTCGACGAACGAGTTCAAATATCAGTCGCAACAAACTTTGAAACGTACTAACAAACTTCGATTTTTCGTGTAGAAACTTTTATGATTTTGTGTTAAAAACTGGAATACTACTGAATATTAGATGCTGCTAAATAAGTAATCATGTACGTAAGCAAAATCACTGTCATATATCACTGTCTCGGAACATTTCAGTGATTTAGATGCAAATGTTCCAATCGCAAAGATGACACACTTTTCCCACGCCTACTATTATGAGAGTTCACGACTGTTGGGCGCGAACTCGATACGAACTATGTTCCCGTTTGAATATGCCGTCCATACGAACAAACCAAATGTTCAAGTTTGGTGTTTGTGATCGCTATGTTCGTGTTCGTACACGGTTTTATGTAAAAAAAAAGTATGTTGTCCACAGAATCCAGCGTGTTCCTCCCCGACTCTTCGATCACGAATCTATCCACACTAGAGGTGTCGGAGCGCGAGATCGAATCGTTCAAGCGATTCGACTTCTACTTTGAGCCGCCACAACACAAGCCTAAAGTCCAGCTCGACGTGAGAGACATCGCCGCGGCGTTGAGGCAGAACCAGAAGTAATACAGAATTCATTTATAAGTTGACCTCTCCTTGTTAGAAAATTTTTTGTAAAGGTAGGTCACCAAAAGTAATACACAGAATTCATGTAATCCTTACAACAGTTCCAATATAAGTTGACCTCTCGTTGTTCGAAAAATTTTTGTTAAGGTAGGTCACCAAAAGTAATACACAGAATTCATGTAATCCTTACAACAGTTCCAATATAAGTTGACCTCTCGTTGTTCGAAAAATCTTTGTAAAGGTAGGTCACCAAAAGTAATACACAAGAATTCATGTAATCAGTACAACATTACCAATATAAGTTGACCTCTTGTTGTTCGAAAAATGTTTGTAAAGGTAGGTCACCAAAAGTAATACACAGAATTCATGTAATCAGTACAACATTACCAATATAAGTTGACCTCTTGTTGTTCGAAAAATCTTTGTAAAGGTAGGTCACCAAAAGTAATACACAGATTTCATGTAATCAGTACAATATAACCAATATAAGTTGACCTCTCGGTGTTCGGAAAGTGTTTGTAATGGTAGGTCAATTTATACTGGTATTTATAGCTGAAGCTGTGCAACACCACTGTAAGTTGACTTCTCGTTGTCCGGAAAGTGTTAGTATACATAAGTCAATTTATACTGTTGTGAATAGTTTATGGAATTCATACAAGCAGTACATCTATTCTAATATAAGTTGACCTCCCTGTGTTCGGAAAGTCTTTGTAAAAGTAGGTCAGCTTATGCTGGATATATGAATAGCTTACGTAATTCATATACTCAATATAACATTGCCAGTGTATATGGATTTCTCATAGTTCGAAAAGTCACTCGTTCAAAATGGCCCAAGTATATTCTCAAGTTACCTTTGCTTTATCGCACACTTAGAATTGTAGGGACCTAATCAAAATTTTTAACATTTTGTCTTTAAGTCATTGAATGACTTAAAAACGACCATGTCTATCGACTTCTAATAAAACGTAGGCTTCAAAAAAATATTTATTTTAAAGCAATATTTTTTTTTTTTTCAATATTGTTGGGACTCACCATGCACACAAAAAAATGGTTTATTATATATTACCAACACCAATGGACTCAAAAATTGTTGAGTCCCTTGGTGGTTTACATCTATATATTACACATTACCGTAAAACGGGGTGAATAGAAACGCAGGGGTGAATAGAAACAAAGCTTTGGTTTCGTTTTTTACTTTGATACCATATTATCGGCTTCTAACAAAGCATCGACTTTTTAGAATAATAATTCATTAATAAATTGATATAGTTAAATGCTGCAAAAAATATTTTAATGTCGTGATAATACTCTTTGAAGTTTTTTTTCTTTTCACCCCTGAGTTTCTATTCACCTCATTTGACTGTACTATACATTTTTGTCGCGTAAGCATGTGCTGGGTGAGTCCCTACACTATCCTTTAAAATATCATGTACTACGAATCTTTAATCGCTGTTTCCCTAACACTACACTAGGTCTCTATAATTCTAATGGAGCGATGTATCGATTTTTCTTACAAAGAGAGAAACATTGTAATTTTATGTAAATTCCAAATTAAATAAAACATATTTTTTTTTAACCTAAATAAAATATCAAAATGTGAGGATTTAAAACTTCATATTCACACAAAATTATTTTTTCAACACACTTACTCGATAATGACTCGTATTGCAACCGTCTTTAGAGTCAGAATGGTTTGTTGCTTGCACTCATTAGCAGCTTATCACTAGCTGCTAGAACAGTGGTGGCCGAGTGGTAACTGTCCCGACTTACGAGTTTCCAGCCAGGCGCGTTAAGTACTTTGTGTAATTTATTTCATCACCACTGCTCTAGAAACGGTGAAGGAAAACATCGTGAGGAAACCGGCATGTCCTAGAACCGAAAAATTTGAAGACATGTGTCATTCACCAACCCGCACTGGGGCCGCGTGGTGGATTACGGCCCATTCCCTCTCCTAGAGATGAGGCCTGAGTCCCAACAGTGGGAACATTAAAAGGCTGATTGTGAACTAGCTGCTCAATCCAACATACGTTTTCTTATCCAAATCTCGAGGAATTCATACAAAAAACCATAGATAAAACCTCTTTCGATTTTCTAACTATCCGGCAATTTTTTAAATTTCCTAATGTCAATATTCGGACTATTACTAACATTTTATAAGTATTTATTAATTAATCTATTTGCTTTTTCCTAATTATTTTCACTCTAAAAGCATGTACCTGAATATTCCAATATCACGTAAAGTTTTTTGGCAACTTTTTTTACACACTTCACACTTCCCCCTCTACATAAAATCGTGTGTATTTTTCTGGCACAAAGTACCTACCTTGCAATTTTTTTTTGTTTTCCGTAAGTGTGTTGAAAAAACGCCGTGGGCATTACTCATTGCACTCTCGACGCCATACCGCATGTCCATCGTCGATTCTGCCTCTACTGCAATAGCAAACTCTGCTAATTTGGATCAAAATGTGCGCGGGTTTCTTATGAACATGTAAAGAAATGTATTAAATCTTCTTTGAAGGTGACCGCACACTTATCCTAGCCGAACGCGTCGGACGAATCGAAAAAAAAAAAAAAAATTATAATTCTGTATTCTGGAGTCCTTAGAGTTTCGGACGATTCGACGCGGTTAAGTCTGCAGGGTTCTAATTCTAATATTCTTTTCTTTCGATTCGTTCGACGCGTTCGGCTCGTAAAGTGTGCGTTCACCTTTAGTAGCTAAAAGCATCTTATGACATTACTAACAAGAAAATAGGCATTGACTCAAATGTGCTTGAAGGATTTCTATGGATAATTTTTATGCAGCTGAATAAAAGAATTTTACTTGGAGTGACCTCCATAATAGTCAAGACATTAACTTTAAAAACGCTCAGCCTGAAGCTGAAGTCTTAGGTCTACTGACCACAGTCGTGTAGCTTCAAAGACGCGTATTCGTCACTACACGCTTGGTGTGTGCGCCTGCGTGAATCTCTGGCAATGACAAGGTAGGCGTACTCCAAGCTTATAATGACGAATTCGCGTCTCTGAAGCCACGCGTCCGTTGACAATAGGCCTTAAATTGCCAGATTGTGACTGACCCATTGCTGGGTAAAAATCTCTTCTCATAAAGAGAAGTCACGAGCATTGATCTCCACGCTAGATCAATGCGATCTCAGAAAAATACTAAAAGCGACTCACGGTCTGTTTGGCTACCTGATAAGCAGATATGTAGCTAATAAAAAACAGGCCGAAATAAGACGACAAAAATCAAGGATGTGATTAACTGCCATATAGGTAAATAATGACAAAATGGCTACCCAAGCCACGCATTGTATATTTGACGTTTTTATACTATTAAAATTAAGACGGAGCGATTTTGTTCGCAATACACGGATTAACAGAAAGTAACATTAACTGTAAATTTAAAATATGGTTGTATAGTGACGTGGTCTATTGCGAAAATAGACCTTATTGCCGTGGAGTAATGAGTAAAATGAAAAGGTGTTCGTCATGTTTTGAAAATGACTCGAAAGTGACGAACAAGAATGGAAAGATATTGATAAAGATAGCTGCAAAACTACTTACCTTGATTATTTTACTTATTACTACTCTATATTTACCACAGAGCGTTAAGAATTGATTAAAAAAAATACCTAAAGACATTTACATACAGCATGTTTTTTTTATCAAGAAAATTTTATGGTGTCAATCTCTCCAGAGGAGAATGATCGAATTCTTAAAATGAAGGGTTTTTTTTGCAATTTTTAACGTTTCTGTGGTGTGAAAAGGACTCGACGTATAGTATAAGAGAGGACAGAATGATTATATCCAGTCTCCAATTGTATCACATTTAATATATAGTATTTTGTCGATTTCTTTGCGTTCAGTTGGTTGTATGATGTAAAACTTAAGTGAAATACATTATCATAGATGAATATACAGTTTTTTTATTTGGATACTTCCTATCCTACTGCGGACTCAAGTTGGCCGCTGGACAATCTGGCCAAATGGATCATCACCATCATTTCAGCCAAAAGACGTCCACTTCTGGACATAGGCCTCTCCCAAGTGTCGCCACAATGAACGGTCCGGTGCGTCCCGAATCCACCGCATTCCCGGGACTTTAATCAGGTCATCGTTCCACCTTGTGGGAGGCTGTACCAACGCTGCGTCTTCTGGTGCTTCGTGAGTACCTATCATAGATGAATATAAAGTTTTTTATTTGGAAATCTCTTAACAGACTGCGGACTCAGGTTAGCCGCTGCATAAATAATCTGGCTAAATGGGGCTTCCTCGACCCATCTCTGACATAGTGCCAGTGTGGAGCCGCTGCACAGGACATGCGTCACCTGCTATGCTGCCCATCCTGCACGATTATACTAGGCTAATAACAAAGCTGCACAGGTTGTCAAATACTGGTCAGAAAAAAAAAAATAGAAGTCCCTCGACAAGAAAAGGATTTTATCTTACTGATTTCAAAAATTTTAATGTATTACTTAGGGATGGTTTATCTAGAACATTACCGACACACCATGCTACGGGAAACATGTAATATGTTACAAAGTACTCTGTGGCATGTAAAGCCGTAGGTCCCGGTGGTCATTCGTATATCTTTGACAGTCGTTACATGTAGTCTAGTCGGACGCCAGAAAGTCTGACCATCAGTCTGTCCAAAGAGTATCGGGTCGCCCAGTAACTGGTATGTGGAAGTCTGATAGGCAGTCGCTCCATGTAAAACATGGGTATTCAGCCGCATCCGGATAAGACTAGAAACTGACCTCAAGCTAGATGTGAATTCGGGAAGTTCCTGTACCGGTTTCGTGCGGAAGAAACCCCCGGGGGTGTCACCATTGTGTGGACCGCCCGGAGGACACGGTAGAGGTGTGCCCCGCTTGGGCGGATCGGCGGCAACAATCTTTCGCGCTGGGTTTTGGTGCAGTCCATGGTCCGAAGCGAGGAGTGGCAGGCGGTCCCCTCCTTCTGCGAAGCAGTAATGCTAGCAAAGGAGGCCGCACGTGCATGCGCGAGGGAGCGGTCGACAGCGCATACTGTTCCACGCGCGCCTCAAGGAGACATTAGCACAAATTTTCGAAGCCTACTGGGGCCAAGGGTCTGATTCTGAAAGGAAGACTCAGCCCCGGTACGAAAGGCAACAAGGAAACAGGAGTGGGTTTTTAGTCAGTAAAAGTCTGACACTATCTCCCGCCCCGCCCAAGAGCGGGGATGTCATAAGATGATTTTCCCACCGGAAAAAAAAAATGCCTAGATACAAATTCGCCATTCTTCTTCACTAAGATTTGCAGAAGTATTGAAAAGGCTGATCAAACAAACACGAGAGTTTTATATTTGTTTTTATTTAAATTGCTCATTACTTCAACGTCTCTTCTCATACAGACAATGATTACATGTTACAGGATACTTACTTTTTATTTCATAATCAGTTTTTAGATTAAATGTTATAGTACATTGTATACAAAAATGTTGGTGCATTTAGTTGCTTTTTGCAATAAGGGTACGATATATTTTACCGAAATAAGTAAACATGTATGTGTGGGTAGACGTTTTATTTTTAACTTTATACATTCATAATTTAATAAAATGCGATTAACGTAAAGGCAGATCATAAAAAGATATATCATATAATTACTAGCCCCACAAAGGCATAATACGATCGCTTAAAGCCGGTTTCAAATGAGAATTAGGATTGTATCAAACTTTTCTGCTCCTCTAACCAACTTACAATCGTTTCGTTTGCGTCGAACGCCTCTAATAGGCCACGCCTCCGATTCCTTTGTTCTGACCACGTAACAGAGCGTTGAGATGTCGTCAGAACGAAGGAATCGGAGGCGTGGCCTACTCGAGGCGTTCGACACAAATGAAACAGTCGTAACTTGGCTAGGGGGGGCTGTAATGCCAAGATTTGGCAAATGACATGTCAAACAAATACTGAACTACTAATATTCTGTGCGGGAATTGCACGACTTGATTCCACCATCTCCTTTCTACCATCGGACAACCCGACGAACAGCAAGTATCCACCCTTACGTTGTTGAAACTTCAACGGTCCGGACTAAGCGTTTCGCTTCGTTGTTTATACCGCGTACATCGAAGGACTGGAACAATTTGCCTGCTGCGGTCTTCCCGTCCAAGTATAATTTAGGTGTCGTCAAGGCTAGAGTGAATAGGCTCTTAATAAACTAGTGCGCCTGACCATCAATGATTGCATCTCCGCTTACCATCAGGTGGGATCGCAGTCAAGCACTGGTTTATATCAATTTAAAAAAAAAAAACTCAATTTCGAAATCGGACTTTGGGTAGTTGGATATACTCTTAACTTACTTATCTAGTTATAACCGGTTCCTATATTTAACCGAGAGCTATTAGAAATTAACCGTTTGATATAAGAACCAGAATATAAAATTTTCTAAAAAATGATGGATTGATTGTATGAACAGTGATATGAAAGAAAAGGAAGTTAATGATAGTATGACGTGTCAACCGTCATGTTACTAAAAGAGTTATGAGAATACATGTGGATGGGTGGAGAGAGAGAGGGAGGCCAAAGAAAAGATGGATGGTTTGTGTGAACAGTGATACGAAAGACAAGGAAGTTAGTGATAGCATGACGGTTGACAGGATAGAATGGAAGAAAAAAACGTGTTGCGCCGACCCCAAATAAGATGGGACAAGGGCAGGAAGATGATGGATATAAAATTTTCTTAAAACTAACAATCTTATAAAAATGCGGCTGTTCTTATGTAGCCATGGAATATGTTTTACTTACATTAATAAATTGATAATCTAGAAATACATACAAAATGCACATAGGAGTGATTTTACTAGGGCCACGGGGAATTTCTGAAGCGGAAACCCGTGATTCTAGAACTCAAAAGGCAACTGAAACACACAGGTGTAGTTTTTCAACAGTAAAATTCTAACACGCCTTCCCGCTCTACACTAGAGCGCGAAAAGTTATTCAATACCGAAATAATGTCAAGTGGGACATAATGGGCTAATAAGATCATATATTACTATACTTATGACTACAACGAAATTATGTTTTACTAAAAACAATTCATACAAGTTGTATTAAATAAAACTATTGATATTGCTAATACATAGATTCTAGAGTTTGTGCCCCTCAGTCACATGTAAAAAGACTTAAAACAAATACACTTATCAAAATTCTTTAAAACTTTCTACTAAAAAATCTACAAACGTAAATAAAATTCAAGAGTGTAAAAATATCATCATTTCAGCTGTAAGACACATACACTACTGGATATAGACCTCCCTCAAGTGTCGCCACAACGAACGGTCCAGTGCGTCTAACATCCATCGGATTGGAATATCATAATAACATTTTTTTTTTTACTAAATGCATCTGTAGTAATTATATTTCGATTCGTATACAAAAGCGATATTTTCTAAATTTTTGTCTGTCTGTTTCTCTATTCCAGAAGTGATATGAAAGAATAGGAAGTTAGTGACAGCGTAAAACGGGACAAGGGCAGGAATATATTTATTGTGCACACCTACCAGTGTTGTTTTTTTTTTAACCCAAAGGTTGACTGGTAGAGAATGCCTTGTAGCATTAAGTCCGCCTTTGTACAGTGTTTCTTACTAGTGCATAATTTTTTATAAATAAATAAATCTACGTAAATACGGGAGTGTTTTGACGAGAAAAATGAAGTACGTCCACCCGTCCAAAGGCTAGACGACCCATGACTTGAAATTTTGACGTGACTTACAAAATTTGTTAACGCATCTGTCGGAAATCATTGATTTTGGTTTCTGCGTGGTTTTAACGGATGAATGCTCTCAAAACAAATTAAAAATTTTGTCAACATACCTACGCAATTAGCATTTTAGTGTTTTGGCGTTGAGGGAGTTTTTTATTTTAAAAAAAAACCGTGGCGTTGAAAGGGTTAACATCCTTTTGCATGTGACTGTATATATACATTGTGAGAAGCTCTAGAAATCAGGGGCGCCGACTCCGTGGGTGCTCGGGGGCTCGAGCACCCATGATAAATGAACAGTGGGTGCCGAGCACCCCTGATAATAGACATCAAGAAACAGATCAGTGATCGCCTTTCAGGGATGGGCGTTTTTCATTACCCTACGACCTGTTTAGCGCAGTGGTTTAGAGCGCCAGTTGAGACGCTAGTCTGGTTCTGGTTTTTATAGTACCAGGGAAAACTATAGTTGGGAACAAGGACAATGTAAGTGATGTTGTCTCAATTTATTATTATTACGCATTATAAGAACGCAGTATGTAAGTAGGACGTTTATTTATTTGTCGGTCGATCAGCGTGCATTTCTCTTCTCACACTTCGCTACTTTTTCGAGTCATCAAAGGAGCATGAGCACCCATGAGGTTTTCTAAAAGCCGGCGCCCCTGCTAGATTTATCCAAAATTAACTTGATCTACAATCGTACGTTCTAAATATGTGGTGGATCGCAGCCTTAACTAATAATTACTTAGTTCCTAAATTCTAAATATATTTTTATCTATGAAAATGATATATTGAACTCGAAATCAAGCTTATATTAACATATACACGATTATTACAAAATAAATGGATACCTAATCTTCGTAATTTAAATAACGTGGAATCTTTCGTGTGCTCGAAAAGCTTCGAAATTAATGAAATTCATTTCTAATAAGTTTTAGGTTACAAACAAACTGATGATGGGGATTTTCGTGACCCAATGAAAATATTTAGGTAAACTGATCCAACCCGCACTGGGTCCGCGTGGTGGATTACAGCCCATTCCCTCGTAGAGAGGAGGCCTGAGTCCTAGCAGTGGGAACGTTATAAGGCTGTGCTGTTATGTTTTTAGCCACTTAGAAACTTTTTAATGTTATTTTAATTCTACTTTCTGTCAAACTCGACGTCTTTTAAAAACAAAGCCACGATTCACACTTGGCAGTCATATAAACCTATTTTATTTAGTACTACTTTCTATAACGTACGGAGTGGTGCCGATAATACAACAATAAATTAAACTATGTATACTTCATGATGTTCCCAGTCTGCATACCATAAATGTATTCGAATATATCCAGTAGTTTAGTCTAAGGACTATATTTTTCATTTTCAGTATTCTCTATAATTATGATATATAATGATGTCCACGATTACAAAAAAATAAACTTCCTTGTTGGCAATTGAGAAAAAAAATATAATTTCATAAAAAATCATATTCACACATTTTGTTTACGATTTGAAAAAAAAAAACACTTTTTTTAAGTCGATTTTAGATTTTTTTGGTAATTTAATAATATTCTTATGGACTAGTACGAATGTTTTAATTTATTGTCGTATTATCAGCGCCACGTTATACATTCAAGATCGCTAACATACATGTCATCTCAAAAAATCTCGACCACAGTTGGAACCAGATATTTTTAGCATATTTTATTATTTTGTATTTTCATGTGATTGACCCACACTTGTAATAATGAAATAAGTTAGTTCATGAACGGATCGCGGAAGGTAGAAGACAATATCTAATTGATGGCATGTTGCGGTGCAGCTGGAGGAGGGAAGCAGCGCACGTGCTCGACGCCGGCGCGCTCCTCGTCGGCCGCCAGGTGGCGCGCCAGCACGCCGAAGATCTGAGAGTTCAGCACTTGGAAGCGACGGATGCGGTCTACCATACGCTTCAGGGGCTGTGGAGAACAAATAGTAGGTTATTTTAACTAGATAGACAGATATTCTTTATTGTATACCAAAAACACAAATTACATTAGGAATGAAAAAGGATGTCACATGTTTTCGAATTTTTGGTTCTAGGACATGCCGGTTTCCTCACGATGTTTTCCTTCACCGTTTTGAAAGCAGTGGTGATGAAATAATATTGTTAATGACAATTAAAGTACGAAATATTTCGTATACGTTATATCTCGTATATAGATAAATGGATACTATTCGATTAATAAAAACACGAGCTTACAATAGTAGACGTACTCACAATAGGCTGCGGAAATATTCAAAAGAGATAACGTGGCCTTGGCACACAAAGTATATTTAAAAGAACACCGCCCCCGATGAGAGTCATATATGACTCTCTCGCTCCATCCAGAGAGGGAGAAGTTATTTTATAATTTCCCACTTTAAAAAATAACAAGGCATACTCACAATCCCCTTGACCGGTTCATCTTTCCCGTCGACGCGCTGGACCCTCAGGATGTGGTAGCAGAAGTCGAGGGCTTCGAACCGTCGCTGCTGACCCAGCAGGGCGATGATCGTACACCCGGCCCAGTGCAGGCCTTCGCCAAATAGTTCCCTGCAAAATTACAATTTAAATGATAAATGATATTTATTTTGTAAGTAGGTTTAAAAAAACACTTTTACACGTAAATTTTTTTTCGTCATTTTAAACTAGATGAGGCCGGTGTTTCCTAGCTGACTACCCTGAGAAGAAACACCGAAACAAACTCAGGGGTCAAAGTCTCTTTTAAAGTCCATACGGTTAATATGTTATGGTCAAATCACATGAACCATGTAGATTTGTCTGAGAAGGTCTTTTGAAGAAAGAATCATACAGATTTGAGTGGACCTGTCCAGTCAGTGCAAGCATTTGTCAGTATTCGTAAAGCTCAACCCAGGACTACTATGGAGCTCGACGACTTGACGAACAATACCAAGGAAAGGACATTTGGGTAGGCCGCAGAATATAATCAAATTGCCAGACATATGTTAAAATTACTGAAAAGGAAAAAAATAGCAATCAACATTGTTCTCACGTTCACAATAATAAAAGGAAATATATAATTTACAAAATGTAATTTACTTAGTAAAGCCTTTTCGTCCTCAACATAGTCCTTTATAGTGTAAAAAGCCTTTTAGCAAAGGTTTCGCTTTACAAATTTTAAGGTTACACTAGTCGATAATTTTTCCATACAAATTTCGGGGGGTATTATTACTCTACAGATTGACATTGTACATCTATACTTATAATAAATCTGTAGAAGTGAAAATTCTGTACATTGAAAATATAAAAAAAATAAATGGCAGGAGGTGTTACTAGACCGACACCGAACCCAAGAATGTGATTAAAAAATTTTTTGTCTGTCTGTCTGTTTGTTCAGGCATTACGCAAAAACTACCGGTTCGATTACGATGAAACTTGGTATAGTTATTCTTTAATATCCTGGGCACAACACTGGGTACTTTTTTCCCGGAAAAGTATATACAATGAAAAACAAATTTAATTTTGCGGTTCGATCCCTAGACCCGATTACTGTACCAACCGTAAATAATAAGTTTGTCGTAGGTTATGTCACCCGCAGTGGAGTTCACTAAGGGGCGCTCGTGCGAACTTATCACTAACTTCCTTTTCTTTCATATCACTGTTCACACAACCCATCTATATTTTCTTCATCACCGAAGAGTTCTATACAACTTATTTGTTGATTTCATGATTAATCAGTGAGTGGTATTGATAGATTGATTGATTTCTGAAGGTCTTTATTTTCATAATATCTTATGAATTGCATACAATAAGATCTTATTCTAATTGTTTACAACCTTAAATGTAACTAGTTTATAGGTTAACTTACCTTTACAAACATTTCACATTGACATTATTGTAACTATTGTATTATATATCAGAAGTACTAAATTTATTATAAGTATAGATATACATCTTAACTAATAAATATTGTAACTTAATAAATATTTAAACAAATTGAAAATAATATTATGTACAAACTGGTAGAAAAAGAACTCATAGGGCATCAACAAATTCAATGGGAAAAGTGCCCAGAACGCTGGCAGCATTGCCACGCTGGATGGCAATGCTAATTCGTTGACCGAAGAAAAGCCCAGCCCTCTGGTCACGCGAAGAGTCGACCAGCTGTTTGCTGATATCCCGAACAACTCGATGACCGCTCGGACCCCATGGCCCCAGTGTTTTAACCCCGAACTGCTCAAATATATAACCTCCGATGAGGTTATTATATTTACGCCGTTTGAGGTTTTCTTATGAGGTTATCAGAAGTTCATAAAGAACAGAGTATAAAATTATGAGCCACTAAGAAGTCTTAGTACTGACTTAGTTACACTGTAGCTGCAATATTTAATTACACAAAGTAATGCGACTCGATCGCAGGCTAAATATGTTAATAACAGGTTACATTCATTCATTTTATTAGTCTATTTAAATTGTGGGTAATTTGTTATTGTGATAGTTACAGTGGCCAGGTGAGGGTAGCCCGGCCTGTCCGGTGATATGTTCATAATGTTATTCGCCTAGGAAATAGTGATGTGTCAAAAGTACTGACATGATATTATAACAACATTGTAAACACTTAGTTCGCAATTTGACTTTGACTTAAACGATATCGATTATATGATTTTAAGTACGGTAAATTATTTGATCTTATAATAATGGATGAAACTAGCGGATGGTAGTGTTTGGGATTTTTAAATAAATAGAATTCACGCGCTGATTTTTAAAATAAATTTTTAATAAAGGGAAATTTAATTTGTTCATGCAGTCGTTTAGTTTGGTTTGTATTACGATTTTATATATATAGACTAGCTTCTGCCAGCGGCTTCGCCCGCGTGAAAGAAAGTTTCTCCTAACAAACTTTAGTAGATATTTATAAAATCTACAAATAATTAGAACATTTTATGATTCTATCTTTAATAGTTTAGGCAGCGTACGCAAAATAAGTAACTTTTCTGGTTGACTTTTTACACCTTGTGTCCGAAAAACTCAAATATCTTACGGAAGCCTATTTTTTTCCAAAATAAAATATAGTCTATGTTACTCGTGGATAATGTAGCTTTCGAATGGTGAAAGAATTTTTAAAATCGGTCCAGTAGTTTTTGAGCCTATTCATTACAAACAAACAAAGTTTTCCTCTTTATAATATTAGTGTAGATTACTTACTCAACAGTGAACTGTGTATCTCCAACAGGGATGCAATACAAGAACTGCAGTGCCGACCACAACCTGAAACATTCAAATAAACATTGCATTATTTCCTTTAAAAAAACTTTGAATTGAAGAGACAGCTTTGACTGGCCTGTTGGTTTAGTGGTTAGTGGCCCTGACTGCTATGCCGGAGGTCGTGGGCTCGATTCCCGCCCAGGACAAATGTTTGTGTGATGAGCACGAACATTTGTTCTGTGTTTGGGTGTAATTTATCTATATATGTATGTATTTAGAAATATATAAGTATGTTTATCAGTTGTCTAGTACTCATAACACAAGCTCTGCTTAGCTTGGGACTAGATGGCGTTGTGTAATCGTTGTGGAATATTATTAAAATTATAGGCCAACCTACCTATGGAACTCGTTAGTGTCGTCGGTGTGCGCGGGCGCGTGGTGGTGCGGCGCGGGCGGCGCGGGCCACTGCGGCGCCGTCAGGCACGCGCGCAGGCGCCGCAGCACCACGGAGAACAGCGACAGGCCGCAGCACAGCCGCTCGCGGGTCAGCAGGTCGCCCTCGCGGGACAGCTGGCCTTGCTGTCATGGGCAAAAGCAATGTAGCAACATTGATTGCGATACGTATGAACTAAACTAAGAAATTCTGCCGCAAAACTTAAGTGCGAAGGGCACATTGCTCGCAGAACAGATGGTCGATGGGGACGAAAGGTTCTGGAGACAATGTATCGGAAGACGCAGTGTTGGATGGCCTCCCACAAGGTGGACTGATAACCTAGTCAGGGTCGCGGGAATACGATGGATGCGAGGCGCACAGGACCTGTCATTGAGACCACACTTGGGGGAGGCCTATGTCCAATAGTATATATTGTCCTATGTCTTTCGGCTGAAATGATGGTGATAATGAAGAAATCCTGCATCGCGCAATTAGAGTTCTGAGAGAGAAAAGGGAAGATCCTCCGACCAGACGGGTGTTATGTCTGGTGTGAGCAACTGCTAAAGAGATGATTTTGGGATGTTGTATATGTTCAAATCGCACGAAGAACTAATTGCAGGATTTCATGGTTTAGTTCATATGTTGCGCTATAGATGTCGCTTAAATACTAAGGATTAAGTTCAGATTAATAAACGCTGCTATATATAAATACAAAATACCAAATAATAACAAAAGTGCAAAATCAATGTCATTATTTAAAAAATACTTAAAATTACACATCTTTAACAAACCAAGCGCACCTTAGTACATGCCGCATCCAGTTGTTCGTACTCCGTGTATGTTTACGATTTAACTACGCAAGTATTTATCGACTACCCTACACTTTTTATTACTTCTCTTTAAATTGTAATTAAGTCTAAACTGTTACTGTACGCTACCAATAACGTTTTGTAAATTAATTTTTAAGTTTTCTCATGTAAGTGAATTCTTATGGGAAATAAAGATATCTCAAACCTCAAATTCAACTCAGTAGTAAATGAAAGGCCCATATTTAGGAGAGCTGGAAGAGGGCTTTATGCGTCCTTATCTGACGCCCACTGCAAATGGGATGGTCGAACAGTTTTAACATTTTCTTATCTGACGCCCACTGCAAATGGGATGGTCGAGCAGTTATAACATTTTCGCAGGAAAAGAAGGGCAAGGTTCCTTGGCTTGCCTTCTATGAAGTACATCTGGTGCACCTCTGTGTACACTAAGCACGTGTCTAAGTCATCCTTGTCAAAACTCCTACAGTACAAAAGACATGAAACTGTTTTTATAAAGTTACTACAACTAGGATGGAGAGGGAGAGGGAGACTAAAGAAAAGATGGATGGATTGTATGAAGAGTGATATGAAAGAAAAGGAAGTTAGTGATAGTATGACGAGTGACAGAGTAGAGTGGAAGAAAAAAACGTGTTGCGCCGACCCCAAATGACACGGGACAGGGGCAGGAAGATGATGATGACTACAACTCACCTTAGCAGTACCGTACTTGTCGACATTTTGCACAATTTGCAGCGCCGCGTACTTAGCCTCTAGACGCTTCTGTTTAGTTTCTGGCTTCTCTCCCTCTGTAAAACAATAATACAAACTGATACATTTTTTTTGTTAAGGTTTGGATAAGGCTTGGATACTAAGTCCTTTAAGCCATGTCTTCCTATGAATAGTTATTTTATTTGCCATTTGAATATGGATGTAGGTACACATTCTAATGTTTTTTGTAGTATTTGGCCATTTTTTCTTTCTCTTGGGAAAATCATCTAATGACATGGCTCTTGGGCGGAGCGGGGGATAGTGTCAGACTTTTACTGACTAAAAACCCACTCCTGTTCCTTCTTTGCCATTTTTCCAGGGCCCCGGGAATCTCTTTCGCATCACCCGTGGCCCCAGTAGGCTTCAACCCTGCTGGGCCCCTACGGTTGCTGACATCTTCTTGAGGCGCGCGTGGAACAGTAAGTATTTGGCAGCTAATGTATCAAGTTAGCCTTCTCGGCAAACTTCGCTGAGGTAGTCAACATTACGATAAAATTCTCAGCTCCATTTTACCGAGATCGCACCTGTTTCAATGATTCCACATATTGACTGGCCTGTTGGTCCAGTGGTTAGTGGCCCTGACTGCTATGCCAGAGGTTATGGGTTCGATTCCCACCCAGGTTTGTGTGATGAGCACAATAATTTGTTCTGGGTCTGGGTGTAATTTATCTATAATATGTATGTATTTAGAAATATATAAGTATGTTTATCAGTTGTCTAGTACTCATAGCACAAGCTCTGCTTAGCTTGAGACTGGACGGCGTTGTGTGATAGTTGTGCGAATATATTATATTATTATCATCCAGTTGCACAGATTCTTGAGATGCAAAACTACGTCGATTTTACATCATAATATCCGCTAGGAATCAATTTGCAAATAATTAAAATTGCCTTAGAACTTCACTCTAAGAAATCCCGCCAAAAATTCCCACAAACTTAAAAAGTGCTTAGTGCGAGTTAGTTTTACGCTAACGTTCAGCTCTTCAGTCTCCATAGGTGACAGAAGAGCTGACGAGATGGAGCATTTGGTCGTGGATGTGCGACCCTGGCCCTGACCCTGATATATCCCACGTAGACGGTTTTTTTTTATTCTTGACAGGTTCGCGCTTGACCGCTATCACACCTGATGGAAAGCGACGATGCGGTCGACGATGGAGCGCGCTTACCTAGAAGTAACCTATTCACTCTTGACTTAAAGATTCTTGGGTTGTAGCCATCAGGAAACACAGATACTGGCAAGGAATTCCGATCCTTAACTGTACGCACAATGAATATGTTCCCAAAACGTTTTGTGCGTATAGGTGGGATGTCCACCATGTACCGGTGGCGCGTTGCCGTACGCCTGGTGGTCCGATGATGGAACGGGCTAGGCGGAATTAGGTTATGCGATTCCGACGCACACTCTCCGAAATGCAACCGGTAGAAAATGGTTGATAAGTATCACATACCTGCTGCGAATGGTCGAGGTAGGATGTTCTGGAATGGCGCCGCGTGGAGTAAATCTGTCACTTCTTCTTGACTCAGTGCCTAAAAAACAATTTATTTCTTAACCTTCGAATATGCATATAATAGTGTAGCATAATCAACCTTATAATATTATAAAGCCTTATAAAGATTACACGTAGCGGAGATGAGAATGTTATGATGGATGTGTGGTGTGACGAGAATGGATAAAGTGAGAAATGAGTATATTAGAGGAAGTTTGAAAGTGGCGCCAGTGACTGAAAAGTTGAAGGGGAATCGTTTGTCTTGGTATGGTCATGTGAAGAGGAGGGATGAAACGCATGTTGCTACAAGAGTTATGAGTATACATGTGGATGGATGGAGAGGGAGAGGGAGGCCAAAGAAAAGATGGATGGATTGTGTGAAGAGTGATATTAAAGAAAAGGGAGTTAGTGATAGCGTGACGAGTGACAGGACAGAATGGAAGAAAAAAACGTGTTGCGCCGACCCCAAATAACATGAGACAAGGGCAGGCAGATGTTGATGAATCAGCCTTTTAATGTTCCCACTGTTGGGACTCAGGACTTCTCTCTCTAGAAGGGGGAACAGCCGTAATCTGTCACTGGCCTAGTGCGGATTGGTAAATGTCACATGTCTTTGAATTTATGGTTCTAGGACATGCCGGTTTCCTCACAATGTTTTCCTTCACCGTTTCGAGAGCAGTGGTGATGATGTGATGTCTGGTTGAGTTTGAAACGCGACCTACAACTCGTAAGTCGGCCACCACTGCACTATGCCACTGATGACGTGTTTTATCATCACAATGTTGTATTACCCTAATGATGTGTTGTTACCCTCGCAACATATTGTTACCCTCGAGGTGGTCTGTTACCCTAGAAGTGTCCTTTATTCTCTGAAGCGTAATCTATGATAATATCTTTCTCACCTGTTCGATGAGCATACAGAAGAGTATGATGTTGCCCAACTCTCTGAACGCATGGAATAGTTCGGTGCGCGCGTCAGGGTACTGTACGATGTCCGTCAGCTGAGCGTGATAGTAGCCCAGGACTCCTATTTGATAAGAAAAGGGTTAAACTTTTTACAAACCTATTTGATTGTTATATATAATTTTTTTCATTAAACCAAAAAATGTTTCAGTAAAAACAAAACGCATTTTCTTTATTTATTCGTGTCCATCCAATTTAATTATTTGAAATGTAACTAAAATTGCCATTTATATTAAATGCCTTAAGATTTTATTATACAGACAAAACATATTTATTATCATAATAATACAATCAAATCAATCACGTGTTTTTAGCGATAATAACGCCAATTGTGACACCCTATTAATTTTAAGCTCCTACTGTAATTATATTTATGGTGTACAACAATAAAGAGAATATCTATCTATCTACAATGTCGACTTGAAGATTTATCGGCTTGACGTTTGACGTTGAAATAAACCGCCCCCGCGTTCCGAATCACGATTACGTCGCTTTCGGTGCGCTAACATCGATGTCTTCGTGACTCGGAGTATAGAATACACAGTTACACACATACAGACACAGTTATACTTGCACGTCAATTACGCCAGAGTTGCCGACCCTTTAAGATAATGTTTATATACAAGCTTATATTTTTCCAATTCACTTTTACGCTTTTTCAGCCTGTATAAGTCATCACGCTGTTCAATTGTTTAATTATTTTTTTTGGACTCCAGCCACATAGATTTATTGAACGTCTCCTTTAGACTCACCATTGGATCCATAATCATATCTAGGCAGCTTGCAGTGGCGAGGCATGGCGGCTGCCAAGGCCCTTGTGAACTGCGCGATAGTTCCATGCAGTAACCCTCGCGCCACGTCCAGCAGTTCTGACACTACTACGGCCACACCTTGGTAGCCTAGAAGGCGGACCAGCGCGTGTAGATGTTGGGCGCCAACGAAACCTGAGGAAGATTTTTTTTATTAAGGATAGGTTCGCGTTAGACCACTATATCTCAGCTGATGGTGATCGATGATGTGGTCGACGATGGAGCACGCTTGCCTAGAAGTAACTCATACACTCTTGACTTAAAGTCCCCAAGGTTCCCTGCAGGACTCTGTGTTTCCCGAGAGCTACATCTCGGGAAACACAGAGTCCTGCAGGGAACTCCATTCCTACATTAAGTTTAAAGGCCAAAACAAACTAATGGCGTGTTTTACTTTTTTTCTTTTTGCCAGAAATGAAACCTGGTTATATGTTAGTGGCCAATACGAGGAATCAATAGCAATAAGAACCAGGTCTTTAAACCGTAACTGAAGATACGTATAGAAGCATTGCTAGTATATATTTGTCATGCGTTACCTATTTTTGTTATATTATAATTAAATGAAAATATAATACTAATATATTGAGGTTTCCATTGATAAAAAAGATTAAATTGGTTATTATTGTTATATTTTTTTCACAGTCGCAATTCTTTATCACTAAAACTAGTAAAAAAAAGTGATAAACGAATTGAAAACATACGCGTTAGTGTTGTGATAGTGATGGACACTATTTAATGCGTACTCGCCATAAAAACCGAAACTAAAACTTATATATTTAACATTGGGAAACTTAAAGTATCAGACATACAGTATTTTTATTTCGGAAAAAATAACGCCTGATAACAAACTATAGCAATATACTAAATAGTCTCTAACTTCGTTTGGTTACGGTTGGTAGACATAATTCTTTTTGCTATTGATTTCTCATACAGTCCTTTAAGATATGGCATAGGTTTCACTTTTAACGAAAATAAAAAAATTACTTGCCGGCAAAGTATGGGAAAAATTTCATTCCCCTTTTACATCACTTGGTACTTGACTATTTTTTTTTTAAATTAGATGTATTAAAAAGTAACTTTATCCTAAATCGCAAATAGAAAAAAATAAACTAGGCAAGTGCGAGTCGGACCCACGCACAGGTCTCGTACAAACTTACCTATATAAATAGTTCAACTCCCGAATGAGTCTCGAAGATTTTTCCGAATCGCAATTTTTTTTTGTGATATAGCAACAAATTTACTGTTTTCAGATTTATTTCTACATCTGTGCTATAAGACGTTGCTTTATGCCTAATTTCAGGATTCTGGATCAACGGGAAGTACTCAATGAATTTTGATTCCCCTGAGAGTGTCTAAACATACAATTTTTGCGACGTAAACGGCTGTATCTCATCGTCATCTTCCGTTAACTTAGAAGTTTAATTTTTTTACAGCTTCAAGGGACCATAAACCTCAATACAAGATTGTTGGTTTTAAGAACTACCCCTAATGGAACAATTTAGAAGGATTTAAAGGTTGTATGTAGGATTTTTATTTCTTGGAATTTGTATCAGGTTTCATCATTCACCATTTCAGCCGAAAGACGTCCACTGTTGGACATAGGCCTCCCCCAAAGGGGGGGGTTTGCCATAATCGCCACGCTTGGCAGACGGGTTGGCGATCGCAGTTGGTTGTTGCAATGCACAGAGGATGCTGCTGCCCATTCTCTGGTACGTCCCTTAGTCGCCTCTTACGACACCTACGTGAAGAGATGGGATGGTATTATTCTTTACGTCCGGACACCATACGGAACTCAGGTTTCCAGTTGTTACGTATTTATTGGGAGCGGGGATAGCGCACGTGCAATCAAACAACGAGTCAGTGCCAGACTACTTTATTGTGTTGCTTGCATCGATACTGTCTCACGTGCGTGCCGACACAACCACACGCATGTCGTGCGCGCAGTAGGTAACTTAATATTATACGTATTACTAAATACACCTGGAAAGCTTATACAAATTCTAATCAAGTTGAATAATGAGACTTCCTTTATTAATTTTTCTAAACTACCCTCAAATTACACCCCTCTTTATCAGAACATTCTTCAGAACAGTCGCTGGCAATGTATAGCATAGCATAGCATAATCCTTTTAATGTTCCCACTGCTGGGACTCAGGCCTCCACTCTAGAGTGGACTCCTAGGAGAGGAAATGGGTTGTAATCCACCACGCGGGCCCAGTGCGGGTTGGTGAATGTTACATGTCTTCGATTTTTGGTTCTAGGACATGCCGGTTTCCTCACGATGTTTTGAGAGCAGTGGTGATGAAATAAATTACACAAAGTAATGCGCCTGGCTGGGTTTGAACCCGCGACCTACAACTCGTAAGTCGGGGCCGTTAGCACTCGGCTACCACTGCTCTTTCTGGCAAAGTGCTTGTTTATATTAATAACGAGTTTATTAAAACTGGTTAGTTAACAAATATTGTTTTCAATTATATTCCTTATTACAAAACACTTACCGACATACTGCGCGTACTGCGCAGAGTACGCGAGGCTGAGCTGCTTCGATCCCCACAGCAATGCATGGCCGTATTGTTGAGGCTTCTCTCTTGAAACTCCAGCAGCGAACTGTATGCCGCGGCATTTTACGAACCTGCAAATATTCTAACAATTAGTACTGTACGGATTATACGACATTATTTTTAGTATATACGATATATATGTTACTAAAAGAGTTACGAGTATACATGTGGATGGGTGGAGAGGGAGAGGGAGGCCAAAGAAAAGATGGATGGATTGTGTGAACAGTGATATGAAAGAAAAGGAAGTTAGTGATAGTATGACTTTTGACAGGATAGAATGGAAGAAAAAAACGTGTTGCGCCGACCCCAAATAAGATGGGACAAGGGCAGGAAGATGATGATGATTTTTAGTATATACGAAACCTGAATTTATTGTACTTTTTAGTACAACATTGACCAGTCTACACTGTCCTTACATAATATCTACTTATGCTGTAATATGGAAATATTGTAACAACAATCTTTTTTAAAAGAGTAACCATGGAGTTTCTTGGCGGTTCTTCTCCATAGGAAACGACCAATTTGGAACCGTGCACTAGCTTCTGACGTTTTATAAGTGCCCATGTAGGCCTATGTGACTTTGAATATAGTTTGTTCAGAATCAGTAGCCGAGTCGTCTTTTTCCCAAAACTATTTATAAAAGGTCACAAGTAAGACACTACCGACACTAAGTACAACACAGGTCACGACAAGTCGTAGCGGGTGTAAGGAGCCAGCGCACAACTTGGTGCTGGAGCAAAACAATCTCTCAGTCTCCCGGATGGTCCGGTGACCATGTATTCGTGCGGACAACCAGGTAAAATGACAATCTATTAACATTGTGATTTTTCATGATACAGTTTTGTTTGTACATAGATTCTTTTCATAAAAATACTAGATACGTGATTCGGGTTTCGCATAATATAATACTAAAACTCATCATCATCATTTCAGTCAAAAGACGTCCACTGTTGGCCATAGGACTCCCCCAAGTGTCGCCACAATGAACGATCCTGTACATCTCGCATCCATAGGATTTCCGCAACCCTTACTAGGTCATCGGTCCACTTTGCAGGAGGCCTTCCAACGCTGCATCTTTCGGTACATGGTCGCCACTCCAGAACCTTTCGGCCCCGACAGCCATCTGTTCTGCGAGCAATGTGCCCTGCTCATTGCCACTTATTGGCTTGACCAATGGGCGTGGCTAAGCTGATTGACAACGATGACGTTACTATTTTCTTAGTAAGAAAATAGTGACGTCATCGTTCAGTGTGTTACGCTGCGGGGCAAAGACCTCCCCAGTTCCATTTTAGTTCCATAATACTTTATAGTAAGTTATAATTTTTCTCACCTGTCCGTAGCAGCATTGTAACAGTAATTCGGTAAGAAATCAAAGTTGAGTTCCCAGAACACGTGGAGAGTGATCCTTCCGTACGGAGCGAGGACGCCGTGGTCGCTCTCGCGCAGGATGGCGTCGAAGTCGTCCAGCGTCAGGTACCGGCTCAGCAGCTTATGGCACAGCCGGTTCACGGAGATCAGACCTTCCAGTTCCTGTGAGACAAGCAAAAAAAAAATTCATTAACATTGTATGATGATACACGTGAGTATTGATGATTACCGTCCTCGGTTCACTTGGCCTTTATACCGAAATCAAGTACGTTTGGTCACATAGGCCACTGCATTACTGAAAACCTTTGGGTAGACTGTACGGAAGAGGACAGGTACCTCGCTTCATGATCGTTCCTAGTGGGCGGTGCGGGCCAGTCTTCGCAGTGCTTGAGCACGCGGTCCTTCAGCCTCTTCATAGACGCTATGATACATGTATTGATGATTACCGTCCTCGGCTGTCTGGACCCTCACCGCGATGGTCATGCAGGCCACTGCATTACTGACAACCTTTGGATAAGCTGTACGGAGGAGATAGCTACCTCGCTTCATGATTGTTCCTAGTGGGCGGTGCGGGCCAGTCTTCGCAGTGCTTGAGTACACGGTCCATCAGCCTCTCTATAGACGCTATGGACCATGTGTGTGATACATGTGAGTATTGATAATTACCGTCTTCGACTCACTTGACCCTTGTTCTTTAAACCGAAACCACGTGGAGTTAATCGCGTAGGCCACTGCATTGCACATGCTCTTTGGATGGAGTAAACGGAAGGGGATAGCTACCTCGCTTCATAATCGTTCCTAGTGGGCGGTGCGGGCCACTCGTCGCAGTGCTTGAGCACGGTCCATCAGCCTCTACAGACGCTATGGACCATGTGTGTGATACATGTGAGTATTAATGATTACGGAAACCTTCCAAAAGATTTTTTTTCCTGTCTACTTTGACTGTCCAATCAAGTTCATAATTTTGTATGAGGAGACCGATTTTTTTTTTTCGTTACCGGAGAGAAAAATCTTGCGGAACGTTCCAAAATATTTTTCAGTTCAGTTTCATCTACTGAGCAAGCTCTCAAAGTTTGTGGAGACCTGTCCCTTACACCTTGTATGTCCATAAAAGGAGAAACTGACTGACTGACATATCAACGCACAATCAAAACTACTGGGTTTAGGAACGTGAAATTTTGCACACGGTTTCCTTTTATGACGTAGGCGAGCACTGAGAGAGTAAAACGGAGTACCAAAGTCTGTCTGAAGAAACCTATATTCGCGCTGGCAGAATATAGTTTAAAACAAATGAATATGTACATACCACAACACCAGTAATATCTCCAGCTTCAAACTTAGCTACGGCAGCGTCTAGAGCTCTATGCATGTCCGCGTTGATTCGCTGCGCCACCTGTCAAACAAAAAAATATAGAAAATCAATCCCTTATGTGGCATAAAGAAATAACATTATTATTTTTTTTTTCTTATTATTATTTATTGCACATAAAAATATATATATACTAATATCCCCTCGGGAGCCCCGAAGTATTATTATAATGTAATTGCGCGTTTTTACGTAAATCACCAAAAAAATAAATAAAAAAAAAACTTTTTCGGGATTATTCTAGGAAAAACAAAGATATAAAAAACTAAATTTTCGATTAAAATAAAATCGTGCAAACGTGTACAAAACGACGATTAAGCGTTTTTCGTTTTCAAACCAATTTTCGGTGGAAGTTTGCATGGTAATGTACATCACATATTTTTTTAGTTTTATCATTCTCTTATTTTAGAAGTTACAGGGGGTGATACACATTTTACCACTTTGGAAGTGTTTCTCGCGCAAACCTTTCAGTTTAGAAAAAATTATATTAAAAAAAAAATAAGTTCCAGTTCTAAGTATGGGGAATCCCCAAATTTTATTCTTTTTTTCTATTTTTGTGTGGAAATCTTAATGCGGTTATCAGAATGCATCTACTTACCAAGTTTCAACAGTATAGTTCTTATATTTTCGGAAAAAAGTGGCTGTGACATACGGACGGACAGACAGTCAGACATGACGAATCTATAAGGGTTCCGTTTTTTGCCATTTGGCTACGAAACCCTAAAAAGGCAGATACATCGAAACTTTGTAGTCATAGTTATTTTAAAAGAAAACAAAGATTTTATAAATAAATTATTTGTTCTCAAAAGTGACAAAAGGTGAGGTGTTTGAGTGACCAAAGTATTTAAACATAAAGACGCAATCCACCAGTGAAATAGTATTAAATAAATGTGTGTGTGTATGATGGTGGCTGTGTGTGTGTAATTGTGTGTATGATGATATGGGGGGGAATTATAAGTGTAGTTACCAGCGCACACAGGTCGACATGCCTGCCCAGCAAGGCGACGTGTCGCTGCCGCAGCAGCGAGGCGTAGCGGCCGGCGCCCGAGCCCGTCGACGCGCCGCGCGCCGCGCACTCCGCGCGGTAGCGCTTGTCCAAAAGCATGCTGGGAACACAGGCAAAAAAAAATATATGATAATCACTAAGAGGACTATCGGATATTCCCCTGTATTTATTTCTCTGACCCACGAATTAAAATTTTGCATAAACCCTTTCTTAGATCCCTCGCGATGCTGTCGCGCGTTTCGTAAGCGCGCGACAGCATCGCGACTAACGCGCGTTAGTCGCATTTGCAAGCGCTATAGAAAAGATGCCATAGCATAGCATAGCATAGTCGGCTTTATAACGATCCCACTGTTGAGACTTAAGCCTCCTCTCTAGGAGAGGGAATGGGCCGTAATCCACCACGCGGGCCCAGTGCGGGTTGGTGGATGTCACATGTCTTCGAATTTTTGATTCTAGGACATGCCGGTTTCCTCACGATGTTTTCCTTCACCGTTTTGAGAGCAGTGGTGATGAAATAAATTACGCAAAGTAATGTGCCTGGCTGGGTTTGAACCCGCGACCTACAACTCGTAAGCCGGAGCCGTTACCACTCGGCCACCACTGCTCTCAAGATGCCAACGAAAAGATGCCAACGCGCTAATAACGCTCTACAGCATCGCAACTGTATAGACGCAAACGCGCTACAGCATCGCTACAAACAAGTCGTCGGGGACGAGGGGCTTTAGCTTGCCTACCATATAAAAGGAATTCTTGTCCATAAAAGTGTCGAGTAAAATTTTGCTGGCATATTTTTTTAGCGTATAGTGATGAAAAATACACAAAAGTACATAGATTAATTTTCTAAACAATTTTGTCTTAGACATTACTATTAACAAAATCCTTGATTCCTGAGTAAAGTTGATGAGATTACGTACATTATGTCAATAATAGCTACGTACCTTCATAAGAATTTGAAAATCAATAAACGCATTTTTGACCGAACGTCAAGCTGTCATCTCATAATGTCGTATTTTTTTTATAAGTCACTAGTTTCTGCCAAAGGCTTCGCCCGTGCGATATTAGGTTTCTCCATACAAACTTTGGACCCCCGTTTCATACCCTTGGAGGGTGAATTTTGGAAAATCCTCTCTTAGTGCTCGCTTACATCATAAAAGGAAGCCTTGTGCAAAATTTCACACTCCTAGTCCCAGTAGTTTCGGCTGTGCGTTGATATGTCAGTCTGTCAGTTTCTCCTTTTATATACATAGATTAGGCTGGATGGCATTTTTTTTATTATCCATTTTTATCTTTATTCTAAGTTATTTTTATGTTTATTATCTAATGCGGAAATTTATTTTTCAAGTATATTAATGCAATACATACAGCAAAGCATATTATGTAACTTGACAAAATAAAAGGTTCAGCTTAGCCAAAAGTCATGAAGTCAAGCCAGCAAAGAATTAAACTAAGCAATGATTATTTATTATTGTAAAAATCTAGTCATTTCAGTTTCCATTTATGACGTTTTTTCGCAAAACTAAGACTGGCCACTAGCTTGATTTGATAAAACTTAGTAAATTATTTCGCCGGTATATATCATGGTGACATAATTATGTACACACTTTTTGTTTTTTTTTTTAGGTGGGAAAATCATCTAATGACAAATCCCGCCCTTGGGCGAAGCGGGACATAGTGTCATACTTTTACTGACTAAAAACCCACTCCTGTTCCTTCTTTGCCTTCATCCCGGTGCCCCGGGCTTCGCTTTCACACTACCCTTGGCCCCAGTAGGCTTCGACCCTGCTGGGCCCCTACAGTTGCTGACATCTCCATGAGGCGCGCGTGGAACAGCACGCGCCGTCGACGACTTGGGCTCGGTCCGGACAGTTACCGGACGGTCAGACGGCGAGTCACCCAAGCCGTCCGCAAGCCCGCGCCTGCGGTGGCCGGAATTCGCGGCGGTTAGGGCGTGAGGACCGTTGCCTCACGCGATCGGCCGCCTCCTTTACTAGCATTACTGCTTCGCAGAAGGAGGCGGCCGCATGCCACTCCTCCTCACTCCGGACCATGGCCTATTATGTAGACACTAAATAATTTCTTTTACCTGCTGGCCAGCTGCTTGTAATGCGCGTACACCTGCTCCGACAGCTTGTAAACGAACTGGTCGAAACACAGGTTCACCTCCGCCTCCACTTCATCGTAAAGGAACTGCTTGCGGAACACCGTCAGCGCGTATTGGGCCGAATCATTGTAGAGATCCAGGGGGTAGAGGACGTACCTGTTGAGGGGAAATTGAGCCGTATTAATAACATTGTACGAGAGCAGTAGTGGCCGAGTTGTAACGGCCCCGACTTACGGGTTGTAGGTCGCGGTTACAAACCCAGCCAGGCGCATTACTTTGTGTAATTTATTTCATCACCACTGCTCTCAAAACGGTGAAGGAAAACATCGTGAGGAAACCGGCATGTCCTAGAACCAAAAATTCTTTAGGGTTCCGTACCTCAAAAGGAAAAAACGGAACCCTTATAGGATCGCTTTGTTGTCCGTCCGTCTGTCTGTCTATCTGTCTGTCAAGATCCTTTATCTCGAGAACGCGTGGAAGTATCGAGTTGAAATTAAAACCATATACTCAAGTCTACGGTCCCTTGAAGCTGTGAAAAAATCTAATTTCTAAGTTAACGAATAAAAAGATACGGCCTTTTATGTCGCCAAAACGTACATTTCAACTCTCAAAGGAATCAAAATTCATAGGGTAGTTCTCGTTGACCCAGAATCTTGGATCCGTACACTTCGGAAAAATCTTCGTTGCTCAATTCGGGATGCGAACTGTTTTCATAGGTAAGTTTGTGCGGAACCCTTAGTGCTCGAGTCCGACTCGCACTTGCCCTGTTTTTTTTTATACATCATCATCATCATTGCAGCCAAAAGACGTTCATTGTTGGACGTATTCCTCCCCGCGCGTGTTGCCTCAACGACCGGTCCTGTGCGTCTCGCATCCATCAGATTCCCATGACCCTCACCAGGTCTTCGGTCCTCCTTGTGGGGTTTTATACACAAATATTAAGTATTAAGTTCTATTAATGATTTGATATTTTTCATAGTATTTATTAGTTTATAATTTTAGCATATATATGTATTTTATTATTATATATAACTTATTTTTCTGTTTGAATTATCTGTTATTTGTTTATTGTGCAAGCCTACCACAGTGTTGTCTTTTTAACCCAAAGGTTGACTGGTAGAGAATGCCTTGTTGCATAAAGTCCGCCTATGTACCACCACTGTACATTAAGTTTAAATAAATAAATAAATAAAAATTACTTACTCCATCATAGCGGGTTCCTTGGTCCTCAGTATATGGTCGGTCAGTATCCAGGGCATGGACATCTCAATGGGGAACTGAATGCGTTTCTCCATAGTTATCAGATCATTGCATTCTTCATTGTGTTGATGGCGTACCATGCATTTCTGTAAAAAAAAAAACATATTATTTACTGTCAAATGTCGCAGGAGAACTAAGGTCACCGACATAGCACGAAGAATCGCCAAACTTAAGTGGCAATGGGCAGGGCACATTGCTCGCAGAACGGATGGCCGTTGGGGCCGAAAGGTTCTGGAATGGCGACCACGTGCCGGAAGACGTAGCGTTGGAAGGCCTCCTGCAAGGTGGACCGATGACCTGGTAACGGTTGCGGGAGTACGATGGATGCGAGACGCACAGGACCGTTCATTGTGGCGGCACTTGGGGGAGGCCTATGTCCAGCAGTGGACGTCTTTTGGCTGAAATGATGATGACTGTCATATTTTAAGAAAAACTATGATTTACTCTCATGTTTTGATATCCTACTGTTAAAAGGTCTTCTTCGTACAATGCGTTCCAAATAAGAATAGGATCGATTGCCATGTTGTGACGTCACGTCATACTGTCAAATCGAAGAATTAATAAGGTGAGCAAAACAAGAAATTATTAAAATTTAATTTATTTACGAACTGTGAACGAAAAAAGTTTAATCAGAATCCAGTTCTTTAATTTTGCTCATCTCTGAGTTCTTAAATTTTGGCCAATTTCTTGCGATTAGACAGTATGACGTGACGTCACAACATGGCAATCGATCCTATTCTTATTTGGAACGCATTGTACTATGTACCTAATGCATTGTACCTAGAGAGGCTTGAGTCCCAGCAGTGGGGACATTAAAAGGCTGAAAAACTAAATAAGGTTGTGGTTACGCTATTTCTATGCGCGATTTACTACATTTTTTTGGCTGGATGTTTTTTTTTATATGTCTGAAAATCATCCAATGAAGGTCGTGTCAGACTTTTACTGACTAAACCACCTCCCACAAAACCCACTCAATATCCTTCTTTGCCTTTCATACCAGGGCCAAGTCTTCCTTTCAAAAGCAGACCCTTGACCCCAGTAGGCTTCGACCCTGCTGGGCCCCTACGGTTTGCTGACATATCCTTGAGGTGCGCGTGGAACAATACGCACTGTTGACGACTTGAGCTCGGTCCGGACGGTTACCGGACGGTCGGACGAAGAGCTACCCATTGCTCGCCGTCCGCAAGCCCGCGCCTACGGTGGACGGAATTCGGGATCGGGATCCCGGCGGCTGGGGCGTGAGGGTCACTCCCGCGCGCGTGCGCTTCCGTCCTTGGCTGGATGCTGCGATTCCTCTATTTCTTAGACATACCTATCAAGTGAAAGGGACTAAGCTACCCGCGTATTCGAATATGGAATGACGTTTCTAAGTGTACCTGCAAATTCAATGGCGTAAAATGGCTGAACTATACACCTTAGTTACTTACATTAACTTTGCGTCCCATAGTCATCTCGAGATAGAACTCCCTGTACCATAGCTGAGAGAGATCGCAGCATTTCTGTAGGGAATCTGTGAACAAAGGCAAACAATTAATATAGTACACTAGTATACCACTATTATCTCGAGCAATGGGTAGCTCGCCGTCCGACCGTCCGAGCCCAAGTCGTCGACGGCACAGTGTTCAAAGTGACAAGAAGATGTCAGCAAAACTGTCAAGAAGATGTCTTACTGACCCTGTAGGGTAGAAACCTACTAGGGCCATGGGTTTTGCGAAAGTGAACCCCAGGCGAAAAATGGCTCTTATCAACCCGAGGAGGCCTTTTTAAGAGAGTATCAACCCGAGGAGGCCTTTTCAAGAGAGTATCAACCCGAGGAGGCCTTTTCAAGAGAGTATCAATCCGAGGAGGCCTTTTCACGAGAGTATCAATCCGAGGAGGCCTTTTCAAGAGAGTATCAACCCGAGGAAGCCTTTTCAAGAGAGTATCAACCCGAGGAGGCCTTTTCAAGAGAGTATCAATCCGAGGAGGCCTTTTCAAGAGAGTATCAATCCGAGGAGGCCTTTTCAAGAGAGTATCAATCCGAGGAGGCCTTTTCAAGAGAGTATCAACCCGAGGAGGCCTTTTCAAGAGAGTATCAATCCGAGGAGGCCTTTTCAAGAGAGTATCAACCCGAGGAGGCCTTTTCAAGAGAGTACCAACCCGAGGAGGCCTTTTCAAGAGAGTATCAACCCGAGGAGGCCTTTTCAAGAGAGTATCAATCCGAGGAGGCCTTTTCAAGAGAGTATCAACAACGGAAATATTGTCGAATTATTTCTACTAGAAATGTGCCATATTACCCCGGGGCTATATTACAAATGGCTTTAATATGGCCCCGGGGTAATATGGCGTATAGCCTTGGGTTTCAGTGAAATTCACTCACCTGACAAGTTAAGCAGGTACATCCAGTAGAAGCTCTGACGGTGGAATGTCTCGATCTGCGTGAGCGTGCCGGCGTCCAAGTCCTTGCGCAGAGTCCGCCTGCCACCTGACTTGTCGGAGATCAGTGCTTCTAGCTGGGTGCGGACCATGTACATCTGCGTTGTTGATGGACCTGTGTAGAAAAAAGATCACTTAAAACTTATCTTTTTTTTTAATTGATATAAACCAGTGTGTGACTCCGATCCCACCTGATGGTAAGCAGTGATACAATCGTTGATGGTGAGGCGCACTAGTTTATTAAGAGCCTATTCACTCTACTATTGAAGACACCAAAATTATAGTTGGACGGGAAGACCGCAGCAGGCTAATTGTTCTAGTCCTTCGATGTACGCGGTATAAACGACGAAGTGGGCCGTTGAAGTTAAAAGCAAAGAAAGGGATACTCCCCGTACGTCGGGTTGTCCGATGTTAGAAAGGAGATGGCGGAATCAAGTCATCCAATTTCCGCGCACACTCTCCAAAATGCAACCTGTAAAATACCAAAAGGCTGCCTACCCTGCGCCTGTGCTCGAGGCTTTGAAGATTGGTCTTAACCAGATCTGGATCACAAATCAGCCTCTCTTCGTCGTTTATACCACTTATATTGAAGGACTGGAATAACTTGTCTGCAGCGGTCGTCCCGTCCAACTATAATTTAAGTGTCTTCAAGGCTAGAGTGAATAGGCTCTTAATAAACTAGCGCGTCTCACCATCAACGATTGTATCACTGCTTATCATCAGGTGGGATCGCAGTCAAGCACTGATTTATAACAATTAAAAAAAAAATTGTACAAAAATGAGCACAGGCAAGCAGCAGGCACATTTCAATCACTCACCAACATTCCTCCTGGGCACCTTGATGGTGAAGCTGGCCTCTCCATCCTTTTTGCCGCGCAAAGCTGGATCCTGTTGGGGCTCACAGCCGCGCGCCCAGTCACCGCAAGTCTCACGCACCGATACTATTATACTGTAGGACAAGAAATATATAGGATACTGTTAAAAATCGTACATATAAGAGAAAAAAATTCTAACAATTGTACTAGTTCAGTTCGGTAAGTGAACTAGTACGAACTATTAGTTCTATTATTATATATGTCGGAGAAGTCAATAGTACGGAAGCTTAAGAACGAATGAACGAGCTTAGTGAAAAGTGACACATGTCACTTTGACAGAATCCGCACTGACGTTTGCACGAACCGAACAGATAAAAGCGGCGACCGCAGAGGGGCGGTGCTTTTTCCTGTGTCGGCAGCCGTGCGAAACACAACGTCTATTTTCGGGGACTGTCGCACGGCTCGTTGTGTGAAGTGAATACCTAAAGCTTGCATCATAATAAATCAGTTGTGTGATCTGGAATAGTTTGTTTATTGCTCGATACCCAGCCATCGCCCACAAAACAGAGTCCCTCGACAGAGCTTCAACGATGATCGACATCCTTGCGCCGACATCAGAATTGGGATTCCGAGCAAATAAACAAGCGCAGCACGAAGGTTACGTAACGCCGGTCATAAAGAAAATAGCAAGAGCGAAGACAAGTGGCGGTTATTATTTGAAATGGAAAATTAGAAAATGAAGACCTGGAATGAATCACTGAACCGAATAAGATTCATAGTTCCGATAATCAATGTCATTATCAGTTTTGGTCTGATTAGGTTTTTTCTGGGGTTTTTCCCTAATCCTGAGCAACGAATGTTGGACCACGATGACATTGTTTCCCCAGAGAGAAATAGGAACTGAGTAAATCACCATGTACTACCCAGATTGTGACTGGGACAAGACCGACGCAAAATCACGTTCACGATGTACCATTTTCTGATACGTGCTTTGCTTATAATCCGAAGTCACCAGTGATTACAGCAAGAATTACAAACTTTTACTTACCTGAAGTGTAAAATGCAAAGTGCAGTGCGTGTGTGTGCATACCTGCTACCAGATCAGAAAACATTTGACACAAAACGTATGAAGACATCTCAAAAGTCACCTGTCAAATTGTTTCCACTGTGGAAAAATTGGACGAAGCAGGCTGTGTTTTCATAAGCAAGAAACAGTAGGAAATCGATAGAATAACGTGATATTCAAGCTTCAATATTCAATCCCATGGCCAGCCACATCGTATCCTGCAAATGTGGCAATATGCAAGGTCACATCTCCTTCCGGTATCCTGATGAAAGTGACTCAGCGGTGACGGTGACGCCAAGGCATCACGTAGCGAGCGAGAGGTTGACTGACGTGTGATGTCGATTCTCCACCAGGAACAAGGTCAGGTATTCACATTCCATTTTAATTCTGGTGCTGAGTGTTGTCTCTCTTTCACTTTAAAGTCTGTCATCACTATTTCACGGCAAATGTAAACACAGTGTTGTTACATTGAAGGGTTAGTTTAGTGTGTTCAGATTACTTGCATAGTTTAATTGAGATTTTACTTCATGCTTTGCCCAATATCAGATCTATTTGCGAAGTGATATTTTGGCCGTGAAATATTGTTGCAAGGGTTCAGTTCAAATAATATGACCACGACACATTTTTTTGAAAAATCGCTAAAGTTCACGATGTAAACAATTGTAATTACAACTACCCTCATGAGATCCAGTAGATACCGTTTCGATTTTTTATGACAGTTATAATTCCTCCATAGATAATTTTGACGTTATTGACACTGACGTGTGCCTAGAATATAAATCTGCGATTGTTTCTACGTTGATCGGATAATTAGACTATTTTATTATCGGTATACTACAAACGCGTGTTACAAAAAGTGAACGTATCCGTTTAATTGACTCATCTTTGACTGTATAAAGACGACCATAGCGGTCTAGCGCGGAAAAATTAAAAATAATGCGTGAGCGGGTAGATTGTTGCGTGCAAATATTTTTCGACCGAGTAATTCGGTGTTTGTTAGTTTAGTTCTTTTGGCTTAAAAACTCGACTGGTCAGATATAATGTGCAAAGATTGCGTGAACTGCATAACAACGTGCCCAACCTGTATTCGTTACCACTTAGACAAAATAACTCGTTTACATACTGCGCGTTCATTTTACAAAATTAGATTGTGCATCAGGTTTTTAGTAGTGTTTATGACAGCCGACAGTCGGTACAAACATTTGACTACGCCATTCGGTTTCGAAATACAATCTGAGTTTTCCAATGGAAGATTGATAATGTTCTTAAGCGAATAGGTAAATACCTACCTACATCGTAGTTTGAGTAGTCGATATTTTGATTATTTTGAAAACTATTCAGATTGCGATCGCGTCGGGAGACTTGAAGTAGTTTTGAGAACGTCGACTAAAACCGGATTAACGTTAGATTTGAAAAAGTGGTCATTTTTGATAATGCAATTCAAGTTGCGAGGCTTAATCCGTAGCGGATGCCATTCGGTATGGTTAGATCCTAGGCGGGTGATGCCAGGTTGCGAGGCTAGATCCTAGGCGGGTGATGCCAAGGAGTGGCTAGATCCTAGGCGGGTGATGCCAAGTGAGGAGGCTAGATCCAAGGCGGGTGAGACCATGGGATATGGCTGGATCCAAAGCGGATGATGCCCTGTAATAGTCGCGCGTGTGGCCTCTTGTCACGAAATCATTTCTCATCGATTTTAGTCGCGCGTTCTCTATCGTTAAACAACAGATGATGATGCGTTGCGCAACATAGTGTAGGTTTGATCTGACGAAGGAAAGGCTCGATAAATTTTCGGTAGGAGACTTTGTTTCGATTATGAACGAGGAGAATAATTAAACTAAGTTAGACTCAACATTTAGTAGTTGAGACATTGACCAGATTTGATTTGTAGCCTGTAGCGTAATCGGAATCGGTATCTAGCGGTTACAGTGGTCCGTAAGTACGCGGTATTCAATTCAATTCAAATTGCGATCAAACGTGGGACGTAATGTAGGAAACCTTTAAGTCGTGAGAGACTTGGCAATCCTGGAGGGAATATAATAATAATAATATAATGGTTGAGTAATTTGAGGTTACTGGGCTATTAGTAGCCAGAGAAAGATCACATGTAGAGCTTAATGATTAGTGTTTTGGATTAGTTTGATTAGTTGTGTGTATAGTTAAGAAAGATGCCTGAAAGTCATGTACCAGTCGAAGTAGATGAGTAGTGATCACAGTGGTGATGAACAAGCCTGAGTTGTGGGGAGCACGCGAGTAAGGTTCTTTATCAGCCGTAGTAAAGTTGACGGTTCCAGTAGCTAGCGCGTTTAGCTCTGACGGAAGTCATGGTGGGTAGTCAATGAGTGATACCCAATGTGATCCACGGGTGGTGGATGCACATGTGAGAGAGCAATTGTGGTTGCTGTTCGGCAATGAGTGCCGTGGCGTTAGAGTGGTTTACTCGTGGGTGGCTCCTAAGGCTTTAAGATGAGAACAAGGAACGTTGGTACATGACTGGATGACGATTTTTATTACCCATTTTTTAATTATTTGGCTTATTGAGTAAAGTTTTGTTGTGACATTGAACGTTAGAGAATATTAGTTTTCTCATGAGAAAGGTTTGAAGTCATGATGGTCAGAAATGGCCGAGTGGAACAAGTACTGTGCTAGATTTGTTGTTTCAGAGTAACACACAGAGGCGGACGTCTTTTTGGAAGTCTCGTCAGTGGACGTCTTCCGGCTGAGGTGGTGATAATGAACAAAGTGCGACGGATGGCTTGTTGGGACATCTCTTCAATGGACATCTTCCAGCTGATGTGGCGATGAGTAACACAAAGAGGCGGACGTCTTTTTGGAAGTCTCGTCAGTGGACGACTTCCGGCTGAGGTGGTGATAATGAACACAGTGCGACGGATGGCTTGTTGGGACATTTCGTCAATGGACATCTTCCAGCTGATGTGGCGATGAAGACTAACACACAGGGACGTGTGTTCCGCAGGATGGCCGTGTCGGAGAAGTCAATAGTACGGAAGCTTAAGAACGAATGAACGAGCTTAGTGAAAAGTGACACATGTCACTTTGACAGAATCCGCACTGACGTTTGCACGAACCGAACAGATAAAAGCGGCGACCGCAGAGGGGCGGTGCTTTTTCCTGTGTCGGCAGCCGTGCGAAACACAACGTCTATTTTCGGGGACTGTCGCACGGCTCGTTGTGTGAAGTGAATACCTAAAGCTTGCATCATAATAAATCAGTTGTGTGATCTGGAATAGTTTGTTTATTGCTCGATACCCAGCCATCGCCCACAAAACAGAGTCCCTCGACAGAGCTTCAACGATGATCGACATCCTTGCGCCGACATATATATGTCATTAGTTGATTCTATTATGAGTTATGCTCTTGACAGCTATGGGCTAACATTCAAAACTAACTTAGATAAATTAGAAGCTCTTCAAATTAGATTCCTTTTTTTTATCTTTAAAAACAAAAGCAGTTGTAAGGGAGATTATAGAAAATTATTTAAAATCTGCAAAATTGTACCGATCACTTTAAAACATAAATATATTTTACCACCACAGTACCCAAGATCATAGCTTACCTCACGTATACAATAATCATAATACACGATCTATGGCTGCTGGTAGATTCAATGTACCCAAAGTCACCAATTACTTTGGTGACAGAACACTAAAAAAGAGAATACCATACCTATTGAACAGTCTGCCGGCAGACATAACGAGTGAAACAAACACAAATAGATTTAGACGCAAATTAAAATTATATTATTTAGAAATGTTTTAAGTACATTAAGTATGTCTAGAGACTCACCGACCCCACAGTCAAACCATGGCAACGGTTTTGTGGGGCTTATCTTATAATTTACTTACTTTTTTGGAATAAAGATAAATAAATAATAATAATATTCGGTCATCGGTTTAAAACTAACCAGACAAGCTACTGACATGTGTCAGTTGCTCTTTTTGAGGTAAAACAATCGACTTCTTACAAAACCAGAGTCGTTTCAAGTCGTTTGATTATTGATTGCCGATTTATTAAAACACTCCACAAGATATATTTTAACCTAATAACTTCTACAGCTTACTCCTAATAATACATTCTAAGGCGATTAAAAATGGCGCAAAACAAGAAAGCATTCTACACCGGTGAGCTCCACAGAGACTTGCTAGTTGAGGTGTATTTCTAGGGCATAGAATAAATAGTAACATAATTAAAGGGGTTAAGCTAAAATAGACATTATTACATTGACATAACATTTACAATTTCACACAAACGAATTGCGGTCGATCGGTAGTATTATCATTCATGAATGACTCTACCAGGGGCCTAAGTCTGCTATTACAATAGTGTCGGAATGGTCTATCATTGACTTGATAGTTGTTGATTTTGACCAAGTTTGGTAATCTATTAATATATAACTTTTCAATAGTCAACCACTGACACTCCATTGAAAGAAATGGCATAGAATGGTAATCTCGTACATAATGACAAATTAACATTTGACGTAAGTGGATAACTGCCAAAATTTTGACAATTCCTTTGATCAGTTACCTACCATTAGAACGTCATTGTGCAGTCATTGCTTTTAATTTGTTTCGATACAGCCCGATATTGTCACTCTACCACAAGATCATTGACCGATCAGTGATCGACCATTATGAATTATCAGATTACGAACTTTTAGCAAAATGACAATGGGATCGTGTTGGGATGACAAATTTATAAAAATAGCAGACTTGGGCCCCAGATCTGTTTCTCTTTCACAATAATTCATATTCGCCTCGCGAACTAATAGACTGACCGATTAGCAATCTGTGTTTGGAAATGTTTCTTTTCGTTCATTAAGAAGATACGGTTCCTATTCGTTCATCATTCGCGAACTACACAAGGCTAATCTCCTTGTCACAAAACTCAATGATGTTTTGTGACAAGGAGATTGTTGGCTCAATTTAATAAATAATTGTTAGTCGATTAACCGCTTGTAGTGGTCACACTGGCACTTCGAGATAAAACCCACATAAGTGTAATACCACCGGGCTGTATTACCTCACATGGCTGTATTACCCCACTAAGCTAGTTATATTGCCCCAGTTTCAGTTTTACACCACCTAAAAGCATTGGTTCGTTTGGCAAAGTTACACACATGTTGTGTTGTGTAAAATATAACAAACAAAATTACTTACTTGGCAATATAATATTTCACAACTTTCACACAACGCCATATAACCGTAATCTAAATTTTTATTATAATAAGATTAATTATATCATTTTTCTATATTCGTATTAGATATTCTGCTTTATTTATTTAATTACTTAAAAATAAAATGATTCAAATTTTTTATTAAAAATAATTATTTTTTATTAATTAACTTTTACTCATAGACAACTGATAAACATAATTATATATTTTTAAATACACACATATTATAGATAAATTACACCCAGACACAGAACAAATGATCACGCTCATCACACAAACATTTTTCTTGGGTGAGAATCAAACATACGACCTCCAGTATAGCAGCCAGGGCCACTTACACTAGACCAACAGGCCAGCCAACTAAAATTACACACACCTGCGTATAAGGTCCTTCTTATTCTTAATAGCCTTGCGCAGCGGCTCACGCAGCAGCAGCTGCACGAAGTCCTGCAGCTCAGCGTAGATGGAGCGCCTCGCAGCATCAGCAAACACTGTCTCCATGCGCGCCATGAGAACTTGCAGCCCTTTGATCATGGCTATAACTTCGATCATGGCGAATTTCTCCTCTGAGGTGTAGTTGTAGCGGGTAGCCTGGAACAAGATTGATGGTTAGTTTTATTGATTAACAAAGAAATGACGACAAGTGAAGCTAGAGGAGCAGTGGTGGCCGAGTGGTAACGGCCCCGACTTACGAGTTGTAGGTCGCGGGTTCAAACACAAAATAAGAGCTTTGTGTAATTTATTTCATCACCACTGCTCCCAAAACGGTGAAGGAAAACATCGCGAGTAAACCGGCATATCCTAAAACCAAACATTCGAAGACTTGTGACATCCACCAACCCGCACTGGGCCCGCATGGTAGATTACGGCTCATTCCCTCTCCTAAAGAGAGGAGGCCTGAGTCCCAACAGTGGGAACATTATAAGGCCGACTATGCTATGAAACTAGAGGCGTCCGAGTTGATCAATGACGAACTTGGTCGACATCAGCTCAGTAGCCGAAGTTCGAGTCAAGAGGTTAATCGATTGATCGTCAAACAATTATGGTATTATCGTTACGCCGGTACTGATACTACCATAGTTGTTATCTCGTCACCCGTTGCTAGTATCGCCACCTGGGTCTTATTAAGGCTCGCTCACGAAGAGCGGAGCGGCGAGCGGGGCGGCGAGCGGAAAAATTAAAAGTATGAAAATGTTTGAAGCACGCCACGAGTCGCCGCTCATAAAGAAAAGGCGTACGGTTTTCTCAGAGCGAATCGCTACAGAGCGAGCGGTGAGGCGAGCGGTGGGTACAAAAGTACCAGCGACTAAGTGCGACGCCACGAAACAGAGCGGCGCGGACAGCGGTGTAAAAGTGACGTACTCAGTGGCGAAGCAAAATAAACAAAAAAAAATAGAAATGTTTTAAATAGGTGTACGACATCTATGTCGTCACATAAGAACTAATCCTGCATCGGGCAATCAAAGTTCTCCGCGCGATTAGAACATATAGAACAGCCCGAAATCATTTACCGGGCAGTTGCCCACCAGACCTAACATCCAGTCTGGTCGGAGGATCGTCCCTCTTTAACGGAGGTTTGCGGGACTTTACTCTCTGTTCCGCCTACCTCCAAATATACTTCTATATGCTGCAAAATATAATCAAAAGTTTTCACACTCATTCTTGTGTACTCATAAAACTTATCTGGATATTTTCTGCAATCTTCGTATAGGTGACGAAATTCGCCATTTAAACACCGATCTTTATTCAGTTCGTGCACTCCTTCTCTTATATTAAGAACTAGCTTTTGCCCGCGACTTCTTCCGCGTAGAAGTCGAAAATGGTTTTATTAGGTTTTTTTAAGATACGAAAATATGAAATATTATTTTTTATCTTCGTCGTGTGTCCATTGAACTGTATGGCGAGCGATATTGTATCTTAAGATAAAATATTATAGTATCTTAGCCGTGTGCAGCGCCCCTTAGTGAACTCCACTGCGGGTGACGTAACCTACGACAAACTTATTATTTTCGATTGGTACAGTAATCGGGTCTAGGGATCGAACCGAAAAATTAAGTTTGTTTTTATTGTATATACTTTTCCGGGATAAAAAGTACCCAGTGTGGTGCCCAGGATATTAAAAAATAATTATACCAAGTTTCATCGTAATCGAACCGGTAGTTTTTACGTGATGCCTGAACAAACAGACAGACATACAAAAATTTTTAATCTCATTTTTGGGTTCGTTGTCGGTCTAGTAACACCTCTGCCATTTATTTTTTTGATATTTTCAATGTACAGAATTTTCACTTCTACAGATTTTTTATAAGTATAGATATCTTGTTTTAAAAATATATTGCTTTCTAAACAGAGAAGGGATAATTTTGATAACGCCATTATTTTGAGCACGTTCTGACTACCTAAATACGTCCACCGCGGCCGCTGCCGCTCGGGTTAGTGGCATGCAATTTCGCCCCGCTTGGTGCCGCCGCGCCGAAGTCGTGAACAGGCCGTTACGCCACCCGTGTGCCAGCCAGCCAGCCTGTATGTTTGTTACCTGTGTATCGCCAGCTGCGTCTAATATCAGTACCGGCGTTTTATTTCGCCACCTATATAATATAGTACCTGCAGCTAATATCGCCACCTGTGTCTAATACAGCCTACTGTTGCTAATATTGCCACCAGTGTTCAATATCGCCACCTGGTGCTAATATCGCCACTTGGTGCTAATATCGCCACTTGGTGCTAATATCGCCACCTGGTGCTAATATCGCCAAATGGAGCTAATATCGCCATCTGGTGCAAATATCGCCACCTAGTGCTAATATAGCCACCTGGTGTTAATATCGCCACCTGGTGCTAATATCGCCACCTGGTGCTAATATCACCACCTAGTGCTATTATCACCACCTGGTGTTAATATCGCCACCTGGTGCTTATATCGCCACCTGGTGCTAATATCGCCACCTGGTGCTAATATCACCACCTGGTGCTAATATCACCACCTAGTGCTAATATCGCCACCTGGTGCTAATATCGCCACCTGGTACTAATATCGCCATCTTGTGCTAATATCGCCACCAGTGTCCAATATGGCTACCTGCTGCTATTATCCACACCTGTGTCTAATACCGCCACCTGCATCTAACATGGCCAGCTAACTACTCACCCGCTCGTACTCCTCAGCGTCAGGTGGACAGCGAGGGTTGCTGGCGTGGTCGGTCGGGTGCAGCAGCTTCCACGAGCACAGTTCCGTCAGCACTGAGCACCAAGATGACAGCAGTTGGAGGCCGCGGAGGCAGAGCTCTGTTACAGCCTTGTTTTCTGAATCGGAGCCGGCTTCTTTGAAAGTCGTTGTTACCTGAGTAAGATATACATGGATAGATGGATAATCAATAGTAAATTATGATATAAATGTGTAATGTTAGTGATTACCACTGAGGCAGTAAGTAGTCTTAAGACATGATTATTGATGATTACAGTTCTCGGTTCGGACGGTAATCATCAATACTCACGTGCATAGTTTTTCAATACACTTGTAAACAAAAATATTTTTTAATTAATTATCATTTCAACAGTAAATGATAAATGATATTTATTTTATAAGTAGGTTTAAAAAAAAAACACTTTTACACGTCAATTTTTTTTTTGTCATTTTATACTAGATGAGGCCGGTGTTTCCTGGCTGACTACCCCTTACCCTGAGAAGAAACACCGAAACAAACTCAGGGGTCAAAGTCTCTTTTAAAGTCCATACAGTTAATATGTAATGGTCAAATCACATGAGAACAGTGCAGATTTGTCTGAGATGGTCTTTTGAAGAAAGAACCATACAGATTTGAGTGGACCTGTCCAGTCAGTGCAAGCATTTGACAGTATTCACAAAGCTCAACCCAGGACTACTAAGGAGCTCAACTACTTGACGAACAATACCACGGAAAGGACATTTGGGTAGGCCGCAGAATATACTCAATTGCCAGACATACGTTAAAATTACTGAAAAGGAAAAAAAAGGCAATCAACATTGTTCTCACATTTACAATAATGAAAGTAAATATATAATTTACAAAATGTAATTTACTTAATAAAGTAAATATTGATGTCAAAAATAAATAAAGTCAAATTGCAAAATAAAAATAATCTACAATATCAAATTGTAAGTAATACTAGTAGTTGTGACTTGGCGGTAAAAAATTAAGTCTGTTTTCGCATCTTAAACTAACTGCTTTAATAAAAACCAAAATGAAGTTGCTATCTACAAAGAAAAACCAATTTTACTTGAATGAACTATTTATTTATTAAAAATGTACAAGTTAAAATTGTTTATACTATTTAATAGCCTAATGTGATTTTTTTTTCGTATTCACCCTCTTTTTAGAGAACAGAGGTTAAACCAAAACAGTTTTACTACTTTGTCGTACTAGTGCGTATAATCAAAATTTCACAGTTTGGTTACGAACGCCATTATATACCTAAGTGCGGTGCAATTATAGTCACTTTTTGCCACTCAACCATGCATTCGATTTGCGGGTCTTAAATAAAAAATTGTCATTTTCTAAAAGTTCGCGACTTCATTCGAATTTCGATTTTATTGTGTAACAAGGAAGGTACAAATTCTTTATCAACTAATAACAATCGACGTACTTTTAGTGAAATTTTGTCGATATTTTTAGAGGTTAGGTTTCTTTGGTGGTGGTCAGATACCGGCACGGATCTTGAGCGCTGACTTCTACATTTCTACTTGCGCAGAAGCACGCAAAAGTGAAATATCGGGTCTCTTTAGTGGTATGAAAAGAGATGCGGGGGCGGGGAATGCAATCCTTATACAGGTGTACGATTCGCAAAGCGATCCCAGCTCTTTCGCCGAGCGCTCAAGATTCGTGCCGCAGACTTGGATTCTAGCTCTTTTACTCAGCAATGCGTTTTAATTATTTGACGCTACTGTTGATTTTGGCGAAGATATGACTTTAAAAGTTCCACAATGTAATAATATTATTTATTTATTTTATAATGTATGTACACACATGAATAAATATATATTATTAATAACTTACCTCATTGCTGTACCTAGCAAGTTCAGAAATATAGTTCTGATGTTCCTCTCGTATCTGAGGCAGGTGCACCATCAGGTCAGCCTGTGGAGAAGGTGGGTTTGGGCTCGACGATAACGGCCATCTAGGAATAATTTTTTTTTTTGTTAAAATTTGTATTTCCAGTCACCAGCATAAATAACTTACTTAGCGCAAAATTCTAAAGCAATTTTATCTTGAAATAATTATTTGATTTTACGAGAAAATTTGATTTGTTTGGTTGGAAAGTTATTTCCAAAAGACAATTTTTTTTTTGGAACGTAATTACATATTTGTTATACAAATATAACAGTTAAAAAATAAAAAATATATTTATTCCTATACTTGTGTTATAAGACCTTGCTTTATACAAAATTTCAGGATTCTGGGCCAACGGGAAGTACTAGAATTTTGGTTCCCTTGAATGTCTAAATACACGTTTTTTGCGACATAAACATATATATCTTTTTTTTCCCTTAACTTAAAAGTTTGATTTTTTCACAACTTCAAGGGACTGCAAACCGTAGTATATGGTTTTAATTTCAACTCGATACCTCCACGCGCTCTCGAGATAAAGGATCTTGACAGACAGACAGACGGACAACAAAGTGATCCTATAAGGATTCCGTTTTTCCTTTTGAGGTACGGAACCCTAAAAAATAATCGAGTGAGTGACCGAAGCTACCAAATGCCAACAGAGCGTACAGACTTTATCACTCTTTTTTCCCGTTGCCTCTTTATCAAATTTCAATTGCATTGGATGAAACAACAAGCTATTAAACCATGCCCACAATGACGAAAGACGGACCGGGCCATCTTAAACTGACATATCATCATCATTTCAGCCGAAAGACGTCCACTGTTGGACATAGGCATCCCCAAGTGTCGTCACAACGGACGGTCTTGTACGTCTCGCATACATCGGATTCCCACGACCCTCACCAAGTCATCGTTCCACCTTGTGGGAGGCCTCCCAACGCTACGTCTTCTAGTACACGATAGTCATTCCAGATCCTTTCATCCCCATCAACTATCCGTTCTACGAGCAATGTGCCCTGCCCACTGCCACTTAACTTTGGCGATTCTTCGGGCTATGTCTATAACCTTGGTTCTCCTGCAGATATCTTCATTTCTGACGTGATCACGCAAGGAAACTCCTGAAATATTCTGAAGTTATTATTATAAAACAATACTTACTTGCTCGTATCGTAATGTTTCGACCTCTTGATGTAATTGAAAGGTGCGATTTGCATATCACCAAATAATGGGACTACCTCCAAATTCTGTAACAAAAAGTATAACATAAAATATCAATATGTTATACTATAAAATATAAATAATCATCAAATACCTTCTCCCGCTCTGTGTGGAACGAGAGGGAGTGTCAGCCGTATGAACACAGGTTACTAATTTACTTTGATCTGATAGCTAGTGAGCTGGGTGACAACAATGACGTCACTATTTTCTTGACGCGAAGAGCTTTAATTTTTCTTCTCTTTTCTCTATCGTATATTTTAATATTTATTAGGTTATTATTTGGTAATGTATCTATTTATGTATTATATGTATATATATTTTATTGTATTTTTATTATCTTTTCTTTTATTCTGTACATTATTTATGTGTTTGTGTACACTGACAGCCCCAAATCTTTTCCTTTCGTTCAGTCCATCCAAAGGTTGTCTGTAAGAAATTGCCCTGTGCAATAAGACCGCCTGTTGTACACTTATTTTTTATAAATGTCTGTCCTGTAATACGTTACGGTGTGCAATAAAGAAATAAATAGGCTATAGGCATAAAATAGATAGGTACAGAAATCAATCTCATGTATGTACTTCACTTTTCATACCTACGCTCGGCGCTCGCGCTAGGGTCAGCGCGTGGCGCCGAACTGTCCGAGTGCGAGCGGGCGCGGGGATACATGCCTACCTAATCTGAATTGTAAAAATATAACATGGCCACAAAATCATCTTCTCTTTCTCGGCGCGAGGCCTGTTCTGTGTTACGTTAAAACAAACCATCAAAATACAAGCAAATATCTACTTACCTCTCTGAAACAACTGCCCCCCTAGCCAAGTTACAATCGTTTCGTTCGTGCCGAACGCCTCGAGGAGGCCACGCCCCCGATTCTTTTGTTCTGACCACGTGACTGAGCGCTGAGATGACGTCAGAACAAAGGAATCGGAGGCGTGGCCTACTCGAAGCGTTCGGCGCGAACGATACGATTGTAACTTGGCTAAGGGGGCTAAAGGGGCTGATAGCCTAAAAAACGACCACTCACTGTTTAATGTTGAATTTAAACAACCGTCCACTGAACAGTTCGAATAAGGTATTTTTTATTGTTCCATTTTTGCACAAAAAAGTTCTCAGACGTGTGTCTCAAACGGATGGCACTCGAGCTCGCATTGAGCTGAATGGAGCCGAGATTTCGTGTCCGTGAGCTGTGTCTATGTGTGCGTTGTTCGAGCGCGCTTTGTATGTAGATCGACTTCTGTACCTATTTAGTGCTATATGCTAGAATAAAGCTTACCTTGAATATCCTGTCGATTCTGTCCAGGCGAATCTTTTTCTTCTGATCGAGACGGTTGATGTTGCAGACTTCAGAATCCATGAGGAACAAACCGAAACCCATTACCTAGGACAATAACATTTTTCTATTACTAATATTGTACAGCTGAATGGAAAGGGCTATGCTCGGAGTTTCCTTGCGTGATCAATTCAGAAATGAAGTTTAGGAGTTATAATACATGCATATTAAAGTAAAGGAAACTAGAGAATTGCAAAGATTTCTAACACTAGTGCGTATTACACAAAGTAAAGGCCTGCCTGATATCCGCAGGAGAACCAAGGTTGCCGACATAGCACGAAGAATCGCTAAACTTAAGTGGCAATGGGCAGGGCACATTGCTCGCAGAACAGATGGCCGTTGGGGCCGAAAGGTTCTGGAGTGGCAACCGCGTACCGGAAGACGCAGTGTTGGAAGGCCCTCTACAAGGTGGACCGATGACCTGGTGAAGGTTGCGGGAATCCGATGGATGCGAGACGCACAGGACCCTTCATTGTGGCGACATTTGGGGGAGGCTTATATCCAGCAGTGGTTTATCACCAAATTAAAGTGGCAGTGGGCAGGGAACATTGCTTGTGTTAATGTGTGGTAAATGATAAAATTAAAATAGATTTTCTAAGTTTTCTTTTATACTTTGGAAATCAAACGACTACTCAACGAGAGGGTGTGTCAGACTTTTACTGACTAAAAACCAAAGAGCTTCTTCAGCTGCCCTTTGCGAGAGTCACGGTAACTCTCCATAGGACTCGCACCAGCCCTAGGGGGGCCCGTCAATCTTGCCGACATCTCCTTAAGGAGCTCGTGGAACACAAAGTTCCGTCGACCCGGGCTTGGTGCTTACCGAACGGCGAGCTAATTATTGCTCGTCGACTTTAAGCCCGCACAATCGGTAGCCAGGAATGGTCCTGTGACTCCCGACGCCCGGTTACGGTTACCTCCTTTATTCTTTTTTAAGATGAGGTAGGGCACATTGCTTGCAGAATAGATGGTCAACGGAGACGAAAGGTGGCGAAAGGAGTGGCGACCATGATGCGAGACGCACCGGACCGGTCGTTATGGCAACGCTTGGGGAAGGCCTATGTCCAACAGTGGACGTATTTCGAATGAGTGATAACGCCTGAAAACTCTGTAGCAAAACTTGTTCCAATGAAAAGTTTTTGAAAAAAACTATCGTCATTCATAGTCTTGATTAAATTTGCAAAACTTCTATTGTTATACTTTTTTAATTTTTATCAAATTATGAAGCGTCAAAGTTCATACAAAATAGCAGATTTTCAAAGGTCTTTACTGGATTAGTTTTACACAAATTTATAAATTGATTTCAATAATAGCCTAGATAATATCCACAAGATATTGTGTATCCAAAATATCTAATGAAAAATGTGTAATAACGTCATAATCGCGTAAGAGCGGTTGTATGAAAAACAGTGGTAAATGTCGTGTTGGATGCCCTTAAAGAGAACTTACCTTGACAAGCATATGTTTCTCTGAAGGCGTGAGATACATTTTAGTTTCAAACATATGCACACAAATGTTGACTACGTCGGCTAACAGTTCTTCGTAACCTGAGAAAGAGAAAATTATATTACACTAGCTGACCCGGCAAACGTTGTTTTGCTATATATATAAAAAAAATTTTATCTAAAATTGAAAAAAAAAATTTTTGAGGTGGATAAAAAATAGATGTTGTCCGATTCTCAGACCTACTCAATATGCACACAAAATTTCATCAAAATCGGTCAAGCCGTTTCGGAGGAGTATGGCAACGAAAACTGTGACACGAGAATTTTATATATTAGATAGAACTAGCTTATGTAGAATAGAATAAACTTTATTGTACACGAAAATAGTAACAAAACTTTTACACAAACTTAAATCCGCCTTTGACCCATAGTCAAAGGCGGTCTTATCGCTGACAGCGATATCTACCAGACAACCTTAGGTAGGTTTCTCCATACAAACTTCAAACCCCCGTTTTACCCCCTTAGAGGTGGAGTTTCGTAAAATCCGTTCTTATCGGATGTCTACACCCTATAAGGAACCTACCTGCCAAATTTTAAGTTTGTAGGTGTTATAGTTTCTGAGATTTCGTGATTAATCAGTGAGTGGTATTTCGCTTTTATATATATAAGGTGTTAAAAAATTAACTTTAAGAATTTCGAGGGGGCATTGTACTACTCATTATGAACAACTTTTACTATGGGACCAAACCTGAAATCGCGAAAAAAAAATCAGCTGTTCCCTACGTTTATGTTCGCATAACTCGTCGAAATGTGTGGAGCAGCTGTTTTTTTTTTTCGCTATTTCAGGTTTGGTCCCATAGTAAAAGTTGTTCATAATGAGGAGTACAATGTAGGGGACATTGTACTCTTCATTGAGATAGATTTTCATTAGCTTTTAAACTAGACTAGCACTTTTCCCGCAACTTCGGTCGCGAGAATGTTTGCATAAAAAATTTAACATCCATCAGGATTTGTAACTGAATCGATTACAAATAATTTTTACACCATGTTATATTTTTTCACAAAAATATTTATAAAAGGTCACAAGTTGGACACCACCGACACTAAGTACAACGCAAGTCACGGCAGGTCATAGCGGGCATTAGGCGCCAGTGCAAAGCTGGGTGCGCGAGCAAAAAACCCATCAGTCGTCCGAATGGCCCGGTAACCATGTATTTGTGCGGACAACTGGGTAACATAACAAGCTTATAGTTTTGTGATTTTTCGTGATACAGTTATGAAATTTTGTACTTATATTCTTAACATAAAAATACTACATAATTAAAGAAGGTGCTTAAGCCTCAAATTCTTTAAGTAGCATTAGGTGTGATAGACTGTTTATTAGTTATTTATGCTGTATCCTATTTAACTAAAAAGCGAAGGTTTTTCTTTTTTTTGTGCTCACACTATATTTTAATTTATTCTAATGTCTATACGTGAGGACTTGTAATTGGCTTTCCATTGATTACGGTTTTCTATTTTTGTCTGGTTTTATTAGCTGTAAGTTCGCCATGTACTAAATAAATTAAATTTTACAGGATGCAATTTTTGTTCATACTATACAGGTTGATTAATAAATATATTAAGTTGTGAATCGTACCGTTAATCTTTTCCAGAGCATCCTTCACAGTATCTCTTATCTTATTCTGTGTCGCCAGGAACATGGACAGATTCTGCGACTCCTGCAAGCTTTGACTGTCTGACATCACCTTTAGGAATTGAGCGGCCCTGCAAGAAATAATAACGTTAATGTTAGAAGCCACCTAAATCATAATCGGACGGGAAGAGCGCAGCAGGCAAATTGTTTCATTCCTTCGATGTACGCGGTATAAACGACGAGGCTAAACGCTTAGTCCGGACCGTAGAGGTACGTAACGTAAGGGTGTACACCCTACCCGCTATGCGTCGGGTTGTCAGATGGTTTTTTTTTCCGGTGGGAAAATCATCTTATGACATCCCCCGAACTTGGGCGGGGCGGGAGATAGTGTCAGACTTTTACTGACTAAAGCCCACTCCTGTTCCTTCGTTGCCTGTCGTACCGGGGCCGAGTCTTTTTTTTTTTTTTTTTAATTGATATAAACCAGTCTTCCTTTCAGAATCAGACCCTTGGCCCCAGGATTGTCAGATGGTAGAAAGGTGATAGCGGAAGCAAGTCATGCAATTTCCGCACTCACTCTCAAACATATTATGTCCAGTAAAATACAGATAGGCTGGCTACCCTGCGCCTGTGCTCCAGGCTTTGCAGATTGGACTTAACCAATTTTTTATTGTTTCATTTGTTTTTTTGGGTTATATTATTTTAGTGGTTAATGTATATGTATTTTCTTTTTATTTCTAAACTAGCTTTTGCCCGCGACTTCGCCCGCGTAAAAGTCAAAAATGGTTTTATTTGGTTTTTTGACTTACGAAAATGTGAAATATTATTTATTATCTTCGTCGTGTGTGATAGTCCATTGAATTGTAAGGCGAGCGATATTTTTTTTTTTTTATCTACATTTTTAGTTGGAGTTTTTATCCCTATGGATACGTCAACTCCATCATGCCTTATACAAACTACTTGACACCCAACATTGCTTTTAATTAGACTTAACTAGGTGGAGGATCTTAATCGATGTGGTACACCAACTCGCAAAACTTTTTTGCTACGTCTGACTTTGGTTGCGCTAAAATGGATTGAATCAGACCAACCTGTGATATATTTAAATTAAATTCATCGATTAAAATTCTCCTTTCTACTTGGTTCTTGACACAATCCATATTGATATTGTATCTTAAGATAAAATATTATAGTATCTTAGCCGTGTGCAGCGCCCCTTAGTGAACTCCACTGCGGGTGACGTAACCTACGACAAACTTATTATTTGCGGTTGGTACAGTAATCGGGTCTAGGGATCGAACCGCAAAATTAAATGCGAAAAAGAAATCAGCTGTTACCTACGTTTATGTTCGCATAACTCGTCAAAATGTATGGAGCAGCTCTTTTTTTTTTTGCTATTTCAGGTTTGGTCCGATAGTAAAAGTTGTCCATAATGAGGAGTACAATGTCCCCTCGAAATTCTTAAAGTTTATTAACACCTTATATAGATTACGTAGCAAAAAGGCGCGGGGCCCGGCTCGTCGCGACGGATGCCCGCGCGGCGTGCTGCAACAAAACACTTTTGTATTTCAGCCCTTATTCCAGCTACACGTTGTGTACGAACCTCCTGTATGTAGAATAATCGTTCTTGACGGAGCTCTTCATGTTCTTGAGTTCGTCGAGCACGGCGAACATGTTGACGAACTTGCCGAGGGTCAGCAGGTACGCTTCCGAGACGAAGTCGCGACGCTTCTCCGCGTGACACAGGCGACGGACTTCGCCACAGAAGCGCTCGATCGCTTTGCGCTGTGGGACAACAACTCTAAAATTATAAGGGGGTTGAAAGTCGCGCGTGCACGTGCGGCCTCCTCCTTTGCAAGCATTACTGCTTTGGAGAAGGAGACGACCGCCTGCCACTCCTTCTCACTTCGGGCCATGGCCTGTACCAAGGCCCGACGCGAGAGAGTTAGTAGTATTAGAGTCCCTTGGGATAATTTTTATGACGCGGGCAAAGCTGCTAGCATTAGCTACTAGGAGAGTTAATAAAATAAATAATGATGTATTGTGCCAAGAATATACATACCTATTTGAGCAATATGTAAAAGATATCTCACCTGAAAGTACATAAACTGCAACAATTTATCAACCTCGGGCGCCAAGACCTGGACGGTCCGCTCATAGATATGCACCCTGTCGGGCTGCTCATTGGACCTGGGCTGAGGAATGGCGCGGCTGCAGCATCTCCAGGTGTACAGCATAACGGCGTGGGCGTTACCTTCTTCTAGGAGTTCGTTCTGGGAAAGGTTGAGATTAAAAGAGTGTGTATTGGGTACCTTCTTCTAGAAGTTCGTTCTGGGAAAGGTTGAGAGTAAACGAGTGTATATTGGGTACCTTTTTCTAGAAGTTCGTTCTGGGAAAGGTTGAGAGTAAACGAGTGTGTATTGGGTACCTTCTTCTAGAAGTTCGTTCTGGGAAAGGTTGAGAGTAAACGAGTGTGTATTGGGTACCTTCTTCTAGAAGTTCGTTCTGGGAAAGGTTGAGAGTAAACGAGTGTGTATTGGGTACCTTCTTCTAGAAGTTCGTTCTGGGAAAGGTTAAGAGTAAACGAGTGTGTATTGGGTACCTTCTTCTAGAAGTTCGATCTGGGAAAGGTTGAGAGTAAACGAGTGTGTATTGGGTACCTTCTTCTAGAAGTTCGTTCTGGGAAAGGTTAAGAGTAAACGAGTGTGTATTGGGTACCTTCTTCTAGAAGTTCGTTCTGGGAAAGGTTGAGGGTAAACGAGTGTGTATTGGGTACCTTCTTCTAGAAGTTCGTTCTGGGAAAGGTTGAGAGTAAAACAGTGTGTATTGGGTACCTTCTTCTAGAAGTTCGTTCTGGGAAAGGTTGAGAGTAAAACAGTGTGTATTGGGTACCTTCTTCTAGAAGTTTGTTCCGGGAAAGGTTGAGAGTAAACGAGTGTGTATTGGGTACCTTCTTCTAGAATTTCGTTCTGGGAAAGGTTGAGAGTAAACGAGTATGTATTGGGTACCTTCTTCTAGAAGTTCGTTCTGGGAAAGATTGAGGGTAAAAGAGTGTAAATTGATTATACTTTTTTGTTTTGAAGTGATAAGTCATCTAATGATTTCTACCGTTCTAGGTGGAGCTTTGACAGCATGGTTAGATCGTGGGTTAGATTCCCGCATGGAACAAATATTTGGATGGCCTACAGAAAAGTGTTCCGGAGCTGAATGTCTTGGGTTTCTGAGTTTATTGTATGCTTGTGAACGCACCTACAATACAGGAATCATTCATAGTGTTAAACATTACATTTAAAAAAAAACATATTCAAGTGGGACTCAGGCACGGAGGGTTCTTAACCGTCCGTAGCCAAAAATAATAATAATTATTATGTCTGCCTCGCAGAACGGATGTAGGAATGGGTCCCGTGGTACTAAGGAGCTACTCCTCATTGACATGGCCATAAGCCGATGTCGATCTCGCAAGGATCTGTCGACATGCTGGATAGACTATAAACGGCCTATGACACTGTCCCCCATACATGGCTCATGAGGGTGTTGGAGTTGTATAAAATAGATGCAACTCTACGCACCTTCCTTAAGTCATGTATGAGGCAATGGAAAACAGTCCTTCGCTATCCAGGATGTCGACCGATCCAAGAGAATGATGAACCAATATGGATTAAACGGGGAATATTCCAGGGCGACAGTTTGAGTCCACTTTGGTTTTGCTTAGCCCTGAATCCTCTAAGCACGTTGCTGGAGAATTCAAGTCTAGGCTATCGGTTGAGAAGAGGTGGTCAGGTTCTATCTCACCTTCTTTACATGGATGATTTAAAACTTTTTGCCCACAACAATTTGCAACTGATGGAACTACTGAAGGTAACTGAAACTTTCAGTAGTGCCATCAGGATGGAATTTGGTGTGGATAAATGTGCAGTCATGCATGTAAAGCGAGGGAAGATTATGGAATCGGAGGAGATTCAACTCTCAGATTCCATATACCTTAGATCCCTCTCCTCGACCGAAACCTATAAGTATTTGGGTATGTCGGAAGCGTTAGGCATTAACGTTGCTGACATGAAGCAAATGTTGAAGGAGCGTTTCTTTGGCCGCCTGAAGAAGGTTCTAAACAGCCTTCTGTCAGGTGGAAATAAGGTGCGCGCCTTCAACGGTTGGGTCATGCCGGTTTTAATGTACTCTTTCGGCATACTCAAATGGACTCAGACCGAGCTAGAAGCTCTGGATAGACGGGTCCGTACATTGCTGACCGCTAATCGGATGCATCACCCACGATCATCGGTGATGAGACTGTACATCCCGCGGAAGTGTGGAGGTCGAGGTTTTTTGAACGCAAAGACGTAGAGTCTTTATATAATTTAACACAACAAAATCATTAATTTGCAATCAAAATTGTGTGTTGTGTGCATGTGCTTCGTGTGTTTGTGGAGTAATTTTATATTAACGTTTTAAGAAGGTCTTCAGTAGTTTGGTAATCACATGTGAGTAGAAAGTCTAATAGTTTGATTTTGCATCCTTGTTTGTTTAGTGTGTAGAAATTAAGAGTTGTGTTAAGTTTGTTGTAGAGGAAAGGACCATTGAAACAGAAAAACCTATGTGTGAATGAATGTTTAAATTGACGGGACCGGGGTACTACAGCATTACGACGCCGTTTAAGTAGATTATTCCTGTCCAAAGGGGTAAGAGAGTGTTGTTTGAGAATCACAGTCAATATGTAAAGTTGACGAACAGTGGGTAAGCTCCAGGACTTATACAGAAGATGTGTAGGGTAATCAATGGGTCGGAAGGAGCTAACCTTTAAAATTGCTCGTTGTGCTATTTCAAGAGGAAGTAGAGTGGTTTTGGAAGCTCCACCCCAACTAGTAATGCAATAAGTTAACAGCGATTCGCAAAGTGCCCTATAAACTTTTTTTAGGATTGAAATATCTGCTACGTGTCGTAAGTTCTTGAAAATATAAATCAATTTTCTAAGTCTGGATTGAAGCATAGAAATGTGCGCACTGAAGTTCAGCGATGAGTCGAGTATAATACCTAAGTATTTAGCTTCAGATCTTCTAATTAAACAGGGGCAATTGCAAGTAGTGTCATTTGAGGAGGCGACATGATTGGAATGTGACTTTAACGTAAGTTCAGGGACGGGTGCATTAGAATTTCGTAAATAAAATGGCATGTAAAAAGTTTTATCTGAGTTTAGAGTGAGGATATTTTGTTTTAACCAGTTGGAGACCTTATTGAAGCCATTTTGAGCCAGCATAAAAGTGTTTACCCAAGTGTCAGCAGAAAACAGCAACACAGTGTCGTCAGCGTAGGAAATAATGACACCTCGCTCTAATTTCATCCCGCACAGCTCATATAGATACACTAAGAAGAGCGTTGGTCCCAGCACCGAGCCTTGCGGGACACCAAAAGAGACAGATTGCTCAGTGCTAATGTAGGTGTCGACTTTTAGACATTGTTTACGATTGCTTAGGTAATCTTGAAACAATTTAAGCTGTAAACCTCTTACACCCAGGCTTTCAAACTTAGCTAGAAGACGCGGAATTGATACCGTGTCAAATGCCTTACTAAGGTCAAGGAAGATGGCGAGTGCTTTATTTCCATCATCTAGAGTATTAATAATATGGTCAGAAAGTTTATGCACCGCATCCTCAGTCGACTTTCCAGAATGAAAACCAAATTGTCCAGAAGAAATCAAACTGTTGCTTTCGAGATACCTAACGAGTCTACAATTGATAACTCTCTCCAGAATCTTAGAAATAGCTGGTAGTATGGCAATTGGCCTGTAGTTGCATACACGAAGTTTATCACCCGCCTTGAATATAGGGACAATGATAGCCTTTTTAAGGACATCGGGAAAAACTCCTCGATTAAGGCAAACATTGAATAGATGAGTAAGGGGTGGGACAATAATATCTTTTATGGCTTTTAGTATGCTGCTAGATATTTTATCATGACCAACTAGCTGCGCTATTACATTTTAAGCCATTTATAAGTGACAAGATCTCGCCCTCATCGGTGTCTAGTAATACAAACGAGTTGTTAGTGGTTTGGCTTGAGACTGGAAGATCTAAGGTATTTTGAGCTATTGTCGGGCAGTTTAGAAGCCTGTTTGCCAGAGAACTTCCAACGTCAGCAAAATAATCATTAGCCTGATTGACAGATGTTTGTGGGCAATCACCAAGGAGGTTGGTAGCAGCTGATTTTGTTTTGTTTGTGTTTGTTATAGATCTTATGACTTCCCAGAGTTTTTTATTGTTACTACAGTTTTTGTCTAGTTCACTTTTTTCGTGTTGTCTTTTAAGTCGTTTCAGTAAATTGTTACAATGGTTTCGATAACGGGTGTAAGTTAGTTTTAAGGTTTCATTTTCAGGTGAACTTTGCGAGTCTTTGTGGAGGCGATCCCTATTCTGTAAACATCTAAGTAATCCCTGAGTGATCCAGGGTCGAATGATGCGTTTTTTACGGGGGATTTTTACAATCGTGGTGTTGGCGGTTATAACATCTTGTAACATTACTACGAACTTATCCATGGCTTTATTAGGATCGTCAATATCAGTTATTTGACTGAAGTCTACATTAATCACGAATAGCAGCAACGTTAAGTTTAGATACGTAAGATAGTGGATGATTTTCTTTGTGAGTCTGATAAAGACAGAGTAATACCGCGTTGTGGTCTGTAATGGTGGAATTTAACACAAATGTATGAGACTTGAATTTCGTTTTAAGAAGAACATGATCAAGACAAGTTTTACCTTGCCTGGTAGGAAAAGAATGGGCAGGTAAAAATCCTTGAAAGGCCATAGAATTTAGATATTCAGGTGCTCTGGCGTCAAGCGAGTGCATTGAGATATCTATATTAATGTCTCCAATTATAATGGCAGATTTTATATTTTTTAGATTGGATATAGTTGAATTGAGTGATGATAAAAAGGGAGTTAGGTTATTATATGATGGTGATCGATACAATGCAATTACAGCCGTCTCTTTATTGTTAAAATCAAACAGTTACTTTCCGAAAAGAACGGCTCAATTATATCTACATTAAGCAAATCTTTAAAATAGTTTGTTATTCCATCGTTTTGGTTTCTATAATTTTGTGTTATGTGAGACTTGTAGCCAGGTAGGTTTGGAATAGTTAAATTGCATGATAACCAGCATTCCGTGAGTATTATGACGTCACAATCCATCTTTAATGTGTGCAAGAGAACTATGAGTTCGTTGAAGTTACGAGAAATGCTACGTATATTCTGAGTAAGTATTTTAATATTTGGTTTATTATGTGAAATAAAGTTACAACAATCACCAACATTACAGACCGCAGATTCGGATATATTTAAATTGTCAAGTTCAACGTCGGAAGTAGCCATTTAAAATAGACATGGTTATAAAAGAACCGAAAAATAGTGAACGCTTATAAAAGTAAAACCTTAAGCTCAGAACTATAAAGCTGAGAAGTGCGAGTATCTGCGTGTTTACGTTCATGTCATTCAAAAAATGCGAGCCGCTTATGTATAGGTAAGTAGTGTAGATAATATTAGGATATGGAGTTGAGCGGGTATTTGTAACTGTGTGTGACGTAACCGCATGAAATCCTCCCATGATGCTAATTACACGTTTATTTGTTGTGTGATTTAAGTAAAAACCGTGTTGTCCCGTATTTATTTGAGTAAAGAATACTCTAAATATAAGTTGAGCAATTAAAAGTGAAAAATAAGCTTTAATTTTAAAAATTAATATCACCAGTGTTGCAGTGTATGATACAGCTTGCAAAGAAAGTGAGGTTAAAACAGTAATGTGCAGTAAACAATTGATAGTGAGCGAAAAAAAAGCGAAATAATCACGTTTACTGTATGGGAGCCCCCTTAAATATTTACTTTATTCTGTTTTTTAGTATGTGTTGTTATGAATATGTGCAACAGAAACACATGAGATACAGCTTGGTGACAGACAGACGGACGGACAGTGGAGTCTTAGTAATATAGTCACCATTTGCCCTTTGGGTACAGAACCCTAAAAAGAGAGAAAGCAAATTTGATTTATACTACGTAGAGATGTTCTTACCAAGTTGGCATGAACCGTAGCCTCCTCAATGTACTTGGCAATACCGGTAACAAAGCCATTGCGGTCTTCAAAGTTGGTGTCAAAGTTGGCTTGGTAAAGGATGGAGCACGGTGCTGCCTCAATACATGGTTGTTCATCTGCAAAGATTGTTTAGAGCCAAATTAATTTCTGATGAAGAGTATTGACGGATATATATGGTCCAGACAAGCATTTCGCTTCGTCATTTATACCGCATACATCGAAGGACTGGAACAATTTGCCTGCTACAATTTTCCCGTCCAACTATAATTTAAGTGTCTTCAAGGCTTTAGTGAACAGGCTCTTAATAAACTAGTGCGCCTCACCATCAATGATTGCATCTCTGCTTACCATCAGGTGGGATTGCAGTCAAGCATTGGTTTATATTAATTTAAAAAAAAAACATTGTGGGTGTTGACCCAAGTAATTGAGTCCAAAAGTCATAGAGTTGAGTGGTGGTTCCCATGGAATTTGGTAAGAGATTCAAAGATCTCAACTCATGAATGCAGTTCAGAATATCTTAAAAAAAGGGTCTATTAGGAACATTTTTCTCGAAACTATAATGATTAGTTCATTAAACCCCGAGCAAACGCCGGCGTTCACTCTGTCATTGTCTTTCTATTGTGTCTCTAATTAAACTACTCAAAAGGTTAAGATACATGAACTTGCTGATCCGTCTCAAAAATTCCCCTGTATATGGTATACTAGCTTTTGCCCGCAGCTTCGCCTGCATACAATAGCCTATGTCACTCAGGAATAAAGTAGTTTTTTATCAGTGAAAAAATTTCAGCAATTGGACCAGTACTTAGTAGTACCTACAGTCAAAAAACAAACTACCTTTTTATAATATTAGTGTAGATAACTGACGGCCACTTGTAACTAGCAATTCCCCCATTTATAGAAAAATAAATATATTTCTTACTAAGATATTTTTGTTTACATTCTAATAATTTAAACAGCTACTTTTGTCTATTTTCTGAATGAATTATACAAAACTTTTGACTTTACATCTTTGAAGCATTATAATTACATATAGCTACCGAACACTATCTATAAGTAAAATAGCTATAATCCAGTACACAGGACGTCCCATGGCAATTCATACGGCCCCACCTAACTTTTATCAGTGTCCAATTTAATCGCAAATTAAACATAAAATAAGTACTTACCGGGCAGTGTAAGCTCATCCAATACATCGACATTGCTCAAGGCGTCGGATAAGGATACCTTTTCACTCACAGACATGTTTCTATTAATTTTTAAACACGAAAAATAATACGAGCGGAAATGTGTAACACAGGATCTTACAGGATATGACTAATCACGGTTTTACACCACATAAGTTTAGGTTTATTGTCACGATAGTGATAATAAGAAACTTAAGTTTATGTACTTTCGTTTTGAAAGGGTCAAAGTAAATATTGATAGTATTATCAGTGAAATAATAAAATATTTTTAACTCTTTCCAAGTTTACAATAATGGCGTTTGACAACTAAACATTGAGTAGTGTTGCCCCGTTTCAATTTAGACCACAGATAACCAATCGAACTACGTTACCGGTTTCAATATTCGGTTTATATTTTTTATAATTTGTGATCGTATTGTATCGGTCATACGCCAGTCTACTTACTCCGTGGGATGACGTAGGCGTGCACTTATTATTACTAACGTCACACCCAATTTCCTAAATGGATTACATGAAACTGGATTTCCCTTTTTCCCCGGTCAAAAAATATGAATTGCTAAAATTCTGGCAACTGAGGCGAGGAAATATCTATTTACTCAAACATTACTTTTCATCCTGTTTCTTAACATAGTTATGAATATGCAGCATCGGTTTTTGTTATAATGGATGGGGGGGGGGGGAAGGATATACTTACATAAGGAAGGATAGCAATATATGACGTTCCAATGCTGAAATGATGATTCCAAAAATTCTGCCTACCGACTGTAAATTGACTATAATTTGACTGAAGATTTCCTAATGCACCCTACGTAGTTTATGCCATAAAAAGTAAATTGGCTTATGCTATACACACCTAATTACACATTATTAATTTAAACTTTATTTGGATCGCTTTTATTTAACAAACTTTTACGACTAAAGAATTTTTCCGTCGTTTTTCAATTTAAACCGTCATACGTCAACAAAACGGTACCGGTACTGGATTCTGGTACTAGAGGGGAAATCCTTGTACTTTTTAGAAAAAAAAAACACATTAGTGTCCGTCCTTCGCGCTGTCGAAATGTAAAAAAAACAAAAAAGCTTTTACTTTCTTAAACATTTGTAACAAGAATTTGCACTGACGACTGGTAAAATTTAATTTCAATATGTTCCGTTTTCCAGTCTGATGAAAACGCCCAAAAAACCAACCGAATAACAAACCGAATTGGTGGAAAAACCGAAACTAAAAACAATAAAAAATAAGAAATTCCGATGATTAATGTAAAACCTGTATCCCGCGCCTTGGCAGTAAAACGAACGGCGTAACGGCAAACGGCGTGATGCCCACACTTAGGCATGTGTAACTCTTTACTGAACCGACTCACTATTTCGAAACATTTTAATGTTCAGAAAGATTGGAACATCAGTAACGTTTTAAATGCATCATTTGGAATAATTGGAACACTGAAACACTCTTTACTTTAAGTGACCTGCAGTATTTTTAAAATTCAAATTATAACGTAAATATAATGAATGACCTAAACTAAAACATCTGCTTTAAATTATTCTGAAAACAAAATTCAATTAAATAAAACTTTTACTGTATATGACGCAACGTAACAGATCACGATTCATAACAGTTAGTCTCTGTATCTTTTGAGTCGTTGTTCATAATGTTCCGTTTATATCTTGTGAGCCGATGTTTCAAATGTTCAGTTTGTATCTATTGAGCCGATTTGTATCACTGTTTCGGAACATTTCAGTGGTTCAGATGCAAATCGACGGTGAAGTACCAATAACTCCTAACTGTCGGAAGTCAAAATTATCTGTCCAAAAATTGTTAGGAAGTAATACTATAAATTGACACGTTGGTTTAGTTAGGTGTTTGTTTCCACAAATTAATTTGATGCAGTTGCAACTAAATATCCCCTTCGGATATTTTACGAAGCATGCGGAAACACGCATTTAAAATATAAGCACTTAAAAGTAATTTTATCGAAAAATGTCAGTTAGAAGGTATTGGCACTTCACCGTCGAAATGTTCCAATCGCAAAGATGACACACTTTTCCCACACCTACCCACACTACGCCACCGCTCTCGACTCTCTTGTGTGTGCGCGTGCATTCTGTGTATTCTGATATAATGAGATGTTTCACATTCTATGACGGCTAACTTTTTTTTATTTAACAGTATTGCCTCACAGATTAAGGCAATTTGAATAAAAATAAAACACATAAAACGAATGTTGTACATTATTTTATTATGTACTTCCAATCAAAGCTTGCCATTTCAACTGTATGCAATGTCAAATTCGGAAGTGCAAATGTTAAACAGATTTAACTTAAAATTACAGACTGTAAACCACTTTTAGGAATCAGTCTAATACAACAATATTTTACAACAATAACAGAATATAGGTCTACAACCTGTTTTTTTTTATAACCCTCATATTTTTCTAGGTATTAGGTATTACTAAAAGACACGATAGTGAGCAAAAGCATTCTTAAACAAAACGACTAGTTCGCAACGATCACATAACTCAAAAACAACAGCATTTTATTTGTTTTATAAGATTTTTTTTTGCATCAATTGTCTTTATTAGTTGGTACAAGAACAATAGTATAAACAGCCAATGAGCGAAAATGTTCAGCCAGCATTTTCATTTTAAATTTTGACAGTAGAGAAATCGAATGAAATAATCTCACATAACTCTACAGAAAAAAAAACACAGTACGTTTGTTTTTTGAGGAGGGGAAGTCATCAAATAACTTCTCCAGCTCTATATAGGTTACAGCGAGAGGGCATATCAGACTTTCACTGACTAAAACCCACCTCTGTTCCTTCATTTGCCCTTTGCGTTCTAGAGCCACGATTACCTTTACAAACGTGAAACAAAGGGCTAACGTCATATACATTTTCTTTGGACATACAATTACCACGTAGCCAGTATTTTTTTATAATTTCCCTGCATTGCCGACTGTGCAATGACATTCAAACAGTTGAAACCGACAACGTAAGTTACAGCTTATGACACAAGCGATATTTACATCAATGCCTTAATAACAAATAATAAAAAAAAAAAACAACAGGAATTATTGGTACTCAATGTCATTATAGCGTTCCCGCACTGCTGTTCCGAATTTGAAATTGTGGTACACAGTTACTACACTACAATTGCTAGAGGAAGATGCGGGTGACAGCTGTCAGATTCATACAATCTGCTAAAGCTATATATTCGAAATAATTCGGATGCAGTGCGAAAACGCTTTTAATAATAAACCAAATAGAATTATCTAAATAGGTGTATGGACGCTTATAGTAATTGGTTGTTTGGGCTACCTAGGGCCTCTTCAAGTTTAGGTAATCAATTAATGCGTCTGTAAAATAGTAAGTATACACAATAATAATATATTTATAAAGTCTGAATCAACACAAATTAAAAACTAAATAATTAGGTAATATATTAAACATTTTAGTACTCTGAGGCCGAAATCGTAAACGACATAGCTCAAAACAAAGTTTTCTTAAACTATAACTTTCTAAACTTAAACATAATCAGTACTTATAACAACTTAAAAATAAGACGCGTTCCCGATTTTTGAATTGAGAATTTGAAGTAATTTTTCAAATTCAAATTTGGAATAAAAATCTATATCGTCAAAGTTTGACGTTAAAGTAGGGTTTGACACGTCTTTCGCTGCCGTAAAAAAACTATAGGTCCACTCTACTACTCAATTCCTCAATTCAGAAACCGGCTCCTAGTTTATTTTATATAATATAAGAAAAATCTACTTTCCTTTAATATGTAACACTCATGTTTAATATTTTAAATGTGTGAAATATAACAAAATCATCTACTTGTATTATTATTAAATATTGCCGTTCTTGTAATAGTTCAGAAGTTTAAGAAAATATAAATCCCACTCGATATTTTGCAGTAAAAAAATAATAACATTTATTTTTTACAAAAACCCTAATGTGTGAGACGTTGTTAAGACATTCAAAATTAATATTGCTAATTCTCAAAATAAATTATATGCCAAAAGTTATAACGTATTTTAAAAAGAAGCCACTTAACATCTTACAATATATTTGACATAGCTATTTAACTTTTTAGCCAGTTTCGTCGAACTGGTCCGACGAGTGTTCTCGTGTCCTATCCGTCAGAATCGTATGTTTGCGACTGGGTACTCCATCTCGTTTAGCTCTTCAATCCCCATAGGTTACAGAAGAGCTGACGAGATGGAGTATTTGGTCGTGGATATCCAACCCTGGCGAAACAAATATGACCATTTGTCGGATATATCCGACGAGGCTGTTAAAAGGTAAAATGCAACCTGATTATGTGGCTCAAAAACCTGCCCAACTTAAATGAGACTGGGCAGGACATGTCTGCCGCAGGCCTGACGAGCTATTGGCACGTAAAACATAGGATTGGTGTCCAGACTAGACACAGCGACACAGAGCCGTGGCAGACTATGAGTGAAGGCGAGACGACTCTAAATGTTTTCCTTTGGAATTGGATAGAGGAAGTGAGGGATCGTCATCGTTGGAAGGAATGGAAGGAGGCCTTTTTCCAGCAGTGGAACAATACAGGCTACACTACAATAGCTATAGGATGTTGCGGGTGACAGCTGTCGGATTCATACAATGTAAAAGACTTTAGTAATAATAATTCTTATTATATGTAAACAAAACGATTTATCTAAAACCTGTTTTACTCAAGCATGTAGTTTAACGAAAATACAACAGACTCTATACAATATTATGTTCTTCGATGACCTTAGAAAAAAAAATAACTACCTTGAATAATCAAACATTATGTTGACCTTGTAAGCAAAGAAGCGAGCGCATTATACTGTAAGTTTCATTCTTATTTCAGTGTGGGTAAGAGACAGAGCTATACAGATTGTCTAGCGCCATCTCTTACCCACACTGGAATAAGATTTAAAACAATCTTACTTTAAACGTCATGGTAACCCATCTGGTTTCGGATATGAATAATATTATACCGATTATCCGCTAGTGTCGGTTACAGATATCAAAATTATAATAGTAAAATGCAAATAGCAAGATTGAACTTTTAGTTCTAGTCTAGATCTATTTGTTTGGCTGGGCAGTATCACCTGTCATTTTGTCTTCGCTTTTATCCGAAACTATTTGTAACATTTATATCTGTTTCGGTTACAGTTGCGGATACTTTCTTATTTCGGATATTCGATAGTTTCAGTTACGGTTTCTTTTATTTAAAATACCGTTTAGAAGCTTTCTTTTAAGACGTCAATCTAGGAACCTGGCCACATAACCACGGTACGCTGGCTGACTACAGCATGTTGCCGCATAGTGCAGAAACACAATGCGCGGTACGGTGCCGCATCGTACGACAACACCATGTTGTTGAGGCGCTGCGTCGTCAAAGTTCAACCAAACGGTTTTCCGACGTTGCTTTGTCGTGTATTTACACGATGCCGCACCGTACCGTGCATCCGCTCAAGATGACTCGACACTACATACCGAGTATGTGCTCGATATGGCAAGGTACCGTGGCCAAACTATGATCAGCAGGCATAGACAAATGTCTTTTCTTTTAGCGTTCCCGCAAAACACTAAATACAGATATTGACACGGATCTTGAGCGCTGACTTCTACATTTCTACTTGCGCAGAAGCACGGCACAGAGCAGAAGTGAAATATCGGGTCTCTTTAGTGGTATGAAAAGATTCGCGGGGGCGGGGAGTGCAATCCTTGTACAGTGATTGGCTCGTCGTTGTTTACGATGCGCAAAGCGATTCCAGTGTTTTTTGAGAGCTCAAGATTCGTGCCGCTATCTATACAAAATGTATGGCAATGACATCACCTGTCACGTCACTTGTCACGTGATAACTCCCGCAGGCAGAGAGAATGCTCGACCGTAAAATATAAAGCACGGAATCACCGCACCGGCTACGACTAGAGACGCCATTAATAATAACATTTGTGCCTACGCAAATGTGCGATGAGTATAAGTCTTGATTGTCACAGCCAATCAGAATTGAATAGTTCACTATTTTTTTTAAATGATATTTATCGAAAAGTAACTTTATCCAAAATCACAAACCGAAATTGAGTTTTTCAAATCCGTTTCAAAATTAATTTGGAAGCCTTTCAATTCTGGTGGAAGGGAAACTGTCAAACTGAAAATGAATGTTTGTAGACACTGAAATGTGACGTCACGCCCGTAAATAAGAAATAGCGAGATGTTCCCAGCACGCCTTCACTATTTCTCATACCAATATTTGAAATGCTGATTATTTAATAACCAATTTTGCTGCTGTTTTCAAACAAAAAAATCTTTTTAGTCTTTTCATTTTTAGCTTTTTTTATCGAATATTTTACAATAATTAACAAAGGCAAATGCCCAATTATCACGGGCCACGTCTACGAAAGTGTCGTCCAGCGGCGATTCAAAGAAAACACAAACTCGCGTCGGTACACACGCTTGTGGAGATGACCTCTAACTGACACACTAGATTTATGAGTAGGTACATGGGAAGATTTGCCAGCGTTGTCTTTAGCAATGACTCGCTGTGCCTAAAAAGAACTTAATTTTCAACGTAAAAACTTCTTTTAGCGCTTTGTGGGTATTGAATGAGACTGAGCTCATTCCCTTCCCTTACCCGAAGGATTACGATTTTTTATTATTAACCTCACCTTGATGAAATTTTCACTTCTATCGAGTGGTCTTAATACAATTAAAAATAAATAAGCAAAAAAAGAAAACTTGGCCAAAAAACATACATTTGAATTTTCATTCAAAAACTTAATATTAATTGCTTTTACGAGACAATCATAACCACTATAAGACTCTTATAGAACCTACTAACTTAACGAATATAATCTTAGCCTTTAATTTAAGGGCTAAATGTACATTGATATATTACAGTTACTTATAGTGAAAAGTATACATACATTCATTAGAGTCTACTACAAATACACGTGCTATAAAAGTATTTGAAAAATGGAGATATATAACATGTTATTTGGGACAACAGCTAGATAATTTTGCAACTAACATGCTCAAGGCTCTGTAAGAATATGAATGTACACCTGTGCTGCTAGGACGTGTCATTTCCATCATTGATACGTTCTTCTTAGCATGTCGATGCCAATAATAGTAAAATTCCCTAATTGAATTCCATGCCTGACCCAGAATTCGCTGTCATTAGATCCTGAATACGTTGTGAAACAGAGATAAGGTTTCGCACGTCACAGAGCAGCAGCACACATCAAGATGTGACGCTGCGGGCTTTTATTAAGATAGAACTTTATTTAACACACAAAAAGGTACATATTTCAATGAGCTTGGGCTACAATTTTAACACGTCCCCTGCCACAGCTTCACGATACGCTTATAGTGTTAACACAAACTCCAACTTGGTACAATGAACATGATCTGCCCGTACCAAAGTCGAGCGTGTTAGGTTCGTCCTTGGTACGGACGGACCACGACCTTGGTACGACGAACCAAAACCGACGTACCAAGTTGGGGCGTGTAACACTATTACAAGTGTCGCATGGGCCGTTTCCAAGCGGCGTGAGCTGATGACTTAAGCAGCCCTTTTTTAGGTTACTTCGAGAACGAAAAGCTGCGTTTCATCAGCACTGCTTTAAAGCCACATCAAATGTCTCGTCGCGTCTATTGTTGGTTGATTCCAGCGCGATTACACATCTCTATCTTAATGGAAACGCACCCAAAGCGGGCTGATCATACTTATTGAAGGGAGAGATGGCCGTTAGGCAGACTAGTTGAAGTAAGAACTCATTTAGGCGTCTAAACAAATCACTTTCAGGGCTTCTGATTGCAAGTGTAACACAATTATCTAGCGGTTATACAAGCTGTACTCGGAAAGTAATGTATATATGTAAACTGTTACTACTTATTTTAATACACACAGTCACAGGTAAAAGACAAGCAAGAGAAAATATAATAAGATATCTACCCACATTTGACCACACACAAAAAACTATAGCTATTTTGTTGAGAGGGTAGTTTTATTTTTACATTTCCTTTTACCTGCTCTATAAAAAAAAAGTACATCATTAGCCGCTGTAAAAATGACTGGGAAGACTTACATAAACAATAGTTTCCATTACAGTTCTTGATAGCACTAGAAACACTAAATCACGCACCAAAAAATTTTTTTTCACTTTAGAACTCAATCGGCACCTCCTGCATCACCAACTTGTACCCCAAATTTTGTAATGGAGCGAATTTATCTTGGGGCGGGTTAAAACTGCCGTATTCCGTCAACTCCACTATAGGAGCAGGTATCTCAAAGTCTATCGCATTCAAATAATCATCATTTTCCACAATATTTAAATCATCAAACCCATTATGGGTAATCTCATGTAGATTATCAAAATGTATCTCTGGTCGGGCATCTTCAAATGGCATTTCTGGGTGACTGAGACGGATGCATTTATGGGACTTAAGAAGTGATGGCCAAACGAAGGTTTCTTCACAAACCTTGCATTGTAAGCTCTCGTAGTCTAGGTGCTGGGTTTCGATATGCCGGTTTAGGCAAAAGTTTGAAGAATAGTATTTTCCGCATGTCTGTAATAAATAGGGGGTGTTTATTGGGACGTAGTGAATTAACGAAAAGCTAGAAAACAGAACGGTCATATAATGTCTAAACTGCTGGGACTCAGGCCTCCTCTCTATAAAAGGGAACGGGCCGTAATACACTAAGCGAGCCAGGTGCGGGTTGCTGAATTCATATCTTCGAATTTGTAGTTCTAGGACATGCCAGGTTCCTCACGATGTTTTCCTTCACCGTTTTTGAGCAGTAGTGATAAAAAATTTTGACCCACTAGGCCCAAATCGGACATTAATTCCATTAAATTAACTTTTCGTAGATCGCGAATGGCAACGAAATGTTTGCCCTTGCGAAAGTCGAATTTAAATACTAACTACAGATACCGGCACGAATCTTGAGCGCTTGGCGAAAGAGTGGGGATCGCTTTGCGCATCGTACACATCGGCGAGCCATTCAGTGTACAAGGATTGCATTCCCCACACCCGTGTTTCACTTCATACCACTAAAGAGACCCGATATTTCACTTGTGCGCAGTGGAAGGCAGCGCTTAAGATCCATGCCGGTATCTGTACCAAACTAAAAAAGTTTAGTGAGTCAAATCTTGTGAAAATAAATAGTTAAACAGCAAATAACACAAAAAAAAATAAAAAAAATCTTAAAACAGAATCAAAATTGGTTATTAAATGAAGCAGCAAGTAGAATTTCAAATATTGGTATTACAAAGAGTGGAGAACATCTAGCTATCTCTTTTATACGCGCGTCAACTAATGGCGGTGACGTCACATTTCAGTGTCAGCATACATATTCTGTTACTTGAGTTTTTTTATTTGAAAGATTTCAATCTTATCGGTTTTAAAATATTTGCGATTTTAGATAAAGATATATTTTTAAACAAATAATAATAATAAAAAACGACTACCCAATTGAGGCGATTGTCCACCTGGTTGTATGGACAACAAGGCCCTGCCAAATCACGAAACAAACAAAGAATTTACTGCAGTCACATGAAAACATAAAACGTCTAAATAGATGGCACATAGTCCAGGTCCAGACCTGGGCCAAAGAACCTGAACAAAAACACCACCACATGACGTGTTCTGACCACGTGACTGAGCGTTGAGATGACAACAGAACATCATCATCTTCCTGCCCTTGTCCCATCTTATTTGGGGTCGGCGCAATACTTTTTTTTCTTCCATTCTATCCTGTCAACCGTCATACTATCACTAACTTCCTTTTCTTTCATATCACTGTTCACACAATCCATCCATCTTTTTTTTGGCCTCCCTCTCCCTCTCCACCCATCCACATGTATACTCATAACTCTTTTAGAGAACAGAACAAAGACAACAAAATCGGAAGCGAAGCCTACTCGAGGCGTTCGACGCAAGAGAATTGAAATGAAACGATCGTAACTTGGCTATGGGGGGCTGATTATGGCTAGATAGCGGATTGTATATTATAGATTGGAAGAGGAAAAACAAAAAAAAACCAATTAAGTCAACCAACATCATGCTTCCCGTTCAACCAAATGTCAAAATGACAGACTCTCAGCACCACTAGTAGTGATTAATGTAACTAATTCATGTTATGACTGTGTTATCTTTGTAGTTCTGAAGTTAATTTATTTCAACAGACCATTTCATGATAATGCTAACAGTAACATATTTCATAAAATAGCACCACGCCATTTCACAAAATTACTAGTCACTTTGTTAAAACGACAATACTACGACAGTAATATTCATTCCACCTAAATAAAAAAAAATCTTTTAAATATATATTTTTTTATTTTGTTTAAACAAATAAATATAAAAAGAAAAAGAAATTACAACTAAAGAGAATAAAACCTTAATATAAAACCAACCTGGCATTGATGCTTAGAGATAATTGTTTTTTTACTCTTCGGGTCAACAACAGGCTTCTTTATCTCTGCGTTATTTACATCAAAACTCTTTACGTCAATATATTCAATAGTCTCCGTTAAAACTTTTCCCCCCACTTTAATCTTTTCCAAAACCAGTTTCGGCTGCATATACTCCGGTATCGGTTCATCAACCTTATACGTCATTTTCATCTTTTTCTTCTCAACTTTTTCCCGTTCTTGTGAATTATCACTCGTAATCAGAAAATGAGTCCATTTATGCTGCAGCATATCAGTTTCTGTGTCAAACTTTTTAAAGCATTGGTCACAGAAATAGTAGTCTTTGTAACCAGTCATTGCTTTATTTGTTAAATCTGGAAGTAATTGCACATGACGTTCCAATGCATCACGTTCTACTGAGCTTTCTTCGCAAAAGTTGCACAGGTATAGTCTTTCGTTACCTAAGTTGCGCATGTCATATAAGCATGTTGGTCGACGGTTTGAATGTAAGAACGCAATATGATGAGCTATTGCACATTTACTGGTAAATTGATCTTTACAAACATCACAGACAAAGCATGCAGCAATGTGTTCGTAGCTATGATCTTTCAAATCCATAAAATTGAAATATACATCATCACAATTCTTGCAAGGGTGCAGTTTTAGCACTCGGCACACATTACGTCTGTGGTCAGTGAATTTGACTTTATTTGGTAAAAACAGTCCGCATACATCACAGTGCAATTTAATATGAACTTTGAAAAAGGTTCGGTCAACAAAGTTCTTGTTACAATAATTGCAAATATAGCACTTACGTTTCTTATGATGTAACTTCATGTGAGACCTCAAAAGCTGGTATGCTTCAAATATTTTCGGGCATTTTCTACACTTATGGTATTCTTTTAGCTCGTGAATGATGATATGGTCAGAGAATGATACACGTTTCTGTGGCTTGCATACAATCATATGTTTATTTACCTGATGTTTTGACAGCTTTTTCTCACTTGAGTACCCTTTCTCACAGATTTTACACTTTATAGTGGCCATTGTTGGGTCTTTTTCGCTGTCTGAAGCTGAGTCAAGGGGACTGACTGGTACCAGGCTCCTCTGAAGCTCCTGTTTTCTTTCAAACTCCTGCTTCAGCTCAAATAAGTCCTCTCTCACCAAATTGATGGAACATCTTTGCGAAAACCGGTTTTTTACTTGTTCTTTAGGACCCGTTGGTCTCATACGACGTTTCTTAACAGTAACAGGAGCTTCATACAGCTGCAAATATGGAGTTATGTCATAACGAGGCACAAGAACCAGTGGCACCTTCTGGAACCCTCGAAAACCGCCTTCAGGCGGGATTTTTTTGTATTCGACAGAAGTAGTACGTCGATCAACCACTTTATCAACACTTCTGTTATTGCTGTTGGTTTCTTTTTTAACTCCATTTCTTGTGGACATCAGAAGACACTATAGACGCGGGAAAATAAAATAATAAAAAGAAAAAACTCAAGCTATCGCTAAAAATGTCAACAATGCTATATGTCATGCTATGGCTATGAGAGATAGATTGCAGAGTTGGCCACCAATCGCCATCATTTTTTAATATTGCCACAAAACCGGTAATAGCCGATAATTTTTCTTAAATAATTTATTTGTAATATTAAAAAAAAGGGAATAACTAATCTTAAAACGTACTTTGGTTTCCTAACAAAATGCTCGACAATAATTTAAAGTCTAAAATGAAAACCTAGGTTAATCAAAGTTTAAAATTAAAGTAATCTGTGGATAGTGCGTTCAAAAACTTGACCTGAAATGACATTTGCGTACAAGAAAAAAGGCGCATAATATTTATTTGTGTGATAAAATAAAAAATAATTGTTTTAAATAAAAATAATTTAACTTATTCGTTACATTTGTGGTAAACAAAGTTGTATACCTGCATAATTTTTATTTAATATTTTCCATTTATAATTTTTTTGATTTAGTGCCTATGAACGCAAGCGTACAATAGCTCTATTTATCAGTACGTTTTGTCAAAATAACTTTACACTATAATATGCCCTTATTAGATTCAAATACGGACTAAATTCGTATCAAAGAAAAAAACAACATTACGTAATTTTATCATGACGTTTTTCTAATTTGATTTTTCTTATCCGTTGTACAAATCTACCTACTGACAGTGCTTCATTCAGGAGCACGCAAAATAATCAATTCGCGTCATTTTACGTAAACAATTTATTTTTAAGCCGCCGCCGTGTGCGCTCGCCAGTCGAAATGTTCCCGCCGACTCGAATAAGGAGCTGTCTTCCTGTTATAAATCCTATGTTTAGACAAAAATTGCGTCCTCACAGACCTTTTCGTCAAACATCTACGCTGCACAATCAAACGAACCAAACAAAGACGTTACAGAGAAACAAATGGATGAGTTTTCGTTCTATTATTACTAGATGGGTACCGTTAGGCAGTGCTATTTACGTAGGCTGGTGTTATATTCGTGCTTCGATAAATTATGAAGTGTCCAAAGTGGAAATTCTGTTCTACGAAATGTTCCCTTTCCGTGTAACGAGTCGGATTTGGGGAAAGCTGGCTGCCTGTGAATTGCCGACGTCTCTGCGGAGCGTTGTCTACGGTACGTACATTAAAATGTTTAACGTCAATTTGAATGATGCTGAGTTTACTGACCTCAAATATTATAAAAGTTTATCAGCATTTTTCACGAGACCGTTAAGAGATGGGGCGAGGTATATATCGCCTTCACCGTGCGTATCTCCTTGCGACGGCGTTGTTCTAAATTGTGGGCCAGCGGACACAGACAAGATAGAGCAAGTCAAAGGAGTCACATACAGCCTTGAGGAGTTCCTTGGACAAAATAAATGGTCAAAACGGAAAGATGAGAATTATTATGACTCTTTGCTGACTAACAAAGACAATATTTTACATCAATGTATTATTTATTTGGCTCCCGGAGATTATCACCGCTTCCATTCTCCGTGTGACTGGACTGCAACGTTCCGAAGACATTTTTGTGGGAAGCTACTCTCCGTGAACCCATGGCTAGCGAGACTAATACCTGGTTTGTTTACGATAAACGAACGAGCAGTGTACGTTGGCGAATGGAAACATGGTTTCTTCAGCATGACTGCTGTAGGGGCAACTAATGTTGGCTCTATTGAGATTTATAATGACCCTGAGTTACGAACAAATACGAAAGGCAGAAGGAACCGCATCAACGAGGTTGACTTGGGACAAGTTCAATTGAAGAAGGGAGAGTTATTTGGTCAGTTCAATATGGGGAGCACAATAATCTTGTTATTTGAGGCTCCGAAAGACTTCAAATTCGATATGGCTTCCGGAGACAAAGTCCTCGTTGGCCAAGCGCTGTGCGCTGCAGCTAAAGAGCATGCCAGATGACTGGTTTTTAGTAATTTAGTTGAAATAGCCCAATTGGCCATGTTTTATTATATGATGTACGTATTGCTGTGAATTCATTAGGATATTTAAGCTTTTAACCACTAGTTGTAATTTTTAGGGTTATGTTTAGGGGGGCCTGGCCTATGACATGCCTGATTTTTGTGTGAGTATTTTGGCCATCCATATTTCGAATTGGTAGTTGGGCTACCAATTCGCACTCTGGGTTGGACACTAAACTATACTGGGGTCGCTCTTCCCCCCCATAAACACCTATACCACCAGTGTTGTACCAGTGGTAGTTTAAAATCTGTTATGAGTAAATTTTTAGTTGTAGGTATTATCTCAAAGGCAGCCTAAGTGCCAACTATGAAAAATGCATACGGTCAAACATAGTATAACCTCCTCCTTTTTGAAGTTAGTTAAAAGTACTTGATATAAGAATGAATAATACCACAACCTCGGCATTAGTGAACAAAAAATGTTGCATTATTTTGCAGTTGAAAGACTGGATTCATGAATTTATTTAAGTTGGAAAAAAAAAGTAAATTTTCATACATAATTTACCTAAGTGGATGATCTGTATAATATATGTCTAGAACCGCACTTCTTCTGTTCCCTGTGATTGCTGGCCCACCCCTTATTGACGAATAGGCTGAAACTGCCTTGGTAAAAAAGATGGGGAGGCTGACACTGGCTACAGTTTAAGAATTGTTTGAAACACACTAGATCGAACATGGGTTTTTTTTCTGTGGGAAAATCATCCAATGACATCCCCCGTTCTTGGGCGGAGCGTGAGATAGTGACAAACTTTTACTGACTAAAAACCCACTCCTGTTCCCTTTTTGCCTTCGTTCCAGAGCCCCGGGGTTCTCTTTCGCATCACCCATGGCTCCAGTAGTCTTCGACCCTGCTGGGCCCCTATGGTTTTGCTGACATCTCCGAAAGGCGCGCGTGGAACATTACGTGCCGCCGACAACTTTGGTTCGGTCCGGACGGTTACCGGACGGTCAGACGGCGAGCTACCCATTGCTCGCCGTCCGCAAACCAGCGCCTACGGTGGCTGGAAATCGGGACCGGGATCCCGGCGGCCGCATGGGCCGTTCGCTCGCGCGTGCGGCCGCCTCCTTTGCTAGCATTACTGCTTCGCAGAAGGAGGCGACCGCCTGCCACAAGGAACATGGGTGGGGTTTAGTTAGTAAAAATCTGACACTCCTTGTCGCTTGAGCGAGACAAGTTAATTGATGTTTTCCCAATATGAGGAAAACCCCTTTCCCTTTTAATGCCATATCAGATCATCTTTCACGCAGTCCATCCCCAGTGTTCCCCTACTTTCATAGCCACTGTTTTATTGCCTGAAAAAAAAAAAAACTAAATAAGTACCTTTTTTGAGGAAGATACTACTCTGCATTTTTATTTATTTTAGAATCATGTAAATATTAATTTTAAGTTGGTTTAATCAATGACCATTTCAATGTAGTTCTTCCATTAATTTAGAATCTTAGTTTTTTACCCAGTTAATCGAAAATGGTACTTATTTAGCTCATCAGGTCGTAGGGTTAGTTTGTCAGGCCGCATGGTTAATTCGACAGGCCGCACGATTAGTTCGTTAGGCCGCATGGTTAGTTCGACAGGCCGTATAGAGTAGCCCGGCGGAACCACATCTCGATGCTTTGATTTGTAATTGTTTGTTTCTGATCAGTGTTCTGAGTGTAAAAGAAAAGGCTCCGTATCTGTTGTATATATGTACGGTACTCTCTCGCAATGTTCTTGTAGTTTTTGCTTTGTAAGGCTTTTCGGTATTAGCTTCTTCCATTTTCATAATTCTCTTTACCAAGAAAGATGGCTTAGGGCGGAATTCACTAATAAAACTAATCGAGTTTTAACGTTTGGCTCGCATAATCGCGTTTAGTCGCTGCCACTAGTGTCACTTGTAAAAATACGGACAAGTGAATTCGCGATTATGCAAGCCAAACGTTAAAACGCGATTAGTTTTATTGGTGAATTCCGCCTTTAGAGGCTTCTAAATCTAAATCTATCTTCAGTTGTTAGATGTTATCGTCTCAACTTTTTAGTATAACAAGTGAAGTTTATTATGAAACTGATTTACGTCAGTTTTTTATAAAGTAGTACTAATAACAATTAGCGGCCGTGCAAGCCGCATCCCACACGATTTCTTAATTCTCATGGCCGGCTTTTAGATTGGATCTACCAATTTTTAAATTTGCCACTAGTGACCGTATCTGGCTTCACACGGATGAAACTTATAATGAACTTCCACAATTATCGGTTTTACTATTAGTGAAAGTGGTGTTTTATTTGTTATTCTGTTTTATATTTATTCTGTCTTGCCAAGTTACTGGGTTGTGGGGGCCAGATGGCATTATGAAACATTTGCAACCGCTCTTGACCAAAATAAACCTTCGGTTGTTCATTCCCACTGTATCCCCCTCCTTCATATAAGAGCTCATACAGACGAGCGGCTTGTTGCCAACGGCAGAGGTAACTAGCACACTAGCATTAATTTCGCTTCTGTACCTTTATGTGCATGAAGTATGAAATAATAATAATAACTGCAGCCGTCGACAAGGAGGTGACGGCAGTGGTTGACATTTCGACAGCAGCCGTCGATCTATAGTGAGTGACACTTGACACACACGCTGCCGCTGATCTTCATTTGTTAGAGAGAGGTTGAGCGTCAACAGCTGCAGCCGACGTGTTGACGGCTGCAGTATCTCTGCCGTTGGTAACATGACGCTCGTGTATTTGAGCTCTAACTTTGAAATATCTGAACCGATTTGGATGCTTGTTAGGAAAAAAAATACTGCATACAAATCGGTTCACCCGTTTAAGAGTTACGGTGCTACAGACAGAATGGTCAAACTGATAAAACTCCTTTTTTCGCGTCGGGAGTTAATAAAATAAACAGTGTTATGCGCGAATTTATTTTGTCATTTGAACAAGTGGGCCAAGATTAGAGGGTGACTGCCCATGACCTATTCGTTTTGTTTTAGTTGCAAAATCAAATGTCAATCGGGTGTCGTCGTGTAGAACTTTAATTAGATTCTATTCAATTAATTTATGCGCATGACCAAGAAGATGAAAATGTTTTCATTTATTCGTATCAATAGAACGTTTTATTGGCTTTTATGGTAGGGTATGGATGGTTCTTCTTTTCGGGTCGATGTTCTCAAACTAATTTTTTTCTGACCAGTATTTGGCAAACTGTACGGCTCTATTATTGGCCTCGAATAGATCATGAAAAGTACAGGTGGTTGTTCAGGATGGGCAGCATACCAGGTGACGCATGCGACTGTGCAGCGGCTCCACACTGGCACTTTGTTAGAGATGGGTCGAGGAAGCTCCATTTAGCCAGATTGGTTTTACATTGGCCACTGTAGTTCGCCTCCAAGGGGAACCGTTTTGTTTCGATTCTCTTTTCGTCGATCGTCTCGAGTCGGCCACGCCTCCGATTCTTTTGTTCTGACGTCATCTCAGCGCTCAGTCACGTGGTCAGAACAAAGGAATAGGAGGCGTCGCCGACTCGAGGCGATCGACAAAGAGAATCGAAACGAAACGGTTGTAACTTGGCTAGGCGGGCAGTTAATGTCATCAGTGCAACTACGGGTTTCGATTATGTGCTCATATAGCCTATGATAGTATGACGGTTGACAGGATAGAATGGAAGAAAAAAACGTGTTGCGCCGACCCCAAATAAGATGGGACAAGGGCAGGAAGATGATGATAGCCTATCTTCGCTGTAAAGGTGTGTGCACAGCATGAACATGGTAAAGCACAATTGATGTATAAGTATTGGATGTTGGAGTGCAGCTTATTTTTGATGATTTCTCTCCTGCCATCGAGATCAGTCTTCCGCTGGTGTTCAAAGATTCAGCTGCGGTTTGGAAATCTAACCCAAAGCACTACGAACTAAAAGGCCATTTATTCATGATCTTACAAGTGTGGAATGTTGTCAAAATAATAATGGTGGTTAAAAGTTTAAAAATAAATCTCTAGATATTTTTCATTGATTGAAAAATGTATCAAAATAATTGTTTTGTAAGTTTATTTTTAACACTAAGGAGCTTGTATCGCTGTTATTATATGTATATTTAAAAGCTAATGTAATATATTTTAATTAAATCGACTTGCGAAATGAATATTACAAATAGAGATGTCCTTTATCGATCTCGACCTATATTATCGACAAGCAAATTAGGTTAACTATCTGACAATCTTGGGTACACCACTATTTTTACATTAGTGTACTTAAAATATACTTGTTCACTATACGGTACTTCACTATTTTGTAATTAAGTGCCCCACAATTATGGAAAATAAGTATTCAATATTTTAATTGGTAACATACGTGCAGTAATTATGGCATACGAGTTTAAGATTAACATCTACTTTATACGAGTGTCGTCACTGCCACTCTTACCTTTGTGAGAATCTCTTTCTACTTATTCTTGTCGGTGACTCCATTTACATATACCAGGCCTGACTGCCACCGTTTCGCCCCCGTGATAAGGGTAATATTATCTCAAAGGAGCTTACTACCAAAATAAAACGTATCCTATGTTCTAATCGAGCTCATAGTCTCTCCGTGTGCCAAGTTTCATCAAAATCTTTATAGAGGCTTGTACGCAGAAACGTGGCAGACCGACTTTTATATTTGCAATACAAGTGGTATGAATTAAATTCAACCAAATTGCAGCCAAAAGATGAGCCATCATTTATGGTGTGGTTCCTTCTACAGTTGCATTGTGGCTCATTGTATTATTCCCGTTTAGGGGCTGAAACTGTACAGCGGACACCCGCGACGGAGACAAAACGCGTGTTAACGCAGACGGTCCGCGTTTCGGAAACCGGATTATTACCTACTCAGTGTCGTTGGTTCAACTTTAACGGTGTGCATATAGTCGTGCCTATGGAGAACTAATATTACGAAGCAAAGCAGGCGCGGGGCCTGGCTCCCCGCGACGGATGCCTGCGCGGGTTAACGCAACGAAGCACATTCGTATGCGACCGCGTGGGCGTCCACTTCACGCAGTTTCAGCCCTAAACTCATAGGCCATTAATGGCTGCCTACTGTACTTAATTCTATTTAAATACGGGTATTGCCTTTTTAAGTGGGGTACTTAATGATGAAGAAAATAGGGTATTTTTGAAGTTACCGCCTCCATTTTTATAGTCAGGTAGCTAACTAAATACGACTTTCGACCATTTTTGCTGTAGATTTAAACATTAGTGTTTAGTTGGATTATATAGATTTTTATGCGAACAAATGTTTTTTTTTTTGTGTTACGTCTGTATGAAATGTACAAGGTGTATTGTCGATAAAAATTGAAGTGCAATTTTTGAGGGTGGAAATTTTGAGTAATGTTTACAAAATATTGAATAGAGGGTAAAATGTAAAATCTTATGTTTAAGTACGTGTTCTTTGCCAATATGATGGCTATTTTAGCCTCCAATATATGCAAATTGCAAACTAAGTTTGGACTGCACCTCTAGCCGGGTAGGCCGCATGAAGCTAACAGACACAACATCACGCTTGTGATAATTCTTCGCTGTGCTTAGCTTTTGCATTATTTGTCTTGCTAATGCTCGTCGAGCTGCACTGATAGACCCATGCGGTTCATAGGCTGGGGTTTAAAAGAGAATACTTTGTCAAATTTTCGAAAATATATTAAAACGACTGTTTCTCTGTGTCCACTTTCAACCTTATTTTATCACAGCGAGAAGTGGTCGTTCGGAGAACTGTCGCGGTAGTACCTACATTAAAGTTATGCTATTTGTTGAAACTGTTGCAATTCATACGACTTTAATGGCAATGTGCATTTTCTAGTCTTCTCCATTTAGTTTCTGATGGCCCATTTGGGCGCCAATAACTCGACTCGCTAACTCGGTAAATCAAAATGAATGTCACACACAATTGGTTGGTATTAGCAACTAACTTGGAGTTAAAATAATGCTGGTGAAATTAAATTACTAAATATATTTAGCGCTAAAGTTAAACTCATAATTGAAGATAACGGAAACAGAATTAATTAAGAAAGTTTTAAATAACTTTAGCGTTAAATGTATTTATTGAGTTATGGCACAAGTGGGATTTGGTGGTGTAAAACTGTTTTTGGTTCCTGTACCAATAGTTGTAATTGGTTCTGTTACGATAGTATGCCCTTCAATGCATATTCCATGTATAGAGAAAAAATATCGTTATTTGTATTTGTGCTCGAAACAATTGGTGTTCAACTTGAGAAATAAGTGTAAACTAAAGTATATTGAATAAAAAACCTATAAAATCTAAATGTTTTTTTTTTTATTAACCATAACTTCAAACGACTTTTTCTCGGTTTTAAACAATAAAACATTTGAAACTAGTTGTTTTATAAATAGAACTGGTTTCAATAAAAAATAATCTACCGAACCGGTTAATGTTGTTTACTGAATTAATTTATCATCATCTTCCTGCCCTTGTCGCATCTTATTTGGGGTCGGCGCAACACGTTTTTTTCTTCCATTCTATCCTGTCAACCGTCATACTATCACTAACTTCCTTATCTTTCATATCACTGTTCTCATAATCCATCCATCTTTTCTTTGGCCTTTCTCTCCACCCATCCACATGTATACTCATTACTCTTAAACTGAATCAATGAACTGATCTCTGATGTCTGTTTACTGAATTAATAAAAAATTCTGACAGGCAACCGACAAGATTGAACGGAATTAGACAAATTTTTGCGCCTTAAGTAACATTGGACTATGGTGGAAGTCTTTCCTGCTTGAGCAGAGCTTCGTGGTGTCCTCGTGGAGGCAATCAGCGCCTGTGGTGGCGGCGATTTCGGGTCCGGACCTAGTTCAGGCCATGGTATAGATCAAATGGAATAGGAAGTAGTCATGTGAGCAAAGGAGGCTGAAACCATGACCAGCAGGAGACACCCAAGAGTCGGAGGTCGCAGGGTGAACCGGTCACTGTAGGAGGCTTGTTTGCGGGCGACAAGCAACCTTGAGTTACATAAACTTTAAAGCCACCCCGGTTTTCATCACATGATGATTATCATCATTTCAGCCGAAAGAAGTCCACTGTTGGACATAGGTCTTCCCCAAAAGTCGCAATAATGACCGGTCCTGTGCGTCTCGCATCCATCGGATTCCTGCGATCCTCACCAGGTCGTCGGTCCACCTTGTGGGGGCCTTCCAACGCTGCGTCTTCCGGTACGTGATCGCCATTCCGGAACTTTCGTCCCCATCGACCATCAGTTCTGCGAGCAATGTGCCCTGCCTAATGCCACATAGCTTTGGAGATTCTTCGGGCTATGTCTGTAACCTTGGTTCTCCTGCGGATATCTTCATTTTTACCCCGGTTTTAATGCAATAAAAGTCTGAAACTCCCTCACGCTCCGCCCAGAGCGAGAGACCAGAGATTATCTGAAGATATGCCATATCAAAAGAAAAGTACATTTTATAACTTTGGACTGGATTGACTTTTTTTTTAAACGGTTTATCTGTCTCAAAGGTTTTCAATACAATTAAAACGGTTCTAACGATACCTCATACGTCGAGTTCCGATGAGTAGATTAGGAGCTAAGAGGGAACAGATGAACATACACACATACATAGCCTGTCAAAATCATAACCCTCCTTTGGTTTTGCCGTAGTCGGGTAAAAATTGACATGACATGACCTTTTGACGTCCCGACGTCCGTCCCGATCAAGGTTAAAGGGTTAACCGGGACGTGTCACCAGACCCATTTCCCGCGCAAATCGGGACAATTGGCACACTAGTTCAGTATTACAAGTTTGAAGGTCACGTTCACGAAGGCTCTGTTACGTGCTTTACTTTGTGAATTTCTTTTTATTCCCATTGCTCTTCAAACTTCGCTGCGGTCTTCCCATCCGATTATACTTTAGGTAACTTCAAGCTAGAGTGAATAGGCTGATAAAAACTTGTGCGATTCACCATCATCGATTGAATCACAGCTTACCAACAAGCGGGATCGCAGTCAAGCACTAGTTAATATCTTAAAAAAAAACTGGGCAAGTGCGAGTCGGACTCGCGCACTAAGGGTTCTGTACAAACTTGAACGGTAAATTGCGGTTTACGATTCAAAGTCAAATTCAAAGCATTTTATTTCAAATAAACCATTTACAGGCAAGATTTATGACGTTTTAAAAAAAAACTACTCACTAGATCTCGTTCAAACCAATTTTCGGGAAGTTTGCATGGTAATTACTACATCATATATTTTTTTAGTTTTATCATTCTCTTATTTTAGAAGTTACAGACACACACACACATTTTAACACTTTGGAAGTTTCTCTCGAGCAAACTAATCAGTTTAGAAAAAAAAATTATATTAGAAACCTCAATTTCATTTTTAAAGACCTATCCATAGATATCCCACATGTATGGGTTTTGATGATTTTTTTTGCGTTTCAATTCTAAGTATGGGGAAGCCCCCTCCCTAAGTTTATTGCTTTTTTCTATTTTTGTGTGAAAATCTTAATGCGGTTCACACTTACAAAGTTTCAACAGTATAGTTCTTATAGTTTCGGAAAAAAGTGGCTGTGACATACGGACAGAAACTCAGACATACATGACGAATCTATAAGGGTTCCGTTTTTTGCCATTTGGCTACGGAATCCTAAAAACTACATCCTTTAATGAACAGAGACGTTCTACCAATCCACATGGGCCCGCGTCTTAGATTACAGCCCACTCCTAGAAAGGAGGCCTGAGACCCGTACCATGACGTTTAAAGTAAGATTGTTTCATTCTTATTTCCTGTGTGGGTAAGAAATGGCGCTAGCCAACCTGTATAGCTCTGTCTCTTACCCTCACTGGAAATAAGAATGAAACAATCTTACTTTGAACGTCATGGTTACAACCCCGTGAGTCCCAGAAAATTAAAAGTTATGGACTGATTGTGCTATGCGATTAATATAATGCTAAATTGTTCAATAATCCTACGTTATGCCTTTTAATATTGGTGAAAGCCGTGAAACTTATTTTACGAACTGATTCCTAGATTTTGTTATAAAGATTGGCTATTGTATTTGAAATCATTAATTCGAAGCAATGGTATTGTCAAGGTTATTATATTTGTGGGTTTCTGCAAAGAGAAATCCGTGAAAATAAATAAATAAAATATATACAGCCTAACATAGAATCTCTTCCTTCTTTGTCATGTCGTTAAAAATGATTTTTTTTTTCAATAGCGTTCTAATGGCAGCTCCATGTAAAATACTGGCACCTGTTCAAAATGGAATCTGAAAATGATAAGATATTCTTGGAAAAGATAAATCTCGATAGCCGGTTATTTTTGTACAATATTTCATAATTAAGACCAAAAATAACACTAAAAGAATATTTTTTCTGAACACAGCATCAACCTTTCAAATATTGACTTCTTGAAAAGTAGGGACTAGGGTTGCCACCCGTACTTTATAATAACGTATTGTACTTTACTTTAGGTAATAGTACTCTATACTTTATGAGAACAATAAAGTACTTGAAAATACTTTCTTTCGCATGATTTGATTTCTTTCGGATTTTGAAAAGTTTAGTCGTAAGTATTTTTTCGCTAAACGAAATTTATCGATTGGTAATAAATTAAACAAAATAAAAATAATGTCTATTCCCACACATCAGCATTCACAAAACGAGTTTTTTCTGTGTTAAATAGCAAATGGCGAGATGAAAGAAGCAAAGCGTCTCTGAATTTGATAAAAAATGAATTACTTAGTTACTTTAATTTAAATATAGATTGTATAGATAATGTGCAACTGTTTAGTAGTGATACTAATTTGATACAAACTGCAAAAAACAATAAAATATTTTTTAAACTTAATAATAAAGAAAAATAAATTGTACTTTATTTTGATATAATGCACTTTTTTTTTTTCTTACCTATAATACCCAATGTACTTTAACTGCAAAAAAAGGTGGCAATCCTAGTAAAACGTAATCTAATGGCAGTGACGTCACTTGTCAGTGTGCGCTATCTGTTTCTTGACAGTGTCCGCTTCCATCCGATTTGAAAGACTTCATTCAGGTTTCATTTCAACCGAAAGACTGCAGCCATCCACTGTTAGACATAGGTATCCCGCAAGTAGCGCGATAATGAACGGTCCTAATATCTTGTGGGAGGCCTTCCTGTTCGGCGTCTTCTGGTACGTGGTCGGCACTCCAGAACCTTTCGGCCCCAAAGACCATCTGTTCTGCGAGCAAAGTGCTGCGTGCAATTTCGAACTTAGCAAAATATTTCTCACCTATAAAAAAATTTTGTCACCTACATATTTGTCTTCTTTTTAGGGTTCCGTACCTCAAAAGGAAAAAAACGGAACCCTTATAGGATCACTTTTTTGTCCGTCTATCTGTCTGTCAAGACCCTTTATCTCCGGAACGCGTAGAGGTATCGAGTTAAAATTAAAACCATAAACTCAGGTCGGCGAACCCTTAAAGCTGTGAAAAAATAAAATTACTGAGTTAACGAAAAAAATATACGGCCGCTTATGTCACAAAAAACGTGTATTTTGACACTCGTAACTGAATCAAAATTCATAGAGTACTTCCCGTTGACCTAGAATCCTGAAATTCTGCATGAAGCAGGGTCTCATAGCACAAATATAGAAAACAATCTGAAAACTATAAATTTGTAGATACGTCACAAAAAACTTTTTTTATGATTCGGATAAATCTCCGTAACTCAATTCAGGACTCGAACTGTTTTCATTGGTAATTTTGTAGCGCGAGTCCGACTCGCACTTGCCCTGTTTTTTATTTTTATTTGTATCTAATTCTCATAAAAAAATAAATCCTACTTTCAAACATTCCGTAAATCACTTCACAGTTACAATATTCTTGCAAAAAAGTTGAGTCATTGCTTGGTCTAGCACTTATTGGCAAATTTTATCTACTGATAAATTTTAATCCAAGATAAGAGTTATTTAACGACGCAGCGTCGCATATTGCGGAAGGATGACTTATATCATGACCACGTGAGGCTTTTTGTAGATCAACTAATAACATCCCCCACTCGTCTCTAGTAAAAAAAAATTATGGAATCGATTCAGTTACTACTTCTGAACAAAGGTTTCGCATGTACTAAAAATAATGTTGTATAGCTCCATCCCTTTTACAATTCAGTTTAGGTCGTAAATTGGATCGCGTTAGAGCTACCACGAGCTTCACCGCCTCAGGGGCCCAAGTCTGCTATTTTTATAAATTCGTCATTCCAACACATTCCCATTGTCATTTTGCTAAAAGTTCGTAATCTGCTAATTCATAATGATCGATTGATCGGTCAGTGGTCTCGTTATAGATTTGTGGTAGAATGGAAATATCGAGCTTATTGAAAGCATGACTGCATTATGACTTTCTAACGGTAGGTCACTAATCAAAGGAACTGTCAAAATTTCAGTAGATTACCGCATACGTCAAATATTCGTTTGTCAATATGTGCGAGATTACCATTCTATGCCACTTCTTTCAATGGAGTGTCAGTGGTTGACCATTGGCAAGTCATAATGACACCATTATATTAGTAGATTACCAAACTTCTTCAAAATCAACAATTATGAAGTCAATGATAGACCATTCTGACACAATTGAAATAGCAGACTTGAGGCTCTGGTGTCTAGTCTCAGGTTGGACCAAGTGTGTAAAAAGGCAACGTTAGGGATTGCAAAATCCGGACTTTTTAGAAATCCGAATTTCGATACTCTCGTTCGATAAAAATCCGGATTATCCGGATTTATCGAACTTTTGAGTGTTTTTTTTTTTTTTTTTTTTTTTTTTTTAATTGATATAAACCAGTGCTTGACTGCGATCCCACCTGATGGTAAGCGGAGATGCAATCATTGATGGTCAGGCGCACTAGTTTATTAAGAGCCTATTCACTCTAGCCTTGAAGACACCTATATTATAGTTGGTCGGAAAGACCGCAGCAGGCAGATTGTTCCAGTCCTTCGATGTACGCGGTATAAACGACGAAGCGAAACGCTTAGTCCGGACCGTTGAAGTTTCAACAACGTAAGGGTGGATACTCGCCGTTCGTCGGCTTGTCCGATGGTAGAAAGGAGATGGCGGAATCAAGTCATGCAATTCCCGCGCACACTCTCCAAAATGTAACCTGTAAAACACCGATAGGCTGGCTACTCTGCGCCTGTGCTCGAGGCTTTGTAGATTGGACTTAACCAAATCTGGATCCCCAATTAGCCTCTTCGCACGCCTTTCCACTGAGTCCAAAGCTGCTAGATGGCATTTTGCAGCACCAGCCCATATGTGACTGCAGTACTCCACACACGATCGGACCTGTGCTTTGTATAACATTAGAAGCTGTCCCGGTGTGAAGTACCGTCGGACCTTTGCAAGAACGCCTAGTTTTCTAGCAGCTACCTTGGCTTTGGACTCAATGAACCGCCCGAAATTAAGATCTGAGGAAATTTCAACTCCTAAGAGTTGAAGGCGGTCGGTGCACTCCAGGGATACATTCTGAAAAGCGGGAGTCAAGGTGAACGGGCTCCTCTTAGCGGTGAACAGACACGCTTGTGTTTTGGCGGCGTTGAATCTTACCAGATTGGTTTCGCCCCACTTGGAGACTGCCTGAAGTGAGACATTCGTACGCTCTACCATAGCCTCTCGTTCGGACCGAATTTGCTCCTTACTGGCCCGAGGACCTGGCAGGTACCTCTCTACAACTGTGCTATCGTCTGCATACCCATAGATACCGGGCATCAGCAGATCGTTAATGTGCAGCAGGAAAAGAGTTGCAGAGAGAACTGACCCCTGAGGAACTCCGGCATTAGTCGTCATGGGCTCTGATGAGCATCCATCGACAACAACTCGGAGGGACCGTTCACTCAGAAAGTCTTTTACCCAGTTAATCAGGCCAGGGGAAATGCCGTACGCTGGAAGCTTACTCAAAAGGCTGGCGTGCCATACCCTGTCGAAGGCCTTCGAGACGTCTAAGGAGACAGCAATCGCTTCTCCATTCTTCTCGAGGGCCTCGCCCCACATGTGAGTGGTATACACTAGTAGGTCCCCAGTAGACCGATTTTGGCGAAACCCGTATTGTCGGTCACTGAGGAGATCGTTACCTTCCAGGTATGCCAGGAGGCGCGAGTTCAATACACGCTCCATAATCTTGCAGAGTATGGAGGTTATTGAAATCGGCCGATAGTTGGCAGGATCGGCACGACTGCCCTTTTTGGGCACGGGTTGCACGTTGGCAAGCTTCCAGGACTTGGGCACTATAGCAGTCCTAAATGAGAGGCGATACAAGCGCGTCAATACAGGAGACAACTCGGGCGCACATGCCTTGAGAACTATTGCTGGTATACCATCTGGTCCACTAGCTTTATTCACGTCTAGACGACACAGTGCTCTCAAAACTTCTCTGTTCCTTATGCGAATATCGGGCATTGAGGTGTTGCAGTGAGGTAGAGTTGGTGGAGTAGCACTGCTAGTGTCAAGACGAGAATTGTGGGCGAAGAGAGCTGCAAAGAGACCTGCTTTCTCTCTCGCTGTGTGAGCCAGTGTTCCATCAGGTTTAACCAGCGGAGGCAATGTGGGCCTACAGAAGTTCGTTTCGACCGATTTGGCAAGGGACCAGAATGCTCTGCTACCGGAAGGCTGTGCAGAGTTTTAAGATGATTTGATATAACTGAAATAAATAGCATAAATAATTTAAAATATGTATTTGTTCGCTCAATTCACAGCACGACAGAATAAAATCAACCAAAACAATCCACAAAACTTTTAGGCATCAGTCATTTTTCCCGTTATTAATTCACGTAATCATTTTTAATATAAGATTAACATAAACTTTAGATAATTAAGATAACAACATAAACTGATTTTGAAAAATCGGGTTTTGTAAATATTTTAAGGCACCGACAACAGTATAGAGCCGTCTCTCTTTAATTCTCCTTTTCAATGGATTTGCTAGTTGCTTTGCAGATATCGTGTCTTGGCTGTCTAATGATTTTATCAAAAATTTAAAAGCTATATCGGCCGTTAGAATAGTGGCATCTCTGTGGCAAGCCAAATTTCACTACACCTAATCCTACCAATTCAAATATCTTTTGGACTACTTTTAATAGAAATTTGTAGATAACTGCAAATATTATTCGTTAGACTCGGTTTTGACTAAAATCCGAAAAAACCGAATCTGAATAAAAAAAACCGGATTTCAAAATGTTAAGAAAAACCGGATATATCAATGATTTTTGAATTTCGAAGAAGCCGGATTGCAATCCCTAGGCAGCGTATTAGACTGTACGAAATCTACCATAGAAGGAATACATTTGAGATTAAAAATTCTGCTAACGTTGGCATCATCGATCTAGTAAAAGAATTTTGCAATAGGTTTTTTTTTTATCGGTTGGGAAAATTATCTTATAACAAATCGCGCTCTTGGGCGGAGCGGGAGATAGTGTCAGACTTTTACTGACTAAAAACCCACTCCTGTTCCTTCGTTGCCTTCGTCCCAGGGCCCCGGGTTTCGTTTTCACACTACCCGTGGCCCCAGTAGGCTTCGACCCTGCTGGGCCCCTACGATTTGCTGACATCTTTTTGAGGCGCGCGTGGAACAGTACGCGCCGTCGACCATTTGGTCCGGTTACCGGACGGTCGGACGGCGAGCCACCCATAGCTCGCCGTCCGCAAGCCCGCGCCTACGGTGGCCGGAAATCGGGATCGGAATCTCGGCGGCGGTTGGAGCGTAAGAACCGTTGCCTCACTCGATGGGCCGCCTCCTTTGCTAGCATTCCTGCTTCACAGAAGGAGGCGACCGCCTGCCACTCCTCCTCGCTCCGAACCATGGCCTGTACCAAGGCCCGGCGCGAGAGATCGCCGCCGCCGATCGCCCCCACGAAGCGTATTAGACTGTACGAAATCTACCATAGAAGGTATAAATTTGAAATAAAAAAAAATTTAAAAAAAACTGCCAACATTGGCATCGCCGATCTAGTTAAAGTATTTCTCAATAGGTATAATAATAATACGTAATCTTTAAAACCGGTATATCATTTTTATTGCATACCTATGATTTAATCATGATTGCTTTCGAGGTCATTATACTTTTTATCTACTTAATTATTTAACTTTCTGTCTTCGTAGATAGTTCGATTTAAATACTGTTAAATCATTTGGTTTTGCTTATAGATTTTTATGTGGAACTAGCTACACGACAGCTGTTGTACTAAGGCCCTACCACGAGCTCTTAACGTGATCCATTTGACGACCTAAACTGAACTGTTAATGGGATGGAGCTAAAGTTGACAAAAAATAAAAGGCCCGTTTTGACATCTGTCAAAACAAATGCTTTAATACGCAAAAAGCATATAGCATATTCGTGCTTATAATGTTCCCACTGCTGGGACTCTGGCCTCCTTTCTAGGAGAGGGAATGGGCCGTAATCCATTACGCGGGCCCAGTCCGGGTTGGAGGATGTCATATATCTTCGAATTTTTGGTTCTAGGACATGCCGGTTTCCTCACGATGTTTTTCTTTACCGTTTTGAGAGCGGTGGTGATGAAATTAATTACACAAAGTATGTCGCCTGATTGGGTTTTGAACCCGCGACCGCGACAGCTCGTAAGTCGGGGCCGTTACCACTCGGCCACCCTTGCTCAAAAAGAATACTCGAATATTCCATCATATTATTTAACGCGTCAAAAAAACTAATCATGTATTTTTTAAAACACTATGTAATTAATTATTATTTTATTTATTGTTTCTTTCAGTTTCGTACCAAGTTACATTCTAGGGTATTTCTCAAATGTCAAAACGGGCCTTTTATTTTTTAAATTTATTTTCTCAAAAGAAAAAAAATACCAGGCAAGTGCGAGTCGGACTCGCGCACTGAGGGTTCAGTACAAACTTTCCTATAAAAACAGTTCGATTTCCGAATCGAGTTTCAAAGATTTTTACGAATCGCAAATGTTTGTATTTTTGTGAGGTAACTATAAATTTTCAATTTTCAGATATTTTTTCTATACTTATGCTATGAGACCTTGCTTCATGCCAAATTTCAGGATTCTAGGACAACAAGAAGTGCCCTATGAATTTTGATTCACTTGAGAGTGTCGAAATATATACATTTTTTGTAACATAAACGGCTGTATCTTTTTAATTCGTAGTAAAAGTTAGTTTTTGTATATGTCGTGGCCAGATCATAGAATTGATCGCTTCATGAAATGGCTAACTAAAATTGGCCAGATCGTTTAAACGCTAACATTTTATGATATGACATTACTCGGTTAGCCATATCATTGATGTAGGATTTCTATGATAATAAAAGGTCTAAAGAAAGTAGACCAAACGAGGATTGAAATATCATCAAACTTTAAAGTTTAAAACGATCTGGCCAGTTTCACTTGGCCATATCATGAAGTGATCAATTTCTATAATCTGGCCACGACATATATATAGAAAGATGGATAATACCATCAAATCGAAACAACAGAATGTGACGAGAAGGTCATAAATAACAGCTTTTTTATCACATTCAAAAGCTGGCACATTCGCTTAGGATGGCCATGCAATGTATTACGCACGGCGCACTCGTGCAGACAAGAGTGTCAACCAGACTTCATCTAAGTATTCTAACTTACGGCCAAAATTAATAATCAATCCATAATCCAAGATGGAAATCGATCTCAGATATACACCGACCGATCTATGGATCGATCTCCAATCCAAGTCCCAATAAAGAATAATTATTTATTTATTTATTTAAACTTAATGTACAGTGGTGGTACATAGGCGGACTTAATGTCACAAAGCATTCTCTACCAGGCAACCATTGGGTTAAAAAGACAACACTGTGGTAGGTGTGCAGAATAAATAAATAACAGATATTTTTGAAATAGAATGTAGTATCATTAAATTAATTAATTATGCTTAGACAAGTGTTCTAATTTATTGTAGGAACTTTTTGTTGTAACACAACTATTTAAATAAAACTTGAATGTTTAAATGAAAATTTACAATGGTGACAAAAATCTAAATATTTTGGTTAAAATGGAACGAATGGACTCAAAAGGACGCGTTTTTTTTTTTCGCTGTTTGTTTTTTTACGAAATATTGACTTGACGCTGAACTTAACCGCCAAAACTTAGTTTCTTTGTTTATTTCCCTGTTAATTTATATGTTAGATTTTAACTAATACGATAAATCTATAAATCGTTCGTAGTTATCTCGATTCCTCTGAGAATAAGCTAAAAAATATGGTTTTCAAACCAACAAATTATCAATTTAAGAAGAATGTATTTGACAGATAACAAGTGAGTGTGCTAACCAAAACAATGATACTGATAAGAACATCACGCGATTCATTAGGCTGATAAGCCTATATTAAATAACATATTTTAATTTACGTAGTGCTGTTACTAACTACAAATTGATATCGGTGGCGTGATGGAATGGAGATTAAAAGTTCCCGTTGTTGACTACTGGGTTGCGGTTGCAATTAGTGAAGGTAATGTCGCAGTCTGCAACGGTTTGTGTGAGGGGTCCTAAACTTTTACTAGAATGAAATGCTTTATCTCGTATAAAAACTTTGTATTATTCTTCATTAATTCAATAAAAGCACATCTTGTTACAATCGTTATCTCCGAACTCAAAAAACTAGACATTTCTTTTTTCTACTTAATTTTTAAACCCTTTCTAGAACAACAAACTCCTTAAAAGTATATTTTACTTGCCAGTTCGTTAACCTGACTCATGCGATCTTCTTTCAATATCACAGTATCTATATACCTTTTTTTTTCTCAGGCCATCCTTGCCCCACCACCCAAAGAAACGGCGAGCAATGGGTAGCTGGCCGTCCGATCGTCCGATGACCGTTCGGACCGAGTCCAAGTCGTCGACGGCGCGTAATGTTCCATGCGCGCCTCAAGGAGATGTCAGCAAACCGTAGGGTCCCAGCTGGGTCGATGCCTACTGGGGCCAAGGGTCTGCTTCTGAAAGGAAGACTTGGCCCTGGTATGAAAGGCAACAAAGGAACAGGAGTGGGTATACACGATTTCCCCAAAAATGAAGAGCATGCTCTCTAACTACATGTTAATGAAATCGCGGTTAACAGCAAGTTAAACATAAATCCAAAATATAGACAAGTTACTCTCTGCGTCTCAGCTAAAAGGCAGCCGTATAATCAACATACATTATCACAAAGACGACAAGGACATTAGATTGACCGTTCTTTACAAATCTAAAACGGACATATCCTGGGCTTTGACAAAGGTTCAGCAAATTGTTGCGGCTGCCGTGTCATCCGGTAGCAAATGGGAATGACAGTTTCTGTAGCCTTGGTATTTCTTGCAAGAGCTCTATGACATATATGTCAGAAGCAGACGTCATTTTTTTTTTTGTTAATGTTTTTGACTTGGATACTCGTATTACCATGACGTTCAAAGTAAGATTGTTTCATTCTTATTTCAGTGTGGATAAGAGACAGAGATATACAGATTGTCTAGCGCCATCTCTTACCTACTCTGGAAATAAGAATGAAACAATCTTACTTTAAACGTCATGGTACAGTCTAAGTCCTTAAAACCATGTTTTTGTATGAATAGTTCATTGGTTTATCATTAGAATATTGATGAAAACATTCTTGTTTTTTGTAGTATTTCGGAGCAAATTTATAAAGTTAAGCTTCTCGGCAAACTTCGTTGAAGTTGTCCACATATTGTCCAGTTGCGCAGACACTTGAGACTATACAGGTTCACAATTTTACATCACAATATCCATTAGGAATCAATTTGCGAATAATTAAAACAGCCACTGAACTTCACTCCAAGAAATCCCGCCAAAAACGACCGGAGACGAGACGTCACATGGTTTTTTGGCGGGATTAGAGTGGCGAGTTTTTTTAGGGTTCCGAACCTCAAAAGGAAAAAACGGAACCCATATAGGATCAGTTTGATGTCCGTCTGTCTGTCTGTCAAGACCCTTTATCTCGGGTCGCGTTGAAGGTAACGATTTGAAATTAAAACCATATACTCAAGTCTGCGGTTCCTTAAAGCTGTGAAAAAATCAAACTTCTAAGTTAACGAATAAAAAAGATACTTACGGCCGTTTATGTCGCAAAAAAACGTATGTATTAGATACTCTCAAAGGAATCAAAATTCATAGGGTACTTCCCGTTGACCCAGAATTCTGAAACTTGGCATTAAGCAAGGTCTTATAGCACAGGTATAGGAATAAATTTGAATACAATAAAATTTTTGTTACCTACATCACAAAAAAAACTTTATTGCATTTCGGAAAAATGTTCGCAGTTGCCCTTATTTTTAATTTTAATTTTTGTTTTTAATTGTGCTATAAAATTGGTATGGTTTCATGTCTCAAGTGTGCAGGCTACTGTAATAAGCGTTCCAAATAAGACTAGGATCGATTGCCATGTTGTGACGTCACGTCATACTGTCAAATCGCAAGAAATTTTATGGTGAGCAAAACAAGAAATTTTTAAAATTCAATTTTTTTACGAACTGTGAGCGAAAAGAATTTAATTAGAATCCAGTTCTTCAATTTTGCTCATCTCTGAGTTATTCAATTTTGCCCAATTTCTTGCGATTTGACAGTACGACGTGACGTCACAACATGGCAATCGATCCTATTCTTATTTGGAACGCAATGTACCTACAACATGCGGAATCATCGAAACAAACGCAATGGAGAGAGAGTGATAAGGACTACATTGCGCACACGTGGGCCACGTACGACGATCTGGGCGCGTCACCGGTCTCCATACATTTTATATGGCAAATAGAGTTGTAGAGCTACATTAGACCCACGCCACGCGACGCGACTCAACGTACAAATCAGGCGTGGCCTACGTGTGGCATCGGTCTAATGACTGACAAAAATGCACCAGTATCTGGAATCAATCCCTCAGGACACAAATTGGTGCGAATAACACAAACTTATAACTTATCGAACCCAGTATTAGATAAAATAATCTCATAATAAATACGGTTAAGAGCGCTTTGAAGAACGGACCCACAACCTATTTTTTTATTGATAAGCAAACACTGATTTGTATTTAATTCTAATGTTTTTTTATACCTACAGTGTGTCATATTCGCATTAGCGAAAAAGCTCTTTAAATAAAGTTTTAAAAAATGCAGCCCAAGTCGTCGACGGCGCGTACTGTTCCACGCGCGCCTCAGAGAGATGTCAGCAAACCGTAGGAGCCCAGCAGGGTCAAAGCCTACTGGGGCCACGGGTAGTGTAAAAGTGAAACCCGTGGCCCTGGGACGAAGGCAAAGAAGGAACAGGAGTGGGTTTTTAGTCAGTAAAAGTCTGACACTATCTCCCGTTCCGCCCAAGAGCGGGACTTATCATAAGATGATTTTCTCACCCAAAAAAAAAAGCAGTGTTCCTTCAGTTGCCCTTTAGTTTCCTTTCAGTGCCACTGTAATTTTTTCGAACATCCTCGCAGACTGATTAAAGGTACCCTTACATGTATCTTCACGCCAATAGCTCCGAAGAGGTAAACAGAGGTGTACCAGCACAGCATGTGATTTTGTATTTGCGTCAGCTAGCATATGATTTATTTACACACATACTATTTTGTATTTTGTACCTTTTCCTAGTCCCCTAATTTATGCGGTGCCAGCAGTGTCCAAGGACAGGACGTAGACCTTGGTGGGGTGCAGAAATGATAAAACCAAGAATAAGTTTTGTATCATTCATTTCATCAGAAGGAGGTTACTGTATCCCATTCCCTCTCGCTTCGTACCATGGCCTGAATCAGGGCCGGATGCTCACGTAGCCACCTCCACGGGGACACGGTGGCGCTGCGCAAAAGCGGGGCAAAATTCCACCATATGAAACAGGTACCTACCGCAACACTCATGTCGCATGTAAGGACCTGCGACAGGCGGATTTTAACATTTTGATCGCCAAGCGTTTCACGGCGTCCCCTTTCCCGCACTTCATTGTAGACCTTATCTATATATATAAAAGGAGAAACTGACTGACTGACATAACAACGCACAACCTAAACTACTAAGATTAGGAGCGTGAATTTTGTACAAAGCTTCCTTTTATGACGTTGGGGAGAACATAGAAAGGGTTTTTCAAAATAGGATCATATACTCATTTTTGAAAAGTGTCTCAATTAGATTCTATAGTGCTAATAAACGACAAAAAAAAAACACAACATTTTTATTCAGTCGCTAAGTACCCTAAAAATGCATTTAAAATTTACATTTTCAAAGTTCACGCGTATTTGACGAAAATGTAGAAAACAGTGGACGTCATATTTACTCTGCGGTCGTGACGTCAGTTGGCTGTGTAAAAAAATGCGCTCAGTAGGGCCGATCAGTTGACAGTTGACAGCTGTCACTTAACTTTACACAGCCGAATGACGTCAACGAACAACATGGTGGCTACCATTTCAAGGTGATAAAGAACAGATAATAAAAACAGAAAATTTTGAATTGAATTTTAAAATTTATTTTGTTATTTTATGAACTAAAACCAACACTTACCGACTGCATTTTACCTAAGCTATCTTAATAATATATTTTTTATTTTTTTCTCATATAGAGTAAAATAAGGGGGTCCAAAGTTTCTATGATGAAAACCTTCTTTCACGCGGGCGAAGCCAGTTTCAATATATATACGCTAGTAATATATATGTCAATGTACAGACTACTTTATGAAGAACTTATTTACGTTCTTGGATACTACAAATAGAGCGCTCAACATTGTAAAAACCGGCGAACGCGGCCGCTTGGTGTTTGAAACAAATGCGCGAAATGACGTGCGAACGCGGCGCGTTCTTTGGTGTTTTGTACTCAGGCCGGATTTTTTTTCGGGGCGCATTTTCAGAAACTGACACCGTGTCTATTTAATAAAGGTAACGGTACTACCTAGTGCTATTATTAGTAACAATCTTGCTTGTTAAAGACACATGAATTTTAATGTCCGGCTGGACGCCCACGGAACTGTGACCTTTCTTCACCTTTTATTAACCATCTTAGGTGGTTAGTTGACGTCACAAACTATTGGGTACTTAGTTAATTTGATTGATTGTTTTTAACATTACGCAAATGTCAAATTATAGGTAGGTATGTCATGTAAATCTAAAGTAAAGCAAGTCATCAATGGAAGATTGGGCTTGCCGACGACGAGCAATGGGTAGTTTGCCGTCTAGTAACCGAATCCGAGTCGACGGAGTGCAGTGTCCCACGCGCGCCTCACCAGATGTCAGCGAAACCGTAGGGGCTCAGCAGAGTCGCAGTCTACTGGCGCCATGGGCTTACTTTCGAAAGGAAAACCCGTAGTCCTGGAACGCAAATACAAATAACGAACCGGGCTTTAGTCAGCAAAAAAAAAACTGTTATTGATACGCATTTATAAGTTTTCTTTGCAATCCATACTTTTAAATCAACATTTGACAGATCGAGGTTATTGACTTTTCTATTCTTATCAATCGGTCCACAATTGACCGATAAATCGGTGAACACGAATGAAAAAATGAAAAAACATACGTTCGGTCTATCATAGAACCTCCTTCTTTTAAAAGTCGGTTAAAAAGAGATAGTGATAGCCTGAACTGTTTTGAGAAAAGGATGGTACGGCCATGTCGCGATTTTGCCCGCCTTGGTTACGTTATACGTTGCACTACGCGCCCAATCTACCTAATCTACCACACCGATATTTGAAACGCCAATTACTGTTTCATTTAATAACCAATTTTTATGCTGTTTTCAGTTTAATTTTTTTTTTAATGTTATTAGTATTAAATATTATTCAGAATCATCTCCCAAGCTATTTCCTATTTCTAATTCGCCACTGGGTTCAGAATTTAATACTGCTTCTCCATAGAAAGCCTGAAATGAATTTTATATGATTTTGTATTTCAGTCATCCACCATGTTTTTTTCCAACGCTTTCTAATAACTTTCTTTTTTTGAACGTGTAAATAGTCATGTGTTGTCACGGCGGGTTTCACAAACAATTGTGAGCATCCCATGAATGTGGAGGGCTCAACTTGTACCGTGAATTCATCGCGTGTATTCACGGCACTAATCTGAAGCCTAGATAAACTTAGAAAATAAAAAAAAACAGAAAAAAAATACGGCCAAATACCCAATTACGTTGTAAGGTGTTTGACTCTTGAAAAAGTCTTTTGTTATGAGGTTAAGTAGTGTTAACCTATGGCCCCACCTACATTTAACTCACGGTAAAAAATAGGTACATTTTATATTTTCTTTCTTTAACGCGTTCAATTTGGAACGAGGTCTAATTCGCCTCGTATGTATCTTCTTTGCGGTGCGTCTATGAAAAAAATTGTCTTCTCTGCCGTGCGGAGGCCACGATTTCAATTTGGTTTACTTTAGAAAAAAAAAGAAATGATTGCGTTATTAAAACAGAATGCAATGTTGTAGGTACCTGCTTTAATACGGTGTCATTTTGACCTCGTAACGCACTGAGAAAATAATATGGTATATGTTTTTTAGGGCTCCGTACCTCAAAAGAAAAAAAGCGGAACCCTTATAAAGGATCACTTTCTTGTCCGTCTGTCTGTTTGTCAAGACCCTTTATCTCGGGAACGCATGGAGGAATTGAGCTAAAATTAAAACCATGTACTAAAGTCTGCTGTTCCCTTGAAGCTGTGAAAAAAACAAATTTCAAGTTAACGAAAAAAAGATACGGCCGTTTATGTCGCAAAAAACGTAAGTATATTTCGACATTTTCGAGGAAATCAAAATTCTAGAGTAGGCACTTCCCATTGACCCAGAATCCTGTAATTTTGCACAAAGCAAGGACTTATAGCACAGGCATAGGAGTAAATCTGAAAACTGTAAATTCGTAGTTACGTCACAAAAAAAACTTTTTTGCAATTCCTAAAAATCTTTGAGACTCGATCTAGAAATTGAACTGTTTTCATAGGTAACTTTGTACGGACCCTCAGTGCGCGAGTTCGATTCGCACTTGCCCAGTTTTTTTTTTTAAACTAGCACTCAGATTAGAAGCAATAATAAACAGTTGTATCAATAATAAATTCCGATAAAATTAACGTTTGTAACGGAATCATAGCAGAGTTCACTGCTTCCTGCTATTATCCACTTTTATTTGGTAATTGGCTTTAGTATGAGTGTAGTGAGCTCGTGGGTAACTGATAGCCGAACAGATGCCCTATCTACCGAGCTGCGATCCATTTTAAGGACCTAAACTGAGCTGTTAAAAGAGCTAGGTAGGGTCCACCTCTCTATCTCGCTTGCGTGCCTGACATTTTAATACGTTCTTCAAAATTAAGCAGCAGTTTTTGAGGTTAGCCGGTTCCTTGCTATTCTACCTACCCCAGCGATGGAAGGGTTCTGTTTTTCGCGCGTATCTTGTATGTATGTAATATTCTTTATTACCTTTTGGAGGCCGGAACAGAGAGTAAAGTCCCGCAAACCTCCGTTGAAAAGGGAGGATCCTCCGACCAGACGGGATGTTATGTCTGGTGGGCAACTGCCCGATAGATGATTTTGGGCTGTTCTACATGTTCTAATCGCGCGGAGAATTTTGATTGCGCGATGCAGGATTAGTTCTTATGTGACGCCATAGATGTCGCTACAACCTCATACAGGGGCGCCGACTCCGTGGGTGCTCGGAGGCTCGAGCCCATAGAAATAAACAGTGGGTGCCGAGCACCCCTGAGAATAGACGTCAAGACACAAATCAGTAATCGCCTTTTAGGTTACGTATAAATTATAATATTTCTTGATAATAAAAACTAATTTCATTTTATATTTTTATCAAACATAATTAGTAATTAAGTACGCAGTATGTAAGTAAGACATTTATTTATTTGTCGGCCGATCAGTGTGCATTTCTCTTCTCACGCTTCGCCCATATCTCCAAACCGATGAACGGATTTACATAATTAGATTCGTCTTGATAACCCAAGTGTTCTTAGATAGGTGACGTTAAAAAAAAAATAACATAACGACTGTGGGATATTACCATAATTTAGTTTTTTTTTTTTCTTCGATATGGGTATCAAATTAAAGGGCTCATCATGAGGATTTCAAAATGGTATATCATGACCATATTAAAAAAAAAATACAATTGGAAATATGTTATTTATTATTTACTAGCTGTTACTCACAGAGTATCGCGACTTATTTATTCCTCTTTTTGAGGCAATCGTGTAAAAAAATGTTATCCAGTTTAGAGATATATTCTCACCTGGGAACTAAGTCCTGTTCCCGCAGGAAAATAAAAGTAGCCTAAGTTACTCCTTGTAACATCAACTATCCGTCAGCTGGGCACAACATAATCATGGTGGTAAATTCCCCTCTTTAAGGAGTGGCTGGAGAGGCGTCACGGCGTCCTCACTTTCTGCATGACGCAGGTCTTCACCGGATATGGTAAGTTCGGGAGGGTCCGGCACCAAATCCGGTGGAAAAACGGTACGGTGGAGCTTACGGTGGAGGTGAGTAGTGACATGATATTTTTCCCAAGCCCGTTCCCTTGGCTGTGGTTTCGCTAGATAGTAGATAGGGACAGTGGGAATCTCGTTACAATACTCTATTTTAGAATATGGGTGACGGGCCCCATCAATGTTGCTGACAGCTCTTTGAGACTCGCGTGGAACACTACACGCCCGGCCTAGATCCTTATCCGAAGGAGAGTTACCCATTGCTCGCCTTTCCCTAGCCCGCACCTATGGTGGCCGGTAATCGCCCTTGAATCCCGACGCCCGGGGCATTTTCTGCGGCGGCTGAGGATGTAATCTTCTCCCTCACGCTTTCCGCTACCTGGATTGGTCTCATCACTACATCGTAGAAGAAGGTGACTGGTTCCCATTCCCACCCGCTCCGTACCATGACCTGAACCAGGGCCAGATGTGAAAGGTACCGCGGATCGCTTCCACTAGGACACGGGGCGGCGGTGCTCCACCCAAGCGGGGCAGACTTCCATCATCTTCTCCACCGTGTTCCGGGTGACCTGCACAATGATGACACTCGTGCGTTGTACCCATGTATAGTTTGGGTATTGGATAGCAATGCATGCCTTTTTTTCTGTTTACCCCTTAGGGAAGGCTATAGTCGTTCGACCATATCGCCTAGTCTTTCGTCCATGTTTTATTTATTTAAACTTCATGTACAGTAGTGGTACATAGGCGGACTTAATACAACACACGGGCTACTGCTTTGTTTTCTTGCGTAATAAGTCTTCCGTATTCGAATATCATAGTTTTTTTCTTTTATTTCACATTAGAATGCGGGTGTAACACATTTAATGTTTTTGTAGTATTTGGCAGCAAATGTTTCGATTCAGCCTTCTCAGTAAACTTTTCTGAGGTAGCCAAAACTTCAATAAAATTCTCAGCTCCATTTTACCGTGATCGCGCCTATTTCAACGATTCCTCATATTGTCCAGTTGCGCAGACACTTGAGATACAAAACACACGAATTTTACATCACAATATCCACTAGGAATCAATTTGCGAATAATAAAAACAGCCACTGAACTTCGCTCGAAGAAATCCCGCCATAAACCTGGCAATGCATGCTTAGCTAACATATTTTTTTTTTCTGTAGTGATTTTGACCTGGATACTAAGTTCTTTAAGTCATCGCCCTTGTTGAAGACGTGGCGTAATGTTGCCATTTTATATGTATGTAGATAATTGTATTTCTTCTTTATTTATTTATTATTGTTATTTCCTTTTATGACTTTGTCCTAAAATTTATTTTATTTATTTTACTCAAATCTATTGGTACTTACACAATAGCGTTGCCGACGTTGTCGATAACGTTATAGGGCCCTCGCTGAAAACCAGTGCTGTGGACTCGACGCATTTTGCGTGTGGACACGGCATTATGCTGAGCGCATGGTCGTTTTGCCCTAACGTTTCGCTTACATTTTATTTTTAATTATGTTTTTGTCATGGAAAATGTTTGCAATAAATGTTAGTTTAAAGTCTGCACCTTATCATACAAATAAAAAGTTTTTCTTTCTTACCAAGGCCTACTGTCCACGGACGCGTAGCTTCATAGACGCGTATTCAGCATTATACGACAAATACGCGTCTATGAAGCATCAACGTCAATTTGCCGCTTTGATGACAGTTTTATAGTTTTGTATGTAAGCTTCACGCAGACGCAATCAATATAAATGTAGTATGAAGCTACACGTCCGTGGACAGTAAGTCTTAGATGTCATTCTAAATCCATTAAGGCTGCCTACTGAACATGGCCGACTAGATTTTTTTTTACTCTGTACGTCTCAATAAATCCAATATGATCTTTTCAATTCCTGTTTTAAAAAAAAATTATATTAACTTTTTTTTTATTCTTGGTAGGTTCTTCGCTTGACCGCTATCTCACCTGATGGAAAGCGACGATGCGGTCGACGATGGGGCGCGCTTACCCAGAAGTAACCTATTCACTCTTGACTTAAAGATTCCCGGGTTGTAGCTAACAGGAAACACAGATTCCGGCAAGGAATTCCACTCCTTAACTGTACGCACAATGAATGTGTTCCCAAAACGTTTTGTGCGTATAGGTGGGATGTCCACCATATAACGGTGGCGCATTGCTGCACGCCTGGTGGTCCGATGATGGAACGGGCTAGGCGGAATTAGGTTATGCAATTCCGACGCACACTTCCCGAAATGCAACCGGTAGAAAACCGACAGGCTAGCAACTCGGCGTCGATGCTCAAGACTTTAAAGCCTCGACTCAACGAGTGTATCTACTTTTTTGTGCTTACAATTTAGAAATTGAGAAGGAAAGAGGGCACTGCCCTGCTCAGGTATATTAACACTATCAGTAGGCAGATAGTATTGCTAAGGTAAGTAAACAGAGGTGGGTATTTTTTTTATCTTATCAGGACAGTACTGAAAATAAATAAAACAATATTCAGCTACTTATCTAGACGCGCTATTCATTTTCACTGTGCGAGATAAACGTGTCACTGGCCTTTAATCGCTACCATTTTAAATATGGAACGGTAGGCGTGGGTTTGCGGACGACGAGCAATAGGTAGCTCACCGTCCGGCCGTCTCGTATCGTCCGGATCGAGCCTAAGTCCTCGACAGCGCATATTGTACCATGTGTTCCACAAAGAGATCAAACCGTAAGGGCCCAGCGGGGCCGATGCCCGCTAGGGCCGCAGGTAATTTCTGAAAAGGAAACCAGTGGTCTTAGAATGCGAAGGGCAACTGAAGGAACACAGGTGGGTTTTAGGCAGTAGGTAAAATGTATGTAACTCACCCACGCTCCACCCAGATTGGGAGAAGTTGTTTGATGATTTCCTACCTCTAAAAACTGGGCAAGTGCGAGTCGGACTCGCGCACTGAGGGTTCTGTACAAACTTGAAAGGTAAATCGTTATGACGTATTAAAAAAAACTATTTACTAGATCTCGTTCAAACCAATTTTCATGTACATTTTTTTTAATGTACATCATATATTTTTTTTAGTTTTGTCATTCTCTTATTTTAGAAGTTACAGGGAGGGACACATTTTACCACTTTGGAAGTGTCTCTCGCGCAAACTATTCAACTTAGAAAAAAAAAATTTGAAACCTCAATATCGTTTTTGAAGACTTACCCATATAACCCACAAGAATGGGTTAGATGAAAAAAAAATTTTTTTTTCAGTTCTAAGAATGGGGAACCCCAAAATCTATTGTTTATTTTCTATTTGTGTGTGAAAATCTTAATGCGGTTCACAGAATGCATCTACTTACCAAGTTTTAACAGTATAGTTCTTATAGTTTCGGAAAAAAGTGGCTGTGACATACGGACGGACAAACAGACATGACGAATCTAAAATGGTTCCGTTTTTGCCATTTGACTACGGAACCCTAAAAAGGCAAAATGTGAAAGGCAAGATGCAACTTCTGAATTTGACATTTAGTTGACAGTTCGTTTTGCAAGCAGTGCCATCGTCGTCAAGGTGCATTGGACACGCTGTATTTTGTGCCATTCACCTTTGTGACTCATTACTTGAAATATGATTTGCGTGTCGGAAAATGTAACTTTGAAACTGTATTTTATATTCAACATTAAATTAGGTAAAGGCCTTAGGGGGTACGGAGCACAGGGCATCGCGCTTCGCGTGCATTTTCTGAAAAGGAAACCCGTAGTCTTTGAACGCAAAGGGCAACTGAAGGATACAGGTATAGTAAGATTCAAGATTCAAAGCATTTTATTTCAAATAAGCCATTTACAGGCACTTTTGAAATGTCAAGAAGTCAGACAGTCAGAAAAAAAAAGATGCTAATTGCACATTCCAAGGCGTAGATCTCTATGGAGAAGAATGTGCAAGAAACTCCATGGACACTCTTTTCAATCATTTTATGTATTACAAATATCTCGGTTACATGTTTCTTGTCGCTACTATCATGTGAGAACAATATAAATAAAGTAAATATAAAAACTAAATATAGACACAGATATTAAAATAGCAACTGGCGGCTAAGAGATGACCAGTCTACTGACAGCACCCGTTCACGGACATGACGCGAATATTAGCACCACTCAGCTCAACCATTTTGAAGGGAACCAAAAATTCACACACGCGCCACCATCAGTGAGACATTTGAGTCAGTATGGCAAACTCTCAACTGCCATGATCATTTATGTCAAACAAATCCTATAATAACCACGAGGTACTCACATTTACAAACTGAAAAAAAAATGCTTCTACATTATACAATATTATAATATTTTCAAATTTCAAAAACATAAAAAAATAATAATAAAAAATTCCAAGCTAATCAATTTGTACACCCTAGTAGTAGTGAAGCTGGAACAGCAGTTAAGACCATACCTGTATCAATCAGTCAGTAAAAGTCTGACACGTCCTCACGCTTCGCCTAGAGCGAGAGGAATCATTGGATGATTTCCCAACATAAAAAAACACGACTGCGTTAACAAAAACTGAAAAGAAAAACGGGGTTACCATGACGTTCAAAGTAAGATTGTTGCATTCTTATTTCAGTGTGGGTAAGAGACAGAGCTATACAGGTTGTCTAGCGCCATCTCTTCCACACACTGGAAATAAGAATGAAACAATCTTACTTTAAGCGTCATGGTCGTCGATGTCTGTACGATGTCTGCAAAGGTTGTGAGATTGTTCGAATGATTTTCCTGTTAGCCAGGATCGCAAAGGGCAACTGAATAGGTGGGTTTTTAGTCAGCATTACAAGTCTAATACTTCCCTCTCGCTTCACATAGAGTGGGAGGATTCCTTTTATGTTTTCTTTGAAGTAATCATCTTCCTGCCCTTGTCCCGTCTGATTTGGGGTCAAAGCAACACGTTTTTTTCTTCCATTCTATCCTGTCAACCGTCATACTATCACTAATTTCCTTTTCTTTCATATCACTGTTCACACAATCCATCCATCTTTTCTTTGGCCACCCTCTCCACATGTATACTCATAACTATTTTTTTTTAAATTGATATAAACCCGTGCTTGACTGCGATCCCATCTGATGGTAAGCGGAGATGCAATCATTGATGGTCAGGCGCACTAGTTTATTAAAAGCCTATTCACTCTAGCCTTGAAGACACCTAAATTATAATTGGACGGGAAGACCGCAGCAGGCAAATTGTTCCAGTCCTTCAATGTACGCGGTATAAACGACGAAGCGAAACGCTTAGTCCGGACCGTTGAAGTTTCAACAACGTAAGGGTGGATACTCGCCGTTCGTCGGGTTGTCCGACGAACTAATATTAAGTATTTTTCGTTATTCCTCAAAATTTCGGTTTTGGCTACATTGACCATCCACGCCATAAATTAACCATAGCCAAAACGTCCCTTAGCTAACAACACCGCATAAGTCATTTTTAGCAACTTTACAGGAAACGAAAAAAACTGTGCGGTGTTGAGAAGCCAGCCGACTTGCACGCTGTCACTACTTTTCGAATTATGGCTTCTGATGGGCTGAAATCTATATCATGTGACCTATGGTTAGACGCGCAATGAGCAGCTCCATCTAAAGGCATTCAAATGTCAAAACTGCCAGTTTACGACTATACAGGAAATGAAAAAAACTGTGCGGTGTTGAGAGGCCAGCCGACTTGCACGCTATCACTACTTTTCGAATTATGGCTTCTGATTGGCTGAAATCTATATCATGTGACCTATGGTTAGACGCGCAATGAGCAGCTCCATCTAAAGGCATACAAATGTGAAAACTGCCAGTTTTCGACTTGAGCGGTGTTGTAAGCTAAGGGACGAAAAGGTAGATCTACTTTGTGCCTACGTTGACCACGTGCCCCGATCTGGGCGCGTCGGTCTCTATACATTTTAATGACTTACTTAATGTCTTCAGGGATTAATGTATCTTAATGCATAAAGCATTAAGTATGCCTTTGTACAGTGTTAATTAATAGTTATTATTTTTATTGTGCTTTTGGGTACAATATGGACTAGTCTACACTGTTCTCATATGTATTAAGGAAATATTGTGATGTTAACCACTTTTTTTATAAGAGTAACCATGGAGTTTCTTGTCGGTTCTTCTCGATAGCATAGCATAGCATAGTTGGCCTTATAATTTTCCCACTGTTGGGACTCAGGTCTCCTCTATAGGAGAGGGTATGGACCGTAAAGCACGCGGGTCCAGTCCGGGTTGGTGGATGTTACATGTCTTCGAATTTTTGGTTCTAGGACATGCCAGTTTCCTCACGTTGTTTTCCTTCACCGTTTTGAGAGCAGTGGCGATGAAATAAATTACACCCGCAGCCTACAACTCATAAGTCGGGGCCGTTGCTACTCGGCCGCCAATGCTCTACGATAGGAAACAACAATTTTGGAACCGCGCACTAGCTTCTAATAAGTGCCCATGTAGGCCTATGTGAAATAAAATATTGAGATTTTTTTTTGGTTTTTATTGCATAAAGTTTTAATAAATAAATGAAAAAATTAGATTATAAATCTATTTTTTTCATTTATTTATTAAGCTAAATGAGAGCTACGCCACGCGACGCGATTCTACGTGCAACTCAGGCGTCGCGTCGCCCGCGTGTGCGTTGGTTTAATGTAGTTCCCGCTTCATTTTTCTTTATGTATTTCGTTCGTTAGTTATGTATTTCAAAAATCTGTGAAAAGTAGGTTTTTTGATCATAGTTTTATCTTGAAAATAGTTAGAATAACTTTAGATATTACATATATATACACATAACCCCTTTAATACGTTAGAAACTATAGTGCACGGTTCCAATTAGTTGTTTCCTAAGCAAAAATATTGGTAACTAGCTTCTGCCAACGGCTTTGCCCGCGTGAAAAAAGGTTTTTCTACACAATCTTTGGACCCCCGTTTCATCCTCTTAGGGGGTGAATTTTGGAACATCCTTTCTGAGTGCTCGCCTACGTCATAAAAGGAAGCCTTGTGCAGAATTTCATGTTTGTAGTCCCAGTAGTTTCGGCTGTGCGTTGATATGTCAGTCAGTCAGTTTCTCCTTTTTATATAGATGAGTAAATAGAGTATGAGTGTGTGCATGTATTTGTGTGTGGTGTCGTGTCATGTGAAAATGTAGTGTGAGTGTAAGCGAGAAGGGTGTGTGGTATGATATTGAATGATCGATATGACACGTGTCACAAATATTATATCAGAGGGCAATTAATAAAACATTTAAAAAATCATTTATAACTGTAATAAAGATAAGCGCACAATCAGTTATTATTAATTACTTACAAATTAATTACGTTTTATCTCAACGTAATACCGGTGGCATACAAAGAGCTAAATGATATGAGCGGGGTTACCATGACGTTCAAAGTAAGGTTGTTTCATTCTTATTCCGGTGTGGGTAAGAGACAGAGCAGTGGTGGCCGAGTGGTTACGGGCCCGACTTACAAGTTGTAGATCGCGGGTTCAAACCCAGCCAGGCGCATTTCTTTGTGTAATTTATTTCATCACCACTGCTCTCAAAACGGTGAAGGAAAACATCGTGAGGAAACCGGCATGTCCTAGAACCAAACATTCGAAGACATGTGACATCCACCAACCCGCACTGGGTCTGCGTGGTGGATTACGGCCCATTCCCTCTCCTAGAGAGGAGGCCTGAGTCCCAACAGTGGGAACATTATAAGGCCGACTAAGCTAAGAGACAGAGCTATACAGGTTGTCTAGCGCCATCTCTTACCCACACTGGAAATAAGAATGAAACAATCTTACTTTACACTTCATGGTACAGGTCTAGGTTATAACTTAGCTCGCTTACCTTTTTTTTGAAGGAATTTTTTAGGCGCGTTTGGAACAATACCTACGCGTCTTCGACGCGTCGTGCTCAATCAGGGCGGTTAACGGACGGCTGGACGGCGAGCTATCCATTGCTCTTCGCCTGTAAGCCCACATCTACGGTGGTTAGAAATCGGGGGGCTCGGAGGCTGGGACGTGAGAAGGTTCGTTCCCTCACGCGTGCGGACAGGCCGCCTCCTTCGCTAGCATTACTGCTTTCGGAGAAGGAGGAGGTAATGTGGCCAGGCCTTTACTCTACGATTCTTAGGGTCCCGCACATCAAAAGGAAAAAACGGATAGGATTACTTTGTTTCCGTCCGTCTGTCTGTCTGTCTGTTAAGACCCTTTATCTCGGGAACGCGTGGAGGTATCGAGTTGAATTTAAAACCATATACTCAGGTCAGCGGACTCTTGCTGTAAAGAAAACAAACTTGTAAGTCAATAAGAGGATAAAAGATACTTTGGTTTATGTGGAAAAAAACATATATTTCGACACTCGATTGTATAAACTCCCGTTAACCCAGAATCCTGGAATTTGGCATAAAGCAAGGTAAATTTGTTGTTACGTCATAATATTTTTTTTTTCGATTTGGAAAAATCTTCCGGGACTCCATTCCAGGTCCAGGTCCTCCATTTCAGTGGGCAGGGCACATTGCTCGCAGAACAGATGGTTGATGGGGACGAAAGGTTCTGGAATGGCGATCACGTACCGGAAAACGCAGCGTTGGAAGGCCTCCCACAAGGTGGACCGATGACCTGGTGAGGGTCGCGGGAATTCGATGGATGCGAGACGCACAGGACCGGTCATTGTGGCGGCATTTGGGGGAGGCCTATGTCCAACAGTGGACGTCTTTCGGCTGAAATGATGACTCCATTCCGGAATTGAACTATTTACATAGGTAAGTTTGTATGGAACCCTCAGGGCGCGAGTCCGACTCGCACTAGCCGAGTTTTTTCATATAAACAATACGCTATTCGAGTCGAAAGATAGTTATTTTAATTACATAATGAAGAAGTAATTAAATACGTAAGTTACTAGGTCGTTAGGTATAACGGAGGATTACTGTGACGGCCTTCATGATATGTTAAATCTCAAGAATACAAGTAATTTCCTGGTAGAAAGTGCATATTCAGGCCCTGGAATGCAACAGACTTTTAGAATAATATGTTTAAGTTCCATCAATAGATCTAGGCAGAGGTATTATAAAATATATTTAATACTAGCTTCTGCCAGCGGCTTCGCCCGCGTGAAAGTAGGTTTCTCCTAACAAACTTTGGTAGATATTTATAAGATTTACAATTAATTAGAACATTTTATGGTTCTATCTTTTATAGTTTAGGCAGCGTACGCAAAATAAGTAACATTTCTGGTTGACTTTTTACACCTGGTGTCCGAAAAACTCAAATATCTTACGGAACCCTATTTTTTCCAAAATAAAATATAGCCTATGTTACTCGTGGATAATGTAGCTTTCGAATGGTGTAAGAATTTTTTAAATCGGTCCAGTAGTTTTTGAGCCTATTCATTACAAACAAACAAAGTTTTCCTCTTTATAATATTAGTGTAGATAATAATATTTATTAATTTTATTTAATATAATAATATTTATTATCAAATACACAATTGACATAAAATGTAAATGTGTGTGTGTACTAAAAAAAAAACTAATAATCCAACAATCAATTTAATTTGAATACCCTGAGTGCCAAACTAGGAAGATTATCAGAAGGCAGTGTCTTCTCATAGATAGGTAGTAGACCATAGTAGACGAACAAATTATGAGCGTACAGCGTAGATATTATTGACTAAAAGTGGACTAATGAGGAAATTAATGTATATAAGTGTATAATTATATATATTTACTGATAGTATGTATGTGTGTGTGAATAGAGTATGAGTCTGTGCATGTATTTGTGTGTGGTGTCGTGTCATGTGAAAATGTAGTGTGAGTGTAAGCGAGAAGGGTGTGTGGTATGATATAAGTGATTAGCAGATCCAGGTAAGTAGACTTTCAGTTGTCTCGTAGTCTTGCTGTTTTAGCCACTCCTCAATTTTAAGTTTTCAAATTAAACTGTGGACAGAATCTTGTGTACAAAATTGCTGTATCTTTTAGTATTCAAAGAATGCTACAGAATGAGATAAAATTAGAGAACGAGGTCCTCTTCATCAAGAGATTACCAGTACAATTCGTTTTAGATACTCTGAATTCAATACTCGAATTTTTGTTGACGATAAAGATAAAAATAGTATTTTTACCAAAAAATCAGCCTGAATTATGTTTTCATAGGAAGGTTTTTGATTGGTGTCGAACGTGGTACTGTGTGGCGAAGTTTGGAGAAGAATTCGAGAGGTTGCATTATAAAATTTCTTCGCTGCTACCGCGTTTTGAAATTTAACCAACTAAACGTCGAGCTAACAAGATAAATGAAATTACTGGGGTTAGGGAAGTCGTATACGTAAAAAATTGGTATAAAAGTAAATCTGGCAGTTTGGAGAATATACGAAGGGCATCAAAGAAAAAGAAGAAAGTTAATTTACAAAATGCGTTAGAGCTAGCGGGGACTAAAATGAAAAAATAGGCAAGAAATGCCTGTATTTTGGATGTCCATTGATTCCTCCTAAATCACAATGTGTTACTTATTCCAATTTATAACATAAATATATATTTTTACATGTTGGCTCTTATACTTTGAACTACTCGTATCTATCCTTATAGTAGGTATTCTCTGAAAGCGAAAAACAACTATGAAGCTACTTTACAACAGTGAGAAGATCTTCAGTTGCTTCATATTTTAAGTCCTGTAACCACTTACTAATCGTGGATTTTAGATGATATTTAGTAAAGGTGTAAATATTTAATTTTGTGTTTAAAAAACTGGGCAAGTGCGAGGCACTGAGGATTCCGTACACCTTATTCCATCCTTACCTATTGTGGTGTTCACTATAATCACTATTTAGGGATTTGGGTTTATAAATGAAACAACCAAATTATCAGTAAGCAGGCGCAACTTCAGAATGACGTGTACTCGTCCTCGGGAACGGATCGAGTGTGTCCACAACGCCACACCTCAGCAGGTCTATGAATTGGAGGAAGTACCCTATGAATTGTGATTTCCTTGCGAGTGCCGAAATATACGTTTTTTGAGACATAAACGACCCTATCTTTTTATTTGTCAACTTAGAAGTTTGATTCTTTCACAGATTCAAAGGACCGCAGACCTGACTATACGGTTTTAATTTCAAATCGCTACCTCCACGCGTTCCTGAGATAAAGAGTCTTGACAGACAGACAGAAAGACGGACAACAATGATCCTATAATATATATATAAGGTCTTATTAAAATAGTGGGTCAAATTTTAACACAGCGTTCAGTACGTCTAACCAAACATATCCAATAAAAAAAAAAACAGTGATTAAAGTATTTTTATTTTGACCTATATAAAATAATAAATGGCACTCAAGAATAAACACATCCAATAAGGGTAGGTAGTTAAACTCGCGCCTCGCACCGCGCGTCGCGCGCTTCGTTCATTGAACCCCGAGCGAACGTCGAACGTCCGGTCGCTGTTTCTAATTACCTACGCTACTCAATCGTAATAGTTACTTTCAGTTGTCTACACACCGCATTTTTAGGATAGTGTTGCTAGTCTGGATCAGGGACCATTTTGGTTACCCATTGAAAGGGTTTTTGATAGGGTTTTGACAAAGTGTTGTTTTAAAACCCATTTCATATTGGTTACACTTATTTACGAAAACCCTCATCAATGGATAACCTCTTCCAAACCCTTTCGATTTGTTTACCTGTATATTCAAAAACCCATTCTTGGTGGTTTATACTTTTTAACGGTAACACGTTTTGAACGGGTTACCCCTTCAACGACTGTAACAGAGTTACCCATTCGGACTACAAATATTGTAATTTTATCTCTCGTGCCTTACTTTAAAGTACTAAACTGCATGCATTCGGCAGGTACGCGTCAAGTCGCAACACGAAATCTAGGACCTAGTGACTCCACAGTCCATACACATTCGATTATTTTATGGTTATTATTGCAGTGATTTTAAAGTTAAATTTTTTGTTTTTCTGGAATAGTCGGGATTGTTTCATGTATAATCTTGTCTTTTTTACGGAATCATAAATGTCATTCGATCGTCTCACTCATCATTTAGTGCCCGAAGGGAAGATCAAAATCTATTCTTCCACTCCAACGTAATTTAAAATGATTTTATTTAAAACCCTTTGATTACCCCGACAAACCCTTTCAAAGGGTTATTTGCTTCAATTGGAACCGGTAACATCTTGAACTAGTTAACTTACTGATAGGGTTACCTTAACGTTAGTGTTATGAAAGGGCTAACATTACGAAGAGGTAACATTTTCCATTACTGTAGGCATACAATCTGTAACCCTTTTGAAAGAATTAACTCATATTCGGGGTTGTACGGTCCCTGGTCTGGATAAGTAGAAGATAGTAAGTACGCGCAACTCAAGAACAGGCTACCATCGAGTGTGTATAAACTTTCCTCGAACTTTGCCTAAGAAAAGATTCTAATTTCCCAACACACTTTACCAGGCTTTGGACTGTCTAATTGCGTGCTGAACTGTTATCAAGGTATCAAAGCTATTGCAGTATGTAAGTTGTAAATAAACAAGCGCGCAGTGGAAACAGCGTACTGATATGAATCATTTTTGATTATTTTAAAGTTCGATAACAGTAAAACACTGATTCAGGCGTGTTTAAACATTAGAATCAGCCCTATTAACAGTAATTAATTGAAATACTACTTACTGTACGCCGGTAGGTTTAGATTAATTGTTGAACATGCCTACTGTTTTGTTCAATGCACTTGCGGGCGCGTTTAATTATGTGTCTTTTCACTTTTAAAAGAGTGTCTTCACTTTTAGTTCCTGCACACGAGTGTAATGATATGGGTGAAGGCCTTCATCACGAAGGAGTTTCCACACGTAAAAATCACTGACATTGAATACACTACCAGCATCGGCCGTGCTCGCCGTGGGGTGTCGTCTAAAGTCTAAAATGTCTTCTTCAAGATGCACTGCTTAGCGCGGTCTTCCTGCGTCAACCGCTGGTGGCATGAAGGTGCCTTAATCACGATGGCGCTGTACTGCTCCCAGGATTGTCGCAAGGCTCGGCCGCCTTCCAAATCTTTCATGGTAAAGGATTTGGGCTTGTCGTATGCTATTTCCAAGTATTCTTGATTGGTGTACGCGTAATAAGGCATTGTTGTCGATTGTGATAACTACCTAGGTACGTAATAACACTCACACACTTACATTCGACGTTCGCGAAACATGTTACCGTCTCGATTGCACGACGAAAACTGAAATTGCGTCATCATTGTCATTTACGGCAAGCGCGCGACGCGGGCGCCTGCGAAAGGCTATGTTAGAGTGAGAAGGCACGAATTGATCAATGAACGCGGCGGCCGGTGACGTTGCGTAGGTATTTTGTAGTATTAAGAGATGTGTTTATGCATCGGGTAACCAACATTTTTAGTAAATCGTTAGCTGTTTTTTTTTTCATTGTAAGTAAATATGTACAGTTTATTTTTTTTACCATTGTCTTTATTTTGGTGGTCTGAATGATTTCTAAAAGTTTGTCCCACTATTTTAATGGGACCTTATATATATATTTATAGCCCATTTATGTCCCACTGTTGAGCAAAGGCCTCCCTTTCCCTTTTCCACACAAGTCTGTCTTCGGCCATTGCGGGCCAGTCCTTCTGGTATAAGAGTTCCGTTTTTTTTCTTTACGGTACAGAACCGTAAAAAAACATAATAGAGCAGATTAAACACAAAGAGAACGGATACACAAATGATTCATGGTATTATCACGATTAAAGCATGTCACATTCAAAGTACATGAGCTCATGTTACTTTATGCAAGCATCAAGTTCACTGCGTATGTCAATCTGCGAAGTTGAACCGCATGTCTCGATATCAATTACGGGATTATTCAAAAGAGTTAACGCGGCGAATGAAAAAGGTCAAGTGAAGGAACAAAGAATACCCCTCTTCGTACTCGGGAATCATCATCATCTTCCTGACTGCCCGTGTTATTTGGGGTCGGCGCAACAAACCCGTCATGCTATCACTAACTTTCTTTTCTTTCACATATCTCGGGAATCATGTTTTTTTATTTTATTTTATTTGGGTAGCTTAGAGCATATATATAATCATCAATATCACTATCACTACATACCTAATATAAAACAACGTCACCGCTGTCTGTCTGTCACTATGTATGTTTAGATCTTTAAAATACGCAACGGATCTTGATACGGTTTTTTAACCGACTTCTAAAAAAGGAGGAGGTTCTCAATTCGCATGTTTGTATTTTTTTTTATGTTTGTCCGCGCATAACTTCGTCGCTTGCGGACCAATTTGAAAAATTCTTTTTTTGTTGGAAAGGGTATATTTCCCAAATGGTCCCATAGTCACCACGTTGGGATCTGATGATGGAATCTTGGTGAAATCGAGGGTACTCCTCAAATATTATAGCCAATTGTATTGTGATTTTGCATTTACAGTCAAAAAGTGACATTTGATGAAGTGAAACTGATGAAGAAGACCAGAAATGGTCAACGGAATTTCATACTCGCATAGATATCACCATGGAGATAGTTAAGCGACTATGATAATACAAATAAATTAATGACTTTGAATAGTGTTGAAAATGGTATCATCAAAGTGATCTGATGATGATGATGGAGCCGGAAGGTTGGCACTGGAACTACGTAATAAATCAATGTAGCCTAGCCGTGTTTGGACTTATCAGAATTGTAATGAGATTCACTTTGGATATAAGGTACTATCGAAGTGATCTGATGATGGAGCCGGAAGGTCGAAGGTAGACAGAGGAACTTCATAATAAAATAAAACAATGTAACCTAGCAGTATTTTGGTTCATTGGAATTATCATGAGAAATGGGTACTCTGTTTATAAATGTATCGCAACTAAAAAGTGTGAAATAAAAAACTTTTAAAAAAAAAATAACCGACTTCACTAAAAAAAACCTCTAAAAGGATCAAAATAACTTTAATTTCGGAAGACGGTGTTAAATAAGATACAAATAATACCGAGAAACACCGACTTCCGAAATTAAAGTAATTTTGATCCTTTTAGAGGTTTTTTTTAGTGAAGTCGGTTATATTTTTTTGTAAAAAGTTTTTTATTAAATAGATAGAGTGATTCAAGAGGAAGGAATATAGTACAGAAACACTGATAAAGAGGTTTCTAATGTGATGCCGTAAATAAACACAGATTTTTTTTGCTTACATTGCAAACGCTGGCTGAACCCTGCAAGATAGATTAAAATAATTTACTACCGTATTGTACACCTTAAAAAGGTCTACAAAAAAGTCAGCGATGGTATATGTCTATCTCTTAGGAATAATCCACAATAACCATTTTTTATCCTTTACTTTTTACGAGAAATAATGGCTTATTTACGAAGCGATTGCAAGCAATATAGCATTAATCTTTATCTAATTAAGTCCTTTAAATACATTGTGCATTTAATATAGGTCAATATGGCCCTTTACAGCATGTAATTTAAATGAATATTTTCGAAGATATTACAGATTTAAAATGCAGGGACATAGCGGTTGCGGTGGTATCAGCATTGCACCCGTGCGAAGCGAAGGGGCGGGTCGCTAGTATAAAATATAACAAGAGGTTCAATCAAGGGTCATAAACCACTCAGCTGCCCAAATCTGACACTCCTTCTCGTACCAACCAGAGTGGAAAAAGATATTTAATAATCATAATAATAATATTGTAAAATTATCACACAACGTCGTCTAGTCCCAAGCTAAGCAGAGCTTGTGTTATGAGTACTAGACAACTGATAAACATGCTTATATATTTCTAAATACATACATATTATAGATAAATTACATCCAGACACAACAAATGATTGTGCTCATCACATAAACATTTGTCCTGGGTGGGAATCGAACCCACGACCTCCGGCATAGAATTCAGGGCCACTGACCACTAGGCTAACAGGCCAGTCAAAGTCATTTGATGGTTTCCTGCAAATAGTATCATCATCATTATTGCAGCCGAAGTACGTCCAATGTTGGACATAGACCTCCCTCAAGTGCCGCCACAATGAACGGTTATGTGTGATTCGCAAAGGTCGCATTTCCGCGACTCTCATCAGTTGCACGCTCCACCTTGTAGGAGGCCGCAACAACGCTGAGTCTCCATGCGCGGTCGCCAGTTCACCACTTTAGGACCTGTACCATGACGTTTAAAGTAAGATAGTTTCATTCTTATTTCCAGTGTGGGTAAGAGATGGCGCTAGACAACCTGTATAGCTCTGTCTCTTACCCACACTAAAATAAGAATGAAACAATCTTACTTTGAACATCATGGTAACCCCGTAGAACCGTTCGACCGCACCGACCATCCGTTCTACGAGCGATGTGCCCTGCCTACTGCCACTTAAGAAGAAAAGTATACGCACAGAAATCAAGGACATATCAATTGCAGAGGACAGTCAAGTTATAATCAGTGGCTTCATGACTCATCTCACAGCTGTGAGCTCAATAAAATAACTAGGTACTTATCAGTTGTTGTTTATGGATATGAGAATGTTGGCGTGTTAGTACATATTTAGTCATATACATATACCTATATAAAAGGAGAAACTGACTGACTGACATATCAACGCATAGCTGAAACTACTGGGACTAGAAACATGAAATTTCCGTGAGCAAAGAATGGGTTTTTGGAAATTCAACCTATAATAGTCTCCGTAGGCGTGGGCTAGCGGACGGTGAGCAATGGGTGGGTCGCCGTCCGACCGTCCCGTAACCGTCCGGACCGAGCCCAATTCGTCAACGGCGCGTACTGTTCCACGCGCGCCTCAAGGAGATGTCAGCAAATCGTAGGGGCCCAGCAGGGTCGAAGCCTACTGGGGCCACGGGTAGTGTGAAAGCGAAACCTGGAGCCCTGGGACGAAGGCAACGAAGGAACAGGAGTGGGTTTTTAGTCAGTAAAAGTCTGACACTATCTTCCGCTCCGCCCAAGAGCGCGATTTGTCATAAGATGATTTTCCCACCCAATAAAAAAAAAAAAAATACCTATAATAGTCTAATTTCGTTTGGATGCAAAATTTCTTTCCGTGTACCATACTTGAAATTTAGCACAAATAGTAGGCCTAACCTTTGTCTGGCCCTAACTGCTATGCCGGAGGTTGTGAGTTCGATTCCCACCTAGGAGAAATGTTTGTGTGATGAGCACGAACATTTGTTCTGTGACTGGGTGTTACTTTATCTATACTTATAATAAATCTGTAGAAGTGAAAATTCTGTACATTGAAAATATCAAAAAAATAAATGGCAGGGGGTGTTACTGGACCGACACCGAACCCAAAAATGTGATTAAAAAATTTTAGTCTGTCAGTCTGTTTGTTCAGGCATCACGCAAAAAATACCGGTTCGATTACGATGAAACTTGGTATAATTATTCTTTAATATCCTGGGCACCACAGTGGGTAGGTTATATCCCGGTATAGGTACTTTTTATCCCGAAAAAGTATATAAAATAAAAAAACAAACTTAATTTTGCGGTTCGATTCCTAGACCCAATTATTGTAAAATTCTATAATATTTTATCTTAAGATACAATATCACTCACCATACAATTCAATGGACCATCACACACGACGAAGATAATAAATAATATTTCATATTTTCGTATCTCAAAAACCCTAATAAAAACCATTTTCGACTTCTACGCGGACGAAGTCGCTGGCAAAAGCTAGTCTATAATATGTATGTATTTAGAAATATGTAAGTATGTTTATCAGTTGTAGTAGTACTCATAACACAAGCTCTGCTTAGCTTGAGACTAGACAGCGTTGTGTGATAGTTGTTGTAGAATATTATTATTATTAAAAAAAAACTATGTAAATAATAAAGATGTCTTTATTTGTTTTCAGAAATACCCCTAATAGAACAATTTAGGCCTTCTTTAAGATTTTTAAAAAATGCTCTTTCAAGATTTTGGGCGGCCCGGTGCTAGCTTACTCCGCCCCGCCCTATTAGACGGCCAGGGCCGGGGACTTTCCATAACCTGAACCTGTACCATGACGTTTAAAGTAAGATTGTTTCATTCTTATTTCCAGTGTGGGTAAGAGATGGCGCTAGACAACCTGTATAGCTCTGTCTCTTACCCACACTGAAATAAGAATCAAACAATCTTACTTTGAACGTCATGGTAACCTCGCTGTTCAAATGTCATTCTATGCGAGCGAGAAAGAGGGATGGAGTGCGTGCAATGCGTTCTAAATAAGGATCGAATGCCATGTTGTGACGTCACGTCATACTGTCAAATCGAAGAATTAATAAGGTGAGCAAAACAAGATATTTTAAAAATTTAATTTATTTACGAACTTTGAACGAAAAAAGTTTAATCAGAATCCAATTCTTCAATTGCTCATTTCTGAGTTCTTCAAATTTGCCCAATTTCTTGCGATTTGACAGTATGACGTGACGTCACAACATGGCAATCGATCCTATTCTTAGTTGGAACGCATTGTATAGCTCTATCTTTTTGGTCTCGCACTGATCATTCTCTCTTTTTTTATTGTGTATCTTTAGTTTAAACGATTGTGTGAGTCACAAATAAACGTTTTTTCTTTCTTTCTTTATTTCTTTCTTTCTTTACACCCTATATAGCTCCATTCCCTTAACAGGTCAGTTTGGGTCGTCAAATGGATCGCTTTAAGAGCTCGTGATAGCACTCAGTGCTGATATACCCAATTCAACCATAATAAGTATTGAGTAAACGAAACGAAAATGAGAGTCGGCAAATATACTAACCTCGCAAAATGTTAGCCTTGACTTCTATCGAAATCTATTTTAGTTAATTTACAACGCATTCTCGACGGAGATGCGTGCTTGTAACTACTATTTTTAATTGGCGCAATGAATGAGTTTATGGTATGCGAGGAAAAACAACAGGTCAAGTGCGAGTCAGACTTGCGCACCGAGGGTTCTGTATGGTACAAACTTTCTTATGTAAATAGTTCAATTACCGAATCGAGTATCAAAGATTTTTCCAAATCGCAATTATTTTTTTTGTGTCGTCGGTAACTACAAAATAGATTTCATTTCTTTCAGGATTCTAGATCAATGGAAAGTAGATACCCTAATATAGGTTTGAGTTAAAATATAGTATAGGCTTAAATGGAACCTAAACTGGCTTATCTTTAGATAAATAGAATTTTGATTTTTTTTTCACTGCTTTAAGGGGTAGCATAATCAGCATTAAATAATATCTAATGTTCCCACTGCTGGGACTCAGGCCTCCTCTCTAGAAGAGGGAGTGGGCCGTAATCATGCAATCGTATGCACCACGCAGGCCCAGTGTAGTTTGGTGGATGTCACATGTCTTCGAATGTTTGGTTCTAGGACATGCCGGTTTCCTCACGATGTTTTCCTTCACCGTTTTGAGAGCAGTGGCGATGAAATAAATTGCACAATGTAGGCACATTACTTTGTGTAATTGAACTGGCTGGCTTTGAACCCGCGACTTAGCTCACTAAGGGGTAGCAGACTTGAGTATTTGATATTTATTTCAGCTTCATACCTCCAAAGCACTGACTGCACAATGACGTTCAAATGGTAGATCACTGATCAAAGGAACTGTCAAAATTTTTGCAGATTACCGTATATCGTCAGACATTCATTTGTCAATATGTATGAGATTCAGGGGCGCCGACTTTTAGAAAACCTCAAGGGTGCTCATGCTCATTTGATAGACTCGAAAAAGGGCGAAGTGTGAGAAGAGAAATGCACGCTGATTGACCGACAAATAAATAAATGTCCTACTTACATACTGCGTACTTAATTACTAATTATGTTTGATACAAATATAAAATGAAACCATTATATAAAAATGAAACTAGTTTTTATTTTCAAGAAATATTATAATTTATACGTAACCTAAAAGGCTGATCGGTTTCTTGATGTCCATTCTCAGGGGTGCTCAGCACCCACTATTTATTTCTCATGGGTGCTCGAGCCCCCGAGCATGGGGGATGGTTGTCGACGATGGAGCACACTTGCCTAGAAGTAAACTATTCACTCTTGACTTAAAGGGTGGACCAGACGGTTGCAAACCAAGTTTACCTTGGTTGGAGCTTGGTTTGTGTGTTTGGTTTGTGTTGCGGCTACATGGATGTAAACCACGCGCGCACACGTTTGTAATTCAGTCACTGCGGTTGAAAAAACGCGCTCGCCAACTCGGATTGGAACTAGTAAGGTCACCCCTGTTGGAACGCTGGATTACAAACGTCTGATGCACCCTTTAGTTTAGTAGAAAGGTAAGACATGATGCTACATTATTTCTCTTGAATACCTAATAATACCGAAACGAATCTTTTCTAAACAGTGCATAGTCACGACATACGCGATCACGACTCATCCATACAGTTTTGTATCCGACATTAGAGATAGAAGAAGAGAATAAATAAATAGATGTGTGAAGGTAGTCAAAGTCCCTCGTGGTAGGGACACACATGTTCACGACCTTGCCGCTGTGAGCGGTAGCTAAGTGCGGGGCGGCGAGCTTAAGATCAATAGTATGAAAATGTTTGAAACACGCCGCGAGACGTCGCCCTTAGAACCGCGTGCTCGTGTACCGCCGCTCGCGTCTAAGATCGAAACAGGCCGTTAGTCCCTCGCTATTGTGTGGCAATGAATTGTATTTCGCAATTTAAACTGTTTTCACAATAATTTGTTAAGTTTTTAAAATATTAAAGCTTTCCAGTGTGTTGTAAAATGTCGTTTGTCTCCAAAACGGCTTCCCATTGGCTTTGGCTGTACTAATACATTCTACGTGACTGTAATGCACACTTACATTAAAGTGAACTATCTAGGTACCTGTTACATTATATTGTAACATATACCTATATACTTATAAGTGTGTAAATATAGAATGTAATATCGACACCAATGCAAATGGAGTTATGGTTGAGATTGTATGTATTTTGTTTGATACGATACATCGTTCGATCTTGCAAGGCCCAAATATTGGAATCATGGCGAGCTGTTGGTAACTAAATTCTGTCATAATTTACGCGACTCTATGTAAAAGAGCTATAGAAACAATCGTAAAAAAAGTTAAGGATATTTTATTATTTTTCATATGGTATGGTTTTCCTTATTTTTCAATTTGGCAATGAACTAACGCCCTTTTTTAATCTGTCACCGCGTTGTTGTCAATGACAATTTGTCAGTGTCAAGTCAATGTCAAATTGTATACACAACAAAGCGTTTCTTTGTGATATTTCTATCAAAATTCGATCAAAAATAATAAAAAACAAACAATAAATAATTCAAAAACCCTTATTACATATACGTTATAGTTTTATTTATCGTATAAGTGCAAAATAACATCTAAATGAGCTCGATACAGGAGCGTTTGCAGCTAAAAAGGGTACCGTTAGATACTTGGAATGTACGGGAACAGTTATGTTTGGCCTCCGCGGTTGTACGAAGTGGAGATCAGAACTGGATGTCAGTTTCCCGCGCTCTAAAGACCATTGGAGAGCCAAATAGACCACCGGATTGGTATTCACAAAAGAGGTTAGTGTTTTCTAATGTTTTTTTTTTTGTTATGATGCTCATAACCAAAAATGCTAATGAAATTGTCTGCATCTTCGTCATTTCTATTGTTGTTTGTTATTGACTGCCTTATATGTGAGGGCATAGCTTCCGTTTTGCATCCTTTAAGGCATTTTTGTGTTTAGTTTTACATAAAAACCTCTAAAATGTCTATTTTGGCGGTTTTTAAAATATCTTAATTGTAATTTTCAGTTGCGCAGCTCAATATGGCGCCCTACTCGAACATGTGGAGACACCGAAGCGTAAGAAGCGTAGTTCTGAAGGAGCAGTGGAGACACCACAAGAAAGTATCCTCAAACGGTTGACGCAGGAACGCATCGGTGAGATACAGAAGACGCTAGTAGAAATGAACCAACAGTATGATCAATTGAAGGTAAGTTTATGTCTTGCTCATTTATAGAGTTCCATACCTAAAGGCTAAAAACGGGACCCTATTGCTATCTCCTTGCTGTCCATCTATCTGTCATCAGGCTGTAACGCAAGTACCATGATAGCTAGATAGTTGAAATTTTCACAGATGATGTATTTCTATTGCCGCTATAACAACAAGTACAAAAAACAGAATAAAATAAATATTTAAATATGGCTCCCATACAACAAACTAGATTTTTTTTGCTGTTTTTTTGCTACGGATAGTACAAAACCCTTCATGCGCTAGTCCAACTTGTACTTGGCCAGTTTTTTTTTAATTTGCCCCACACTAAGAATTACTTCTATATCATGGATGAGTTCACCAACATGTAAACTCGCATACATAAGACACCCAGACCTGGAACTAGCAGTAAGCCATACAAATCTTTTGTTCTATGTAGGAATTGAATTCACGACATGCAGCTCGGCAGCCAACATCATCATTACTGCTTTAAAAACCGATTGCACAGACTTCATATCACGAAGTTATTTGAAACACACACAATTGCTAATAGCTACTACTGCTGGTTAACCTTTCGAATACCGTAATTAGAGACAATAGAAAGACCATGAGAGAGTGAATGCCAGCATTCGCTTGGGGTTTAATGAATTAATAGTGACTGAAGCATCTTAACCCTGTTTTTTAATTGTCCTTGGTCTGGCCCTTGCTGTCCCACTCCAGAACCCCCACCAAGTCATTGGTCCACCTTGTGTGAGGCCTTGGAACATTACGTCTTCCGGTACGCGGCCGTCACTCCAGACACTATCGGCTCCATCAAACATATGTTCTGGGGCACACCAGAAAATGGGCAGCAGCATTCTCTGTGCATTGTAACAACTACATTGGGATCGCCAACCCGAACGCCAAGTGTGGCGATTATGGCTAAACCCCCCAATTACAAATTTAAAAAAATTAAATAAATATACAGGGCTGTTTGGTGCATCGCGTGCCAAATTGAAAGGTTTGACGGGAGAGAGAGGGAGGTCTACGCCTTATATATTTTTTATAATATGTATTTGAATGAAAAATTTGGGTCTTATTTTCATAAAGCAATAAAAAGTCGATAAAAACAAATTCACAATGCATGAGAAGTGTTTAGGGGTCTGAAAGGATAGCAGATGACCCCTCCCGTCGACAATTTCAATTTGGCACACGATGCACCAAACAGCCTGTATAACTTTCCAATTTAACAATAAATCAACAAAACAAGTAAAACAATGTCTTACTTATCTTTCATCCATCTTCTCACAAAATCTTAGACATTCACGACACACATCTATCTATCTTCCTGTTTTGTACCTGGAATGACTTAAAAAAATAATTTATTTATTTATTATTTTTTTACACAACTAACACACACCGCCGTCTAGTCCCAAGCTAAGCAGAGCTGGTGTTATGAGCACTAGACAACTGATAAACTTATTTAAATATTTCTAAATACATATATATTATAGATAAATTACACATTTGTCCTGGGTGGGAATTGAACCCACGACTTCCGGCATAGCAGTCAGGGCCACTAACTACTAGACCAACAGGCCAGTCAATAATAAATTAAATCTCCTTCAACAGAACGAAATAACGGAAGTCCGTAACCCATCGACCTCAGAGGAACGTCTTCGTGAGGTATGGACGGCTATTGAAGCGAGAAACCGTGCGAGGGAGCGAGAGGCAGCGAGACGGGCCGCCTGGCTGAAAGAGAGGGACGAGCGACGCGCGAGGGCAGACAGGGCGTGGAAGCCGATGCTTAGTAACCCTGGACAGACGCCCCCGCAGACTGGTGAGTTGAGCTTGGAATTATTTTTTGCAAGAACCTGTTGTTTTTTTTTTTTATTTATGTACACACAAATAATTAATTCATGAAACCCCGAGCGAACGCCGGCGTTCGCTCGGTAATTGTCTTTCTTTATGTCTCTAATTACGTTACTCAAAAGGTTAAAAATTAAAAGAACTGTGGCGATATCTATGGCGCCACATATGAACTAAACTAGTGATGCAACGGAAGTGTTGTTACGGAAGCGGAAACGGAAACAGATGTCAAAAGTAAAGGGCCTATTACACTACTCGATATTCAGATAGTCTAAGTCGATGTTGCGTAGTGTAATAAGGGTTAGACAGAAGGGTTATATTTTTTTTTGTAAAAAGCTTTTTATTTCACATTTTTTAGTTGTGATACACTTATAAACAGAGTGCCTATTTAAGCCCAAACACGGCTAGGATACATTGATTAGTTACGGAATTCCTGTGCCTACCCTCCGGCTCAATCATCATCATCAAATCACGTCGATGATACCATTTTTAACGTTACTATTCAGAACCATTCATTTATTTGTATTGTCACAGTAGCTTAAATATCTTCATTGTGATATCTACGCGAGTATGAAGTTCTGTTGACCATTTCTGGTCTTCTTCATCAGTTCCACTTCAACAAATGTTATTTTTTGACTGTAAATGTTCAAGTTCTCGATGAAAATACCAAAATCACTATATGATTGCCTATAATATTTGAAGAGTTCCTTCGATTTCGCCAAGATTCCATATACTCTTTCCAACAAAAAAATAATTTTTCAAATCGGTTGGCAAACGACGGAGTTATGCGCGAGCAAACATAAAAAAAAAATACAAACATCCCAATTGAGAACCTCCTCCTTTTTTAGAAGTCGGTTAAAAATACAGTTTTTTAAGATTTTTTTCATATATTAAACCAGCTTCCCTAAATAATTGCTTACTGCCTACACTACTGGCGGGGAACTGATAAGCATTTGCGAACTATTGGCAACAGAAGAACAGCATTTTAGTGTTCCGAAAGATTGGAACATCAGTAATGTTTTTAATGCATCATTTGGAACAATTGGAACACTGAAACACTCTTTACTTTACTTTAAGTGACCAGCAATCTTTTTAAAATTCAAATTGTAACGTAAATAGTGTAAATATAATTAATGACCTGAATTAAAAACATCTGCTTTAAATTATTCTCAAATCAAAATTCAATTAAATATAAATTTTAGTGTATAAGACGCAACGTAACAGATCACGATTCATAACAGTCAGTGTCTGTATCTTTTGAGCCGTCGTTGTTCCAAATGTTCCGTTTGTATCTTATTAGCCGATATTTCAAATGTTCCATTTGTATCTTGTAAGCCGATATTTCAAATGTTCCGTTTGTATCTTTTGAGCTGATGTTCCAAATGTTCCAAATGATACCCATCACTGTTTCGGAACATATCAGTGATTCAGTTGCAAATGTTCCAATCGCAAAGATGACACACTTTTCCGTCGCCTATTTCAATATAAGTATCTGACTTCGTGTAATGTTTCAGTCGCTACCCCCGCCCCGCCCGCTTCGCCACTTCTCACGTCTCTCCTCAAGTCATCTCCTGTGGTCACGACACCGCAACATATTTCGCATCCCGCCAACTGCGTCGGTAAGTGTTTTACTACTCTAAAAGTTACACACAGTAGTATATAACTAAATTTTTGTGGAAGTAAACAGTTAATAATATTTATTTATATATTTATTATATCCTTTATTGTACACCAATACAAACATAAAAGGAAACTAAAACACATACAAAGTTACAATGGGCGGCCTTATCGCATTCCGTGATCTCTTCCAGGCAACCTGGAATGGACAGTAATTGCCTGGACAAGAAATGGGGCTGTCATTGGTGTGACAAAACCAGTATTAAACATAATTTATTATAATAGATACACTGATATATATATATGCTATATAATAGATACATATATACATACATAATTATTGATAACTATAGACAGAAATATGAATCACGACTATCGATACTCACAGCGACAGGTAATGTTCCCTAACGAGTCTTAAAAACAGGCAACGATTGAGCGCGTTTAAAATACTAAAAATAAAACCCCCTTTAAAATCCTGGTAAGGGTTGCGGGAACCCGATGGATGTGAGACGCACGATTGTGGCGACACTTGACGGAGGCCTATGTCCAACAGTGCACGTCTTTCAGCTTAAATGATGATGATGATGATTTTTTTTTTATGCCAACAGAAACTGTATCACCGTCCGTAACAGCTCCGACCCTCTCGATGTTGCTCGAAAAGTCAGCCTCCGGCACAAGCCAACATGAGAGCAAGCATGCCGCTATTGAACATATTAAGAGCCAATTGGTCCAAATTGAACAACAGCTTAAAGGTAAATGATGCTTTATTGTATTGTTTTAAAGTTGAATTTGGTTTGGTAGTAAAATTTGCCGACGAAGGTAGGTACATCATCCTGCTTGAGCATTTTTTTGAGGTGTACACTAAAAAGCCTACATTTTAAGGGATTCTCGTATGAGAAAAGTTATTTTGTCGTATTTGGATATTGTAGTACGGAACCCTTTTTGTGCGAGCTCGACTTGCACTTGACTAGTTTTTTTACAATGACGAAAACACATTTTTTCGGATGCTAATTAAACAGACTTCTACTTTCTTTTTAATAGCATTATTCAACTTTAAAATTAACAAGCAACCTAACCACTTTTCTGAGTGGTTATATAAAAAAATAACCTTGAAGGCCAAGGCGGGAGTCGCGCGGAGCTCCCGCCTTAGCCTTCTAACCTAAGCTGTCCGTGTCAGAGTGCCCCACAATTTCTTGCTCTTGGACTAAGAATAAAAAGTAGTAAAAAAGACGAATTAGTTTATTAGAGGCTATCTTATTTTCCCGTTGCTTATTTATAAAATGAGAAGTTTGTTCACGTTGATGCATTTTGGAGAGTGTGCGCGGGAATTCAATGGCTTGATTCCGCCATCTCATTTCTACCATCGGACAACCCGACGTACGGCGAGTTTCGCCTCGTCGTTTATACCGCGTACATCGAGGGACTGGAACAATTTGCTCGCTGCGGTCTTCCCGTCCGACTATAATTTAGTTTTCTTCAAGGCTAGAGTGAATAGGCTAATAAACTAGTGCCCCTCACCATCAACGATTGCATCACTGCTTACCATCAGGTGGGATCGCAGTCAAGCACTAGTTTATATTATTAAAAGAAATATTTTCTCATTTTTTTCAGCCAATACCCCGCCAGTTCTATCAACATCAGTTCAACCGTCGTCTGCACAGACTCCATCATTGGACATAGACGATATAGAGATCAAGGCCGAGGATGTCTATGCCTTCAGTGATATTGACATAAACATACCACCTGTCACCACAATGCATAAACAAGTCACCAGGTAAGTGATCATTGTCACTATCGTCATTTCTGCCGAAAGACGTCCACTCCTAGACGTAGACCTCGCCTAAGAGTTACTACAATGACCGGTCCTGTGCGTCTCGCATCCATCGGATTCCCGCGACCCTCACCAGGTTATCTGTCCACCTTGTGTGAGGCCGCATTAACACTGCGTCTTCCGGTGAGCGGTCGCCACTGCAGCCCCCCCTAGTAAAGTTACAACCGTTTCGTTTCGTTTCGATTCTCTTTTCGTTGATCGCCTCGAGTCGGCCACGCCTCTGTGCGTTGATATGTCAATCAGTTTTCCCTTATATATATATATAGGTAGATTAAAAAATAGCTTAATTTGTTATAGAACATCGGAGAAGCCAGTGGGCCAGCCTCCAAGTAAAGAAGATGCTGACGTCACATCCATCACTGTTCCCGAAGATCCTCCAGTCATAATCGACGAACAAGTAATTAAGGTATGTTTAAATCGATTATTTTATTATTATTCCGAATGTATGTATAGGTTCGGCTTTTAGAGGTATGCAGAAATGGTGTAAAGTTCATCAAACCTCTTTTGAAAAGGGAGGATCCTCCGACCGGACGGCTATAACGGACAGTTGCCCGAGATAGACACTATCTCGGGCAACTGTCCGTTATAGCGTTGCCAACTGTTTTTTTTTTTAACCCCGCCGGAAAAGAGGGGTGTTATAAGTTTAATGTGTCTGTGTATCTATGTGTCTGTCCGTGGCATCGTAGGTCCCAAACGAATGGACCGATTTTGAAGCGGTTTTTTTTAAGAAAAATAACGTATAACTTTTTAGGGTTCCGTACCTCAAAAGAAAAAAACGGAACCCTTATAAGATCACTTCGTTGTCCGTCCGTCCGTCCGTCTGTCTGTCTGTCTGTCTGTCAAGACCCTATATCTCGGGAATGCGTGGAGGTATCGAGTTGAAATTAAAACCATGTACTCAAATCTGCCGTCCCTTGAAGCTGAAGAAAAAATCAAACTTCTAAGTTAACGGAAAAAAAGATACGTTTATATTGCAAAAAACGTAATTTCGATACTCTCAAGGTAATCAAAATTCATAGGGTACTTCCCGTTGTCCTAGAATCCTTTTTGATTTTTTCATAGCTTCAAGGAACCGCAGACCTGAGTATATGGTTTTAATTTCAACTCGATACCTCCACGCGTTCCCGAGATAAAGGTTCTTAATAGACAGACAGACGTACGGACAACAAAGTGATCCTATAAGAGTTCCGTTTTTTTCCTTTTGAGGTACGAAACCCTAAAAACGAAATCCCAAAATTGTCCACAATTTTTTTTCATAATTGTGTAGTATTTTGTCAGAATAACAACGGGGCTATAGAACATATAAAATACAAGCAAGCTATTTGGTTGAAGGAATATAGTAAGACAACTTATACAAAGAATAATACACACCTTAATAATGCACCTGTTTATTTCTTCAGATAATCACACTGTTTCTTAATAATTATTAGTACAAAACGTAGACTGCTAAATAGGTAAACTTATCTTAGTTGCCACTAGAATTTACGTCTGAACGCTACGAGTGCTCTCGACCGTCTGCCCAATACCCCGACTCAGTGCTAGCGCAAGGGGGAGACATCCCCCCTTTAATATTTTAAAATCGTTATTTAAACGTCTTCCGGTTTAGCATTCAAGTCCATTTGAATGTTGCCACATAAAATAAACTTGTAAAATAAATCAAATACTAGGCTTTTTTTGAAACCTAACATTCGACCATCCTGACCTCGTGCATGTCCTCATGCACGCAGTCACGACGACCGACTTCAAAACGTAACCTAACATTCGGCCAGCACCCGTAGCCTTCCAATAAAAAAAATAACAGACTTATGCTCGTAGTATTACAATAAAAACAATAAGAAAAGGCGCATCAAAAAAAAAAAAAAAAAAATTCGGAAGCTAGCGCACGGTTCCAAATGGTAGTTTCCAATGGAGAAGAACCGGCAAGAAACTCCATGGTTACTCTTTTAAAAAAAATATCATTAGTTCTACAGTATTTTCATATTAAAATATCAATAGATATTTGAGAACAATGTATCAACTTTGCACCCAAAACAATAATAAAAATAGTAAACTGAATCCGCAGAGCCTACAGTGTTCTCACATTCACATTATAAAGAGAATATACATTAAAATATGTTAGAGCAGTAAGTCAAAACATCTTTCCATTAAAATCAACAAATCTATTCTAACAATTTTTATCAAATACAGAGAATTTTTTCTAATAATTCTTACAAAATACAGAGAATCTTTTCGAACAATTCTTACAAAATACAGAGAATCTTTTCGAACAATTCTTACAAAATACAGAGAATCTTTTCGAACAATTCTTACAAAATACAGTGAATCTTTTCGAACAATTCTTACAAAATACAGAGAATCCTTTCTAACAATTCTTACCAAATACAGAAAATCTTTTCTAACAATTCTTACAAAATACAGAGAATCTTTTTTAACAATTCTTACCAAATACAGAGAATCTTTTCTAACAAATCGTTCAAAATAAATGAAATGCTCGTTTTAACTATTATTACAAAATAATATTTCTTTCGAAATAGAGCGATTATGTACCATTAGTGAACCCTTCCTTCTCACCAATAGCACACTTCAAACTCAGAGAGCGATCGTGAACCCTTCTTTCTCACGAACACTACTCATAAACTCATCCATCAGATAGTGACTGCGAACCCTTCCTTCTCACAAATCACCACCGATAGAATCATCTCATTGCAAATCATACAGTGATCGTGAACCCTTCCTTCTCACGAATCACTAATAAAAATAATCTAGATTTTACACATAGTTAAATCAACATTTCATTCTAAGTCTGCAAATACAGACAACATTGTTGCAAAAATAAAAAGTACAATTTTATTTTTATATAAAGCGATGGATTCGTTTAAATTCATGAGCTCACCCACTACTCAACAACTGTGTTATCTACGAACCCTTCCTTCTCGCAGACAACACAGCGCATTCTATCATGTACTATTAGTGAACCCTTCCTTCTCACCAATAGCACATTTCAAATCAGAGAGCGAACGTGAACCCTTCCTTCTCACGAACACTACTCATAAAATCATCCATCAGATAGTGATCGCGAACCCTTCCTTCTCACGAATCACCACCGACAGAATCATCTCATTGCAAATCTTACAGCGGTCGTGAACTTTTCCTTCTCACGAATCACTTAAGTCTTTGAAAGTACAGACATTTTTGCAACATTGCTGTAAAAATAAAAGTAATAACAACAAAACAAATAATTGGATTGCTTAAATACATGTTATGACTTCACATCATCTCATAATCCTTATCATTTTATTGTCAATAAATTTAATTATACCTAAGTAAATTATAACAGTAATTTATACAATTTCAATTCATCCCTTTCATCATCCTCACTATCATCTACTTTGCCTTGGGTACATATCCCAAGGCAAGGTACGGTTAAGCGTTACGGTTGTCTTTTACTTATTTTTCGCGGAGATTAAACCCAAAGGCTGTCAATAACTATTGTCACTCAATCATTTTGACTACACGGCACCAACATAGGAAGTTTCTGATTCTTTCCATCGTTACTAAAATTAATCTTGGGAGATTTAACAAGTTCACCTTCCTTTTACCTATGTACGAGTGAGATATCAATTTTCATCGTAGCATTGTTCGTTTTAATCGTTCTTTACCCATTTTGTTTTATTTATCGCGTATTCACTCTAAGTCTTATTTTTCACGAGTTAGATCTATTATCGGGTTTTTGAATTTTATGTTCGACCTTAATACCTATTACTTCCTTCGACGTTCTATTAATGGTTTTGTGACGACATCCATGATGCCACACAGGAACCAATTTCAGAATTCTGTATTGCGGTATAAGAATTCTGCGCGCGGTCAGAAGACATACAACAGCCCGAAATAAACTATTGTGCAGTTACCCAGACCAAATACGAAACCCAACCGATTGCAGGTTTTTCCCTTATTTTTATTTTTTTGTTTTTAAACAAAGTTATGTGTCTGTTCTATAAAGGACTGTCCCAGCAATCCAACACGCCGATCTCAATATGTCAGGCTTTAGGACAAATACCAATTTATCCCAAAGCCCGGCAAAGCATTTCAGCACTAACGCAACACTAGTGTAAAGAGCAATATCTCCTGCAGAAATTAGCGAACTATTTACCGACACTATTCATCTTTACAGGGATACCGCTGATTAAGATATAAATTAGTATCCCGCCCCAGCTGCGCACGGCTTTAGTAATGTTTGAAAATCTCTATACTTATTCATTTACTTATTTATTCAACCAGAACGACAAAATGTAATTACATCGATAACATTAGGTACAAATTATTTAAAGCACCTTAAAGAAAACAACACAGACAACTAAACCTCTCACTCAGTGTTCTCGCAAATCACCAGACATTCAGTCAGAATCTCCTATTCATCAGCGAATAGATCTAGTTCAGGACTGGATTCTTATGTATGTACCAGCACTTTACCAACGACTCCCTTCGCGAATATATTTCATAAAAACTTAAACACCCTTTAAACCGTATTTTGAGGGTAATTTTGAAAACCAATGACAGTCCTTATTATATTCATTTGGATTTTGATTTGAATTTGTACCAAGTCTATTAACCTAACGAAAAGATTCTCCCATATAACGTTTATAACCCTCTAAATCGTTTCACAGGGGTAGTGTTGAAAAACGGAAAATGAAATCGTTTTTCGTCTTCTTTGGTTACTATTTACGCTAAGTTTCAAGTATATGGGCCCAAAGAATAAAATTTTGCTTACAATTGAATGTCCTCCTTTTCACCCTTTTAAAGTTAAATTTTCAAAAACCCCTTCTTAGTGCTCGCCTACATCACAAGAGGAAGTCTTGTGCAAAATTTCTCGTTCCCAATCCCGGTAGTTTCGGCTATGTTGATGTGTCAGTCAGTCAGGTTCTCCTTTTAGATATATATACAGATTATGAATGATTTACTATGTCTATTGGTTAAAACTGTTTGAAAATTGGTTCCGCAGTTTCCGAGTTTATCGCGAACAGACAAACAGACAGACGAATTGTCAACTACTTTATATTATGTATGTAAGAGAGACTCGCCAAAGTCAACTGACCACTTCATCGAAAACATAGTTGATTGGGGATACACAAAAGCGTTGCTAACCGGCGTTGTAATACGCACGCATAGTTCATAAAACACTTTCAACCTTGTATTTTAATGTAAACTGAAAAGGTTTTGGTAAAACTAATGACATCTTGTGACGAGTTTAAAGATATGTATTTGCAATGTGGATACTGATACATTTTTCCTTGCAATGCAAGAAATAATAATAATCCCGCTATCAAGAGAATTAGTTTGACGTTGTACTATGTTCCCTTGAAAAGTTTCCTTTAAAGTTAGGTTTCCTTTAGAGTTAGGTCGCACCTGTACGGTCTTTCTATTTGTCATTATAATTGTAAACAAGGCTCAACACGCACTTTATCGCATGACCATAAATTGAATAATCTACATCGCGCTTGCCTTAGGTATTACATTCATCTAACAAAACTATTCATAAATATTTTTTTTTTAATAGGAGGAAATATATATTTTCTGAATATTAATTTTTGTTATTTCTTCTTAACAAATCCTCCAGGGACTGAAAATAATTATGTTCGAGACAGAAACACTATAGTTCTTTTTGCTATTTAGTCTATGTACAAAAGAATCAAAGAAATCGCTTGAACCCATTCTCTAATTTATCATTGTCAGTAAGTAAACTTTTTCTATTACTGCCGCTTGCCTATCACTCAAAACTATCATAATTAAAAGGTGTAAAGACCCTTCGTACAGTCTAAACTTTAAGTACAACGTTTTTGATCCATCCCTGGAGCCTGTTTCAAAAATAATTCGTGGTTATTTTGTCTCAGCCGTATACAGATAATCATCAATACATCAACGCTAATTAACATTCTTCAACCGTATCACAGACTAAGAAATGGTACAAGTACCGTATATCAATTTTGTTGACATTTTTTTTTTTTTTTTTTTTTAATGGTGGTATATAGTTTTTGTACTGATCACTACCGCGATGCAACGGGATGAAAGTGTAAACCACTGAAATATATCTTGTCCTAAGGAACTCACCAGATCTATCACATGTTTCTATGAATAAGTGGAACTATCTGACCTGTTTTCCTGGGTTTCATGGCAACTGCTATAATTGCCGGTGTCATCTTGACCACGATGTCTGTTATGCGCCGTCGGACTGAAGGCATGATAGTCACGTTGCATTTCCCCAACACACGAAACAGCACTCTCTCGCTCCAATTTGCGACCGACGACGCTTACACTCTGGACCATCACTCAGCAACCCGCTTCTGCTGCGCTCGTCGTGATTCTCATGTTGAGAACGAGTACACCGTGCCGGGACCATCCTGTTTGGGCCCGCTCGGTGACGTTCAAACGACGATAGTTGACGCCACACCAAGGTTTTGTAACCACGCGGAACCATTCTGGAACTCAGACACAGGACAACTATGTACTTATTCGATTAATTAAACAAGGTTAGGAAAACACGTGCTTAATAAAAAAACTATAAAATCAACATGACCAAAAATTTAAAATTAAGCATAGTTCAACAGTGAGTATTATGATACAAAAGGGAAAAATAAAACAATCTAACAAATGGGCTCATCCCACTTCTGAAATGTAGTATTTTGTCAGAATAACAACGGGGCTATAGAACATATAAAATACAAGCAAGCTATTTAGTTGAAGGAATATAGTAAGACAACTTACTATATTCCTTCAACTTTCCTTGAAATTAAAACCATGTACTCAAATCTGCCGTCCCTTGAAGCTGAAGAAAAAATCAAACTTCTAAGTTAACGGAAAAAAAGATACGTTTATATTGCAAAAAACGTAATTTCGATACTCTCAAGGTAATCAAAATTCATAGGGTACTTCCCGTTGTCCTAGAATCCTTTTTGATTTTTTCATAGCTTCAAGGAACCGCAGACCTGAGTATATGGTTTTAATTTCAACTCGATACCTCCACGCGTTCCCGAGATAAAGGTTCTTAATAGACAGACAGACGTACGGACAACAAAGTGATCCTATAAGAGTTCCGTTTTTTTCCTTTTGAGGTACGAAACCCTAAAAACGAAATCCCAAAATTGTCCACAATTTTTTTTCATAATTGTGTAGTATTTTGTCAGAATAACAACGGGGCTATAGAACATATAAAATACAAGCAAGCTATTTGGTTGAAGGAATATAGTAAGACAACTTATACAAAGAATAATACACACCTTAATAATGCACCTGTTTATTTCTTCAGATAATCACACTGTTTCTTAATAATTATTAGTACAAAACGTAGACTGCTAAATAGGTAAACTTATCTTAGTTGCCACTAGAATTTACGTCTGAACGCTACGAGTGCTCTCGACCGTCTGCCCAATACCCCGACTCAGTGCTAGCGCAAGGGGGAGACATCCCCCCTTTAATATTTTAAAATCGTTATTTAAACGTCTTCCGGTTTAGCATTCAAGTCCATTTGAATGTTGCCACATAAAATAAACTTGTAAAATAAATCAAATACTAGGCTTTTTTTGAAACCTAACAATTGGTAAAGTCATAATAGAATCAATCATTCATAATAATTGCTACTAGAAAATACTACGCGCAATGATTTTTCATTTTCATCGTCATTTATTTACTCATAATCAATAGCCTGTACAATATTTCCATAAATTGAGTGACATTTTGGGATATAAACAAACGCTAATAACTTTGCTGTTTATGAATATTATTTATTGAGACTTTATTTAAATAATAACAAGACTTTTTCTAATAAGCCGTTTAAGTTTTTGACTGGCCTGTTGGTCTAGTGGTTAGTGGCCCTGACTTCTATGCCGGAGGTCGTGGTTTCGATTCCCACCTAGGACAAATGTTTGTGTGTTGGTCATGATCATTTGTTCTGTGTCTGGGTGTAATTTATCTATATATGTATGTGTTTAGAAATATATAAGTATGTTTATCAGTTGTCTAGTACTCATAACACAAGCTCTGCTTAGTTTGAGACTAGACGGCGTTGTGTGATAGTTGTGGAATAAAATAAATAAAAAATGTCCTAATTAAAAATTACTGGTGTATAGAAATACTAGCTTTGGCCCGCGGCTTCGCTCCCGTCAATTGACTACTATATTCTACTCTACCCAACCATACCCTACCCTACTCTACCCTACTCTACCCTACTCTACCCTACTCTACCCTACTCTACCCTACTCTACCCTACTCTACCCTACTCTACCCTACTCTACCCTACTCTACCCTACCCTACTCTACCCTACTCTACCCTACTCTACCCTACTCTACCCTACTCTACCCTACTCTACCCTACTCTACCCTACTCTACCCTACTCTACCCTACTCTACCCTACTCTACCCTACTCTACCCTACTCTACCCTACTCTACCCTACTCTACCCTACTCTACCCTACTCTACCCTACTCTACCCTACTCTACCCTACTCTACCCTACTCTACCCTACTCTACCCTACTCTACCCTACTCTACCCTACTCTACTCTACCCTAATCTACCCTACTCGATAAAATGTATCCTATGTCCGTCTCCTGGCTCTAAGCAACCTCCCTACCAATTTTCACCCAAATCTGTTTTTATATATATAGATATACATATATAATTTAATTGTTTTAGGTGGAACCAGAACAAATTTCTGTAGAACCATTCGAAGAGGAAGTTGTTCAGGACGAGATCGAAACGGTAATAAATATTTTATTACTCTTCATTTTCCGTGATCAATCGCACGTGGGTGCGGTGCGGCAATTAGCGAAGCGAAGCGGTCGCAATCAGTTGTTTTGATGATTTTTCGCGAACTCTTGCGGTGCGGTGCTGTATGAATGGTGGCTGAAGTGGTAACTTCGCGCGCACGTAGGATATATATGTACGCCGCGTCGCGTTGTATTTGCGTGAACCGCATCGGATTGCTTCTCTACTGCAATCACATTAAACCGCTCACTTAGGACGCCGCATAAGAATCATTCTGCGAAAGCGACATTCTGCAGAATAGACTTTTTCAATACACTTGCTCGAAAACTTGCTCTTATCCCTACAATTTTAAGCACGCAATTTTGTGTTTTTCGCATTAGTGCGGTAAAGTGCGTGAGCTCGTCCTCGCCACAATTGATTGTATTTATGCAATCTCCAAAAGTGGCCGGTCAATCCCTGTTTATTTATTTCTTCCTAAGTTTATTGAAAAACGTCGTTTGATACACGTGAAAATTTGTCACTGCAGAACTCGAGTCCATAACACCCTCGCTGGGTTCGAGCACTCGAAACCATAACACCCTCGCTGGGTTCGGGCGTATTTTCAACTAGTGTCAAAATTTACTATTTTACTGCCAGAAGAGATTTTGCAAAAAAGACGATTTACTACCAAGCCGATAAAATACCATCTTTCTCGCTCTAGGAGCCTGAACATCCTCCAGTGCAGGCAGCGAGAATTCACAAAGAGACCACACCGGAAGTAGAGATCAAGATCGCATTCCCGGAAGTCAAGTTCCCGACTACAGAGATCAAAGTTATACAACCTGAAGATCAGAAGGTATGTGTATTTTACGGTATATTTTTGGGACAGGGTACGTTGCTAGCAGAACAGATGGTCGGTGGGGCCGAAAGGTTCTGTAGTGGCGACCGCTCACCGAAAGACGCAGCGTTGGAAGGTTTCCTACAAGGTGGACCGATGACCTGGTGAGGGTCGCGGGTATATGATGAATGCGGGACGCACAGGAGTGGTCGTTGTGGCGAGACGCGCTGGAGGCCATGTTCAACAGTAGACGTCTTTCGGCTGAAATCTATACTTATAATAAATCTGTAGAAGTGAAAATTCTGTACATTGAAACTATCAAAAAAAAAAAGGTGTTACTAGACTGACACCGAACCCAAAAATGTAATTTAAAAAAAATTGTCTGTCTGTTTGTTCAGGCATCACGAAAAACTACCGGTTCGATTATGATGAAACTTGGTATAATTATTCTTTAATATCCTGAGCACCACACTGGGCACTTTTTATACCGGAAAAGTATATACAATAAAAAACAAACTTAATTTTGCGGTTCGATCCCTAGACAGTGACTTCTAAAATCTATTCAGTCACTAATTCTGAAAAAACTATATTTAGGTTTAACACTTGTCCATAAGTTATTGTTGTTTTTTTTTTCATAGATTAAAGAAGAAATCAAAGAGCCAGAGCCTTTGACAGAACAGCCAACGATCGAAGAACAGGTTGTGGAAGAAACTCCTCAAGTTGTAGAAGAAGAGAAGTGAGTATAGCATCTCTATATATATAAGGTGTTAAAAAATTAACTTTAAGAATTTCGAGGGGGCATTGTACTCCTCATTATGAACAACTTTTACTATGGGACCAAACCTGAAATCGCGAAAAAAAATCAGCTGTTCCCTACGTTTGTGTTCGCATAACTCGCCAAAATGTATGGAGCGGCTGATTTTTTTTTCGCTATTTCAGGTTTTTCTAACAGCTGATCGGGTAGAGGCGCGCGCGCGAAATTTAAAATTTTCAATCAGCTGTTTTGTTTTTGTGATTAAATTAATTAGTTCTTTGGGAAAGTTTTTTGTAATCATGAGTACAACCACGTGTTTAAGTATCGGTCACTAATTACCAGTCACAGTAATTACAAATACATTCATATTATAGATAAATTAAATAAGACACAGAACAAATGATCGTGCTCATCACACAAACATTTGTCCCGGGTGGGAATCGAACCCACGACTTCTAGTCGCTAACCACTAGACCAAAGGGTCAGTCAGAACTTAATTGTATTCCTTTTACAGCGTAATACAAGAAGAACCAATACAAGAAGATATAAAAGACGAGCCGCCGTCATCATCAGAAGAGCCAGAACTGACAGAAGAGGTGGTACAGACTGAGCCTGTGGTAGAAGTACAGCCCGAAGCCATTCCTCTGCCACCAGAACCTGAGGTTCCACCAGAACCGGTGCCGGAAACCGTAGTTGAAGAAGGTAAGGACCTCCTTTTTATTTTTATTATGGACAGGCTCGCATTTTACCATAATTTTAGCTGATGGTAAGCGATGATGTGGCCGACGCTTGCCTAGAAGTAACCTATAATCAGAACAAAAGAAAAGCCAACCTGGTTGTCTAACATCAAGGGAGAGCTCAAGAAAGCCCAATAGCCAAAATCGATAACCCCGGACAGACTCCTGGCGCAGGTGATGGGAGCAGGGACGGACAAAGAGAAAGATGACTATCTTTTTTATATATATTTCGCATCCTGGATGGTCGAGATGCGAAACATCGGGTCTTATGAGTCCCCGGCCCCGACTTATGAGCTGTAGGTCGCGGATTCAAACCCAGCCAGGCGCATTACTTTGTGTAATTTATTTTCATCACCACTGCTCTCAAAACGGTGAAGGAAAACATCGTGAGGAAACCGGCATGTCCTAGAACCAAAAATTCGAAGACGTGACATTTACCAACCCGCACTGGGCCTGCGTGGTGGATTACGGCCCATTCCCTCTCCTGGAGAAAAGGCCTGAGTCACAGCAGTGGGAACATTATAAGGCTGATTGTGAGGGCGCAACGTGCAACTGAAGTAACACAAGTGGGTTTTAGACAGTAAAAGTATGGCACGCCCTCTTGCCCCACCCAGAGCGAGAGAAGTTATTTGAAGATGTACCACTTAAAAAAAACGAGTTCCTAAACTACCACGACTCACACTTAACCCTTATTTTTTTTATACCAGAACCACAAACCGAACCGGAAGAGGAAATACCACTACCATCGCTACCGGAACCTGTACACACAGACACCATAGAGCAGGAACTGGAGATGATGGAGAAGGGACCAGAACCGCCCAGAGTGGAGGAACAGAAGATCATAGAAGATGTCAAGAAGGAGGAAGAATCTGAGGTAATTATTTATTTTGATCATAAACTAAGTTATGCTAGCGGCTTTACCTACATTCGATTGGGTGACGGAATGAGGATCAATTTTTTTTTAAATTGATATAAACCAGTGCTTGACTGCGATCCCACCTGATGGTAAGCAGAGATGCAATCATTGATGGTGAGGTGCACATAACAGCAAATCCGATTTTTACTAAGTACATCGTATGTGTAATAATTTACTAAGCAATTAACTTTTTAAATTATTAAAATCCGTCAAGAAATGGTGGATATATTAAAGGTTTTTGAACGGCTACTTGGAAAAGCGCGCTCTCGCTGGACTGTTTACGATGACGTCATCGGTCATGATCCGTGCGACGAACGGCTTGATCGTATTCATTCGCCGTTGGAGACCGATCATGACAGATGACGTCACAGCGAGTCGCTTCATTCTCGGGCGCGTTTCGGAACTAATACACTAAAATTGCTGTATCTTCGTAATTTTTAATCCGATTTAAATAATTTCTTCACAGTATTTTTTGTTTTTTGATGCTATAAGTCTGCATACTCCACAAAAATCATGACTGATCCTCATTACCGAATGTCAACAACAACAGTACGTACAATGCGTTTCAAATAAGAATAGGATCGATTTTGCGCCATGTTGTGACGTCATAGCTGTCAAATCGAAAACATTGAGTGAGGGTGACCATTTAAAAAAAATTAAATTATCGGTATATCTCTTTTTTCGGTTGCCTCTTTATCAAACATTGCGTTAGATGAAACAACAAGTAACCATGCTCACGACGACTGATAAATCGGAAAGGGCCGTCTTATACCAGACAACACTTTGTGATGCGGTTTTCATCATTAAAAAGACCAATAATCGAGCAAGGTTCGTGTATAATTTGCAATCTAGAAAGCCTCGAGCACAGGCGCAGGGTAGCCAGCCTATCGGTATTTTACAGGTTACATTTTGGATAGTGTGCGCGGGAATTGCATGACTTGATTCCGGCATCTCCTTTCTACCATCGGACAACCCGACGAACAGCGAGTATCCACCCTTACGTTGTTGAAACTTCAACGGTCCGGACTAAGCGTTTCGCTTCGTCGTTTATACCGCATACATCGAAGGACTGGAACAATTTTCCTGCTGCGGTCTTCCCGTCCAACTATAATTTAGGTGTCTTCAAGGCTAGAGTGAATAGGCTCTTGATAAACTGGTGCGCCTGACCATCAATGATTTCATCTCTGCTTGCCATCGGGTGGGATCGCAGTCAAGCACTGGTTTTAATCAATTAAAAAAAAAATAACCGTGCGAAGTCGGGCGGGTTGCTAGTTTTGTATAAGGAGTTTTACCACATCTGTCTACCCTTTTTACGGCTGTATTGGGGTCGGCACATAGTCTAACCGGTTGCAATTGAATTCCAGTATTTTACGTTAAGAATATAATAAAATATAAAGCGACAACTTGTATGTCGGGCTGGTGTCCACAACTCCATTACTAAAGCGCATATTTTTAAGCGTAAAGGGACAATTTATCTGACCATAGGAGTCAGATAATTTGTTTCATAGTAATTCCATGGTAAGTGAAGACTTGCAGAGGACGAGCAATGCGTAGGTCACCATCCACTCGCCTTATAAGGACCGAGCCTGAGTTCTCGATGGCGCCTAGACTTCCACGCGCGCCTCAAAGAGTTGTCAGCAACACCGTAGAAGTCCAGAAGGGTCAATGCCCGCTAGCGCCATGATGTTTTTTTTTAAATTGATATAAACCAGTGCTTGACTGCGATCCCACCTGATGGTAATCAGTGATGCAATCGTTGATGGTGAGGCACACTAGTTTATTAAGAGCCTATTCACTCTAGCCTTGAAGACAACTATATTATAATCGGACGGGAAGACCGTAGCAGGCAAATTGTTCCAGTTGATAGGTATCAAATGAAAGGGTTGCTTATTTTAAAAAGGTCTTTTTTTGTAAATAATAATTTATTTCTCTAACAGGACTCCATCCCGTTAAAAGAGATGATAAGAGAAGAGTCTCTTCCTGTCGCGCAAGAAGCAGAAGTTAAAGAAGAGAGGGAGAAGACAGACGTAGAAGATACTCATACCGAGACGGACGATGATACGCCTATGGAGGTAAGTAATTATTACCAATGAGTTCTATTATAATAGTAAGTTATGTGACTAAGGGATATAGCAGAGTCGCGGGTGGCATATTGAATTCCGAAACGAAGGTTGCTTAGTTTTAATCCCGAACACAGTGAGGGATTTATATAAGGTGTTAAAAAATTAACTTAAAGAATTTCGAGGGGACATTTTACTCTTCATTATGAACAACTTTTACTATGGGATCAAACATGAAATCGCGAGAAAAAAATCAGCTGTTCCCTACGTTTATGTTTGCATAACTCGTCAAAATGTATGGAGCAGCTGATTTTTTTTTCGCTATTTCAGGTTTGCTCCCATGGTAAAAGTTGTCCATAATGAGGAGTACAATGTCCCCTCGAAATTCTTAAAGTTAATTTTTTAACACCTTATATAATTAACTCCCGAGCACTCTGAGATAAATTCCTAAGTACAGAATGACAATGAGTTATTCTATATCTTGAGATTTAATGTTGTATGAGCGTTCCTTAGTGCAAACTGTTTGAAAATACAACCGTGCTGGAGCACCCAGCAGGCGTCGCTCACCGATGGCGATAGTTAGCATGTTTATTTTAGATTAGAATCTTAGTAGGTGAACTAAAATGTATGTGCAAGAAAGGAGTTCATTAGAAATTTGAATTAAATATAAAGTGGGAGCTACTACTATATTTAACTAATAAATAGTTTGTTTCAGTACCATATTGTCTTTTTTATCTCCAAAAAAGTGTAAAAAGTGGAATACCCACAGGGATAAAGCTGTTTTTGTCTTGGGCATCTTGATTTTCTCACTTCACGCAAGTTTCTATATTTACTCCCTCGCTGTACTCGGGAGTTAATTATATAAATTTCTCACTTCGTTCGCAATTCAATATACTGCCCGCGACTTTATATTCTAGTGACATAATTCTACTATTATTTTGTGTTTTACACTAATTTATACTGATAGTGAATTCCTTTGGAATATTTTTTTACATTTACGCAAGCGAAGCCGCTGGCAAAAGTAAGTAAAATAACAACATTCTTCTTACAGTTAAGTCGAGAAGAAGAGAAGGACGGCAAGAAGAAACGAGATTATTCGCGCAAGAAGATCAAGTCGGATTCAAGAAGTAAGTGTTCTTCTCTAAAGATACAAGTATAGGCAGCAATACTGCCATGATTCTTACATATATAGATAAAGGCCAATGCAAACTATGATTTACGTTTTTCTTTTCGCCAGAAATGAAACCTAGGTTATATGTTAGAGGCCAATACCAGGAATCAATAGCAAAAAGAACCAGATCTTTAAACCGTAACCGAATGAAGATACGTATAGAAGCATTGCTAGTATATTTTTGTCAGGCGTTACCTATTTGCGTTATATTATAATGAAATGGAAATAAAATACGTAATATTTTAAGGTATCCATTGATAAAATTGATTAAATTGGTTATTACTGTTATATTTTTTCACAGCAGTTTTTCATAACTAAAACTAGAAAAAAAAAGATAAATGAATCGAAGAGATACGCTTTAGTGTTGTGATAGTGATTGACACTATTTAACTAGAAACTAAAACTATATTTAATAATGGGAAGCTTTAAATATCAGATATATTATTTTTATTTAATAAAAATAACGCCTCATAACAAACTATAGCAATATACTAAATAGTCTCTAACTTCGTTTGGTTACGGTTGATAGACATAATTCTTTTTGCTATTGATTTTTTACAGTACTTTAAGATATGGTCTAAATTTTACTTTAAGCGAAAAGAAAAAAAAATTACATGCAAGCAATGTATGGGAAAAGTTTCATTCCCCTTTGTTAATTTATTAAAACTTTATGCACTAGTAAATAATACTGTACAAAAGCGGACTTAATGTCTTAGGCATTTTCAACCAGTCGACATAAGGGTTGCGCAGAAACAACATGGCAAGTGCAACTTAGGCTTTAGGTCACTGTTTAAGATCAGAACCTGTACCATAACGTTTAAAGTAAGATTGTTTCATTCTTATTTCCAGTGTGGGTAAGAGATGGCGCTAGACAACCTGTATAGCTCTGTCTCTTATCCACACTCAAATAAGAATGAAACAATCTTACTTTGAACGTCATGGTAAACCCTCTGGTGGGATCGTAGTCAAGCACTAGTTTATATTAATATTAAAAAATAACAGTTTATTTTTGAAGCATTTTCTGCCGGCTGAAAGACGTCCATCATTCACACACATCATATCACCGACCTTCTCTAAAGCCAGATATATTTCAGCATGCTCGGGCTCTGAAAGTGCGGCCGAGGCAAGCGCCCCGGAGTCCCCGAGCGCCAACGACGCGGAGAGGCAGCACCGCCTCTGGAAGAAGTCCGTGATGCTGGTGTTTAGTAGGTGAGCATGCTGGGGCTATGAAAGCGAGAGGGGTCAAGCCCCCCGGATAACCTCGAGTGCAGAGAGAGAGGCGGCATAGACGGTCGTAGAAGTCCGTCATGCTGGTGTATAGCAGGCGTGATGCACGTGGTGAGGCGTGTGACATTGTGGCATTCTCGGGCTCTGTAAGCGTGCGGAGGCGAGCGCCCCGCAATCCCCGAGCACAGAGAAAGAGAGGCAGTACAGACGGTCGAAATAGTGCGCCAGCATAGGTCTACAGATGACAGCCGGGACCAATGCTTTCATGGCGAAATCTGGGTATATAAAAATTGTCACCCATCCATAGATCGACGATCGGTCGATCCTAATTTCGATATTATAGAAAAAACAAAACACAAAGGAACCAATACATACCTAATTTCGAAAAACAATAACGTACCTTTAATATAAAGTTTATTTGAACTATAATTCCAAGTCAATCCAAAGATATAACACTTCAAAGCAACTCGTTGTAAAAAACGGCAATTTCATACTTTAACCCCTATTATTATTTCTGTTCACAGATTATGCGCCCACAAGTATGCCTCTCTATTCCTCCGACCGATCAGTGATGATGAAGCGCCCGGGTACAGCCAGGTGGTCAAGAGACCCATGGACCTCACCAGTATCAGGAAAAATATTGATTCCGGCGTCATAAGGTATGTCATAAGGTCATAAGGTATGCTTGTTTGGCAATGACTGCTTCTGCACATGTGGCCCACTGGTAGCTCATAATATTGTGTAAATGTATCTATTAACTGCTCCACATTTGTTGTAATATATACTTTTTTTCTTTCTAGCACATTGCTTTTGCAATATTTTTTTTTTATTATTATTTATTTTGTTAACGTATAATTTATTTATAATTGTAATTATTTATTTTACTTGCTTTTATTTATATAGCCTCTTTTTTATAATGTGAATGTGAGAACACTGTAGACTGCGCGAATTCTTAGGTTACTTTTTATTATGATTATTTTTATTGTACTTTTTAGTACAATATTGACCAGTCTACACTGTCCTTAGATAATATCTACTTATGCTGCAATATGGAAATATTGTAACACCATGGAGTTTCTTGCCGGTTCTTCTCCATAGGAAACGATCAATTTGGAACCGTGCACTAGCTTCTGACGTTTTATAAGTGCCCATGCCATGCCCGTGCCTATGTGAAATAAAAATCTTTTGACTTTGACTTTGGCGCCTTAATATATACTTATATCAGCGAAACCGTAGGGGCCCAGCAGGGCCGAACCTACTGCGACCATGAGTTCGCTTCAGAAAGAAAATCTCAGGTTCCTGGAGCGCAAGGCAAAGAAAGAACATTAGAAGGCTGATGATAATTATTTTGTTGGTTTTTCAGAACGACAGCTCAATTTCAACGAGATATACTGCTGATGCTATCAAACGCATTGATGTACAACAGCAGCGAACACAGCGTCTATACTATGGCTAAGGAGATGCATAGCGAGGTACGAACCATCTATATTCATTAGGGGCCGTTCAAGTATTATGTAAGCTGATTTTTCGATAAATCGCACATTGCTGCTGTAATTTAATCTTATGAACTACCCTACCACCTACTACCTACCTACCTACCCTCCCCCCACCACCTACCTACCATCTACCTACTATCGTCGTATTGTCTACCTACTATCTTATGTATTACCCATATTTGCAAAATAAAATTCTGTTCCATTCTAATGTCAAAAAATGTGCAATTCGTGAATGCGAATGCGAACAGTGGCCGTCTTTCGGCTGTAATGATGATGATGATTTAATTTGTCAATAATTCTCCCATTTTCAGGCACTAGGCCAGCTGGGCATGTTGCTCGCTGCACAGGCACACGCCGGCCTCGTGGACTCGACGCCCACACGTCGCAAGAGGAGACGGGAGCATTCTCCGAAGCCACAGCAAGCGCATAAAAGACACCACTGATGAGGAGACGCACCATATGCCAGCCTAGAGGGGTACTTCGCTAGAAATGTACGATGCAACTATATTTGAATGAAGAATTTGAGATAATACGGTAGATTCGGTGAGAATTGATCCGACGAGAGTTTTCGTGTCCTAATGTGTGTTTGTGATAGAAGAGCTGATAAGTGGACTATTTAGTTGTAGATGTGCGACCTTGACGGAATAAACACGAGTGTTTGTCGGATATATCCGACGTAGTTGATTAAAGGGTTAAAAAAGAAACTATATAGACCGTCAGCGTCGGTTGGAATGCTTAAAAAAATTTGGACACATTTTTTTCCTCTGTCTCGTAAATAAAAATACAGTACAGATACAGTGCGTTGAAATTTGGCGTGACGTCACGCCTTCGTGAATAGTGTGTACTTTATTTACCTAGAAGTGACGTCAGAAGTCCCTACATCTGAGTTTTGAAGCGATATAACCAAAAAACATGACTATACTTCATTAGAAATAAGACATTTTTTTTTCACTGTCCGTTCAACCGATTTTGACTTCTATTCCGTAGGCATAAGGATGGTATTAAAAGCAATAAAGTGGTTACAATTACCATTACTGCAGCCGCCATGTGTCATGCTAATAACGCAATCATCATCATCATCTTCCTGCCCTTGTCCCATCTTATTTGGGGTCGGCGCAACACGTTTTTTTCTTCCATTCTATCCTGTCAACCGTCATACTATCACTAACTTCCTTTTCTTTCATATCACTGTTCACACAATCCATCCATCTTTTTTTCATGCTAATAACGCAATAAAAGTAAAAAAAGGCTTGTTAAACGAACTTAAGCCACAGCGTGCACTGGTGACTTGTCACCGTGACTGTTTCGTCACTCTTACCAAGTCCGTGGATATGTATGGAGATGCGCGCACGTTACGACGTGACAACTGGGTGACGTTTGTGTACGCCGGTGTCAAAATTGTCACTCTCGTCATCGGGCGTTCGCCTTTGTATTTTCATATATTAATGCCTTGTAGGAGGCCTTCCAACGCTACGTCTTCCGGTACGTGGTCGCCATTCCAGAACCTTTCGGCCCCAACGGCCATCCGTTCTGCCGATGACCTGGTAACGGTTGCGGGGGTACGATGGATGCGAGACGCACAGGACCGTTCATTGTGGCGGCACTTGGGGGAGGCCTATGTCCAGCAGTGGACGTCTTTCGGCTGAAATGAATGAATGAATGATGATGATATTAATGCAGGTCCTAAAGTGCATCAAAGCTTCTAACACTCATTAAGAAAAATCTAAAAAAATTTTTTTGGATGTTCTTGAAGTTTATAATACATAGTATAGAACTTTCCACTTAGTAGCCTGTCACTCCAAAGGGGGTGTACCCAGTATTCTCTTTGTTTTCTTTTTCTCCCGAGTCTCATGAGTTCACAGAGAACGACCGTCTCTTCGAAATCCATATCGGCAAATGACGCTTCGACTTCAAAAAAGTTTTGTCTCTGTCTCTCTTCGTGAGCGCACTCCATTTTGGAAACGTGACGAGACAGTGAGAAACACTTTAAAGTCACCAGTGCACCGTCCTATTATATGTCAGTGAAGTTAATAAGGGAAGCAGTGGTGGCCGAGTGGTATCGGCTCCGACTTACGAGTTGTAGGTCGCGGGTTCAAACCCAGCCAGGCGCATTACTTTGTGTAATTTATTTCATCACCACTGCTCTCAAAACGGTGAAGGAAAACATCGTGAGGAAACCGGCATGTCCTAGAACCAACAATTCAAAGACGTGACATCCATCAACCCGCATTGGGTCCGCGTGGTGGATTACGGCCCATTCCCTCTCCTAGAGAGGAGGCCTGAGTCCCACCAGTGGGAACATTGAAAAGCTGATCATGCATGCATGAAGTTAATAATATGAAAGCTTGCGAGAGAATTACGAAGTCGAGTTCTGACGTCACAAGTCACTGACAGCGTCTTGGCTGGCGATCGTGCGAGCCGAATAGATAAAAGTTCTTGACCGCAGAGATGCGGGCTCTTTTCTATGTCGGCAGCCACGTGAACTAGTCTAGGGACAGTCTCACGGCTTGTATGGTCATCATCATCTTCCTGCCCTTGTCCCGTGTTATTTGGGGTCGGCGCAACACGTTTTTTTCTTCCACTCTGCCCTGTCACTCGTCATGCTATCACTAACTTTATTTTCTTTCATATCACTCTTCACACAATCCATCCATCTTTTCTTTTGTCTCCCTCTCCCTCTCCATCCATCCACATGTAAATAGTATTGATTAAAATTTAACAAATTAAAAAAAAAACTTCAATTGTCTGTAGCAACACCAACTTTTCTTAGGACCTTTTCGATACAAATTGTAACTTAAATATCAACTTAAAATACACAGGGGTAAAGTCTACTTTACCTTTGTGTATTTCAAGTAGTATTTGGTGTAATATCGCGAATTCTCAATTCAAATATATAACGTAGTTTAGATGGCTTGTATTTTTTAGTATAAATTTGAAGATAGTCTGTGTTCAGATCAGTAATGTAGTACATCCATGAGGGTGAATATCGTTGAAATTAGCGTTAGAAAAACCTATTTTAAGAAATGCACCAAGTCCTCAAGTCACCCTGTATAATATGTCCACGGCCGCATAGCTTCATAGACGCGTATTCTTCATTATACGCTTGGTGCCGGAGAGCAGTGGTGGACGATTGGCAAGGGCCCCGACTTACGAGTTGTAGGTTGCGGGTTCAAACCCAGCCAGGCGCATTACTTTGTTTAATTTTTTTCATCACCACAGCTCTCAAAACGGTGAAGGAAAACATCGTGAGGAAACCGGCATGTCTTAGAACCAAAAATTCGAAGACATGTGTCATCCACCAACCCACACTGGGCCCGCGTGGTGGATTATGGCCCATTCCCTCTCCTAGAGAGGAGGCCTGAGTCCCAATAGTGGGAACATTAAAAGGCCGACTACGCTACGCTTGGTGAACGCCTGCGTGAAGCTTGCATACAATATATATGTAGCGTCGTGCCGTCGTGTCACGCCTATGAAGCTTCGCGTCCGTGAACAGTAGGCCTTAGGATTCCATGCCATATTGACGCTGTGTTGAAGCGAGATTCTTCAATAATCCATTTCATTCTTCATTTCCAATAAGATAGACTTTTAAACAAACCTATTTACTGTCTGTTCAACCGATTTTGACTCTTATTGCGTTGGTAGCATGATAAAAAGCAACTGCAGTAAATACTTGGTATTGTAACCACTGTTTTTCTTTTAATATCCATCCTTATGCCTGCGGAATAGAAGTCAAAATCGATTGAATCTTATTTCAAATAGTGTATACAGTTGGATCAGTACACCTATTTTGAGTTTTTTTAATGTACTAGATTGCGTTTAAGTAAACGTTCGCTTACGTCAATCATTTTAAAAACCAGTTTTCCGATACGCGGCATCCATGTAGGACAATTCAAAGCAAATGTGATGCGGTTCACACCTATTGAACAGGACGCTTCGACGCTGTCGAACGTGCCCGCGAAGTCGCCGCTTCAGCCGCAATTTCTTCAATACAAGCCACCGAATTTCTAGATCAACTAATCGTGTCCGCTTCGCTTCGCTCGTCGCTGCACCGCACCCACGTGGCGTTGGCTATGTAGGGCACTGTAATAAAGTCTCAACTGTTTGTTCTTATCGCGCCGCTTCGCTTCACGATCGCATTATTGTCACCAGATGGTACTTATGCAGTTTTACTAAATATGAATAATTACTTTGACGCGATCATTTACGTTATAAAACTTGTACTAAATATAGGGGTTAGACTTTGTTCATAGTATGCCAATAGCTAGGGTTGGATCCTGTTTTATTTCTACGGGGTTGCAAGTGTTAAATCAATAAGCATTGCCTCCCCTCTCTCTAAGATTTCAATATGTGTATGGAATTATATAAATAGTACATTATGTGAGTAGCGGATAAAGCAGTCTTTAAGTCGCGGACGGCATGTTAAATTCCGAACGAAACGAAGGTTGCTAAGTTTTAATCCCGAACGCAGTGACGGATTTAGTTAATTAACTCCCGAGCACTGCGAGGGACTTATAATGAAACTTGAGTGAAGTGAGGAATTTAAGCCACCCCAGACTTCCCCTAGTCACATAATCTGGTATTGTGGTAATTATGTTATTGATAATAAAAAACTTGTCTCTAGTAGAGAAAAGTACAGCGGTGAAGGAGAAACGTTATTCTAGATTTTATTTTTCTTTTTAGGTTTCATAATGTATTTAGATTGCCGAGTTGTCCCTATGTACCCACTGGATCGCTGTTTACTGTAGTTTTATATAGTAAAATGAAAAGTACAATGTTATAAGTAATAATATAATGTTAGAAACATTCAAATATAGAGTAGTTGACTGTTTTAGCTTTGGCCGGCGTGAAAGTTAAAAAAATATCACTTAAGAACATATTTCCGGGATAAAAAGATACTATGTCTTATTCCAGGACATTGCCTATCCGTGTACCAAACAAACACCCAAACATACAAACATTTGCTTCATGATATGGCCAACTAAAACTGGCCAGATAGTTTAAACGGAGGAATGTAATAATAATATTCCACAACTATCACACAACGCCATCTAGTCCCAAGCTAAGCAGAGCTTGTGTTATGAGTACTAGACAACTGATAAACATACTTATATATTTCTAAATACATGCATATTATAGACTGGTTTTCTGGTCAAGTATGTTTTGAGTTAAATCGTAAAAAAAAATAATCAAATCTTTCCTACTTGTAATATTAGTAAAGATAAATTACACCCAGACACAGAACAAATGATCGTGCTCATCACACAAACATTTATCCTAGGTGGAAATAGAAACCACGACCTCCAGCATAGCAGTCAGGTCCATCGATCACTAGACCAAAAGGCCTGATGATGATGATCATGCCCCCCTAGCCAAGTTACAACCGTTTCATTTCAATTCTCTTTTCGTCGATCGCCTCAAGTAGGTCACGCCTCCGATTCCTTTATTCTGACGTCATCTCAATGCTCAGTCACGTGGTCAGAACAAAGAAATATAAGGCGTGGCTGACTCGAGAATCAGAAAAGAGAATCGAAACGAAACGGTTGTAACTTGGCTAGGGGCATATCATTATCGGTACGGTAAGCTCGCTCCTGTTAAATGAGTATTAAACATAAATGGCGAAGTGTGTATCTTATGATTAATCAAGTAAAAACAGTGAACTACTCTTAATTTTACTATGCTTTGTGATTCTATCTCAAAAGTAAGTTATAATTTTATGTACGTACAATTATGTATTTTTTTGTGAAATAAAATGACAATAATGCAATGTTTTATTTTTATTTTCCCGTCTGTCTCAGAAATAATGTTTTTGTTGAAACAATTGGATTTGAATTTTAAAAAGACTGCTGGTCACTTAAAGTAAAGAGTGTTTCAGTGTTACAATTGTTCCAAATGATGCATTTAAAACAACTGCTGTTCCAATCTTTCGGAACAGTGAGTCGGTTCAGTAAAGAATTACACACGCCTATTTCTAAGTGACAGAAAAGGCTAGAATCAGTTCAACCCTAACTCTCATAGTCCGATGGGACGGTAATCTGACACGATTAGGGAGAGATGAGGTGCAGGACCAACGGCCCCACGTATGCACCGAAGCACGAGGGTTTCAGGGTCGACGCTGCGTTAAAAGTGCTCCGTCCGCGTCGCGAACAGTTGCGCCCCGCGCCCCTTTTGCTACGTAATAATACATTAAAGTTCACCATCGACATGACTACATGCAGACCGTTAAAGTATAACTAGCGACACTGCGCAGGTAATAATCCTGTTTCCGCTACGGGGACCGCCGCACACAACACACGCGCGACGTCACGCGACTGGTACCCGCGCGGGCGCCCGCTTAATGCAGCGTTGGCCCTAACTTTCACAGTCCGATGAGACGGCAATCTAACACAATTGGAGAGAGATCAGGTGTAGGACTAACGGCGCCACGTGTGCACCGAAGCACGAGGGTTTCACACCACCAACTTCCGAACTCCGGGAAGTTTTTTTGCTCATCCCAAGAATCGACCTAACATCATTACGATCTTCCTGCCCTTGTCCCATGTTATTTGAGGTCGCCGCCACACGTTTTTTTCCGCTTATGAGCAAATCACCAGATACTCAACTCACCAGATTCCTAATAAACCAGATTGGCAGCTCATCAGTTAATGTACTATCGACCACATCAGATAAATAACTTTTTTGTTTTGTTGGGAAATCATTCAATTGATATCTTCCGCTTTTGGGTGGAGCGGGACTCGAGACTTTTACCGACTAAAATCACTCCTATGTTCCTTCGTCTGTGTTACGTTCCTGGACCCCGGGTTTTCCTTTCAGAAGCGTATGCATAGTCCCAGTAGGCTTAGACTATAGATATCCGTGGCTTTGATCCTGGTGGCTTTATTACCTCAACCCCCCTAGCCAACTTACAATCGTTTCGTTCGCGCCGAACGCCTCGAGTAGGCCACGGCCACGTCATCTCAACGCTCAGTCACGTGGTCAGAACAAAGGAATCGGAGGCGTGGCCTACTCGAGGCGTTCGGCGCGAACCATACGATTGTAACTTGGCTAGGGGGGCTGGAGCATTGTCGTCGACGTCGCCGTCGTGGTCCGCATCGGACACCGCAGATAATAATCATAATTTTATCATTACCTTTTCTTTGACCTCCCTCTCCCGCTCCATCCATCCACATGTAAACTCATAACTCTTTTAGTAACATGCGTTTCATCCCTCCTCTTCACATGACCATACCAAGACAAACGATTCCCTTTCAACTTTTCAGTCACTGGCGCCACTTTCAAACTTCCGATAGGACGTAAATAAAATAAAACCAAATATAAAATTTCATGTTTTTTTTTATATTATTTCTTATCATTTAATGTTACCTTACTTATCTTATTATAAAGTTAAAATCAAAAATACATTACATCTAGTTTTTTATACAACAGATTTTCTGGCGTTAAGATATAAACCAGTTGCTATTTACAGGCTTTTTGCGTGACGCAAGAATATGCAAGAAAACGTGCACGTTTCATAATGCAACATGGTAACAATATGCAAGATAGTTTTGCTCTTTTTATTTTAACATTTTCTTCCATATTTTTGAATTTTTTGCAAAATCTTAGTAGTGAAATCAATACATTTATTTTGCAACTATTTTTAAGTGTAAAGAGTTATATAAAGTGTCTTTTAGAATATTAAATATGGAGTCCGATGGCTTTTGTCTTAATTTTTATATTTGTCGTCTAAAAATTTTACCTTTTCAGCTTGTATTATTAGCTAAGTTTTTGGAAACCATTCAGAAACTCCATAATTAATATTTTAAAACAACTGAAGGCAAAAAAGCTTCGTAATGAAAATCTTAGTTAAATCATAAAAAAGCTATCATTATACAGGGTGATAATAATTTTCAGTCATGCTTATTTAAAAAAAAAAATGAGCAGGAACTATCCACTTTTTGTTTTGGTGGGAAAATAACAATAACTTCTCCCGCTCTGAGATGGAGCGAGAGAGAGTGTCAGAGTTTTACTAATTAAAACCCACCCTTGTTCCTTCAGTTGCCCTTTGCGAATCCGAACAATCCCGCAAGTGGCTTTACTTGAGTTTACACTACCCATAATATGGTATGACAATTTTTTTTTTTTTTTTGTATGGACCATCCAAAAGATAGTTTCTTGCCAGACAAAGATACATCGTTTCGTAATACTTTGCCTGAATATGAAAGTTCCATAAGAAACATTAAAAAAAAGCAGGCTAGATAACACAATAAACATGACTGACAAATTATCAAGATTCACCAGCAATTTTACAGAATAACCCACAGCCATTTCGCATATAGCTTGGTAAAAGTATATTTTTTTTTTTATCAAACTTAAGTTAAAAATGCTCTACCCGTTGCCTAATAACTTAAGTTGCTTAACTTAAAGAATTTTATTAAAATCCTGTATACAGTAGTCTTATTGGGAAACATTTTTTCGAAACACTCGAAAAAACGGCCCTTATCGTTACCGATTTTAGGCACGCAATGTATTGTTTTTCGCACTAGTGAGGAAAAGTGACTGCGCTCGCCCCCGCCATAATTTATTACATTGATCGTATCAGGTTGGGCGTTTAGCGACCCCATGAGGCTCGCATCAACCCCCGTTTATATATTTCTTCGTAGCAATAATGACCACTGTGTACAGGCCTCCAGCCACTACGCCCCACGATTGATAGAAATACTCAATTTAAAAAGTACTCCATAACAAAAATAACTAACATAATACTCAAATACTTAACTTCGTAAAGGCGTACGTTATTTTAAATTAAATATATTTTTTTTAATAAATACAATGCCATCTGGCAACACCAACCCTATTCGAATAAATATTTTTTTATAGTTTTATTTCATTGTTTTTTTTTTAAAAGCGATATACTATGCGCTACTTTTTTTATAAAAAAAATATGCACCATAGTTAGTTTTAGTTTTTTTTTTCTTTTCAAAGACAACAAAGTTTGATTTTTTAAATTACAAATTGTTTATGGTTAGATTTCTGAGTACATTAATTTGTTGTCTCTAAAAAAATATTACAATATGTATGCTTAAATTTACAAATCAAAACTTAGTTATTTTAAAAAGATATTTAACTTGTACAAGTATTATGTAATATATATTATATCGAGCATTAATTGCATAAAAAAATTGTTTTCTTTTTGTGTTATTTTTTTAAATCAATCGATATATTTGTGTGTTTTTGGGGTAATATATCAGTATTGAATGGTTTTTATATACGATATCATATTGAAGAAATATTACAGTTTTTTTTTTTTGCTTAAACATCCTTTTAAAACAACTATGTTTTATATTAATGGGTTTATCCATTACGATTATTCATAAAATGTCACGGGTTACTTACAGCAAGGCTTGGAAAGGGATGGGTGACCTGTTAATGTACTCTTTAGGACGTTTTTTTATTTAGCAACATTTGATGTTTAATCGTAATTAGATATTTTTTTTATGATAAAGTTCAAGTGTTTTTTTTTCAATATTTTGTACTCATATTCAAAATAATATGCACGATAGTACATTATAAAAATAATAATTATGATATCTGTCAAAATAGAAAGTCAGCAGTAAGAAAAACAAAATAAAAGTCTGCAGTTTGATTTCCAAAATATATTTTTTATATTTTCGTCTTTTTTGTGAAGTTATAAGTTCCTTGATACTATAAAATTCAGTATACATAAAAAAAATATTTTCTTCTGTACAAAACAGTTCATGTATGGAATAAAAAAAAAAAAAAAAATCAAACAGATCAATTTTGACACATATCATACTTTTATTTTCGCCGTTTTTCGTACCGAAATTACAAATAAAAAATACATACATACAGTTCGATTTTAATCAGCGTAAAAGATTGTTCAGAAAGATTTCGAAACTTCATTTTTTAACAGGATAGTTGAAAGCTACACCTCATTAGCAATGACACATTAAAACAAATCCATTTTTACTGTCTATTCAAACGATTTTGACTTTTATTGCGTTGGTAGCATGACAAATAGTGGCTGCAGTAAATTGTTGGTATTGTAACCACTTTTTTGCTTTTAACGCCACCCTTATGCCTATGGAATAGAAGTCAAAATCGGTTGAATGGACAGTAAAAAAGATGTGACTAATCTAAAAATTATTGCGAATGGGGTATAGATTATTATTATTATGTTAACCGACGCCGAGAAAAGAAGGGTTATGAGTTTGAATCTGTCTTTGTTATGTTCGGCCTCCAGTATATCACCTGAATATTAATGTTTAAAACGAAAGGTCTGTCTGCAATCTAAATTTTATTTTTTGACATTTTTATTGAATTTTTCAGGTCTTTTTGTGTGCTTGTTTTTTTTTTTTATAAAAATGTACCCTGTTAAAAAAGTAGTTCTTTGATAAAAAAAACTTAACCTATATTATTTTATATTTACTTATGCTGGTCAATCATTTTAGCTGATATTTTAAATACAATTCTTAAAAACTAATATTATTAAAAAAAAAACATAACATTAAATAAAAACGAACTTAGGTGTAAGAGAAAAAAAATATATTTTACAAAAACTTCTAAATTTACTTATTGCAACAAAACGATGTCATAGACATCAGTGATTTTTTTTTAAATCGTTTTATTAAAATCTATGGTTTATATGATATCAGTCGTTTGTGGTAAATATTTTGTTTTTTTTTCTTACTTTCGCTTGGAACAATTTTGTTGGTAAACCCAAAAAAAAAACTAGGCATAGGTTTTTTTTTCGCAAATCACGTGTTTTTTACAAAAAAAAAAAACAAAAATTACATAGAACTAAATTTTAACTACAAATCAAATATACATTGTTTAAAAAGAAATACATACATTTATTATTTACTTTTTTTTGTAAAAAACACGTAAAAAAAAATGAATTTTAAAATCGCTAATCGAGAACTAAGTCAAAATGGAATTCTTTTTTTTGTATCACAAACAATTTTATTTTCGTTATTTTCAGAAAAAATCTTAGTGGCTCTGCTCTCATTTTACAATAAGAATGAGAAGCCATACTAAGATATAAATTGCAGCGAAATAAGCTGCAAAAATCGTAAGGACTGGCCTTGGTAGCTTCAAAATTATCATAAGTTCACAATTGTAGCCCACACAGGACATTTTTATGTAAGATATGGATAACACACACAAAATATTTAATTAATATAATTTTTAAAGGTACATTAAAAAAAAAATACTTTAAGATCTACTGTCCATGGACGCATAGCTTCATAGACGCGTATTCTTCACCGCTTCGCCGACAGTTTCATACTTTTATATGCAAGCTTCACGCAGGCGTACACCAAGCATATAATGACGAATACGCGTCTATGAAGCTACGCGGCCGTGGATCTAGGCCTAAGTCATACAAATGTTCGGTTACAACTTGAAAAAGCGGATTTTTACGCCACAGATAATATTACTGATATAAGAACTTTTAAACTATGCATTTCGATTTTGTAGAGACAGATAAAAAAAGAAAAAAAAAGATTTTAAGCATTTTGACATTTGTCAAACGTCAAAATTGATGGTTAATGAAAAATTTGAACTTAATTTCAATAAAAATATGATGATGATGATGAGTACTGCTTCGTAATCAATCCAGTTACTAGGGTATACAAGATCCTTGCTCAGAAACTGAATTAATAAAATTCTACCAATTAAAAAAAATTTGAAAGAAATGAGAGTCAGTAATAATGATATTTGACAAGTATCAAGTCGCATTTTTGCACAAAAATCAATATACATAATTTTTTTCTGTCAAAATTCTTATCTATGGTTAACAATTATTGCATGGTTGAGTCTTTACGTGTGTTTGTGTGTGCGTTACCACCTCGGGAACAGATTGTAGCAGGCGGGGTGTCACTGGTCATAACTTTTAGCTTTCCTGTCCATTTCATCATCGTTTGTGCGGTTCATCGGGTGATCTGGAATAGGGAATTTAAGTTAGATGTGTGGATCCCTTATCTATACCTATATACTATTATCTATATATATAAAAATGAATAGATGTTCGTTAGTCTTGCTAAAAGTCGAGAACGGCTGGACAGATTTGGCTCGTAAATAATATTTATTAGTTAAGATGTTACTACATTTTATATTTATATATATACAAAATTATATACAAAAACACTTAACTAATTAAAACTATATATATACATTAACGGCTAATCCTAACTAAAATATGGGGTTGAAACTCTTGGGCCGTGGGGTCCGAGTGCTCATACCCTTTTTAAAGAACTATCTAAACGCTTAGTTGACACTTCGCGTGATCCAAGGGCTGGCTTTTACCTCGGTCAGAGATTAAGCATTGCCATACAACGTGGCAATGCCGCCAGCCTTTTGGGCACACTTCCGGAGCATGCGGAGGAGTTTTATTACAGATTTGGCTAATTTTTTGTATTGAAATATTCGAGATAGTCCAGGGAAGGTTTAAACGGTGAGAAAAAATGGAAATAAAAAATCACAAAAAAAAATTCGATTTCAACGCCATCTGTCATGATAAAATGAATTATGCTGTTCTGGTAATGCCAGTAGATGGCGTTATCCTTACTATCAGGCGGTACGAAGTTTGCCGGGTCAGCAAGTTATATATATAAAAATGAATCCCTATTTCTCCTGGTCACGCTATGACATAAGAATGGTGGATCAAGTTTAATAATTCTTTTTTTTTGTTTTCTTCACCATCTTACAGGTAAGGTTGTAATTAGGGTAGGGTAGGTAGGTAGGGCAGATAGGTAACTAGGTAGGGTTTTTTTTTAAGTGTGGAAAACATCTAATGTCTTCTCACGCTCTAGGCGGAGCGAGAGGGCTTGTCAGTCTTTTACTAGGTAGAGTAGAGTAGTCAGTTGACGGGAGCGAAGCCGCGAGCAAAACCTAGTATATATATTATGATATTTTAAGAAATAATAATAATAATTTATTTACCTTGGTGCTGAGGCATCTTAGGTACGAGCACCACGTTGCCGTCAGCCGCTTGCTGGAGAGAGTATTGCTGGGAGGACAGAGGTCTACCTTCAGGGTCACGCAGGTTCTGAGGAAGAGAGAGATGATTGATATACAGGACATACTGGGTTATGGAGGCCAGATAGGCAGTCCATGTAAAATTCTGGTATCCAACTGCCTCTAGATCAGATATACTCAACCTACAGCCCGCGGGCCGCATGTGGCCCGTGGGATTTCTGAATGGCCCTGTAGCCTAGCACAATTTTAGTGTCATAACTGTTTACTAGTTCACTCCTTGAGATCTCTCGATCAATGATGGTACCGCTAACAAAACGATAAAGTTGAACTACGTCTACATGTAGCATGCATAGCATACAGTAGTTTTATCGAAAAAATTAGTCTAAAAAAACATTTATAGAAAATATTTATTGTAAAGTTTTATAAAAATCAAATTGAATGAAATTTTAAATATACCGTGTTTATACAATGCCTGCTTGGTTACTAAAAATATGTGGCATCAAAAGAAAAAGCTGAGCAAGTTCGAGTCGGACTCGCGTTCTGAGGGTTCCGTACACACTTACTATGTAACTAATAGTTCAATTCCCGAATGGAGTCTCGAAGATTTTTCCGAATCGAACAAAGTTTTTTTTTTTTGTGACGTAACAAGAAATTTACTGTTTTCAAACTTGTGCTTTAAGACTTGCTTCATGCTAAATTTCAGGATTCTGGATCAACGGGAAGTACCATATGAATTTTGATTCCCTTGCGAGTGTTGAAATATACGTTGTTTGCGACATAAATGGCCGTATCTTTTTTTCATTAACTTAGAAGTTTGATTTTCTCACAGCTTTAAGGGACCGCAGACCTGAGTATGTGGTTTTAATTTCAACTCGATATCTCTACGCATTCCCGGGGTAAAGGGTCAGGGACAGACAGACGGACAACAAAGTGATAAGGGTTTCGTTTCTTCCTTTTGAGATACGGAAAAAATATTTACCTGGAAAACGTGTCGGTAGAGTGCAGCAAAGCGCTCCTTGACGCGTTGTCGCTCGGCGATGAGCGAGCTGTGTTCGCGTTGCGTGCGGATCTTCCGGTCGCGCACGGTGCGCACCTCGTCCGCCAGCGACGTGATCTGGTCCAGCTTGCGCTTGCGGCAGTTCTGCGCGGCCACCTGCAGGACGAAACATACATGTTAGCTTGGTATGCTCATCTGAAATCGATTTACCGTAGAATCGATTTTCAAAAGTCAAGTAAATCGATTTCTAAGAATGGTTCGATCCTATAAATCGATATCAGTGTAGCGACATCTATAGCTGGGTACAGACTGCTGTAATATTATTAATATTATTTCTTTATTTCAAATACCAGACTCATTTTAGTTCCATAATCACATACAGAAATACATGTCATAAAATTACATACAATGAAATGTTAAAATCAAAATTAAATCATACAAAAACGAATTAAGTTCTCCACGCGATTTGAACATATATAACAACTCGAAATCATCTATCGGGCAGTTACCCATACCAGACATAAGACCCGTCTGGTCAGAGGATCCTCTCCCGTTTTTAACGGTAGTACGTGGACTTTACTCTCTTCCGTACACAAAATAACTAGGTATTTCATATATTTTCTAACAAATGCATTAAAAGGTCTACTAGACATTGCTTGCCATTGAATATTGAACCTTATTTTCACAGCGTTACATACCTTATTCTTCCCCCGCCTCCTGATGTCCCTGATGAGCGACAGCTGCGCCTCGCTAAGGTCGTGCTTCGAGAGCCGCTCGTTGAACTCGTCCATGGGAAGGTTGATGATGTCTTGCACCTCCAGGGGTATGCCTGCGGCCACTTGTACAGGTTAATGTGTGCCGGATAACGTACAACGAAAAGTTGCGCGATAGTTGTTCAACAGTTGGCCGATTGTCGGGCAACAGTTGCGCAACTAAAGGAGCTTTATAACTAAGGATTTGGAGTTTGACGTATGTCACACCAATAAGATTTAATTTCTTCTCCAACACAAAAATTTTGAAAAAGAAAGTAACTTAAGTGGATGCAACTCGACATACATTTTGACTGTTTTTCATACAACCGCTCTTACGCGATTATGACGTTATTACACATTTTTCATTAGATATTTTGGAAACACAGTATCTTGTGGATATTATCTAGGCTTCTATTGAAATCAATTTATAAATTTGTGTAAAACTAATCCAGTAAAGACCTCTGAAAATCTGTTATTTTGCATGAACTTTAACACTTCATAATTTACTCAAAAACTAAAAAAAGGATATCAATAGAAGCCTTGCAAATTTAATCAAGATTCTGAATGACGAAATTTTTTTTCAAAAACTTCTAAGGGTTAAAAAAAAACACGTATTTCCTGGAACAAGTTTTGTGAAAATATTCGAGTATATCACGGAATTACCGAATGCTAACAGAGTTTTCAGGCGTTAGCTCCCTTTTTTTCGCGTTGCCTTTTCGTCAAACATCGCGTTAGATGAAGTAACAAGCTTTCATCATCATCATTTCAGCCTGAAAACGTCCACAGGTGGACATAGGCTTCCCTCAAGTGTCGCCATGACCTGACTAGTTTTCGTCCTTACCTAATGCCTTGGCTCTCTTCTCGTCTCTGGACAGATGTTGCCCGCTGCTGGTTGCTGAAGAACCGCCGTCCGACATACTGCCGTCTGTGAGACGCCGCACTGTAACAAATTCATGATATCAATATCTTTGAGAATTTATATATTTATCGTTATTTTTATCGCGTTCAGCAGTTGAGAGCAGTGGTGGCGGAGTGTCGACCATCCTCGAACCTCGAACGTCCCCGACTTAATCCAGCCAACACAAAGTTATTTCATCACCACTGCTCTCAAAATGGTGAAGGAAAACATCGTGAGGAAACCTCTCCCCTCTCCTAGAGAGGAGGCCTGAGTCCCAGCAGTGGAAACATTATAAGGCTAACTATGCTATATGCGCTATGTTAGTGCACCCAAGGACAACTCCCGGTTGGTGAAAAACTATTGCGACATAAGAAAACAAAGATAATAGGGCTATGGCTTTTGGAGTCAGTGGACTGTTAACCTGGAACTACGTTAAGACTATGGCCACTGACTATGGATATATTATTATTATTATATTTGATTCAGCCCATCCATTGCTGTCCTTCTCCAACGGAAACTTTTTACTGAACTGATCTTGCGCGTTAAACGAACGAGAACGATTGTTTTTAAAATAAAAATATTCGTAACCGAAGTTGTGGATTGTTCGAACTAGTACATACATACTACTTACTCGGCCTTATAATGTTCCCACTGTTGGGACTCAGGCCTACCCCTCTAGGAGAGGGAATGGGCCGTAATCCACCGCGCAGGCCCAGTGCGGGTTAGTGGATGTCACATGTCTTCGATTTTTTGGTTCTAGGACATGCCGGTTTCCTCATGATGTTTTCTTTCACCGTTTTGAGAGCAGTGGTGATGAAATAACTTTGTGTTGGCTGGATTAAGTCGGGGACGTTCGAGGTTCGAGGATGGTATACTTTGTATAATTTATTTCAATAAATTATACAAAGTAATGCGCCTGGCTGGGTTTGAACCCGCGACATACAACTCGTAAGTCGGGGCCGTTACCACTCGGCCACCACTGCTCACTCGTTTACACAATACTGAGCGTTGACACTCCTTCCAGATTCCACCCTAGAGAGGGTCTTTGGATGATATCCCACCTAAAAAAGGGGGGCTGCTTACCTCGCTTGTCTCTGACGGCGGCAGGTCTATGGTCTGCGGCGGCTAGCGGCGCGCTGTACGTGTGGTTGTGGCGCACGCGCTCGGGGGGCGCGTATGTGAAGCGGGGCGGCGCCGGGCTCGGGATGGTGCTCTGCGGAGACTATATCATTAGTGAATTATTTATTACTAGCTGTACTGCCTAAAATTAAGGACAACGCCATCTACTGGCATTGCCAGAACAGCATAATTCATTTTAATTAGAGATGTCGTTGTATTCGAATTTTTTTTCGTGATTTTTTCAATTTTTTCCTATCGAACCTTCCCTAGACTATCTCGAATATTTCAAAACCAATTTTTTTTTAAATCGGTCCAGCCGTTTTTGAGTTTTAGCGAGACTAACGAACAGCTATTTATTTTTATATATATATATTAGGATCGCCAACATTACAGGCACCGGGATATTACAGGTTTATTTTATAACACTATTCAAGTTTTGCAACATTTAGAGACAAACACTACATTAACACAAAACATTTGATTTTAAAACACATATGATTAGTTAATTAATTTCATTGTGTAAAATGTCAAAGGAGAAAAAATCGACCAAAATACGATTTCAGCCGAAACTGTAAGCGACTGTACGACTCTTCTTTCAGTTTCGGCAGTGACCGAAACCGACGTGGTAACAGAAAAACTGTCAAAAAATCATAATATTATTTCTTCTTTCTTTATTATACAGTTAAAATTTCTACGATTATATAAAAATTATAACGACGAACGAGTCAGTCAGTTTTTACGTATTATATCACAACCGCTAGTTTCGGTCGAGCCGAATTTTGGCCGAAACCGTAACTTTAGCCGAAGCCAAATTTTTAGGCGATTTTTAAATATGATGATATATATGATGATATACATAGTGCTAAACATTTTTGCAGTAACTTTGAAAATACCATTAAAAGGGGATATCAACTTTGAAGTTTTGGCTTTCACTAGTACGTTTTTGGACGTTACTTAGAAGTTTTTGACTTTCATTTAGACGTTTTTGATTTTGACAAAGTCGTTTTTGGTTTTGTCTATAATCATCGAATGGGTGCCTATAATATAAATTGTATGTGGTGAATACTGTAAGAAAAATTTACAAAAAAAAACCATTTTTGAATTTTACTTGGACTTTTCTTAATAAAAATCGGTATTTACCTGTAGTAAGGCATGGCTGGAGTGAGCTGTGTTCAGGTCTAGAGCGGGGCCGTGGATATTCGTGACGTGGGGCGGCGGCAACTGCGGACGTGGAGCGAAGTCTACTGGACACAACAAACAATTACATTTATAATTAATTTATAATTACAAGTATTTTTCTAAGTTTATACAAGACATTACTGACACTGTGTCTCGGAAGGTACGTAAATTCGTTGGTGTTGGTTGTCATTCGTATCTCTTTGACGGTCGTTATAATCAATCAGACGCTAGTATTTTTTTTTTTTTTCGGTTGGTTAATCATCCAATGACATCCTCCACTCTTGGGCGGATCGGGAGGGTGTGTCAGACTTTTACTGAATAAAAACCATCTCCTGTTCCTTCGTTGCCTTTCATACCAGGGTCGAGTCTTCCTTTCAGAAGCAGACTTTTGGCCCCAGTAGGCTTCGACCTTGCGACCCTTGAGGCACGAGTGGAACAGTATGCGCCATCGACGTCTTGGGCTCGGTCCAGACGGTTACCGGACGGTCGGACGGCGAGTTACCCATTGCTCGCCGTCCGTAAGCCAGCGCCTACGAGTCAGACGCCAGATAGTTTGACCATCAGCCTATCCAAGGAGTATCGTGTTGCCCAGTAACTGGGTTGTGGAGATCTGATAGGAAGTCGCTCCATGTAAAACACGGGTATTCAAAAGCGGTTAGACTGAAACCGATCACCAGCTAGTTGAGAAAAGGCTAAAGAGATGAATAATAATATTCACACAACTATCACACAACGCCGTCTAGTCCCAAGCTAAGCAGAGCTTGTGCTATGAGTACTAGACAACTGATAAACATACTCAAACATTTCTAAATAGATACATATTAAAGATAAATTACACCCAGACACAGAACAAATGATCGTGCTCATCACACAAACATTTGTTTTGGGTGAGAATCGAACCCACAACCTCTGGCATAGCAGTCAGGTCCACTAACCACTAGACTAACAGGCCGGTCAATGTGAATGAATGTTAAATAAAAAATATGTTCAGTTTAGCGCCATCTAGCGAGAACTTGGGGAGTTCAAACCCGTATACGTTTCACCTTATGTTACAAGTAAACGAGATGTAAGCTTACCATTATGCATGTGCATGCTATCGTGATGGTACGTCTGTTCGGGGCACTCGTACTTCACGACACCCGGTCTACCGACAGGCTCCAAGGCGGGAGCGGGCTGCTCCTAAGAAAGAAAGAAAAAAAATGTTTAATTTACTCCTCACACATACACATTTCTTTTAATTTCTCCTTTCGCAGGTCTGATGGAAGAAATTTCTTTGGAAATAAGCAGTACCTTTGTACTCTTGTCTACTTTGTATTGTCTTTTTCTGTTTTTGTGTGTACATTAATAGTAAAATAAATAAATACAATTTTAATATTATTATTATTGATAGGCTCGCGTCTGTCTACTATCTCACCAGGACCTCAAGTCTGCTATTACAATAGTGTCAGAATGGTCTATCATTGACTTCATAATTGTTGATTTTGACAAGTTTGGTAATCTACTAATATAATGGCATCATTATGACTTTCCAGTGGTCAACCACTGACACTCCATTGAAAGAAGTGGCATAGAATGGTAATCTCGTACATATTGACAAATGAATGTCTGACGTATGCGGTAATCTGCTAAAATTTTGACAGTTCCTTTGATCAGTGACCTACCATTAGAACGTCATTGTGCAGTCATTGCTTTTAATAAGCTCGATATTGTCATTCTACCACAACTCTAGTACGAGACCATTGACCGATCAATGATCGATCATTACGAATTAGCAGATTACGAACTTTTAGCAAAATGACAATGGGATCGTGTTGGAATGACGAATTCATAAAATTGCAGACTTGGGCCACTGATGGTAAGCGATGGTGTGGCCGACGATGGAGCACGCTTGCCTAGAAGTAACCTATTCACTCTTGACTTACAGACCTTCAGATTGTAGCTACCAGGTAACACAGACTCCGGCAAGGAATTCCACTCCTTAGCTACAATAAATGTATACCCAAAATGTTTTGCACATATGGTAATAAAAAAAAAATAAGTTAGATGTATGTTGTGTGTCTTTTTATAAAAACATATTCACCTGGAAGCATCGTTTCCCGAACATTTGATGTTTCTTCTGTGCCTGATGCGGTGCCGCGCGTTCTCGTCCAAATGAATTGTCGTATGGCCGGAATTTTGAGCTGTATGATGGACAGAATAAGTGTTATTATTGCGGATTAAATCTCACTAATAAAGACTTGAGCAGTGGTGGCTGAGTGGTCGCGGTTTCAAACCCAGCCAGGCGCATTACTTTCTGTAATTTATTTCATCACCACTGCTCTCAAAACGGTGAAGGAAAAGATTGTGAGGAAACCGGCATGTCCTAGAACCAAACATTCGAAGACATGTGACATCCACCATCCCGCACTAGGACCGCGTAGTGTATTACGGCCCATTCCCTCTCCTACATAGGAGGCTTGAATCAAAGCAGTGGGAACATTAAAAGGCTAATTATAATTAATTAGCCTTCTTCTTCTTTTTTATTGATTCTTTATAGAATAGGTTGTTTGTACGAACTAGCTTCTGCTAGCGGCTTCGCCCCCGTGAAATTCAGTTTCTCCATACAAACTTTGGACCCACGTTTCATCCCTTTAGGGAGTCAATTTTCCCTCTTTTAGTGCTCGCCTACGTCATAAAACGAAGCCTTGTGCAAAATTTTGCCACAGTAGTTTTGGTCGTGCGTTGATATGTCAGTCAGTCAGTTTCTCCTTTTTATATACATACTAGCTGACTCGGCGAACTTCGTATCGCCTAATAATGTGATAAATGAAGAACCTCTCGACCGATTTTGTGCGAACTTCACATAAACTAAATAGTCCGAACAAAGCCTAAACATTTGGTTTGGATAGGTGAGCCCGTTCTTGAGTTATAAAATTACAACGAAAAGTGGCGTTGATTTTTATATACATATATATAAGATAAAATGTATTGAGTTTTTACCTGTGAAACTCCTGCGCAGAGTCACTACCATCGCACCATTCTCCATCTGACAGAGAGGGCACCCGTTCTGATCCCATTGACGATACAGCACTATCCGAAGCAGAGTCACGCTCTGAAACAACACACACTAGATTATGACATCTGAACACAGGTTTACATTGAGGAGCTCGTGGCTATGAAGGGCTGAAGTATTCCTTTTGACAACAAAAAAAAGTAAAAGCGAGCTCTCAGCTTTTTCATCCTTTAACAACAAAAATAAGAAAAAAAAACGGCGAAGTTTGAGTCGGATTCGCGCACTGAGGGTTCCGTACAAACTTACCTATGAAAACGGTTCAATTCCCGAATTGACTTGCGAAGATTTTTGAGAATCCCATTTTTTTTGTGACGTAACTACAAATTTACAGTCTTCAGAATTTTTCCTTTACTTGTGCTATGAGATCTTGCTTCATGACAAATTTCAGGATTCTAGGTCAACGGGAAGTACCCTAAGAATTTTGATTCCCTTGGGTGTTGAAATACACATTTTTTGCGACATAAACGGCCGTATCTATTTTTTTCGTTAACTCAGAAGTCTGATTTTTCACAGCTTCAAGGGACCGCAAACCTGAGTATATGGTTATAATTTCAACTCGATACCTCTATGCGTTCTCGAGATAAAGGGTCTTGACAGATAGACAGACAGACAGACAGACGGACGGACAACAAAGTGATCCTATAAGGGTTCCATTTTTTCCCCTCATTGCGAATTGAAGCCTCAGTGCGCGAGTCCGATTCGCACTTACCCAGTCTTTTTTTTAATGATTGTGTAACTGTACAATTCGATTAATCATTATCTACGTATTTATCAGTATTGTCTGTCACGTGAAATATTAAAATATTCTCAGACAAAGTCCAGGGACATCTTTAAGTTGCATTTAAATAGTAGTAAGAAAATTGTGAGTCTGACTAGCGCACTGAGGGTTCCTTACTTTACTGACAAAAAACCCACTCCTATTCCTTTTTTGCTTTCGTCCCAGGGCCCCGGGTTTCGCTTTCATACTATCCGTGGATCCTATAAGGGTTCCGTTTTTAACTTTTGAGGTTCGGAACCTTAAAAATTACTATTGATAGGCTCACGCTTGACCACTATCTCACCTGATGGAAAGCGACGATGTGGTCGACGATGGAGCACGCTTGCCTAGAAGTAACTTATGCACTCTTGACTTAAAGACCTCCAGGAATTCCACTCCTTAGCTGTACGCACAATGAATATTTTTCCAAAACGTTTTGTGCACCCGGTAGCGCATCACCTTACGGATGGTGGTCCGCTGAAACCAGTTTTATAGCCAAAATTGGCCGAAACCGGTATTTTAGCCGAAACTAACGCTTTTTTTTTGCCGAAACCGAAACCGAATCTTCGGTCGATCTCTAATGTTTTTTTTTTTTAAATTGACATAAACCAGTGTTTGACTGCGATCCCACCTGATGGTAAGCAGTGATGCAATCATTGACAATGAGGTGCGCTAGTTTATTAAGAGCCTATTCACTCTTGCCTTGAAGACACCTGATAATGGATTGTTTCTTTTTTCTTTCTTTTTTCAGTAATTTTAACTTATGTCTGGCAATTTGAGTATTTTCTGCGGCCTATCCAAATGTCCTTTCCTTGGTATTGTTCGTCAATTCGTTGAGTTCCTTAGTAGTCCCGAGCTGAGCTTTACGAATACTGACAAATGCTTGCACTGACTAGACGGGTCTGCTCCAATCTGTATGGTTCTTTCCTCAAAAGACCATCTCAGACACTAATCTGCATGTGATTTGATTATTACATATTTCCTGTATGGACTTTAAAAGAGACTTTGACCCCTGAGTTTGTTTCGGTGTTTCTTCTCAGGGTAGTCAGCTAGGAAACACCGGCCTCATCTAGTTTAAACTGTCGTTACCTATTTGCAAAATAAATATAATTTATAATTGAATACCGACATACCTGTAATCATCATATGTGAGTGATTGTGATGCGGCGCATGGTGTGCGCTGGCACCATCCAGCATTCGCATTGTGTACATGCCTGAAACAAAGGAACAACCAACGTAAGTATATAATTAACACATTAACTTAACTTAATATTGTTTGATGAAATTCTGAATTTTGATAAGATTGGTTGATGAAATTCTGACTACTGATATCTATCGATTGTCAAAGATTTACAAATGGTAGCCAAGACAAACGCGGCACACGGTGGAAGTGTGCCCGGCTTGGGCAGTGCAATGCCGTGTCCCCGTGGGGACGATCGGCGGCGGCGATCTTTCGCGCCGGGCCTTGGTACAGGCCATGGTCTGGAGCGAGGAGGAGTGGCAGGCGGTCGCCTCCTTTTGCAAAGTAGTAATGCTAGCAAAGGAGGCGGCCGATCGCGTGAGGCAACGGTCCTCACGTCTCAACCACCGCCCGATCCGATTCCAATCCCGATTTCCGGCCACCGTAGGCGCGGGCTTGCGGACGGCGAGCAATGAGTGGCTCGCCGTCCGACCATCCGGTAACCGTCCGGACCGAGCCCAAGTCGTCGACGGCGCGTACTGTTCCACGCGCGCCTCAGGAAGATGTCAGCAAATCGTAGGGGCCCAGCAGGGTCGAAGCCTACTGGGGCCACGGGTAGTGTGAAAGTAAAACCAACCCTGGGACGAAGGCAAAAAAGGAACAGGAGTGGGTTTTTGGTCAGTAAAAGTCTGACACTATCTCGCTCCGCCCAAGAGCGAGATTTGTCATAAGATGATTTTCCCACCCAATAAAAAAAAGCCAAGACTAACGCGACAACGATTTCAACATGCTTTCCGGCACAATTTTAGGAAATAGTTTTTTTTTTCCTTAATCTATATCAAGGTAGATGCCCAAAGATTGTGCTATCAAAGCATGAATGAAAAACATGACTCATCAAAAGTTAGTCATTCATAGTTCCATACATTAACGGCCTTATCTTGAAAATAGATACAACTGCCCCCCTAGCCAAGTTACAACCGTTTCGTTTCAATTCTCCTTCGTCGAACCCCTCGAGTGAGCCACGCCTCCGATTCCTTTGTACTGCCCACGTGACTGAGCGTTGAGAAGACGTCAGAACAAAGAAATCGGAGGCTTGGTCTACTCGAGGCGTTTGACGCAAGAGAATCGAAACGAAATGGTCGTAACTTGGCTAGGGGGGCTGTTCTATCTCATAAAGACCGGCTAGTCTTGAATGTGTGTATGCAGATTCCCATGTACATATGTATGACATCGAGCTCTATATATACATATATAATTCTAAAACGCATTTTTTTAGGCAGTGTTTTCTGCTGTGCTTTGATATGTCAGTCAGTCAAGATGACTCACGCAGGCGTATACCACCCTAGAGGCGGGCTTGCGGACGGCGAGCAATGGGTAGCTCGCCGTCCGATCGTCCGGTAACCGTCCGGACCAAGCCCAAGTCGTCGACGGCGCAATAACATTACAATAAAATTCTCAGCTCCATTTTACTGAGATCGCGCCTGTTTCAATGATTCTCCATATTCTTCAGTTGCGCAGCCACACAAAACTAATTTTACGTCACAATATCCACTAGGAATGTAATTGCAAACAATAAAAACCACCAATGAAGTTTACTCTAAGAAATCCCGCCAAAACTCCCAACAAAAAATTCCATATTCGAGCACAAAAAACAAACTTTTAAAAAACGAACACGCATTCGACGGTTACATTACGCACCTACCCTTAAATCCTTAAAAATGTCCACCATTTTGAAAAAAACATAAGGAACACTAAACTAAAGTAATTTGAATACCGCCGGTGTAAGTAACAATCAAAGGCGAGAACCGACAGAATTATGAATACATACAATAAAATATATAACAAAAATATTTAAAAATATTCCCAACTCACGCTGATTCGTCAAAAACAGCGATATCGCGAAGAACTGAGCTCTAGAGTGCCGAAATCTTATCAGAAATTATCTGATATCTAAGGTTATGTTAAAAAATACGTCGACCAATGACTATTCATTTTTTTTTCTTCTTTTAATTACGTAGCCGCGTGGTGTGAGAATAGTCATATGCTTTACTATTTCCAACCTTATTTGTTGGAACTAAAGTTTACTTTTGGATGTTTTAGAGCCATCTTGTTAGAAAGAGACAAAAACATACTTAAAAAAGTTTAATATTGCCTATTAATTAGTTTAATTCCGCCAAGCCCGTTGACCACTAGACGTACGGTGCTATACCACAGGTACATGACGGACATCCCGCCCATACGTACAAAAAGTTTGAGGAACACATTCATTGTGCGTACAGCTAAGGAGTGGAATTCCCTGCCGGAGTTTGTGTTTCCTGATAGCTACAACCTAGGGGTCTTTAAGTCAAGAGTGAATAGGTTACTTCTAGGTGAGCGTGTTCCATCGTCGGCCACATTATCGCTAATAAAATAGTGATTTCATGAAAGAAAAGAAAATAAATGATAAAAAATCATCCAGTTATTATAAGAAAAGACGGTGGTTCAAGGTTTAAAAGTAACATCTTATCTATGAGTCGAAAATCTATGTTCGTCATGGTGACTCGCAATTTTCGTGTAAATTCCATTTTATTTATTTTGTTTTTTTTTTCTCTATTATCAGGGCAATGACGTTGAACCTGCGTGTGACCTTATGAGTTACAATTACCATGGAGATAGGAGATTCAAGTCAAAGTTGTGATATATTTTTGACTTTTTTAATTTTTGAGTAGATTATGAAGTGTCAAAGTTCATGCAAAATAGCAGATTTTCAGAGGTCTTTACTGGATTAGTTTTACACAAATTCAAGAATTGATTTCAATAGAAACCCTGATGATATCCACAAGATACTGTGTTTCCAAAATATCTAATGAAAAATGTGTAATAACGACATAATCGCGTAAAAACGCCTTTACGCGAATGTCTTTATTGCCAATTTTTGATATTTTTTTGTATGAAAAACAGTGAAAATGTATGTCGAGTCGGATGCCCTTGCGCGTGTTATTTTTTTTTTTTTTCGGTGGGAAAATCATCTTATGACATCCCCCGCTCTTGGGCGGGGCGAGAGATAGTGTCAGACTTTTACTGACTAAAAACCCATTCCTGTTACCTCGTTGCCTTTCGTACCGGGGCCGAGTCTTCCTTTCAGAATCAGACCCTTGGCCCAGGTAGGCTTCGACCCTGCTGGGCCCTTACAGTTGCTGACATCTCCTTGAGGCGCGCGTGGAACAGTACGCGCCGTCGACGACTTGGGCTCGGTCCGGACGGTTACCGGACGGTCGGACGGCGAACCAACCATTGCTCGCCGTCCGCAAGACCGCGCCTACGGTGGCCGGAAATCGCCCTTATATGTTGCGCTATATAATATTAAAGCAATATATTTACGAGTATAAATGTAAATGAACGGGGCAATTATCTTTACTTGCCGATTCACTGATTATCATTTAGTTTCTTAGATATTATTATTAATGATGTCATATATATGAGCGTTATCGTGATTTAGGCAACGACTGTACGCGATGTCTCCGTGTGCGATTGCACGGCAAACATGCGTGCGCTCGCGTAGCATAGTGCGAATTTTATGAACAATGAAGCTATTTTGATTCTTTGGATGACAGCGGCTTTTTCCGCTAGGGTTCCGTACCTCAAAAGGAAAAAAACGGAACCCTTATAGGATCACTTTTTTGCACGTCCGTCTGTCTGCCTGACTGTCAAGACCCTTTATCTCGGGAACGCGTAGTTAGTTGAAATTAAAACCATATATACTCAAGTCTGCGGTCCCTTGAAGCTGTGAAAAAATCAAACTTCTGAGTTAACGAGAAAAAAGATACGGCTGTTTATGTCGCAAAAAACGTATATTTCGACACTCTCAAAGAAATCAAAATTCATAGGGCACTAGAATCTACTTCCCGTTGACCTATAATTCTGAAATTTGGCTTGAAGCTAGGTTTTGCTATGAAACCTATAACCAAGTATAAAAAAATCTGAAAACTGTTAATTTTTAGTTACATACCAAAAAAAAAATGTTTGCGATTCGGAAAAATCTTTGTAACTCAATTCGGGAATTGAACTGTTTTCATAGGGTAAGTTTGAACGAAACCCTCAGTGCGCGAGTCCGACTCGCACTTGACCAGCTTTTTTCTGTACTACATTCCTTATGCAGTACAATTTTTTCCACACAATCATTACTTTAGATACCGGCACGGATCTTGAGCGCTGACTTCTACAGTTCTACTGACGCAGAAGCACGCAGAAGTGGAATATCGGGTCTCTTTAGTGGTATGAAGAGAGATGCGGGGGCGGGGAGTGCAATCCTTGTACAGTGATTGGCTCGCCGATGTATACGATGCGCAAAGATATCTGTAAACATTAATTTACTATCGTCATTTCACCTGCATAATGTCACACCCTAAATGATTATCTAAATCACACACCCTAAATGATTATCTAAATCATAAGCTTATATGGTTTTGACTATCATGGTGAGTTTTAGTTGTTCTGAAGGCCGAGCCCCCAAATCTTACGATAATTCGTTTTTTTTTAAATAATAATATAATAACATTCCACAACTATCACACAACGCCTTCTAGTCCCAAGCTAAGCAGAGCTTGTGTTATGAGTACTAGACAACTGATAAACATACTCAAACATTTCTAAATACATACATATTATAGATAAATTACACCCCGACACAGAACAAATGATCGTGCTCATCACACAAACATTTGTCCTGGGTGGGAATCGGACCTACGACCTCCGGCATAGCAGTCAGTCCGGTCCGATGGTAGAAAGTTGGTTTATTAATCTGTTTTTTAACGTGAGCCAAATATCAAATAACTACCGGCCTTGGGTGGAGCCAGAGGGAGCCCACAGTGTTCCTTCAGTTGTCTTTTATTGCGAAGGCTGCCGTAAGGACTTCGAACAATTCGCAGCTTTGGCAGGCGTCGGCCGTTACTGGCCCTTGCTCATCTCATATCATGATTTAAAAGAGTGTCCATGGAGTTTCTTGGAGATCTACGCTTTGGAACGTGCAACTTAACTTTGACTGACCGACATTTTGACAATTCAAAAGTGCCTTTAAATGGTCTTTTATTTATTTATTTTTTATTATTGATAGGTTCGCACTTGACCGCTATCTCACCTGATGGAAAGCGACGATGCGGTCGACGATGGACCGCGCTTACCTAGAAGCAACCTATTCACTCTTGACTTAAAGACTCCCGGGTTGTAGCCATCAGGAAACACAGATTCCGGCAAGGAATTCCACACCTTAGCTGTACGCACAATGAACGTGTTCCCAAAACGTTTCGTGCGTATAGGTGGGATGTCCACTAAATCTGTCGTATCTATTCATATTCGAATATCCAAACCTAGATGAGAATACATTTGGAGGATGATGAATTCCATATGACCTCTTGCTAAAGGTAAAGTCTCCAAATTATATCTAGACTCTAGCATTTGCCCGCGATTTCACCCGCGTAGAAGTCGAAAATGGTTCTAACAGGATTCTTAATTGGTGTTTTAAATCTTAATAAAATGTGCAACTCGTCTTCCAGCAATTCTGTAAATGTTCTTGCAAAATTTGAACTAGATTGGGCCAAGGAATCACGTTGTCCCATACAAACTTTGCCCTCCTTTTTCACTCCCTTAGGGGCAGAATTTCGAAAAATCCTTTGTTATCGGATGCCCATGTCTTACAACGAACATACTCTCCAAGTTTCAGGTCTTTACGATTAGCGGTTTAGGCTGTGCGATGATCCGTCAATCAGTCATTCAGGACAAAGTATTTTATGACTTTACCAGCTTTTGCCCGCGTCTTCGCTCCCGTCAACTGACTACTCTATGCTGCTCTACCCAACTCTACCCTACTCTACCCTATTCTACCCTACCCTACCCTACTCTACTCTACTCTACCCTACTCTACCCTACTCTACTCCATCCTAATACTTACCCATTTTTTTTTATTTCTTATATAGGAACCTTCTCCTGACAATAACAAACACAACAAAAAAAAAATAGTGATTTCCGTCCAGCCGTTCACGAGTGATGGCGTGACCAAGGGAAACAGTGATTCATTTTATATAAATATAGATATACACGAGTTGATAGATGAATTGAAGTAGTAGCATAACGAGTAAAGGAATTCTTACCATCATAGTATTTGTAATATCTGTTAAGATATTCCACCGGATCAGGGTAGTACAAAGGGCTTCGCAAATATGGCGCCATCGCAAACAGAGGCTGCACATATGCATAGTTCGCCACTGTCAAATCCATATTGAATCGTAAAAAATCTTTACAATCTATATGTTTTATCTTTCGTAATATATATTATATATATCCTCGTATATTTCTTCGTATATCTTCGTTAATATTTCGGCGTAATCGTTTAATTTCGTTGATTATTTAGTCACCATTTCCATGACGTTCACGGAATTTCCCGTGACGCGGGTACATAAGAAATATGTAAATACTAAGCCCTCTTGATCTTAATATAAACAACAAGCATTGTGTTTTATCTAAAACTAATATTAGATAACTTTCAAGGATCGAAAAATAGTCTGTATTTGAATGAGTATAAACAAAAGTTATATCTTTTAAGAACTGAAGTCGACACATTTATCAATGAATCACAGGTCGTTCTTTGTCTTCGTAAGGCCATACAGTATCGGCACATGCATAAGCTACATTCACTGTGCACCTTTCTACCCTTGACTGCACTTTTGCGGAAGAATGGCATGAGTACTCCTTTACGAACAAGAGTCTAAAAAACCGAACTGTCAAAGTCAAAAATTGGCGCGCTAACAAATGTCACTTCACTTTTTTTTTCTAATTTTCAAAATCACAGTTCTTTTTTTAAAGAGGTAAAAATAACAGTTATTTTTTAATACGCGAATATTTTTTTAATGTTCATTTATCACTGTTTCACTTAACAATGTTGTACTTCATTACGAATAGTCTGTAAACATATGAATAGATTTCCATGTTTGTTTATAATTTACGTCAATACTTTTCAAATACACACATTCTGTTTCAACAGCCCTTTGTGAAATTCTCTGCCAAATTGATTATAAAATTATAATTTTTCAAAGTCTTATCGAGTCCACGTTTAACGAAAAAACCTGATAAAACCACTTCTTTATCTTCAGTCGAACGTCTTTGGAACGTAACTGAAGCTAAAAGAAAAAAATACTCCACTGACGTTTAAACTTTTACGCACAAAGCAATGGAATGCACTATACAGCCGCAACAAATGAATAATGACACATCTTTCAAATGTAAGTCCTAATAAACTCTCACTGAATAAACACCGGTATCTTATGTACAAAGTAAATAACGTTTAAATTTAGAACGCTTGACAATTCGTATGTCTTCGGCCATTATCGTGTTTAGCCGACGGAGCGGTGGATGTGACTAAACGAATTTATTTTTAAGAATTCGTTACGTCATGTAGGTCAGAGTATTGATAAGGCATGATTATGTTTCATTTGTTATAGTTTCTTGTTTGATTTCCGCTTTAACAGCTGTTTTAGGTTTACAGATAATTAATCTTACGTTATGGTTATGGTATTTCCGTTTTTATCCGGTTTCAAAAAAGGAAGAGGTTCTCAATTCATCAGATTTTTTTTTTGTTTTATCTGTTTCCCGATTACTCGAAGACGCTTGGACCGATTTGGAAAATTCTTTTTTTTTAGGGTTCCGTACCCAGAGTGTTAAACTGGATCCATTATTAAAACTATGCTGTCCGTCCGTCTGGCTGTCGATCTGTCACCAGCCCCTCTGGCCAAGTTACTATCGTATAGTTCGCGCCGAACGCCTCGATTAGGCCACGCCTCCGATTCCTTTGTTCTGACGTCATCTCAACGCTCAGTCACGTGGTCAGTACAAAGGAATCGGAGGCGTGTTCGGCGCGAACGAAACGATTGTAACTTGGCTAGGGGGGCAGGCGTCTTTAAGTAATCGTCAGACAAATAATACAAAAAAGAAACAGCTAAGTGCGCAAGAAGGGTTTCGTACCGTCAGTAGCAGTACCTCTTAAATATTTATTTTATTCGGTTTTTTAATATTTCTTGTTATAGCGACAACAGAGATACATCATCTGTGAAAATTTCACCTTGTCAACTATCTTGGTTCATGAAATACAGCCTCGTGACAGACGGACAGACACGCGGACGGACAACGCAGTCTTAGTAATGGGTTCCCCGTTTTACCCTTTAGGTACTTCCGCATGACGTAGCTCCTCACCGGACATGGTAAGTTCGGGAGATTCCTGCACCGGATTCGTGCGAAAGAAACGCCCGGGTGAAACCATTGTGTGGACCGCCCGGAGGACACGGTGGAGCATACGGTAGAGGTGTGCCCCGCCTGGGCAGAACACCGCCGTGTCCTCGTGGGGGCGATCTGTGACAGTGATCTCTCGCGCCGGGTCTTGGTGCAGGCCATGGTCCGGAGCGAGGAGGAGTGGCAGGCGGTCGCCTCCTTCTGCGAAGCTGTAATGCTAGCAAAGGAGGCGGCCGATCGCGTGAGGCAAAGGTCCTCACGCCCCAATCGCCGCTAGGATTCCGATCCCGATTTCCGACCACCGTAGGCGCGGTCTTGTGGACGGCGAGCAATGGTTGGCTCGCCGCCCGATCGTCCGGTAACCGTCCGAACCGCCCCAAGTCGTCGACGGCGCGTACTGTTCCACGCGCGCCTCAAGGACATGTCAGCAACCGTAGGGGCCCAGCAGGGTTGAAGCCTACTTGGGGCCATGGGTGATGCGAAAGACATCCCCGGGGCCCTGGAAAAATGGCAAAGAACTAACAGGAGTGGGTTTTTAGTCAGTAAAAGTCTGACACTATCTCTCGCTCCGCCCAAGAGCGGGATTTGTCATAAGATGATTTTCCCACCCAATAAAAAAAAACCCTTTAGGTACAGAACCCTAAAAATATCGGATTATTCCTTATCGCAGAAGTAATTTCCACTAAGTACATTTCTATGTATAATGTTATATATATTTCTGAAATAATAATGACGATACATAATATTATATTATCTTTATGTTATCTTGTTTATATGCATAGGTGCAAGATAAAGATTGAAATACAAAATGGTTGATTTGTTATCTACTCTTTGTCATATACTTATTTACTTTTCAATTTATCTTTATGTACATCCTGAGTTTTTGGTAGTCTGACTTTATTGATATAAAAATCCTTATTTACACTCATCTCTGCAAGGAGTCACGTTTTCAAACGTTTTTTTTTTAGGTGTGATAATCATCTAATGACAAATCTCGCTCTTGGGCGGAGCGAGAGATAGTGTCAGACTTTTACTGACTAAAAGCACACTCCTGTTCCTTCGTTGCCTTCGTCCTAGGGCCCCGGGTTTCGCTTTCACACTACGCGTGGCCCCAGTAGGCTTCGACCCTGCTGGGCCTCTACGATTTGCTGACATCTCCCTGAGGCGGGCGTGGCCTCTTATGACATCCCCCGCTCTTGGGCGGAGCGCGAGATAGTGCCAGAGGCTCGCGTGTAACAGTACCCGCCGTCGACGACCTGGGTTCGGTCCGGACGGTTACCGGAGGGTCGGACGGCGGGCTACCCATTGCTTGCTTGCCGTCCGCAAGCCCGCGCCTGCGGTAGCCGGAAATCGGGATCGGAATCCCGGCGGCAGTTGGGGCGTGAGGCCCGTTGCCTAACGCGATCGGCCGCCGCCTTTGCTAGCATTACTGCTTCGCAGAAGGAGGCGACCGCCTGCCACTCCTCGCTCCGAACTATGGCCTGTACCAAGGCCCGGTGAAACGTTTCCAAACGTAAGAAAATCTGGGCAACAGTCCGCTCTGGGTGTAGCGAGACGGAGTTTCAGTCTTTTACTGACTAAAACTCACTCGTATTCCTTCAGTTGCCCTTTGTTTCTCTTCATTTATACTATAAATTCTAATACTGTTTGTAAGTCGCCAAAACACAAGCGTGTCTGTTCACCGCTAAGAGGAGCCCGTTCACCTTGGCTCCTGCTTTTCAGAATGTATCCCTGGAGTGCAGCGACCGCCTTCAGCTCTTAGGAGTTGAAATTTCCTCAGACCTCAATTTTGGGCGGTTCATTGAGTCCAAAGCTAAGGTAGCTGCTAGAAAACTAGGCGTTCTTGCAAAGGTCCGACGGTACTTCACACCGGGACAGCTTCTAATGTTATACAAAGCACAGGTCCGATCGTGTGTGGAGTACTGCAGTCACATATGGGCTGGTGCTGCAAAATGCCATCTAGCAGCTTTGGACTCAGTGGAAAGGCGTGCGAAGAGGCTAATTGGGGATCCAGATTTGGTTAAGTCAAATCTTCAAAGCCTCGAGCACCGGCGCAGGGTAGCCAGCCTATCGGTATTTTATAGGTTACATTTTGGAGAGTGTGCGCGGGAATTGCATGACTTGATTCCGCCATCTCCTTTCTACCATCGGACAACCCGACGAACAGCGAGTATCCACCCTTACGTTGTTGAAACTTCAACGGTCCGGACTAAGCGCCGCTTCGCTTCGTCGTTTATACCGCGTACATCGAAGGACTGGAACAATTTGCCTGCTGCGGTCTTCCCATCCAGCTATAATTTAGGTGTCTTCAAGGCTAGAGTGAATAGGCTCTTAATAAACTGGTGCGCCTGACCATCAATGATTGCATCTCCGCTTACCATCAGGTGGGATCGCAGTCAAGCACTGGTTTATATCAATTAAAAAAAAAAAAAAAAAAAAAAGTGAAAATATTGGTACAGGGAAGAGTAGGCGCGTTGTGGACACATCTGGCTATCTCTTTTGTACACAAGTAACCTAATCGCGGTGACGTCACATTTCAAGCTGTGCATCCATAGTCTGTTATCTGACAGTTTCCCCCTCCATCAGATTGGAAAGGTTTCCGATTTGCTTAATTTTGAACGGATTTGATTTTATTTTTTATTTATGATACTTTATTGATAGGTAAAAATAATTTAAATAAGTTAACTGCTTGTTAAATTGAATTATTTTTATAATAACATTAATCGCCTCTAAAAATCTACACTACCTTCTAATTTACAAATTCAGCCACAATTACTAAGAGTCTGAATGATATAAAATATGTATCATAGCGACTAGTTATCGTCTATATATGCCATTTTCTGTGTGGATAAAAAAAACAAAAAAAAACTACAGAGGCTAAGGTGGGAGCGAAGCAGAGCGGAGCTTTCACGCTTTGCTTCGCTCCCACCTTAGCCTTCTAACCTAACCTGTCCGTGTCGAAGTGCCCTATAATTATTCACATACACTTTTGATATGTCAAAAGTGGGTAAAAGACTAATTTTTCTTTAGACATTTTACAAAAACACTGGTTCTTCACGCTAACAGAGACTTACCTTATCATTCCGCTAGCCTATCGTAAGTCATATAATGTAACATTCAATTAGATAAGGTTCCAGTCACAACTAGAAGCCACCTGATAACAGGTGGAAAAACAATTATTTGCTGGCATAAAGTCACCTTTTGACTTCATACTCTTGAAAAATCTTTGGGAGCATCACAAGGCCATTGGTCTCTCTCTTGGTTATTTTATCCGATTGCCAAAGAAGCTACCAAAGCAGGGTTATGTTTTTCGCGCGTATATTTTACTTATACATGTATGTATCTTTGTAAATTTATTTATTAGCTCTTGTTCTCTTCTCACTTGTTTACAAAGATTGAATATAGATGGCGCTAGGATTATTTTTGAGGTTCATCAAAAGTTGGAGATCATCAAAATAATGAGGACATTATTTTGATGATCTCCAACTTTGCACTACTTTGCAATTTGCAGTTCAGGAGAACTGCAAATTGCAAAAAAGTACGAAAATTTAAGTTTCGCGGGTTACCCTGAATCATTTACCTTATGCTACATAATAATTTTATCAAGTTATCGACATTTATTTCATTCTGAATATGGTCACTTGGCGCTGTTGCACCGTTGGTGGGTCAAAACTAGAAAAAGGGAAAATTTATTTGTATAGTCATAGTGGGGCCTTAAATATTAACTATGTACACTCAGGCGTTGCAGTACTCCTCCACATCGCTGTCATCCGGAAATGTGCCAAGAAGGCTCAGGCTGGCAGCATTGCCACGTTGAATGGCAATGCTAATTCTTTGGGCGAAGAACAAGCCAGACCTCTGGCCACGCAGTGTCGATCAGACGGCGTGAAATTTCCTTGAAAAGGAATCGCGCTCTCGGACCCCATGACCCAAGCATTTCGACCCCAAACGGCTCAAAACTGTAATTACCAATAATAATACAGTTTTTGCGCCGTTTGAGGGTCTAAGCAGCCGGGCCGGCATAGCCCACCGAACTAAGAACATGGGTGGCGCAAGCAATTGTCAAAACCCAATTGCCTTTAAATTATTATCTTGACTGTAAAAACTGATGTTTTTCTACGACTCTGTTCTAGCGCTTTTCTTAGTTTAATTTTGGATGACCACACTAACTAAACCACACATTCACAAACGTTCTCACAAAATTTTAGTTGCAATAGAATTTGAATTTTGTTTTGTACGATGTAGAGTATATTTTTCCGAAAAGTTTGGACAGGACTTACCTTCGTTCATAGCCATGTCCATAAGCTGCAGATCCTCATCGTTCAGAATAGATTGGAGGAACCCGTCCTGGTTGGTCGGGCCGGCCATCTCTGCTGAAGCGTTCTGGTTTAAAAAGAAAACATATTTGTAACTAAGTAAGGTTGGGGTCACGAGTAAGACCTATTGTCCAGGGGCGCCGGCTTTTAGAAAACCTCATGGGTGTTGATGCTCATTTGATGAACTCGAAAAAGTGGCGAAGTTTGAGAAGAGAAATGCACACTGATCGACCGACAAATAAATACATATCCTACTTACATACTGCGTACTTAATTAGTAATTATGTTTGATAAAAATATTATAGTTTATATGTAACCTAGAAGGCGATTACTGTTCTGTTTCTTGATGGCTATTCTCAGGGGTGCTCGGCACCCACTGTTTATTTCTCATGGGTGCTCGAGCTCCCGAGCACCCACGGAGTCGGCGCCCCTGCTACTGTCTACGGGCGCGTAGCTTCATAGTCGCGTATTCGTTATTTATACGCTTGGTGTACGCCTGCGTGAAGCTTACATACAAAACTATGGCCTACTGTCCGTGTCTGTACTTTATTTTAATAATAATAAACATTTATTTCAGACCTTTTTTTATTTTGTGGGTATTGAATGAGACTAAGCCGTCACGCTCGGCTGTGTAACGCTCGTTCGGGTAAACTCGGCTCGATTCGGCTGCTTTTATGAAGTTTTTACTCCTGTCTCATACTTTATTTTTTATTTATTTTATAATTTACCTGATAGTAGAGTGGATCATGTTGCTGAGGATGCTGTGCAGCCTCCACCTTGTAAGCGCCTTCAAGAGGAGCTGCCGCGCCGCCTGGTATAAGAAAATAAAATTAATTAGCAAGTTTTGTAGTTCAAATAATTATCATATAACTGGAAAAGGCCTAGCCATAAGCCATAGGCCATAAGCATAATCAGCCTTTCAATGTTCCCACTGCTGGGACTCAGGCCTCCTCTCTCTAGGAGAGGGAATGGGCCGTAATCCACCACGCGGGCCCATTGCGTGTTGGTGAATGATTTCCTCATGGTGTTTTCCTTCACCGTTTTTGAGAGCAGTGGTGATTAAATAAATTACACAAAGTAATGCTCCTGGCTGGGTTTGAACCCGCGACCTACAATTTTTAAGTCGGGGCCGTTACCACTCGGCCACAACAATATTATCATCGTTATAAATATAGAAAATGTAAAATTTTCAGCTCCATTTAACCGAGATCGCACCTCTTTTCAATGATTCTACATATTGTCCAGTTGCGCAGACACTTGAGGTATAAAACTGCACAAATTTTACATCACTATATTCACTAGGAATCTTCGCTCTAAGAAATTCCGTCAAAAAAACTCATAATAATTAAGTCACCAGCTATAGTGTAGCCAACATTTCGGTGTTTTTTTATCGCCAAGTGCAGTCCCTACTTCTATTGTTAATAGTGTACTTACCGTACGCCTCAGGATGTTTCTCGGGGACCGGCGGTATTGAAGCATGGTAATTCGGACCATAAGCGCCCGCCGCACCGTGTGCCCTGGAAAAAACAATAAAACTTATTAACTTGTGGAACCAGAAATAGGAGAAAAGAAAACATAACATTTGAAAACGCTAGGCTGTCGATTGTTTTACCATGTTTAACGGTCTACCTGAGTTCTAAAGTCGACAATCCAGTTACGGAGTAATACGGTACCACGACCGGACGTCGAACTACCCATTGCTTTTCGTCCGTAAGTCCGACATCTCTTGTTGCAGCGACTGGGGCGTGGAGATGTCCGTTCCCTTACGCGTTTGGCCGTCTCCTTCGCTAGCATTACTGCTTTTTTTTTTTATTCTCGATAGGTTCGCGCTTGACCGCCATCTCACCTGATGGAAAGCGATGATGCGGTCGACGATGGAACGCGCTTACCTAGAAGTAACCTATTCACTCTTGACTTAAAGATTACCGGGTTGTAGCTATCAGGAAACACACATTCCGGCAAGGAATTCCACTCCTTAGCTGTAAGCATAACGAATGTGTTCCCAAAACGTTTTGTGCGTATAGGTGGGATGTCCACCATGTACCGGTGGCGCGTTGCCGTACGCCTGGTGGTCCGATGATGGAACGGGCTAGGCGGAAATAGGTTATGCAATTCCGACGCACACTCCCCGAAATGCAACCGGAACACAGAAACAAGAGCCACATCCCATTTCCCACCAGAGTGCGGCACGAGAGGTCGCCGCCACCGATCGACTCCAAAAGGAGGAAGCAGCGGCTTGACTTGCATATAACTGACTACCATACTTATTAAGTTATTTCTAGGCAAGAGTGCTCTATTGCTCTATCGACAGCCACACCATCGCTTAGTTTACTATCAGGTGAGATAGTGGTAACACGCGAGCTTATTTACATCTACACTATAATATTATAAAGTTAAATTTTGTTTTTTTGTTTGTAGGAGGTAATCTCTGAAAGTACTGGTCCAATTGCAAAAATTTTTTCACCGTTAGAAAGCTGCTTTATTCCTGAGTGACATAGGCCATATTTGTACGCGGGCGAAGCTGCGGGCAAAAGCTAGTGAATAATAAAAAAAAACCTCCAGTATTTCTACTTACGTAATGTTATGCGAATGCGGATGCGAGTGCGGATGCGAGTGTTGGTGGTGATGATGATGGTAGTGTTGATACTGGTCAGCCACTGGCGGCGGCGGCGGCGGTATGGTCAGCAGCGACGCCAGGTCCTGCCAGCGTTGCTCCACTGACATGGAGCGCATTAACGACTGCGGACAAAGGAATGAAGAGGTTAAAAAATTGGTTATGAATCAATTGTCTACACTGATATTATAAAGAGGTTTGCTGAAAATGGTGTTAAGTCATGAAAACCTCCGTTGAAAAGGAAGGATCCTCCGATCAGATGGGTGTTGTTAGGTCTGGTCCGACGAGTGCCCGATAGTTGATTTCAAGAAATAATATATGTGTCAACCGCGCGGAGAACTCAATTACCGCGATGCAGGATTTTAGTTCGTATGTGGCGTCATAGATGTCGCTACCTGTTCTTTTGAGAAAAAAATCCTCTGAAAGATCTTTGTCTATCTATTACACATCAACGCATCTGCTGAAACATGTAAATCATTGTAACATGTGTAGATCATGTCCTTGAATTAATAATCCAATCATTTACAGGCACTTTTGAATTGTCAATTAGTGTCTGAAAAATGATGTTAATTGCACATTCGAAAGCGTAGATCTCTAGGAAAAAGAATGTGCAAGAAACTTCATGGACACTCTTTTAAATCATGTTATGAGATGAGCAAGGGCCAGTTACGGCCCATCATGTTATATATTACAAGTATCTCGGTTGCATATTTCTTGTCGCTACTATCTTCTAATAAAGTAGTAAAAAAAACAATTGAGCATAAAGAAATTAAAATATGCCGCTGGGAGCTAAGCGATGACCAGTCTCAACTGACAGCCTCCGTTCACGGACATGACGCGTATATCAGCGCCACTCAGCTCATCTAGGTATGTCTTAGATCCGGACATAGTTTTATACCGAAACAAGATTACCTTTCTATAGGATGATTTCCGAATTTTCGACCACTCAACAATCTATCTTTATAGATTTGTAAAACGCATTGTGCTTACGTTGGCCTCACTTTTCACTGGAATCTCTGGAAAATGCTAGGCCAGCAACAAGCGTAAAATAGTATATATTGCTATGCATAAACTAAACCTATAAATAGATCTCAACTAACAGTCGATTAGTTTTTAAGCTTGCGCAAATATCTTCACAAAAAAAACCTACTTGAAAGTCGGCAATAATAATTAATCATAAAATATTATGACACGCTCGATTTCTGTCTCACACAAAAAGTAATGTAATTTATTTAAATACTTTATATGTTTTTAGATTAACGACTTTGAAAGAAATTAGAGCATCGCTACACAGTTATATCATTCAGTGTTACTAGTCTATACTTATAATAGATCTGTAGAAGTAAAAATTTTGTACATTGAAAATATAAAACCAAAAATGGCATATATAAGGGGTGTTCTAGACCGACATCGAACCCAAAAATTTGATTAAAAAATTTTTTGTCTGTCTGTTTGTTCAGGTATCACGCAAAAACAACCGGTTCCATTACGATGAAACTTGGTATAATTATTCTTTAATATCCTGTATATTAAAGAATAATTACGTTATGATATGACTTCTACGCGGACGAAGTCGTGGGCTAGTATTTAAATAAAATAGTTTCACAACTCACCGCCAGAGACCAATGACAAAATTAGTGTTGTTTTTTGAAGGTAGATGGCGCTTTTAATAATAACATTCGACATTATCTCCCTAGCCTATTTCCAACTAGCTTGGAATCGGCTTCCAGTCAACCGGATGCGGCTGTATATATACCCATGTCTTACATGGAGCGACTGACTATCAGACCCCCAAAACCCAGTTACTGGGCAACTCGATACTCCTTGAATAGACTGCTGGTCAGATTTTCTGGCTGTAACGACTGTTAAATTTTAACCGGTTGCATATTTTTTTTATTATTGATAGGTTTGCGTTTGACCGCTATATCACCTGATGAAAAGCGACGATGCGGTCGATGATGGAGCGCGCTTACCTAGAAGTAACCTATTCACTCTTGACTTGATTTCCGGGTTGTAGCCATCAGGAAACACAAGATTCCGGCAAGGAATTCCACTCCTTAGCTGTACAAAATGAACGTGTTCCCAAAACGTTTAGTGCGTATAGGTGGGATGTCCACCATGTACCGGTGGCGCATTGCCGTACGCCTGATGGTCCGATGATGGAACGGGCTAGGTGGAATCAGGTTATGCAATTCCGACGCACACTCCCCGAAATGCAACCGGTAGAAAACCGACAGGCTAGCAACTCGGCGTCGATGCTCAAGAATTTGAAGCCTCGACTCTACGAGTGCATCATTGACAATGATCCTCCTTGCATCAAATTGGTCCAACGAGTGTTTTCGTCTCCTTTTCACCAGGGTCGTGTGTCTGCGACTGGGTACTGCATCTCGTTTAGCTCTTCAATCCCCATGGGTGACAGAAGAGCTGACGAGATGGGATATTTGGGCTGGTGCTGCAAAATGCCATCTAGCAGCTTTGGACTCAGTGGAAAGGCGTGCGAAGAGGGTAATTGGGGATCTCTCTAATTGGGGAGGAGATTTGGTTAAGTCCGATCTACAAAGCCTTGAGCACAGGCGCAGGGTAGCCAGCCTATCGGTATTTTACAGGTTACATTTTGGAGTGTGCGCTAGAATTGCATGACTTGATTCCGCCATCTCCTTTCTACCATCGGACATTCTGACGAACGGCGTGTATCCACCCTTACGTTGTTGAAACTTCAACGGTACGGACTAAGCGTTTCGCTTCGTCGTTTATACTGCGTCCGTCGAAGGATTGGAACAATTTGCCTGCTGCGGTCTTCCCGTCCAACTATAATTTAGGTGTCTTCAAGGCTAGTGAATAGGCTCTTAATAAACTATTGCGCCTGACCATCAATGATTGCATCTCCGCTTACCATCAGGTGGGATCGCAGTCAAGCACTGGTTTATATCAATTAAAAAAAATATATGCTTAGTCGTGAATGTGCGACCCTACTCTGGCGGAATAAACACGAGATTGTTTGTCGGATATATCCGACGCAGGCGGGTAAAAGGATAATTATTAAAAATCGCTATAAATAATACCGTTTCGTCGTACTGCATTTGGCACAAGACAAGTATGGTAGATCAAATGATTTATTGATAATTAAGGTTAAGTAGTACCCACTTTCGACACCTTATGTATGAAATATCAACTTTCATATTTTTTACAGCACTTTTTACTGAAATCATGTTTTAGTATTTTTTTTTGTTAATTAATTTAGCAATTTTAATTTGCGGTTATATCATTTAAAGTAGCGGTAATATTAAACTTGATAGAAAGTAGATTTAAGAATGGGACCAAAAAAGTCGTATAAACAATTAAAAGTAACATTTAGCGGACACTTATGTGACCTAAGATCCATTGCATAAAATTTTGATTATCATCATTATTTCAGCCGAAAGACGTTCATTGCTGGACATAGGCCTTCCCCAAGTGTTGCCAAAACGAACGGTTCTGTGCGTCTCGCATCCATTGCAATTTCCACGCTTTTTACCAGGTCTACCCTGTGGGAGACCTTGCAACGATGCGTCTTCCAGTGTGCAGTCGACACTCCAGAACCTTTCGGCCCCTTCGACCATCTGTTCTACGAGCAATGCACTGCCCACTGCCACTTAAGTTTGGCGACCTTGGTTCTCCTGCGCACATCTTCATTCCTGATTCGATCACGAAAGGAAACTGCGAGCATAACCTTTTCCATAGCCCTTAAGCGACCACGTTAAGGGCTTAAATCTGAAGTAATATTTTTAGTTCATTTTTTTATACGTTGGTAAAAGGTAATCTTTGGTTACATAAAAAAATAGAATTTACCTACCGAAAAAAAAACCACGAGTTTAATGAACGTCCCGTAAAACAATGGAGGTTTCAGTTTTAATAGTTCCTTATATGTATACAAAAATGTCAATCAGACATAAAAAGTCATAAATTATACAAATTTTATATATTTATTTTACAACTAGATTTTTTAAAAACACTTTTACTCGTTAATTTTTTCGTCAACTAAACTAGATGAGGCCGGTGTTTCCTAGCTGACTACCCTGAGAAGAAACACCGAAACAAACTCAGGGGTCAAAGTCTCTTCTAAAGTCCATACAGCAAACATGTAATGGTCAAATCATAATAGGTACATGGATTATTAAAACCAACCTGATAATTCAAAACACGAAATACAGATGTTCAAACAAACAAACAAAAAAACCATAGACAAGGTAAACTCGTTCAGTTGGCGCGAAATCTAAAAACAAACATGGCAACTTTCGGTGTCAATATTGATAATGGCAACACGAGAAATAACGGATAGATGTGTGTTTTAACTATGGAAACTTGATTTTTAACGGAATCTCTTGATTTCTGGTGATTTTATTAGCTTAAGCCTGTCTTGGTGGTCTGATTATGATGATGACATCTTTGTGAAAGGTTTTAGGGTTCCGTACCCATAGGGTAAAAACGAGATCCTTTTCCTAAAACTCCACTGTCCGTCTGTCTGTCACCAGTCAAACCGTGATAGCTAAACAGTTGAAATTTCTACAGATGATGTATTTCTGTGAGCCTCCCATACAACAAGCGGTTTTTTTTTGCACGACCAGGTAGACGCTTGAAATATTCACTGAATATTTAGTTGTATATTCACTTTAAAAATAAGAATTAAAATAAAACCAATATTTAAGGGGGCTTCCATAGAACAAACGTGATTTTTTTGCTTATATAAATAGTGTCTAATGTTGTACAGATACCTTCGTGCGCGACTCGACTCGCACTTGGCCGGTTTTTTTCAGTAGGCATAGGTACCTATGGGTTTTTTTCTTCCTACTAAACTATACTCAGGTCTGCGCTACCTTGAAGCTGTGAAAAACAAACTTCTAAGTTATCTAAAAAAAAGCGGCCGTTTATGTCGCAAAAAACGTATATTTCGACAATCTCAAGGGAATCAAAATTCATGGGGTACTTCCCGTTGACCCAGAATCCTGCAATTTGGCATGAAGCAAGGCCTATGGCGCCTTGCTTCACACACATATAGGAATAAACTAAAAAATACACAGGTATAGGAATAAATCTGAAAACAGTAAATTTCTTGTTACGTCACAAAAAAATTTCTTGTTACGTCACAAAAAAATAAACTTTTTTTTCGATTCGGAAAAATCTTCGAGATTCCATTCGGAAATTGAACTATTTACATAAGAGTAAATTTGTACGGAACCCTCTGTGCGCGAGTCCGACTCGCACTTGCAATTTTTTTTTTTTTAATATATAAAGCAGTGCTTGACTGCGATCCAACTGATGGTAAGCAGTGATGCAATAGTTGATGGTGAATCGAACTAGTTTATTAAGATCCTATTCACTCTAGCTCTGAAGACACCAAAATTATAATCAGACTGGAAGACCGCAGCAGGCAAAATGTTCCAATCCAACTATATACGCGGTATAAACGACGAGGTGAAACGCTTAGTCAGGACCGTAGAGAAAAATAAGACCGCCGTAGAAGATCGTTTCCATTTGAATGATTTCCGTAATTACCTCGACAGCAAAACATTAATTCAACGTAAAATTCTTGCCATGAACTTTAAAACACACGGCTCGGTCACTGGTCAGCCTCTTAAGAACTTTGTAGCGAGAATAGACAAACAATTTTCCTCAATTAACAAAAAACTTAGAAGAAAAAACATGCGGAACACTGGAATGGCTGAAGAGTTGAATGGATTAAGGTTGGCGAAGAATGATTATGTACGTATAAGGTACACAGTTTGGGTGGTGTCCTTTTTAATATAAAATAAATAAAATGTAATGATGAAATAAATTTATCATTAACTAGCTTTTGCCCGCGGCTTCGCTCCCGTCTATATTCTACTACTCTACCCTACTCTACTCTACTCTACCCTAATCTACCCTACTCGATAAAATGTATCCTATGTCCGTCCGTCGGTTCTGAACTACCTCCCCACCAATTTTCAGCAAAATCGGTTGAGCAGTTCTTGAGTTATAAATAGTGTAACTAACACGACTTTCTTTTATTTATATAGATTTGTCAATAAAAATGTTAATATGAAATATGAAAAATGATAACGATTTTATACAGTTTAAATCATGATCATCATCTTCCTGCCTTTGTCCCGTGTTATTTGGGGTCGGCGCAACATGTTTTTTTCTTCCATTCTACCCTGTCACTCGTCATGCTATCACTAACTTCCTTTTCTTTCATATCACTTTTCACACAATCCACCCATCTTTTCTTTGGTTTCCCTCTCCCTCTCCATCCATCCACAGTTTAAATAATTTATTTTTTTTTAAATAGGAAAAATCCGACGAAAACTTCCACCACTGGGGGTCCAGAATCATGTACTGGATCCGTGGTATTCGTTTATAAGTCGATGTCAAAAACATCCTGTATAATGTGGTGGCTGTGATATCATGTGACCAAAAGTTTTGACCCTATCCCCTGAACTAGGTGGTAACTTGTATCATCATCATCATCATCATGGAGTACTGTTCAGCCATTAGTCTGTATGATATTTACCAAGTCCCACTACTATATAAGGTGTTAAAAAATTAACTTTAAGAATTTTGGGGGGACATTGTACTCCTCGTTATGAACAACTTTTACTATGGGACCAAACCTGAAATTGAAAACCAAAAAAAAAGTTTTTTTTTGGGTGTGAAAGTCATCTTATGACAAATATCGCTCTTGGGCGGAGCGAGAGATAGTTTCAGACTTTTACTGACTAAAAACCCACTCCTGTTCCTTCGTTGCCTTCGTCCCAGGGCCGAATTTCGCTTTCACACTACCCGTGGCGATGTATGGAGCAGCTGATTTTTTTTTTCGCTATTTCAGGTTTGGTCCCATAGTAAAAGTTGTTCATAATGAGGAGTACAATGTCCCCTCGAAATTCTTAAAGTTATATTTTTAACACCTTGTATAGATGGGTCGGTATTGAGAGTAGAAAAAAAAGTATCTCCAAAGCAAAGGGCTAACAGCTAATGTTAGTCTAAAACGAAAGTTGATTATATCAAGAAAATGTGTTCCTTATTTGCGACAAACACTTGAAGTGCCTAAAATTTCTTTATACGGATTTTATAAAGATAGCTTCGGTAAATAAAAAAGCCGGTACAAATAAACTTATAAGAAGCTTAAACGTAGTCATTGTTTGCAAAACCATTTATTTAACCAACAAAAATCAGCATACTTAACTTAAGGCCCTTGCTCCCATTCAATGCCATAAAACGGTGATATTTATTTATTAAAACTTCATACAACACAATAGTACAAAGGCGAACTCAATGCCTTGGGCATTCTCTACCAGTCAACCTAGGGTGGTACAGAGAAAATGTAGCAGGTGCATTAACATTCTGAAGCCTACTCCTTGTGAAAGTGACCCGAGGCCCTGGGACGAAGGCAAAGAAGGAATAGGAGTGGGTTTTTAGCCAGTAAAAGTCTGACACTATCTCACGCTCCGCCCAAGAGCGAAATTTGTCATTAGAAGCCTACTCCTTGGTAACGGATCTATTAACCTAAAAAAATATATATTTATTATAGATTCATAAATAACATTATCAACTAAGATTTGTTCGTATGACTAATATTTTTGCCAAAAATTTTTAAAATATGATATTTTTCGCTTGTTTTCCCCACTCGTTTCAAACAGCTTTGATCTTTAAAAATGTGCTACAAAAAAAAATGCTGGTTATATGTTCTTCAGAATGTACATAGCATGTGTAAATCAATCAATATTTCGCAAAGAAAATGGTTTTATACGAACGCAGGCGGCAATACGAGTATGTCTGCATTTAACACTGGCCAGATCTTCAAGAGACCATACGCCTTAACCAACAAAAATCAGCATTCTTAACTTAAATAAAGTACCTACTTCTAAGCCCATAACCTAAAACGGTAACGTAACGCAAAAAAACGCGTTTCCCGTAAGATTCTCGGTGGAAAGCAACCGTCAATATTTATTGAGCACTTGTAAACCGCTGCAATCGAAACGAACAGTTTTGCTGGTCATGTTTACTCGACGGCACGCGAACGAATGAGACCGGTAGCTTAATTAAACATTCTTTATTTGAATTCAAATTTTGAATTTGGAAACGTTATAGTTTCTACTTTTTTTTTTTTTGTTTGACGCTGTCTGTGGGTTTTTGAAGAGGTTGTATGTAATTGTAGAATGTTGGTATTGCGTTTTAAAACTGCAGTTACAAATTCTTGCTAGTTGTGAAATTTAGGGTCTGCATGCATGAGATTTGTTTATTAATGTGTTACTTGTAGTCAAATGGTTAAATTACATTTTAGTCAGATCATTGATCATTTATCGAGAGCAGTGGTGGCCCAGTGTAGAAGGCCCTAACTTACGACTTGTAGGTCGCGCGTTCCAACCCAGCCAGGCACATTACTTTGTGTGATTTATTTTATTACCATTGCTCTCAAAACGGTGAAGGAACATTGTGAGGAAACCTAGAGCAAAAAAAAAAAAAACTAAAAAATGTGTCGTCCACCAATTCGCACTGGGCCCGCGTGGTGGATTACGGCCCATACACCCTCTCCTAGAGAGGAGGCCTGAGTCCCAGCAGTGGGAACATTATAAGGCTGATTATGCTAACATTTATCATTTACTTAGATATTATTATCTAATGAGAATATTTGGGAGAAACTCCTTATTACTCTACTTTTGTAAAAAATTCAATGGCCTGCTAAAGCTGGCAGCACGGCGCTAAGAAAACAAACAACCGCTAAAACTGTAGTTGTCACTTTTAAATTTCGAAACAGAACATCAACATCACCGCATAACATTTTCTGAAAAAAAAAAAATAAACGATCTCAAAATTCGAATTTCGAACATTAAGAAAGAACAACATGCTCTCGTTTTGAGCAAACCATAAACACTTGACATAGACAAGTTTTAAACTGTTATTTATACTTTCTAGTATTATGAGTTAAGTCGTAGAAAATGTCTTTAACTGTAGTCTGCTGACTTAACTGTTTGTTTGAGTTTAAATGGTTTTATAGAACTAACAGAATTTAATTTCTAGATCTATTATTATTTTCATCATTTATACTTATAATAAATCTGTAGAAGTGAAAATTATGTACATTGAATATATCAAAAAAATAAATGGCAGGGGGAGTTACTAGACCGACACCGAACCCAAAAATGTGATTAAAAAATTTTTGTCTGTCTGTTTGTTCAGGCATCACGCAAAAACTACTGATTCGATTACGATGAAACTTGGTATAATTATTCTTTAATATCCTGGGCACCACACTGGGTACTGTTTATCCCGGAAAAGTAGGTATATACAATAAAAAACAAACTTAATTTTGCGGTTCGATCCCTAGACCCGATTACTGTACCAAACGTAAATAATAAATTTGTCGTAGGTTACGTCTAAGGGACGCACCGCTAAGATACTATAATAAGATACAATATCGCTCGCCATACAATTCAATGGTCTATCAAGCACGACGAAGATAATAAATAATATTTCATATTTTCGTATCTCAAAAGCTAGTTCTATAATAAAAATATAATTTGTATCGCCGATCGATCTCAGTAAAACATAATTGAAATTAGATAATTATAACCACAAATCAATTTGATTACAGAATATAGAATAGAATATTGATTTATTCGCTCAGAATGCAGGTATTTTCAATAAGATAAATATAATAAAATTATGTAACCGTAGAAAAAAGTCAACGCTAACCAATTTCGAATCACGTTGCGTGTCCTTCAAAAAGGCACAAGTACAAGACCACAGACAACTGACGTCAAAGACAACCAGCCATAGAGCCACGTGTCTACAATTATTAGGCTGCGTACAGACTCGCGTGCTGTAAATTACACAGCTATCATACTGGCCGTATGTAATTTTGTGACACCTTGAGACAAGGTCATTTGACATAAGAAGTTGTATCTCTCTTGAATTGCGAGTGTGGTACTTTTTGTTGAGCGCCTTGCTAGTCCTGAGTTCGAACGTGTGTTTCGGGGAGTGTGCACTGGAATTGCACAATCTAATTCCGCCAAGTCCGTTCCATCATTCGATTACTAGACATACGGAGTTGCAATACCGATACATGGTAGACGTCCCACCCATATGCCCAAAGCGTTTTAGGAACACATATATTTTGCGTACAGCAGTGGAATTCCCTGCCGGAGTCTGTGTTCGCTGATAGCTTCAACTTCGGAGTCTTTAAGTCAAGAGTGAATAGGTTACTTCTAGGCAAGCGTGCTCCATCGTCGGCCACATCATCGCTTACCATCAGGTGAGATTGTGATCAAACGCTAGCCTATCCATCACCATCATCATCATCATTTCAGCCGAAAGAAGTCCACTGCTGGACATAAGCCTCCCCCAAGCGACGCCACAATGACCCATCCTGTGCGTCTCGCATCCACCGCACTCCCGCGACTCTCACCAGGTCGTCGGTCCACCTTGTGGGAGGCCTTCCAACGCTGGGTTTTCCGGTGCGCGGTGGCCACTCTAGAACCTTTCAGCCCCATCGACCGTCCATTCTACGAGCAATGTGCCCTGCCCACTGCCCACTTTAGTTTGCCTATCCATAATTTAAAAAAATGAGTTGAATAACATGATTACAGACAAATAGATATTTGCACTGACTGGACAGGTTCACTCAAATCTGTGTGGATTTTTCCTCAAAAGACCATTTAATTTTTTTATTAACACTGTATTTCTTTCTTACATAGCATGGGTAGGATGATAGCAGGACGAAAATATGCATCTTTAAGATGAGAGAAAAGGATAGGTAGCTACATTGTAAGAATCTGACAGCTGTCACCCGCACCATGTTATAGCAGTTGTAGTGTAGCAGTCTTGAGTTGAGTTACACGAATCCTGACAAATGCTTGCACTGAGATTGTTTCATTCTTATTTCCAGTGTGGGTAAGAGATGGCGCTAGACAACCTGTATAGCTCTGTCTCTTACCCACACTGAAATAAGAATGAAAGAATCTTACTCTGAACGTCATGGTAACCCCGCAGGTCTACTCAAATCTGTGTGGCTCTTACCTCATCAAAGGACCATTTCACAGCTTTAATCCAATACCGTCACTAAACGAAATTCTTCAAAAAAAAAAACTGTTTTTAACGCAATCTGTAAAGTTAGCGCTCAGCAAACATAATATAATAATATAATATTCCACAACTATCACACAACGTCGTCTAGTCCCAAGCTAAGTCGAGCTTGTGTTATGAGTACTAGACAACTGATGAACATACTTATATATTTCTAAATACATATTATAGATAAATTACACCCAGACACAGAACGAATGATCGTGCTCATCACACAAATATTTGTCCTGGGTGGGAATCGAACCTACGACCTCCGGCATAGCAGTCAGCAACTGTTTTTAACGCAGATGGCGTTATTTTATTTTATTTTTATTTTTTTATTACTACATAGTCTGTATCATTGTGTAGCTGTGTAGCAATAACTCCGTAATTAGTCTAGGCTGTATAGACTAGTTACCGTTGCTTGTTTCATTTTCAATAAAATCGAAACTGTCAATTGTGAAAACTATGGATGTGTCTTTAACTAACTTCGCGTCGATCCAAGAAAGTTAATATAAAAGTAATTAAAAAAAAACATAAAGTAGGTAATGCTTTCGATTGCAAAGTACAGACGCAGTGTCAATCAAATTCATTACGAGATTACACGTCTGTCTTGTTCGATTTCTAATTACGTTTTGAATCAAACTAATAAAAATTAAAAAACTTTTTTTAAAACAAGCTTTTAATTAAATGCGCTAAAAAGAATAAAAAAATGTACTCGTCAAGACAGATCAAACGAGTCCAAACTCGATGGGGTTGTGTCGTTAATCTACCGAGTTCCTATGACCATCTTCCGGTTCCATCATCAGATCAGCTTCACGTCATAAATAATAATTTTGCATTGTCATCTAATCTACACTTGCATGCAAATTTTCTGCTCAATCGGTAACCGTTATGCACTCTTGATTTAATTCATTAAACCCCAAGCGAACGCGGGCGTTTGCTCGCTCATTGTCTTTCTATTGTCTCTTTAATTATGGTACTCAAAAGATTAAAAACTCTAAGGTTGTAGCTATCAGGAAACACAGACCCCGACAGCGAGTTCCATTCCTTAGCTGTTCGCACAATGAATGCGTTCCCAAAACGTTTGGTGTATATGGTTCCACCATCTAATGGTGGCGCATTGCCGTACGTCTGGTAGTCCGATGATGGAATGGGCCTGGCGGAATTAAGTTACGCTATTTCGGTACATACTCTCCAAAATACAACAAGGTAGGAGTTAGAAGACGAGGTTTTTTTTTTTAATTGATATAAACCGGTGCTTGACTACGATCCCACCTGATGGTAAGCAGAGATGCAATCATTGATGGTGAGGCGCACTAGTTTATTAAGAGCCTATTCACTCTAGCCTTGAAGACACCTAAATTATAGCTAAGTTTCTATGAGTCTTTCCCATCTCGATTTTTTTTTATTTCAAGCTTTTATTTAGTGTCACCCGTCCCGATGTTTGTTTGTCTGTAACCAAATCTTGCAAATTAAATTTGATCCACTTCGGGGTTACCGATTAAGCTGAAATTTTGCATGCATGTGTAAATCAGATGACAATACAAAATTATTATGACGGAGCTGATCTGAAGATGGAACCGGAAGGTGGCCGTAGGAACTCAGATAACCCTATCGTGTTCGAGCTTTTTGGGTTGGTCTAGATGAGTATTAATTTTATAGGTATATACCGCGCTATAAAAGCTTGCTATGAAAAAAATATTTTCATTGAAAACTTGTTTTAGAATAACAGAATCAAAGGAATGGAACAATTAGCCTGCTACGGTCTTCCCGTCCGAATCTGTTACATTTTTACTGATATGTAGAATTTGTAAAGTTAGGGTCGGTAGAGTTAGGCCGTGTAGATTCAGAAGCTTGGCTCTACACGAGATCTGATATCTTTTTCACAGGGCAAACCTTATGTGGTCGTCTTGGCAACATTTTACATGAAATGTTTTTGGTGGGATATAATTTAGGTGTCTTCAAGGCTAGAGTGAATAAGCTCTTAATAAACTAGTGCGCTTCACCATCAACGATTGCATCACTGCTTACCATCAGGTGGGATTGCAGTTAAGTACTAGATTATTTCATCTACACTAATATTATAAAGAGGAAAACTTTGTTTGTTTGTTTGTAATGAATAGGCTCAAAAACTACTAGACCGATTTTAAAAATTCTTTCACCATTCGAAAGCTACATTTATCCATGAGTAACATAGGCTATATTTTATTTTGGAAAAAAGTAGGGTTCCGTAAGATATTTGAGTTTTTCGGACACAAGGTTTACTCGTAAAAAGTCAACCAGAAAATTTACTTTTTTTGCGTACGCTGCCTAAACTATAAAAGATAGAACCATAAAATGTTCTAATTAATTGTAGATCTTATAAATATCTACCAAAGTTTGTTAGAAGAAACCTACTTTCACGCGGGCGAAGCCGCTGGCAGAAGCTAGTGTAAAATATAGAAACAGTGACTTTGTTATGTACCATATAAAGATAACATGCAAAACAAACGTTTCATACTAACAAAAACGTTTAAGGCAATTTGGCAGTTTTTGTCACAAAATGAAATTAGCGATCTACCATAGCGTGTCATTTGTCAAATTATAGTGTAGTCAGTCGGGAGTCGAACCCAATACCTTGACATGACCGTGACAAAATTACTAGTTTTATTGTTTTGGTTATTTGAGTAATGATGGGAACATACTTCCGTTTTTTTGTGTTTATCCTTTTTCGTTCGGGCACCTAACGTCAACAGTACCTACTGAGATACATGCCAATAATAATAATATTATACAACTTTTACACAACACCATCTAGTCCCAAACTAAGCAGAGCTTGTGCTATGAGTACTAGACAACTGATAAACATACTTATATATTTCTAAATACATAAATGTCGTGGCTAGGACTTGTGCCATGAAGTTTAAAGTAAGACTGTTTCATTCTTATTTCCAGTGTGGGTAAGAGATGGCGCTAGACAACCTGCATAGCTCTGTCTCTTACCCACACTGAAATAAGAATGAAACAATCTTACTTTGAACGTCATGATTACCCCGCAGATCATAGAAATTGATCACTTCATGATATGACCAAGTAAAACTGGCCAGATAGTTTTAAACGTTAGAGTTTGATGATATTTCAATCCTCGTTTGGTCATATCAAACACACTAATATATACACTATATCAAATCAATTTTTTTGTTTAAGTAAGGGTTATATTTATATAGGTTTATTTATAGCATAGCATAGCATAGTCGGCCTTATAATGTTCCCACTGTTGGGACTCAGGCCTCCTCTCTAGGAGACGGAACGGGCCGTAATCTACCACGCGGGCCCAGTGCGGGTTGGTGGATGTCACATGTCTTTGAATTTTTGGTTCTAGGACATGCCGGTTTCCTCACGATGTTTTCCTTCACCGGTTTATTTATATGTTATATTTTATTCTTTAACTTTTATATTATATTTTTTTTATTATTATTTATTTTGTTAACGTATCTTTTATTAATCATTGTAATTATTTATTTTACTTACTTTAATTATATAGCCTCTTTTTTTATAATGTGAATGTGAGAACACTGTAGACTCCACGAATACTTAGGTTACTTTTTATTATGATTATTTTTATTGCACTTTTTAGTACAATATTGACCAGTCTACACTGTCCTTACATAATATCTACTTATGCTGTAATATGGAAATATTGTAACAACTTTTTTTTTTAAAGAGTAGCCATGGAGTTTCTTGCCAGTTCTTCTCCATAGGAAACGACCAATTTGGAACCGTGCACTAGCTTCTAACGTTGTTTATGTGCCCATGTAGGCCTATGTGAAATAAAAAACTTTTGACTTGACTTTAAAATGACCATATCATGAAGTGATCAATTTCTAAGTTCTGGCTACGACACATACATATTATAGGTAAATTACATCCAAACACAGAACAAATGATCATGCTCATCACACAAACATTTATCTTGGGTGGGAACCAAACCGCGATCTCCGGCATAACAGTCCGCACTTCCAACTAAATTGGAATCATCTGGAATTACTTCTTCACATGATACACGGTTTTTTTTTTAGGTGGGAAAATCATCTAATGACAAATCCTGCTCTTGGGCGGAGCGAGAGATAGTATCAGACTTTTACTGACTAAAAACCCACTCCTGTTCCTTTGTTGCCTTCATCCCGGGTTTCGTTTTCACACTACTCATGGCCCCAGGCTTCGACCCTGCTAGAACCCTACGATTTACTGACATCTCCCTGAAGCGCGCGTGGAACAATACGCGCCGTCGACGACTTGGGCTCGGTCCGGACGGTTACCGGACGGCGGGCTACCCATTGCTCGCCGTCCGCAAGCCATGGTAAACGGGTAGACCATGCCATAGGATACTTTTTTTTCTTGGGAGTATGTTCCCTTGGGTTCACTTTCTACTATTGCTCGAGCGAAGCCACTGGCAGCAACTAGTAAACATAATCGAGAAAGAGCTAAGAAGCCCTTTTCGTTACGTCTCCACTTTCTTTCTTTTTCGATTCGATGGTAATCTCGTCAAACTGTTTGGACCCAATAGGTGGCTACATTAATAGCAGCATCGGTAGCACTCATCAAATCCTCCAAAGTGCAAGTATACGGACACTTGGGGCATTCCAACATGTGGCACATGTTTTGAACAGGAGCCCCGCACTCACATTGAGTATCCGATGGGTCTATAAAACCCCATTTTGCCAAGTTGTGTTTGCAGCGGCCTACCTGGGTTCGCAACCGATTTAGTGCCTTCCATACGGCATGTGTTTTTACTTTAAACCTAATAGCATAGCATAGCGTAGTCGGCCTTATAATGTACCCACTGTTGGCACTCAGGCCTCCTCTCTAGGAGAGGGAACGGGCAGTAGTCAACCACGCGGGCCCAGTGCGGGTTGGTGGATGTTACATGTCTTCGAATTTTTGGTTCTAGGACTTGCCGGTTTCCTCACGATTTTTTTCCTTCACCGTTTTGAGAGCAGCGGTGATGAAATAAATTACACAAAGTAATGCGCCTGGGTAGGTTTGAACCCGCGACCTACAACTCGTAAGTCGGGGCCGTTGCCACTCGGCCACCATTGCTCAAAACCTATTAGCTAAGAGGAATTACTGGTTATTCAAAGACAACCGTAACTCTAATATTTAACTTAACAAAGACTTAATAAACTGTTAAGCTGACAACTTCAAACAACCGCATACGTATATATCTAAAAGTAAACCATTATGTCTCATTACTATCATACTCAATTTTTAATCATACCGGAACTAAAAACCAACAAAAAAACTAAAACTAAAAAAAAAACCTCACCTGATATTCGTAAACATCCATTATAACAGCATTAAAATAAAAAAAACTAAACTAAAAAATTCAACACTAATTATTTAAAAACTAAAATATAAAATATTGCACTTAAATTCAGACTGTCCACTTTTAGTGGTGTATTGCACATAAATTAAAATTTAAAAAATCAGGTACGTTTAGGAATCACATCGTTGTGCCTTTGCCGAGATGTGTCAAGTTAGTTTGACATTAGAACCAAGATGGCGGCGCATGGTACGCGCGGTGCGCGGCGTTGCGCGAGTGTTACTGCGTGTACAATACTGATCGCGCGCTTGCTAAAATAGTAAGCGTTTGACTTAGATTTTAGTGGGTTCTGTATATTTTTTTTAGAGGAGATAAAAAGATTATTTTAATAGTGAGTATACGATTAGTCTTCATTAACAAGAGATTTATAGAACTTAGAACGGATCAAATGTGAATGAGTCTATTATGATTTCATGGATTCAATCTTAAACTGAAATATTTTAACACGATGGCTTTGTGACACGACTTTTTCGGTACAAAAAAAGCAACTTATTAGTCTCACTACTACCTCTAAAAAAGGTCAAATAAATAATCGGTCAATCCCGATCCGCCACTTACTACAGGTTGGCTGTAGATTTCTGTTCGAAAGAGTTACCATGGCCCAAGAACACAAAGGACAACTGAAGGAACAAGGTCGGGTTTTAGACAGTAATAGTCTGATACCCTCCTTTCCTTCGGTCTTGATAACCTTCTACGTCGGATTTATCCGACAAACACTCTCGCATTTATTCCGCCAGGATACGACTAAATACTCCTTCTCATCAGCTCTTCTGTCACCTATGGGGATTGAAGAGCTGAACGAGATGGAGTACCCGGTCGCAAAAATACACGATGACCCTGGCGAACAGGACACGAAAACACTCGTCGGAAAAATCCGACACAATCTGTTAAAATTTTAATAAATAAACGTTACCCCTTCCTTTTTTCTTTGATGAATTCCCACCTTAAAAAGAACCACAGCCTCCACACTAACCCACCAGCTTCCCCCACACTCCTACGGAACCCTAAAAAGCTAAGCGTCTAATACGTTGGTGTGAAATCGGCGAGTCGCGGACCGTCATCATTTTCTAACGGGCACGGAGCTCTGAGCTTTTAAAATACTTTCGTTGGACTCACATTTGGTACCGAAGAGTACTTGCGTTTAGAAAACTATTGGTATATATTGAGACTCTAGAAAAGTGTAGATGGGCTTTTGAATTTTTAGGGTTACGTACCTCCAAAGGGAAAAACGGAACCCTCATAGATTCACTTTGTTGTCCGTCTGTATTTATTTATTTATTTATATATACTTTATTGCATACCAAGTTACAAATTTAAAAATTGAATTGTAATACAACAAAAAAACATACAATTGGCGGCCTTATCGCACTCGGCGATTTTTTCCAGGCAACCCAATGTCTGTCAAGTATGTCTATGTCTATGTATGTCTGTATGTCTGTCAAGACCCTTTATTTAGAGAACGCGTGAAAGTATCGAGTTGAAATTAAAACTAAATACTCAATTTTGCGGTCTCTTGAAGCTGTGAAAAAATCAAATTTCTAAGTTGACGAAAAAAAAAGATACGGCCGTTTATGTCTCAAAAAACGTATATTTTGACACTGGAGGAAATCAAAATTCGTAGGGTACTTCCTGTTGATCCAGAATCCTGAAATTTTGCATAAAGCAAGATCTTATAGAACACAGGCATCGTCATCATCATCATTTCAGCCGAAGAACGTCCTCTGTTGGACATAAACCTCTCCCTGACGCCACAACGAACGATCCTGTGCGTCTCGCATCCATCGCATTCCTGTCTTTATTCAAAGTTATTTGAGAATATTGCCATGTAATTGTGCATCCACATGAAATACACGTTTCTACTTCTCATTCTAAAAAACCAGACAAAAAAAAATTAACAAAGAAAAACATAACGGAAGCTTGCAATTCATTAATTAGAATCTAATAAAATTACAAATTATTTTCTTAGTAATATAACAAAGAGAGCTTTTCAAAAATCGAAAGCCGAGTCGACCACATCCGAAATCAGCCGAAGTGACACACGAACTATTCTTTTTCAAGCGCAATGATTGATAGCCACTCCCGCGCATATGGACAGTTATTTTGTAATTAACATTTTTAACTGCCTTATAATTTTTATTGACAGTAGTAATTTGGGAAAAAAAGTTTTACACATTAAAGAAGCAGTTGAGACGAGCTTAAAACGCGTAATGATTTTTTTTTTCAATATGGCTGTTGTTTTTAAATATATTTTTTGTTTGACATTTGGAAAAACCTAGTTTTGGCTAGGGTTGCCTCTGACAAGTATTTAATTAATTAAAATCTATACTTATAATAAATCTGTAGAAGTGAAAATTCTGTACATTGAAAATATCAAAATAATAAATGGCAGGGGGTGTTACTAGACCGACACCGAACCCAATAATGTGATTAAAAAAACTTTTGTCTGTCTGTCTGTTTGTTCAGGCATCACGCAAAAACTACCGAGTCGATTACGATGAAACTTGGTATAATTATTCTTTAATATCCTGGGCACCACACTGGGTTCTTTTTATCCCAGAAAAGTATCTACAATAAAAAACAATCTTAATTTTGCGGCTCGATCCCTAGACCCGATTACTGTACGCTAATAATAAATTTGTCGTATGTTATGTCACCCGCAGTGGAGTTCACTAAGGGGCGCTGCACACGGCTAAGATACTATAATATTTTATCTTAAGATTCAATATAGCTCGACATACAATTCAATGGACTATCACACACGACGAAGATAATAAATAATATTTCATATTTTCGTATCTCAAAAAACCTAATAATTTTCGACTTCTACGCGGACGAAGTCGCGGGCAAAAGCTAGTTACAAATAAAATTGGTTTTCTATCCCCGTTTCCTTAAATGGGCATTTGAAGTTAAAGATTGACTGTATCTCATGTTTAACAAATTCTCAATGGAGAAACCAAGGGTTACACTCATATTTGGCAGTATATTTATATCACAATAATAATCTTAATGATACTTTAACCTAATTCAAATACCTATTATCTATCTATATATATAAAAAATCAATGCCACTTTTTATTGTAATTTTATAACTTAGGAACGGGCTCCTATCCAAACCAAATGTTTAGGCTTTGTTCGGACTATTTAGTAGATGGTTTATGTGAAGTTTGCACCAAATCGGTCGAGCGATTCTTCATTTATCACATTATTAGGCGGTATGAAGTTCGCCGAGTCAGCTAGTATATTTATATAAAAGGAAAAACTGACTGACTGACATCAACGCACAGCCGAAACTACTGGGACTAGGAGCGTGAAATTTTGCACAAGGTTTCCTTTTATGACGTAGGCGAGCACTAAGAGAGGATTTTTAAGTTCATCCCCAATAAGGATGTGGGTCCTAAGTTTGTATGTATGAACTACTTATATACGCGGGCGAAGCCACTGATAGAATCTACTTTTTAAATCCAAATGTGTGTTTTTACCCGTCTGCCGTCTGCAATGGAAAGCGACAATGCGGTCAACGATGGAACGCCCTTACCTAGAAGTAACCTATTCACTCTTGACTTAAAGACTTCCGGATTGTAGCCATCAGCAAACACAGATTCCGGCAAGGGATTCCACTCCTTAGTTGTACGCACAATGAATGTGTTCCAAAAACGTTTTGTGCGTATAGGTGGGAAGTCCACCATGTACCGGTGGCGCATTGCCGTACGCCTGGTGGTCCGATGATGGAACGGGCTAGGCGGAATTAGGTTATGCAATTCCGACGCACACTCCCCGAAATGCAACCGGTAGAAAACCAAAAACCGTAACAAGAATAACGTATATACACGAATATAACCGTCAAGCGAGTCTGGTTAATGTAACTGTTACACAGTTTTGCCTACATTTTAACTAGGAGTTATAAACCCCTGTATGTTTATCTATACAGTTAAAACTTTCACTTTCTGCTCTTATTTTTATTTTATAAATTTTTATTAGATCTTTAATACATTTTTTTTTTCAATTAACGTCAGACAATTTAATTTAAAAATTAATGAACGATACATAGACAAATTTTGTAAGAGCTTTTTTTAACCGACTTCTAAAAAAGGAGGAGAAAAATAAACACAAAGGATCAAAATAACTTTAATTTCGGAAGTCGGTGTTAAATAAGATACAAATAATACCGTGAAACACCGACTTCCAAAATTAAAGTTATTTTGATACTTTGTGTTTTATTTTTGTGACGTCGGCAACAACAAATTTACCCTTGCTTTACGCTAAGTTTCAGGATTCTGGATCAACCGGAAGTACCCTATGAATTTTGATTCCCTTGAGAGTCGAAATGTACGTTTTTTGCGATATAAATGACCGTGTCTCGTTAAGCAATTCGTTCTCGTTTTAGCAATTCGGAAAAATCTACGAGACTTCATTCGGGAATTGTAGTCTGTACGAAACCCTCAGTTCACGAGTCCGCCTCGCACTTATCCAGTTTTTTAACTCAATGTGCCAAAAGGCTACATACCGCGAGTGCAAACTTGAAATCGTTCAATGTCCCTGACAATGACTTAAACGCCACAATATAAGGTCATTACCGTGGTTCCTTTCGATTTACGAATCGATACAAAAAATATCGATTACAATTCTTAATTCGGAACCTATTGTGTGTAGTCGGTGTGAAAAACAAATGAATTATGTTTAAAAGAGCTGATTTAAATTAAAACTTTGTTTAAATTAATGGTTTGTTTTCCCATCTCCGGAGTTTTTTTTAGGTGGGAAATCATCTAATCACTTCTCCCGCTCTAGGACGGAGCGAGAGGGCGTGTCAGACTTTTATTGAATAAACCTACGGGGTTCTCTTTCGCACAAGCCATGGCCCCAGTAGGCTTCGACAGTGATAGGCCCGCTGATCACTCGCTGACATCTTAAGGCGCGCGTGGAAAACTGCGGGCTCGGTCCGGACAGTTACCGGACGGCTGGACGGCGTCCCATTGCTCGTCTTCCACAACCCCATGCCAACGGTGGCTGGAAATCAGGGTCGAGACCCCGGAGACTAGGGCGTGAGGTTGTCCGTTCTCTCAAGCGTGCGGCCGCCTCTTTCCCTAGCATTACTTGCTTTGCAGAAGGAGGCGACCGTCTGCCATTCCTCCTCGCTCCGGACCATGGTCTGTACCAAGGCACGGCGCGAGAGATCGTCGCCACCGATCGCCCCCACGAGGACACGGCGGTGCTCTGCGTATGCTCCACCGTGACCTCCAGGCGGTCCACACAATGGTGACACCCGGCGTTACTTCCACACGAATCCGGTGCCAAAACCTCCCGAACTTACCATGTCCGGTGAGTACCCTCGTCATGCGGAAGGTGAGGACGCCTTGTTGTCTTTCCAGCCACACCTCAAAGACTTACCGCCATAATTATGGCACCACTTAAGTTTTGTTATCTATATAAATATAAAAGGAGAAACTGACTGACTGATATATAACCCCAGCCCAGCCGAAATAACTGGGACTAGGAGCGTGAAAATTTGCACAAGGTTTCCTGTCATGATGTAGGCGAGCACTAAGAGAGGATTTTCCAAATTACACCCTCTAATGGGATGAAAAGGGGGTCCAGTTTGTATGAAGAAACCTACTTTAATGCGAGCGACGCCGCGGGCAGAAGCTAGTTCTAGATATAAAGTTCCAGATAATTTCGTTACGAACTCTATCAGATTACCCTATATTTAGCATCCTTCTCTTCATTGCTGTTTACATTTTGTTTTTCGCTTTGGGGACCCTCCAAATCAAGGTGTAATGAACTGCTATTTATGAACTTTTTTAAGCACTGCAATATGTTTTTTGGTCTATTCATATGCAAATACACGAAGGCATATTAATTCAACTAAATATATATAACATTTCTTAACAAGTCACTGGATACTAATTACTTTTATAACAAAGCGAGTAATTATGTTTGCTTTGAATAATATTAGAATAAATTACAAGCGTGTTACTTTTTTGTTTTTTTATTGTTATTTTCTCACTTTCTTTAGTTTAAATTTTAATGACAGGTTTTTGAGAGGTGTGTGGTGTTAGGAAGAAAGTGTTATGTGTACTTAGTCCCTTTTTGAATTCTTATTGTCTTTGAAAGTCTTTGAAAGACAAAGACAATCTCCACAGATGGGGGTTCTCGGATGGTTCCGATCTTAAGTGTTTGTGCGGCGTCTCTCCGCAGACCATGTCCCACCTTCGATCCTGCATCACGTACCCTGTTACCTGTTCACGTAGGGACCTAATGACAGCATCAGCAGACGGCACTGCCGTGGCCGAATACTGGGCCAAGCAAGGAATTTAACTAGTTTTGCAATCGATACGCTAAGAAGAATTCTAATTGTAGCCATAAAGTCTATTAAGAATATTATTCAAGACCAGTGTAAGTGTGTGTGTGTGTGTGTGTGTGTGAGCAGTGTGTTTGTGTGTGTGTAGTGTGTGTGTGTGTGTATAATTTTTGTAGTAGTAAAGTGCTGTTATAAGAAAAGAAATGAGCACTTTCCAATTTTATAAACCTTCTGGTAACTACGACTTCTGGTGACGCGCCATGCAAATCACACTTAAGATCCATTCTAAACAGGCAGGCATATTGGTATAGTTGTCTGAGGTCCTAACTGCTATGCCGGAGATCGTGGGTTCGATTCCCACCCAGGACAAATGTTTGTGTGATGAGCACGATCATTTGTTCTGTGTCTGCGTGCAATTTATCTATAATATGTATGTATTTAGAAATATTTAAGTATGTTTTTCAGTTGTCTAGTACTCATAACACAAGCTCTGCTTAGCTTGGGACTAGACGGCGTTGTGTGATAGTTGTGTGAATATTATATTAATTATTATTATTATTTTTAAATCTCATCCGCATAAATCCAGTTACTACTCCTACTATTTCGCTGTATATGCAGTAAGGTTGTGGAACTCACTTCCGCCTAACAATTGAGATTTAAAATCGATTTCACTCTTCAAAAATCAATTAAAAGGCACTATCTTTCTTCTCAACTGTGATAATTATTTATATAGTACCTATTTATAGTATTAGGTATATATAGTTACATAAGTTTTTTTTATTATTAAGATTTAACTTGTGTTTTTTTTTAATTGATATAAACCAGTGCTTGACTGCGATCCCACCTGATGGTAAGCGGAGATGCAATCATAGATGGTCAGGCGCACTAGTTTATTAAGAGCCTATTCACTCTAGCCTTGAAGACACCTAAATTATAGTTGGACGGGAAGACCGCAGCAGGCAGATTGTTCCATTCCTTCGATGTACGCGGTACAAACGACGAAGCGAAACGCTTAGTCCGGACCGTTGAAGTTTCAACAACGTAAGGATCTCTTGACTAAGACTCTTCTTCTCTTGCTTTCTACATACTACTGTCTTCATTTCTTTTCTCTCTTTTCGCAGTACCTTTGTACTTATGTCTTTTCTGTATTATATTGATCTGTTTTTTTGTGTGCACATAAATAAATAAATAAAAACTTAACAACCATAGTTACTGCTCACCCAATTTCAAAAGAAGCTCAGCAAAGATTAAGTCCAGTAATACGTCAAACAAGACAATGTCATTATAGCTAAACTGTAAAAGACGCAACAAAAACTGCGCGCGCGCATGTAATGATCCATGGATCATTTACGATAACTATGATCTCATAGAACTGTGATCGATCGGATTTGGAACTAATATTGGTTTTATTGAAGAAAGTATAGTTTTTGGTGAAGGAATGTTGGTTAGTTCTGTTTTCTTCAACCCTTTAACCGTCTAAGTCGGATATATCCGACGCGTTTATTTCGCCAGGGTCGTAATTCTAAGACCAAATACTCCATCTTGTCAGTTTTTCTGTCACCTATGGGGATTGAAGAGCTTAAAGAGTTGGAGTACCATGAAACAAACACACGACCTGAGACGCGAAATCACTCGTGGGACCAATTTGACGCGGGCAGTTAAATAGGTTGACCTGTATGATGCTAAAATAAATGCGTCATGTTCGTGAACCTGCCTTCAGTTGGGACTGGTCATTTCTAAGCTGTGTCGGCTTATCATACCTCACATTGATATCATAAAGGCTTGAGTGTGTGTATGTTTATTACTTTCATCATCATCATCACTATTACAGTCGAAAGACGTCCACTACTGGACGTAGACCACCCCTAAATATCCCCACAATTACCACTTTTGTGTGTATCGTATCCATAGGATTCCCACGACCCTCACCCTCACCAGGTCGTCGGTCCACCTTGTCCGTGGCCTATCAACACTGCGTACTCCAGAATCTTTTGGCGCCATCGACCGTCTGTTCTGCGAGCACTGTGCCCTGCCCACAGCCACTCAAGTTTGACGATTCTTCGGGCTATATCCGTAACCGAAAATAAAGGTAACCGCAGAAAAACATCTTCACAATAATAGTAATAATGAAAGAGACACATGTCAACTTTATAAGCCAACAAAATCTTGGTACATTTTTGCGCAAACTATAGAACTATGTAAGACCTTTCTACTTTCATATGGCTCGCGCATACTATCCTTATTATCGATCAATGATCTATAGATCGCAACGGATCCATAGATCTTGGGGTCAGGCGCAGCAATTACGGTCCTATTCAGAAAGACGGACGCCGCGGCATTATATATCATTATGTCGCAGTGTGTTCAGTAATGTTGGTCTGTTCTTGTAATTCCTAGAGACTTAAGTTTTTTGTTATATATTTTAGCTTTACGTTTTATTGAGATCTGGACTTCTTAATGTTATAATTTCGTTTTGAACTCTGTATAAATATAGTTTTGTAAAAATGTAAGTTTATCGTATTATGTAAAAAAAATGTTTCAAATAGAGACATTATTAATCTATACCTATATATTATTATCTATCTAATAAGTATGAAATTGACGTTTTTTTGACGTTGACGATATCGTCGTAGTGACTTTATATTAAGATACATTATTCTTTCTTTGTGTGTTTGTTTGTTGGGTTCCTTACCTCAAAAGGAAAAACAGCGCAATCCTAATAGGATAACTTTGTTGTCCATCCGTCTATCTGTCTGTATGTTTGTCTGTCAAGACCTTGTATCTCGGGAGCGCGTGGAGGTATCGGGTTGAAATTAAAACCATATACTCAGGTCTGCCGTCCCTTGAAGCTGTGAAAAAATCAAACTTCTGATTTAACGAAAAAAAAGATACGGCCATTTATGTCGCAAAAAAAGTATATTTCAACACGCTCAAGGAAATCAAAATTCTCAATTCTCAGTGCGCGAGTCCGACTCCCACTTGCCCAGTTTAGTTTTCTGTATCTATACTAATATCATAAAGGAAAGACTTGTATTTTTGTGCGTAATAATAATAAAGGTAAAAACTACTGGAATGTTTTTAAAAATTCTTTCACCAGTAGAGTGCTACTGTATTACTGAGTGACATAGGCTATATATTTTCTACTTCCAAACGAGGGAATATTTGGCAAAACCTAGTAATATAATAAAGCGTACGATTTTATTGTTTGTTAAAATGGGCTTATTTCTGGAAAGATGAAATGAAAAAAATCTCTTCTCTACCATACCATCTGCTCGAGTACCATATTACTTTTTTTAAATAAAGAAAATCCAGCCATTTTCAAAACAGTCCTATTTCTAACACCGTAGACAACATAGAAACGGTACGCTACACTACAATTCGAAAACTTTCATCTTGGTCTCTGGTCTCTCTGTACGACCATATTTGTTAATAATTATTTTTGATTGAATATCACTTTTATAATATACTTCTAATACTGTAACGGCTTTAGAGATATGTACTTAGTTCAAATATCAAATTAAGAACGGTATACAGCATTTATGTTTATTTAGGCAGAATGGACAGAGAAAAGTATTGTCAAAATCACTAAATTGGAGTGGAGAAATTATGGTTCATTTCCTCTGACAGTGAGGTGACTTGTGCCCCAGCAGTGGATAGAGGCTGTTGTTGATATGTATGTCATATTATCCAGTTACTGGATTGTTGAAATTAGTTTTCAAATTGGAGTCGAAAGCTGAACTAGCAGAGTTAAAAACGCTAGACAGGTTGACTAATTACTGAAAGGTTGAGTAATATCTAAAACTAAACTATTATTATATTTTTTTGTGTTATCAAATTCATAAATAATAAATAATTTTCTTTTTATTAAATTAGTAGTACCTTTGTAATTTTTTTTTATGATAATGTATCTTCTTCTGTATATGTGTGTGTACATAAATTATAAAATAATAAAAAAAACATTGTTTGTAAATACATATATTTTACAAACAATGCTTATCTCTGGAAGTTCTGAATCAATTACAGAAATTCTATCGATAATAGATTGGTACAGGTGCCTAGGTTTTTTTTTTACTATCGATAAATGATCGGAACAATAAAGAGTGACGGTAAAGTATTTCATCCACTTTGTCCTAAAGAAAATGATTTTGAAAGAAGATCCAACCCTCTGTTTTGAAAACTAGTTTCGAAAACCGACATATATTTCTTTTTAATATTGTTATCCAAACTAGACCATTTGGTTGATGATATAAAATCTTTAAAACAAAAGAATCGAGAAATTATTGTGAAACTTAAAAATTTCAAGCAATTTCCGATATTAACATTATTTTTCAAGATGAAAAACCGATTTTTTTGGTAAAAAAAAAAGAAACGTCCAACCAATACTGACTGACTGGCCTGTTGATCTAGTGGTTAGTGGCCCTGACTGCTATGCCGGAGGTCGTGGGTTCGATTCCCACCCAGGACAAATGTTTGTGTGATGAGCACGATCATTTGTTCTGAGTCTGGGTGTAATTTATGTATAATATGTATGTATTTAGATATATATGTTTATCAGTTGTCTAGAACGCATAACACAAGCTCTGCTAAGCTTGAGACTAGACGGCGTTGTGTGATAGTTGTGGAATATTATAATTATTATTTATTGTTATTAATAACATGCATTTATTGATTATTCTAAACTTCAATATCTATGAAGTTCCCATCAAGCGTGATCACAAAACTAACCAGCACATAAAAACACCCACAACAGACCCACAGTAAAACCATTAGCGGTTTAATAAGATAAAGGAAATAACAGAAAAAACTTCCAACCTGCCACATAAACACCCTTCTTCACAAAAGAGGGTAGACAGAAAAACTGGTTACCTGTACTCCTGTCATCAAATCATTTGTCAAAAGTGACCAGTATAATTTGACACTCGAAGGTGGCGCCACTTGTTGAGCAAAAGGGTACTAAGTGCAAAATGTTCGGTACATTTCTTTTGGTTCGTTTTTTTGGCGGGTACCAAGATTTAATGGGTTGTATTTCTGTGGTTAGGATTTTAAGGGTAGGTAGCCAACGCCTATTAAAACATGGGGGTTATTGTGTGGCGAATGGGAATTAAGAAATAAATAACCTCTTAAATGGTAAAGATGGTACTGCCATTCAAAAACACTTAGAAAGATTAAACAATTAAAAAAGAAAAAGAAAATATCATCATTTCTAAATGTTTGTTCTGAAAAACTAAAATTTTCAAGTTATGGTGATTTTAACTTATTTCGTCATACAATGCATAGCATAGCATAGTCGGCCTTATAATGTTCCCACTGTTGGGACTCAGACCTCTTCTCTAGGAGAGAGCACGGGCCGTAATCCACCACGCCGGCCCAGTGCGGGTTGGTGGATGTCACATGTCTCCGAATTTTCGGTTCTAGGACATACCGGTTTGAATAAAGGTGATGAAATAAATTACACAAAGTAATACAATGGCTGGGTTTGAACCCTCGACCTACAACTTGTAAGTCGGGGCGGCTACCACTCGGCCACCACTGCTGCACATACAATGCAATCTGTCCGATCCATCCGATTGTAAAAATAATGTAGGAGATGACAATTGTAGTGGCAAGGGCGGCAAAACTGTATAGCCTATGCTTTGAAAATTTCTAAATTCGCCACTGAATACTCACACTCAGCTGCCAGTTGCTATTTTAATATCTATATTTAGTTTTTATTTTATACTTTATTTACATAGTTCTCACATGATAGCGACAAGAAACATGTAACAGATATATTTGTAATTACAAAACATGATTGAAAAGAGTGTCCATGGAGTTCCTTGCAACTTCTTCTCCATAGAGATCTACGCTTTGGAATGTGCAATTAGCATCATTTTTTCTGACTGACTGACTTCTTGAAATTTCAAAAGTGCCTGTAAATGGTTTATTTGAAATAAAATGCTTTGACTTTGACTTGGACTTTGACTAGGTCGTAGGCTTATTTTTACCCTCCTACTCCCACCCTCTTTTTTATGATAACTTACATGGCAGAGCAAACGTTTACAGAGTCAACTAGTCTTTATTTAAAATCTTTGAACTTCGCTTGAGTGTACTAATAATACATTTTTTTGTCTCAGATGTATACCACCAAAGGACCCCCGATATGCATCTACCAATATAAAATCAATTTGTCACTTTGTCTCTCAGTCAATGCAGGTGGGCCGTGTCACTTGTCTTTTTAACGTCCAAACATTATTAATCATGGCTCCTTTGGTGTACCGACTCCGTAAAGATAGTTTTGTTATGGGGAAGGTAGAATTGGGCAGGATTGCTGGTTAAAGCTGGAGTATTGTGGTGGATAGCCACCTCTCTCATAGGTAGCGTCGGGTATGAAGATGATGAGCAATGGTGTAACTCGCTGTCCGACCGTCTGGTGAGGACCAAGCCCGAGTTGACGATGGCGCGTTGTTACATGCTCCTCAAAGAGATGTCAGCAAAACTGAAAGGGCATAGTAGGGTAGATGTCTGATAGGGGTTGCGGGAATGTCTGAAAGAGTTCGGCCCGTTCACAATCTTGCCGCTGTGAGCGGTAGCTAAGCTCGGGGCGGCGAGCGGTAAGTTCAAAAGTATGAAAATGTTTGAAGAAACCCACGTGAAGGCGCTTCCCGATGCCGCCCCGATTGCCGCGCCGCCCACCTCTAAGACCGAAGTCGTGACCAGGCCGTTACCGCAGCCCTGGATTGTAAAGGGCAACTGAAGGAACCAAGGTAGGTTTTAGTCAGCACAGGTCTAACACTCCCTCTCGCTCCAGTTCAGGGCGGGATAAGTTATTTGATGACTTCCCACATGGTGGATCACAGCCCTCTCATAGAGGGAGGCTTGTCTCTCAGAGTAGGCACATTCATCATCAACATTTCGGCCGATAGAAGTCCACTTCTGGACATAGTCCTTGCTCTAGTGTCGCCACAATGACCGGCCCTGTTCCTATCGCATCCATCGGCACTTTGTGGGAGGCCTTCCTAAGCTACGTCCGTCCTGTCGACCATCTGTTCTGCGAGCAATGTGTCTTGCACACTGTCAGTAACACACACAGTGGAGTAGGGTGTGACTGTGTTAGTTAGGGGCACATTAAACGCTTATATACTACTAGCAATGAGAGCAATCGTGGCCGAGTGGTAACGGCCCCGACTTACGAGTTGTAGGTCGCGGGTTCAAACCCAGCCAGGCGCATTACTTTGTGTAATTTATTTCATCACCACTGCTCTCAAAACGGTGAAGGAAAACATCGTGAGGAAACCGGCATGTCCTAGAACCAAAAAATTCGAAGACATGTGACATTCACCAACCCGCACTGGGCCCGCGTGGTGGATTACGGCCCATTCCCTCTCCTAGAGAGGAGGCCTGAGTCCCAGCAGTGGGAACATTAAAAGACTGATTATGCTATACTACTAGCAAATAAAATATCCAGACCACTGCAACAGTTTCAAATGATTCGAGCAACAATTATTTCTAGTAGAAGTAGTCATAATAATTGCATGTTATTATAAACAATTAAGACTATAATGCTACTTTTAACTCAGTTATATTTACCATTTATAATCTTGGACTTTGACGTCATTGAATATGTGTCATTGTTATTATAACTATGCAACGGGAAAATGAGATTTCCTCTCATAAACTAATTCGTCTATATATTTCTTATATAGACGAATTTAAATCTTATATATTCGAAAAGTTATATTCGTCTATCAATTTACCAACTAAATACGTATATTCTTAATCCAAGAGCGAAACGAGCTCGTAATTGTAAGGTACTCCTACTCGGAATGTTTAAGTTAGAAGGCTAAGCCGGGAGAGCAACGGAGCGTAGCTCCCGCCTTAACCTTCTTGGTAATTTATTTTAAAACCACCCAAGAAGTGGCTTACATAGAAAATAACTAGTGGCTAAGATAGTAACATATTTTATTTCATCATCACTGCTCTTAAAACGGTGAAGGAAAACATCGTGAGGAATCCGGCATGTCCAAGAACCAAAAATTCGAAGACATGTGACATCCACCAACCCTCACAGGCCCGCGTGGTAGATAACGGCCCATTCCCTCCTAAAGAGGAGGCCTGAATCCCAGCAGTGGGAACATTAAAAAGCTGACTATGCTAATTATGAATATTGGATGGGCACTATAATGTTAAAGTGTGTTTTCTTTGACACACGAATATGACCTGGTATAACCATAGACTGTCGTAGCATCTCTATAGAGATCGGGCGGTGAGATGAAAGAGAAATGATTACACTAATGAACTATGGTCGTATAGGGTTGGCAGTTTAGAAAAACAAGTAAGAAAAAAAAAAACTTTGTACCATCGTTTTGTGTTGATTCTAAGATTTAAAGCATTCATCTATACTTATAATAAATCTGTACAAGCGAATATTCTGCACATTGAAAATATCAAAAAAATAAATAACAGGAGGTATTTAGACCGACATCGAACCCAAAAATGTGATTAAAAAAATGTTTGTCTGTCTGTCTGTTTGTTCAGGCATCACGCAAAAACTACCGGTTCGATTACGATGAAACTTGGTATAATTATTCTTTAATATCCTGGGTACTTTTTATCCCGGAAAAGTATATACAATAAAAAACAAACTTAATTTTGCGGTTCGATCCCTAGACCAGATTACTGTACCAACCGAAAATAATAAGTTTGTCGTAGGTTACGTTATCCGCAGTGGAGTTCACTAAGGAGCGCAGCACACGGCTAAGATACTATAATATTTTATCTTAAGATACAATATCGCTCGCCATACAATTCAATGGACTATCACACACGACGAAGATAATAAATAATATTTCATATTTTCGTATCTCAAAGAACCTAATAAAACTATTTTCGACTTCTACGCGGACGAAGTCGCGGGCAAAAGTTTTTCAAATAAACCATTCACAGGCAATTTTGAATTGTCAAGAAGTCAGAAAAATGATGCTAATTTCACATTCCAAAGCGTAGATTTCTATGGAGAAGATTGTGCAAGAAGCTCCATAGACACTCTTTTCAATCATGTTATCCACAATAATATTATAAAGAGGTAAACTTTGTTTTCTTTTTAAACTACGTAACGCGCGCTCACAGTCAGCGGCCGACAATACGTTTGGTCTGAACAATGCCTAAGTTTCGACGAGTAAAACATTATACACATTTTAGTATTACGCAAAGAATAAAAAAAAATACTGAACCGAATTCTTGAACTTTAGCTCTGACACCACATAATTGTTCGGTCAAAGTACGTAAAGCAGATGTTACTGACTTTGTACAAAAAATGGCGGTAAAAACTCGGGAAATACAGTCTCAAACTGTTTGCGTTAGGAAGTAACTTATGACTCTAACATTTATTACATTTGCCACATGGCACAGCCACAAACGCCGCCACGAGAAGCTAGAAGCGGCCACAAAGGAAGCTGAAGCGCGCGACAGCCACTTGTGGCCGGTGGCTGCTACTTTTTTTTTACCCATACGCGAAGTATCATAATGGACTCTGACGAAGAAGGTTTAATTGCGCGAGTGGCGTGAGACGGCGTTTAGTGGCCAGTGCAGGCTACAAGAAGTGAGCAGTGGCAATTTGTAGCGTGTGGCGGCCACCGGCGTCAACCGTGTGCGGCGAATCTGTATAAAATGTAAGAAACCTACAGGAAATATGCCGGTGGCGGCGTTTTGTGGTTGTGGCCGGTGGCCCGTGTGCGGCGACATATATCTGTTTTTATTTTTCAAGGTATATAATCCATAGGAAATGATTTTTTTTTTTATAAATTCCAGTGCTTGACTGCGATCCCACCTGATGGTAAGCGGAGATGCAATCATTGATGGTCTGGTTCAGCACTAGTTTATTAAGAGCCTATTCACTCTAGCATTGAAGACACATTTTATGTCCTAATCGTGCGGAGAACTTTTATACAGCAATGCAGGATTATTAATTTTAATTTCTATGTGGCGTCATAGGTATACGTCATAATATGAAGAAAAAAAACAACCAAATGCGAATCGGACTCGCGTACTGAGGGTTCCGTACCTTCCGTAACAAAAAACGGCAAAAAAAAAAAACGTTTGTTTTATGGGAGCCCTACTTAGGGCTTTATCATACTAGCGGATTGCGAGCTTCCTCAAAGCGGAGAGGTTGCGCAACGAATACGCCGCACATACTCAGCGAATTTGTTGCGGACACGCAACAAGATCCGGCAACGAGGTGCGGGACTATGGCGTCTTCGACAAAGCCAACAGCAGTGTCTCCTCGCCGGAATCCATTTTGTTACTGGGTGTAATGTACGTCATTAACTTGCTACAAACACGCGTTGAAAACGTTGCGAATCACCCGTCCGCGACGTCTCGCTGTGTAACCGCGGCGTGTTCGCGACGCATTCGCTGCGCGCCCGCCCCGCCCCGTAGCCGCTCGCAAACTGCTAGTGTGCCTTTAGATATTTATTTTATTCTGTCTTTAGTATTTGTTGTTACATCGGCAACAGAAATACATCAACTGTGCATCATCAGATGATATCGCAGTCAAGCACTAGTCTATATCATTAATGACAATATCAGTTCAAAGTATGTGGTTTCATATGACGACAATTTCATAAGTAAAGACGATCTTCAGTTTCGAAAAAAGAATGACAAACAAAAACTCCAGACCAGATTTGAATCACGGATCTATAGAATATAAAAATCAGTCCGTTACAATGTTAATTTTATTACTTTCTAACGAATTATTTTCAACTGAGGTCATCGGTGCATGCTTTGGAAGTATCAGAATGACATTACAACCGATTGTATCTGAAACTTGAAACTGTAAAGAAAGCGGAAGATCTATACAGATCAGTCATTTCGTTAGGGTTGGCAAAAGCGCCACGACAACACAGAGTACTTTGGTAGAATGACGTAAATAACATCGAATTTTTAGGGTTTCGTGCCTCAAAAGGAAAAACGGAACCCTTATAGGATCACTTTGTTGTCCGTCCGTCTGTCCAAAAACCATATACTCAGGTCTGCGGCACCTTGAAGCTGCGAAAAAATTAAGCAATCTCAAGGGAATCAAAATCCATAGGGTGCTTCCCACTGACCCAGAATCCTGAAATTTGCCATGAAGCAAGGTTTCATAGTACAAGTATAGTAAAAAATCTGAAAACTGTAAACGTGTAGTAACTCAATTCAGGAATAGAATTTTTTTCATAGGTAAGTTTATCCCCCTCAAAAGAATCCTCAGAGCGCGAGTCCGACTCGCACTTACTCGGTTTTTAAAATGTGGTTTAAAACAGAAAATATTCAATAAAATATGAATTTCACAAATCATTCAAAAAGTTTTATATAAGAATTGAAATTTTAAAAACTGAATTATATATAAATTAGAAAGCGGTCTAATTACGAGTACATACTCACCGAAAACTGCAGTTAGTCAATGCATTAAGATTAGAAACGATCGCAGATAATCTCTTTTTAACCTTACCTCGTCTACGTTCGACGGAAATTCGGTATCATTAGTTAGTTAGCCTATTATGTCCTATTACTAGGCGAACATAGCCCGAAGAATCGCCAAACTAAAGTGGCAGTGGACAGGGCACATTGATCGTAGAACGGACGGTCGATGGGGCCGAAAGGTTCTAGAGTGGCGACCGCGCACCGGAAAACGCAGCGTTGGAAGGCCTCCCACAAAGTGGACCGACGACCTTGTGAGAGTCGCGGGAGTGCGGTGGATGCGAGACGCACAGGATCGGTCGTTGTGGCGTCGCTTGGGGGAGGCCTATGTCCAGCAGTGGACTTCTTTCGGCTGAAATGATGATGATGATGATGCTAGGCGAAAGCTTTCTCTCTCCCTTTTGCCCACGCGTCTGTCCTCAGCCGTTGCGGGCCAGTCCCTCTGGTATTTTTCAAGCTCATCTCTCCACCTTCGCCTTGATCTGCCGCGATGTCGGCTACAGAGACTCCATACCTATCTATTGGCTTTAGACTGTCAGAGTAGCCAATGTATTTTGACAGTTGACTCGTTGAGTCGAGGCTTCAAAGTCTTGAGCATCGACACCGAGTTGCTAGCCTGTCGGTTTTCTACCGGTTGCATTTCGGGGAGTGTGCGTCGGAATTTCATAACCTAATTCCGCCTAGCCCGTTCCATCATCGGACCACCAGGCGTACGGCAATGCGCCACCGGTACATGGCGGACATCCTACCTATACGCACAAAACGTTTTGGGAACACATTCATTGTGCGTACAGCTAAGGAGTGGAATTCCTTGCCGAAATCTGTGTTTCCTGATGGCTACAACATCTTTAAGACAAGAGTGAATAGGTTACTTCTAGGTAATAATAGCGCTTCATCGTCGACCGCATCGTCGCTTTTTATCAGGTGAGATAGTGGTCAAGCTCGAACCTATCAATAATTAGAAAAAAAAATCCGTAATGTAAATTTATCGTCTTATGCCGAATTTATACATCTGTTGCAAATTCACAACTGACATACCATATTTTTCTTTTAAAAAAGTATGTACATATTTGATACCTGTCACTGTTATTGGTTTAAGGGAAGAATTTTAACTATAAGTAAATATTAAATTGTGTGACATGGAATACAGTAGCTGGATTTGAGGCATTTCGGGTTTTGGGTTTTTTTTTTGCCATAGTGATGTGGGCCGTGAAAGTCGATATTTTTTTTTAAAGTTGAGCATGTAAGACAAAAATATAGGTGATGGATTTGGTGCCAGTCTATATAATAGTGTCGATAATCTTTATGACTAACACGGCGGTTATTTTTCTTAAACTTTTATTGAAAAAATAGAATAGAATTTCTTCAACGCAGGCAATACAATACAATGGCTAAAAAAAGAGAATACAGAAATACACTTGCTATATTGCTAAAAAATATTATTATCTATACTAATATTATAAATGTAAAAATAACTCTGTCTGTCTGTTACGTTTTCACGATTAAACTACTCAACCAATTTTAATTAAAATTTTGTAAAGCTTCATTTTATCGCAAACATGGAAGAAGTCGTGGGCAAAAGCTAGTATATAATAATACTTAACAAGCATTGGTATTGCCTTTTATTTATTTATTTTTTTATAAATCAATAAGTTTATCATTATAAAATGGTGGAACGGTTCTTTATTATAGCCAAGACAAATTGATAAAAAAGGTTTTTATTTTACAAGGAGTTGACATGACATGCATTCCACACACTCAAAACATCGACAATATCCCATCACTACGTCAAAAATATGTAACTTAAAAACTCCACTTTTGGTATCGGTATTGGCCTGTTTATTTAGGCGCTGCACTTGAGACATGCATTGTATGGTCTTGGTCGCTTTTTATATTGCTCCGCGGATAGCATCTGACGTCAGATAATCGGTATTCGGGAAAAAAAATATTAAGATATTGGTATTATAAGGTCTATGCTCGGAGTTTCCTTGCGTGATCACATCAGAAATGAAGATATCCGCAGGAGAACCAAGGTTAACGACATAGCGTAGAATCGCCAAACTTAAGTGGCACATTGCTCGCAGAACAGCCCCCCAAGCCAAGTTACGATCGTTTCGTTTGCGTCGAACGAAACTAACAAAATTAACAACATGATATTTTTTCGCTTATTTTCCCTACTTCTTTCAAAATACCTTGATCTTTAAGGGGTGACCAGACGGTTGCAAACCAACGTCCCAACCAAAGTGACCTTGCTAATTTCAATCCGTGTAGACAGCAGTTGTAATCCATGACCTTCAACGCCTTTGGTTGGGAGGCGCGTTTTCCCAACCACCGAACGTGTTGGCGCGTGGTTTACATCCATGTAGCCGCAACACAAACCAAACACATAAACCAAGGTCACCTTGGTCGGAACCCTAGTTTACAACCGTTTGGTCAACCCTTCACCAAACGCTTAGTTGACACTTCGCGTGACCCAAGGGCTGGCTTTTACCTCGGTCAGAGATTAAGCATTGCCATACAACGTGGCAATGCCGCCAGCCTTTTCACTTCCAGTCGACAGCGATTCGGAGGAGTTTTATGACGCCATATTTTAGGTAGGAGTAGCCGTTAATGTATATATATAGTTTTAATTAGTTAAGTGTTTTTGTATATAATTTTGTATATATATAAATGTAGAATTATATTACTGTGTTAATAAATAAATATGTGCTTATGTAAAGGAAGAAAAAAGTCACTCCTTTAGAAATATGTTTATATAAAAAAAAAAATCTGGTTAAATCAATCAATATTTCGCAAAGAAAATGTTTTTAAAGATACTGTACGCCTTAATCCAAGTGGTTTCAGCTGTGTGTTGATATGTCAGTCAGTAAGCTTCTCTTTTTATGTAGATAAGTACATATGTATACCAGGAAAAACCTCAAAGATACACTAACAGATCCAAGATTATATATCCTTTAGAAACTTTGCAATTAAGATTATCCATATCATTTTAAGTTCCCTTTGCAAAATAATATGGTATCACGAATATGCTGAGTAAGGGACAGACAGACAGACGGACGGACAGACGTATGAAAGAGCCGGTACAGCCCTTTAATGTAGCCGACTGCAGAGTCATTATTGATTGTGTTAAAGTCAATGTATTGCAGATTAATTCTAGGCACCCGTCGTGAAATTATATTGGAGGACCTTTTAAATGGGCATGGCACATCACTATTGAGTTAAGGTTTCAGAAATATACGTAACTGCGTAGTGGGGTGACATGTAAGATAATATTTTAATGAAAAGGGTTATTTTTAAATGCACATCAAAGAACTTATCGCCCATCAATTAATAAATTACTTCATTATAAATAAACCAAGTATTAATCAAAACTAGTACTAGAAATCTAATATATAAAATTCTCGTGTCACAGTTTTCGTTGCCATACTCCTCCGAAACGGCTTGACCGATTCTCATGAAATTTTGTGTGCATATTGGGTAGGTCTGAGAACCGGACAACATCTATTTTTTTTTTCAATTTTAGATAAAAAAAATTATATACATAGCAAAACAACGTTTGCCGGGTCAGCTAGTAATCTATATATATATAAAGAGAAACTGACAGACATATCAACGCACTGCCGAAAATACTGAATCTAGGATCGTGAAATTTTGCACAATGCTTCTCTTCGTGATGTAGACGAGCACTGAGAAGGGGTTATTGAAATTCAACTTTTAAAAGGGTGAAAAGGGGGAAATACTTCATTATAAAAATGACCATGGCCTGTACCAAGGTGCAGGCCATGGTCCGGAGCGAGGAGGAGTGGCAGGCGGTCGCCTCCTTCTGCGAATTAGGAATGCTTGCAAAGGAGGCGGCCGATCGCGTGAAGCAACGGTCCAAACGCCCCAACCCAGAAGATGAAGGATGTGTTGAAATTTGTTTAAGAGAATCTTATTCCTTAAATTAATAAATTTGAAACTTGGCACAAATGCAAAATGAATAACTGTTTTATTGTGACTTTTAATAAAATATTCTCGCGAACCAAGTCACTGGTAAAGTGCTAATTATAAATAAAACGTATTCTTCTTCATTGTCTGCCATATGAAAATGGATTTATTGTGAATTAATTTTTTATTTAGTATTTTTTGCAACCAACTCTTTTAATTGATACCCATATTAAGGGGGTGCATTAAAAAATCTACGTCGCCATCTTGAGAAGTCCGCCATATTGAATTTAGAATGACGTCACTAACGTAGCCATGGGTTTTTAGCGGGATTTTTTATTGTGATATAAAATTTTTGTAGTTTTGTATCTCAAATTTAATTTTTTACACAGCTGCAATATTTGGATTCATGAAAACAGGCGCGCTTTCGGCATAATTTTAACTTGAGGTGGGAAATCATCTAATGACTTCTCCCGCTCTACGGTGCAGCGAGAGGGCGTGTCAGACTTTTACTGACTAAAACCACATCCTTCAGTTGCCTTTTGTGTTCTAGGACCCACTAGGATCCCTTTCACAGTTTTCCCCATGCCCTAGCAGGTATCGGCCCTGCTAGGCCTCACGGTTTGCTGACACCTCTTTGAGGTACTCCTAGAACATCCGAATATTCTAGGAGCACCTCAAAGAGGTGTCCTTATACGACTGAGAATGTTAATAATGTATTCCCTCCTCCTGATGTCCTCCATGTACAGGTGGCGCATAGCCGTACATCTGAGGGTCTGATGATGGAACAGAAGTTTTTAAGATACAACAGGCCAGCTAGTCCAAATGAATGTTGGATAAAAGTGAACTGCTACATTTCGATCGCTGCCAGTCTAAGTTCATTGACTCACTGCAGTTTTTTGTTACTATAAGTAATTACCGAACTTTCTAATTTAAATATAATTTTGTTCTCAAGAAACGTCTTTCACTTGAAATATGTAACGTTTCGACTGTGCCGTTTTTAAATGGTGTAAACTAGTACTCGACTGCGATCCTACCTGATGGTAAGCAGTGATGCAATCGTTGATGATGAGGGGCACTAGTTTATTAAGAGCCTATATACTCTAGCCTTGAAGACATCTAAATTATAATCGGACGCCTTCTTATGTGCAAGATTGTTCGAAGCAGTCACCGCGGCCCTAGAACGCAAAGGGAAACTGAAGAAACACAGGTGTGTTTTAGACAAAAGTCTGACACTTCTCTCGCTTCATCCAGAGTGGTAAATTTATTTCAGATACGAAGAACTCTCAGTACACAATGAATGGTCACTTCATCAATGGACCTATTTTTTTTTTCCCTAACCATTACTGTCCAACTGCTGCGTAAAGGCTTTCCCCAAGTCCTTCCAGACATTCCAGTCTCAAACCAGTCTTCGTGGTATGCGTCTATATCATCTTACCACATATATATATACATATATAGGCCAGTGTTTCCTAACCACCCTGAGAAGAAACACCGAAACAAACTCAGAGGTCAAAGTCTCTTTTAAAGTCCATACAGCCAACATGTAATGGTCAAATCATTTGAGAACCATACATAAAAGTATATCTAATGGTCTTTTGAAGAAAGAACCACACATATTTGAGTGGTTCCAGCTGTCCAGTCGGTGCAAGCATTTGTTAGTATTCGTCTAGCTCAACTCAGTACTACTAAAGAGTTCAACGACTTGACGAACAATACCAAAGAAAGGATATTTCGGTAGTCCGTATCACTCAAAACCCAAGCGAACGCCGACGTTCGCGCGTGATTTCGCGCCATTTAGATTAAACGCTAGCGTCCGCATAGATTATAAAATATTGAGCGTTTTATTTATAGAGTATTTATCCAAGTACATAATTAAGAAGTTCTTTATAAAGTAGTCTAATAAATATCGAAAATAATCAAACCTTTCCGTTATTCCCTATATACCTATACATATCCATAGGTTATGTACTTAACCCCTTGAGTGCCGATTGTACATACGTCTTTACAACTTGGATGACCTTGAAAAATGCTAAATTGTCGTTATGTACACACGTTTGTAAGAATTTTTTTTAGCCGAAAATTTTAGTTCCTATATCTTTATTTTTCCTAGAAAAATCGAGCAAAAGTTTCTTTGTTTATTTTTATTTATTTATTTTTGGTGGGATAAAACTGAAGAAAGTTGTCAGCTTCGTTGACTTTGGCAGCCACCATCCCTAATTTGAAGCTATCTAAAATATGTATCCTCAAAATACTCGAGCAAGTCGTTCGATTAATTTCGTAGAGTTGTCAGATATCGATACTTCACGTAAATCGATGTAGATTATAATCGATATTATCGTCGTTTTGTACGCATGATTTACAGTCGTGACTTCGATCGGAGCATTTGGGAACGTCGTGTGTATTTTTGTATTGTAAGCCGACTTTAGACTGGTTTAGTTCATTTTGGAGAAGTTCCAAGTTGAAATTATTATGATAACTTACTTTTTATGTACATTTTTTGTTGTGAATTTCAACTTTTACTAGTGATATTCTCTAAAATATATATATGTATAGCCTATTGGTCTAGTGGTTAGTTGCCCTGACTGCTGAGCTGGAGGTCGTGGGTTCAATTCAAAGATTAAAAGTATTTTATTACAAATAAATCAATTATGTCGCAAATGACGTATATTTCGATACTGTCAAAGAAATCAAAATTCATAGGGTAATTCCCGTTGACCCAGAAGCCAGAAATATGGCATAAAGCAAGGTCTTATAGCACAGATATAGGAATAAATCTGAAAACAGTAAATTTGTTGTTACCTACGTCACAAAACAAAAAAAAAAAATTTTGCAATTCGTATAAATGTTCGAGACTCCACTCGGGAATTTTAGTTTGTACGGAAACCTCAGTGCGCGAGTCCGACTTGCACTTGCCCAGTTTCCTTTATTTAATATTTGTGTACTCATGCACGTGGCTGTGTTCACAAACATAGAAAGGCGAGTCTACACAAATGATGATGACGACTTTTCTAATATGGGTATCAGAAAAGTCGCCTTAAATCTCTACAAGAAAATCATAATAATCCCTTACGTTGTTGAAACTTCAACGGTCCGGACTAAGCGTTTCGCTTCGTCGTTTATACCGCGTACATCGAAGGACTGGAACAATTTGCCTGCTGCGGTCTTCCCGTCCAACTATAATTTAGTTGTCTTCAAGGCTAGAGTGAATAGGCTCTTAATAAACTAGTGCGCCTGACCATCAATGATTGCATCTCCGCTTACCATCAGGGATCGCAGTCAAGAACTGGTTTATATCATCATCATCATATTTCTGCCCTTTTACCGTGTTATTTGGGGTCGGCGGAACACGTTTTTTTCTTCCATTCTGCCCTGTCACTCGTCATGCTATCACTAACTTCCTTTTCTTTTATATCACTCTTCACACAATCCCTCCATTTTTTCTTTGGTCTCCCTCTCCCTCTCCATCCATCCACATGTAAACTCATAACTCTTTTAGTAACATGCGTTTCATCCCTCCTCTTCACATGACCATACCAAGACAAACGATTTCCCTTTCAACTTTTCAGTCACTGGCGCCACTTTCAAACTTCCGAAATATATTCATTTCTCACTTTATCCATTCTCGTCACACCACACACTGGTTTATATCAATTAAAAATAATAATAATGAGATTACGTTTTACGCCCACTGTGAAACTAAATAAAACTTCACAAAACACGAAATAAAACATTCATTAAACAGTAGTCAAAAACAATTAAACGAAATCTCCGAGAACTACCAAACAATTTGTCGAAACATTCATATTTTTTGTCATTCAATGATTAATGTATATTTGAGTTAAAACTGTCTGGGTTAAAATCGTATAACAATTTTGTGGTCCAAGTCATAAGAAAACAACTCCGCGTTTTTTTTTATTAATTTGTAATCTATATAATAGGTTAGTTCTTTGTTAGAAGAAATTCGTAGGTATACGTCATTGATATTACTTGCCCTTTGTAAAGCATAATTTCTACGTTTGAACTCTTAATTTGAAAAAGTTTTTATTTTATTATTAGCTTTCATGGTTATAAATACAGTGATATTACAGAAAATACAAAAGACTAAAAAAACAGTAAATACCTAATTTAGAAAAAAGAATAAAACCTTCAATATAGAGTTTATTTGAACTTATAGTTCCTAGTCAATCCCTTTGGATTTTTGAACGGGTTGCTTTGAAGTGTTATATCTTTATATAACACTTCAAGGCTTTCTTTAAAGACGTAGGCAAGCACTAAGAGAGGATTTTTCCAAATTTTGCCACTAAGGGAATGAAACGGGGTTCAAAGTTTGTATGAAAGAACTTACTTTCATGCGGGTGAATCCGCTCACCGTGCTAGTTACACTATTTATAAGTCTAATATAAGAACGGCTAAACCAATTTGGCTGACAATTGGTGGGTAGGTAGCTTAGAACCAGGAAACGGAAATAGGATACTTTGTATCGAGTAGGGTAGAGTGAGGTAGAGTAGGGTAGAGTAGGGAAGGGTAGGGTAGACTTGGGTAGAGTAGAATATAGTTGTCAGTTGACGGAAGAGAATCCGAGGGCTAAAGCTAGTCTGTATATATAAAAAGGAAAACTGAGTGACTGTCATTTCAACGCACAGCCGAAACTACTGGCTCCCTTTATGATATAGTCTAGCACTAAAAAGGGGGTTTTGAAAAATCAACTTAAGGGGGTGAAAAGGGGGGAATTGCATAACTTAATTCCGCCCGCGCCCGTTCCATCATCGGACCACCAGGCGTACGGCAAAGCGCCACCGGTACATGGTGGACATTCCATCTATACGCACAAAACGTTTTGGGAACACATTCATTGTGCGTACAGCTAAGGAGTGGAATTCCTTGCCGGAATGTGTGTTTCCTGATAGCTACAACCCGGTAATCTTTAAGTCAAGAGTGAATAGGTTACTTCTAGGTAAGCGCGTTCCATCGTCGACCGCATCATCGCTTTCCATCAGGTGAGATGGCGGTCAAGCGCGAACCTATAGTGAATAAAAAAAAAAAAAAAAAATACGTTTGTATGTAAAATTTTATTCCTTGGGCCAGTATTTCGTGAAATAGTAACTTAAGTAAATAAAGAAAGGTTTTCATAATTGGTTTTTCAAAAATGACTTCTATAAAATGAATTAGAGGGTGTTAAAGGTTAAATGGGAGAATCATTCCTAGGGTACTTAACCACGTTTTCCTTCACCGTTTTGAGAGCTGCAGTGATAAAATAAATTACACAAAAACAAAAATAATCAAAATAATAAGGTAAATTACAGAACCGCTATAATTTGTAACTTGGACCAACTCCTAACCCTGCGTCGCCGTGTGTGGTACCACCGACCCGGTGACATCGATTCATTTATCTTCACTATTTAGGAGTAAAAACTTACGGGTTACAAGTCTTCTTTGATTTGCGGCGTACCGACAGGTTTTGTGGGATAATTTTTTAACATATATATTTTTATTTACGTAAATGTGGTATTTTGGCATGACTGTATTCTGAAAGACAGATAAAACTTAAAAAAAATAAATAAAGAACATAACAACAACAATATGATTAAAGCGGATTTTTTTATGTAAATGTGTGTATGTTCGGTACTCCGTAACACACAAACAGCTGACCAGATTTCGATGAAATTTGTCACACGCGTAGACCGTGAGCAGTGGTGGCTCAGAGGTACAGCCTTACAATTAATAGTTCGTGGGTTCTAACCCAGTTAAACACTTTACTTTGTTGTAATTTATTTCATAATTACTCTCAAAACGGTGAAGGAAAACATCGGAAGGAAACCGGCATGTCCTAGAACTAAAAATTCGAAGACATGTGACATCTACCAGTCCGCATTGAACCTGCGTGATGGATTATGCCCCATTCCCCTTTCTAGAGAGGAGGCCTGAGCCCCAAGAGCGGGAACATTACTACTAACTATTATACTATTCGAAAAGCTCGCGTTTGACCACCATCTCACCTGATGGTAAGCGTTGATGTGGTCGACGATGGAGCACACTTGCCTAGTAGTAGCCTATTCACTCTTGACTTAAAGAGCCCTAAGTTGTAGCTATCAGGAAACACAGATTCCGGCAAGGAATTCCACACCTTGGCTGTACGCACAATAAATGTGTTCTCAAAACGCTTTGTGCGTATGGGTGGGATGTCTACCATGTACCGGTGGCGCAACACCGTACGTCTATTGGTCCGAAGATGGAACGGACTTGGTGGAATTAGATTGTGCAATTCCAGTGCACACTCTCCGAAATGTAAACGATAGAAAACCGACAGGCTAGCAACTTGGCGGCGATGCCAAGGCTTTGGAGCTTCGACTCAACAAGTGCATCATTGCCGATGATTCTCTTGGCTCGCCTCTCAATCGACTCTAGCGCATCAAACTGGTATTTGGCAGACCCATCCCAAAGATGAGATCAGTACTCCATACACGATCGTACTTGCGCTTGACTTGCACAATCTCTAAAATAATTGAAAAGAAACATATCCGCCTTTTAACAAGAGAAATTAGACGTACATACATATATATACAATACAAATGATATGTTTGTACATATTTATTATTTTGTTACGGTACAAAGTTATTTGTAACCATACTTGGATACAGGTGAGAGTTAGATCAAAAAAAAATATTGCATTGTAACTATTTTATATAAGTTTAAAATTATTTATGTCTAACTGGCTTCGGCCATGCAAAAATAGGTTTATCCATACAAACTTTGGACTTCCCTTTCATTTTTTTTTGTTAGGTTCACGCTTGACCGCTATCTCACCTGATGGAAAGCGACGATGCGGTCGACGATGGAGCGCGCTTACCTAGACGCAACCTATTCACTCTTGGCTTAATGAATCCCGGGTTGTAGCTATCAATATTGGAAAATCTTTTCTTACTCTTTGTCGACATTACAAAAGGAACTTCTGTGCAAAATTTCATCGCACTAGATCCAAGGCGTTAATAAGGCAGTTAGGATGTCCGGACTTTATCTATATATATATAAAAAGGAGAATCTGATTGACTGACATATCAACGCACAGCCGAAGCTACTGGAACTAGGAGCGTGAAATTTTGCACAAGGGTTCCTTTTATGACGTAGGCGAGCACTAAGAGAGGATTTTCCAAAATTCACCCCCTAGAGGGATGAAACGGTGTTCCAAAGTTTGTATTGAAAATCTACTTTTACGCAGGCGAAGCCGCTGGCAGAAGCTAGTCTTTTATATATATATATATATCCTACCAATAACAAATAAGATTTGCGCCAAACTAATTTGAAATAATAATAATATTCCACAACTATCACACAATGCCGTCTAGTCCCAAGCTAAGCTGAGCTTGAATTTTGAGTACTGGACAACTGATAAACATACTTATATATTTCTAAATACATACATATTGTAGATAAATTACACCCAGACACAGAACAAATGATCATGCTCATCACACAAACATTTGTTCTGGGTGGGAATCAAACCCACAACCACTGGCATAGCAGTCAGGTCCACTAACCACTAGACCAACAGGCCAGTCAAAGAAATCTTAAGGAGTTATCATAAATGTTTTTTTTTTTAATTCTCTCTCTTTCTTCACTCATTTAACTTTGTTTTATTGGTTTTTGATTTGCCCGTTGGTTAAGTTAATTTTAGCATAAGTCATTGTGATTTTTATTTATGTGTCCCACAGGACACATAAATACGCTGAACTGTGCTGTGGGCACTATAACAATATTGTTCATATGTTTTGTGTGCTTTTATTACATAAGTTTTATATTGTAACTGTTTGCTGTTCCTTTTTATAAATATAAAATACTGTTAACTTAAACAACAAATAAAAATAAAAAATACTGTTAACTTCATACAAAAATCAGACACATAAGTAGTTTTAAAATAAACCTAGATACGCGTGTCAAAAAAAAAAAAAACAAAATCGATTGAACAGACAGTATAAAAGGTCTGTCTAATCTTATCCAGAATAATACTTTTTTACAATGTTTATTCAAACGCGTTGGTCACGTAGTCATGACGTTGGCGCGCTGGGCACATTTTACTCTGTCAAGTCAAAATGTTAAGGTAAGTTAGACTGACCTGGTTATGGTAGTGCGCCAGGTGATGATGCGGCACATGCCGCATAGCCGGATGCAGCATCTCGGAGCCGCTGGTACTGCCGCTGCTGCTGCCTTCTACCGCCTGTAAGAAGAGGATCAGGTTAGAAACTAATTGTTGGGTCGATAGCAGGACTTATATAATCATCATCATCATTGCAGCCGAAAGACGTCCACTGTATGACATTGGCCTTCCCAGGCGTCGGAATACAGTCAAACGGGGTGAATAGGAACGCAGGGGTGAATAGGAACAAAAGTTTGAAGGGGATCTTCGCGTTAATTAACCATTTTCCCCAGCATTTAAGTACTCCTATTTATTCATTAATTGTGATAAAAACGGATATATATATATATACCAATGTGAAAAACCTAAGCAAAGTTTTGTAGTTTTGTCCTATTCACCCCTGCGTTCCTATTCACCCCGTTTGACGGTAACGACCTTTCCTGTGCGTCTCGCATTCGTCGGATCTTCACGACCCTCACTAGACCATCAGTCCACCTTGTGATAGGCCTTGTAACGCTTCGTCTTCCGGTATACTAAGTATTGGTAGAACAGTACTTCACAAATAAATGAAGCAAATATTGGTATGGAGGAATACGGAATAGTCTATTACTCTCATAGTCTGATGGCATGGTAATCCGACACGAACGGAGAGAGATCAGAAGAAAGACCAATGACACCTTGTGCGCAACGAGACACGGGGATGTGGCAACTCTGCGTAACTACAGAGTAATTCTTGATACTCGTAGAAAAACTCAACTGAAATTATGGCCGATTTGAGAATCGAACCCACTGGTACGATTAACAGTCGCTCTTCCACTGTACTAATGAAGGCATTAGTAGAACAAGGGTTCTTCTTAGTCGAGCACTCTTGATGGAGTGGTCGTGGTCATGTCTCAGTCGAGTCCTGCGCCACCGCCTCTCTCGCGATACGACACCATGCAGCTCTGCGTCTACTTCCTTACTTGTTATAAAATGGAGAAGGTGGTGGAGGACTTCCCCACCACCTCTGGCTGTATGAATGCAATAAACTCAAAAACGACTGAATGAATGTTCATGAAGTTTTCACCGATAGACAGAGAGATTCATGAGGAAAGAGGAAGGCATATTAATGGTGAAAAGCCAGGAACTCCAAAAATTTCTAAAACCCGCTCGTTGGGATGGGATCTTCAGCACACAAGTCTTAACTATTTAACCGCCTACGTCGGATATATCCGACAAACACCTTCGTTTATTCCGCCAGGGTCACATATCCACGACTAAATACTCCATCTCGTCAGCTCTTCTGTCACCTTTGGGGATTGAAGAGCTAAACGAGATGGAGTAACCAGTCTCAAACACACGACCTGGCAAATAGAACACGTAAACACTGAAAACCCCTAAGTCCTTACCTCAGGCGGTTCATTCTTAGTCTCAGCCTCGTCTCCGAGCTCGACCAATCCCAGAGCCTCCTCTAGAAGATCGAACCGAGACTCCTCACTGCTAACCAGCTCTCGAGGAAGGTCGCCCTGGATCACGTACTCCCCTGGAATAGAAAGAAAGGAGTTAGATAAAAATTGTAAGGTCCTCCATTACAACTACAAGCCGTAGCGTGTAGTCGCTATTTTTTTTTTTTTCTTTATCCCATAGCCAACGACCACGGCTTAGAAAGTCGCTGGGGAAGTACAGCAAGTTAAGGTTTTGATTTCGCATAGTCAGTATTTATGCCACCATAGGCGCGTGCTTGCGGACGGCGAGCAATGGGCAACACGCCGTCCGACCGTGCGGTGACCGTCCGAACCGAGCCTAAGTCGTAGACGGCGCGAAGTGTTCCACGCGCCTCAAGAAGATGTTAACAATCATAGAGGGCCAGCAGGGTCAAAGCCTACTGGTATGAAAGGCAACGAAGGAACCAGAGTGGGTTTTTAGTCAGTAAAAGTATACAATCTCCCGATCCGCCTAAGAGCGGGGGATGTAATTGGATGATATTACCACCGAAAAAAAAAAAAATAGTCAGTATAGTTAGTCAGTATTTATACTGACTATTTTTTTTTTTTCGGTACGGAAGTGTCTTAGATACCCTTTATTAAAAAAATGATTTATTTAAAAAGACAATATGATAGAACAATATATTCATGCTAAGCTGCCATAAAACAACAAGGAACCCGCATAATAATCATATTCCTTTTATTACTCTACCACTAAAGGCAACCCTTTTGCTGAAACAGTACCATTCTAACTTCATACAATAAACGTTCCTAGGAAAACAATTGAAAATTAAAAAAAAAAATCGCCTTCTGCACACACCTGTACTAGCTAAACAGAACATCAAAAAGTTTCTTTCAATCCCTAGACACCACAGACTAAAAAAAAATTGCAAGTAGCGCAGCCATTTCCTTTTAAAACTTTAAAAAACTATAAATCATTACTGTTTCTAAGGCGGTTGACCACAAAAGTAACCCTTTGCATGCTGACCGCTAATCTTGTTTGGGTATGAAAGGGTCTAAAAGACCGCCGCATAATGATTATGCATGGGCTTGGACAGTAGCAGTGGGGGGGTTAGGGGCATAAATCATAATTGACGGACGGTGACTTAAGAAATAGTGTTCTTAGAAAAATAGTCAAGTGTTGGAATTGCTAGTGAGTAATTTGTTTTAATTTGTAAGTTGTTTTTGCTAATTTTCATAAAGTAAGGAACTTGTTACTTTAGAATTAAATAAAAATATCACTACCTGAAGAAGGATAAGATCACACAATTTTTGAGAGAAGATTGAACGAAAGACATAATCAATTTTTTATATTTGCTACTTGTGATAATGTAAATTATAATGTTAACAATATGACTAGACAGTGTCATTGGCATTATGATATTACAAATACAAATAAGTATATCACCCTAGGTGAATTAGACCATTTTTAATGCAATTTAACTTGCGAAATTCTGTACTTTACAAGCTAAAGAACCATAGCATTGCATAGTCGGCCTTGTAATGTTGCACTTTAGGACTCGGGCCGTAATCCACCACGCGGGCCCAGTGCGGGTTGGTGGATGTCACATGTCTTCGAATTTTTGGTTCTAGGACATGCCGGTTTCCTCACGATGTTTTCCTTCACCGTTTTGAGAGCAGTGGTGATGAATAAAATTACACAAAGTAATGCGGCTGGCTGGGTTTGAACCCGCAACCTACAGCTCGTAAGACGGGACCGTCACCATTCGGCCACGACTAAAGCTAAAGAACCATTTATTTATATTCCATTTTAAACGAGTAAGAGTGGATAGGTTACTTCTAGGCAAGCGTGCTTACTATCAGGTGAGATAGTAGTCAAACGGGAGCCTATCAAAAATAAAAAAAACCAAATACTTTTTCACTCAAAAAAAAAACAAACTCAAAAATTAGTTTGACACATTTACTCAAACCCTTTTAGTTAAGTAACGGTCCACCACAGTAGCTATTGTCAAATACAATAAAGACTTATCGTAATCCTCACATTGTCTGGTCCAAAAGACCCAAAGTCAGTGGCGACATGTTTTTTTTTAGCCGCCGCATTGAACGGGTTACCACCGTACAAGATTAGGGAGGCTTAATTTTCGGAAGCGTTAAGAAATAATTTGATTAATACATGTTTTGTATGCTACTGGTTTTTTTTAAGGAGTTTAAAAAGGAAGTCTGCTTTGGTACTCTATAGAAGTACCCCGCGGTTTTAGCCGTTTCTGGGTATTAGCTTCTGTGCCCGCGCTAAAGTAGGTATTTCTATACAAACTTTGGACCCCCAATTTACCCCTTTAGGGGTAATTTTTGGAAAATCCTCTCTTAGTGCTCGCATATGTCATAAAAGGAAATCTTGTGCAAAATTTCACGTTCCTAGACCCAATACTTTCGCCTTTGAGTTGGTATGTCAGTCAGTTTCTCCATTTATATAATATAGATACTGTTCCTCATAAATCAGGTTATCATATAAAAAAAAAAAAATTTTCGATCTCTTTGGTAATTCTAGAGATTAGCGCGTTAAAACAAATAAAGACAACTCTTCAACTTTATTTGATTAGTTTACATATAATGTACTTTTTTATTTATTTTTGTTTTGAGATGAAAAATCACCAAATGACGCCTCGTTTGCCGCATGTCTAACGAGCTGTGGGCCAGCAGTGGGTCCGCTCTAGATTGGAGCGAGAGGCAGTATCAGACTTTAACTGACTAAAACCACACCTCCCTCAAACATTCCACCCTAGCAGGTATCGGCCGAACTGAAGGGGCTTCCTTCAGTTCTGATGACATCTCTTTGAGGCACGTGTGCAACAACGCGCCATCGACTCAGGACAGCGAGCTACCCATTACTCGTCGTCCGGAAACCCGACACAACCTCTAAGTGAACTGGCTTATGGTCCATCACAATAACTCAACTTTTCTACCAAGCTAACCCAGCCAAGAAAATTAACTGTTTTCGTATGGCGAACAGAAAAAACATACTCTAAATCTAAATTACTAACAAAAACAGGTAAATCCCATAGAAAAACACACCTCGGATTTACACCATAAATGAAAAAAAATAAACCTTCCTATACATAATCAATCGAACCGAACCGAATTTCGTCCGGTCGTAAAAAAACATGTGTTTTAATTGTTTCGCAGCCGCCATTTTGGAAGCCATCTTGTTACCTTCATGGTTCACCAATCACGAGGGGTTTTAGAATGTGGTTAATTTATTATTAGTCTATTGGTGATAGGATGGGTGTGCAAGAGTTAAGGGTTTTTTTGACGCTATTTTAGCACTTTTTTAGGATTTCACAAGTAGAACCTTAAATATTTCGTTTGATACAGTTCTCACTCTAATGATAGAGTGACGTGTGAGTTTAATTCTAGATAGGTTCGCCCTTCGAGCAATGGGTGGTTCGCCGTCCGACCGTCCGGTAACCGTCCAGACCGAGCCCAAGTCGTCGACGGCGCGTTCTGTTTCACGCGCGCCTCAGGGAGATATCAGCAACTGTAGGGGCCCAGCAGGGTCGAAGCCTACTTGGGCCAAGAGTCTGATTCTGAAAGGAAGACTCGGCCCCGATGCGAAAGGCAACGAGGGAACAGGAGTGGGTTTTTAGTCAGTAAAAGTCTGACACTATCTCCCGTCCCGCCCAAGAGCGGGGGATGTCATAAGATGATTTTCCCACCGGAAAAAAAAAGATAGTTTCGCGCTTGACCGCGATCTCACCTGATGGAAAGCGACGATGCGGTCGACGATGGAACGCGCTTACCTAGAAGTAACCTATTCACTCTTGACTTAAAGATTCCCGGGTTGTAGCCATCAGGAAACACAGATTCCGGCAAGGAATTCCACTCCTTAGCTGTACGCTGTACGCACAATGAATGTGTTCCCAAAACGTTTTGTGCGAATAGGTGAGATGTCAACCATGTATCAGATATTTGTATTATTCATGTACTTGCACCGAAATGTTCTAATATGGATCTTCCCGGGTCTTCTAATGAAAAATCCCGTGTGGCCAACAAAATTACAAATCAATAATAAAAACCTCAGAGATAGATGAGACAAATAAAATTAAGACAAATTAACACACAATTTTTATTAGTATATTTCATTGATAAAAGATCTGTCTACGTCAACTGAGGTTAGGTTAACAAATTTATACACTTCCTCCTCCTCGTCGTTAATTCAGGAAGAAATTTTTTTTTGCTATATTTTTGATAGTGTCATAAAAAAAATTCTGCTCTTTAAAATTAATCTCGGGATTTGAGGCATATTCACTTTATTCTTTCGCTGTATGAAATCAGTCTAAGTACATAAATAACTCTACCTAATTCCGACCTCTGATTATTAGAGAGGTTCACCATCATCTGACATTGCATGAGTAGCCTCATACCTGATTCAATGTTTTTCATTCTTATTCAATTTTGCTGAATACAATTTTACAAAGAGAGACTACATAACATAATACTCCTTCGTCAGTCTGGATTTTCAAACTTTCAAGTTTTCGAAAACAGTTCAAGATGTACGAAAGACAGATGCGTCAAATATGTGCACACCCATTGGAGATGTGAAACGCTCTACATTCTAAAACATAGAAAAATAAATCAGTTCTTAATTCCATTTATAGACTAAACTTTTAAATAGCCGTACGCAACAACTGGAGTTCAAAAATAAACGATTACATAACGTTTTGTAACAAAAAGTGTATTGTTGTAACCTTGGCAGTGACTTGTCGCGCCGCTTGCGCCGAAAGTGAATTGATCTATAGATCTATGATCCATGGATCATTGGCGTGTCGGCTGGCATTGTTGATTGTTTCGGCATCAAATGTTTTGATCGCCAATTTGTTGCTGAATGGAGTTTTGGTTAAACTATTTGCGGAAATAAATTCGATGTATTTATAGTTTTTGGTGCGATTTTTATTTTTGTTACATTGCTAACTGAATAGAGAGGTGATACTGTTCCACAAGTTTTTATCACTGTTATTTATTTAATTTTACAAGCTTTTATTTAGTTTCACCTGTTGATAAATTTGATTCACTTCCCGGTTACCGATTGATCAGAAATTTTGTGTATGCAAAATTACTGTGACATGGAGCTGAACTGATGAGGGAGCCGGGAGGTGGTTGTAGGAACTCGAGTTTGGGCTCGTATGATTCGTCTTGACGATTACTTTGGTGCTAGATGGTAACCAGGGTCTGATGATGGAGCTGGAAGATGGCCCTATTGTAAACTTTTTGGAATGGTCTTTAGCAGTCTCATAGCATAAGTATAAGAAAACATCTGAAAACTGTAAATTTTTAGTAACGTCACAAAAATAACTTTTTTTGCGATTCGGAAAAATCTTGGTAACTCAAATCGGGAATTGAACTGTTTTCATAGGTAAGTTTGTACGGAACCCTCAGTACGCGAGTCAGACTCGCACTTGCCTGTTTTTTTTTTAATAAAAAGACATATCAAGATTGTTTAGTGTAGTTAACTACCTAAACCAAAGGAGTATACATATAATATTACAACAACCTGCAGCATTTTATCACACATGCCACCATATTCATCAAAAAAGCAGCATCTTATTACTCCCCTATTGACATAACTACAAATTCAAAATGGCCTCTTCTTCAATAAAAGTCTATTACATTCAATTGTTTCAAATTGAAACAGACGACTGATGTGTCCCTCGATTGGTTGAACACAGAAATTGATGTCAATTTCAATGATTTGGTAGATTTTCTCGAGTTTATAACTCAAATGGTGATGGACAGAATAGGCCGAACGGATGAAAAGAATGAGGTACCTAAAATGATGTCAAAGTTTTACAGTATATTTTTATTGACAGCTTTTTATTGAAAAGTGTTAAATACAATATTAGTTTTGGTTTAAGCGAAACCTGAAACACGTATCTAGTATTTTTATGCATCGACTGTATCATGAAAAATCACAAAGTTACAAGCTTGTTATGTTACCTGGTTGTCCGCACAAATACATGGTCACCGGACCATCCGGGCCACTGAGCGGTTTTTTTGGCACCTAATGCTCTCTATGACCTATTGTAACCTGTGTTGTACTTAGTGTCTTTGGTGTCCAACTTGTGAACGTTTTTTAAATATTTTTGGGAAAAAATATAACATAGTATAAAAATTATTGGAATCGATTCAGTTACTGATTTTGAAACCAACTATATTTAGGTTTCGCATATACTAAAAATTATGCTATATATACAGTTTCTGTCAGCGGCTTCGCCCGCTTAAATGTAGGTTTCTCCATACAAATTTTGGATTCCCGTATCATCCTTATAAGAAGCGAATTTTGAGAAATCTTCTCTTAGTGAAAATATAAGAGGAAAACTTGTGCAAAATTATTTATTTATTTATTTTATTTATTAAAACTTTATGCACTAGTAAGAAACACTGTACAAAGGCGGACTTAATGCCGTAGGCATTTTGTAGCAGTCGACCTTAGGGTGGTGCAGAAATATAACATGGTAGGTGCAACATAATGGTAAACTAGATTAGGAAAACAATAATTTTTATCTGTTATTTATTTATTGTGCACACCTACCACAGTGTTGTTTTTTTTAACCCAATGGTTGACTGGTAGCGAATGCCTTGTGGCATTAAGTCTGCCTATGTACCACCACTGTATATGAAGTTTAAATAAATAAATAAATAAAATTTCACAGTACTTTCGTCTGTGCGTTGTTTTGTCAGTTTCTTCTTTTAGAACTTACTGATATATGTACAGATATTAAATTGCTTGTTTACAGATGATTATTTCTGGACATACTTCAACTGATGGGAATATACCTTATCATAAGCATAAGCATAATTTGCCTTTTAATGTTCCCACTGTTGGGACTCAGGCCTCCTCTCTCTAGGAGAGGAAATGGGCCGTAATCCACCACGCGGGCCCAGTGCGGATCGGTGAATGTCACATGTCTTCGAATTTTTGGTTCTAGGACATGCCGGTTTCCTCACGACGTTTTCCTTCACCGTTTTGAGAGCAGTGGTGATGAAGCAGATTATACAAAGTAATGCGCCTGACTGGGTTTGAACAACTCACACAACAACAACATACAACTCGTAAGTCGGGGCCGTAACCACTCGGCCAACACTGCTCCTGCTATACCTTATCGCTGTCATCAATAAAATAGTATGCTTCAAAGCTGCGCCAAAAAATAGGTCCAGCCTAAATGCCAGACAACGAGAGCCTGACGCTGGTTTTCAACTGAACCTGAAGTTGTGAAGTGACGGACTAAAATCAGTTTTTTAGTGTAATAGCCATGTAGACAGGGCTACCACCATTATTAAGTGAGAAGCTTTTCCGTTTCTCATAAAGATTATTAATCTAAGCAAGATAAAACTCTCACTATTAAAATGATTTCAAACAATAAAACTGTTTTTATCAATATGGTAATCTTTGTGAAAGTTAAGTAAAGTAATTTTTAATTTGAAAATTTTCAAAGTTAAGCATCGCTTGCCGAGGTCAGACCGTGGATGGGTGACCCACCATTACATACTGAAACTCCTAGGAGCTTTTGAAACTTGACCAAAAGAGATACTGAAACTCCGAAACGCAAATGGCAACTGAAGGGGAAAAAATATTTGATTTTTTTTTGCATTTTTAAAAAAATTCACTCTACTAGTCCCAGTAGTTTCGACTGTGCGTTGATATGTCAGTCAGTCAGTTTCTCCTTTTATATATGTCGTGGCAAGATCACAGAAATTGATCACTTCATGATATGGCCAAGTTAAACTGGCCAGATCGTTTAAACGTTAACATTTGATGATAGGTCGTTCCTCGTTTAGCCATATCATTGATGTAGGATTTCTATGATAATGAAAAATCTAAAGAAAGTAGGCCATAGTAAAATTGACATATCATCAAAGTTTAACGTTTAAAACGATCTGGCCAGTTTAACTTGGCCATATCATACCACGACCACGACATATACATAGATTACACCCAGACACAGAACAAGTGATCGTGCTCATCGCACAAACATTTGTCCTGGGTAGGACTCAAACCCACGATGTCTGGCATAGCAGTCAGGGCCACTGACCACTAGACCAACAGGTCAGTCAAATCACTGAGTGACTCAGGCTATATATTACCTATATTTACGCAGACAAATCCGCTAGCAGAAGCTAGTATGTAAAGAGAATAAGGGAGTCTTTACCCTGCAATGAAACAGTCACAGGCTGATCTATATATATATACTAGCTTCTGCCAGCGGCTTCGCCCGCGTGAAAGTAGGTTTTTCCTAACAAACTTTGGTAGATATTTATAAGATCTACAATTATTTAGAACATTTTATGGTTTTATCTTTTATAGTTTAGGCAGCGTACGCAAAATAAGTAACTTTTCTGGTTGACTTTTTACACATTGTGCCCGAAAAACTCAAATATCTTACGGAACCCTATTTTTTTCCAAAATAAAATATAGCCTATGTTACTCGTGGATAATGTAGCTTTCGAATGGTGAAAGAATTTTTAAAATCGGTCCAGTAGTTTTTGAGCCTATTCATTACAAACAAACAAAGTTTTCCTCTTTATAATATTAGTGTAGATATATATATATATAATAAACTAGTGCGCCTCACCATCAATGATTGCATCTCCGCTTACCATCAGGTGGGATCGCAGTCAAGCACTGGTTTATTTCAATTTAAAAAAATATATATATATATATGTAAATCAATGCCACTTTTCGTTGTAATTTTATAATTCAAGAACGGTCTCAACTATCCAAACCAAATGTTTAGGCTTTTTTCGGACTATTTAGTAGATGGTTTATGCGAAGTTTGCACAAAATCGGTCGAGCGGTTCTTCATTTATCACATTATTGCACCCGTGCGAAGCCGGGGCGGGTCGCTAGTATTATTATAAGTATCAATTCGTTTGTCTTTCCTGTCCAATACCGTATCTAAACTAATTGTAAACAATTGTTTTCAATCAAGATTTATTAAAGAGAATACAGTCGCCATCTTGTAGCCGTTCTAGGCTTGGGATCCATCTTTGTTTTGTAGAAAGAATGTTTGTTTACTGTGACAATTGTCAAGTCCCCGTAGGATTATTGTTTTTATTTTGGGAAATTATCCAATGACTTCTCCCGTTCTTGGGCGGAGCGGGAGGGCATGTCAGACGTTTACTAACTAAAACCCACTCGTTTGTTCCTTATTTGCCTTGCATTCCAAGGCCCCAGTAGGCTTCGGCCCTGCTCGGCCCCTACAATTGCTGAAATCTCCTTGAGGCGCGCGTGGAACAGTACGCGCCGTCGACGACTTGAGCTCGGACGGTCTGACGGCGAGCTACTCATTGCTCACCGTCCACAAGCCCGCGCCTACGGTGGCCGGAAATCGGGATCGGAATCCCGTCGACGGCTTGGGCGTGAGGTCCGTTGCCTCATGCGTGCGGCCTCGGAGGAGGAGGCGACTGCCTGCTACTCCTCCTCGCTTCGGACCATGGCCTGTAGCAAGGCCATCCTAATAGGGGATGAACTTATTGCTTTCAAACGAGCAGAAATCCATACTCTGGATTTCTACTGAAAAAAATCACTTACCTTAGCCTGGGAACAGAACCAAAGCCTTCATGCTTAGCAGTACTAGCCGAAAGACGTCCACAACTGGACTCAGACCTCCACCCAAGTGACGACACAACGACCGATCCTGTGCACCTCGCAAACATCAGATTTCCGTGACCCTCACCAGGTCATCGGTCCACCTTGTAGAAGACCTTCCAACGCAGTCACCACTCCAGAACCTTTCGGCGTCATAGACCATCTGTTCGGCGAGTATTCTACCCTACCCACAACGAGAAAACAATAAAAAAAAAATTGTAATTATATTAAAAGACAAACAGACCAATCCAAAAGATTTTCTCACAAACCACAAACTAAAATTTAAAAATCGAATCATGTAGTCCTAACCGGTTCCACATTCCAATTTCGAACCGAAACAACTGATATACACCCGTCCCTGTCTTGCGCAACATTTTGTTTCAATTTTAGAATTAATTTAAAGCGTGTGAGAAAGAGATAGCGACATGCCTTTGTGATGTTTAATGTGGATTCCCGTTGCGTTCGCCTGATTCGATACTCCTTCGTATGTAGGTATTTTGTTTAATGTTTTTTCCTTATAAGAAATATAGGTATTTAATAAAAATTACTAGGTATAAGATATTAATGTTGCTTTATGATTCATTTTGCGAACCATAGAGCTGTCATTATTCTTGTAATGAGTGGAAGACAAAAAAAGTGTGGATATGTCTTTTGATTTCTTGTCGTGATAACTCTTATCTATCTGAGTCTATCATTACAATAGATTTTAGCTCGTTCTGAGTGCTAATTCGCACATGTTTGCTTGAAAACTACAGTGAACTCTCTTTTGTATTCAGTTGTGAATTGGATGATTAGAAAATATGGATTAATTTTTTGAGGAGTGATATGAAATAAAAAGGAGTTTTTGGAAATCGGAAAAATAAATCGTTTTGCTTTGACCCCAAGTAAGAGCCAAAAGCGGAAAGATGATCATTAAGGTGTGAATTAAATCCTTTGAAACTAACTTAATTTAGACTTTCCGAGACGGTAAAAAGTTATTTTAGCAGAAATACTTTAACCATATAGCTAGAGACGACAAGAAAAAAATAGTACTAGAGTTGTCACGCGATGAGCAATTTGCCGTCACATGCGACCTGAAGATAGTAATCCTCTCCTATTGTGGTATTTTGCGAACTTATGGGTAAGTGAAGAATAAGGCCAGCTGTTAGGCTACAGTTGACTAAGAAAACTGCTTTGAAAATAACAACATGTACCTTCCGTGGGCGGCAAAATGCTCACAGCGTGACCACTCTAAGTACCTAGTGTATACTTGCTTTTAAACGAAACGGTAGAACTATGAGGGATTTCCCTATTGTCTCTATGGGGCCTGAGAATGTTTAGATAAGTACCTATTGTGAGTTAAATCTTGATTAAAGTTTACCTAATCACTTGAAGGCGGAGTCACTAGTGAAAGGTAGGTATGCTAATTTATCTTTGATGGTACAGTTGATTCAGTGGTCGCAGGGACGATTCCTGCACGGAATAAATATTTGTATGGTCTATAGATAGCTGTTTTGGTCTTGGTGTCTGTTATATACGAGTTTCCATGAATGTGAGAGAACTCCTGTATTGAGTAATACTGGTGTCTTTTTTTAAATATCTTTATAGAACTGTATGAACTGGTGCTGGAGAAGGATGCTCCGTATCCCTTTGACAGCATTTCGGTCCAACGTATACTCCGCAGTCGTCCAAATGTCTTCACAAGGTTCTGCAATATTTCGGTCACATTGCTAGGAAAGATGGTGGCAACCTCGAAAGGCTCATTGTGGCCAGTAAAGTGGATGGGAAATTGCCTCGCGGGCCCAGCCCCATACTTTGGTCCGACCAAATCCCCACTTGACTCTGTGGTATACAATGCCCTTCCCACCACCAGAGGCAAAAACAGATGGAGGAATATCATGAAAGTTAAAGTGATGAAGCAGAGACGTCATGACCCTCAGCATTGAGGAATACGAAGCAAGGAGGAGGATAACTGTATGAAACAAATATAAAAGTAGCTCTGCCTGGCTGTCAACTACCAGCCACGATAGGCATTGGCTTGCGGACGACGAGCAATAAGTAGCTTGTTGTCCGGACCGAGCCCAAGTCGTCGATAGCTCATGGAAATGCGCTGCTGAAAGAAATGGGCGATGCCCGCTGAAGGCACCTGGATTTTCTGTAAAAGATCTCGTGATCCTAAAACCCAAAGGGCACCTGAAGGACACTAAACTCGCCTCCTAACACCTAAGATTTCTAACTAGAAAATTCTAGTCACAAACAAAGCTGCTCTGATTTGTATTTAACGCAATGCTACATCCCAACTCAAAAGCCGTCATATATAGAGACCCCTACCTACCCACAAAAATGTAAAAGGGTGTGAACATAGCGTCTCAACGGGGGTCAACGTTTTTTCGATACCCATTCAAATCAGTACCCCACTGCGTTGAGGTATCAACATACTGAGAGTACCGCAAGTTTTTTACTTGAACTTTTTTCTTTATGAAGTAATTTGTATTTAGTACTTATATACAACTTGGATGAAACGCATGTTACTAAAAGAGTTATGAGTTTACATGTGGATGGATGGAGAGGAAGAGGGAGACCAAAGAAAAGATGGATGGATTGTGTGAAGAGTGATATGAAAGAAAAGGAAGTTAGTGATAGCATGACGAGTAACAGGGCAGAGTGGAAGAAAAAAAACGTGTTGCGCCGACCACAAATAATACGGGATAAGGGCAGGAAGATGATGATGACTTATATACAACTTGTCTACATAATTTAGACTCTAAATTATGTAGACAGCTGTACAATAATTACTAAAAGTCTAAATCTTACAGTACTGAAAAGTACTAAACCTTTGAGAAAAACACTAGGAATCCATATTGACTGGCCTGTTAGTCTAATGGTTAGTGGCCCTGACTGCTATGCCGGGTTCGATTACCAACCAGGACAAATGTTTGTGTGATGAGCACGATCATTTTATCTGTGTCAGGGTGTAATTTTTCTGTAGTATGTATGTATTTAGAAATATATAAGTATGTTTATCAGTTGTCTAGTACTTATAGCACAAGTTCTGCTTAGTTTGGGACTAGATGACGTTGTGTGAAAGTTGTGGAATATTATTATTATATGAAGTAGATACCAGAAGGGGACGCTCTAATGGGACATAGGACATACGGTGAACTTATTCGTGATGTCCTCAAAAAGGTCTAAAACTTTGTACATGCCGCAGTTAATTTAACACTAGCTGACCTAGTAATGCTAGCAAAGGAGGCGGCCGATCACGTGAGGCAACTGTCTTCACGTCCCAACCGCCATCGGGATTCCGATCCCGATTTCCGGCCACCGCAGGCGCGGGCTTGCGGTGGGCGAGCAATGGGTGACTCGCCGTCAGACCGTCCGGACCGAGCCCAAGTCATCGACGGTGCGTACTGTCCCACGCGCGCCTCAGGGAGATGTCAGCAAATCGTACGGGCCCAGCAGGGTCGTAGCCTGCTGGGGCCATGTGTGATCCGAAAGAGAACCCCGGGGCCCTAGAACGAGGGCAAAAAGAAGGACAAAGTAAGTTTTAGTCAGTAAAAGTCTGACACGCCCAGCCCCGCCCAAGGGCAGGAGATATCATTGGATGATTTCCCACCTCTATGAACCGTCGTCAAAATAACACTGTTGAAATTCCGTGCCAATTTAGGCTGCGGGCTTTTTTAAGAGAGTTATCGCGATTCTGGCACGCAACGGGCATCTGAAGGAACACAGCTGGGTCTGTAAAGTCTGACACTCCCTCTCCCAGAGCGGGACGAGTTATCTGATGATTTCCTACATTAGAAAGCGTTTTGCCGATTTTTTAAATAAAAGATTTGATTTTGATTTGTTTTTTTATTGCACCTACCACTATTTATCTCTGCATCACCCAAAGGTTGACTGGTAGAAAATGCCTAAGGCATTAAGTCCGCCGCTGTACGTTTGTGCATAAAGTATTAAATAAATAAATAAAAGATTATTATTATTATTATTTAGAGTGCGGTCTCTAAAGTTAACGCGATAGCAATAACAAAGAACTCGAAAAGATCTTCGAACCGCCAAAAGGCTAAATAAATAACACTTAAGATCCAGACACTACGTGCAACAAAATTACAAGTTCGGAAAAGCACAAAAAACCTAACTCCCCACAAGAACACGCCTCCACTTAATTTTCAATTCAGGACCGGTTTTTTTTTTAATTTTTTTTTTTTTTCTAAAACCTCTGTCCCTCGGACCTTTTGAAATACGGAGCGTGTGGGTTGAACTCATTTCAAAAGTCGTGTCGATGGTCTCTTTTATTTTTAAATAAGAATAAAATTGTGGTTGGATGTTTTGGAATTCGCTTGGTTGATGTGTCCTCTGGGATTTGAGTTTTGTGATCTTTAAAAGAAGTTAAGAGGACTAAAGTATTGACTGGCCTGTTGGTCTAGTGGTTAGTGGCCCTGACTGCTATGCCGGAGGTCGTGGGTTCGATTCCCACCCAGGATAAATGTTTGTGTGATGAGAACGATCATTTGTTCTGTGTCTGGGTGTAATTTATCTATAATATGTGTTTAGAAATATATGTATGTCTAGCAGTTGTCTAGGCTCATAAGATAAGTTCTACTTAACTTGCGACTAGACGGCGTTGTGTGATAGTTGTGGATTATAATTAGTATTTCCGAACTCAAAAAAAAAACATTATATATTTGCATGTTTTTATGTTACGATTATGCCTGATCTATGAAACTAAATTTGCATTGATCCGAAGCAAGCTTGTTATTTTTTTTACAAAGTCATTATGTTTACTTTTGAATCTTCGCAGGATATTCATAACAGAAATACATACCGATTTTACCATGAATTCTCACTCCCACGGGATCAAATCCGATATCAAACAATATTTTTTTCAAAATTGGCTATAGTTAAAAATATTGTGACATCCAATATGTCTCATTTGATGGATCACAGCCATTGTATTGAAGCTACTGGTCTCTGATCGCACACAGATATTGTTGAAATCCGTAAATAAGAAGAAAAAATTACAATGTATATTTATATCTGACTAGTGTCTGCCAGCGGCTTCGCCCGCGCGAAATTAGGTTTGTCCATACAAAATTTAACAACTATAATATAGGTGTCTTCAAGGCTAGAGTGAATAGGCTCTTAATAAACTAGTGCGCCTGACCATCAATGATTGCATCTCCGCTTACCATCAGGTGGGATCGCAGTCAAGCACTGGTTTATATCAATTAAAAAAAAAAAAAAAAATTTTGACCCCCGTTTCATCCCGTTAGGGGGTGAATTTTGGAAAATCCTCTGTTAGTGCTCGCTTAGATCATAAAAGGAAGCCTTGTGCAAAATTTCACGCTCCTAGTCCCAGTAGTTTCGGCTGTGCGTTGATATGTCAGTCAGTCAGTTTCTCCCTTTATGTATATAGATAAAATTGGAAGATTTTATGGTTTCTCCTGGTTTTATTTGGTAATCCTCTTGGAATGTCTACCAGCACAGCATCAGCTTAATAATCTTCCTTCCTTCCACTGCTGGGACTTAGGCCTCTCTTCTCTAGGAGAGGGAATGATGATTTCCACGCTATAGTGAGAAAGAAAGCTGCCTCGTTGCTAAGCAGATCTAGGACCAGCTCCAATGGCATTCTTCGAACCTTAGCCGATAAGCATGATGCGACAGTGATCAAGCACTGGTTGCTATTGCTAGCGCGGCATTATAGCATAGCATAATCAGCCTTTTAATGTTCCCACTGCTGGGACTCAAGCCTCCTCTCTAGGAGAGCGAATGGGCCGTAATCCACCACGCGGGCACAGTGCGGGTTGGTGGATGTCACATGTCTTCGAATTTTTGGTTCTAAGACATGCCGGTTTCCTCACAATGATTTCCTTCACCGTTTTGAGAGCAGTGGTGATGAAATAAATTACACAAAGTAATGCGCCTGGCTGGGTTTGAACCCGCGACCTACAACTCGTAAGTCGGGGCCGTTACCTTTTGGCCACCACTGCTCCCTGCTTAAAAGAGATTTCACCCGACTATATTCAAGTTGTTTTTCAATACTATACGGCATCTAACAAGGAAAAATATCTATCGAAGCTACAGGGTTATTTGAAAGAATCTTCGCGGCCCTAGAATGCATAGAGCCATTGAAATACCACAAGTGGGTTTTATTCAGTAAAATTCTGCCACTCGCTTTCGCTCCACCCAAAACTCGAGAAGTCATTCCAAGATTTCAAACCCCACAAGAAATATCGTGAAGGTCTGTTATCATATTTCTGCATTTCTTGTCTTGGGGGTCAAGCCTAAGTGTCATCACACATGGACCACATGCCACAGCCAAAACCGCGGCCACGAGAAGCTAGCCGGCCACAAGCCAGTTGTGGCCGATGGCTGCTACTTTTTTTAACCCATACACGCAGTATCGTAATGGACTCTGACGAAGAAGGTTTAAATGCGCGAATAGCATGTGACAGCGTTTGAATCGGCGTTTAGTGGCCAGTGCGAGCCACAAGAAACGAGCAGCGGCGACTTGAAGCGTGTGGCGGCCACCGGCGTCAACCGTGTGCGGCGAATCCACATAAAATGTATGAAACCTACAGGAAATAGTGTTGCCGTTTTGTGGTTGTGGCCAGTAGCCCGTTTGGGGCGACCCTAAAATACAAAGGAGTAATGGCGATCAGTAATTACGAACCTGTGAGGTTTGGTTGATTTTTCGAGAGCTTTTCTCTTTAGGACCAATTCAATACTCAACACTCAATTCTTTATTGCATTCCACAATGTAGACTTAGTTGGTTAATATTTGCCAAAAGAAACAATCCTGGACCCTGTCGGGCACAGCAAAAGAAGGATATATTATGCGCAGAAGACGACTTATTTTCGGCTTCTTATAATCTAATAAAAACGAAACAAAACGTTCTTAAATTCGGTATCATCCAACATATATTATATTATTAAATGAAAACAAAGATCTGGTTAGGTAAAGCCTTAAATATCGTTTAACGATACCTGTTTTCTCGAAGGCTTATGCAGGCAGACATTCGAAGAACGCGTTGAAGTCTTTTGTACGACGCGGCGCGTACCGACGGGAAGTTTAAAAATTATAACTTTCTTTTTATTACTTTAGGAGGTGAGTTTTAGAAAATCCACTCTTAGTGCTCACCTACGTCATAAAAGGAAATCTTGTGCAAAATTTCACGCTTCTAGTCCCATTAGTTTTAGCAGTGCGTTTTGATATTTCAGTCAGTCAGTTTGTCTTTTAATATATAGATTTTCAAGACATGAAGACCGCCATTTTAGGTACCTAACTATAGCCTTTAAAAAGCCAGATGGTAATCGCTCAGTATGCTGATCCCATAAATAATTAAGAATAATTTTTATGCATCAATATCCTATAGACTCACGTGCCAGAAGACGTAACGTAGAACGCAGCACTTCAAGGTGGACTGGTAACTTGGTGAGGATGGTGGGAACGCGATGGATGCGAGACTTACAGCACCGGTCGTTATGGCGAAATTTGGGGGAGGCCTATATCTAACAGTGGACGTCTTTCGGCTGAAATGATGTTGATGGTGATCCCACAGAAAAGGGGGGTTAAATGATGATCAAAGAGGACATGTATATAAACAGGAGAACATTGACTTGGTGGGTGCAAAAGAGCTTATGGATACTCAAAAGACCTCGATGGAGACGGCGGGATGACTTAAATATCGTCCTTAGGAATTGACAAGTGGCTCAGAGCCGGGAACAATGGAAGGAATGAAGGCAGGTCTTGGCCTTGCCGTAGGATAATATAGGCTAGATAAAATATATATATATATAAAAGCGAAATACCACTCACTGATTAATCACGAAGTCTTAGAAACTATAACACCTACAAACTTAAAATTTGACAGGTAGGTTCCTTATAGAGTTATAGGGTGTAGCCGTTCGCTACGAACGGATTTTACGAAACTCCTCCCCTCAGGGTATGAAACAAGGGTCCAAAGTTTGTATGGAAAAACCTATTTTCACGTGGGCGACGCCAGTGGCAAAAGCTATTAGTCTATATATATAAAAAGAGAAACTGACTGACTGACATATCAACGCACAGCCGAAACTACTGGGACTAGGAGCGTGAAATTTTGCACAAGGTTTCCTTTTATAACGTAGGCGAGCACTAAGATAGGATTTTCCAAAATTCACCCCCTAAGGGGATGATACGGGAGTCCAAAGTTTGTATAGAGAAACGTACTGTCAAACGGGGGAAGCCACTGGCAGAAGCTATTCATATTCATTTATTAATTTGTAAACTTATGTAAACTTAAGGTCTTAAATAACAATTTTCTAACGCTATGTTAGCTAATAATAGCATACAAATTTATTTAAAGCTTTTCTAATATATAAAAATCTCGTGTCGCAGTGTTTGTTATCGAAACTCCTTCGAAACGGCTTGGCCAATTTTTATGATTTTTTTTGTGTACGTTTGGTAGGATAGAGATTACGTCGTAGGGTATTTTATACCCTCTTACCCCTAACTCCTATTTTTTTAAATATTTTTTATGGCAGAATAACGTTTGCCGGGTCAGCTAGTAATAAATAAGTAACTTAAAATACTGACTTTAAATTATTGACAGCGTTTTTATAAGTCCCTGTCCTGAAATTTCAATTTAGCGTTTTTAAAACTGTATTTACACGTAATTTTTTTCGTCAATTTGAACTAAAAAGGTATAGAAAACACAGTGTTTCCTAGCTGACTACCCTGAGAAGAAACACCGAAACAAACTCAGGGGTCAAAGTCTCTTTTAAAGTCCATACAGCAAACGTGTAATGGTTAAATTATAATGGAATAAAACATACGTTATAGGACTCTAAAACGAAATAAACCTAGCATGAGTGCTTACGGTAAAACCAACAAATGAATCTCTATGTAAAACAGTCAGCCATTTTGAATTAATCATTCACCTATGATTTTATAAAACACACACTTTAATTACAATAATAATTAAATATTAAAATAAAAACATACCTCAATAAAAACTAATCCTTTTCACAACGCACAATAAAAAAAAAATAGTCAAAAATCCACAGACACCATAGAGTATTCACACAAATGTCACCGAATTAAAAAAAAATTGCAATCACCCATGACATAGCAATATGCACTATGATTTTCACTTTTTAATCGTGCAAAGGATACCTCTCCTTACAGCCTCAACTCAATAATGGGGCAGTATACCTTTTTGTCCCTTGCTCGAACTAGCGTTTTTTTTTTCACATTGTCTCGACCAACCAGTCTGCCTATAAGGCCTGTAGGCGGAGCTTGAGGCGGAGGAACGAGATATATACCTATCTCTTTTTAACGTATGTTAATTTCGCATGTAAGATAGAGATGGGTATATGTTTGTATGTTGCGATTGTTCGGTTACTTTTTTCTTTGCAGCCAGGATGTTGGGTATACTTTATATGTTGGGCACTTTAGGTATATCGTTAATACAGTATATTTTAAATTGGAGTTCCTTGGAAGTTGAAAGATTCGAGTTCGAGCTTGATTACTATCGGCCATTTTAGGTTTGATCTTTGCGAATCTTTTGTTTCGTTGATCCTTGATTCTAAAAGAGTACCAAACCACCTCATTGCCTGTTTTCCCTGACTCATAATTTTTTTTTTTTTTTTCATCCACGTCCAGTCTTACCGGATGCGGTTAAATTCCAGTACTTTACATGGAATGCCTGGTCATCATAGTCAGGCGCCACCGCTCTCAAAACGGTGAAGGAAAACATCGTGAGGAAACCGACATGTCCTAGAACGAAAAATTCGCAGACATGTGACATTTACCAACCCGCACTGGGCCCGCGTGGTGGATTACGGCCCATTCCCTCTCCTAGAGAGGAGGCCTGCGTCCCAACAGTGGGAATATTATAAGGCCGGCTATGCTATGCTATTTAAAATATTTTTTATAAATATCCTATAGACTCACGTACCAGAAGACGCAACGTAGACCTTCAAAGCGAACCGATAACTTGGTGAGGATTGTGGGAATGCGAAGGATACGAGACGCACAGAACCAGTCGTTATGGCGACATTTGGGGGAGGCCTATATCTAACAGTGGACGTTTTTCGGCTATCATTTCAGCCGAAAAACGTTGATGGTGATCCCATGGAAAAGTGAGGTTAAACGATGATCAAAGAAGACATGTATATGATGAACAGGAGAACATTGACTTGGTGGGTGCAATGAGCTCATGGATACTCAAAAGACCGCGAAGGATACGGCGGGATGACTTAAATATCGTCCTTAGATGGGATGGACTTAGTGGGAATAATATAAGGCCGGCTATGCTATGCTATGCCTGCTCATCTGACCTCCACAACCCTCGGTATGCCAACCACTCCTTAGCAAGACTGGTTGGCAGAATTTCAGGCTCAAAGACAGGCAAAGATTGTTGGATGACAGCTAAAGCTTTTCTCCAAGTCATTTTTATCTTTAACCCTTCCACCGCTTGCATCGAATTGTTCCGGCAAGTATTTTCGTGTCCTATACGCCAGGGACGTGTATTTGCGACTGGGTACTCCATCTCGTTTAGCTCTTCAATCCCGTAGGTGACAGAAGAGCTGACGAGATTTATTATCGGTAGCCATATTCAAGCTGTGGCTAAATAACGAAAAATACCATATATCGTTATTGCCATACAGAATTGTCGCTAGTAGAAAATGTACATATAATCATATGCAATATAGTACTGAAACTTGTAGCTGGGATGATGGAGTATTTGGTCGTGGATGTGCGACTCTGGCGGAATAAATGAGAGGGTTTGTCGGATATATCTGACTTGGGCAGTTAAGAGGTTGAAACTTCACTAATGTTTCTTAAGGTGTAAACAACAAGGTAGCCTGCGCATCTGAAATTTTCTCAAGTATATTGTCATATTGCAAGCCAGTGTTAACTTGTACTATCCCCATCGAATAACTTTTTAGTAAAAATAGACTGGCCTGTTAGTCTAATGGTTAGTGGTCCTGACTGCTATGCCGGAGGTCGTGGGTTCGATTCCCACCCAGGACAAATGTTTGTGTGATGAGCAACGATCATTTGTTCTGTTTCTGGGCGTAATTTATCTGTAATATGTGTGTATTTAGAAATATATAAGTATCTTTATTAGTTGTCTAGTACTCATAACACAAGCTCGGCTTAGCTTGAGACTAGATGACGTTGTGTGATAGTTGTAAAATATTGTGATTAATAAAATAGCTCTAATAGGTTTTGACGAACCGAGAGGGTTGTATTGATTATTTTAATGATTATAATTCTAATAATATTTTAATCAACATTCAACTTTTTATTTACTTGGAAAATGCAAAAACTAATCTGGAATTAATGCTTTTATATAATGAGCAAGCAAGAGGATTAAGCTCGTATCTTCTCTGTAAAATAATTTAGGTTTATTTCAAAGATTTATTCCATTCTAATACCGTTTTTGGTATCATGTCTAAAATTTATTTTGATTAGGTTTCACTAAGCTGATTGTACCAAATTCAAGTTGTAGGTGTTTATTTATTTATTTAAACTTCATGTACAGTAGTGGTAAACAGGCAGACTTAATGCAACAAGGCATTCTCTACCAGTCAACCTTTGGGTTAAAAAAGAAAACACTGTGGTAAGCTTGCACAATAAACAAATAACAGATACTTCAAGCAGAAAAAAATAAAAAGTTTGTTATTTATACTAATAAAATACAAATATAATCTAAAATTATAAACTAACAAATACTAAAAAATAAAAAATATAAAATCATTAAGAGAACTTAATAATAATTCTGATGAAGACCGAACTAAAGTTGAGAGGACTTCAAGTAGTAGTTCCTTTATTCGTTCAGAATGGAAAATAAATATTATTTAAAAAAATACAAATGGTATTAGTTTTTGGTATTAGAACAGAATAAATCTTTCAAATTAGGTTATCAAATGTCCCCTGGATGAAGACACTGGCTTCTGTAACCCAGGTTGCTACTAGCTACCTAGCTCGGGAGACAGGGCTTCATATAGTTTGTAACCTGTATTATTTTCTGTCTATAAGAGTTCCGTTTTTTCTTTTTGAGGTACTGAACCCTAAAAAGGGCAATTAAAAGAACACCGGTTTTTTTTTAAGGTGGGAAATCATCCAATGACATATCCTGTCCTTTCGTGTCAGACTTTTACTAACTAAAACCCACTCTTGTTCCTTATTCGCTCTCGTTCCAGGGCCCCGGGGTTCTCTTTAACATCACCCATGGCCCCAACAGGCTTCGGCCCTGCTGGGCCCCTACAGTTGCTGACGTCTCCTTGAGGCGCGCGTGGAACACTACGCCGTCGACGACTTGGGCTCAATCCGGACAGTTACCGGGCGGTCGGACGACGAGCTACCCATTGCTTGCCGTCCGCAAGCCCACGCCTACGGTGGCCGGAAATCAGGATCAGAATCCTAGCGCCTAGGGCGTGAGAGCCATTGCCATCATGCATTACTGCTTCACAGGAGGTGACAGGAAAGTTTCAGTCAGTAAAAGTTCGTAACTTCATCTCGCTCCACGCTAGACGGCGAGAAGGTATTAATTGGTTCACAACCGTCAAAAAAAGCAAATGGTACTACACACATAGACCTAAAACACAGCAGGTCAACGCTCTAGTTACAATAGTTAATTTATTTCCAACGACTCGCATACGAAGAAACTGAAACCAATCGCTCAATTGTACTATTCTTGTTAAGGCCACTGGAATTGATGCTTTGTTATTTAGTTTTAATAGCCTCTGTGCTATAAGGCAGTAGGCATAGGCATAATCAGCCTTTCAATGTTAATATAATATAATAATATTCCACAACTATCACACAACGCCGTCTAGTCCCAAGCTAAGCAGAGCTTGTGTTATGGGTACTAGACAACTGATAAACATACTTATATATTTCTAAATACATACATATATAGATAAATTACACCCAGACACAGAACAAATGATCGTGCTCATCACACAAACATTTGTCCTGGGTGGGAATCGAACCCACGGCCTCCGGCTTAGAAGTCAGGGCCACTAACCACTAGACCAACAGGCCAGTCAGTCATGTTCCCACTGCTGGGAATCAGGCCTCCTCTCTCTAGGAGGGAATGTGCCGTAATCCACCACGCGGCCCTAGTGCGGATTGGTGAATGTCACGTGTCTTCGAATTTTTGGTTCTAGGACATGCCGGTTTCCTCACGATGTTTTCCTTCACCGTTTTGAGAGCAGTGCTGATGAAATAAATTACATAAAGTAATGCGCCTGGTAGGGTTTGAACTCACGACCTACAACTCGTAAGTCGGGTAGAGCAGTGGTGGCCGAGTGGTGACGGCCCCGACTTGAACGATCAACCCCGAACATATTACCTACTAACTACTGAGCCTATTGTGCAGGGGTAGATAGTGTCTCTAACTTTATATATACTATTACTGGAATACTGCTAACATTAGTTATAAGTTAATTTCTTGGTACTAACAACTTTCATGGACTGTTTTGTCTGTTTTTTTTTTTAATAATATAAATATTCTATACCGTGCCGGACACTATAAAACCTCGTTGCTAGGATTGTCAAACTCAAGGAACGCAGGTAGATTTTAGTTAGTAAAAGTCTGACATTCCCTTTCGCTCCGTTCTCGCTAAGAAGTCATTTAATTAATTCTCATCCACAAAAGCCTCAATGAAACGAAAACTTTAATAATAAAAAAAAACGGGTGTCGAATCATTCGTCCTTACCGCGTTTACGTATACAACACACCCTAAAAAAGTTAATTAAAATCGAGCCGTAGACAGATGTGGATTACCAATTTATTTTATTTATGTACCTACACTTGTAACTATGTGTTTATGTATAGTCAACTTAGATACATAGGCACATGGCGGTCATAAGCCCTAAAGCATTAAAACTGTATTTTTTTTAGTTGATGCACCAATGCTTGACTGCGGTCCCACCTGATGGTAAGCAGTATGGTTATTGCCAGTTGAACATAATCTGACAAGTGACATTCACCAACCCGCACTGGGCCCGCGTGGTGGATTACGGCCCATTCCCTCTCCTAGAGAGGAGGCCTGAGTCCCCCAGCAGTGGGAACATTAAAAAGGCTGATTGTGCTAATGCGCCTGGCTGTGTATAAACTTGCGACCTACAAATCGTAAGTCTTGACTATCGCCACAGGGCCACCACTGCTCTTTCCCAACTATGATGGAGTAGGCTTCCTGCGTAACAGGACAGCCTATCTGATCTCCACAATCCAATAAGTGACTTGATACCACTTGGCGAGACTGGTGTCAGATTTTCTGATCTCTGATACACCTGACCTGGCCTTGAAAGTAGCCCTTAGATTTTTTGTTCCATAGGAAAATCATCCAATGACATCCCCCCTTTTGGGCAGAGCGCAAGGGTGTGTCAAACTATTACTGACTAAAAAACTCACTCCTGTTCTCGAGCCGAGTCTTCCTTTCAGAAGCAGACCCCTGGCCACAGTGGGCTTCGACCCTCCTGGGCAGGCCTTAGACTTAGAGTCATAATACTAAACTAAGATACAAGAACAGCTTTAACCAGTGCTCAAAAACTCGTTCAGCTACCACTAAACCAAAACAAACACTCAAAATCGTACAACGGTTAAAAGCAAACTGCTGATTGAAGATGACTAGCGCCCATACTGTTTACGTCACCCTGACTGGATCATGTCTGCTACAAGTGAAAGTGTTCAAGTATAGTGTTGATACAGTTCCTCGGATTGTGGAGCCAGGACGATGGGTAATAAATAATAATAATATTCTACAACTATCACACAACGCCATCTAGTCCACAAAGTAAGCAGAGCTTGTGCTATGAGTACTAGACAACTGTAGTAATAAACAGCTTGACAGGCCTGTTGGTCTAGTGATAAATGGCCTTGACTGAAGTCGTGGGTTCGATTCCCACCCAGGACAAATATTTGTATGGTGAGCACGATTTGCCTGCTGCGGTCTTCTCGTCCAACTATAATTTAGGTGTCTACAAAGCTAGAGTAAATAGGCTCTTAATAAAGTAGTGCGCCTCACCATCAACGATTGCATCACTGCTTACCATCAGGTGGGATCGCAGTCAAGCAATGGTTTATATCAATTTTAAAAAAGGGTGTATAGCTCCATCTTTCTTTCTTTCTTTTAGGATTTTTTCAGTACGTACGTATTAGGAATAAGATAGTGCAAATTGATGCACTAATATGGTAATGGCGAAGCCATGATGACCCTAACGGCCTGTTCATGACTTCGGTCTTAGCGAGCAGCGCGGCGAGCGGCGCGGCGAGCGGTGCGTCATCAGTAGACGACTCTCTGCCGCCCCGCGCTTAGCCACTCACAGCAGCAAAATTGTGAACGGGCCGTAAGATGTAAGAACATTGAGAATTTTTTTGGGAAAACATAAAGTAAACCCTCCTCAGGTTGAGTAAGAGGGAATGTAAGACTTTTACTGTGACTAACTCATACTCATATGCTCCTGACGTTTCTATTTCATTATGGACATAAAACTTCGACTTCCGATACGATTTCAAGAGACAAATTGATGGTTCTTCACTTTTTACTAGATCAATTAATTTTTCAACTCGAAAACACTGTTTTTGAGTGTTTTTCATCAAGATTATATTTATAACTGAACCCTGAACTGCCTCAGAACCTTGTCAGAATAAAGGTCATACTTTAGCCTAGTTCTTTATGGGCCTTACAAACCTCTGGTCTGAAATAAACTGACGGGTCCGGAGGAAGGTGGACGGCATTTGTCATGCAGAGTTAGCATAGTCGGCCTTATAATGTTCCCACTGTTAGGACTCAGACCTCCTCTCTAGGAGAGGAAAAAGGCCGTAATCCATCAGGCGGGCCCAGTTCGTATTGGTGGATCTCACATGTCTTTGAATTTTTGGTTCTAGGACATACCGGTTTCCTCACGATGTTTTCCTTCACCGTTTTGAGAGCAGTGGTGATGAAATAAATTACACAAAGTAAAGCGCCTGGCTGAGTTTGGACCCGGAACCTACAACTCGTAAGTCAGGGCCGTTACCACTCGGCCACCACTGCTCTCATGCAGAGTTATCCGAATAAATATTATACGAATGCCAAAGCAATCTTTTTGACATAATAAGTACACAATTACTTACATCAAAATGTGTAAGGAAATTTTCTGTGTAATTATCGTTGTAATAAAGATCGCCAACAGCCTGATGGCCAATAGCTTTGGCGACCACCTGTCAAAGCTGTCGTAGTGCGGTCGGATCAAAGGCCTGATACAGAAGGGAATACACCTCGATATGGCTCGCATTCTGCAGAGTTTCCTGTCTTCAGAGCCCTAACTACTGGTAGCTTGGACCCTGCTCCAGAAACCGGTGGACTAAGTTTTTTTTTTTTTGATAGGTTTGCCTTGGATCACTATCTCACCTGCACCGCTAGCCAAGTAGATAATCTGCAATCGTTAACGCTAGTCGAAAACTAATCAAATGTATGAGAATGACATCGTGTCAACGTTAAGTCACGTGGTCAGGACAAACAAATAGAAATTTCGTAGCCAAGTTCACATCGTTCAAAATGATAGAATGAATTGTTACCGATTCTACAATGTTCAACGCCACATCCTTTGTTATTGTAGAACGACATTGTAGAACGAGAGGCCGACTCAGGCGCGTCAACATGGCTACCAACTTATCGTTTTCTACGATTGCTGACACCGAAGCATTACCGATTGGAGAACGAAATTCGATACGAAACGGTTGTAACTTGGTTAGAGGGCTGGTAGTAAGCGATGATAGAGCATGCTTGCCTAGGAGTAACCTATTCACTCTTGACTTAAAGACCCCTCGGTTGTAGCTATCAGGAAACACAGACTCCGGCAGGGAATTCTACTTTGCTGTACTTACAATAAAGCTAGAACTACATTAGACCGACGCACACGTGTAACACGCCTAATTTGTACGTAGAACGACGTCGCGTGGCGTGGATCAAGTGTAGCTCTACAAGTCTAGTTTTCATATAAAATGTTTGGAGACCGACGCGCCCAGATCGACGTGTGTGGCACACGTGTGCGCCGCAGTGGAGTTCACCTTAAATGTGTTCCCAAAACGTTTTGCATGTATGGGTGGAATGTTCTTCCTTCTTCTGGCCTGTTGGTCTAGTGGTTAGTGGCCCTGACTGCTATGCCGGAGGTCGTGGGTTCGATTCCCACCCAGAACAAATGTTTGTGTGATGAGCACGATCATTTGTTCTGTATCTGGGTGTAATTTATCTATAATATGTATTTAGATAGATAGATAGATAGAGATATTCTTTATTTTACACCAAAAATACAATAAAAAAATATTGTATTGTATTTAGAAATATATAAGTATGTTTATCAGTTGTTTTAGGACTTATAACACAAGCTCTGCTTAGCTTGGGACTAGACGATGTTGTGTGAAAGTTGTGGAATATTATTATTAGTTCACCATTTAAAAAAATAATAATTTATATGTGTACCAAAGTAAATAAAGAGATAATAATTTTTTGTATTATTTCATCTTAAAATCCGTCTACTGTAAAGCCCATGCTCTAAGCTCACACCTCTAATTCGAAACATATAGAAAGCTCAAAAATTAAAAAGTAAACGACCGGAAGCCGTATGGCCAGTCATGGTGACGCCGGGCGCAGCGTCACTGCGTATCAGCGAATTTACAGATACAGTTTTCACTAATTCATGTCTGTTTATTGATAAAATGTTTAGAGAAATATGAAAGTTCTGATGAGTTGAACTTTGACGCGTTATTTTATTTATTTATCTTTGATTCAGGGTAACGAGTAACAGGGCAGATTGGAAGAAAAAAACGTGTTGCGCCGACCCCAAATAATACGGGATAAGGGCAGGAAGATGATGATGATGATCTTTGATTCAGGGTAGGTAACCCATTTTTTTTTTTCGGTGGGAAAATCATCTTATGACATCCCCGCTCATGGGCGGAGCGGGAGATAGTGTCAGACTTTTACTAACTAAAAAACCACTCCTGTTTCTTCGTCGCCTTTCGTACCGGGGCCGAGTCTTCCTTTCAGAATCAGACCCTTGGCCCCAGTAGGCTTCGACCCAGCTAGGCCCGTACAGTTGCTGACATCTCCTTGAGGCGCGTGAAACAGTACGCGCCGTCGACGACTTGGGCTTGGTCCGGACGGTTACCGGACGGTCGGACGGCGAGTTACCCAATGCTCGCTGTCCGCAAGCCCGCGCCTACTATGGCCGGAAATCGAGATCGGAATTCCGACGACTAGGTAACCCATAAATCCGTTAGTATTCCTTAACCTATATTAGTTTTTGGGGCCTTAAAAGGAAAAAACGGAACCCTTATAGTATCACTTTGTTGTCTGTCTGTCAAGAACCTTTATCTCAAGAACGCGTAATGATATCGAGTTGAAATAAAAAAGAATATACTCAGGTCTGCGGTCCCTTGAAGCTGTGAAAAAATCAAACTTCTGAGTTAACGATAAAAAAAGATACGACCGTTTATGTCGCAAAAAACGTATATTGCGACACTCTCAAGGGAATCAAAATTCATACGGTACTTCCATTTGACCTTCCTGAAAATCCTGAAATCTGGCATTAAACAAGATCTCATAGCACAAATATAGGAATAAATCTGAAAACTGTAAATAAATTTGTAGTCACGTCACAAAAAAAAAATTTTTTTTGCGATTCGGAAAAATCTTCGTGACTCAATTCGGGAAATGAATTGTTTACATAGGTAAGGTTGTATGGTACCCTCAGTGCAGGAGTCCGGTTCGCACTTGCCGAGTTTTTTTTATTGTTGATAGATTTGCTCTTGACCACTACCCCACCTGATGGAAAGCGACGATGTGGTCGACGATGGAGTACGCTTGCCTAGAAGTAACCTATTCACTCTTGACTTAAAGACCCCTAGGTTGTAGCTATCAGAAAACACAGACTCCGACAGGGAATTCCACTGCTTAGCTGTCCACACGGTGAATGTGTTCCCAAAACGTTTAATGCTTATGGGTGGGCCCACAATGTACCGGTGGCGCGTCGCCGTACCGGTGGTCCGTTGAAATTAGATCGAAAATCTGATTTAAGCTAGAACTACACTGCGCAGACGTGTGCCACACACGCCGATCTGGGCGCGTCGGTCTCCATACATTTTATATGGAAACTAGACTTGTAGAGCTACACTAGATCCACGCCATGCGACGTCGTTCTACATACAAATCAGGCGTGTTACACGTGTGCGTCGGTCTAATGTAGATCTAGCTTCATGCACTCTTGGTAAATTTTTGTTGCTAGCCTATTATGTCCTATTTCTGGACGAAGGCCTCCCTCTCCCTTTTCCACACACAGCTGTCCTCAGCCATTGCGGGCCAGTCCCTCTGGTAGTTGTCAAGCTCATCTCTCAACCTTCGCCTTGGTCTGCCGCGATGTCTCCTTGCGTTTAATGGAACCCAATAAGAGGATCAATAAGTAGTAAATTGTCAAAACTTAAAGCCACTTAACCGTCTTCAATCAACCCAAAGACAAAATCTCAAATTCATTTCATTTGCTCCCCAAAAAAATTTGTCAACTTTTTTTCCAGACTACAAATTGATCCTTTTTTGTTTAACCTCAAAATTTTTACAAATCCTGTTAACTATTGTTAAATATTATCTTAAAAGCTTTGCATGGCGTGTTTTTTTTTCGGTAGACTACTGAAAATGACGTGGACATTTGACAAAAACTGTGTTCAACCCTTTTTTTCTGGCCTTTGTCTTGTACGAAAGTGTTAACAGTTTTTTTTTGTTAAAATTTAAACTATGCACGTTAAGAAGCTGATGATTTTGCACGGTTGTGAGTTTAAAAGAAATTGCTAATATTGTAATTTATTGTGGCTTTCTTGATTTTGCGACTTTGTGGCTCTATTTTTTTTTAAGTAATACGGCTTCGCCCATAATATGAAAGTAGGAAATAAATTTAATAGCCTATGTTGTATTCTATGTACTACTCAGTGAACATGTAGTGCTGAATCTCTCTAATGCTGAAAGACTTTTTGAAATCGGTCAAGTAGTTTTTGAGTTAAATCGTAACATACAAAAAAAACAAACAAAAAACAAAATCTTTCCTCTTTATCATATTAATATAGATAGTATAGATCGCTTGACTGCGATCCCACCTGATGGTAAGCAGTGATGCAATCGTTGATGGTGAGGCGCACTAGTTTTAAGAGTCTATATATTGACTCTAGCCTTGAAGACATCTAAATTGTGATCGGACGGGAAGACCATTTTCGCGATCAGCGATAACTAAGAGTATGTTTTTTGGCGTTTGGAAATGCTGTTCTAAGTATCTATTTTAGAGGATGAGCAATCATCGAATAATTTCTTCCGCTTTGGAAGAATTGACAGGGAGTGACAAACTTTTACTGTCTAAAACCCAGCCGTGTTTCTTCAATTACCCTTTTCGTTCTAAGGTCGCGGAATTCTTTTTTTTTATAATCCTTAGCTAATAACACCGCATAAGTAATTTTACCAACTTTACAGGGAATAAAAAAAACTGTGCGGTGTTGAGAGGCCAGCCGACTTGCACGCTGTCAATATTTTTCGAATTATGGGTTCTGATTTACTGAAATCTATATATGTGACCAATGGTTAGACGCGCAATGAGCAGCTCCATCTAAAGGCATTCAAATGTGAAAACTGCCAATTTTTGACTTGAGCGGCGTTGTAAGCTAAGGGACGATATGTTACAAACCAGTGTTTGACTGCGATCCCACCTGATGGTAAGCAGTGATGCCATCGTTGATGGTGAATCGCACTAGAACTCTTTCGAACATTCTCGCTGCTCGGCATCGACCGCGCTAGGTTTCTTCAGTTTAACTGACATCTCTTTAAGGCTCTATGTCAGCAAACGCCCGCGTAGGGCCGAGGGTCTGATTCTGAAAGGAAGACTCGGCCCTGATACGAAAGACAACGAAGGAACAGGAATGGGTTTTTAGTCAGTAAAAGTCTGACACTATCTCCGCCCAATAGCGGGGGATGTCATAAGATGATTTTCAAACCGAAAAAAAATAAATCTCTTTAAGGCTCTAACAGTGAGACGTTAAAGGAAGGCGCCCATGTCGACTTTATGCAGTGATTCAGTTACGATGAATCATTGCGACCGTCGTGCACTATATTGACTACCTGTGAATGCCTTTTTCTTAGATGGAAAGTCAAAAATCGGTTCCTACACTGGTTGGAGCGAGAGAATCACTTTTACTGGCTAAAACCTAACTGTGTTCCTTCAGTTGCTAAAGCTCAACAGAAGAAATGCAAAGGCATTCCAGGGCTACCTTTTTTAGGTGAGAAATCATCTAATGACTTCTTCAGCCCTTGGAGGGGCGGGAGACTCTTTTAAACAATCTCGGAGTCCTGTTTCGAAATACCTACTTAATAGATGTATGAAAATACTACCTTGTGTTAGCGGCTTCGCCCAAGTAAATGCAGGCTTCTCCATACAAACTTTGAACCTCCGTTCTATCCTTTTATGGGGTGAATTTTAGAAAACCCTCTCTTAGTGCTCGCCTACGTCATAAAAGGAAACCTTGTACAGAATTTCACACTCCTAGTCCCAGTAGTTTCGGCTGTGTGTTGATATGTCAGTCAGTCAGTTCTCCTTTTATACATGTCGTGGCCAGATCATAGAAATTGACCACTTCATGATATGGCCAACTAAAAGTGGCCAGATCGTTTAAACGTTAACATTTGATGATATGTCAATCCTTGTTTGATCATATCATTGATGTAGGATTTCTATGAAAATAAAAGGTATAATCCAAAGAATAACACTTCAAAGCAACCCGTTTTAAAAAACGGCAATTTCATACTTTAGATGTCAGCAAATCGTAGGGGCCCAGCAGGGTCGAAGCCTACTGGGGCCACGGGTAGTGTGAAAGCGAAACCCGGGGCCCTGGGACGAAGGCAACGAAGGAACAGGAGTAGGTTTTTAGTCAGTAAAAGTCTGATACTGTCTGACACTATCTCCCGTTCCGCCCAAGAGCGAGGGATGTCATAAGATGATTTTCACACCAAATAAAAAAAACCCTTATTATTTCTATCGTTGGATTTGCATATAAGTCGACTCAGCTAAACCAAACAATCTATTCGAAAAATTGATTTTGATTCCTACCTACAAGTATGTTTCAACAAAAACGTCTAACAAAAAATAAATTACTTTATTTTACGAATCCAAGTAACTTATTCTCTATCTACACTTTTTACATCCATACTACTGCGAATCTCCTTTGTTTTAAAAACACTTATACACTGTAAACCCAACCTTATCACTTTTAAGGAAAGTTCAAAATTCAACGGCAGCACAACGTAACCTAAGCCCTTTTGGCGCAAGAGAAAAATTATTGATTAGTAACTGAACCAACCAATCAGGAGCGAGTATTATCCAAGATGGCCGAAGGGCGCCTACCCTTGCAGAATATTATACTACTAATAAATTACTCTTTGTTCGGCCGACATTAATCTTTTCTTGGTTATATTAATGGTTTTGATGTTTTTATTTTAATGAAAACGGTTTCCCGCGCGCGGCCATTTTGTTTTCGAGTTCGTTCGGTTTAGTGGTATTGATTTCAGTTAGCGTGTTATGAGTTGGACGAACTAAAGTTAGGACCTGTCTTTTAAGTGAATGAGCAAAATAACTTCAATGTATAATAAAAACCTCTACGGTCCGAACTAAGCGTTTCGCTTCGTCGTCTATACCGCGTACATCGATGGGCTGGAACAATTTGCCTGCTGCGGTCTTCCCATCCGATTAAGGTGTCTTCAAGGCTAGACTGAATAGGCTCTTAATAAACTAGTGCGCCTCACCATCAACGATTGCATCAATGCTTACTACTACTATCAGGTTTTTTTTTCGGGTGGGATAATCCCCCGCTCTTGGGCGGAGCGAGAGATAGTGTCAACCTTTTACTGACTATAAACCCACTCCTGTTCCTTCTTTGCCATTTTTTCCAGGGTCCCGGGGATCTCTTACGCATCACCCACGACCCCAGTAGGCTTCAACCCTGCTGGGCTCTTACGGTTGCTGACATCTCTCTCTTGAGGCGCGTGGAACAGTACGCGCCGTCGACTTGGGCCCGGTTCGGACGGTTACCGAACGATCGGACGGCAAGCCACCCGTTGCTCACCGTCCGCAAGCCCGCGCCTACGGTGGCTACAGCTTACTATCAGGTGGGATCGCAGTTGAGCACTAGTTTATATTAACAAAACAGTTTGTATGAAAGAAAAACATAAATTTTTATTTTCGTTAGATCTCTCTCTTCTCTTTGAGAAAAATTCAACTAATTTGCGCTATTTTGAACCACGAATAGGTTTTTTTAAATTGGCCTATTGTTCTAGTAGTTAGTGGTCCTAACTGCTATGCCGGAGGTCGTGGGTTCGATTTCCACCCAGAACAAATGTTTGTGTGATGAGCACGATCATTTGTTCTGTGTCTGGGTGCAATTTATCTATAATATGTATGTATTTAGAAATATATAAGTATGTTTATCAGTTGTCTAGTACTCATAAAACAAGCTCTGCTTAGCTTGGGACTAGACGGCGTTTTGAGATAGTTGTGGAATATTATTATTATTCGTATTTGTAGGTACATTCCAAGCTGATTCAGAAGACGGAAAGTACCTAATATGTTTGTTTATTCCGTGCTTTTAATTATATAATATGTAATCCTTGCTAGCCGATCAACATCTCTCCACCGACGACGCCTGGCGCTAAAAATCAGCGCTGTGGCTCTGTCTTACACGAGCCCCAGCATTTTGCTGAGCGCTGGACGTTTTGCACAGATGAGACGCAAATCTTACTAATTATTATAAACCCCTCTTTTTTAATTATTACAAAATAAAATGGGGCTGTATCCGTACACGTTACTGATCATATTTTTGTAGTCGAAAGTAAAAAAAAAAAAACGAAATCCCAAAATTGTCCACAGAATTTTGTCATAATTGGTAAATTCATAATAGAATCAATCATTCATAACAATTGCTACTAGAAAATACTACGAGCAGTGTTTTTTCATTTTGATCGTCATTTATTCATTCATAATCAGTAGCCTGTACAATATTTCCATAAATTGAGTGACATTTTGGGATATAAACAAACGCTAATAACTTTGCTGTTTATGAATATTATTTATTGAGACTTTACTTTAATATTAACAAGACCTTTTCTAATAAGCCCTTTAAGTATTTGTTCTAATTAAAAATTAGTGGTGTATAGAGTCTTTATTGTTATTTGTTTTATTTTTTAAGTTATGCGCCATGTTTGTCGTAGATAAACTCTTTTTCTTACATTCTTTTTCTTTTAACTTTTTCTTTTTTTAAATTGGGAAATCATCAAATTATTTGTCCCACTTTGGGTGGAGCGTGAGAAAGCATCAGAAATTTACTGATTAAAATCCACCTGTGTGTCTTCAGTTGCCCTTAGCGATCCAGGGCTGCCCTGACTCTTTAAAACAAATTTTCAATGAAAATCTTGTCGTAATTTTTACCAATAGTCAATTCCGTCAGGTGCAGAATAGCTAGCAGGTCTTTAAGTCAAGAGTGAATAGGTTACTTCTAGGCAAGCGTGCTCCATCGTCGAGCACATCATCGCTTACCATCATGTGGGATAGTGAAAAAGCGAGCCTACCTATATATATAAAAAGAGAAACTGACTGACTGACATATCAACGCACAGCCGAAACTACTGGGATTAGGAACATGAAATTCTGCACAAGGCTTCCTTTTATGACGTAGACGAGCCCTTGATATTGTTCGTCAAGTCGTTGAGCTCCTTAGTAATCCTGGGTTGAGCTTTACGAATACTGACAAATGCTTGCACTGACTGGACAGGTCCACTCAAATCTGCATTTTTCTTTCTTTAAAAGACCATCTCAGACAAATCTGCACTGTTCTCATGTGATTTGACCATTACATATTAACTGTATGGACTCTGACCCCTGAGTTTGTTTCGGTGTTTCTTCTCAGGGTAGTCAGCTAGGGAACACCGGCCTCATCTAGTTTAAAATGACGAAAAAAACAAATTGTCGTGTAAAAGTGTTTTTTTAAACCTACTTACAAAATAAATATCATTTATCATTTATTACTAAGAAGGATTTTCCAAAATTCACTCTCTAAGGGGATGAAACGGGGGTCCATAGTTTGTATAAAAAAACCTATTTTCAAACGGGCAAAGCCGCTAGCAGAAGCTAGTCAATAATAAAGAGGTTATATACTATACTCAATATATCTAGTACAGGATGACATTAGCATACCACACCTCCTTAGTTCGTTGACCCACTTATTATTTAGATGACTTGACATAAAAAAAAATATAGTACTTACTAGCGTTCTGTCTTATCATCGTGTTCAAGCAAATTCAGTAAAAACTAAGAAAAAAAACGCTAGTGAAATTGAGAGTGTAGCTAATGCTTGATACTGAAGAATTCAGAACCTCCCCTTTTTAAGTCGGTTAAAAACTATGCTCGACTTTGAAGATGACAACTGGGTTTTTGGCGGGATTTTTTTTTTTGAGTGAAGTTCAATGGCGGCGAAGTAAAATGGACCATATACTGAAAAATAATCGAAATACGTACATGACATAGTCTGAGTTAAAAACAATTATGACGGATTCTGAACTATTATTAAATACAATAGATGACTGAACACTGTCGCCGAAATACAATCGTTTGCTTAGTTTGGGAGACACTACCAGTACCTAGCACATATATATATACGTGCTCTATATAAAAAAAAAAAAAAAAAAAAAAAAAAAAGAAAAAAAAAAAAAAAAAAAATATATGTGCTAGGTTACTTACTAACAGGGTGACTTATATTTCTATAATTACTTTTATAGAAATATAAGTCACCCTGTGAACTGCATAAATCTTGCGACAATAGAGATTATTATTATTATTTTCCTTTATTAATTGTAGTAAATACATATAAATTACATTTTTAAATATTTTTTAAACCTAATCATAAAAATATATAAATTAGTATCCCAGCGGTATCGAGAACAGGGTCCAAGCTACCGGCGGTCAGGGCTCCAGAGAAAGGAACATCCTAACAATACGAGCCGTGTCCAGGAGTACCGCTTTCTGAATCAAGCCCTTAATCCAGCCGCCTAACGCAAGCCTCCAAAGGTGTTGGTCGATGCTCCTGGCTATTAAGCCATTACCCGACACGACTATCGGTACAATGATCGCCGAGTCCACATCCCACATGTCGACAACATACATACATGACATAATCTGTTTTGTGATAGATTCCGAAACTAATAATAGATACATTAAAAATATTTAAATGATATTTATTTTGTAAGTAGGTTTAAAAAAACACTTTTACACGTCAATTTTTTTTTTGTCATTTTAAACTAGATGAGGCCGGTGTTTCCTAGCTGACTACCCTGAGAAAAAACACCGAAACAAACTCAGGGATCAAAGTCTCTTTTAAAGTCCATACAGTTAATATGTAATGGTCAAATCACATGAGAACAATGCAGATTTGTCTGAGATGGTCTTGTGAAGAAAGAACCATACAGATTTGAGTAGACCTGTCCAGTCAGTGCAAGCATTTGTCAGTTTTCGTAAAGCTCAACCCAGCACTACTAAGGAGCTCAACGACTTGACGAACAATACCAAGGAAAGGACATTTGGGTAGGCCGCAGAATATACTCAAATTGTTAGACATACGTTAAAATTACTGAAAAGGAAAAAAAAGGCAATCAACATTTCATTTTGGAGTTCACACCATTCAAGCGGAGGTCCGAAATACATAACACTGCTAAAATTTCTATACTCAATAATACGTTAAGAAATTCAAAACCAGGGATACCATAAGCTACCATAAGGTACCAGGGGTACATAGCAACTTCCCTTTTAAAAGTAGATACATAATAATCACGCATGCGCGTTGTACTATTGTAGTTGCATGATTAATGTTAGGGGGTACGGCAGACATCTCAATTCCCTTGAGTACTGATCATTAATAATATTATATTGTATTTGAACGCATGCAGGATTAGTTCGCTTGTGATTGTCAAAGGCGTTTCGTATTGAAAGAGAGATTGTCAAAGTTTTATTTAAAACTAGCTTTTGCCCGCGCCTTCGTTTTTTTTGAGATACGATAATATGAAATATTATTTATTATCTTCGTCGTGTGTGATAGTCCATTGAATTGTTTGGCGAGCGATATTGTATCTTAAGATAAAATATTATAGTATCTTAGCCGTGTGCAGCGCCCCTTAGTGAACTCCACTGCGGGTGACGTAACCTACGACAAACTTATTATTTACTGTTGGTACAGTAATCGGGTCTAGGGATCGAACCGCAAAATTAAGTTTATTTTTTATTGTATATACTTTTCCGGGATAAAAAGTACCCAGTGTAGTGACCAGGTTATTAAAGAATTCCAGAACCTTTCGGCCTCATCGACCATCTGTTCTGCGAGCAGTGTGCCCTGCCCACTGCTACTTAAGTTTGGCTATTCTTCGGACTATGTCCGTATCTTGTACCTAGGTTCTCCTCCATTTCTGATGGGATCATGGAAGAAGACTTCAAGCATTGCCCTATCCATGCATGGCACTTTCATGACTGATGCTTACCAAATTTTAAAAGACAGAAATACTCAAAAATTCGAATTGAATTCGTCTGCTGGAAGAAATTTCTTTTTAAAATAAAGAGTACCTTTGTACATTTTTTATATAGCATAGTAGCATAGTCGGCCTTATAATGTTCCCACTGCTGGGATTCAGGCCTCCTCTCTAGTAGAGGGAATGGGCCGTAATCCACCACGCAGGCCCAGTGCGGGTTGGTGGATGTGTTCGTATTTTTGGTTCTAGGACATGCCGGTTTCCTCACGATGTTTTCCTTCACCGTATTGAGAGCAGTGGTCATGAAATAAATTACACAAAGTAATGCGCCTGGCTGGGTTTGAACCCGCGACCTTCAAATCGTAAGTCGGGGCGATAACATTTTTTATATTAATATAATAAAATAAATAAATATCTACACGTACAAATTTACAAACACTACAATTTAAAACGTAAAATCCGTCACCAAACCAACATTAAATTAAAACATCTCGTAGCAATGGACACAATGCAAGAATATTTCACTTGCAGCTTTAAAGAAAATATTCCAATAATACCTCCAATCGTAGGATAGAGAAAAAAAAAACAAAAGAAAGAGAAAAAAGTACATTAATCAGAGAACACTGGCCGGTAACATGACTTGTGGAAATTGTGATGTGGTAAGGGTGACCGAGTTATTGAGGAGATGGTTCTGCAGGATTTTATTTGCCGGATTTGATTGGCCTGTTGGTCTAGTAGTTAGTGGCCCTGCCTGCTATGCCGGAGGTCGGGTGTTCGATTCCCACCCAGGGCAAATGTTTGTGTTATGAGCACGATCATTTGTTCTGTGTCTGGGTGTAATTTATCTATAATATGTATGTATTTAGAATATATAAGTATGTTTATCAGTTGTCTAGTACTCATAACACAAGCTCTGCTTACCTTGGGACTAGACGGCGTTGTGTGATAGTTGTAAATGATAAAAAATGATGTAATTATAGGACTTTAAGAGGATTGCGAAGAATTTCTTTAGGGTCTTTCGTTCATGGTTTTGGATAATAAACAATTAATAAATATACATGTTATCAATATATAAAAAATTAATCCCTATTTTCCTTGGTCATGTCATCACGCGCGACGGCCTGAACCAATTTCGCTACTTTTTTGTTGAGTTTATTAATGTTAGGAGAAGAAAAAATTGAGAAATAAGAATAAAAATACCACTATCTCACCTGATGGATAGCGATGATGTGGCCGACGATGGAACACGCTCACCTAGAAGTAACCTATTCGCTCTTGACTTAAAGATCCCTAGGTTGAAGCTATCAGGAAACACAGACTCCGGCAAGATTCAAAGAGCTACCGTGGCCTCGAAACGCAAAAGACGACTGAAGGAAGACTGGTGGGTTTTGACATTCGCTTTACGCAGAGCAAGGAGTTATTTATTTTACACCAAAATAAAAAAATGGCCTAAAGTTATGACATATTATTTAAAAAATATACATTAGTATTTATAAATATACTAATGAATCTACAATAACATTCAAAAGTTATTCAGGGATGGATATGTATTATATAAAGTAACCCATTACATAACGCTTGTATTTCCCAAAAGATTTAGGTAAGGTGTATCTATTCAGACCAAAACCAAAATTTAGAAATGACAGAACACACACATATGAAATAATCTTAGCTCAGTGAGAGAGGACGTGGTTCCATTGCGAATCAGCGAGTAATACTTCCACGGAACCCTAGAAACGGCCGACTCTTTGATATCCAAACGTAGGTCTGTCACTGGGCTCGACCAATTTATATAAACCTACCTATGTATTCTGTATTGTTCCTATGTACTCCTGACTTTGATGCAACCAGGGGAACGGGGGAGATCTTGAGAAACTGGTTTTGGTACAACTCATTATTATTTCGGATTGTAGGGTTGTGTTCTTGATGGGTATATGTAAGCTTGGTATATTTTAGGGGATGAGTAGAAATAGTGGATCGGTACAGTTTATCGTAGACTAGCTTCTGCCAGCAGCTTCGCCCGCGTAAATATAGAAAGAAAGAAGAAAGACAAGCGTACGGCAACGCGCCACCGGTACATGGTGGACATCCCAACTATACGCACAAAACGTTTTGGGAACACATTCATTGTGCGTACAGCTAAGGAGTGGAATTCCTTGCCGGAGTGTGTGTTTCCTGATGGCTACAAGCCGGGAATATTTAAGTCAAGAGTGAATAGGTTACTTCTAGGTAAGCGCGTACCATCATCGACCACATCGTCGCTTTCCATCAGGTGAGATAGCGGTCCAGCGCAAACCTATCAAGAATAAAAAATAAAAAAAGACAAATATTTTATTTGGCACACGTACACAGTTACACACAATGTAGAAACAACATGTAAACACTTAAGAAAAACTAACATTGTGTGTCTCGCGCCTGCACCAAATAGGTCCAATTCAGCAAAAATGCCAGACATCTTCGTGGTCGTGTAGGTTTTCTCCATAAAAACTATGGACCCCTGTATCATCCCCATTGGGGGTGAATTTTGAAAAAGCCTCACTTAGTGCTCGCCTACGTCATGAGTTACCTTGTGCAAAATTTCACGTTCCTAGTCCCAATAGTTTCGGCTGTGCGTTGATATGCCAGTCAGTCAGTTTCTCCTTTTATTATATATTTAGACTAGCTTCCGCCAGCGGCTTCGCTCGCGTAAATGTGGGTCTCTCCATACAAAATTTGGACCCCCGTTTCATGCCCTTAGGGAGTGAATTTTGAAAAAGCCTCACTTAGTGCTCGCCTACGTCATAAGTAGAAATCGCAAAATTTCACGTCCCTAGTCCCAATAGTTTCGGCTGTGCGTTGCGTTGATATGTCAGTCAGTCAGTTTCTCCTTATATATATATATATAGGTTTCTAGTACCGATAATCCGCATATTGTGCAGTAAGATCGATTATTATTGATATGATATGATATGATATAATATGAATATTACCCACCTACGAAACCACATATATTTTTCATTATGTCCCGGTCCATTAGGAATTCTTTGAGATTCGTAAGTGTAAGCATAACTGCCTTAAAATGTTCATACTGCTTTTTTTTAGTTGGGAAAATCATCCAATGACATCCCTCGCTCTTGGGCGGAGCGCAAGGGTGTGTCGGACTTTTTCCAACTAAATATCTACTCCTGTTCCTTCTTTGCCTTTCATACTAGGCTTCGACTCTGCTGGGACCCTAAGGTTTGTTAACATTTCCTTGAGGCGCGCGTGGAACACTACGCGCTGTCGACGACTTGAGCTTGGTTACCGGATGGTCAGACGGCGAGCTACCCATTGCTCGCCTTCCGAAAAAACAAAACGTACCAGTTAAGTACATAGTGGCATTTTGTTCAGATTTATACTGAAATAAAAAACTTTTTACAAAAAAAAGATAACCGACTTCACTAAAAAAATACTAAAAGGATCAAAATAACTTTAATTTCGGATATCGGTGTTTCTCGGTATTATTTGTATCTTATTTAACACCGACTTCCGATATTAAAGTTATTTTGATCCTTTTAGTATTTTTTTAGTGAAGTCGGTTATCTTTTTTTTGTAAAATGTTTTTTATTTCACACTTTTTAGTTGGGATACACTTATAAATAGAGTGCCTATTTCTCATGACAATTCCAATTAATCCAAACACTACTAGGTTACATTGTTTTATTATGCAGTTCCTGTGTCTACCTTCCACCTTCCGGCTCCATCATCCGATCAGTTCTATAGTACCTTATAGCCAAAGTGCATTTCATGACAATTCTAATAAGCCCAAACACGGCTAGGTTACATTGATTAATGACGGAGTTCCAGTGCCTACCTTCTGGCTTCATCATCATCATCAGATCAATTTGATGATACCATTTTCACCGGAACTATTCAGAACCATTAATTTATTTCAATCAATCAATCAATCAATCAATCAAATTTTATTGTGGATCATAGGTATGTACAGTACAGTTCTTAAATATATGAAAATTTAGATCAGCTATGTCCCGCCGTTGGGCATACAATAATTACATCTGGATAAACAATAAATTAATATTAAATTTAATTAACATTATTACAAAATATATTTTTCCATTTAGCATAATAATAAAACATTAATGGAAATGTCAAATTTAGATTATTACCTAGAAATTAAAATTAATTGCATATAAGGTCAAAAAATTAAAAAGAATAAAATCATAACAAATTGAAACAGGTAAGATGCCAATTTATACACATAAAATTAAAAAAGTATAATTAATCACAATACTAAAATGAGGAATTGCAAAATCATAACATAAAATATAATTATAATAATTCAGGTCATTGAACACATCATGACTCGGTGGGACTATATTTTAGTAAAGATTTGTCAGACAGAAATTCTTTTACAGAGTAATAACTCCTGTTTACTAACAGATCATGGAGAGTCCTTTTAAAATTATCATTTTTCATAATTGTTCTGATAGGCCCTGGTATATTATTATAGATGCGAGAAGCTGAACAAAAGATGCTCTCATGCATCAGGTGAGTTTTACTGGCCGTTGTGCGTAATTGATCCTTACGCCGTATACGCGTGTAGTAGTTAAACATGTGAATATTGTTTTTAACAAATACTGCAGCCTCAAGTATATAGATGCATGGTAGTGTTAATAATTTATTGTTTTTAAAGAATGGCTTACAGGATTCAGTTTCGCGCAAGTTGAATATAGCCCTGATGCAGCGTTTTTGAGCAATGAAAGCGCGCTCTCTTTCCGTACTGTTGCCCCAAAATATTACACCGTATCGGAGAATAGAGCCAACATAACCATGGTAAGCCGCTAGCAAAGTACTCCGATTTGCTATTCTCCCTAATCTATACAATGCATATGAAAATTGTCCCAGCTTTTTGCAAACATGCTCAATATGAAATTTCCAGTTAAGTTTGTGGTCAATATGTAGTCCTAGAAATTTCGTTACTTCCGTTTCCTCAATGTCACTATCAAGGTAATGAATTTTTAAAGTACCTGTACGTCGGGTTCGTATTTTAAAATCCATTATTTTAGTTTTATCAATATTAATCATTAAATTATTCATTCTAAGCCAATCTATAATCAATACTATTGTTTGGTTAATGTCAGATTCTAAATCAGTTGAATTATCATTAGTAAATAAGACGGTGCTATCATCAGCAAACAGTGTAATGTCGTGAGCTGTCACCGAAGGCATGTCATTTATATAAATAAGAAAGAACAGAGGGCCGACAATAGTTCCTTGAGGAACACCGAATTCTACTATTCTAGACTCAGATACGTATAGTTCTTCTGTTTTAGTACTAAGATTTATCCTCCGCACTTCTGTGAATTGTTGTCTATTGCTGAGGTATGATTCTATGAGTTTGTACACATTGCCTCTTACACCATATGCATACAACTTTCTTAAGAGGATTTTGTGATCGACACGGTCGAAAGCTTTCGACATGTCCATGTATAATGCGACAGCTGGCAACCCTTTATCCAAATTAATCATTACCTTCTGTAAGAAGTTATAAACTGCCACATTTATGGATTTGTTTTTCCTAAAACCATATTGATTGGGGGCTAAGATGTTCTTTGCCTCAAAGAAATTATAAAGACAGTTAAACATAACCTTTTCAAAGATTTTTCCAAAAATAGGTATTAATGCAATGGGCCTGTAATTACTCATGTTAGTTTTGTCTCCTTTTTTGAACACTGGCTTTATAACCGATATTTTTAGTTTATCTGGGAAAGTGCCTTCTTCTATACATAAATTGATAATGAAGCTAAGTGGTTCTGATATAATATGGGCTACATCTTTGACAATATTTGTCGTAACGTTATCATAACCGGCACTGTTTTTATTTTTTAGAGAAATTATTATTTTATTAATGTCATCAGGGATAGTTGGTCTCATAAAGATTGAATTAGAATTGTATGTCAATTTATTGGATGATTCATGGGGAACACTAGTATTATTTTTATTGATGTCAAGAAAGAAGTCATTAAACGAATTAGCAATGTCTTGAGGATTATTTATTGTTACGTCATTTATAATTAATTGAGCCACACCTTCATTTGGGTACTTCCCTTTGATGTCATTTATTACTTTCCAAGTAGCTTTATTTTTATTTAAAGCAGATTTAATAAAGTAGTCGTTTTGAGATTTTTTAGTAAGCCTGATTATAGTTTTGTATTTTTTTGCATATGCTTTGAAAGTAGTTTTAGTGGTTTGATTTGGATTATGCCTATATTGCCACAGTAGTTGACATTTACGTTTGCTACATATTTTTAATCCACGTGAAATCCATTTCGGTCTAGATCTGTTATGCATCTTGACTTTCCTAATAGGAAAACAGAGATTATATAACATAATGAAATTATCATGGAATATGTTATAGGCAGTATTCGCATCCAGGCAACTATAGACATCACTATTGGTTAGCTGATTTAAGTATTTTATAAATATTGCTCTGTTGCCTTGAGAGTAATCCCGTTTTAATATAAACCAGTATTTAATGTTGCAGGTCTTTTTAACTGGAACCTTCACTATTTGTGCATAATGGTCTGATAGCTCTAATTCCTTTATAGAGCCTTTACAAGCTCTTATGTTATGGGCTATGTTGTCTATGCACGTTTTATTAGCAAATCTCGTTACTTGATTGAATTTTAGTTTTAAATTATATCTGGTTAAGATTTCTGTAAATTCGATGGAAAGTTTTGTATGCTTCAAAGTATCTATGTTGAAATCTCCGCACATTATGATCTTTCTACCGTGTTTGCAGACGTTATTTAATATTTTATTAAGAGTTGTGAAAAAGCTGTCCATAGAGCCTGCGGAGTTGTTAGGTGGCCTGTAAATGCATAGAACAACTATTTGATGTTCCAACAGCTCAATTGCAGAACATTCTATTGTGTTACATATGGAAAGTTTAGTCATGTCATTAAGAATTCTGAATTTCAAATTATTTTTAATTAATATACAGGACCCGCCGTGTCTGTTATGTCTCATAAAGTAAGACGCAAGTTTATAATTTGGTATTGTTAGGTACACTTCGTCACCGTCAATCATGTTGTGTTCAGTGATACAGAGTATGTCAACAGGATTGTTCTGGGTAGCCAAATCGTTAATACAAACAGATAGCATGTCAGATTTATTAATCAATCCGTTAATGTTCTGATGAAGGATAGACACAAATTTATAAACGAAATAAATTATTCGAGTTTGAGTTTACAATTTTGTTACATTCCGATGCACCATGCTCATTGGTCGATTCATTTATACAGTCTTTATTAATACTATTTATTACACTTGGGTCTAGATTTAAATTAACTTGCACGTATTTACTTTCAAAACACTTTCTACCTTCAAATTGACACATCAGTTCGTACTGCGATGCTTTGAAATGATAATGAATACATAAAATTTCTTTTAATAACGACCTTGCAAGATTTAGTACATGATTGCGTCTACCAGGTGGGAACCTAGCATAATTCATGTCCATGAATAGTACATTTTTATATTTCTTACAGATAAATCGTAATAAATAGTTGATCTTTGATTCATTAAGAAACCTGTTACTGGGTACTTCACTTATAATGACATTTGTATTTGCAGTTGACGATAACCAACGATGTAAATTTATATCGATATCAAGAGGATTTTTATCGCAGCATCCTCCCAATATAACTACGTAGTCGCTTTTTGTTAGTGTACTTATTTCGGTATTCGAGTACTCTAGGATCTTACTCAATACAGCACCTGGTTTTATGTAAGATACCACGTCGTAATCTGATCCAAGTAGGTTTTGTAAAATAGTCCGGAGTCCCCGACCTTGCCCATCACCTAGGATAATTACCTTGTGTTTGTTATTTTGAGACACAACTGGTGGCGTACTCATAGCGCAGTGTAGTTTTCTACAAACTTTTTTGTCTACATTGCAAAGTTGGTTTTCCGATTGAACTGCTTTTATGCAATCTATATTATCAATTTATATTATTTGTATTATCATAGTCGCTGAACCATCTTCATTCTGATATCTATGCGAGTATGAAGTTCCGTTGACCATTTCTGGTCTTCTTCATCTGTTCCACTTCATCAAATGTTACTTTTTGACTGTAAATGCTTAAGTTCTCGATGAAAATACCAAAATCACTATGCAGTTGTCTATAATATTTGAGGAGTTCCCTCGATTTTGCCAAGATTCCATCATCAGATCCTGACTTGGTGACTATGGGACCATTTGGGAAGCCTTTATACCCTTTCTAACAAAAAAATAATTTTTCAAATCGGTTGCCAAGCGACGGAGTTATGCGCGAACAAACATAAAAAAAAAAATACAAACATCCGAATTGAGAACCTCCTTCTTTTTTAGAAGTCGGTTAATAAAATGCACCATTTCATGCCCTTTTTGTGACAGCCCTAACCAAAAAAACTTAAAACATGTCCTTTTCGAAACTCGACGAAGATAATCGACTTTTTTTTCAAAGTCAATTTCTGTTGGAATCTTTTTTCAACGTGACTTCAAAACTATGGATTTCCAATGAATATTTTATTGGAAGTTTTATTAGATTATTGTAATTCGATCATGAATTGATGACATACGGAAAATAAGTTATGATTAATTTGATATGAATTTGGTAGCCATCATGATTTGCATACTGGCCTGTTGGTCTAGTGGTTAGTGGCCCTGACTGCTATGCCGGAGGTCGTGGATTCGATTCCAAGCCAAGACAAATGTTTGTGTGATGAGCACGATCATTTGTTCTGTGTCTGGGTATAATTTATCTATAATATGTATGTATTTAGAAATATATAAGTATGTTTATCAGTTGTCTAGTACCCATAACACAAGCTATATCTATATGATGCCGAAGAAAGGCACAATAAACTAAAATAAAAAAGCAACTGGAGGAACTCGGGTAAGTTTTAGTCAGTCAAAATCTGACACTATCTCGCAGTACACAGAGCGGGAGAAAAGAAAAAAAATAGTCCACTTCGCTAGGCTCCACAGTGTATTTATTTCTAAATACCCATACCAATTCTAGTATCATGTTGCGGAGGGTGTTTCCCCCAAAGCTTAGTTACCCTTATATAATTCGAGTACATAGGGGGGAAGCGATATACTTAATTCTGTTGTATAGGGGGTGGTACGGGAGCGGTCATGCGTTTTGTAGAAGAAATGTGTTTGAGTTTTCATGTCTGTAGTGATTTTTGGATGTAATAGACAGTATGTTAGGTTATAATCTTATTATTTTTAGCTTAAGTACTAAGAAATATGTGTTATCTACAGTAATATTATAAAAAGGTTTTTTTTTTCTTTTTTCGGTGGAAAAATCATCTTATGACAAATCGCGCTCTTGAGCGGAGCGAGAGATAGCGTATAATAATAATAATATTCCACAACTATCACACAACGCCGTCTAGTCTCAAGCTAAGCAGAGCTTGTGTTATGAGTACTAGACGACTGATAAACATACCTACTTATATATTTCTAAATAAATACATATTATAGATAAATTACACCCAGACACAGAACAAATGATCGAGCTCATCACACAAACATTTGTCCTGGGTGGGAATCGAACCCACGACCTCCAGCATAGCAGTCAGGGCCACTAACTACTAGACCAACAGGCCAGTCAGACTTTTACTGACTAAAAACCCACTCCTGATCCTTCTTTGCCTTCGTCCTAGGGCCCCGGGTTTCACTTTCACACTACCCGTGGCCCTAGTAGGCTTCGACCCTGCTGGGCCCCTACGATTTGCTGATAACTCCATGAGGCGCGCGTGGAACAGTACGCGCCTTCGATGACTTGGGCTCGGTCCGGACGGATTATAAAGAGGTAAAGTTTGTTTTTTGTTTGTATAAGGTAATCTCTGAAAGTACTGGTCCGATTGTGAAAGTTTTTTCACCGATAGAAAGCTGCTTTATTACTCAGTGACATCCACCATCTCGCACTGGGCCCGCGTGGTGGATTACGGCCCATTCCCTCTCTTAGAGAGGAGGCCTGAGTCCCAACAGTGGGAACATTATAAGGCCAACTATGCTATGCCTTTTTGCTAATGCCTGAATAAATGACTGGCGTGTTGGTCTAGTGGTAAGTGGCCCTGACTGCTATGCCAGTGGTCGTGAGTTCAATTCCCATCCAGATCGAATGTTTGCGTGATGAGCACAATCATTTGTTCTGTGTCTGGATGTAATTTATCTATAATATGTATGTATTTAGAAATATAATTATGTTTATCAGTTGTCTAGTACTCATCACACAAGCTCTGCTTAGCTTGGGACTAGACGGCGTTGTGTGATAGTTGTGTGAAATATTATCATATTATTTTTTCTAGTGGTCCCAAAATATAATTATTTTTATAGGTGGAAATTGGGACCGCGGTCCCGGTTCAAGAGCCCCACGTACCTATTGACATTCGGTTTTTACGTCACTCGCTCGTAAATTTTACAAACCTGGTCCTAGGAAATACGTCAATTTTTACCTTGTAAATTTTTGAAACACATTGTCGTCATACAGAATTTTGATTAAATATGCAAAATTTCTATATTTTTTTTTCTTTTTTAATTTATGAGTACATAATGAAGAGGCAAGGTTTATATAAAATAGCATATTTCCAGATTTCTTTACTGGTTTAGTTAATTCGGAACTACTACTTGAAGTCTCAACTTCAGTTTGGTCTTCGTCAGAATTATTATTAAGTTCTCTTAATGATTTGATATTTTTCATAGTATTTATTAGTTTATAATTTTAGCTTATATATGTATTTTATTATTATAAATAACTTATTTTTTTCTGTTTGAAGTATCTGTTATTTGTTTATTGTGCAAGCCTACCACAGTGTTGTCTTTTAACCCAAAGTTTGACTGGTAGAGAATGCCTTGTTGCATTAAGTCCGCCTATGTACCACTACTGTACATGAAGTTTAAATAAATAAATAAATTAGTTTTACACAAATTTACGTTTTGATTTCAGTAGAAACCTAGATAATTAATATCCACAAGATATCAATGTTTTAAAAATATCTGGAGAAATATTTTTAATAACGTCATAATGACTTAAAATGGTCGTATGTAAATGTATGTCAGGTTTTTTTTTCAGGTGGGAAATCATCAAAATGACTTCATGCGCTCTGGGTGGAGCGCGAGGGCATATCAGACTTTTACTGACTAAAACCACACCTGTGTCCTTCAATTACCCTTTGCGTTCAAAAAATGTATCTCGGGTTGGAACTTTGGAATTCAATTTAGTATATCTTAAAACAGCACGAAAAATCTACATGACTTAAACGAACAATACAATTTCGTTTTTCGAATCAAAAACCTGGGCCTATTTCGGTGCGACAAACGGACCAAAATAGCTGATTCATAAGAGTAATGATCTGAAGCGTTATGCCGCAGGGTGGCAACATCGCCTCGCAACTGGCAACCCTAGGGGATAGAAACAAAGACGAATGAACAGGGTCGAGTCGAAAAAAAAAAAACAAATTTTTTTGAAAAATGAATTACAGAATTTTTGGTAAATTTTTCGATCGCGTTGTGGAATTACGTGCTTGTAACAGCTGCTTTTGTTCAATGGTTTTTTAAACCTAAAAATTATTTCATTCAAGAAATAACAAAAATTGCATACCATAAAACGGGGTGAATAGAAACGCAGGGGTAAATAGAAACAAAACTTTGGTCTGGTTTTTCACTTTGATACCATATTATCGGCTTCTAATAAAGCATCGACTTTTTAGAATAACAATTAATTAATAAATTTAAATAGTTAAATGCTGCAATAAATATTCAAATATCGTGAAAATATCCTTTGAACTTCTGTTTCTATTTACCCCTGAGTTTCTATTCACCCCATTTGACTGTACATATTGGGATATTGTGAAAAATTATTTTACTTACCTTAAGTAAATTATCTTCACCGCTATCCAAAAAATTCTGCCATTTGTAGTCTCCGTTTCCGAACATACAGTTGCCGTGCTCACTTATCCATTTACTTATAACTCTTGGGAATGCAAGATCTATATATATAAAAGGAGAAACTGACTGACTGACATCAACGCATGGTCGTGCGTTATTTTTGCACAATGCTTCCTTTTATGACGTATACAATCAAATTATTAGGCAAATAGTCTAGTTTAAGATACTTTTTTTTTCAAAACACACGGTCTAGCTGTTTAGACGTGATGTTGGATTTAAAATAATCAAAAATCATATATCTGCCCCGTAAAAACTCTTTGGAGGTAGGCGGAACAGAGAGTAAAGTCCCGCAAACCTCCGTTGAAAAGGGAGGATCCTCCGGCCAGACGGGTGTTATGTCTGGTGGGCAGCTGCCCGATAGATGATTTCGGGTTGTTCTATATGTTCTAATCGTGCGGAGAACTTTGATTGCGCGATGCAGGATTAGTTCTTATGTGACGCCATAGATGTCGCTACAACTCCTTCTTAGTGCTCGCCCCTACATCATAAAAGGATAGCATAGCTTATAATGTTCCCACTGCTGGGACTCAGGCCTCTTCTCTAGGAGAGGGAATGGGCCGTAATCCACCACGCGGGCCCAGTGCGGGATGGTAAATGTCACATGTTTTCGAATTTTTGGTTCTAGGACATGCCGGTTTCCTCACGATGTTTTCCTTCACCGTTTTAAGTGCAGTGGTGATGAAATAAATTACACAAAGTATTGCGCCTGGCTGGGTTTGAACCTAAGACCTACAACTCGTAAGTCGGGGCCGTTACCACTCGGCCACCACTGGTGTGGTGGAAGGATGCGTTGTGAAAAATTTCACGTTTAACATTCCAAGTCCCAGTAGTTCCGGCTGTGCGTTGATATGTCAGTCAGTCAGTCACTCAGTTTCTCCTTCTATATACCCAGAAGATAAAAATAATGAAGTTTCTTACCTGTCTCGGTATCCACGGTGTAAGAGAGTCCGGCCCATGGATCGTCCTGGCAAGAAAAAACACATATAAGTAAGTTTTAAAAATATATTTTTTTGATTAACACTTTGCGCCTGCATATATAAGCATTTTCTAGAGAAGTCATGCGGGCGGCGCGCGGGTCACATACATTTTTATACAGCTAACCACACTACAATTGAGCTGACTTTTGTAGCAAGCCCTGTGGGCCGCTGTGATCCCACAAATTCATATTGATTTTTTGTCATTGGCTTGCTAGATAAATAAATACATTTACGCCGGCCGCTCACATGGCCTGCGGAGATAAGTTATAAAAAATTATATTGGCTTGCAATAAAATAATTTATATGGGCGGCCGGCGGACCACATGGCACTGAGAGTGTTAAAATGTCGTGATTGCCCAATGGTTAAGACACTTGTCTCTCATGTATGAGGTTGCAGGTTTAAAACCAGGCAAATAACAACTTATCTAGGACATTACTGACGCTCCGTGCCTCGGAAAGAATGTAAAGCCGTTGGTCCCGGTTGTCATTCGTAGATCACTGACAGTCGTTACAGGTGGTCAGACGCCAGAAAGTCTGACCATCAGTCTGTCCAAGGAGTATCGTGTTGCCCAGTAACTGGGTTGTGGAGGTCTGATAGGCTGTCGCTCCAGGTAAAACACGGGTATTAAACCGCATCAGTTTAGACTAGAAGCCGACCCGAAACTAGATGGGAGTAGGCTAGGGAGATGGTGAGACTAAGGCCTGCCCATGGCGACTTTTTGCGAGCGATGATGTAGCGCGTAGTAGCGCGTTGGCATATTTTCTATGGCGCTTGAAAGTGCGACTAACGCGCGCTAGTAGCGATACTGTCGCGCGCTTACGAAACGCGCGGCAGCATCGCTAATATTCTCGCTAGAGGGCTCGGTCCGGACGGCTACCGGACGACCGTGCTAACCATTGCTCGCCGGAACCTACGCCAACGGTGATTATGAGTACAGCTAAGGAATGGAATTCCCTGCCGGAGTCGGTTTCCTGACAGCTACAACCTTGGGGTATTAAGTCAAGAGTGTTTAGAATTACTTCCAGGCAAGCGTGTTCCATCGTCGATCACAATTAGGTAAGATAGTGGTTAAGTGCCAGTCTATTAATAATAATAATATAAATTTATCCTCACCTCCTTGATGTCGGAATCCAGCAGCTTCGCCTTGACCTTCTCAATCTCAGCTTTCTCCTCGTTATTCTTGACAATCTTCTCTTCTGCGAGCTTCAACTCCTTCTCAATCTCGTCTCCTAGTACCTTGGTGGCTGTCGGACCCTCCTATTGGGAAAAGAAATAGTTTAAATATGATTATTTCCTCAGTCCTGAAGTCTGGACCTGTGCCTAATTGATAGAAATAGACTTGCTTCCCGTTAAAAGGAGATATGGGAGCGTTATAGGTGTACCTCCATCTGAACCTTTGGGGAACACAGGCCTTTTTCTTTGAGGCAGCGATTATACGCGCATGTATGAAACTGCCGCCGCATCGCGTTAAATGGCGTGACCGCATCAGATCGCTTCGCAAACGCATTCGCGTTGATTTGCACATCGAAAACAAAAAGGATTGGAGCAGAAGGCATGCTGTAGGTTTATACTGTCTCTTTATCCCAAACCGCGAGGATTTGTATGTATAACTAATTTAATTGACAATGTTATGTAGCATTAAGTAATGAAATAGAATTATTGTAGTACCTAATCATAAGTTGGTAAATTTTGCATGCCATGAGGCGGAATGTACAAGGATTCCAAAATATTGTAACACCAAATTGTATTAATTCCCTACATTCTACGCAAATAAATAAATCTATCTATCTATCTAATCACTTACCGGTTGCACTGGGTCTTCCAATGAGAAACCCATATCCACATCCTGCTTCCACAGCACCTCGATGAGGTCCATGTCCTGGAGGCAAAAGAAAAAACATAATTAGTTTCATTATTATACCTTAACATAATACAGGAAAAACATTTATTCATAAATAAGTGTACAATAGGCGGTGTTATTGCACAGGGCAATTTCTACCAGACCACCTTTGGATGGACTGAACGAACGAAAAAGATTTTGGGCTGTCAGTGTACAACAACATAGAGAATAATGCAATTTTTTTTAAAATAATTAAAAAATAATAATACTAAAAATATAATAAATGAATTAAAAAAAAAACAAACAATATAGTAATAAATATCAAAAATAATTACAATTTAGAAAGGAGAAGAAAAAACTAAAGTGATAGATAATGCTACTTCACCATTTTTTTTTAAACGTTGGTAGCGTTTGGGCTCGCCTCACTTCTATGGGTAATGCATTCCACATATACATTACATACATTCAACACAATTTAAAAAAAGACAACATTGCCCTACTCTAGGAATAACTCCTGTATCATAGGTGCCCTCACTATCATGTTAATTCATAAGCATAAGACACCCAGACCCTGAAAAAAAATTTATAGGCCATACAAATATATGTTTCGTGCGGGAATCGAATCTTTAGACTGGTATTAGATTTCCTGAGCCACTACCATGAGCTCTTATCGAGATCCACTTGACGACCTAGACTAAAATGTTAAATTAAACATATTTTTTTTCCACATCTATCACACAACGCCGTCTAGTCTCAAGCTAAGCAGAGCTTGTGTTTATGAGTACTAGACAACTGATAAACATACTTAAATATTTCTATATAAATACATATTACATATAAATTACACCCAGACACAGAACAAATGATCGTGCTCATCACACAAACATTTGTCCAGGGTGGGTATCGAACCCACGACCTCGGGCATAGCAGTCAGGGGTACTAACTACTAGACCAACAGGCCAGTCAATTGATATAAACTAGTACTTAACTGCGATCCCACCTATTAAAGCCCCTCGCCCACGGCTCGACTTTTTGTATCGATACAGTCGCGATGCTGTAGCGCGTTAGTAGCACGTTGGCATCTTTTCTACAGCGCTTGCAAAGGCGACTAACGCACGTAAGTAGCGATGCTGACGCGCGCTTACGAAACGCGCGACAACATCGCTACAAAAATTCGCCGTGGGCGAGGAGTCGGAGAACGCAACGCAACGCGAACGCACACGTACAGAAAAATTATATATGTCGTGGAAATTGATCACTTCATGAAATGGTCAAGTAAAACTGATCATTTAAAACGTTAAAGTTTGATGATTTTTCAATCCTCGATTGGCCTACTTTCTTCAGAGCTTTTATTGTCATAGAAATCCTACATAAATGTTAACGTTTAAACGATCATGAAGTGACCAATTCTAAGATTTGGCCAGGACATACACACTAAATACACAAAACTATACCAATTGTTCATTATAATATCCACTAGGAATCCATTTGCGAATATTATAATTAAAACAGCTGAACTTCACTCAAAAAAACTCCCGCCAAAAAGTCTATCTGATATATTTTTTACATTAATCGACGATATAACCATAGACTAAGTCGATAAAGGAGATATTACAACTCGGCGCCATCTTTGCCAAATATAACAAGCATAGATAAAAAGGACACCCTTTTTTGTTCAATATTAAATGATTTTTGAATGTCTCGGAATGCTTTTGCGGTGAACCGCTATTAAGAATAATTTTAGTAATATTATTTTGAAGATACGAATCATTGTCGATTCGCCGAATATATTAATCGTAAGATATTTTGAAAAAATACTTAGAAATATGAATTAAAGTCTATAAAACTGCATTAAAAACCTACGCCATCTTTAATTGGTTAAAATACTGAGTTAACCATTGACTATTAAGAACCGGTCTAACAAAAAGAAAGTCAATACAAACAAATAAAAATGAACTTTAACACGTCTAAGCAAGTGTTGAAATCTATTGATGTTATTAATGCGTTACGTCTATTTTATTTTGTTTATATTCAAATATTGAACTAGTATTCGAGCTAGTTCTAAAACATCACATTCTAAAATGCTTTGAAAGAATATTGAACTTTGTTTTGCATAAATATTAGGTTCAAATTCGTCTGTTGCGAGTTTTCCCGCTCAATCATAAAAGCCGGTAGGGGTCGCACACAGCGGGATAAAATTGATCAAAGCCACACAGTGCATCGGATTCTTAATTAAGTTTTTTACTAATTAAAAGCAATTTATATGCTTTATGTACTGAATTTTATATAGGTTTTATTTGTTCACTTTTTGCTAAGAAACGTATTTTTCGGTGGGCATAAAGCAATAGACATTAATTACATTTATTTAATTTGTATCAACCCTAAAATATTACTTCTAATATGTATCTACCTACACAAAGTTGTAATTATTTTAAAGAATAGCAATGAAATACGCCATCTACAATCCAGCGGCATATATTCACAACAACGCCATCTATATGATGTTATAGAACGAAGTGAAATGTTTGCAGTTATCGCCATCTATGCGCTCATCTCTGAACTTTTGATATCATTGCCTGTGGCGCCATCTGTTGTCAGAACGTTGAACAATTTGGTTACGTCTCATTCTGCTGACTTGAAAACTTGGTCGCTACTCAATAACAGATGGCGTCTCTAAGAAAGGTAACCAAATAATTATAAAAACTGAATTTTAATGCATTTCAGTTCACGAAATCTGTGAAGTTTTTCGTAGTTTCAAAATAAATCTAGGTGAGTAATTATAAAAGAAAGTGCGCAAAATATAATTTCGCAAAGCATAAATATACAAGGTAGGTTGACGCAAAAAAGAAAATTGTTGAAAAAGCAAAGCAAAATTCTGAAAATAGTAATTTTAGTGTCAGATAGGTATTGTTTTCTATACATTAACATTTAGGTATAACAGCCACATTATATTATTATACCTACGCCACATAAGGTGACGAAATAATTATACTGCAGTCGGCTCATATAATTACGTTCTAGAAGGTTAGAATTTTATTTCCAAGCAGGTACAATTAGCAGACATCACTGAACTTTTTCCGACGAAAACCTTTTTCAATTCCAATTTTATTTTACAAAAAACTAGTGGCGAGAAAATCTCAACAGATGGCGCTGACACCAATCGCCAAAAATAACTTCTAGAACATCTGATTTGGAGTAAAAAAACTCGTAATTTAAGCGAAACAAGGTTACGAGCGGTCAAGGTAAGACAAGGTCAGGACTATTGCCGAAATAGACCGACTCCCGCACTGCGTAACGTCGCAAAATAGATAGGTAGGTAGGTACTTTATATATGGACTCTAATGGTGACGTCGAGATGAGTCCCAAATGGACAGACATCAGACTTTAGTAGGGTTGCCAACATTTCTTCGACGAAACATAGTAATTTAAGGAAAAAACAAAAAATAGCAAAACATTTATATAGTATTTGTTATTTATTCATTTTTATGAAAACTATATTTAATTTTGTTGGCACTTCTTGCATTTATTAACAATTTTTTGTCTAAAATAGAAGAGTCATTATGCTATATCACATTCAAGTTTTAAATTAATATCTAGTTAAAAATTAAGTTATATTTTTATTTCTGTTAAAAGTTTATATTTTTGAAGTCTTTATGTATTCTTCTTTTTTTATCTGTGGTAGCGACCCACTTTCGTTATCGCTACTATTTTCCATAAATACTTTATTTAGGACTTTAACTTCTTAAAGAAAAGAACAATATTTAATTGAAAATAATCAGCAAAAACAAATAATAAACATAGCGGACCAATGCCCAAACATTCGTTTGACATTAAACAAGTTCAAAATTTGGTCATTTAGATACGTTCGGATACACGCTACCGCATCAGTCAAGTGTTAGAAGTATAGTATTTTTGCGTACTATATATTTCTTCAACAGTATGTAAGTACACAGTACCATCCCAAAATACAGTACAATAGGCCTGGGAAAAATGTGTCATCTTTGCGATTGGAACATTTGCCTCTGAATCACTGAAATGTTCCGAAACAGTGATTGATATGTATCATTTGGAACATCAGCTCAAAAGATACAAACAGAACATTTGAAACATCGACTCACAAGATACAAACGGAATATTTGGAACATCGGCTCAAAAGATACAGACACTAACTGTTATGAATCGTGATCTGTTACGTTGCGTCTCTAGTTTTATTTAATTGAATTTTGATTTGAGAATAATTTAAAGCAGATGTTTTTAGTTCAGGTCATTACTTCATTATACATATTTACACTATTTACGTCATAATTTGAATTCTAAAAAGACTGCTGGTCACTTAAAGTAAAGAGTGTTCCAGTGCTCCAATTGTTCCAAATGATGCTGATTACTGATGTTCCAATCTTTCGGAACAGTGAGTCGGTTCAGTAAGGAGTTACACATGTATGCTCAGAACTCTTTTAGTAAAATGCATTTCATCCCTCCTCTTCACATGACCATATCAAGACAACGATTTTCTCACTTCATCCTTTTTCGTCACACCACACATCCATCTCAACATTGTCATCTCCGCTGCATGCAAACTTTTGTCATCCATCTTTTTCACAGCCCAACATTCTGATCCATACAGTATGACAGGTCTTATCACGGAGTTTCAAATTTTACCTTTCGACTTGAGGGGCATCCGTGGGTAACACTCAAGTAGGTAATGACAAAAATATACAAGTAATTACCACCTACGTAATTTGGTCAATAGACTAAATTATTTTTGTAGTATTATGCAAAATAAAGGCCTATGGTATCTTCGCTCCGGACCATGGCCTGTAACCAAGGCCCGGCGCGAGAGATCGCCGCCACCGATCGCCCCCACGAGGACACGGCGTTGCTCTGCCCAAGCGGGGCACACCTCAATATAGAAGAATAGTTTAGAATTAATCATCAGTAATTTCTACGTATAAAACTCGTTAATCATGATAAATACGAGAAATATTGATGATAAATTATGTAAAAAGCATAAAATATAATAATAAATTAGCGGGAAATGAAGCTGAATATAAATTACAATTGCTAATATAATGCAATTTTTATACCGATTTCTCTTGTGTAAAAAAAAAATGCTTAGTTTATTGTTCTTGTATCAGTAGTCGTTTTAAAAAATAAATTAAAATCTTTCTGGCTGCTGCCACATTGCCCGTGCCAAAAAAAAAGTAAAAGTGAAATGATATATGTCAGTGTCCTGTCATTTTGACAGGTGATTATTTTTTTTTAAAGTTCACTGACCTGTTCAGTACCTACATTTTAGAAAATTTTGTTAGAATTAAGATGCTAAACAAGAAGTTTTGGAATGGCCTTCTGTTTTCTATCTAGTCTAGATGTAAATAAATAGCACCTGACGCTGATTTCATCTATGAAAACAAGTTTTGGTCATTTCCGTCAGCATCTACTTAAAAACAAAATGACTATTCGGAGTAATTTATTACAAATCCATCCATTGCTGTTTTGGTTTGACATTAGGTAAAAAGTTGCTGTATGAAACACGCAATGGACAATCGATGACGGAAATCGTAGTAAAAGTCTTGTATCTCTTACTAGCGGTATGCGTAATGTTGTTATTTTTATAGTAAAAACGTGCTGTCTCTTTCGCACGCATGCTTTTTTTTAAAGTGGCGTGATCGTTGGAAAACCACATCAGAGACACAACTATTTTTCTATGAATTTGTTTTTTTTTTGTTTGTTTAATTCGTCATCATTCCTAGAACATACATTGACTCGCCTGTTGGTCTAGTGGTTAGTGGCCCTGACTGCTATGCCGGAGGTCATGGGTTCGATTCCCATCCAGGACAAATGTTCGTATGATGAGCACAATCATTTGTTCCGTGTCTGGGTGTAATTTATCTATAATATTTATGTATTTAGAAATATTTAAGTATGTTTATCAGTTGTCACACAACTATCACACAACGCTGTCTAGTCTCAAGCTAAGCAGAGTTTGTGTTATGAGTACTAGACAACTGATATACTTACTTATATGTATATTTCTAAATACATACATATTATAGATAAATTACACCTAGACACAGAACAAATGATCATGCTCATCACACAAACATTTGTCCTGGGTGGGAATTGAACCCACGACCTCCGGCTTAGCAGTCAGGGTCACTAACCACTAGACCAACAGGCCAGTCCAAAAATTGGTTCTCATCTTAAAGAGGCATATTTTCCTCCTGCTGTCATCCTAACCATAGATAGATAGATAGATAGATATTCTTTATTGTACACCAAAAATACAAATTACATTAGAAACTTAAAATTAATAGGGTATCACAATGGGCGGTCTTATCGCTAAAAGCGATTTTTTACAGACAACCTATGGATGGATTTGATAGAGAAGGAGAAAACAAAGATACGTAGGAAGTTCGTGGTGTATTATGTAAAAATACTTTAATCCCAAACTAATTTACGTTCGTCCCCTTTCAACCCAAAATACGTGTGTATGCACTATCGACCTAGACATGCAGACGTCTAGCGAACCCAGGCAATGCCCTAGGTCTTTGTTTCCTCGTCCCAACTGCAGGGGTCGAAACCCTGAGGGGTTGACAGCCAGCTGGAGTTCGATAACCGATTTCGGGGGACGCTCATAAGGTGAATGCTTTTAATATTTAAGGTGATCGCCTCGTTGGGGACAATTTTGTATTTTCTGAGGACTGACACGAAATCATATTAACTTTGCGCTGAAAGCAACTAATATTTTTTTAAATATATGTATAGCATATAGTCGGCCTTATAATGTTCCCACTGTTGGGACTCAGGCCTCCTCTCTAGGAGAGGAATCGGGCCGTAATCCACCACGCGGGCCCAGTGCGGATTGGTGGATGTCACATGTCTTCGAATTTTTGGTTCTAGGACATGCCGGTTTCCTCACGATGTTTTCCTTCACCGTTTTGAGAGCAGTGGTGATGAAATAAATTACACAAAGTAATGCGCCTGGCTGGGTTTGAACCCGCGACCTACAACTCGTAAGTCGGGGCCGTTACCACTCGGCCACCACAGCTCAAAAAAATAAAAAAATATATGTACTTATTCGAAAACCCGCACTTATACAACCACTTTTAGACACGCAATTGACTGTTTTTCGCACTTGTGTGGAAAACAGCGTAAGTTCGCCCTAGCCACAATTTTATTACATTTATCGTATCAAGCTGAGCGCGCATCGACCCCCACGAGTCGCGCATCAACCCCCATTTATTTATGTCTTCGTAAGTGTATTGTAAAACATCGTTTGATACACGTGGAAATTTGGACTGCAGCCGAGGCCATAACACCCTCGCCAAGGCTCGAGTGAATGCCGCGCCTCAATCAGAATGACAAACTTTCTCCACTTGTATCAGAATGTACTTATAATTAAGTAGTTGAAAACGAAAAACCTAACAAAAGTCTGAGTGCGACCACAAACACCGAGACACGAAATATTAAATATTGTAAATAGATTTTAATATGCACAAATTGGAGAGATCTACTTTAGGAACTAAAGAAGCAAAAATTACTTACAATTTAGTCCCGAAAAAACCTTAATCACCAGAGCGATAAAACTCGATTACTTTAACATTTTAACTTTCACCTTTCTTTCAAATATAGCAATAATTTTAATAAATAAAAGTACGCCGCAACTAAACACATGTCTTGTTGCACAAACACTTATTTAAAATGTAATTACATTATCTTAAAACAAGTATATAACAGTACTATAATTATAACAACACGTGGGTACTATATCACTTTCGATTTCGCTACACACGACTCGAATTGGCAATAATCCAAATCTAATTGTTTGCCCTCGTATAAGTACGTTTATAAACCACCATATCTGCTTACCCCCTTAAAGTTTAGTATCGACAAAATAAAATTAGGTTATAAAGAAAACAGTAACGCTTCTATCTGTGATGATTTCATCAAAATTGGTTCAGTACTTACTAAATTATCACAGAAAACACGTGTCAATGTTTTGGTAAACAATAATAAAAAATAATATTGTACCTAAATCTGGCCTAAGACAATGTATTACCGTTTGAGGTAAATTTTGTTTACAGTTTACTTTAGACCTCTCTCAAAATACATACTGAATTATTAATTTTATTTTACTTGCAAGTTGGCAACACTTTTTTTAAGTAAAATACAGGCATCCTGGAGGATTTTTGATGGGATAGAAGGAGAATGAATTGGTGTAATATTATATATGTAAATTGTCTGCAAAATAGGACAGTATGTGACAAAAACAGACGCTTTCACAACAAATGGATCTGAGAATCTTATTGTAGTATCTCGATTACCTCAGCGAAAAGCTTTTCGAGTGTTTGACTGCGATCCCACCTGACAGTAAGCAGCGATACAATCGTTTATGATGAGGCGCACTAGTTTATTAGGAGCTTATTCACTCTAGCCTAAATTACAATTGGACGGGAAGAATGCAGCAAGCAAATTGTTCCAGTCCTTCGATGTACGCGGTATAAACGACGAAGCGAAACGCTTATTCCAGATCATAGAGGTTTCAACATTTGCTGCAAAATACTACGAAAGCAGTAGAATATACCACATTTTAATGGAAAACAAAGTAACTGGATTATATGTAAAAAAAAAATAAAAACATTCAAAACTTGAAACTGGCTGTATGCAAAAAACGCGCAAAGCAAAAAAAAAAAAGAAAAAAACTGAAACATAACTATGTCACTATCACTGAGAAAGGCGCCAAGCTCACTCTGCGTGTTGGTTATTTCAGATTTAGACTTTTTTATTTATTTCTAATGTAGCTATCAACAACAGTGTATTTACAGGATTAAGTAGTGCGCACACGATTGTAGAACGCAAAATGTAGATAAGCACGTGTTGGCACAATGTTTTTGCGAAGTTCGCAAAACACTGTTCTCAATCGCGTTTGCGTAAACTTCAATTTGCACTAAAATAAGCGCTGTCTGGGGACAATAATTGTAAACACAATATATCCAACCAACTTGTAGTTTTTTTTATTTTTTTTTTCATTCATTTCATCAAAAAATTTACATATGTGTCATCATCATCATCATCATCTTCCTGCTCTTGTCCCATCTTATTTGGGGTCGGCGCAACACGTTTTTTTCTTTCATTCTATCCTGTCAAAAGTCATACTATCACTAACTTCCTTTTCTTTCATATCACTGTTCACACAATCCATCCATCTTTTCTTTGGCCTCCCTCTCCCAATTTACATATGTGTCAAATGGTTGAAAATGTAACAATAAGTAACACAACATTGAAAAACCACAAGACTTTATATGTATAGACATGCTGGTACAGTAACTAGCCAGGTAAATAAATTAAATTACATTCCACATTAGTTGTCATCATATTAATATCATGGTTTAAATACCAACAATAATAAAAAAGCTCAAATCAGTCAATAAAATGTGTATAGTGTCAATAAAATGTTTTTTTTAAGTGGGTCATCATCATCATCATATGACTTCTCGCAATTTAGGATGGAACTTGTTAAAAATTCTTGATAAATTAAAATTAAATAATTTAACTACATCATCTTCCTGCCCTTATCCCGTATTATTTGGGGTCGGCGCAACACGTTTTTTTCTTCCACTCTGCCCTGTTACTCGTCATGCTATCACTAACTTCCTTTTCTTTCATATTAAATAATTTAACTACATAATTTAATATTTTTTTTCCATTTAATTTTTTATTTTCATGTTTCTTGGTTTCTTTTTTTTAAATATTTTAAAATAGTTTCGTTTTCTTTTATTTTTTATTTAATTAAAAGTATAGACTTTACATTTTATTATTGATTGTCCTATGCGAGTCACAAATAAATGCTTTTTTTTCTTGTTTTATATAAGTAAAAAGGTAGACGGCAAATAACTTAGCAAGCGCAAAATATTATGATGATGAAATACAATGAATCATTTTAAGTTGCTAAGTAACAGGGTCGTGGCGTTACTAGCCTTTGTTTTTTGAGGTGGAAAATCATCAAAAGATTTCTCCCGCTCTAAGATGGAGCTTGAGGGCGTGTCAGACTTTTACTGACTAAAACCACAACTGTGTCAGTTCAGTTGTCTTTCGTGTTCTAAAAATGGCCGTGGCCCTAGCGAGCATTGATCTTGCTGGGGCCCTGCGGTTTGCTGACATATCTTTGAGGAACTATATCACCAGCTTACGAGGCTCCAGTGAACGAGTTCTTTCGGGGAATTACCGAACTCTTTCCTGTATATCTACGCCGCAATATTTTTATCAATGTAGTCCATATTGATAAAAAAATACTTATTGAATAACTTGATCACCAAATTATGACGTCATAGTTAAACAATTTTCGTCGTAATTATGATGCAATATTCAGTAGTTTTTTTTTTATCTTAGGTGGGAAATCTTTCAATGATTTCTTGTGCTCTAGGACGGAGCGAGATGACATATCAGACTTTTACTGACTAAAATCCACTCCAATGTTTCTTCTTTACCTTCGTTCCAGGGCCCCGGGGTTCTCTTTCGCGCAACCCACGGCCCTAGGAGATTTCGACGCTGTTAGGCCCCTACGATTTTGAAGACATCTCTTTGAGGCGCGTGTGGAACACTACACGCCGTTTACGACTCGAGCTCGGTCCGAACGGCGAGCTAACCATTGCTCGCCATCCGCATCCACCTACGGTGGCTGGAAAGCTGGGTCGGTCTGACCACAAACCTCGCCGCTCTACTCGCGGTGTCAGTGGAAAGCTGGGTCGGTCTGACCACAAACCTCGCCGCTCTACTCGCGGTGTCAGGTGTGGACGTACAACGGGCCTCCAACGCTCACAGTCCTCGAACGTGATTCGAAGGGAAACCCTTTAAGTTCGTCAATAAACCGATAACAGGCGAAGCACAGACGAGCACGAACTAACGCTCGAAGCGCGGTCGTTCAAGACTTGTAATTCGGCGACACTACATGAATTCGTGCTCGGCTCCGCTAGCGTAGACTCACCATTAGACTCTGGACTTAGCTTTATACAATACCTACGTTTTAATTTAGCCTAGATAAAATCTGCTATGATAATAAAAGTAAATAAGTTTTCAATGATAAACATTTTTTTTCATAATATGCATTTATCGCGTTGTTCAGTTTATGTCTTCAAACACAAAATGATCGCGTTTAGCTAGTGGTACCTTTTAAAATAAAGTATTCAAATACAAGCGTTGCATAGTTGAAATCGATATCGCCATTTAGTTGGAACTTATTGATTGTTCTAGTCTGCAGTGTCAGTGCTTACAAGGCCATATATTGAAACTAGGTCGATGTCAATACGGCTAACCATAGACACGAAGCTTCAATTTTAAATATGGTCACCCTTTTTTTTTGGGTTTCAACTCAGTCGACAAAAATGGAACCCTTATAGGATCACTTTGTTGTCTGTCCGTCTTTCTGTCAAGTCTAGTGTTGCCAGCTCCGATTGGATAAATATCGGGATGGTAAAACAAATCGGGATTTGGTTTTAGATCGGAACAATTTTTTTTTTTCAATAAAGGTTTTTTTTTTAGATACGGTTGGCGTCCCCAGACCCCTAAAAATCGAGACGCCTGCCCTGGCAACAGTGGCAAAAAAAGTCTTGACTCGTGTTGAGTCAAGACTTTTTTTCTCAGGAACGCGTGGCGGTATTAATCTGAAATTAATTCTACCGAACATTCGTTTTATTACTATTTTTTTTTTAAGAATACTCTCTGAAATGTAAAAACTAAACGAAGCTAACGATGCTTTCTCAATTCAAGTGTTTGTAATTAGAATTTCTAATCGCAAGATGGCGTAAAACCGTTACAAACTTTGTTAAAATTCGAATGTGTTCCTTTTTTTGTGTAATGTTTTATTTAAAAGATGGAAGTTTATTGTTTTTTTACAAGCTTTGTGTGTCTGTATGTATATTTGTTTAACGCAAATCTTGCAAATAGATTTTGATCCCTAACTGATTGAACTGGAATTTGGTTTACCTATGTAACTTGAATGACAATGCCATAATATATAAGTATGTTTATCAGTTGTCTAGTACTCATAACACAAGCTCTGCTTAGCTTGGGACTAGACAGCGTGGTGTGATAGTTGTGTGAATATTATTATTATTTTCACTGTTTTTTATACAACCGCTCTTACGCGATTATGACGTTACTAGCAGTTTGCTAGCGGCTTTGCCAACGCGAATGTAAGGTTCTCCGACAAATTTTGGACGCCGTTTCACCCCCTTAGGGAGAAAATTTTGGAAAATCCTCTCTTAGGGCTCGCCTACGTTATAAAAGGAAACCTTGTGCAAAATTTCACACACATTCCTAGACCCCGTAGTTTTGGCTGTGCGTTGATATGTCAGTCAGTCAGTTTCTTCTTTTATATAAATAGATTACACATTTTTCATTAGATATTTTGGAAACACAATATCTTGTGAATATTATGTAGGCTTCTATTGAAATCAATTTATAAATTTGTGTAAAACTAATCCAGTAAAGACCTCCGAAAATCTGCTAATTTGCATGAAATTTGACACTTCATGATTTACTCAAATATTGAAAAATTCAAAAAAGTAACAATAAAAGCCTTGCAAATTTAATGAAGATACTGAATGACGTTTTTAAAAAATTCACGTAATTACCGAATGCTAACAGAGTTTTCAGGCGCTATCTCTCTTTTTTTGCGTTGCCTTTTCGTCAAACATATCGTTGGATTGCGTTACATGAAGTAACAAGCTTTTAAACCATGCTCGATGTTGACGATAGGCGAGTTCAAAAGTACCCTCTTAAAGGGTAGAATTCCCTGCCGTAGTCTGTGTTTTCTGATAGCAACCTCTCTATCTTTAAGTTAAGAGTGAATAGGTTACGTCTAGGCACGACGAATCGATAGTGTATATCAAGATCGTTAACGATTTATAGTTATCGGCACGGATCTTGAGCGCTCGGCGAAAGAGTGGAGATAGCTTTGCGCATTGTACACTTATGGCAAAGAAAATGTACACCTATTTTATTTTATTTTTTCTTTTACCTGCTATCTTCTTAATTCTGGTTCAAAGTAAAAGTAAAAAAAAAAGACATATAAATAGTTCAAATCAAAGCCGCCGTGTTTCTCTGTCTGTTTTTCCGTAAACCACGCAACAGATTTTCATACGGTTTTCATTATCTTTTAGAGAATTTCTACTGGAAGGTATGCATATTATAGCAAAGACGAAAATTTCAAAGATTTGTAACACCCCTACGAAGCACACGGTGGAGGTGTGCCCCGCTTGGGCAGAGCAACGCCGTGACCTCGTGAGGGCAATCGGCGGCGGTGATCTCTCGCGCCGGGCCTTGGTTCAGGCCATGCTCCGGAGCGAGGAGGAGTGGCAGGCGGTCGCCTCCTTCTGCGAAGCAGTAATGCTAGCTAAGGAGGCGGCCGATCGCGTGAGGCAACGGTCCTTACGCTCCAACCGCCGCCGGGATTCCGATCCCGATTTCCGGCCACCGTAGGCGCGGGCTTGTAGACGGCGAGCAATGGGTGGCTCGCCGTCTGACCGTCCGGTAACCGTCCGGACCGAGCCCAAGTCGTCGACGGCGCGTTTTGTTCCACGCGCGCCTCAAGGAGATGTCAGCAAATCGTAGGGGCCCAGCAGGGTCGAAGCCTACTGGGGCCACGGGTAGTGTGAAAGCGGAACCCGGGGCCCTGGGACGAAGGCAACGAAGGAACAGGAGTGGGTTTTTAGTCAGTAAGAGTCTGACACTATCTCCCGCTCCGCCCAAGAGCGGGGATGTCATTAGGATGATTTTCCCACCCAATAAAAAAAAAAAAAAAAAAAAAAACACCCCTACGAAGGAGTTCCTAAAATTTTACCTACTTTTGAAAGGAACTTTCTCTGTGTGCCTGTTGTGCGTTCTCGGCTAAACCATTTTTGGTGACATAATAACTACTAATAAAATCAACAATAATAAAAATAAAATCGATGGATTAAAAATCACGAGTCAATTTATTGACACGGAAGTGTACTCGTTGTCGTTAGGTACATGCAACAAGCGCAGGGAACCAATCACGAGTGACGTCCATGATGCGATGCGCGGCGAGCCAATCACTGACACTCCCCGCTCCCGCGTCTCACTTCATACCACCAAAGAGACCAGATATTTTACTTCTGCGCAAGTAACAGTCAGCGCTCAAGATCCGTGCCGGTACCTGTACCTTGAAATACACTCGATTCGTCGTTACGATCGGTCGGATGCGACAGATTGTATAGACAAATAACGTAACGTGGATGAGGCCTTTTAGGAGAGAGATAGTAAACAAGCGTGAGCCTATTATTATTAAAAAATAAATAAAAAAACTTTTCCTTATAAAATTTGGTATAACAATAAATGGAAAATATTGCAGCGCAAGTAGGTATTTTTTTATTTTATGGCTTCCTCTTTGTTAGTTTTTTCTCTGAGAACCATAAAAAAATTAAAAATCTAAGTTTGCCGATTCGTTTCGACGCCCAAAACAGGTTATTGACCTCATTGGTCATCATTATCAAGGTCATATTGCGTAGTGTTTTCCTTCATCAATTATTCTTTTAGAGCTAATTTTGTCAACGCCATATTTATTTTTCCGAGAAACAATTTTGAAAAGAGGTTTTTGGCGGGATTTCTTGAAGTGAAGCTCAGACACAGTGGCTGTTTTAATTATTTGCAAATTGATTCTTAGTGGATATTGTGATGTAGAATTCGTGCAGTATTATATCCCAAGTGTCTGCGCAATTGGATAACATGTCAATCATTGAAACAAACGCGATCTAGGTAAAATGGAGCTGAGAATTTTACTATAGTGTTGACTTCATTAGCGAAGTTTGCCGAGAAGGTTGACTTAAAACATTTGCTGTCAAATACTACAAAAACATTAAAATGTGTACATTTTTATTCTAATGGTAATAAAATAACTATCCTTAAGATGTCATGGCTTAAAGGACTTAGTATCCAAACCAAAACATTAACAAAAAAAAAACAATTCGGAAATTTTGACATTTCAAAACCATAGCCAAAAAAAAGCTGACGTTGCAACATTGAGCCTAAAGCTTCCTAATTCAAAACCCACGTGAACGATAAAATTTATCTACGACGAAATCAACAAAGCGTAACGTAATTTCAAATTAAAACGCAAATCTGCCTTCTGGCCAAAAGGTTCGTTGACACCGCAGGTTGGTAACCTTTGCGTGTGGTTCTTCTATCGCTTGCAACCATAGATTTGCGTGATGTAGGCGTGGCTTTTTACATACGACTGTTTTTGGAGAATTTTAAAATAAGGTTTTATTTATTATTGTGACCTTGACAATGATTATTAAAGAGGTCAACAGCTTTTACAAACACATAATTAATTCTGTCATCAAATCTTTATGTTGGATTATAATAAAAAAAACCAATAGACCTAATTAATTAGAAAAAGTCACCAATGAGCTTTGCTAGAAAAATGCAAGACATGACATTTGACAGATATGGCTTAATACCAACATAAGAATCATAGACAAGAAACCCACACGTTCATCAGGCCCGCTGATGGCGCCACTGTCGGTAAACAAAAAATGACAGCCCTTGTCACTTTTCGTAGGTATAGATTTCGTTAGTTGGATCTTCAACAGTCAGATCAATTGACATTATATAGATTGAAAGATTTTTGATTGACCGCTTCTAACCAAATATTTGCGTGACGTGAGCGGGATATTTTACATACGACTGATTTTGGAAAATTTTAAGATACAATTTCGATTCGTGCTTCTCATTTTCTCTTCTTCCTTATTTCTCGGCTTCCAGTCCACGTGGAGAATACCTTTTTTTAGGTGTCAAAACATCCGTTTTAGGGCCTAGCGTTAGGGCGTGTCAGACTTACTGACTAAAATCCAGTGTTCCTTTAGTTATCCTTTGTGAGGGTCACAATAACTCTTTCGAAAAACCCCACAGCCCTAGCTGCCACGCTAGCTAGACTTTTAACAATCATAAACGCTGAGGCGTAGATAGAATGTCACTTCGTCTAGAAGACCCTCTTGTCAGTTTTCATTAGTTCCACTTTTAGCCACCGGCTCAGATAAGTTTTTGGCACATAACATTATTCTGTCACTATTTTAGTACGAAAATTATGATGTGTTATCGACATTTGTCAACAAAAAGTACCGATTTAAGGTCTGGTTGGTCATAGATAAGCATAGATAAAATTTTATCGTTTATCTGGAAACCGCATATATTATACAGTCATATATTCCCACGCATTGACAACAGATAGTAAAATGTTGCCATGATATTGTGAACTAGATTTGAAATGTTCGAGAACTATAAGGAAGGACGTGATGACTCTTGGTCTACTTAAAGCGGGAGCTGTCATTTGAATATTCCCACGTAAAAAAATGGATGGTAAATACTATCTTCTTGAATTGACATAATTATCAAAAATAGGTTTTGCCAGCAGCTTCGCCCGGGTGGAAATAAAAAATATATATATAGCCTCTGTTACTAAGTGATAAAGTAGCATTTTAATGATAAAAGAATTTTTAGAATTAGTAAAGTTGTTCGTAAGAAGTTTATTGATTACAAACAAAAATAAAAATCGTTTCTCTTTATAATATTAACATACGACTAGTTGACCCAACGGATATTGTTCTGTTAAAAGCTAGGATTGACAAGTAACCCTAATATTGACAGTTAAAGTTGTCAAAAAATAAAAGGCCCGTTTTGACATCTGTCAAAACGAATAATTAAATACGTAATAATAGTTTCGGATGTCAAATCTGTGTATTCTGATGGCTACAACCCGGGAATCTTTCAAGTCAAGCGCGCTCCATCGTCGACCGCATTGTCGCTTTCCATCAAGTGAGATAGCAGTCAAGCGCGAACCTAAAAATGCGTTGATATGTCAGTAAGTTATTATCTCCTATGTATATAGATATAAGATATATGTAACGTCTACCGGACGATACAATAATTTTAGTAACGACTCATTAATTCGGATCCTCTTACCTCTATCTAAAAAAACAACTGTTTGACATTAGCAAAGCTATTTTTTGACATATAAGGTCATTTAACTTAGCAAATTATGATAATTTACATTAGCAACATCTTATCTGTTGGCCGGTTGAGTTTATTCTTTTGTTTATTATTGTGACCTTGACAATGATTATTAAAGAGGTCAACAGCCTTTTAAGACGCATAATTCAATATGTCATCAGATCGTTATGTTTGATTACAGTCCATTCGCATTAAGATTAGGCATTTTAACAAAACTTTTATTAATGTCCGTTCAAAACGATTTTGACTTTTATTGCGTTAGTGGCATGACAAATGGCGGCTACAGTAAATAGTATTGTACAGAGATAGCGGCACGAATCTTGAGCGCTCGGCAAAGGAGCTTTTTTTTTTTTAGGTGTGAAAATCATCTAATGACAAATCCCGCCCTTGGGCGAGCTGGGCCCCTGCCTTCCTACCTGCTGGGCCTGGGCCTGGATCGCTTTGCGCATCGTACACATCGGCGAGCCAATAACTGTACAAGGTTTGCACTCCCCGCCCCTGCGTCTCTTTTCATACCACTAAAGAGACCCGATATTTCACTTCTGCGTGCTTCTGCGCAAGAAGAAATGTAGAAGTCAGCGCTTAAGATCCGTGCCGGCTTTTTGCTTTTATTGCCATCCTTACGTCTACGGTATAGAAGTCAAAATCGGTTGAATGGGCAGTAATGTTATAAATAAACGATTTTATTATCATTATTAATATTTCTTAAATTCTAATCTTATTGCGAATAGAGTATAAATGGTTTTAATCATGAAATAGTAAATGAACACTAAGTAATTAAAAAAGCCACCAATTAGTTTTGCTAGAGAATTGCAAGACATGACATTTGACAGACATGGCTTAATGCCAACATAAGAATCATAGACAAGAAACCCGCACGTTACGTCATCTGGCCCGCTGATGGCGCCACTGTCGGTAAACAAAAAATGACAGCCCTTGTCACTTTTCGAAGTGATTTCTTTAGTTTGATTTTCAGCTTAAGGTCAGATCAAGTGGCATTATAATGATTGAATGATCTTTGATGACCACAAAGTGGATCTATGATCTAGTGAGGGTTGCGGGAATTCGATGGATGCGAGACGCACAGGACCGGCCGCTATGGCGACGCTTGGGGGAGGCCTGTGTCCAACAGTGGACGTCTTCGATGACGATAGCGCAATACTTAAGCACTATGGCTGTACTACATGAATAGTGGAATCTCCGATTTTAGCCATTTCCATACACTAAAAGCGCCATTCAACGTTTCCTATTTTATTTTCAGTTTTACGTCATGGAAGTGTTGAAAAAGAAATAAAATATGGCTTCGAAGTAAACATTTATAACAGTGGTCGCGCAAACACAACGTGTTATGTTAATTCTTATTTAAAATTCTAATTACCTCGAACCATGCACTGCGGTATAAGTATTTTCAGCTTTGTTTTAAAGACTTAACACTTTCCGCAACTTTACTTTTTTTTTTAAATAATCCTTCAAATTCATTTGATAGTAATTCAAAACGCGAATTTATGAAACAAAAACCTTTTAAAAATGAAAAATAAATTAGTAAGTAGATGTTCCCTACATTTGTCGAGTTATGTATTAAATTAACTTCTGCTAGTGGCTTTACCCGTTTGAAAGTATGTTACTCCATTCAAAATTTGACCCCCGTTTCACCCTAAAGGGGGCGAATTTTGGAAAACCCTCTCTTAGTGCTCGCCCACATCATAAAAGGAAACCTAGTGCAAAATTTCACGCTCCTAGTCCCAGTAGTTTTGGCTGTGCGTTGATATGTCAGTCAGTCAGTTTCTCTTTATAAATAAAAACTAAATAGCAGATTTTTTGTCCTTTGCGATAGAAAAAAACTGACTTTAAACAACCTGCCTGAAGTGGCCCAGTACAGGGCTGACTCCCTTACTTCTTCTATGTTTTTAGATTTTTAGCAATCATAGTCTACTGTCCACATAATGAATATAAGAAATTAAGGTAGTATAGCAAAAATATTATACAAATAACTAGGGCCCCTAATTCATTAATAAGTCTCACATCATCTTCCTGCCCTTGTCCCATCTTATTCGGGGTCGGCGCAACACGTTTTTTTCTTCCATTCTATCCTATCAACCGTCATACTATCACTAACTTCCTTTTCTTTCATGTCACTGTTCACACAATCCATCCATCTTTTCTTTGGCCTCCCTCTCCCTCTCCACCCATCCACATGTATATTCATAACTCTTTTAGTAACATGTGTTTCATCTCTCCTCTTTACATGACCATATCAAGACAAACGATTCCCTTTCAACTTTTCAGTCACTGGCGCCACTTTCAAACTTCCAAACTTTCAAACTTCAAAATTAGTAAGTCTCACATCACCCTATTTTTAATGTTCCTCAATTATGCTATTGCAAAAAAATAATTTTTGACACTCGAAAATACAATTATGGTACAATTTTAGTCGAATAAATTAATATTTCAAAAACCTTTTATACGTACGAACATTTCTATTTAACGTACCTATTAAATAATTGTTTGCAAAGAAGAAGGGCAGAATTATGTCTGGTTTTGTTTTAGCGACCATAGATATCACAAAAACGAAACAAATTGAATATTTTTTTTATGATTTTTCTATTTTTCACTTTATTTCTTAAAAGCCGGAGTTAATTTATAATATTAAAAGTATATCAACTGCTTCCGAACGGGATACGCGAATTGTTATCATAGATAGTGGTGTTACACGTACAATCAGTATGAATGTTATTATCTGTATCGATTATTAAATGAACGATCGATTCAATTGATCATTCTAGGGTTGGTTGAATTATTAAAATGATTATTGCAATATAAATGCAGTTATTCATCTCTAATCAACCTGATTTGATCTTTGTGTAATATCACTTTTAAATCCAAAAAAAAGGAGCCGATTCAACGTTGTATAGATTTTACATTTAATCGATTTTAATTGCTCTACTTTCGTCTTTGACAGTGACAGTTGGATGCTAAAGAATTCCTCTACGTATTCAGTTTCGTGCCCATGCAAAAATAAGTTTTGAAATCAGACTGGTAAATCCAGAGATAAGTGCGTCGAAACAAACTTCATAATAGTAAAAAATCAATTAGGTTTACTTCATTTGTCCGTAATATTAGTTTTTGTTTGATATAATTTTATCATAAGTTATAAATAAAAGATAATAGTCGTGTTCACTTCATTCATAACCTAAAAATTCAAACTCCGATCATTATCTTTGTTTTCCGGCTTTTCCGAATTAAAATAGACTCGCTTGTAGATTCTGCTAGTACCGCCGAATCTTGAGACATATTTTTTACTACGGGATGCTTGAATTTAATTCCAGACAATTTTAAGTTTTACCAACCCGCACTGGGCCCGCGTGGTGGATTACGGCCCATTCCCTCTCCTAGAGAGGAGGCCTGCGTCCCAGCAGTGGGAACATTATAAGGCCGACTATGCTATGCTATGCTAATTTTAAGTGAGGAGATTTGCCATTGTTCTTTACAAACGTCAAAACAAATGACTAACACTTGACAGTTAAGAGAAGTTGCCAGGACAGAAAAACAAAAAGGTCCATTATACTTTCTTGTCAAGATAGTTAAATCTTCATTTTAAGCTAAGCAAACAAATCTTAAGAAATTTTACAATGGACAACAATCTAATAAAAATGCAAAACAAATAAGAAACGGAAGAGTTTTACTGATTTCTTGTTAGTTTAAACGCTCTAATGTCTTGAATGTCGGGTTGAAAAATACCTTTCTATATGGGATAACTAGAATCATGACAAATAGGCTGTATAACATCACACTACAACCCACGATTGCGGAATAGTAACCAAAAATGCGAGTAAAACCGCGACTGACAGATAGTAATGAACAAAAATACATAACAATTTACATAAAAACCTTCAGAAACAAAATTAAATTTTGTTTCTGAAGGTTCCAGTGTAATTTTACATTTTCACATTTCATAAATATAAAATCACACATTTGACTGACACCTTCAAAAAAGAAAAATCTTACCATTGCCAGAAAAAAAAAAATCAACGACAACCAATCACCGTATTACCTACCTTAAATACTTTAAAAACAGTAACCTTATTCATTATAACCGTACTTTGAACCAAATGGCTGCCTGTGACGTCATTTTGACGCACATTGACAGTTGACTTTATATTTTCATGAAATATTTACTTACAAATACAGCAATGGTCTTAAAAGTGAATATTGCGCAGATTTAATTTCTTTTTTCCATACGGGTATTTCAATCAAAACAACAGATTGCCATGTGCCATGTTGCATTTGGATTAAGTTTAGCTAAAAATGACCAAATTATCAGTGCACTTCAATAAAATACAAAGAAATCGACACTAACCTCTTGAGTCAGCTCATCGCCAGTATGATGACCTTCATCAGGCTCGATCTTCACATCCACACCATCGCTGGAAGCATCCATATCACTAACACCACTGGAACTAGCAGTGAAGCTCGTACTAGCACGTTCCCTCTTCACGTTCAGCACCAATTCTTCCTCAAACATTGGCGCTAACTCATACACTTCAGAATCCAAAGGAGTATTTTCCATCAGATATTGTTCTAAATTCTCCTGCTGCTGCTTCACGTCTAAGTACTCCAAATCATGCTTCAGTTCTTTAGCTTCATCTACTTCTCCAAATTCTTGTAAATCCGCCATGTTTTGTTGAAATACTGAGTTCGTTTCTCCCAAATCCATCTCTGTTTTTGGGTTGAAGTAAGGCATGAAATCTATAGCATTGTCGCTATATAGATCATCATCGTCAACCTCCTCCTCTTTAACGCGAACTTCAAAGTCCTCGGCTTTTTCTTTCTTGATCTGCATTTCGGAAGGTTGTACTAGTAGCTCGTTTACGTCAAAAGACCTCGAAGCTATTTCAGCAAAAATGTCTTCTTCAGTTCTATTATGGAGAAAATCAGCAGAAAGAGTGACAATAGCGTCCGGGCGTTCTTCATTGCTCGCCGTTTCTTCTTCTTCATCAGAAACTTTGACTTCCTGGGCTACGTTATCGTCAGCTGACACAGAGTCTTGGTCAGCATTTTCGGGTACCGTCGCCGAAGCGAGCGCGGGCGCTACTGTGTCAGTCGCCACATTATTGACTAAATATGTATGAAGTATCGGGGCTCTGTTATTCCATATCCGCTCATTATATTCTAAATCAGGATTACCATATCGTCCGAGGGAATTTAGCTCCTCGAATAATTGGCGTTCGTAATTGATTAATATGTTGTCTAATGACTTTGGGTGCACAAATCTTGGTCTTATAAGAGTTCTCGCTTCTTGTTCTAAAGACCAGTCTGATCCGTTTGAGATATGGAGCCCAGCTATCATCTGCTGGGTCTCCCTTTCCAGATAATCGTTAGGGTCCACCTTTAACAGGCTTAGGACTAGAGCGAGTCGTAACAACTCGTCTCCGTACAATTTCTTTAAAGAAATCATGATTTTAACTTAAAATTGAGCACGAGTGAGATCAGTTATTGAAAGTTCTAAAAAATCTTATGCTATATAGTCCTTATGTTATTATTAATAAAATTTATGGTCTTCTTTCTTCTTTTCTCCGACATTTTGACAGATGTCACTTTCTCGCACTGTTCGTTATGTTGGTATACATGTCTATTAAGCACATCATCACTTGGTTAGAGAAGAACTTATTTAGTCTTTCGCTGGCTTTGCGCCAGACCACTTCACTTGCTCACTTGTAAGTTATTTCTGTAATCAGAGTTACACTTTGTTGCAGCAGTCTTTGTAAAATACTTTTTAATAGAAGTTTAAGTAAGAAAGTTTTTACTTCTAAACGATTTTAAATTGACCGTGATAATTAGCTGTAAGTGCAAACGACCAATGCGCTCTTAATTTACATATTCAAATTAAATTGTATGTTGGATTATGTTGGCAGTGTTTATTTGTTACGAAGAAATTTTGTTTGGTTGGTAGTTTCTTTTTATTTGACGTATACACAGAATGGTTTCCAAAACGATTATTTAGCAAGACAATTAACCATCTATTTTATTAATCATGGTATTTATTATTAGTATGTATTTTCCATTTAAGACTTTTATTGTATACATTTTAGTAAAGACTTAAAGTGTGGATGAATGACCTCAATTTTTTTTAAATAATAACTATTGTGTGTAAGACTTTGAACCATACTGTGTCAAGTATGTACACAACACCCACATATATGGAGTTCGCAACTCGAAAAGTTATCTAACCTCATTTGCATTTTGACATTTGACATTGCTAGACTGAAAATTTTGATTCCAATTACAAATTAAAAATTTAAATTTAGTACGTCTGCTTCCATTATACATAGCCGTTAGAACTTTGCAAATTATTAGTATTACTTACTTATGTGGGTAGATACTATTAAATATCACTTTTGTATGTGGTAGGTTAATATTAAATTGTAGGAATTAATGTTATCAAAACTAATGGCATACTGAATTAAAAATTGAGGAATGAGTAATGAAAGAAAATTGAGGGTATGAAAAAAATATTTATCATTTGCCGTCCTCATGTCGAAACACAAAGCTGCTTACCTCAATAAAGACTTAGCATGAATAATACATAATAATAAGTCTTTACTACTTATGTACTGTCAAAAAGAACAATAATAACATAATACAAACTCCTATTGAATTTATTTAACCTTACAACGAATTTCGAAACAAGCTATTATTTACTTTAAAACTTTGTACATAAGTCATATAATCACGTGTATTTGTATGTAAAATAATACAGATTACGAAAGCAAGTAAAAACTGTTTGTGTAATGATTTAAAGTTAATTGACCTCTTTAGGCGAATATTATTTTTAATTTGAGTTTTTGGCATGTAGAAAGCGTAAGAAATGTTTGTACTTAATTATTATTTCTTATTTTTTTTAGTACAATGAGAACACACGAGTAAACACTCGAACGAGAATTCAAACTTGGATCGTATTGTTTTTTTTTTCCATTCAGAAACGCAATATTTTCTAAAAACTCGACAAAAACAAATACGTCCGCGTTGTTTTCAAATCAAGCCTAAATTACGCCACCATTTAAAAATATCTCCTTAGGGACAGTCTTTACGTTCACAACAACAATACTTGAACAAAAAAAAAACACAATCTAGAAAACACTATTTTTTTCCAAATAAATCCATACCATCCTACAAAAAAAAAAAAAAAATTACGCACACTGCCAACATAACACAAAAAGACCATAGATTTAAAAAAAGAAATGATTAAATAATAACAGTTTTCCCGCCCGAACAAACGTCAGATAGAACAAAGTGCTTTGTTTACTAGAAACTGCGTTGTGAGCGCGCGCTCACGACCGCGCTCAGTGGCAAACTGCGCTGCCAGCCACAGAGTGCAAGGAACGTTGACCAATGAATCACAAGACATATCTTTATTTTCCCTGAATTTTCGCTCGTGAATCGTTAATTTTACGTTTGGACAACAAGCCATGGCAACTACACAGTAACTTCGTTGTTATTAGATATTACGACATTAATTTTTCTCGTTAAAACACTTTAGTCAAGTTTATTTTTTAATAATATAAACTAGTGCTTGATTACGATTCGACCTGATGATAGGCAGTGATGCAATCGTTGATTGAGGCGCACTAGTTTACTAAGAACCTATTCACTTCTAGCCTTGAAGACATCTAAATTATAATCGGACGGGAAGACCGCAGCAGGCAAATTGTTCCAGTCCTTCGATGTACGTGATATAAATGAGGATATTAGATGTTACGATATTAATTTTTCTCGATAAAATACTAATTTTTTTAAAATATAAAATCGACAATTTTCCTTTTTCATTTCTGTTTACAGACATATTTTTTTCTATGGCTTCCGTGCCTTGTTTGTTACGTTGCCGTGAGTAATAATCTGTTTTTGGCTACTACAAAGCTTCACGCAAACAAAGGATCGTCATTTTAATGTTTTTCTAACTTTTCAAATAAGACGTGATTCGTAGCGTATTATTGAGGTTAAAAGTAAACATAGATTTATAGTACTAGATTGCAATCTACTGAAACTATTAGCGATTGATTTAAAGTTTCATCTGGACACAAAACTGTAAATTATGGGAATAAAAACTAAACCTCGGCCCTTACCAATTACCCTGACGTATGAATGTTAGAGAGTTAGAGACATCCGCAGGAGAACCAAGGTTGCCGACATAGCACGAAGAATCGCCAAAATTAAGTGGCAATGGGCAGGGCACATTGCTCGCAAAACAGATGGCCGTTGGGGCCGAAATGTTCTGGAGTGGCGACCGCGTACCGGAAGACGCAGTGTTGGAAGGCCCCCTACAAGGTGGACCGATGACCTGGTGAAGGTTGCGGGAAGGTTGGATGCAAGACGCACAGGACCGTTCTTTGTGGCGACTTTTGGGGGAAGCCTATGTCCAGCAGTGGACGTCTAACGGCTGAAATGATGAATGATGATGATGATGATGAATGTTAGTCATGCGAGCGAGAAAAATGGATGGAGCTAAACGCCCTATAGAGCTCCAACAGTTAACAGTTTATGTCGTCAAATAGATGGCGTGGTAGGGAATCTGAACATGGTCAAATTCGCAAAGTAAAAGGGCATACAGTGCCCTCCGTGTCCAGTATAATAACGCGTTCCGGGCGGTAGTGAGGCTGCCCCGCTTCTGTAACGCATCAGGGATGTTCGCAGAGGCGCGCACCGACTGTTTTTACACCACTATGTATGCGCAAGCGGTGCGCGTCCCTGGTGCGCCGGGTGTGGGCCTGCCCCAATGTCATCCTGGCAATGATCGCCGACAGGCTAGACTGTCCATATATCCGACATGGATGTGGAAGACATGTTGCTATTCCAATTCCTGTTTTTCAATTTAATTTAACGATTAATGTATTTTAACATAAAATTGTATTTGAATTTTAATTTTATACATTTTATTTTAATATTTAATACAATTCTTTTGACTGAGTGACTGACGTAATAAAATTCAATTTAATTTAATGATAATCCAATGACAATCCAATGTAATTTAATGATAATCCAATGCAATCTAATTTAATTTTGATTTTAACATTTCATTGTATGTAATTTTATGATATGTATTGTCTGTGTGTGATTATGGAACTAAAATGAGTCTTTGGTACTCGAAATAAATACATAAATAAAATAAAAAAATATAGTTACAGTGTTTGTGTCTGGCTGTTTTATAAGACACTTTTCTGTTTGACCGTACGTAGTGGAGTAATAGTAAATACTTTAAAAATACAGTGTGAAGACAAAGTAGACATGTTGCGAGACTAACGAACGCCTACGCACCCAGATCGACTATTGCATCTGTACAATAATAGCTACACATCCAGTTGATTACAACAAAGACGAACTGCGCAGGATTGAAAAGTACAATATCTATTGGATATGTTTTCTCATCCATCTTAGGACTACATTTGCCTGCTGTAGTCTTCCCGTCCGATTATAATATTGATGTATTCAAGGCTAGAGTGCATAGGCCCTTAATATACTAGTGCGCTTCACCATCAACGATTGCATCACTCACTGCTTACCATCAGGTGGGATCGCAATCAAGCACTACACTACAATTGCTATAGAATGTTTTTTTTTTCGTGTGTCTGACTTTTACTGACTAAAAACTCACTTCTGTTCCGTCTTTGCCATTTTTCCCGGCTCCGGGGATCTCTTTCGCATCACCCATGGCCCCAGTAGGCTTCGACCCTGCGGGGCCCCTACGCTTGCTGACATCTCCTTGAGGCGCGCGTGGAACAGTTAACACTGTCGACGACTTGGGCCCGGTCCGGACTGTTACGACGAGCAATGAGTGGCTCGCCGTCCGCAAGCCCGCGCTGCTATAGGATGGTGTGGGGACAGCTGTCGGATTCATTCAATTTACCTATCTATTCTTTTCTTTCATTTTAAAGATGTATATTTTCGTCTTGATGTCATCGTACCAATGCTATGCAAAAAAGACCTTAGTATAAATCATAAGAAAAGGAATTGAGGTGGAAAATCACTAAAAACTTCTTGCTGCTCTGGATGATGCGCCAGGGAGTGTCAGATTGTTACTGATTAAAATCCATCTGTATTCTCTCAGTAAAACGCAAAGCGCATTTTGCGTTACAGGGCAACAGTAATTCTTACGAACAAATGTGCTGCTCTCAAGACTATAAACCCTGCCAAAAGAATTGGATACGGCGGAATGACGGACAAGATCGAAGAGGTATTTTCTGGACTCCATTTTAAATATCTATTTCAACGAGGTCAAGGGCGGGCCTTCTCTCTTCACTAAATTGTATAAAACAAAGACGCTATCTACCTGCCTGTTTCTCCTATTACTTCAAAACCATGCAACGGATTTTCAACGCAGAAGGTTGTGCAACCGTGCGAAATTGGGGTCGGTTGGGGCTAGTCACGAATACAAGAGAACTCTCGTGGGAGAGGAGGATGATTGTAGCTACAAGGGTGTGAGAAGATCAGAGAAATGATAAATAGAATGTGTTTCAGATGTCTAGAAAATGGGGTAGACGATGCGAACAGATGCACCGACCTTAAGGATTTTGGGCTGGAACCTTCAGACACCGGACCTAGCTGGACCTTTACAAAGTTTATTCTTCTTAGCGTGTCGATGGCAAAACTAGTTAAATTCCTTGCCTGGCCCAGTATTCAGCCTCGGCAATGCCGTCCTCTGATGCTGTCATTAGATCCCTACGTGAATAGGTAATAGGGCACTTGCATGCAGTATGGAAGGTGGAAAATAGTCTACGGAGAGACGCCGTGCAAACACTGAAGGTCGGAACCGACCGAGAACCCCCATATGTTTTCCCATTGTCTTTGCTGCGCCCAACCTGCAATGCTTGTCCTCAGTCCGAGGTAAAAGCCAGCCCTTAAGTCACGAGAAGTGTCAACAAGACGTTTCGACAGATCTTTATACAAATTGTGAGCACTCGGACACGTTCCGACAGTTTTTTTTTTTTTATAAACTAGTGCCTGACTGCGATCCCACCTGATGGTAAGCGGAGATGCAATCATTGATGGTGAGACGCACTAGTTTATTATGAGCCTAGTCACTCTAGCCTTGAAGACACCTAAATTATAGTTGGACGGGAAGACCGCAGCAGGCAAATTGTTCCAGTCCTTCGATGTACGCGGTATAAACGAACGAAGCGAAACGCTTAGTCCGGACCGTTGAAGTTTCAACAACGTAAGGGTGGATACTCGCTGTTTGTCGTTTCAACCCCATAACCTGGAGGCTATGGGGTTGAAACTCCTCTAAGATTGATGGCCGTATAACTACTACAGACGTAGTATTTCAGTCAGATTTAGATGCACGTGTACGAACTATTGTTCCGCCCGATTTATAGACTTAGACCAATCGTTTTCAGACAATACGCCAGATTGAAGAACAATCATCAGCATCATCATTATTTCAGCCGAAAGAAGTCCTCTGCTGGACATAGGCCTCCCCCGAGCGACGCCACAACGACCGATCCTGTGCGTCTCGCATCCACCGCACTCCCGCGACTCTCACCAGGTCGTCGGTCCACCTTGTGGGAGGCCTTCCAACGCTGCGTTTTCCGGTGCGCGGTCGCCATTCTAGAACCTTTCGGTCCCATCGACCGTCTGTTCTACGAGCAATGTGCCCTGCCCACTGTCACTTTAGTTTGGCGAACAATAGATTTGAGTAATTCGGGATCTTGTAGTAAATTTTGGCACGCCAAATCAGACAAATACACAGATGGATCTGGTTGAAATGGTAACCAATCACAATAGTTTGTCTTTCTAGACTAGCATGAAAAGACCAGCTTGCACCATGGTTAGATATGTGCGAGACTATGTCCTAGCGAGCACTACAGACTATGTCCCACCTAGGATTGTTTAAAAGAATTTCAGCGGCCAAGAACTGCAAAGAGCAAGCAAGAGGTGCAATAAAGGTGGATTTTAGTCAGTAAAAGTTTGACACGTCCTCTAGCTTTACCCAAAGAAGAAAAAGAAGGAGGAGGAGAAGTTATTGACGTTTTCCCATCTACTTTCCTGCTCTCTGTGCCTCAAAACTCAAAGTTAGAACTATTTAGGTGCAGGTATACCGATGACGCAGCGCTCTGGTAGTGGCGAACTACGTATTAGGCCAACAATACAATAAGGTAGGGTACACTCATTTTTGAAAAGTGTCTTTATTAGATTCTATAGTACTAGTAAACCACTAAAAAAAACCACAAAATTATTATTCTGTCGCTAAGTACCCTAAAAATGCATTTAAAATTATTAAACGTAATTTGACGAAAATGCAGAACGTAGTGGACGCCATATTTATTCTGTAGTCGTGACGTCAGTTTACGTCGTCGATCGTCACTTTAGTTTACACAGCCGAATGACGTAATAATATGGTGGCTATTTAATAGTGATAAAGAACAGATAAAAAAACTTAAAATGACTAAAAGACTAGACTGTATATATACTATATATGACGGATATAATAAAGGTACGCAATTAAATATATTCTAACCTTTGAAATCTCTGAATTAATTATACGAATTTCAAAGTCAATGCCTTTTGTTCGATAAGAGAACAATCTATTATTACAAATATAGTATTATCTAATCTATGTATTATAATTGAAGCATTTTGCTTGTCAATATCGCGTCTTTGTGATGCTATTTATGATGGTAAAACGTATTTTGTAGGCCGCTCGTTCTTAACCGCTCTCTTTGTCTTCAATTAAGCAGATATTTATTCGTTTTTATAGCTGTCAAAATGAAAACGTCATTGAATTTTATTTGTTTGACACAACAAAATGGTTTTGTTTATGGCAACTTTTTAGCTAATGTCACTTTAGGGAAGGAGAAAGAATTTTTAACATTTAGCAACCAGTCAACTTTTCCTAAAGTACCATCAAATGCAGAAAAAATAAATAAAACTTTAAAGGATACTTTCATGTTATTTTATTATTGTTTAAAGTACTTATTCATCTACTCCAATTAAATAATGATAAATAACAGATTGAAACTGTGATAAATTTTCTTTCTGCTGATAAATGAATTTTCAAGATCGGTTGAGTAGTTTCAGAGATTCCTTAATACATTATACAATAGTATAGATTATGTTATTTAAAAAAATTATGCTTAATTATACTTTTTTATTTTGATATAAAAACCAATAACATAGTATTTTCATATAAAAACTCTTTTGTTATTTTTTGTTACGATTTACCACATCTGAAGTGAGAAATCATTAGATAACTCCTCCCATTCTGTGTGTAGCGAGAGTGTCAAGACTTTTACAGACTAATTCCCATCTGTGTTCTTTCAGCTGACCTTTGCGATCTAGGGCCACTACCCTTGCATTCTTATTAACACCATTTTTGTAAATAAACCTTAACCTACCCGAAATAAAGAAAAAAAAGTAATAAATACATTTGAAAATGGAACACTTTCTAAAACCATGTCAACAACTTTTGCCTCCTTTTTAAGCGCCAAACGATTGATGAAGTACTGTAATATCGATTGCATCCCAAAATGGCGCGGCCTTAGGCCGTCTGAGTCAGACCGATGTCGCCATATACAGATATCCAGTTTTATCTCAACCATCAGGGCTGCATTGTGTTCGAGTTTACGGTTCGTGTGTTAGGGATAGGCCAAGAGTGTTGCTCTTGGGTGTATTTTTAACGTTCGTTGCACCGGTGAATCAATAATGTGACTAATATGGCGGTATGTGGTGAAAGAAATGGGTCGCACGCCGCAGCTGTTCCTAGTCGTTAAAAATAATAGCAGTTAACAAGTTAGGTATATTATTTCACTATCATTTATCTATCCTGCAGTGTTATCACGAACTCTTAACGCGATCCAGTTTACGACCTAAACTGAACTGTTAAAGAGATGGAGCTATATAGGGTGTATAGCTCTTTCTCGTTCGCACGACTGAATTTTAATACGATAAGTCCCTGATAATGTCGTTGACGCCAGTAGAAAACTTCAAATGTATGGAAATGACATCATCTCAACGTTAATTCACGTGGTGAGAACAAAGAAATCAGCCCCCCTAGCCAAGTTACAACCGTTTCGTTTCGATTCACTCCGTTTCGTCGATCGCCTCGAGTCGGCCATGCCTCCGATTCCTTTGTTCTGACGTCATCTCAACGACTTGAGGCGATAAACGGGGCGGGGGCTGAGGCGTTATCGATCGATTGTACAAAGAGATTCGGAACGAAATGGTCGTAACTTGGCTAGACCTGGTTATCTCTTTTTATTTTGGTGGGATTCGTGTTTTTTTTTCTTCGATACTAACACCTAAACAAGCTAAAAAGGTGTAATTGTTTAAAGGGATCTAAAATTCACTGATACGAAACTTTACTATTGCCGAGTGTCATATTCTATTTTTTTATGCATTACTTCTGTATCGTAGGTGCGTTCATAAACATGTAAACAGAGATCAGTCTCACGTGTTTTTGTTCAGTTGCCTTTCGCGTTCCAGAGACATTCGAACAATCCCTTACGCAAAAAAAATCTACAACTGGAATACTATGATCGGCGCAAAACCGTAGGGACCCAGCAGGGTCGAAGTAGAAGTCCTAATGGGCCACGGGGTGTGCGAAAGAGAACCCCGGGGCCCTGGAACAAAGGCAAAGAAGGAACACGACACGTGGGTTTTAGTCAGTAAAATTCTGACACGCCCTCGCGCTCCACCCAAGAGCGAGAGAACTCATTAGATTTCATTCCCAGCGGAAAATAAAACCTGGAATACTATGACAACTCAGTTGATGCAACGCCAAAGGTAGGCCATTATATTCCGATCAACCGATATGACTGCAGTAATCATAAACGTCAATAACTAAATGCGTAGTAAGTAGTAACGCTAAAATACACGTGCGAGCGTCGAAGAAAGATTATATTGTATTAGAATGTCGCATTAAGTAATATCACGAGTGCTACATGTGTTTATACGGTAACTACTTGAGATCTTGGCCCTTTTTAACCGACTTCAAAAAGGAGGAGGTTCTATGTTCGGCTGAATGTATGTTTCACCGATTTCTCGGTCAAATGTGGGCCAATTTTGAATTATTTTTTTTGATTGGAAGGTTATGCTTCCGAGTTGGTCCCATAGAAATATTGTTATGATCTGATCATGAACTTCGAAGTTATGGAACAGAACTCCTCATAGGATCACAGCAGAACCGTCGTAACAAGTAAAATTGCTTTGTTTATACGTGCAGTCGATGAATTACAACCGTGTTTGGTATTATTAGAATTGTCATGTGATGAACTCTGGCTATAAGGTATTTAAGTATGGCTGAGGGGTACTTTTTAGTGGTGATACCATAACTATAAAGTGTAAAATAAAAAACTTGTCAAATAACAAAGAGACAAAACTATTATTGAAACAACACCGATTTCCTAAATTAAAGTTATTTTACACTTTTCAGTATTTTCTTTAGAATGAAGTCGATTGTATTTTTTTTGTAAAAAGTTTTTTTTAGCTATGACTAACTTTTTCTCTGCTTTGCTTCCACAGAACCGTGCATTTTTGGTTAGATAAAAGCAAAATAAAAATTGTCTATGGCAAACCTTTTTTTTTAGTTGGGACATCATCCAATTACTACTCCCGTTCTAGGGTGGAGACCCGGGCGCGTAACAGACTTGCCGACTAAGAATGATCGTTATCGAACTTCCTGCAGTTATGTCCAATTAAACTCTATCATAATATTTGTTCTGTTTTTCTCAAACAGTGCCTTGTGTGTGTACATAAAAACATTGAAAAAGGTAATATGAAAGGATGATTTCATCCAGAAAAGATGCAAAGAATTGATGAAATCTCAATTCTTCCATCAATATCACCAGGGTGCAACAAATACACGGACAGAACGACAACAATCATGGATAGAAATAAAAATATAATAACTTTGAAGAACAATTTGGTTCATTCCCAAGAAAACAAGTCATAAATTATAAAGGAATCAAATAAAAAATGACAAAAATAAAAATCAAACATAAAATGAACTTGACCCGCGCAAAACCATAAAAAAATCATAAAATTTTCAAACAGATTAAGATCGTAATGCAACAGCCAAAAATAGCAAAACAGTGTGCATCGAACATTTTGAACCAGCTTTTGTTCAAACGTCATTGGAATGACATAGAGGCCATTTCCCTGTCATGGCGGCCATCCAAATGTTGCCAGCCAGTAAATTAAGAGCTACTGTCGGGTGTGACCACAAAGAAAACCGAGGTCAAGGTAAATCGGTCTACTGCCTATGTCGAAAACACTTTCTGCGATGATCGCAAAATGTAGCGTAAATATTTTGTTATAAACAAAGAATTAATGGAATAATATGATGGTCTTCTAATGAAGGTAAATAGATAATTACTGAGGACAGAACAATAGAAATTCTCAGCTGTGAATCGTTGGTTTTGTTTTTCATTTTCCGCATTATTTTATCCTCAAGATTATTAAACGTTGACAGTTTAAGTTTACGGTTAGTTTTTTCTTTTTTTTTCCGGTGGGAAAATCATCTTATGACATCCCCCGCTCTTGGGCGGGGCGGGAGATAGTGTCGGACTTTTACTGACTAAAAACCCACTCCTGTTCCCTCGTTGCCTTTCGTACCGGGGCCGAGTCTTCCTTTCAGAATCAGACCCTTGGCCCTGCTGGGCCCCTACAGTTGCTGACATCTCCTTGAGGCGCGCGTGGAACAGTACGCGCCGTCGACGACTTGGGCTCGGTCCGGACGGTTACCGGACGGAAGTTTACGGTTAGTAAGGCTACTTTTCCACCAAAGATGTGCTATGCAGCTATGTTGTAAGAATGTAATAGCTATGTTGTGAAACTATGTGACCGTTTCCACTGATACTATGCTATGTAGCGGTGCGAGTAAGATGTGCTACGAAGATGCGCCGCCGCAAAGTAGCTGCGCGAGGAAGATGTGTAGCTCGAACTAAGCAATGTATCTATAGAAGGAAAGCGGCACATAGCACACATCCATAGCAGTAGGTATAGTACGCATCATTCCATATAAAAAACATATCTTAGTTGAATCCGTTTCCACCAGTGCTAAGCTATGTGTATTGATGGATATCAAACGCATCCAAAGCAACGTAGCATAGCACATCTGTGGTGGAAAAGCACCCATAAGGTCTTTTTACATAGCATGAGTAGGATGACAGCACGATGAAAATATGCATCTTTAAGATGAGAAAAAAAAAAGAATTTGACAGCTGTCACCCGAACCATCTTACAGCAATTGTTGTGTAGACGTCTAAACAACTGACAGCCAGGCGTACAAAGGACTATAGGGAACTGGTGAATTCTTAAAAGGAAAACTGTGGTCCTAGAACGCAAAGGGCAATATTTAAAAATGTAATTTATATGTATAATAGATAAATAAAGTCAATAATAATTATTATTTATTTGTTAACATAGGTAAAGAGATACAGGTCTTATTTTTAATAAACAGAGCGCTGTGTTATGCCTGGAGGCGTACAAATATGGGGTGCAATTGTCGCTGAGAATTAACTACTGCTACGCTGTTTATTAATTTTTGACGGATTTATGATTTAATTTTTTTTTAATTGGTATAAACCAGTACTTGACTGTGATCCCACCTGATGGTAAGCGGAGATGCAATCAAATTTAACTTTGACGCGAATATTAATTTGGACTAAAAATTATTGTGACTTTTAATAGGATTGTTTGTTTTTTAATTTGTGATTTGAATTCAATTTATTTGTTTTTCTTGTATTTGTTTGACATTTTTTATTATTTGACATTTTTATGTAATCATTTGTCGACTAAGTATAATTTAACATTCTGTATATGTCTAGTAACAATCCCTTACCAATAAATTACTATTACTATGATAAATTATAATTTACAATGAAAAAAAAAAACAACACAACAACGAACAATATTGTCTTTGGTTCGTCAATCTAGTAGTATATCTAGAGAAATGTCACCTTACAACTCTCTGAAACGGTATCAGAGCTTTATTCATTTCTAAATTTATCTCGTCACCAGCTGTTTGCAGCACGTGCGCACTGTGGGTCAAGGACCACTACTGCGCAGGCGCAGAGCAGCGGATTTCAGACCATCTGCTTATACTACTGATATCTGTATCTAGATTTTATTTCTTATATATTATTTTTTCCTTCCTTTGGAGATGAGGCGTCATATCTACACTAATATTATAAAGAGGAAAACTTTGTTTGTTTGTTTGTAATGAATAGGCTCAAAAACTACTAGACCGATTTTAAAAATTCTTTCACCATTCGAAAGCTACATTATCCACGAGTTACATAGGCTATATTTTATTTTGGAAAAAAATAGGGTTCCGTAAGATATTTGAGTTTTTCGGACACAAGGTGTAAAAAGTCAACCAGAAAAGTTACTTATTTTGCGTACGCTGCCTAAACTATAAAAGATAGAACCATAAAATGTTCTAATTAATTGTAGATCTTATAAATATCTACCAAAGTGTGTTAGGAGAAACCTACTTTCACGCGGGCGAAGCCGCTGGCAGAAGCTAATTGGAGATATAAATATGCTGATGGGTGTCACAAGTGGCCACATTGACTGTCCTGAACTCGTTTCTAATATGGCACTACGCACAAACCTAATGGGATTACGTCAGCGACCAATATTAAGTGTACCGACGAACAGTGAGTATCCACCCTTACGTTGTTGAAACTTCAACGGTCCGGACTAAGCGTTTCGCTTCGTCGTTTATACCGCGTACAACGAAGGACTGGAACAATTTTCCTGCTGCGGTCTTCCCGTCCAACTATAATATAGGTGTCTTCAAGGCTAGAGTGAATAGGCTCTTAATAAACAACTGCGCCTGACCATCAATGATTACATCTCCGCTTACCATCAGGTGGGATCGCAGTCAAGCACGGGTTTAAATCAATTAAAAAAAAAACCTTTCGTATTGACCAATTATATGAAAAATGTTTTTTCAATAAGGAGTGAACTTGATTTCAATAGACTTTCTAGGCCTTGATATGGACTTGTTCTGCACCATTGTGGCGACCTTACGGCGGCAAATGGCACAGAATTTTTTCGGTGATTAATTTCTCTGGTTAGTAATTAATTGACTTGTGTGTACTTTCTTTTTATCGATAAATATATTTTATTTTAATATGTGTGGTGGCTTGTAATTAGCGATTTGATAATATTTATCTCATTTTACAATGTTTATCTCATTTTTTAATTTTGAAGACTGAAATGAAATAAGGCTATTTTTGACTGATGAGATCAATTTGTGTGAGTGACTAATTTAAATGTTCACGAGCTTATCAAAAGAATAATAAACCGGCAAAGTACGAGTCGGACTCGTATACGAAGGGTTCCGTACCATCCGTAGCAAAAAGGGACAAAAAAAAACACGTTTGTAGTATGGGAACGGCCACTTAAATATTTATTTTATTAGTATTTGTTGTTATACTGAAACGACTGAAAATTTGAAGGGGAATCGTTTGTCTTGGTATGGTCATGTAAAGAGGAGAGACGAAACACATGTTACTAAAAGAGTTATGAGTTTACATGTGGATGGATGGAGAGGGAGAGTGAGGCCAAAGAAAGGATGGATGGATTGTGTGAACAGTGATATGAAAGAAAAGGAAGTTAGTGATAGTATGACGGTTGACAGGATAGAATGGAAGAAAAAACGTGTTGCGCCGACCCCAAATAAGATGGGACAAGGGCAGGAAGATGATGATGAGTATTTGTTGTTATAGCGGCAACAAAAATACATCATTTGTGAAAATTTCAACTGTCTAACCACCCACGGGTAGTGTGAAAGCGGAACCCAGGGCCCTGGGACAAAGGCAACGAAGGAACAGGAGTGGGTTTTTAGTCAGTAAGAGTCTGACACTATCTCCCGCTCCGCCCAAGAGCGGGGATGTCATTAGGATGATTTTCCCACCCAAAAAAAAAAAAAAAAATTGTCTAACCATCACGGACAACGGAGTCTTATTAAGCTTGATCGGCCCCCGTTTTTCCCTTTGGGTACAAAATACTAAAAATAAGCTTGATCAGCAATTCCACCTACTAACGCTGTCACAAATACACTGATAGACATTGAACTCTTGCGTGTCCACCTCCGTGCTGCTTAACCAGTTGTTATAAAATTATTAACAACTTCTTAGTCATCATTGCCGTCATACATAACAAACAACGATACGATTGAAAACAAGATTGAAACCGCAAAACATTAAAATTAGTTTCTGCGCAACTGTTGTGGAGGTAAATTAATTTTAATATCAAATGGAAGCGGGACTCGGACGATTTTGTGCGTAGAGTGGAATCCGGTACATGGTGGACATTCCACCTATACGCAAAAAACGTTTTGGGAACACATTCATTGTGCGTACAGCTAAGGAGTGGAATTCCTTGCCGGAATCTGTGTTTCCTGATAGCTACAACCCGGAAATCTTTAAGTCAAGAGTGAATAGGTTACTTCTAGGTAAGCGCGCTCCATCGTCGACCGCATCGTCGCTTTCCATCAGGTGAGATGGCGGTCAAGCGCGAACCTATCGAGAATAAAAAAAAAAAATGTGCATCAGTCATGATTTTTGTGGAGTATGCAGACTTATAGCGCCAATAAAAACCAGTAACTACTGTGAAGAAATCATTTAAATCCGACCAAAATGATGAAGATACAGCAATTTTAGTGTATTAGTTCCAGAAACGCGCCCGAGAATGAAGCGACTCGCTGTGACGTCATCTGTCATGATCGGTCTCCAGCGGCGAATGAATACGATCAAGCCGTTCGTCGCACGGATCATGACAGATGACGTCATCGTAAACAGTCCAGCGAGAGCGCGCGGTTCCATGTAGCCGTTCAGAAAAACTTTAAAATGGATTTGATTTTGATTTGAATTTATCGACGACAACACTATCGTTTACCACCAGATGAGACGGTAGTCAAGCGCGAGCCTGCGCAGGTATAATAAAAACTTGGTAAGTGCGAGTCGGACTCGCACACTGAGGGTTCCGTACAAACTTACCTGTATGAAAACAGTTCAATTCCCGAATTGAGTTCGGAAGAAAGAGTTTTTTTTTTAATAAAGTAACTATAAATTTACAATTTTTTAAGAATTAATTTTTCCTATACTTGTGCTGTAAGACCTTGCTTCATGTCAAATTTCAGGATTCTAGGTCAACGGCAAGTACCCTATGAATTTTGATTCCTTAGAAAGTATTGAAATATACGTTTTTTGCGACCGTATCTTTTTATTCGTTAACTTAGAAGTTTGAATTTTTCACAGCTTCAAGGGACCGCAGACCTGAATATATGGTTTTAATTTCAACTCGATACCTCCACGCGTTTACGAGATAACCGTTCTTGAAAGACAGACAGACGGACAGACAACAAAGTGATCCTATAAAGGTTCCGTTTTTTCCTTTTGAGGTACGGAACCCTAAAAAGAGGTGCAATTACGATCAGTAAAAAAATTGCGTTGAATAAATGCTTTCTACCAATCGAACAATTACAAATTGTAACTGTTAATCATGTAGTTAAGTCCGATGTTGTAACACAGAAGCAAAGGTTTAGTTACAAACAATATAATTGCGTAATATTCTTCATTGTGCTCCAATTGGTTACAAATGGAAATGAATATTGCAGTTGCACGTGTAAAGAAAGTGAGGTTTAGTAATTCATCATCATCATTTCAACCGAAAGACGTCCACTGTTGGACATAGACCTCCCCAAGTGTTGCCATAACGACCGGTCCTGTGCGTCTCGCATCCATCGGATTTCCGCGACTCTCACCTCAAGACTCAAGGCCTCAAGACTGCTATTACAATAGTGTCAGAATGGTCTATCATTGATTTCATAATTGTTGATTTTGACAAGTTTGGTAATCTACTAATGTAATGGCGTCGTTATGACTTTCCAATGGTCAACCACTGACATTCCATTAAAAGAAGTGGCATAGAATGGTAATCTTGAACATACACAAATAAATGTCTGATAAACGCGGTAATCTGCTAACATTTTGACAGTTCCTTTGATCAGTGACCTACCATTAGAACGTCATTGTGCAGTCATCGCTTTTAATAAGCTCGATATTGTCATTCTCCCACAACTCTATTACGAGACCATTGACCGATCAATGACTGACCATTATGAATTAGCAGATTACGAACTTTTAGCAAAATGACAACGGAATCGTGTTAGAATGACGAATTTATAAAAATGTTGACCTTATGGGAGGCCTTCCAACACAACCTGCCTTTGCTCGCAGAACAAATGGTCAACGGGGACGAAAGGTTCTGGAGTGGCGACCACGTACCGGAAGGCGCAGCATTGGTTAGTAATTATTTCCAATTAATTATCTCTATCTTCTACAAACATACAGATCACAGACAAAATACAATATTTTTTATAACCATAGACAATGATGGTTTCATTGTTTGACAGTGACAGTTAAAACGGCGCCAAAAATGTGCTACTTTCACAATAGATTCTCTATGGATCTACGATTATAATACTGTGCGTAACGCTTTCTACTAGCTAATTGGCGAACTTTCTAATTTTTGCAAGGGCGTTATCGTAATTTCTCAGTTTCTGCTGTTTTTGGTGATTGTTATGCGAGGTTAAAATCGGTGTGGTAGTAAGGAATGGCCGCAATATGGTTAGGAAGATGATTATGAAGTATACTCGTCTTTATTTACTCTCGTACCATAGACTATAATAATGAGACAATCTCAAGCTGTGGTATATCAGGCTGATTATCAAAATGGTAGCTGGGTTTACTTCGGTCTGCTGAACGTAAAGCGAGAAACTTCTAAAAAATAAAAAAATTAATATTGAGGTCAAAATTATTTAACTGTGTTTAAAGAAATTGATTTTGTAGTTAAACTCTCGAACGTGGCAATGTTCTCGTTAGGTGAAATAATCAGAATTAGGTGGATTTTAAGGTAATAATTTGCCTAAGTTTAATAAAATGTAAGTGTAATGTAAGTGTCTTCAAGGCTAGAGTGAATAGGCTCTTAATAAACTAGTGCGCCTGACCATCAATGATTGCATCTCCGCTTACCATCAGGTGGGATCGCAGTCAAGCACTGGATTATAACAATAAAAAAAAAAAAAATAGGATGTCCAATTTTCGTGAATACCATTTCCTCCAAACATTAAAAACAAAATAAAAAAAAAAAAAATTATAATGTTATGTGAGAACACTGTAGACTCTGCGAATTCTTAGATTTCTTTCTATTACGACTCGCTTTTTTATTATGATTATTTTTATTGTGATTTTGGGTACAATATTGACTGGTCTACACTGTCCTTACATGTCCATTAATATTGTAATATGGAAATATTGTAGGAACAATCATTTTTTTTTTAAGAGTAATCATGGAATTTCTTGCCGGTTCTTCTCCATAGGAAACGACCAATTTGAAGCATGCACTAGCTTCTAACGTTTTTAAGTGCTCATCTAGGCCTATGTGGAATAAAAACGTGTTGAATTTTGTTTTTTTTTTGTGTGTTCTAGCGAAGGCATGGCCATTTTCCGGCCTGTAGTTTTCTCCTTAGGGTGATACTTTAATTATTTCCCTCACTGTACATTTACTTACCTAAATCGGGAACTACATTAGACCGACGTGGGCCACGCCTGATTTGTACGTAGAGTCGCGTCGCGTGGCGTGGATCTATGTAGCTCTACAAGTCTAGTTGCCATATAAAATGTATAGAGATCGACGCGCCCAGATTGGCGCACATGGCCCACGTGCAGTGGCGGTTCTTTCATACATGCCGAAAAGCCCGGCATGCCTTACTAAAATGCTCGATAGAGAATCAATATCAAACCCGAACTATTTAAAAGTTCGCGCGCTTAATTCTTATCAAAATAACACAAAGTATCTACCGCCACACTACTACACATCGCGATTGTTCGCGCGCAGAGTTTCGCATTTGCAGCATCTACATATAGCTATCTCGCTTACACGCACCGGCTTTTGCCGGGCTTTCAAATACTATCTCTGTCTCTTTCGCACCTATGGCGACGTGCCGTATAACGAGTTAGGACCTTTTGCGTCTACAAATCGATCAGTATGGAAGATTTAAGCCGGGCATTCGTATGAAGTTGCTCGCGTATGTCACCTTGCCAACTCTGCAGTGTTGCCGTTTTAGCGACGTTGTGTGATCTTGGAGATTTTTAACGAGTTTGGAAACTTTTTTTAAGATTTAGCAACAATAAAAACTAGCGACTTTTTAAAACAACGAAATTAAATATTCAAGCAACATCTTAAAAATAAAAAATTTGCGACATCTAGCTAGATTTTTCATATACCTGGCGACTTTTTTTGCCTAAATGACAACACTGCAACTCTGTTTGCAACTCACTTCAGTTTTATTTACTTGAGTGGAAAATAGATTATTTTTTGTTGTTTGTTGTTTTTTGTGTGTTATCTTAGATTTTCTCAGTGATACAATTGTTTTGGTGACTTACCTACAACAATGGAGGCAATTGTACCTTGTGAGGATTTAAAATGCGTTCTAGTTTTGATTGGCGAAGATAAGGTAAAATCTTTAAACTTTGCTCAGAAAAAAACAATTAATTTCTTCATTAAAACCGACGCCTAATCTGTGTATTCCTCAGACTAGTAAATCGCATAAACGAAAATTTAATAGATCAGTGTATAAAACTAGTTGGATTGTTGGCTGTTCGCACACTAATAAGTTGTATTGCTGGTGCTGCATATTTTTTCGAATGAAGATTCCGTTTGGAATACATCTGGTTATAATGACAATTATCACTTACATTTTCCTACAGAGGAATTAGATTCATTATTTGACATTTATGCAAACTATTTCGACAAACAAACATTAAAAAACCAATTGATTTGCTTGTATTCTAGTCCTGATCTGAAAGATCGTAATTTTTTCGAATTAATTGATTTCATTCATGAGAATAGCCTCGAAGATGCCTTTCCCGAGCTGTTAAAGTTAGCGTATCTTGTTGTAACTATTCCGGCTACAAGTTCTTCCGCGGAACGTGTATCCATACCTATCTGAGAAATACACAAGGTCAAGAGCGTCTTTCCGAATTATCAATGATAGCTATTGAAAAACAGTTGTTGGTAGAATTCAAACGTCACCAACATGTTACTTTGATGTAATTAAATCATTTCTTAAGAAAGATAGACGATTCTAATTAGAATATAAATAATTTATTTAAATTCCTTATTACATTCTATCTAGCTATTTTTTAACTTTCGTTTTGTAATTTTCTGTTGTTTTTTTTTGTCTGTAACCTGTTAGTCCCGTTACAAAGCAAGTAATTACTTACGAGAAAATTGCGATGATACATACGTAGGTACCTACCCACATACTCAGTCGAAAACTGAACTTTCTTTTTTTGAAATCGGTTAAAATTTTATTAGGCTTGCCTTATTTTGAAACTCTAGGCACGCCACTGCCCACGTGTGCCCAATGCAGTTCTACCTTTAAGAGGGTCCTTTTCCATTCGCCTATTGTCAACATCGAGCAAGGTTTAAAAGCTTGTTGGTTTTTTTTTTAGGTGGAAAATCATCCAATGACTTCTCTCGCTCTAGGACGGAGCGAGAGGGCGTGTCAAACTTTTAGTGAATATAACTCACTCCGATGTTCTTTCTTTGCATTGCGTTTCAACGGCCCCAGTAGGCTTCGGCCCTGCTGGGCCCCTAAGATATACATAGAGCTAAGATTACAAAATGACAACATAATTTGCAATCAAAGACACGTCATTACTCTACAATCATAAGACAAGTCATAGTGACGAACGCTTTTTTTTTCGCAAGATCTGAACTTCGTACGGCCTTGTTTTTTTTCTTAAATTATGACATATACGTGCGACGAAAACAGCCATGTTATTTAGTTTTCCATGTATCTTTTAAAGTTTATTTATAAAAATATTATACTTATACTAATCTCGCTCCTGACCGAAAACTGGCTTTCTCTAGAAAAAAAAGTTAAGATCCCGATTGCAGCACCACCTATTATTGGGTTCAATTTCCAACTATCCAGAGACCTACTAAAAATAAACACAAAATTACTTTCAAATCGCTCAAGCCGTTTTGAAAGAGGTAGATGATAAACACACGTACAGAAGAATTATATATACAAAAATAATGTATACATATCGTCCATTAGCTTACAACATCGCTCAAGTCGAAAATTGACAGTTTTCACATTTGAATGCCTTTAGATGGAGCTGTTCATTGCGCGTCTAACCATTGGTCACATGATATAGATTTCAGTCAATCAGAAGCCATAATTCGAAAAGTAGTGACAGCGTGCAAGTCGGCTGGCTTCTCAACACCGCACAGTTTTTTTCGTTTCCTGTAAAGTTGGTAAAATGACTTATGCGGTGTTGTTAGCTAAGGGACGTTATGTAAAATATTAAAACATAATAGAGTCGCTTATTTAATATTAGCAATTCTCATCATCTTCCTGCCCTTGTCGCATCTTATTTGGGGTCGGCGCGACACGTTTTTTCTTCCATTCTATCCTGTCAAAAGTCATACTATCACTAACTTCCTTTTCTTTCATATCACTGTTCACACAATCCATCCATCTTTTCCATGGCCTTCCTCTCCCTCTCCACCCGTCCACATGTATACTCATAACTCTTTTAGTAACATGTGTTTCATCTCTCCTCTTTACATGACCATACCAAAACAAACGATTCCCCTTCAACTTTTCAGTCACTGGCGCCACTTTCAAACTTCCTCTAATGTATTCATTTCTTACTTTATCCAATAATAATAATAATATTAGCAATTCTAATTTCTAATAATATAAAACTTCAATAACCTCAGGTGTTGTAGAATTTGCATTGTTACTATGTAAATTAAACTAATAATAATTAAAATGGCAGTGAACCCACCTCACTACGCAACTAGATCTGTTACTTAACTAAATTAGTTATAAAAACCGGGCAAGTGCGAGTCGGACTCGCGCACTGAGGGTTCCGTACAAACGTACCAATGAAAACAGTTCAATTCCCGAGATTTTTCCGAAACGCAAAAAAAATTTTTTTGTGACTTATCTACAAATTTACTGTTTTCAAATTTTTTCCTATACCTTTGTTATGAGACCTTGCTTTATGCCAACTATCAGGATTCTGGGTCAACTGGAAGTACTCTATGAATTTTAATTCCCTTGAGAGTGACGAAATATACGTTTATTGCGACATTTCTCGACGCGACGGCCGTATCTTGTTTTTCGTAAACTCAAAAATTTGAATTTTTTCCTATACTTAAATCTTGTAAATTTGTAGTTAGGTCACAAATTCGGAAAATTCTTCGTAACTCAATTCGAGAATTAAACTGTTTTCATAGGTAGGTTTGTAAGAAACCTTCAGTGCCCGAGTCCGACTCGCACTTGCCCAGTTTTTTTTTTAAACTACCCAAATGGAACAATTTAGAGGGTTTTAAAGGATATAGCATAAACATAGCATAATCAGCCTATTAATGTTCCCACTGCTGGGACTCAAGACTCCTCTCTAAGAGAGGGAATGGGCCGTAACCCACCACGCGGGCCCAGTGCGGGTTGGTGGATAGAGTTATCAGCTTTCTATTTTAAAAAAAAACGCAGCACGCTAAAACCTCTATAGTGTACAAAAAGAAAACCAGTTCATAGCAAAATATTTATCCACCTCTCCGCTAGCATTGGCTGAACAACCTTGAACTCTTTGCCGGTCGAACGCGAAAAAAAAACAACGCGATGACGTAAATTTTGGCGGGTAACTAGGGCTGCCAAAGTTGTAAGAGAAAAAAAGTTTGTTTTGATCATAGACTTTTTTTTAGCTGGGAAATCATCCATAGACGAAACGCTTGAAGGTAACTTGCTGAAATTAAAACCATATACTTAGGTCTATGGTCCCTTGAAACTGTGAAAAAATCAAACTGCTAAATTAAGGAAAAAAATAATAATTTCGGCAATTAAAGTCAGGGGCTGCTATTAGAAAACCTCATGAGCATGAGCTCATTTGATGACTCGAAAAAATGGTGAAGTGTGAGAAGAGAAAAGAATAGGCTAGAGTGAATAGGCTCTTAATAAACTAGTGCGCCTGACCACGATCAATGATTGCATCTCCGCTTTACATCAATTTAAAAAAAAAAGATAAAAGAACTGATCGACCGTCAAATAAATAAATGCCCTACTTACATACTGCGTACCTACTTAATTACTAATCATGATTGATAAAAATATAAAATGAAACCATTAAATAAAAATTAAACTAGTTTAGACGCACAGGACTGGTCATTGTGGCGACATTTGGGGGAGGCCTATGTCCAACAGTGGACGTCTTTCGGTTGAAATGATGATGATGATGATGAAACTAGTTTTTATTATCAAGAAATATTATAATTTATACGTACTTAACCTAAAAGGCGATTACTGATCTGTTTCTTGATGTCTATTCTCAGGGGTGTTCTCTCGGCACCCACTGTTTATTTCTCATGGGTGCTCGAGCCCCGAGCACCCATGGAGTCGGTGCCCCTGATTAAAATAATAGTTTTAGTGTATGTATGAGAAATAGACTCCCATTGTTAAGTTTTTAGTGTATTTCAGTGGTCATATTTAAGGAAAATCTTACGTAAAAACCTCATTGAAGTTTCATAGTGCTGTCTCATGTGCGGCCACGAGGTGGCTACATCTATAGGTATTTAGTCTAAGACATTAGACCTGCAGGGGTACCATGACGTCCAAAGTAAGATTGTTTCATTCTTATTTCAGAGTGGGTAAGAGACAGAGCTATACAGGTTGTCTAGCGCCATCTCTTACCCACACTTGAAATAAGAATGAAACAATCTTACTTTAAACGTCATGGTACAGGTCCTGGATTGTTTCGTTTTACGCATAAAAACATGGCGTCAATGGTTTGATATAACAATAAAAACAGTATATTTTTATTTTATTTTTTTGTAGCGCAGTTAACATTCTGCGTAATTTTCCTGTCAATACAGGAATACTGTTGTAAACACAATGGTTGCCAACCTTATGGGTAGCGTGCGTTTACGGCGTAGATTTTCTACGCATGGATGTACATACTTGACAAGTTGAGACGCGATTCTGAGTTTGTAGGATGCTTTTTACGCTATTTTATGAAACTACAATATCATTATTATTATTAACAGGATTATTAAATCACTGTGTTTTTATATTAATTGCACGCCGAACTTAAATTAATTATGAGAACTATCAACTCGCCTATCGTCAACATCGAGCATGGTTTAAAAGCTTGTTGCTTCATCTAACGCAATCCAACGCGATGTTTGATGAAGAGGTAATGCGAGAAAAGAGAAATAACGCCTGAGAACTTTGTTAGCGTATTGTGAAATAATTTTCACAAAACGTGTTTAAAGAAATGATGGATGAGTTAACGAAAGATAGGAAAGAAAAGGAAGTCAGCGATAGTGTGACGATTGACAGCATAGAATAGAAGACGAAAACATGCCTACTTAAGATCTCCTTGTGTTTGGAAATGACGATATTTCCTGTATCAATATGATTTTAATTTTAAAATCCCTAGAATTCATATTCTGTATTTTTCCATTCTTTATATAAAATGCTACTGTATCGTATAAAAATATTGACTTGCTTTTAAACCACGGCAAAAAATGGAATTTCCGATTTGAGTTGAACTGTTAACAAACAAGATGTTTTTTCGTCGTGTTTTTTAGTATTTAACTTTTACGTTTGTGTTTATTTATGTTTGTGATTGTCATCTTGTTAATAATTAATTACTTAATCTCTAAAAACCCTCACTACACAAAGCAACACCATAATATTTAAAAAAGATTCGTTTTGTAATGTCAAATATCAATCTGTCAAAAACACTTCTTAATTCCATGCCTTTTTTTTACAACTATCACACAACGCCGTCTAGTCCCAAGCTAAGCAAAGCTTGTGTTATGGGTACTAGACAACTGATAAACATACATAAATATTTCTAAATACATACATATTATGGATAAATTACACCCAGACACAGAACAAATGATCGTGCTCATCACACAAACATTTGTCCTGGGTGGGAATCGAACCCACGACCTCCGGCATAGCAGTCAGGGCCACTAACCACTAGACCAACAAGCCAGTCGTCGTTTTTGACAAGTGTTTGACATTGATTATCGAAAATGAGATTGAGACTCGTTTTTAACGGACTTCAAAAAGGAGGAGGTCTATGTTCGGCTGAACGTATGTTTTTTTTTTCTATGAGAAAACGTCTTTTGATTTGATTTATGTGTAAACTAGGATTTAAAAGTTCTTAGTTAATTTAAAACTGTAGATCATAAAAATATTTATTACTAAGTATTTTTTTATTTAGCCTATACTTTCCCACTGTTGGGCAAAGGCCTCCCCCAACTTCTTTCAGGTATTCTTTTCTCAAGCCACTTCGAACCAACCCATGCAGTAAGGCCCCTCGCACACTTACCGTTTAAACCTTCCCTGGACTATCACAAATATTTGAAGACCAAAATTAGCCAAATCGGAAAATAATATTACTTTTATATTATGACACCGATACCATCAATGAAACTGGTTCATCCTGAGGGCTTCATAAAAGGAGATGCATCATTACAGGACTGCAGAGGACCCAGGAACATCCTATTTATTTATTTATTTAAACTTCATGCAACACAAAGATACAAAGGCGGACTTAATGCCTTAGGCATTCTCTACCAGTCAATCAAGGGTAGTGAAGAGAAAACATGGTAGGTGCATAAAAAAAAAGAAAATATGAATAGGAAAACAAGGGATCAAATGTATATATTATATATATTAAAAAAAAAAAACATACATAAATATTCCTAACCCTATTCCTATTCCTATTTTATTTTCTTTTATTTATCCTATTACTACCATGTGGGTACCAAAGAAGTTCAGTTTTTGTCTTAAAACCATTTACAGATTTTTTTAGGTGTCTTCAATCGTCCCTTAGCTAACAAGACCGTATAAGTCATTTTTACCAACTTTACAGGAAACGAAAAAAAATTTGCGGTGTTGAGAGGCCAGCCGACTTGCACGCTGTCACTATTTTTCGAATTATGGGTTCTGATTGGCTGAAATCTATATCATGTGACCAATGGTTTGACGCGCAATGAGCAACTCCATCTAAAGGCATTCAAATGTGAAAACCGACAATTTTCGACTTGAGCGGTGTTGTAATTGCCGCGGCAAAAAGCACGGAATGTTTGCTGTGCCTCAGTGTCGCACTGTTGCCCGTGCGCAGTCTCCAATACCTCGCACTTTGGCTGCACTAAATGATCTCTTGGATTCATATCCAACAAACCTGTTTGCGGATGAATGGAAGATGATTTTATTGGTATGTCAGAAGTACTATGAGAGCAATTGATGTAAGTACATGTTGTTTTTAACCTAAAACTTTTTGTTTAATTACTGTAATTGGTTGTTTAACCGTTGTAATTAATTAAAATAAATAAAGGGACGCAATGCTAGAGTGAATATTTACTTATTTATCAAACTTTATGCACTAGTAAACACTGCACAAAGGCGGTGGATAGGCTCTTAATAAATTAGTCCGCCTGACCATCAACGATTGCATCACTGCTTATCATGAGGTAGGATCGCAGTCAAGCGCTGGTTTAAATTATTACAAAAAAATAACCTCATGTGGGCTTTTTTTTAGGTGGGAAAATCATCTAATGACAAATCTCGCTCTTGGGCGGAGCGGGAGATAGTGTCAGACTTTGACTGACTAAAAACCCACTCCTGTTCCTTCGTTGCCTTTGTCCCAGGTCCCCGGGTTTCGTTCTGACATCTCCCTGAGGCGCGCTTGGAACAATACGCGCCGTCGACGACTTGGGCTCGGTTCGGACGGTTATCGGACGGTCGGACGGCGGGCTACCCATTGCTCGCTGTCCTCAAGCCCGCTCCTACGGTGGCCGTTAATTGGGATCGGAATCCCGGCGGCGGTTGGGGCGTGAGAACCGTTGCGTCACTCAATCAGCCGTCTCCATTGCAAGCATTACTGCTTCGCAGAAGGAGGCGACCGCCTGTCAGTCCTCTTCGCGCCGGACCATGGCCTGTACCAAGGATGTGAGATAAAGAAGTTTAATTTTTGTTTTCAGCCAAAACCATTTCCTGACTCAGACATTCATTGGACAAAGAAGTTTTCCGAAAAGGAAGGAATTTCGCGGAATCAACATGGTATAATATTAGGCAAACCGTGTTGGTTCCGTGCCAATTTCGAGGTTGCCCTAATTAGATGTGAGACGAGTTTCCTTATCCATAACTGAATATATTCACGACCGTTATAAAAGAGCTGTAAGTGCAGAACGCCTGTCCTAGTTGGAAAGAACTGGTCAAGTGCGAGTTTGACCTGTGCCCTGAAGATTCCGCACAAAATTACCTATGTAAACAGTTCAATTTCTGAATGGAGTCTCGATGATTTGAATTTTCCGAATCGCAATTTTTTTTTTTGTTACGTAACAACAAATTTACAGTTTTCTGATTTATTCCTATATCTGTGCTATAAGACCTTGCTTTATGCAAAATTTCAGGATTCTGGGTCAACAGGAACTATGAATTTTGATTTTCTCGAGAGTGTCGAAATTTTTTTTTTGAGACATAAACGGTCGTATTTTTTTTTTTCGTTAACTCAGAACTTTGACTTTTTCACAGCTTCAAAAGACCGCAAAGTTAAGTATATGATTTTAATTTCAACTCAATACTTTTACATTTTCCCGAGATAAAGGGTCTTGACAACAAAGTGAAGGGTTCTGTTTTTTTCCTTTTAAGGTACGGAACCCAAAAAATTACCAGGTTACAGTTTCAGAATCAAACGACCTCAACTCCTAGACTAAGACCTTCTCCAAACATCGCTTTAACGAGATGACGTGTTAAAATTGTCAGGCGATCGAGTGAAAAAGAGTTTAGTTTAGGTCGTCAAATGGTTCGCGTAAGAGCGCGTGGTAAGGCCTCAGGTGTAGTATACTTAGAGTTACGTAATATGCCATAATATGAAGAAGAGATGAAGCAGTACATGGTCGACGGGCACGCCATAATTATGGCGGTAAATCCCCTCTTTGTCGAGTGGCTGGAAAGGCAACACGGCGTTCTTACCTTCCGTATGACGCATGTCCTAACCGGACATGGTATAACATGGAATCGTGCGGAAGAAACGTCGTGTGTTCCAAGGAAGGCTCGGCCCGGGTATGGAAGGCAACGAAGGAACAGGAGTGGGTTTTAGTCAGTCAAAGTCTGACACTATCTCTTGCTCCGCTCAAGGGCAGGGGATGTTATTGGACGATTTTCCCACGGAAAAAAAATACATAGTCGACAGTATAGCACACAAAACTTGATTAGATTGGTTTTATGATAGCTTTAATCTATACTATCAATACCAATATGTTTGTACGTTACGCTTTCACGCCTAAACCGGTAAACTAATGTTAATGAATTGTGGTAAAGGGAAAGGCTGGAGAAGAATATATGATACTTTTCAAACCAGGATAATTTGCGCTTGGGAAGCCGTTCGCAGAAACTAGAAAGAAAGAAAAACAGTTTATTCGCGCGAAATGACGCAATCTTAAAACTAGATAACAAACATAATCAATTGATAGACTAACTAGAACTTCATATACCCTTGAACTTCCCACAATCAGCAGATTTCCACGACCTTCATCTTTCCATCAGTCCATCTTGTGATGTCTAACACATCTGTCTCTTCTCTTCAGAGTTCAGCCCCAATTAGTTCCTCTTTTCTTCCACACATCAAATTACCGGAGTGGGTAGATAAAACAAAACAGAAATGTCCGAAACTCTATTTTTATTTGAAAGTCGTGGGATCATTGCACATTCTCCGAGGTCCTTCAAAGGTGAGGGTGTCCGGACGTCTGCTTAGACTCGGAAAACATTTATGTTTGCAAAACATGGTAATTGGGTGTTCTAGTTTTGTTATTTATCTTGGGGTAAACTGTAAAATTATTTATAGACTGTCTTTGTCTAACAACAGAGAGGTGATGTCGTGGGATGTCTGCGCGTATTAGCAACGGGAACTTCATTAGAAACGTCATAGCCGACTCATGGGGTCGAAAGAGTTATTGTGGTCCTGGAACACAAAGGGCAACTGAAGGAACACTGGTGAGACTAAAGACAGTAAAAGTCTTACTTCCTCCCGCTTCACCCAGATCAAGAGGAGTTAATTGATTATTTTCTATATTAAAAAAAACAAGGCCCTTTCGGTTCGTATACATTGTTCGTGCCCATCCTAGTAATACGGACTTGATCTTTCTGACAAACAGCACCAATAATATCAGGTACACTTGTGTATTTCGTTAAATAAAAGAGGCAATAATAAGTGGGGCTTAAATTCAAAGACTAGTCAATCTTTCTACTTTTCCGTTTTTTTTGGGATAGGCTTCCAATTTAACCATATGCAGCTATAAACCAGAATTTTACTTGGAGCAACTGCACACAACTCAGTTAGTAGATAAAGTTTAACAAGACTGCTGCCAAATTCTTCAAACCAAAGACAACTTAGGTCTGAGAAAATTTAAGGAAGAAATACCTTTCTCGAATGAAGTTAGTTTGCCAAAACAGTCAGCGTTTTATCATCAAAGGAGAACAAACAGAACAGTTAGATGTAAACCTTGACCCATTGTGCCTTGACAGTAAGACTTATGAACACTATGAATTTAAAGTAATATTAGCACAGGTCGAGATGAAAACAGACAATTCGTAATCAAGGTTACAAACGTAAATAAAACAATTTTCTCGTCTCTACAGAAATAGTTTGGGACTAACGAAAATACGCACAATGTCAAATTGGTTTAAAATCTATGGTTCAATAGTCGCAAATCGAACTTCTATTCTATATGATAGAAATGCCAAAAAAATAAACTATAGTGGTTATGGCATGCACCTTTATTTTTTTTGTTCTCTGACATTGACAGCAAAAATGGCGCGAATTTTTTTTCAATATGGCGGTCGACCATATCTTAAAAACAAATACATTTTTCCTTCAATTTCTAAAACAAAACCGTACCGATCCTTTACATCAACTATAACACTATTTAATGCCTTTTTATAGAAGCTAAAATGGTCCAGTGGCATAGAAAACTGCATGGCGACTGCATAACATTGATACACCATACAAGGGTACCCCGCACCCGATGTCCTCAGCGCTGGCATTTAGTACAAGGTTTTGCAGTAACAGTACACACAGCCCATATGTTTTATTTATAATATTACCAGCCTTCTATTGTTTTAAGACTAGGAAGCGGGCTTCCCAGCAGTGGGAACATTAAAGGATTATGCTACGGTATGAAAGGAGAAGAATCTTGTCTTGGGCTGTAGAATCGTTCGAAAGAGTTACGCGAGGATCACACATTTTGCCACAGTCAAGGTTTTGATTGACGTATAACCTACCATCTAATGCGATGATTGACGTTTCCATGACGAAAACCTAAGGCGTCCATTACACGATAGATTTTGCTGTCAGTTTTAGCACAGTCAATGTTTTGATTGACGAAAAACCTACCATCTAATGCGTTCATTGACGTTTGCATGGTACTGACTGACGAAAACCATCATTCATGATTGATGGAATTGATTGACGCCTGCATGACTGGACTACTGGACGCGACAGACTTTTGCTCCACATAGAGTGGAAGGTGACATTTGATGATTTCACACCCCAACAACAAACCCTCGTCTGTTCCTGAAAAGGAACAGGTCATGGTAAATGACGTGTTTAAACTGTCAAGCCTACTAGCGAGAAAGGGGGTTGGAGCTATACAGTATAGCATAATCAGCCTTTTAATGTTCCCACTGCTGTTCAGGCCTCCTCTCTAGGAGAAGGAATGGGCCGTAATCCACCACGCGGGCCCAGTGCGGGTTGGTGAATGTCACATGTCTTCGAATTTTTGGTTCTAGGACATGCCGGTTTCTTCACGATGTTTTCCTTTACCGTTTTGAGAGCAGTGGTGATGAAATAAATTACACAAAGTAATGCTCCTGGCTGGGTTTGAACAACTCGTAAGTCGGGGCAGTTACCACTCGGTCACCACTACTCTATACAGTATACAATCTATATAGCTCCATCCCTTTAACCATTCAGTTTAGGTTGTCACATGGAGCGTTAAGAGCTCGTGGTAGGCTCAGGTATTGAACAATACCTTTGATTACTTATTGTCAGCGATTTCATGCCCTGAGGTTGGCACAGGAACCACGTTCCGCGGACTACCACGAGAAAAGAGAGGGTATGTCCAAGTCGGGTGGTTCTTGATGTGGTGAGGCCATCATGTATTTCTTGTTCCGTGACCTCGATTTGATCTTCGATGGATCTAACGAGCCCTGATGCCTTTTGACTTGAAAGCTGACGGGCAGTAAGACTGGTAGAGGCGCTTTCAGAGACTTTAGTTTATTTTATTTATTTATTTATTTTATTCCACAACTATCACACAACGCCATCTAGTCACAAACTAAGCAGAGCTTGCGCTATGAGTACTAGATATCTGATAAATATACTTATATATTTCTAAATACATACATAATATAGATAAATCACATCCAGGCACAGAACAAATGATTGTGCTCATCACACAAACATTTGTCCTGGGTGGGAATCGAGCCCACAACCTCCGGCTTAGCAGTCAGGGCCAATAACCACTAGACCAACAGGCCAGTCAGTTGTCTGTATATTAGGCCGCATTTACACTACAGAGTAATTTGCTCGCAGGTGAAAACGCGGCCTTATGTATATACGGAGAAGAAGACATATAACCAAGTATTTACGTAACATTTCACATAATTATTCAGTGTCATAACACTTACGTGGTTTCTACATTAATATTAAAAACCACTGGTTCGCGGTGGAGGTTAACATTGTGAGGAGTGTCGACGAAATGATGAAAAAAAAAATGTTATTGCGTATTGAGCAAGTATAGTGATGATCACAGCTCGCTCCAGTTTGGAAGTGAGCAAAATTTTTATTTTGAAAACGAAGCAGCAATTATTTTTTATATTTATACAAACGCGAAATACCACTAACTGATTAATCACGAAATCTCAGAAACTATAACACCTACAAAGTTAAAATTGCAGGCAGGTTCCTTATAAGGTGTAGACATTCGCTAAGAACGGACAAATTAACTGATTTCAAATTTATTCCTACACTATTGCTATATGACGTTGCTTTATGCAAAATTTCCGGATTCTGGGTAAACAGGAAGTACCTATGAATTTTGATTCCTTTGAGTGTCGAAATATACGTTTTTTGCGACATAAAAGGCCGTATCTTTTACATCGATAACTTAGAAGTTTGATTTTTTACAGCTTCAAGGGACCACAGACTTGAGTATATAAAGTTTTCGGCCATAATTCCCGTCCCCGACGTCCGATCCGGACCGGGTTTACGTCATAGTATAGGACTCCGTGCCCGCTGTGCGTGTGCATGTAGTTTTAATTTCAACTCAATACCTGCACGCGTTACCGAGATAAAGGGTCTTGACGCACCGACAGACGGACAACCAATTGATCCTATAAGGGTTTTTTTCCTTTTGAGGTACGGAACCCTAAAAATGAGGTAACTACCGAATTATTGTTCTGTTCGTGGGACAATAACAGTCTGTAATCATTTTAAATAACCAGGAATTGTTTCGAATTATTTAGGTCAGATTGCAACACAGTTACATGCTAACCAGCAACTCGAAAATTCCCGAAGAACTGCGCGTAAATCCAGACTGTAGCTGTCCTTCACACTAAGGGATCTGGAACATTCTATCTGACCTCAATAACTTTCTCTAAATAGGTTTGTTACCTACAGTACCAGGAAGACTACACTCCTGGCAGTTGGCAGCATTCCCTTTGTCAACTTCAAAAGTTTTGAATCAAAACATTCTTGTACATTTCTCATCATGTCCTTTCTTTATATTTATTTGAGGTCACACACAAGGCGGCGTTCCATTTTCCCGACATTATAATTAATCTCACAATGCAGTTTATAAATACGTAATAATGTAATTGTTTTCATAAGTAAATGAGTTTTTGGCAAGAGTTTTTGCGATTTTTCGGTAGTTAGCACAGAATTTCGTAAAGTCAATTATTTTGTCCTTTTTTATTTTTGGCCTTCAACAAGATGCCTTAAATTCAGAAAAAAAAATTAAGTGACAGCTGTCATAAGTCGGGAGGGAATTTGCCAAAAAAAAATGTCGCGAATATTTCAATTTCTATGTTTCTTTATTTACTTTTTTTTTCGTTATTTATCTACATTGTGCTCGCATATTAAAAGCGATAAGAAATATGTAATTCTTAATATGATTTAAAAGAGTGCCCATGGAGTTTCCATCAGGTTCTACTTCATAGAGATCTACGCTTTGGAACGTGCAATTTAGCTTCACTTTTTTTGACTGACTGATATTTTGACAATTCAAAAGTAGTGTAAATGGTCTATTTGAAATAAACGTTTTTGACTTCTGATTTCTAAATTATAAAACAAGTTTATTTACTCGAAAACGCCCTTGCAAGGAATTTATGATGAAATAAAATAACAGTAAAGATAGTCATGCATTTTAAATAAACTGAAATATTTGTGCACGTGTTTCTTGAACCTCGTGTCGTCATTTTGCGTCGGAAATGACTTAAAAATATTGCGAAGTTCGTCATTTTAGAATGAGTCAAAGTAAATGAAATGACTGCTTACTATCTCGTAAATATTGACTGATCAATCAATATTCATTATAAACTGAAAGAATTAAACTAACCCAAAGGGCAAAGGAAAGGGCTATGTTCGGAGTTTCCTTGCGTGATCACATCAGAAATGAACATATCTGCTGGAGAAGCAAGGTTACCGATATAGCTCGAACAATCACCAGACTTAAGTGGCACATTGCTCACAGAACAGATAGTCGATGGGGAAGGTTCAGGAGGCGACCACGTACCAGAAGACGCAGCGTTGGAAGGCCTCCCACAAGGTGGACCAGTCGTTATGGCGATACTTCGACTAGCCTGCTGGTCTAGTGGTTAGTGGCCCTGACTGCTATGCCGCAGGTCGTGGGTTCGATTCCCACCCAGGCCAAATGTTTGTGTGATGATCATGATTGTATGTTCTGTGTCTGGGTGTAATTTATCTATAATATGTATGTATTTAGAAATATATAAGTATGTTTATCAGTTGTCTAGCACTCATAACACAAGCTCTGCTTAGCTTGGGACTAGACAGCGTGGTGTGATAGTTGTGGAATATTAATTAATTAATTAACTTAGGGGACGTCTAGGTCTAATAGTGGACGTCTTTCGGCTGAAATGATGATAATGATATCAGATTGATTTAATAATAGTTTTCAAGCAAACGTAACCAAAGAAAGGATGAGCGAAATCCCATGCCAAGATTATCAAAATTTAATCGTTTGCAATAAAACTGCAGTATAAAATGATTTTCACAAGGAGATCATGCTGTTAATAATCTTAAGGTCGTTGCAGTAAAATTAGCCGACATCCCTGCATCTTCCTGAAGACGCTAAAATTAGCCTGACGTCTCCTTGAAAGGATATTTCCATCGTCTGGGAATGAGATGAAAAAGAAGTAATGAAATTGAGACTGGTGATAAATCTTTAGCTATAATTGAACATTCTGGGTTTTACTTTCTAGTTTTAGCGTCAAAAATCTACAACTTACGAGTATCTTCTTATATTAATAAAACTGCAGAAATTTTTAGTTGTGCGCGCATCACGTTAAGGGGATGCAACTCGACATACATTTTCACTTTTTTTTTTTCATACAACCGCTCTTACGCGATTATGACGTTATTCCACCTATTTTATTAGATAGAAAACACAGTATCTTGTGGATATTATCTAGGCTTGTATTAAAATCAATTTATAAATTTTTGTAAATCTAATCCAGTAAAGACCTCTGAAAATCTGCTATTTTGCATGAACTTTGACACTTCATAATTTACTCAAAAATTAAAAAAGTATAACAATAGAAACCTTGCAAATTTAATCAAGATTCTGAATGACGTTAATATTTTTCCAAAAGGTAGGTAGGTTTCTCCATACATACTTTGGACTCCCCTTTCATCTCCTTAGGGGTTGAATTTTTGTAAAATCCTCCTAGTCCCAGTAGTTTCAGCTCTGCGTTGATATGTCAGTCAGTCAGTTTCACCTTTTATATATAATGATAAATTCTTGATTTCTTCACTAGCGAGCGTCTGTATGTGTGCGTGCGTAGATACTAATACCGATGTGCTAACAATGTAGTGCGTTGATGACCATATACCTACATAAGTAAAATTGCAGTGCTTAAGTGGTGACCAGACGGTTGCAAACTACTAGCGTTCCAACCAAGGTGACCTTGGTTTATGTGTTTGGTTTGTGTTGCGGCTACATGGATGTAAACCACGCGCCAACACGTTCGTTGGTTGGGAAAACGCGCCTCTTAACTAAGGGCGTTGAAGGTCATGGTTTACAACTGCTGTCTACACGGATTGAAACTAGCAAGGTGACCTTGGTTGGGACGTTGGTTTGCAACCATCCGGTCACCAATTTAAATTATGATTGCAATTTGACAGTCTAATTGAAAGGTATAGGGTTGTGCATCATTCTAGTTACGTGTGTCATCTGCATACAAATATGGATTGCAGTTGTTATACGACTGCCTGTATCATCAAGAGATCTCTTTGTCCCAGGGCATCAACTCACCGCCCACGCCGATTTCAAGTGTTAAGACATTGACATTGAATACACTGTGTGGGTTCAAAGATTGCCAGAAATAAACAACTTAATGACTTGTGATGAAGGAAGATCGATTATTATTTTTTGTAACTTTCCGTAAGCCTAATGGCTTCTGAACGGTGCTTCGTTAACGGTCACAAGGAAGCGAACCTTGCGGTATTATTTGAAAGACTTATCGTGGTCTTGGGACGCAAAGGGCAACTAAAGGAACACAATTTGGTTTAAGTCAGTAATACTCTGATATTCCCTCTCACTTTTCAAAGATCAGGAAGAGTTATTTGATGACTCACCACAAAAAAAGGGAATGGTGAAACGATGGCACAGGAGCAGTAGGAAGGGCACATTGCTTTCAGAACTATTAGTCGATGGCGCCAAAAGTTTCTGAAGTGGCGACCGCGTACTGGAAGACGCAGCGTTGGAAGGTTTCTCACAAAGTGGGCCGATGACCTGGTGAGGGTCGCAGGAATCCAATGCGAGACTCACAAAATCGATCGCTGCGGCGACACTTGTGGGTGCCCTATGTCGAACTGTGGACTTCTTTCGGCTGAAATGATGATAAAACTATGGCACGCATACCAGTGGTGATACGTGAGTACGCGAGAGTAAAATGTTAAACCTCTTTGTTATTTGAAATAACAGTAATCACACTAACTTTAGTATGATTAAACAAACAAACAACTATTTAAAACATTACGACATACGAATACTGTATCTAGTTTAATTCATTAAATCATAAAGCCAAGATTCTTTGGCGACACGTCATAACTGTCTTGTTTTTTTTTCATAGTGGCACATTCTCAAACTTCGTCATGCCAACCTTATAACGCCTATGACATCTCCTGTCAAACATGTCCGGAGTCCGGACTAGAAAGAAACCAAGGTCTGCGGAGCCAAGGTCATCTGCATAGTCTTTTTCCCAATCCTATTGGAATTGGTTTCCAGTCTAACCAGATACACCTGAATACCAGAATTTTACATGGAGCGATGGTCTACCTGACCTCTACAACATTTCTGACTACCCTTCACGATACTCCTAGGTCTACTCGATCTTCTAGTTTTCGAATGGCTTAAATTATGATTGATATTTGTTATTTTAGCTACCAATAACCTTACCTGGTGTAACCAAGTGTGAATTTTTGTTTTATATAATGTCGTGGCCAGATCATAGAATTGATCTTCATGATATGGTCAACTAAAAATGGCCAGATTGTTTAAACGCTAATATTTGATGATATGCAATCCTCGTTTGGCCATATCATTGATGTATGATTTCAATGATAATAAATGGTCTAAAGAAAGTAATCCGAAAGGATTGAAATATCATCAAACTTTAACGTTTAAAACGATCTGGCCAGTTTTACTTGGCCATTTCATGAAGTGGTCAATTTCTAAGATCTGGACCTGTACCATGACGTTTAAAGTAAGATTGTTTCATTCTTATTTCAGTGTGGGTAAGAGACAGAGCTATACAGGTTGTCTAGCGCCATCTCTTACCTACACAGGAAATAAGACCCCGCTGGCCACGACATATACATTCTTAAGTTCTATCAGATTCTGAAAGAACGTTTGCCAACTCCACGGCGACACTGAATCAAAAACTTAATTAACTGCTTAAGAAACAGCATGAAAACCATAATTTATATCTTTTACAAAACGAGTATTTAGGTCACGAAGCTTTTAGCAAACGAGGTGTTACATGATTTGTCTTTGTCTCCGAAATAACGTTCTATTTTTAAATGCAAAAAAAAGGAAACATTTTATCAAACCATAGAGACTTTTATTTGAGATATTTCTCAACTCCTTTAACGTCTCATGAGTATCTACTTATGAGACAACGTTCAAAATTTCAGCCGAACACCGTAGCTGGCAGTAGATTCAAATTACCTTGTTTTTTTTTTTGCGTTAGTAAAAAGGAGATAAACGATCGTGGAGTTTACTGCAAATAGAAAATATTGAAGAAAAAAAAAACATGTGCGCCAACCACAATTCACTTAGGATATGAGACTTTCGACTAAAAATCAAAGGTCCAATCTCACGGAATACCAATATGTCATGGAACGCAGTATACTTGGTATTAAACTAACGAATCACGTTTGAAACACTATGCTGTGCTCCAAACGCAGGTCGTTGATGTAGCTCAGCAGCTTAATTGGAACTGGGTTGGACATGTCTACTGATCGAGCAGTGGACCCTTAAGGGTCCTTTTCCACTCGCCTATCGTCAATATCGAGCATGGTTTAAAAGCTTGTTGCTTCATCTAATGCAATCCAACGCGATGTTTGATGAAGAGGCAATGCAAAAAAAGAGAGATAACGCCTGAAAACTCTGTTGGCATTCGGAAATTCCGAGATTTACTCGAATATTTCACAAAACTTGTTCCAGGAAATACTTGTTTTAATTTTTTCAGAAAAGAATTACAATGATGACATTACTGACATCTCTTTGAGGAGCACGTGGATCACTATGCGCTGTTGACGACTGGGCTCGGTCCGATCAATTACCGGACAGCTGGACGGCAAGCTACCCATTGCTCGACATCCGTAAGCCCGCGTCTACCGTGGCTGGTAGTCGGGGTCAGAATCTCGGCGGCTGGGGCGTGAGGTCATTCGTTCCCTCATGCGTGCGGCCTCCCCCTTCTCAAGCATTACTGCTGCGCAGAAGGAAGCCACCGCCTGCCATTCTTCATCGCTTCGGACCATAGCCCGAACCAGGGCCCGACGCGAGAGGTCGCTGCCGCCGATTGCCTCCACGAGGACACGACGGTGCTCCGCTCAAGCGGGGCACACCTCCACCGGGCGGTCCACATAATGATGACACCCAGGCGTTTCTTCCGCCTGAATCCGATGAAGGAACCTCCTAATAAAAAATAGGTAAGTTCTACGCTAACTAAGAATGCAGCAAGCCAAGCAAGGACTAACCTACTGCAATAGGAAGTTGGTATGATGGATGAAATAAATGGCTAGATTCCAAATGCTTGTAGCATTTACCTCATTGCATTTATAGGCAGTTGATGCCGTATTTAGAATTGCCTCATTGAATGACTATACTTTACGCTTAGCATAGACATTTTTTTATTTTTCTTTACAGTGGGAAGTCATCATATGTCATCTGCCGCTTTGGATGGAGCAAGAGGGAATGTTAGACTTACTGATTAAAACCTAACTATGTTCCCTTAGTTGCCCTTTGGGTTCAGGGTCACGGTGACTGTTTCGAACTATCCTATTGTACTGTACGTTTAGTACAAACCAATGAGTTATTGAGCTGCTCTTTAATTTTCAAAATAATAATATTCCACCACTTTCACACAACGCCATCTCGTCCCAAACTAAGCAGAGCTTGTGATAAGAGTTTTAGATAACTGATAAACATACTTATATCTATTTCTAAATATATACACATTATAGATAAATTACACCCAGACACAGAACAAATGATCGTGCTTATCACACAAACATTGGGTGGGAATCGAACTCGTAACCTCCGCCTTAGCAATCAGGACCACTACCCAATAGACCAACAGGCCTGTCAAATGTCAGTCAAACAAAATTGCGGACACACCCACAATACAGGAGTAAATCTTAGTATGGTTAACTTAATATATTTAAAAAAAGAAAAATCTAAGGTGAAATATATTTCAGCAGGTACACACAAACTATGTTATAATGAACCTGCGCAAGAGTGTGGTAAACTATCAAACAAAGAAGTGAATCATTTGCAAGATGGCGGAAGGTCGTTGACCTTGAGGCAGCTTAGTTAAGTGATTACGTCAGTCTAACACATTTAAATGAATGTTCTGGTTGTAACTAATTTGCAATGGTGCATATCCGGCAAATAGAAGGATCTTTTTTAAGGTTCCGTACCTCAAAAGGAAAAAGCGGAACCCTTGCAGGATCACTTTGTTGTTCGTCCGTCTGTCTGTCTATCTGTCAAGACCCATAATTGGGATTACCATGACGTTCAAAGTAAGATTGTTTCATTCTTATTTCAGTGTGGGTAAGAGACAGAGCTATACAGGTTGTCTGGCGCCATCTCTTACCCACACCGGAAATAAGAATGAAACAATCTTACTTTAGACGTCATGGTACAGGTCTTTATCTCGAGAACGCGTGGAGGTATCGAGTTGAAATTAAAACTATCAGGTCTGCGGTCCCTTGAAGCTATGAGAAATTCAAACTTCTGAATTAACGAAAAAAGATACGGCCGTTTATGTCGCAAAAAACGTGTATTTATACACTCTCAAAGACATCAAAATTCATAGGGTCCTAATGACCTAGCATTGGCACGTAATGGCTAGATAAAAAAACTAAATATTTCCAAAATGACATGGGTAGAAATTGTTTCAAAATTATAAGATTTTTTTAAATTTATTTGAAAAAACGTCTCACTTTGTCCATTATGTGAAAAATAAAATAAAACTTATACTACTGACTGTACAAGGAAACTCATATTCCTACCATGCTTCGCGGAAATAGACTAAAAATAGACCTGAATGTTAAAACAGACAAGAATTATCGCGTTTATGCTTACAGGACATACATTATGAAAGTACTTTAATTCAAATGGTTCAATGTCTGTTTTCAATTAACTTTTGGAATACATACTAAAACAAAAGAGAAAAACCGAGGAAAGATTTGATTTTGATTTGTATGTTGGTTGTTTGTATGTTACGATTTATCTCAAAAACTACTACCATAGCTGACTGTTTTAATAATTTTTTTATAGACCAAATTAAAGGGAATGCAAGTTGTACTAATAAGACAGAGACCTTACCCAATCACGCGAAAACATTATTTATGTATCCAACTACACCCCAAGAAATACACAAAATAATTATAAACTTAAAAAATACCAACAGTACTGGATATGATAGTATCTCGTCTAAAATTTTAAAACAAGCGCCAATTAAATTATCCTACATTTTAAGTCATATAATTAACCTATCGATCTCAAATGGCTACTTTCCTGATAAACTTAAATTAACAATCATTAAACCTCTTTTCAAGAAGGATTATTGTCACAATATGAATTGTTATAGGCCCATAGCACTAGTTCCAGTACTCTCTAAGGTTTATGAAAGAGTTATTTATGTCAGGTTAAATGAATACTTTGAAAAGTTCAATTTATTTGCTAAAGAGCAAATAGGTTTTAGGAAAAATAAGACTATTGATATGGCCGTATACGATTTTCTGACCACAGTTATGTCTAGCTTAGACAATAAAATTCCAGCGTGTGCTTTGTATATGGATCTAAGTAAGGCGTTCGATTATGTAGATCACAAAATCCTGTTAAGTAAATTATACAGTTATGGAATACGGGGTACTTCGTTAGAGCTGATAGCTTCTTATCTTACCAACAGAAAGCAGTCCACAATAGTTACTCGAATATGCACCAAAACAAGGAAGGAAGTTAACTACACATCAGAATACAGACAAATCAAACAAGGCGTCCCACAAGGAAGTGTTTTAGGACCTCTGTTTTTCATCATTTATATTAATGACCTTCCAAAAATAACCAAACATCCCACTATACTTTTTGCAGATGATAGTACTGTCGTTTTTACCAGTAAGGACAAGGTATCCCTAGAACAAGACATAAATAGCACTCTTAGTGATATTATAAATTGGCTAAATAATAATAATTTAAAAATGAACTTTGACAAAACTAAAATAATGATATTTCGCAATCGTAAAGCCCAATTTGCTAACATTAGTATAAACTATTTAGGTAACAAAATAAATGAAATAGAAACTACAAAATTCTTAGGCATGTCAATTGATCATAATTTGAATTGGAAGACACATATTGACACATTAAATTAAAAATTAAATAAGCAATCATACGCCCTACATATGCTGGCTAAAACAGTAAACACCTCTGCCGTACTTGCAGCATACCATGGCTACGTGGGGTCCTTGATAAGATATGGCATCATATTCTGGGGTAATTCCACCAATAGGGATATGGCATTCAAGGCACAGAAGCGGTGTATTAGAGGTATGTTTAATATCAACCAGACTGATAGCTGTAGGCCATTATTTGTCAAGCATAATATATTAACGTTGCCGTGTGTTTACATTTATGAGATTGCTAGCTTTGCAAGAAGTAACAAAAATCTTTTTGATAAGTACCGAAGTAAGCGACATATTGACAAAATCTGCTGCAAATCTGGTAAGACAGCCTTATTTTCTAAAAGTATTTTCAGTATGGCGCCGCGTATATACAATCACTTGCCAAAGTCCATACTAGAAACTTCATCAATAGATGCGTTCAAAAAGAAATTAAAAAGATTCTTGTTAACAAAATGTTACTATAGTGTTCAAGATTATTTAATGGAGGATGTAAGGACATATTAATGTAACTAGTGCACTAATTAAATATTAATATTTTGATATTCTTTGACATTTAAATACTTTGACATTTTTATACTTTGACATTTATTTTGACATATATTTACAGTTATATCTTGACATTCTCATTTAATAAATGACATTTCAAATTGTAATTAACTATTGACATTATTGTTTTTCATTGTGAACTAAATTGAAATATTAATGTAAAAATTTGCATGCATGATAACAATAAAAAACTTGTGATTTGCATACCTCAAGGTGATATGGTTGGACTGTGCTATACTTTTAAGAACTTCATGTAATTACCCATATTAGCAAATAAATTATTATGAATTATTATTATTATTACTACACCGATTTTGAAAATTCGAATTTGACCAGTTAAAAGCTATTTTATCACTGAGTAACATAAATAAGATTATATTTTCTATTATACGCGGGTAAAGCCGTTGGCACAAGCTAGATATCTAAAAAAAACCACGTGTGTTGTATGGTCCCTTAAATCTTATTTTATTCTGTATTTTTTTTGTAATTTGTTGTTATAGCGGCAACAGAAATACATCATCAGTGAAAATTTCAACTGTCTAACTATCACGGTTCATGAGATATAGCCTAGTGACAGAAGGACGGACAGTGGAGTCTTAGTAATAGGGTCCCGTTTTACCCTTGGAATACGGAACCCTAAAAATGTTAAAAAATAAATTATCGAAATACGGTCGAATGAAATTTAACTATGCGAAAGAACATTAATTTACAGCATAACAGCATTAAATCACATAATAAAACACCATTTTGAAAAAGCGCGCTAAAGATACTGCTCGCCATATTTTTCGCAGCCCGCCAATTTTAGATGTTACATCAAACAAACTAAAAACTCGGGTACAACGAACTGCGTTGACCGTACGAACGGCAAGGACGTTCTAAATTAAAAAAAAAACAGATGCGAAAAAAGTATTTACTCAAAACGATCACCTCGCTGTGTATATTTATTATCTGTAGTTATACGTTGAAGGCGGGAAAATGTTTGCAGTATCTTCTGTGTGCAGTGAAAATTGTTGTTTTCAGCAAAAAAAATGCATAGTTTGTTCTTTTTTCCTTCAGACGTTAAACAGCAACCTAAAAACACGTGTTAGATTAACGTGAACCTATGTTTTAAAAGACGAGCTAGCGATTTGAAGTATGTATTGTATAAATTATAATTTGAACGAATCAAAATGAAGACCCTCGTATAAATGCAACTGAATTAAGTTTACGTACGTCAGAAGTAGAATGACCAAAAAGATGAATGAAATATATGGCAATAGTTTTGAATGTTTTTTTTTTTTATTTTGAATGAACCTATATTTAAATTAAGTTGTGCCAGCTAAGTAAACATGATAGGTAGGGAAAAGTAACGTGGCCGATTGACATGGATTGGATCTGTTTGTCATTCGATGGCGAGATGGGCAACCGACATTGTTGACTGGATTGTAGATCCAGGACGAAATTGTCACAGGAGTAAGAAGATTAGCAGGGCTGTAGATAGGGTTGCCAACTTTTTTTACAAGAAAAAAAGTATATTCAGGTCTATGACGATTATCAAACAGTATTTTAGAAAAACGAACAGTATTTTATTTATTTATTGCTTTAAATACATATTTTTTTGAGCTTCTCGCACAACGTATTAATTCACAATCTTTTTTGAAAATTTCATATGCCTCATCACAATTTATATCAAAGCTGAATTCTGAAAGCAAAAATTTATAGCTGCACTGCATTGAGCAGTGAGCGCCCTCTGTCTGACAAAAAAAATTTTTGAGCGTCTGCTTCGATGCTGAAAACAGTATTTTTGTATACTTTTTTTTTGTAAAACAGTAAAAAGTATAATTTAGTGAAAAACAGTATAATACTGTTTAAAACAGTATAGTTGGCAACCCTAGCTGTAGACTCCGCAGAGTCATAGATTACTAATTTTTTTTTAAATTATTCTTTTGGGTACAAAGCTGACCGATCTACATTGTCCTCTCATATTTTTTTTTAATAATTTTTATTCATGAAAAGTCTTTCAGTCGAATACATAGATGGGTTATATCTATTGTTCTCTCATATCTATTAATATTGCAATATGGAAATATTGTAGAAGCAATCATTTTTTTTTAAAGAGTAACCATTGAGTTTCTTGCCGGTTCTTCTCCATAGAAATCGACCAATTGGAACCGTGCACTAGCTTTTGAACATTTTGAGTTCAAGTTTGTGGATGATGATAATGCTACAGGTCTGACCAAACACGCTGGAAATGATTATGACCCAGTAATTCAATACATTGAAGTTATCTTTTGATGCAGAACAAGATTGTGTTAAATATTACATATCTTTTAGTTATAATTGCTGATAAGACAGCTCAACGGTTGGTCTGTTCTATTGTCAAGCCGAATCCGCCAAAACATAAGTCTTTGAAAAGGTTTCAAACAATTGGATCGATAAAGATATTCTGAGTTAGCAACAAAGGTCTTTACATAGTATTACCTACTATTTATTTTTTATTTTTAGGGTTCCGTACCTCAAAAGGAAAAAACGGAACCCTTATAGGATCACTTTGTTGACCGTCCATCTGTCTGTCAAGACCCTTTATCTCGGGAGCGCGTGAAGGTATCGAGTTGAAATTAAAACCGTATATCAAGTCTGCGGTCTCTTGAAGCTGCGAAAAAATCAAACTTCTAAGTTAACTAAAAAAAAGATACGGCCGTTTATGTCGCAAAAAACGTACATTTCACTCAAAGGAATCAAAATTCATAGGGTACTTCCCGTTGACCCAGAATCCTGAAATTTGGCATAAAGCAAGGTAATTAGAATAGTTATAGGAATAAATATGAAAACTATACATTTATAGTTAAGTCACCAAAAAAAAAAATTTTTTTTACAATTCGAAAAAATCTTCGTAACTCAATTTGGGAATCGAAATGTTGTCATAGGTAAATTTGTGCGGTATCCTCAGTGCGCGAGTCCGACTCGCACTTGCCCTGCTTTTTTTATTATAAGATTTTCTTTTTATATATCATCAAATAATTTCTAGAGTGGGTGGAGTGATAGGGAATGTTAAGACTAATACTGACTAAAATCCGCCCGTGTTACTACAGTTGCCCGTCCGTTCCAGAGTTCAGGTGATTCTTTAACACAACCCTGCAGACGATACTCCTCATCATCATCATTTCAGCCGAAAGACGTCCACTGTTGGACATAGGCCTCCCCCAAGCGTCGCCACAACGGATCCCCGCGACCGCCTTGTAGGAGGCCTTCCAACGCTGCGTCTTCCAGTACGTGGTCGCCACCCAAGAACCTTTCGTCAGCATTGACCATCTGTTCTGCGTTCAAAGTGCTCTGCCAATTGCCATAAGTTTGGCGACACTCCTCAATATTACTTAAATATCGAGTTAATCCAGTTCCTCATCAGTACACGACAGAAACGAGTTACCACGGTCCTGGAACGCAAAGGGCAACTGAAGGATAACAAGTGGGTTCTAGCCAGAAAAAGTCCTGACACTTCCCTCTCGCTTCACCAAGAAAAGGAGGAGGCTTTTGTCGATTGCCTAGCTAAAAAAAAATTGTCTCTTACATAGTAAAACTCAAACGTTTCTAGTGAGAGTGAATGTGTTGCTAGAAAGTCTAAATTTATAATAAGTAATGCAACCCAGCTAATTAACCTAGATCCGTGAGTGAATTAATATGTGGGTGCTACTGCATTCTGCCATTGTTGCTTGGTGTACAAAGTTGGTGAATTGGTAAGAATTTTTCGTCTATGAAAAGTAGACGATTTACTCATTGTTGAGTTAAGCTGGACAGCTCCACTCAAATCTGTATGGTTCTTTCTTCAAAAGACCATCTCAGACAAATCTGCACTGTTCTCATGATTGACCATTACATATTAACTGTATGGACTTTAAAAGAAACTTTGACCCCTGAGTTTGTTTCAGTGTTTCTTCTCAGAGTAGTCAGCTAGGAAACACCGGCCTCATCTAGTTTAAAATGACGAAAAAAAATTGACGTGTAAAAGTGTTTTTTAAAGCCTACTTACAAAATAAATATCATTTATTATTTATCATAAGCTCGCCTTTGTACATAAACTGTACATTCAGTCAAAAAAGTATCGGGAATGGATGATTTGTTTATGGTTCCAAATTCAAATTTTTGTTTTTTTGTAGTTGTTAGATTGGCACAACTGTTTTCCATTTTGGCGCGGAGTTTGAGTTGCATCTGTTATTTATATTAAATACAGTGCTGGTTTTAGTAATATCATATATAGTGTGTATTGCGAATTTCATAATGGACAAAAATATCGAACAAAGAGTTTGTCTTAAATTTTGCATCGCCAATGGAATTTCGTGTTCGGAGTCACTGAAAATGTTACAGAAGGCTTACGGTGAATCGACTTTATCAAAAACTCGTGCTTATGAGTGGTTCAAAGCGTTCAAAAGCGGTTGAGATGTGATGGAAGATTTGCCTCGCTCTGGTAGGCCGTCAACGTCTGCAACTGAAGTTAACATCGCAAAAGTGAAGAAAATAGTGACTAAAAATCCCCATTCAACTCTGAGAGAGATAGCCGCCGAACTTTCTGTATCTCACGAGTTGATCCGTACCATTTTAACTAATCATTTGGGTATGAAACATGTTGCTGCTCGGCTAGTCCCAAAAGATCTGAATTTTCTCCAAAAACTCAATCGCATGAAAGTCGCTGAGGACATGCTAGAACGAGTCAGTTCGGACCCAACATTCATGAAACGCATTGTTACTGGTGACGAGACGTGGGTTTACGAGTTTGACATGCAAACTAGTCAACAAGCTTCGGAGTGGCGCCTTCCAACTGAACCGAAACCGAAAAAACCACGCCAAAGTCGATCAAAAGTCAAAGTCATGTTGACTGTTTTCTTTGACTATCGCGGTGTTGTGCACTCTGAATTCTCACCGGAAGGTCTAACGGTAAATAAAGAATATTATTTGAGCGTTATGTGGCGTTTAAGAGAGCGAATTTGACGAAAAAGGCCAGATTTGTGGAAAGAAAATTCTTGGAATTTGCACCACGACAATGCGCCTTCGCACAAGGCTATCATTGTGAACGAATTTTTGACCAAAAACTCAACAAATACCATCCAGCAACCACCATATTCACCAGATATGGCTCCTGCTGACTTTTTTCTTTTTCCTAAACTCAAATTACCACTTCGTGGCACCCGTTTTCAATCGATAGAAGACATAAAGGAGAATTCGCGGCGAGAACTGAACTCAATTCCGGAAGCAGCGTTTAAAAAATGTTTTGATGAATGGATTATTCGTTGGCGCAAGTGTATCGTTTCTAAAGGAGCATACTTTGAAGGTGATAAAATAAATTTGGATGAATAACAGACATTTTGTGTATTATTGATCTTTTCCCGGTACTTTCTTGACAGAGTAGTATTATCTCCGTGTGCTATGTATGTTTTTGTGTACAATAAAGAATTAAGAACGATTTTAAGTTTTATTAACCTTCTTACTTAATCTTATAAGTTAAGAGGGTTCTTTTCGAGGTACATTTTCATACAACCGCTCTTACGTGATTAAGATGTTATTTTACACATCTTTTTCTAGATATTTTCGATACACAGCTATCTTGTGGATATTATCTATGCTTCTATAGAAATCAAAACCATAAATTTGTGTAAAACTAATCTAGTAAATACCTCTGAAAATTTGCTATTTTACGTGAACTTTAGCCCTCCATAATTACTAATATATTAAAAATATAAAAGAGTACATCACAAAAAAAAAAACACGTATTTCTTGGAAAAAGTTTTGTGAAATATTCGAGTAAATCACGGAATTACCGAATGTCAACAGAGTTTTCAGGCGTTTTCTCCCTGTTTTTGCATAGCCTCTTCATCAAGCATCGCGTTGGATTGCGTTAGATGAAGCAACAAGCTATTAAACCATGCTCAATGTTGACGATAGGCAAGTGGAAAAGGACCCTCTTAATCCAAAAACTGGGCAGTGGAGATCAGAACGCTTTGTTTTGATTAGTTCGCGATTTGCGACACTCCTGTTCTCCATTTTTTTTAATGTATAATTTTAGTTTGTAAATCAATTACTTGTTGATTCATGAATCATAGTGTGCCAAATAAACATATTTTCTTTCTTTCTATTTTTTCTTCGGTGGGTCTTAGTTTTCTAAATAAAAACATCTTTTTTCTTAGCCTATATTGTGGCCCACGATTTTCTATCGTTTACATTTCGATTGTGCTTTGGAATTACACAATTTAATTCCGCCTAGTCCATTCCATCATCGGACCACTAGATGTAAGGCGTTGCGCCACCGGTACACGGTGGACATCCCACCCATATATAGAAATCGTTTTGGAAACAGTTTCATCTTGTGTAAAGCTAAGGAGTGGAATTCCAACCGGAATAATATATTTGTTTGTTTATATTCCACAACTATCACACAACGCCATCTAGTCCCAAGCTAGGCAGAGCTTGTGTTATGAGTACTAGACAACTGATAAACATACTAACATATTTCTAAATACATACATATTATAGATAAATTACACCCAGACACAGAACAAATGATCGTGCTCATCACACAAACATTTGTCCTGGGTGGGAATCGAACCCAACGACCTCCGGCATAGCAGTCAGGGCCACTAACCACTAGACCAGTCAATCAGTCAATATGCTTCCTGACAGCTACAAACTGAGGGCCTTTAATTCAAGAGTAAATAGGTTACTTCTAGGCAAGTGTGCTCCATCGTCGACGACATCATCGGTTACCATCAGGTGAGACAGCAATGAAACGCGAGCCTATCAATAATAATAATAAAAGAAATCTTTTGATCGGAATTCGAACCATCCATCCGTCACTTCTCGTCTTTGGATCGGATGCAGTTCATCCATCAGCATCATATAATGAAAAACAACATTTCATGTTTTTTTCAACTGTTTCACAATACAACAAAAATGTGGGTAGTCTTACAAAAATTCCGTAAAACATTTTAAAAAGGTGGAGGTAATGTGTTAATTTATTTTTTTATTTTTGGTAGGTTCGCGCTTGACCGCTCTTGGCATGAAGCAAGGTCTTAACACAAATAGAGGAAAAAGTCTGAACAAGTATAGAAAAAAAATTGTGTTTACGTCACAAAAACAAAAACTTAAAATCTTCGTAACTCAATTCGGGAATTGAACTGTTTCCATAGGTAAGTTTGTACGAAACCTCAGTGCACGAGTCCGACTCGCACTTGCCCAGTTTTTTTCTAATCTCTACATTAATAGTTATCTAAATTTTGATTAGTATTTATCATGCGTATAATAATATTGTTATCATTCATTGTAATCGATCGATTCGACACGGTTGGCGCAGTGATTGAGCGATAGGCTTTTGTGCTGCGTGTCGCGGAGTTGTTTCCCGTCCAGCACGAAACATTTGTACAATGCGTTCCAAATAAGAATAGGATCGATTGCCATGTTGTGACGTCACGTCATACTGTCAAATCGCAAGGAATTGGGCAAAATTGAAGAACTCAGATATGAGAAAAATTGAAGAACTGGATTCTGATTAAACTATTTTCGTTCACAGTTCGTAAATAAATTAAATTTTAAAAATTTCTTGTTTTGCTCACCATAATAATTCTTGCGATTTGACAGTATGACGTGACGTCAAAACATGGCAATTGATCCTATTCTTATTTGGAACGCAATGTATGGTCTATCAGCAAAATAAGTATTACCTAAATTACTTCTATATACAATATAAATTTGGCAGATTTATATTTTATATAGAACCTATTCCCAAATAAAAAAAGCCCTCACGTTGCGTCGTTCGTAGTGAGTATGTCTATATAATACCCCGTTTACACGTGGGCCCAGCCTCTACCAATCGCCATCATTGGCCAACGTGTAAACGGGGTCTTGGTCATGAAATGGCTTGAATGGCGTAAGCTGGCGCCGATCCGGGCTAGCGTAGGTTTTTAGACACAATAAATTGGGATTGAAAAGAAGAATGATGAAGAATGGGTAAAAAATATTTTATTTATTTAAACTTTATGTACAGTAGTGGTACATAGGCGAACTTAATGCAATAAGGCATTCTTTATCAGTCAACCTTTGGGCTAAAAAAGACAACACTGTGGCAGGTGTGCACAATAAATAAATACTAGATATCGTCCCTTAGCTTACAAAACCGCTCAAGTCGAAAATTGGTGGTTTTCACATTTTAACGCCTTTAGATAGAGCTGCTCATTGCACGTCTAACCATTGTTCACATGATATAGATTTCAGCCAATCAGAAGCCATAATTCGAAAAGTAGTGATAGCGTGCAAGTCGGCTGGCCTCTCAACACCGCACATTTTTTTTTGTTTCCTGTAAAATTGGTAAAAATGACTTATGCCGTGCTGTTAGCTAAGGGATGAAATATAAAAATAGAATTAAGTATCTTTGAAACTAGGTGCTTATTTTAATTAAAAGTTAATTGGATCATAGACAACAAAAAAATAGGCAATACTTTAAAGGCGCAGAAACATTTAGAATTCAGCCTGCATTGCACCTTGACCTGCTTTAAAGTTTTTACTTAGCTAACAAAATAATTCAGTTCTTTTTTTAAATTTTGCTAGTTTTGTGTTGTAAGATTTTAATATAGATGTTTGAAAAAAAAAATGTCTACAGTAATAAATAAGAACAAAAAATATTTAAAAAAAAACAACCAATGTTGCATTCAGCAAATAACCCACAATTTTTAAATTAAGAATTTGAAACCTGTCAAATTTTGGCATTAATTCATTAAACCCCAACTAAACACGGCATTCACTTGCTCATTGTTTTTCTATTGTGTCTCTAATTACGGTACACAAACAGTTAAAGTAGGGTTTGTCACACTCTTAAATCCAATATCTCCATTCAGAAAATGTCCCTAATATGTCACGCTGTCATTTCAAACACTTGTCATATCAGTGTACTACAATCAACAATAAAATGTATTACTCATCTTTCAGCTAACCGAAATAAAGTTTACCATAACCAATAAAAGTAGCACTGTCTTTGGTATATTAAAAAATATTGATTCCGACATATTAGGAGTGTTCATGTTATGCCCTTGGTTTCACCTGTGAAGGTAAAGCTCACCATGCATAGTTAATGATTTCTATTTATCAATTATGCATACTGCTAAGGATTGGAACTCCATGCTAGACTTTGTTTCCTGACACTGGACTCTTCAAGGCAAATAGACAAGAGATTGTGCTCAATTAACATTAACTATACAAAAAACATTTTTGTAATATCAAATATGTAAAAACAGTTCCAAATCAAAAGCTTTCATTTCAAATAGATCATTTACAGGCACTTTTGAATAGTCAAATGTTGGTCAGTCCAAAAAAAAAAAGTATAGCTAAAATATATGGTTCAACCAAGTTTCAGTAAGAAATTGGTCTATTATGTTTCATAAAGTAGGTGAAGAAGTAAGTATCAAAGGCAAACAAAGACAAACTTATTATTTCTTAACATTTTGAAAACAATTGAGAACTAGACCAAATCCATTTTTATTATGATGATTTTTTGTAAGAAGAATCAAAGTCAGTTCTTATTTTAAAACATGATTTCCATCATGGGCCATTGTGTACAAAGTCAGTGTTGAAACAACTTCAGAATATAATATTTAAAATAGTCATAATAATACAATAACCAGGAAGATATAGCTGAGAATATTAACTGGTTACTATTATTTCTTTTAATTGCTATCTTTGTACTTAATTGTTTAAAAACGTCAGACAAAATAATTCATTAAATGAGATACTTTTCTTTTTAAAATCTTGTTTGATAACTCAAGGTATTTTTTTATTATGCCAATTACTGACATGGGTGTAAAGATTAAAGAAATAATTAAGGTTATAAATTGTGTGTTTGATTAAGGTTTTTTAATGTGTGTTGAAGTATTAATTAATAGTTAATTACATGAAAATAAAGTTGAGTCAATAGGAATCCGATAAGAATCGATAAAAACAGGTTGTTTGCACTGCTTATCATAGTCACGCAAAAAAAAAACCAATTCTTAGATCTAGAAAAATCAAACGTGATCCAGATCTACGAAGGAAGGTACTTCGAGGGTAGTAAAGGGCACGTTTTATGTTTCTTTGCCGAAAATTAACGTAACCTCCAAAGTTCGAAGTTACAAATAGGTTAAAAACATAAATAAAAGTATTTTTACACAAAGACTGCTGCAGCAAAGGTATGATACGCTCCGTTAACTCCTATAACGGAAGATAATCCACGAAAACAGGTAAAAGCACTTGGAAAACAGCAAGAATTACTGTTTTTTACAACGTTCCACTTTTCACTTGATACACTCACGTAATACACAGATATCCGGCTAAAGTTCGTAATTGAATCGATACTAGTTACGCGAAAAACACTTAGAACTCGATACGAAGGTTATTTGTTTTAATATTTGATGAAATAACATCAAATAACAAGATCATACGACATCGGAATCGGTTTGTGACTGACTTCGCCTCGATCGAAACACTCAGCGTGAAAATCACACGTCATGCAGACAGTTGGAGAGGGACGGACCTATACAAAAGACAGAGAAGTGTTATTGCTCTATAGATAACATCCGTACGATTACGAAAGGTTACCTTTCACGTTTCTATTGTTATCGTAGGAAATATTTAGTTTGAAAGTATTTTCTTAATTTTAAAATAATTAATTATTTTATTTATAAAAAAGCGCTTTTGTTAATTACTGATATTTGTAAACAGCGCCATCTGTTGTCGAGTGCCTTTACTTCGAAATTTGTTAAACAGCTCAATTGGCAAACGAAGCAGCTATTTGACACTAGATGGCTCTACATAGATAGAAATCGTTTTAAAATATTTATTATTATTAGGTTGTGCTGTTTTATTCATCAAATAATATAACCTAACCTATCATTTGGATTTTAATCATTTGAAATGTACCTCTACGTAGGTGTCCCGGTTCATTGTATACGTTTTTTTCTGAATGCTAGCTAGTAAGTCTTTAAAATGCAAATAGTAAATTGTTAATATTAGTTTAAATATAAGTAGAGTAAAAAAAAACGTTTGTTTATCTTTGTGATTATTTATTTCAATAATATTTTATTAATTTAACACTAATAAGTAACTTTTTAACTTTTAAATCACTGCAACAATCACATTCATGTGACTTCTTATAAGCGACATCTATTGAAACACTACGGAACTTTACATAAACATTATGCAATATTGCATAATATTATGAAACCTTCGGTAATTGATTAAGATTTATTTTTGACAGATAAATTTACTATTGTACTGTGCAAGTTGATCTAATTTTACAATTATTTGTGTATTTGTTTACATCAAAGATATGTTGATATTTTTATTAGTCGAAGTTTTGATTACTAATCGACTGATGCAATGAATCAAACCTTGATTCAAACCCTTTCTCTTTTTTTTTGTTTTAAACCCTAACTAGCTAAAACAATATTTTTAATAGGTAGGTACCTACTCACTTCATTTTGAAAAAGTTGACCTGATGAAAGTAATTAAATAGAATCACATTTTAAAAAAAAAATTACAATGTTTTAAGATTGTGTAACTATAACGCCAGATCTTAGAAATTGATCACTTCATGATATGGCCAAGTAAAACTGGCCAGATCGTTTATAAAAATAGCAAAATCACTATTGGTTACTTATAATATTTAAGTTCTCTCGATTCCTCATGGATCCCATCATCAGAACTGGATTTTGAAAAAAATGGGACCAATCTCGAAGTTTCTTGTTCTTTTATGGGAAAAAATTTGGAAATCGGTCCATAAACAACGGAGTTCTAAGGTAACAAACATAAAAAACTGCAACCGAATTGAGAATCTCCTCCTTTTTTTTCGAAGTCGAATAAAAAAAAATATAAATTGTGGCAATAAGTGTTTAGTTTTATTTTGTTTTTTCTTCGCATGCAGGTTTGTGCTTTTAGTCAGTTAGAAAGTGTTTAGTTTTTAGTCTCTTTGCACACAACAATTTAGAACGTGGATTGTATATACTACTAATACATTCTAATATTTATTTTGCAGTATTTGTAGTAGTTAGGTAATAAGTAGGACCTATGTACTTTATTCATTTTTAATAGTTTTAAGGTCGAAAATTACTTTGACTTGATGACCGTCTGAATACGGAAACATAATTTTAATTAGTACGATATAAAAAAAAAACTAGACCAGCGACATTAAACACGGACTCACATTTTCTACTTTCCCGCCAAAATCGCGCTGTCAAAAGATCAAAATGGCGCCCGCGAAAAAATATCATTGAACATTACCGTTCAATGAAGTTCAATCAAACTATCTATCATGTCATGAACATTTGTAATCTTTGAACTACAAAGATAATTTAAATACGTGACAGAATGCTGTCTGTGAAAATGATAAAATTACTGTACACAACGACGACTAGTTGATGTTTTGTGTTCTTATCACTGCAAGTGTATTTGTTATCTGTTAACATAGCTTACCAAATGTGAAAGGAGAAGATTTTTTTTTATTATGAATAGGCTCGTGCTTGACTATACCTATCCCTTCTGATGGTAAGGGCCTGCGCACACTTGAGACAAGACTGTCTTAGACAGAATTTTCTACGACGGACGTGGCAGACTTGTCTGCGACAAGACTGTTTGTCCACGTCACGGCGCACACTATCAAGACAAAATTTACCCACAATTGGTATTTTGATCAACTGATTGTTAATTTTTATCACTTATTATTAAAGGAAATTAATAACCTATATGCCTATTTATTTTATTTCGTACGTGGGAAAATTTTTTGTTACTGGTTTTCTGGTGGTTTCAAAAGTTGACTCTAGTGGTAAGTTAGTGTAACTGTTGGCAACACTGGACGTCACAAAACAGGTCGCAGTCAAGTCTGCGGTGTCGTAGCCATTATCTGCGACGTCGTAATCAAGTTTGCGATGTCGTAGACCAGTCTGCGACGTCGTAGACAATTCTGTCTAAGTGAGTCTTGTCTCAAATGTGCGCAGGCTCTAAGTGATGATGTGGTCGACGATGGACCACGTTTACCTAGAAATACATAACCTATTAACCTATTCACTCTTGACTTGAAAGACCATGCTAAGTTAAGGTTGTAGCTATCTGGAAACACAGACTCCGGTAGGAAATTCTACTCCTTAGCTGTACGCACAATATATCTTCATCTGGTAGCTCAAACAAGATAGGGTTATCTTATCTGAGTTCCTACGGCCACCTTCCGGTTCCATCATCAGATCAGCTCCATGTCATAATAATTTTGCATTGTCATCTGATTTACACATGCATGCAAAATTTCAGCTCAATTGGTAACCTCGAAGTGGATCAAATTTAATTTGCAAGATTTGGTTACAGACAAGCAAACATCGGGGCAGGTGAAACTAAATAAAAACTTGTAAAAAAGGGGAAAACCCCCATCCCTCTCCTCTCACTCCGGCCTTAGGGTAATCCGCCCTAGAGAGGGAAAAATCATTAGATGACTTCCCACCTAAAAAAATAATAATGAAACCTCAATACTATCTAACACTAAAAGGACTGGAATTCCTTGCCGGAATCTGTGTTTCCTAATGGCTACAACCCGGGAATCTTTAAGTCAAGAGTGAATAGGTTACTTCTAGGTAAACGCGTTCCATCGTCGACGGGTATCGTCGCTTTCCATCAGGTGAGATAGCGGTCAAGCGCGAACCTTTAAAGAATAAAAAAAAAACTTACCAGGGTAGTATTACACTTTCTGGTGACGGCTGCCATGTCGTCAGGGTCTGGGCTGAGGCTCCTCATTGTAGGCATCACCTCGTCTAGCAGCATCTTGTGTGGAAGTCTCGGCAGTTCGTTGATCACCTGTTGAAGAGTAACAAAAACTTATTAATTTGTTAGGTACACTAGTAACCCAGCCACCCCTGCTTTTCTTAGATGTAAATCTGTGGTAGTTTTTAAAGTTTTTTTGAAGTGTGGAAATCGATGTAGATAACTTTTATATATTAAAATTGTGTGTAACTTGATATATTACTTAGGGTTTGTTTCATCGCAATCGGTTGACTATATTATTATCGAAAGATATACTACATTCATTAACTGTTAGGTGGTATGAAGTTCACCGGGTCAGCTAGTTATAATATACATAAAACTTCCTAGGTTTTAGGGTTCCTTACCTCAAAAGGAAAAACCTGAACTCTTATAAGATCACGGTGTTGTCGTTCTGTCTGTCAAGAGCCTTTATCTTGGGAAAGCGTAAAGGTATCGAGTTGAAATTAAAACTATAAAATCAAATCTGCGGTCCCTTAAAGCTGTGAAAAAATCAAACTTAACGGAAAAAAGAGATATGGCCGTATATGTCGCAAAAAACGTATATTTCGATACTTTCAAAGGGATCAAAATTCATTGGGTACTTCTCGTTGACCTAGAATCCTGATATTTGGCATGAAGCAAGGTCTTATAGCACGTATATGAAAAGGTAATTATATGAAAAAAACTGAAAACTTTAAATTTGTAGTTACGTCACAAAAAAAGAACACAATTTTGCGATTCAGAAAAAACTGTTTTCATAGGTAAGTTTGTACGGAACCCTCAGTACACGAGTCAGACTCACACTTCCCCTTTTTTTTAAGAAGCTTTGTCCCATCCTAAGAATACCTTCTATTTCGTGGTTACGTTCACAAACACGTAAACTCACATACAAAAGACAACACCCGGAACACCTATCAGTAGGCTATATTTGTTCCGTGATGGGAATCGAATCTGCGACGCGCGGCTCAACAGCCAATCGCTCAACTACTGCGCCAGCCTTACCGCCATCATTGCTATTTCTTTTATTGAAAAACACATCAAAATCATTGCGTGGATTATGAGAAGAACAATAAAATAAAATAGACTAATAAAATGTCCAATAAATTAAAAACACATCGCATCTTATTTAAGTCTCTTCGTGCTAGCGACAGTTTTCAGGGGCCCATTTATTGAGTGTGCAATGCACGTTACCCCCTGCCTTATGTACAATTGTACATAGTACTTGAGCTTATATTTGTGATTGTTGTCAACAATCACAAAATTTCAAGTATTAGTGGTGATTGTTGTAGTAGTGGTGTGTGTGTGTGTGTTGTTTTGTGATTGTTGTTATATCGTTGTTTTGTAATTGTTGTTTTATTGTGTTGTTGTATTGTGTAGAGGAAGTTTGAAAGTGGCGCCAGTGGCTGAAAAGTTGAAGGGAAATCGTTTGTCTTGGTATGGTCATGTAAAGAGGAGAGATGAAACGCATGTTACTAAAAGAGTTATGAGTTTACATGTAGCCCAAAGAAAAGATGGATGGATTGTGTGAACAGTGATATGAAAGAAAAGGAAGTTAGTGATAGTATGACGGTTGACAGGATAGAATGGAAGAAAAAAACATGTTGCGCCGACCCCAAATAAGATGGGACAAGGGCAGGAAGATGATGATGTGTTGTTGTATTGTGGTGATTGTTATGTAATGTAACGCAAAATTTTTTGAAGCCAGTTTTTGCATGCAGAACCTTTAAAATCTTTAACCTTTCCTTATCACAGCTTCGTAGTAAATAACATAGATAGTCTCGAGTCTAATAATCTTTGGCGACAAAATAAACAGCAAGCCAGATATAATTGACTGATAAGGCATATGGTTGGCACTTGAGGTACACATACAGTCGACTGCGATAATTCAAACCTCTCTATTTTTTTTTTTTTTTTTTTTTTTATTTGATATAAACCAGTGCTTGACTGCAATCCCACCTGATGGTAAGCGGAGATGCAATCATTGATGGTCAGGCGCACTAGTTTATTAAGAGCCTATTCACTCTAGCCTTGAAGACACCTATATTATAGTTGGACGGAAAGACCGCAGCAGGCAGATTGTTCCAGTCCTTCGATGTACGCGGTATAAACGACGAAGCGAAACGCTTAGTCCGGACCGTTGAAGTTTCAACAACGTAAGGGTGGATACTCGCCGTGCGTCGGCTTGTCCGATGGTAGAAAGGAGATGGCGGAATCAAGTCATGCAGTTCCCGCGCACACTCCAAAATGTAACCTGTAAAACACCGATAGGCTGGCTACTCTGCGCCTGTCTATAATTCAAAGTAATCACGAGTTCCCTAGAAAATGTCATCATCATCTTCCTGCCCTTGTCCCATCTTATTTGGGGTCGGCGCAACACGTTTTTTTCTTCCATTCTATCCTTTCCCTAGAAAATGTCATTTCGTACTAAATCAATACATTTTTATGCACCTGGTAATTCGAACAAAAAAAATCATCGCTACGTAAGAAAACAAACGAACTCAGCGGCTCAAACACTCGTCAATTCAAAGTTGTAGAGACAAAGAGAGAAAGATTGCAGAACTTGCAGAGGTATGTAAGTACATGTCAGTTAAAATAAGATTGTTTTATTCTTATTCCATTGTGGGTAATAGATAGCGCTAGACAACCTGTATAGCTCTGTCTCTTACTCACACTGAAATAAGAATGAAACAATCTTACTTTGAACTTCATGGTAACCCACAAGTTCGTAGACAAGCCTTTATTTTTGTAATGACATACACTTGGTTTCCGCAAGAATTGGTTTGATTAGTGAAATTTCAGTTACTGTTACAGATACCGGCACGAATCTTGAGCGCTCGGCGAAAAAGTGGGGATCGCTTTGCGCATCGTACACATCGGCGAGTCAATCACTGTACAAGAATTGCACTCCCCGCCCCCGCGTCTCACTTCATACCACTAAAGAGACCCGATATTTCACTTCTGCGCAAGTAGAAGTCAGAGCTCAAGATCCATGCCGGTATCTGTACTCTCGTTTCGAACCATTAGATATACACTCGATATTTCGTAATATTTTAGAGTCCCTCGAGTTTCGAATGAACGAGAGTCAGAGATTCTGCTATTTGGAGTGGAGACGAATCCAACACGATTTTAATGATTTTTGCTTATAATTAAATTTGGTCGAGCTGTTCTTGAGTTGTAAATGGTGTAACTAACAGCCTAGGACTTTGTTGTATGCACCTATATAGATACTATAGCATAGCATACAGTCTTATAATGTTCCTACTGCTGGGACTCAGGCCACCTTTCTAGGATAAGGCATGGGCCGTAATCTACTACGCGGAACGTTTTGGGAACACATTCATTGTGCGTACAGCTAAAGAGTGGAGTTCCTTGCCGGAATCTGTGTTTCCTGATAGCTACAACCCGGGAATCTTTAAGTCAAGAGTGAATAGGTTAAGTGGTGAGGGTCGCGGGAATCTTTTTTTTTCGTTAACTTAGAAGTTTGTTTTTTTCACAGTTTCATGGTTTTAATTTCAATTCGATACCTCCACGTGTTCCTGAGTTAAAGGGTCTTGACAGACAGCCAGACAGACAGACAGACGAACAACATAGTGGGTAAGGGTTCCGTTTTTCCCTTTTGAGGTATGGAACCTTAAAAATGTGACAACCCTACTCAGACACGAAATTCAAGGGCAATGCTATGTTGTTCAGCTGATAATATTTATGCTGTGGCAGATTTTTCGACAAGCCACAGATTAAAAATTGTTGTTGATTTTATTTTTCATTTGTTATTTGTTCTATTTAACTTCCTGCTTATGTTAATTACAATATAAGAACAAAAAAAAAAACTTAAATGTTTAGTTATATTTAGCCTTTATAAAAACAAAATTAAATTACACTTCCTGCTTTGAAAAAGAAACCTGTATATTGAAGCGTTTGTAAATTTCTGCATGTGCAATTAAGCTTAAACGTCTGAACATGGGTTAGAACGAAGGGCTTTTTTATTAGGTGGGAAATCATCTAATGAATTTTTATTTTATTGATATAAACCAGCGCTTGACTGCGATCCCACCTGATGGTAAGTAGATATGCAATCATTGATGGTGAGGCGCACTAGTTTATTAAGAGCCTATTCACTCTAGCTTTGAAGACACCTAAATTATAGTTGGACGGGAACACCGCAGCAGGCAAATTGTTCCAGTCCTTCGATGTATACTTCGACTTCTCCCGCTCTTGGGCGGACGGGAGGGCGTGACAGACTTACTGACTAAAACTTCCTATTATGATCCTTCTTTGTCTTGCTGGTGCTCTTTCGGTTCGGACTACCCATGAGGATGAAGGGCTGGTGTCGACAACACCCTGTTTCAATTTTAACCCCCATAGAAAGGTTCATGGTCGACGGATTTGAGGACATCGGTCGGCTCATTTAATCTGCTCTCGAGATGGTGGCGTGTAGAGTTCCCCGCGCGCCGCTTAGACGTATAGATGCTTTTGTTTACGTCACTCCCCAAGACGAAATGAGGCAACAATATATAGCAACATCGGGAGCAGCGGAAGATTTTTACAGATACCGGCACGAATCTGGACCGCTCGGCGAAAAAGTAGGGATCGCTTTGCGCATCGTACACATCAGGCGAGCCAATCACTGTACAAGGACTGCACTCCCCGCCCCTGCGTCTCACTTCATACCACTAAAGAGACCCGATATTTCACTTCTGCGCAAGTGGAGGTCAGCGCTCAAGATCCATGCCGATATCCGTACTTGCGGATTGATAAAAGAACATGACGGAACTACAAGGGTTCCTTGTTAGGTCTACGGAACCCTAAACTACGTACCAACCGCCCCCAAACAACTGCAACAACTTCAAAGTATGTGGATTCAAAAATATACAAACCCTGTAAAAACCTTACGTTTGTCAATCACTGCTAAACTAGTGTAGTTATGTGACAACTCATTACAAAAAAGGTTATGATAACAAACGTACGATAACACATTAAGTAAATATATAGCTGGTTATTAAATATATGTTGGTATGTATGAGATGTAATAGACCTCCTCAAAGGTCACAACTACAAGAACCTCTGTCAAATTGGGTAGTAGACTCAAGTTCTTTAATATATATATTACTAGCTGACTCGGCGAACTTCGTACCGCCTAATAATATGATAAATGAAGAACCGCTCGACGGATTTTGTGCAAACTTCACATAAACCATCTACTAAATAGTCCGAACAAAGCCTAAACATTTGGTTTGGATATGTGAGCCCGTTCTTGAGTTATAAAATTACAACGAAAAGTGGCATTGATTTTTATATAGGTATATAGATATGAAAAAGCGAGATACCACACTGATTAATCACGAAATCTCAAAAACTATATCACCTACAAACTTAAATTTGGCAGGAGGATGCAGACATTCGCTAAGAACAGATTTTACGAAACTTTAGCCCTAAGGGCATGAATAGGGTGTCCCAAATTTGTATGGAGAAACATATTTTTACGCGGGCCAAGCTGCTGACAGAAGCTAGTCTATATATTAATAGAAGCTAATCTATAAAAGCGAAATGCCACTCACTGATTAATCACGAAATCTCAGAAACTATAACACCTACAAACTTAAAATTTGGCATGTAGGTTCCTTATAGGGTGTACACAACCGCTAAGAATGTATTTTCCGAAATTCATCCCTTAAGGGGATGAAACAGGGGTTCAAAGTTTGTATGGAGAAACCGACTTTCACGCGGGCGAAGCTATTGGCAAAAGCTAATTAGATAGAAAGTAACCTTTATGCTAATCCAGGAAAGATCCACCCGTCTGCCAAATTTCATCCAAATCTTTTTAGCCGTTCGAGCGTGAAGAAGTAATAACAAACACACACACACACAACTTTCGCCTATATAATATCAGTAGTGATAGTGTGAGCGTAAAGTAACTTGTTCTAGACGTAGAACTATAACGCAATAAATATTATATTTACAAGAGAAGCGATGATTTGCAAAACTTACTTCGAGCATAGACAATCATCTCTAATTATAGAGCAGGAGTCAAAACAGTAAAAAATCGCTTGTCATCCTATTGAATACTGAAATTGATAACTGATATCAAAGTTGCAATGACATAATATTGATGATATTTATGTTGTCATGACAATTCCTTTGGCAGTTAAACAATCTTATATCTTAGTGTTTTTTTTTTGTTAATGTTTTAGGCTTGGGTACTAAGTCCTTTAAGCCATTTTTTCGTATGAATAGTTGATTTGTTAATACTAGGATGACAGTAGGATGTTTTTTGTAGTTTTTTGCAGCGAATGTGTCAAGTCAACCTTCTCAGCTATCTTTGCTGAAGTTCAACACTACAATATAATTCTCAGCTCCATTTTACTGAGATCGCTCTTGTTTCAATGATTCTACATATTATCCAGTCGCGCAGACACTTGAGATACAAAACTACACCTATTTCATATTACAGCTTCCACTAGGAACCAATATCTATACTTATAATAAATCTGTAGAAGTGAAAATTCTGTACATTGAAAATATCAAAAAAATAAATGGCAGGGGGTGTTACTAGACCGACACCGAACCCAAAATGTGATTAATAATTTTTGTCTGTCTGTCTGTCTGCTTGTTTAGGCATCACGCAAAGACTACCAACCGGTAGTCTTTGCGTGATGCAATTACGACGAAACTTGGTATAATTATTCTTTAATATCCTAGCACCACACTGGGTACTTTTTATCCCGGAAAAGTATATACAATAAAAAACAAAAATCCTAATAAAACCATTTTCGTCTTCTATGCGGACGAAGTCGCGGGGAAAAGCTAGTGTGAATAATAAAAACGGCCACTGAACTTAACTCAAAGAAATCTCGCCAAATATTCTGTTACATTCTATTGTGATTCATTTTCTAATAGGACACGGCAGCGGTGCTCCACCCAAACGGGGCAGCGGCAGAGGCGGATCGTGAAATTGTTGGACTCTGGGCTAACACTACTTGGGGGCCCACCTAAGTAATCAAATTAATTGGCATTTTGTTAAAAAGAAGTTTGTATTTTTCCTACAGTGTACCTTTTCGACAACAACCGATCACTGTAGAAATGTCGTCCTAATGGAACAAGCGATCACGAGTTACTATAGCTAACTTGAAAGTCTAAATGTACTTCGTCTTGTGGTTTTCTGTAAGAGATTGCCCTGTGCGAGAAGACCGCCGACTGAACACTAAGTTTTTGTAAATGCGTATCATTGTAGATTGTTTTTAATGAGAACTGGGGGCCCCTTATATCCCTGGGGCCCTGGGCTGCAGCCCATTTAGCCATTAAGTAGATCCGGCCATGGGCAGCGGGGTTATGGTTTTTTATCCAGGAACCGGGTAATAGTCCGTTCGTACTGTTTGCTTAACTTTATTAAGGCATCTCCAACTTCAAATTAATGCGCTTATCCAAACATGTTTAAAAAATTTTAGGTAAGATTAAGATGTTTTGTTATTACATAAGACACTTTATTAGTGTGGTTTCGCGACTGCGCACTTCCCCATATATAAGTACAAGTACCAAACATGATTGTAGATAACTACTATATCTGTGTATTATGTTTTTGTAGATATTTATTTTTATGAAAGAACACGTGTCTAAGTAAGTTACTATTAGTTATAAAAACATGTAAAGTTCTGGTTTTTAGATCTTAAATATAGAAGCAAATCATGCCAATTTTAATTTGTAACATTCTTATTTATACATTACAATTTAATAATAAAAAACAATAAATACACAACAACACACAACACAAATACAAACAAACACAACAATAAAACAAACAATAACACAACAAACATAACAAAATACAATTATACAATACAAAATACAATTTTATACATCTATATATTTTTTTAATTACAATTGAGCGCCAAAACTAAACAACATATTAATATTTTAATTTAGCATTTGTATTTGTGAGCAAGCAAGATGATATGACAGTAAAAAAGGCGGGAAAATTTCATAGACAACATAGTTTACTTGAGGTGCGAAGCCAAGAACAGAAGAAAAAAAAACTAACTCACGTTTTTGGCGGTATTTCTTCGAGTGAAGTTCAGTGCTTTTAATTATTCGAAAATTATATTACGATATTGTGATGTAAAATTGGTGTAGTTTTATATCTCGAGTGTCTGCGCAACTGGACAATATTTGGAATCATTGAAATAGGCGCGATCTAGGTAAAATGGAGCTGAGAATTTTATAGCAGTGGTGACTACCTCAGCGAAGTTAGCCGAGAAGGTTGACTCGATACATTTGCTGCCAAATTCTACAAAATCATTAGAATGTGTACATCCATATTCTAATGGTCCATAAACAAATCAAATATTCGTAAAAAAGACATGACGATAATGAAACAGAAAAGTTAACTTAACTCTGCCTATTCGATACTAGATGGCGCTATGCTCAATATTTTTCTTTTTAAACAATTAAGTTATTGAACATGTTTATATATTTTAGCGACCACATGACGCAAGTGGACCATAGTTCACATTCTAATGTAAAACACGTTATTTAAGGATTCCGTGCAGTGACTCATTCTTGTCCATTAGATTTATTTCCATGTTTTTTGTAGGTGCTTACAAAGTTTTAACATAAGTATTAGGCACTTACATATAATAGGTACATGCATAAAGAAAATGTGATTTTTTATGAATTTCCTACTCCGGGTGTCCGATTTATGAGGTTTTCACTCTAAGCAAGCTGCCTACAAATATCATCCCTTGATGAAGAAAAATAAATTCTTAACCGGGACTTTGCGATTCCAAGTCTTTTCTTCAAATAAAGATCCCAATCCAAGGCCTACCGGAGCTGAGCTGCGATAGTATCACCACATCGAACGGTCCTGTGCGGCTCGCATCCATCGCATTACCGCGACTTTCATCAGGACTTCGATTCATCTAGTGGGAGGCCTTCCAACGCTGCGTCTAGAACACGGTCGCCCAGAACCTTTCGGGCCTCAATGACCATCTGTTCTGAGAGCAATATGCCCTGCCTACTGCCACTTAAGTTTGATAAATTTTATGGGCTATGTCGGTAACCTTGGTTCTCCTGAGGATATCTTTATTTCTAATGCGATCACGCAAAGAAACTCTAAGCATAGCCCTTTCCATTGCCCTTTGGGTAACTTTAAGTCTTCTGATGAGGCCCATTGTGAGCGACCACGTTTCAGAGCCATATGTCATCCATCACGTTTCAGAGTCGTATGCGAATAACATACGTCTTTTTCCGGTTTTTAATTGACCAATTATATTGAAAACTAGCTGATGCCCGCGACTGTGCCTGCATCAAATTCGTATAACAGCTCATTGCCATTTGGTAACAATTTCAACATTCTTTTTTTGCGCGTTACCCTAACTCTTTTTGTAAAATCAAAGTGGCTTAAGTTACTTCTTTAACATCAGCTATCTATAAATGAAAGTCCCGTCTAAAAGGTTTTTCAGGGCGTCTGTGAGGGAGTCTGGGGATCCTGAGGTTCGTGTGTGTGTCTAAGTGACACTTTTGCAGCTAAGGAGCACCGCCGTGTCCTTGTGGGTGAGATCGGCGGCAACAATCTGTCGCACCGGGCCTTGGTACAGGCCATGGTCCGAAGCGAGGAGTGGCAGGCGGTCGCCTCCTTCTGCGAAGCAGTAATGCTAGCAAAGGAGGCGGCCACCGTAGGCGCGGGTTTGCGGACGGCAAGCAATGGGTAGCTCGTCGTCCGACCGTCTGATAACCGTCCGGACCGAGCCCAAGTCGTTGACGGCGCGTACTGTTCCACGCGCGCCTCAGGGAGATGTCAGCAAACCGTAGGGGCCCAGCAGGGTCGAAGCCTACTGGGGCCAAGGGTCTGATTCTGAAAGGAAGGCTCGGACCTGGTACGAAGAGCAACGAAGGAACAGGAGTGAGTTTTTAGTCAGTAAAAGTCTGACAAAAAAAGGAGCACATGCGCAATTGTCACCTTGTCCTCCAAGCATGCTCTGCACAGGGGACTGTCTGTGATGACCTATTGTGTGGAGGTGCTTATTTAGTGTGCAGTGTCTAGAGATGGTCCCCGTCACCAGGTGTAGCCTGCCTCAATCCAGTCCCATGAGACTTTTTGTAAGGATTTTTTTGCCAAGAGTGCAGGTTATTCCAGACACATTTTTACTATCTCACCGCTCTTAATCAAACACGAACCGGTGTTTGTGGAAATCATATCAAATTTTATCGCAACGCTATCATCTCTCGCTATCGCAAATTACGATTATAAATGCTGAAAATAGCTAATAATAGGAAAATATGTTATCTTTTGAGTATGTTCTAGCTGTTTCCGTGGGGATCGTATGTTTACTTTATTTATTTTTTTATGAAAACAAATCAGGCGTGGTCAGGCCTGGCGCACTCCGTACTGTAGGTATAGAAATGTGCCTACGCCGCGCGGCCTTTCTTGCAAGGTTAAATTTGATAGAGTCACACGCGTGTTTGATTTGCCGCTTGACCCGCGCTAACAAAAAATATTTCCGAATTCTTTATCAAATATTCTATCGAGTGTTTATTTCAAGTATCAGCGACATTTTTTAACCGACTTCTAAAAAAGGAGGAGGTTCTCAATTCGGATGTTTGTATTTTTTTTTTTATGTTTGTTCGCGCATAACTTCGTCGCTTGCCAACCGATTTGAAGAATTATTTTTTTATTAGAAAGGGTATACTTCCCAAATGGTCCCATAGTCACCAAGTCAGGATCTCATGATGAAATCTTGGTGAAATCGAGGGAACTCATCAAATATTATAGGCAACTGCATAGTGATTTTGGTATTTTCATCGAGAACTTAAGCATTTACAGCAAAAAAGTAACATTTGATGAAGTGGAACTGATGAAGAAGATCAGAAATGGTCAACGAAACTTCATACTCGCATAGATATCACAATGGAGATAGTTAAGCGACTATGATAATACAAATAAATTAATGGTTCTGAATAGTTCCATTGAAAATGGTATCATCAAATTGATCTGACGATGATGATGGAGCCAGAAGGTAGGCACTGGAACCCCGTCATTAATCAATGTAACCTAGCCGTGTTTGGGCTTATTAGAATTGTCATGAAATGCACTTTGGCTATAAGGTACTATCGAACTGATATGATGATGGAGCCGGAAGGTGGAAGGTAGATACAGGAACTTCATAATAAAACAATGTAACGTAGTAGTGTTTGGATTAATTGGAATTGTCATGAGAAATAGACACTCTGTTTATAAGTGTATCCCAACTAAAAAGTGTGAAATAAAAAACTGTTTACAAAAAAAAGATAACCGACTTCACTAAAAAAACACTAAAAGGATCAAAATAACTTTAATTTCGGAAGTCGGTGTTAAATAATATACAAATAATACCGAGAAACACCGACTTCCGAAATTAAAGTTATTTTGATCCTTTTAGTGTGTAGTGACATCTATCGCGTCACATAAGAAAATCCTGAATCGCGCAATCAAAGTTCTCCGCGCGATTAGAACATATAGAACAACCCGAAATCATCTATCGGGCAGTTGCAGCCCACCAGACATAACACCCGTCTGGTCGGAGGATCCTCCCTTTTCAACGGAGGTTTGCGGGACTTTACTCTCTGTTCCGCCTACCTCCAAACTGGTGACCCTCGACAAAGAACGTCAGCGCAGCCTTCGTGCAGCTACTACCTCGTGACGTCATCATCACTTCCTCAAGCTTTCGAGCAGCGAGCCATACAGCCAGCACCCACGGCTATAAAGGGTATCCTGACCACCAGCATGCCTACATGGTCATACCTGGTCATCACCCTCAGCCTCATCAGCGACCTTGGCGAAGCACACTGCACCTTCAGCCAGTCACATGAAGAGCAATGAAGAACCTCTCCTGGTCGACGCAAGCAGTCAAGCCACTACGTCGCACAGCACCGCTCCGACTCACTGGAGCCAGCAGCACTACTCCGACTCACTGGAGCCTGTAGCATCATCCCGACTCACTGGGACATCATCACCCCGACTCACTGGGGCATCACCGCAGACAGTTCCGACTCACCGAGAACTATGCGGCATTCGGTTCCGACTCACTGGAACCAACCTACCAATGGCCTGGCACGCATCAAGAAGCATCAAGAACCATCGATCTCCGATCTCCGGAGGGGAGTGATGTAGCGACATCTATCGCGTCACATAAGAAAATCCTGAATCGCGCAATCAAAGTTCTCCGCGCGATTAGAACATATAGAACAACCCGAAATCATCTATCGGGCAGTTGCAGCCCACCAGACATAACACCCGTCTGGTCGGAGGATCCTCCCTTTTCAAAGGAGGTTCGCGGGACTTTACTCTCTGTTCTGCCTACCTCCAAAAGTGTTTTTTTAGTGAAGTCGGTTATCTTTTTTTTGTAAAAAGTTTTTTCATGTAAACGAGTCAATGACTTTAAAGATCATTCAATATAAGTAGATCTCCCATTACTAGTGACCACCTTACTAAAGCAAGCTCAACATATATACTTACTGAAATTATATTTTACAAAATGTTAATTACTATGGATAATAACGTCTTAAATGACCACCTTTTAAAAATTACATATGATCGCGAAGCTAACGCACATACAAAACTAACAAAGTTATATTTAATTTTAATTTTATTTCATTTGTTTAGATACCTAACTAAATGTAAACAATCTCTTGGCACTCGGTTTAGGTTCGGACGGCGAGCTACCCATTGCTCGTCGTCCACAAACCCGCGCCTACGATGAGATGATATTTGTTTATTCCCTGCTGAAGTTTGTGACAGTCTTTAAGTCAGAACTTTAAGTCAAGACTGAATAGGTTACTGTGAGGCAAGCGCGCTTCATCGTCGGCCACATCATCGCTTTCCTTCAGGTGAAATAGTGGTCAAGAGCGAGCTTTTCACTAGTAATAAAAAATACTTTCTGTTATAGCAAATAGCGGAATTACATAGTAAGTTGGTTATCTACCTATAAACGTCTATTATCGTGCTAGACGTGTGCCAAAAATTAATCTACTTTAATCAGTCTCCTTGCCTTTATCCAGCTCTATTATCTTTCTATTTGATAACAAGTAATTAATTTATATATATACCTAATATACAGGGTGTCTATGACATCGATGCACAAACGAATACCGTGGATCCAGTACATGATTGTGGACCCCCCAGTGGTCGAATTTTTCGTCATCTTTTTCCTAATTAAAAAAAATAATTATATTCTAATTAAAAAAAATAGTTTTTTTTTTAAATTAAACTGGGTAAAATCGTTATTCTAACCAAGCCCGATAATATATTTAGTAAAAAAATAATTAAAAGTTAGTAATCGCATCAATCCCGATGACATTTTATTTATAAAAATAATTCTTTCATTTTTTTCACTAAAAATGTTCGAATAACGATTTTATACAGTCCAAATAAAAAAACCGACGAGAAATTCCACCTATGGAGGTCCAGAATCATGTACTGGATCCGTGGTATTAGTTTGTGCGTCGATGTCAAAGACACCCTGTATAAATGTATTGTACAGGCTGTATATGCACGGAATATACGCTGGTGCACAATATTATCTCCGCTGAAATTGGCCACCAGTCCTTGACAAAAAAGAAGAAAAAGAAAGAAAAAGGAAAGAAAGAAACGAAAGAAACTAGGTTCCGATACGAAATCAGGCATCCCCCAAGTGCCGCCACAACAACCACTCTTGTCCGTCTCGGATTCCATTGGATTCTAGGCCTCTCACCAGCAATGCTACCATGAGTTCATACCCGATCCATTTTACGAACTAAACTGATTTGTTAAAGGGATGGAGCTATGTAGAGTGTATAGCTCCATCCCTCTTTCTGACTGACAGTATATATAACACATCTGGTAAGCCCCAGGGGCCCAAGTCTGGTATTTTCATAAATTCATCATTCCAACACGACCCCATTTGTCATTTTGCTAAAAGTTCGTAATCTGATAATTCATAATGGTCGATCATTGATCAGTCAATGATCTTGTGGTAGAATGACAATAAGAGCTGTCTCGTTACAAATTAAAAGCAATGACTGCACAATGACGTCCTAATGGTAGGTCACTGATCAAAGGAACTGTCAAAATTGTAGCAGAATTCCGAATACGTCAGATATTAATTTGTCATTACGTACGTGATTACCATTCTTTGCCATTTCTTACAATGGAGTGCCCAGTGGTTGATCATTGGAAAGACATAATGACGCCATTTTATTAGTAGATTACCAAATTTATCAAAGTCAATGATTATGAAATCAATGATAGATAATTCTGACACTATTGTAATAGCAGACTTGAGGCCCTGGTCGGTTACCTTGATTAAGGCGTTCTAACGTTGCATCTTCTGGAACGCGGTCGCCATTCCAGAACCTTTCGACCCCATCAACCTCATTCTGCAAGCCCAGGTGGGTTTTAGTCTGTAAAAGTCTGGCACTCCCTCTCTCTTCATTCCGAGCGAGAAATTTTTAAGATACAACCTTGAACGGCTTAGTCTAGTAAATAAGTTGATCCTAGCAATACTAAATATTTAACCATAATTTTTTGTACCTCAGCAAAAATATATGTACACACATGTACAGGTAGATTGAGTACCTGGCTACTTGTAATATGCCTGCATAATTACAAGTAAGGTAATTACCCATACATTTAACGCCAAACAGATTCAAGATTATATTATTATGAAGTTTCTATAAAAATTGGTCAAACGTTTTTCCGTTTTTTTTTCCTCTAATTTATTTCTTCAACAAAGTTACAATATAAAAAAAAAACCGGGCAAGTGCGAGTCGGACTCACGCACTGGGGGTTCCGTACAAATTTACCTATGAAAACAGTTCAATTCTCGAATTGAGTTACGAAGACTTTCGAATCGCAAAAAAAGTTTTTTTTTTGCGATGTAACTGCAAATTTACAGTTTTAAGATTTTTTTCTATACTTGTGTTATGAGACTTTGCTTCATGCCAAATTTCAGGATTCTAGGTCAACGGGAAGTACCCTATGACTAGATTCCTTTGAGAGTGTCGAAATACACGTTTTTTGGTAACTCTGGAGTTTGATTTTTTCACATCTTCAAGGACACCGCAGACCTGGTTTGGGTTTTCAACTCGATACCTCCACGCGTTCCCAAGATAAAGGGACATAGACACTCAGACAGACAGGCAGACAGATGGACAAATAAGTAATCCTATAAGGGTTCCGTTTTTTCCTATTGAGGTACGGAACCCTAAAAAATGTGTTTAGGTGAGATGAATCACCTCACCTCAAGCCATGTTTATGCATTATTTTTCCTTATAATTTGCAATAGCTCTGTTACCGTCTAATAATATAGCGAGGCCATGTGTTTGTGAATTACACATACACGTCTCATGAGCATGACAGTGTGGTGTCATTAGGTCTGTGGTGTATGGTAAGCTATGCGGCTTTTTACTTTGTCAATCATATTAGTATTGTTATAACTCAGTTAAGGAGTGGAATTCCTTGCCAAAATCTGTGTTTTCTGATTGCTAAAATAAACTAGACTCTAAAAGCTACAAAATTGCGCAATATTCTGGTATTAAACTAACGAAATAAAAAAAACCGACTTCACTAAAAGGATCAAAATAACATTAATTTCGGAAGTCGGTGTTTCTCGGTATTGTTTGTTTCTTATTTAAAACCAACTTCCAAAATTAAAGTTATTTTGATCGTTTAAGTGTTTTTTTTTTTGTGAAGTCAGTTGATCTTTTTTTTGTAAAAAACAATTTTATTTCACACTTTTTAGTTGCGATACACTTATAAACAGAGTGCCTATTTCTCATGACAATTCCAACACTGCTACATTGTTTTATTATGAAGTTCCTGTGTCTATCTCCTACCTTCCGGCTCCATCATCAGATCAGTTCGATAGTACCTTATAGCCAAAGTACATCTCATGACAATTTGAATAAGCCCAAACACGGCTTGGAGACATTGATTAATTACTGAGTTCCAGTGCCTACCTTCCGGCTCCATCATCATCATCAGATCACTTCGATGATACCATTTTCAACTTAACTATTCAAAACCATTAATTTATTTGTATTGTCATAAACGCTTAACTATCTTCATTATGATATTAATGTGAGTATGAATTGGTTGGCAATTTCCGGTTTTCTTCATCAGTTCCACTTCAACAAATGTTATTTTTTGACTGTAGCTTAAGTTCTCGATGAATATACCAAAATCACTATATGGGTGCGTATAATATTTAAGGAATTCCCTCAATTCCTCATGGATCCCATCATCAAAACTAGATTTTGAAAAAAATTGGACTAATCTGGAAGCATACCTTTTGGGGAAAAAAAAATTGCAAATCGGTCCATAAACGACGGAGTTCTAAGGTAACAAAAAAAAAACCGAATTGATAACCTCCTCCTTATTTTTGAAGTCGGTTAAAAAATTACATTATTTTAAATTAAAATGATATAGGATGGATTCTTGAGACGCCTCAGTAAGGGCAGATACCTTAACATTTTAAGATTTTCTGATACCTATTTACAAATTTTGGAAAGAAATACAGTCAGCAAAAAAAATATATGCCAAAATACCAAAAAAAAATAAAATAAAATTATGGTTAGTGTTTTTTTTTAATGTAAGGATCAAAAAAATCTACTAGAAATGACTTGTAAAACTTTTCCCATATATTTTGCATGGAAAAATGATCAATCATCACGAAATAATCGAAGTACCGGAAGACGCAACGTTGGCGCGGCTGCCCAGAAGCTGGACCGATGACCTGGTGAGGGTCGCGGGAATCCGATGGATGCGAGACGCACAGGACCGTTTGTTGTGGCGACACTTGGAGGAGGCCGGTGTTTAACAGTAGACGTCTTTCGGCTGAAATGATGATAATAATATTGAACCCGAAATATTCTTTATTTGTTATATATTTATATTTAGGAAACTTTCTTATACAAAAGCGAAATACCATTCATTGATTAATCACGAAATCTCAGAAACTATAAGACATACAAACTTAAAATTTGGCAGGTAGGTTCCTTATAGGGTGTAGACTTCCGCTAAGAACGGATTTTACGATACTCCACCCCTAACGAGGTCGGCGGCGATCTCTCGCGTCAGGACTTGGTTCAGGCCATGGTCCGGAGCGAGGAGGAGTGGCAGGCGGTCGCCTCCTTCTGCGAAGCATTAATGCTAGCGGCCGATCGCGTGAGCGACGGTCCGACCGTCCGGTAACCGTCCGAGCCGAGCCGAGCCCAAGTCGTCGACGGCGCGTACTGTTCCATGCGAGCCTCAAGGAGATGTCAGCAAATCGTAGGGTCGAAGCCTACTGGCGCCACGGGTAGTGTGAAAGTGAAACCCGGGGCCCTGGGACGAAGGCAAAGAAGAAACAGTAGTGAGTTTTTAGTCAGTAAAAGTCTGACACTATCTCGCGCTCCGCCCAAGAGCGCGATTCGTCATAAGATGATTTTCCCACCCAATAAAAAAAAAACCCCTAACGAGGTAAAACAGGGGTTGGAATGTTTGTATGGAGAAGCCTAGTTTTACGCGGGTCAACTCACTGGAAGAAGCTAGTGATAGATAATATTTTGGCGTTACAGTAACACATAACTTCATCGAACAAAAAAAAAAATCGCATCGCCTCCTCATCGCTTTTTATACAGCACAGGTTTTACATAATAAATTGTGCAAAAAATCATATCTGTTCAACACAGAAGTTTTTTTCGTCGCCGATAAGGTCAAAGGCCATTTTTTTTGCATACATACTTTGCCTGTTTAAAAAGTACTTATGTAAAATAATCATTGAGCAGAATTTTTAATGTTTGAACAATCATTTAATGACGACGGGGACACATATCATATTTTAATGAGATGCGTCCGAAATCCAAAACCAAAGCCAAAACTAGAAACAAATTAAAAAATTTTCTAATGAAACATTATCTGTCTATGTGTCCATAGTTACTGCGGTATGTTGGTCTCAGTTGGTTAGTGTTGTGGTGGTGCATCTGTTTATCTCACAACGAGTAGGTAACAACCTGCAAACTTGGGGGTGATCAGATGTGGTCTTAGTTATAAGCGAAATTCACGAGAATGTACTGCCGACAAACTGCTATGCAGTTTGGCAGATGTTATAAATGATTCTTGATGTAACAAATTTATAAAAAAAAACAATCGCTCAGGGCCTCAACTCTGCTATTACAATAGTGTCAGAATGGTCTATCATTGATTTCATAATTGTTGATTTTGACAAGTTTGGTAATCTACTAATATAATGGCGTCATTATGACTTTCCAATGATCGACCACTGACACTCCATTGAAAGAAATCGCACAGAAATGTAGTCTCGTACATATTGACAAATGAATGTCTGACGTATGCGGTAATCTGCTAAAATTTTGACAGTTCCTTTGATCAGTGGCCTAACATTAGAACGTCACTGTGCAGTCATTACTTTTAATTCGTTACAAGACTTCACCACAACGAACGGTCCTTGAATTTTACGGGCTGCCCCCTTTTATTTAAAGGTTGGAAATCATCAAATGGCCTCTCTCGCTCTAAGGCGGTGCGAAAGGATTTCCCGTTGCGTTCTAAGACCACGGGTTTCCTTTTCAGAAAATATCCGCGGCCCTAGCAAGCAACGACCCTGCTGGGCCCCTACAGTTTGCTGATAACTCCTTGAGAAGCGCGTAATACTACGCGCTATCGACGACTTGGGAACAACTTGTGACCCACGGGTGCCCCTCAAGTTGAAGGGTAAAATCTACAAGTCCGTGATAAGGCCTGTCATACTGTATGGATCAGAATGTTAGGCTGTGAAAAAGACGGATGAAAAAAGATTGCACGTAGCGGAGATGAGAATGTTAAGATGGATGTGTGGTGTGACGAGAATGGATAAAGTGAGAAATGAATATATTAGGGGAAGTTTGAAAGTGGCGCCAGTGTCTGAAAAGTTGAAAGGGAATCGTTTGTCTTGGTATGGTCATGTGAAGAGGAGGGATGAGACGCATGTTACTAAAAGAGTTATGAGCTTACATGTGGATGGATGGAGAGGGAGACCAAAGAAAAGATGGATGGATTGTGTGAAGAGTGATATGAAAGAAAAGGAAGTTAGTGATAGCATGACGAGTGACAGGGCAGAGTGGAAGAAAAAAACGTGTTGCACCGACCCCAAATAACACGGGACAAGGGCAGGAAGATGATGATGAGCTGGGACTCAGGTCTACTCCCTCCCCCTCCTAAGTGCCCACTTCTAGAGCCGTGGTTTTGCGTTAAAATTATTCAATCCATTAAAAAATAATACCAGCAATAAAAATATTGATAAAACTTCAAATGCCAGTATATTTTGGTCCTTCTAAACAGCACTGCTGCGAACACAGAAATATCCACTACGTGAAATTGAATACAGTTTTATAGTTTCCCACTCTACCATGTGTCAACTTATGCTGGTGATTTATAAATTGCTTGTGACGACTGACAATCGATTTTATTATAAATATTAGATTATGACCTTGGCCTTTTGTTAGACCTTCTATAAAATAATCAATAACAAAACGGTTTACTATTATAATATTAACTTCATGCCTAAACTTTCTGAAAGGGTTTGATAGAACTTGCATTCGGTCTAGTCATAGAGAGTCGCAGGGCTATCTATCTATCTATTTAGGTATGGTTTCCGCACTTAGTCCTATTTGGACCATTCTACGTGGGCCATGGCGGCCATAACCTTAGGTGGGCTCATTCCAACCAGCCCACCTCTCTCCAAAAACAGATTAGGCCTCTTAGGTTTTTCAGGGCATCAGTAAGGGTCATCAGTGACGCCTGTGCAGTCTAGGAGCACATGTGCAATGGTCTCCTCCCCCTCCAAACGTGCTCTGCACAAGGGACTGTCTGTGATGCCTATTGTGTGGAGGTGCTTATTCAGCGTGCAGTGTCCGGTGATGGTCCCCGTCACCAGGCGCAGGCCGCCTCTGTCCAGTCTTATGAGTTTTTTGGTGAGGACTTTATTGAGATGTGGTAGGGCTTCCTTGGCCTTCCTTCATCCTGGTGTCGAGGACCACCAGCGCTCTGCGAGTCGCAGGGCTTTTTCATAATTATTTGATAGGGTAAGACGAACTGAGTAGGTTGTATAGATGATTTTAATGAATACTGCTGTCAGCAGCTTTGCCATCGTGATAATAAATTTAAATAAATAAATTAACGTCGCGATTTGCAGTGTCCGCAAGGTACTTGCGATGTTGGGGCTGCGCAGACATTAGAAAAGCACCAAAGCTCGCAAAATGCCAGTGGGATAGCGACCTAAGCCGGTCACCCATCTTCAAACAAACTTCAGCAAGCATAGCCTAATATCATTTATTTATTTATTTAATGCTTTATACACACAAAAGTACAAAGGCGGACTTAATGCCTTAGGCATTTTCTACCAGTCAACCTTTGGGTGATGCAGAGAAAATTAGTGGTATGTGCAACAAAAGAGAGAGAAAAAGGCGAATACAGGAATAGATTTATTTATCGACCATAGAGTAGATATACTAATAAACCATAGAATAAATATTATACAATTTTTTTATTTATAGTTAACTAGCTTCTGCCAGCGGCTTCGCCCGCGTGAAAGTAGGTTTCTCCTAACAAACTTTGGTAGATATTTATAAGATCTACAATTAATTAGAACATGGTTCTATCTTTTATTGTTTAGGCAGCTTACGCAAAATAAGTAACTTTTTTGGTTGACTTTTTACACCTTGCGTCCGAAAAACACAATCAAAAACAAATATCTTACGGAACCCTATTTTTTTCCAAAATAAAATATAGCCTATGTTACTCGTGGATAATGTAACTTTCGAATGGTGAAAGAATTTTTAAAATCGGTCCAGTAGTTTTTGAGCCTATTCATTACAAACAAACAAACAAAGTTTTCCTCTTTATAATATTAGTGTAGATAAAACGGTACACCCACTTACATTAATTAACATAGAATTTTTAAAACTTATAAGATTAAAATACTACATATTAACATGGAACAGTGGACACCCTCGCATACTGCCTCTCACAGAACACCAGACAAACACGTCTTATTTTATTCCATTCGTCCGCAAACACATCACATTCAGGGTCAGCATTCAGGAGGGCGTTAAGCATTTTTAAAGTACAATATATACTCAAGTTAATACACTACATATATACAATAAAATACTTAAACAATTGGTCCAAATCGACAATAGGAAAACATTAACGCTGTGATGATACTACTGCCAATTTTTTTTTTTTAAATTGATTTAAACCAGTGCTTGACTGCGATCCCACCTGATGGTAAGCGGAGATGCAATCATTGATGGCGAGGCGCACTAGTTTATTAAGACCCTATTCACTCTAGCCTTGAAGACACCTAAATTATAGTTGGACGGACAACTTTTTACGAATTAGCTCGCGAACTTTGGTTTTGAATGATATTCGGCTTGTTGCCATCCTGATTTCCTGGGGGAGCGCATTCCACAGAGAAATAGCTTGAATAAAGAAGGAATAGTGAAGAAAGTCAGTACGATGAGTGGGACAATAGAGAAGGCGGTTATGAGATGAGCGCAGATTTCTATTGTGGTTGGCGCAAATTTATTGATAGTGAGGGGCTTGGCTTATCATCAATTCGTATGGCGAAATAACCGCCTTAGCCACTGGCTCCTATAATAAAAAGAACACGCTATACTGTAATCAATAGTTTTTCACGTGCAAAAACACGTGCGTTTCACATAGGGTTGCCATCACGGATATAAGTTGCCACCTCTTTAACCGACTTCAGAAAGAAGGAGGTTCGGCTGAAGGTATTTTTTTATGTATATTTACCGATTTCTCAGTCAATTGTGGACCGATTTTGAATATTTTTTTTTTTATTGAAAGGTTATGCTTCCAAGTTGGTCCCACAGAAATATTGTTATGATCTGATGATGAACTTCGAAGATATGGAATGGAATTCCTCATAGGATCATAGCAGAACTGTTGTAACAAGTAAAATGGCTTTGTTTATACGTGTAGTCGATAACCGACTGAAAGAAGGAAAAAAAAAAACACTAAAAAGTGCAAAATAACTTTAATTTCGGAAATCAGTGTTAAATAACGAAGAGACAAAACTATTATAGAAACATCGACTTCCGCAATTAAAGTATTTTTTCACTTTTTTTTTTTGCTTTGAAGTCGGTTGTATTTCTTTTAGTAATTTTTTTTTTTAAGATCAAGGAAGTCATCCAATGATTTCTCCCGCCCTAGGGCAAAGTGCGAGAGCGTGTCAGACTTTTAATGACTAAAACCAACTCCTATGTTCCTTCTTTGCCTTCGTTCCAGGGCCTTGTGGTTCTATTTTGCACGACCCACTTCGTCCTTGATGGGCCTCTACGGTTTGCTGACATCTCCTTGAGGCGCGCATGACTCGGGTTCGGTCCGGATGTTCCGACGGAAGCCCACACCTATGGTGGCTGGAAATCGGGGTCGGGATCCCGGCGGCTGGGGCGTGATAGCCGTTCCCTCGCGCGTGTGGACGCATCTATCGTTAGCATTACTGCCTACCGCCTGCCATTCCTCCTCGCTCCGTACCATGGCCTGTAACTGGCGGTGCTCTGCCCTATCGGGGATGTAGTGGACGGTGGAGCACGCTTGTCTAGAAGTAATCTATTCACTCTTGACTTAAAGACAAGGCAGTTGAGGTTGTAGCTATCACAGAACACAGACTCTGGCAGGAATTTCCAATCCTTAGCTGTACGCACAATGAATGTGTTCCATACATTTTGTACGGTCCACCATGTACCGGTGGCGCAACGCCTTACGTCAAATAGTCCGGCTACGGAACGGGCTTGGCAGAATTAAATTGACTAAGCTCAATAAAGTGGAATGTCTGACTTTAGCAATTATACTATTTCCTTGACTTAATTTTGTTTCCTTACAAAATCTACAAGTCCGTGATAAAGCCTGTCATACTGTACGGATCAGAATGTTAGGCTGTGAAAAAAACGGATGAAAAAAGATTGCACGTAGCGGAGATGAGAATGTTGAGATGGATGTGTGGTGTGACGAGAATGGATAAAGTGAGAAATGAATATATTAGGGGAAGTTTGAAAGTGGCGCCAGTGACTGAAAAGTTAAAGGGGAATCGTTTGTCTTGGTATGGTCATGTGAAGAGGAGGGATGAAACGCATGTTACTAAAAGAGTTATGAGTTTACATGTGGATGGATGGAGAGGGAGAGAGAGACCAAAGAAAAGATGGATGGATTGTGTGAAGAGTGATATGAAAGAAAAGGAAGTTAGTGATAGCATGACGAGTGACAGGGCAGAGTGGAAGAAAAAAACGTATTGCGCCGACCCCAAATAACACGGGACAAGGGCAGGAAGATGATGATGATGATGAATTTTGTTTCCTTACACCAAAAACAAAATAAACTAGTTGACACTTTGCGTTACCTAAGGGCTGGCTTTTACCTCGGACAGAGGATAAGCATTGCCATACAGCGTGGCAATGCCGCCAGTCTTTTGGGCACATTACCAGTCGCAGAACAGATGGTCGATGGGGATGAAAAGTTCTGGAATGGTGACCACGTACCGGAAGACGCAGCGTTGGAAAGCCTCCCACAAGGCGGACCGATGACCTGGTGAGGGTCGCGGGAATCAGATGGATGCAAGACGCACGGGACCGGTCATTGTGGTGACATTTGAGGGAGGCCTATGTCCAACAGTGGACGTCTTTCGGCTGAAATGATGATGATGATGATGACCAGTCGACAGCGATGTGGAAGAGTTTTTTGACGCCATATTTTAGTTTGTTTTAGTTATTTGTAATTAGTTTCGGGTTTCTATTTTCATTTTAGGTTTTACTGTAATTATAGTTTGAAAAGTATTTTTTAAATGTAAATTATTCGTATAAATAAACTACAATTGTTGAGTACAGCGCCATCTATCGAGAATATTGTCACGCACGAGCTCGTAACTTCCACTTTAATCTGAAGTATTTTCAATGGTCTCTCTGACACACTCAGAATCGAGCATTACGATTAAATGGATACTATCAGAGATTATTAAGTACTTTTATCTTGAAAACACTGTACTATTATTAGCTGTATGTACACTTGTGAGATTGTTACAAATGACCATAGACTAAAATATATGGTCCCAACCCAACATACGTTGTCCTGCCCGAAAGCTGGCATTTCATCAGAAAAAAAAAAAATTGAGAATCCAGTAGCACCGATTTCAGCACCACCTACGAGTTTTTGTATTTTCACCCGTCCAAAAACCCACTCAAATATTCACACAAAATGTCATCTAAATCGGCAAACCCTTGATAACACTGAATAAGAGATGACTATGGTAGAGCGTACGAATGTCTCATTTCAGGCAGTCTCCAAGTGGGGTAAAGCCAATCAAGTGGGATTCAACGCCGCCAAAACACAAGCGTGTCTGTTCACCGCCAAAAGGAGCCCGTTTACCTTGGCTCCTGCTTTTCAGAATGTATCCCTGGATTGCACCAACCGCCTTCAGCTGTTGGGAGTAGAAATTTCCTCAGATCTTAATTTTGGGCGGTTCATTGAGTCCAAAGTCAAGGTGGCTGCTAGGTAACTCGGCGTTCTTGCAAAGTTCCGGCGGTACTTAACATCGGGACAGCTTTTAATGTTATACAAAGCACAGGTCCGATCGTGTGTGGAGTACTGCAGCCACATATAGGCTGGTGCTGCAAAATGCCATCTAGCACCTTTGAACTCAGCGAAAAGGCGAGGGAAGAGGCTAACTGGTGATCCACATTTGGTTAAGTCCAATCTACAAAGCCACAGCACAAGCGTAGGGTAGCCAGCCTTTCAGTCTTTTACAGGATGCATTTTGGAGAGTGTGCGAGAGAATTGCATGACTTGATTCCGCTATTTTATTTCTACCATCGGACAACACGACGTACGGCGAGTATCCACCCTTACGTTGTTGAAACCTCTACGGTCATGAGCTCGCGACTAAAATATAGCATAGCATAGTCGGCCTTATAATGTTCCCACTGTTGGGACTCAGGCCTCCTCTTTAGGAGAGGGAATGGGCCGTAATCCACCACGCGGGCCCAGTGCGGGTTGGTGGATGTCACATGCCTTCGAATTTTTGGTTCTAGGACATGCCGGTTTCCTCACGATGTTTTCCTTCACCGTTTTGAGCAGTAGTGATGAAATAAATTACACAAAGTAATGCGCCTGGCTGGGTTTGAACCCGCGACCTACAACTTGTAAGTCGGGGCCGTTACCACTCGGCCACCACTGCTCTCAGACTAAAATATAGTACAATACTATTTAATATAGTACAGGTGGCATCCCTAATTGCACACGAGTTGATGACGATAAAATTATATGATAGGTAGTGGATATGTTGTATATATGTAGTATAGCTAGCAATTATTGAAGAGCATGGACGTAGAACGTCATTTGTTTTGTTCATTCTCTAGGCTTTCGAACGCGACTTGTCTATATACGGAACTAGCATTGGGTAGCGATTTCACCTGTGTCAAAATAGGTTTTTCTATTCTATGCGTTCCAAATAAGATTGTCAAATTTTATGATTGAAAAGTGCGGTTTGAAAAGAAAACTTATTTGCATATTATTAACGGTTTTTAGGGTTACGTACCTCAAAAGGAAAAAAACGGAACCCTTATAGAATTGCTTTGTTGTCCGTCGGTATCGAGTTGAAATTAAAACCATATACATACTCAAGTCTGAGGTCCCTTAAAGCTTAAAAAAAGATACGGCCGTTTATGTCGCAAAAAACGTGCAATTTGACACTCTCAAGGAATCAAAATTCATAGGTTATTTCCCGTTGACCTAGAATCCTGGAATTAGACAAGAAGCAAGGTCTCATAGCACAACTATAGGAAAAATATCTTAAAACTGTAAATTTGTAGTTACGTCATAATAAAAACTTTTTTTGCGATTCAGAAAAAAATCCGTAACTCAATTCGAGAATGGAAAAGAAAGTTTATGCGGAACCCTCAGTGCACGAGTCCGACTCGCATTTGCCCGGTTTTTTTCATTCAGATTATTATATAGTCGGAAAGCGTACATCGAAGGACTGGAACAATTTGCCTGCTGCGGTCTTCCCGTCCAACTATAATTTAGGTGTCTTCAAGGCTAGAGTGAATAGGCGCATAAGGCGTATAGTCCCTTGAACATCCGGCCGGAATTAAATGCACCCATAGGTACTCATACTGAGAGCTGTGATGGCCGGGTGGTAATGGCCCCGACTTACATACTGTAGGTCGCGGGTTCAAAACCCAGCCAGGCGCATTACTTTGTGTAATTTATTTCAACACCTCTCGCTCTCAAAACGGTGAAGGAAAACATCGTGAGGAAACCGGCGTGTCCTAGAACCAAAAATTCGAAGACATGTGGCATTCACCAACCCGCACTGGACCCGCGTGGTGGGTTACAGCCCATTCCCTCTCATAGAGAGGAGGCCTTAGTCCCAGCAGTGGGAACATTATAAGGCTGACTATGTTATGATATGCTATACGTACTCGTATTGCCGGCCGCCTGGATAGAACCTCGCTGATCTTTAAATCCGTTTTCTTTGCGATATCCTTGTACTACGAGTGTTACTTATTCTGTGGCGAAATATTGATTGATTTACATATGCTATATACATTCTGAAGAAAACTTAACCAACTATTTTTTTTGTGTAAACATATTTCTAAAGATCAAAGCTGATTGAAAGGAGTAGGGAAAACAACATAAAAATATCATGTTGTTAAATATTTTTTCTAAGTTAATAATAACGTCTATAGGGTACTTCACATTGAACTGGAATCCTGAAATTTGGCATGAAGCAAGGTCTTATAACACAAGTATAGGAAAAAATCTGAAAACTGAAAATTTGTAGTTATATGAAAAACCGAGTAGCCAGTGGTAACGGCCCTGATTTACGAGTTGTAGGTCGCGGGTTCAAACCCAGACAGGAGCATTACTTTGTGTAATTCATTTCATCATCACTGCTCTCAAAACGGTGAAGGAAAACATCGTGAGGAAACCGGTATGTCCTAGAACCAAAAATTCGAAGACATGTGACATCCACCAACCCGCACTGGGCCCGCGTGGTGGATTACGGCCCGTTCCCTCTCCTAGAGAGGAGGCCTGAGTCCCAACAGTAGGAACATTATAAGGCCGACTATGCTACGCCATAATTTTTTTTTTGTGGTTTGGAAAAATGTTCGAGACTCGGTTCGGGAATTGAACTGTTTTCATAGGTAAGTTTGTACGAGATCCTCAGAGCGCGAGTCCGACTCGCACTTGTTTATAATAGGTAATAAGGCCAATGGTTGACTGTTAGAGAATGCTTTGTGGCATTAAGTCCGCCTATGTACCACCACTGTACATGAAGTTTAAATAAATAAATAAATAAATAGGTACTCCTTATATCCTACAGCAGTAAAATATGATACTTTCAAATAATACTGAAATAAAAGTTGGACGTTTACCCAGCTGTTGCTTTTGAAAGAGAAAATTTTATTGGAACAAATGTGCACCATATCTATATTAAAAATATTTGTCAGTCTGTCAATGGAAGCTTCTTTTATGTAGAAGAGACGAGCATTGATGAATGCTGGTAGACGATTTGTGATAAACCAAGCAGGACCTGCATTTACACATAATCTGGGGCGATCGGCGGCGGCGATCTCTCGCGCCGGGCCTTGGTACAGGCCATGCTCCGGAGCGAGGAGGAGTGGCAGGTGGCCGCCTCTTTCTGCGAAGCAGTAAATGCTAGCGAAGGAAGCGGCAGATCGCGTGAGGCAACGATCCTCATGCCCCAACCGTCGCCGGGATTCCGATCTCGATTTTCGGCCATAGTAACTCGTCGTCCGACCGTCCGGTAACCGCCCGGACCGAGCCCAAGTCATCGACGGCGCGTACTATTCCACGCGCGCCTTAAGGAGATGTCAGCAACTGTAGGGGCCCAGTAGGGTCGAAGCCAAGGTCTGATTCTGAAAGGAAGACTCGGCCCCGGTACGAAAGGCAACGTAGGAACAGGAGTGGGTTTTTAGTCAGTAAAAGTCTGACACTATCTCCCGCTCCGCCCAAGAACAGGGATGTCATAAGATGATTTTCCCACCGAAAAAAAAAAAACAAAATACATAAACTGAAGAATTTAAAAGAAAAGAAAGAACATATTTTATTTGGCACACATAGATACACAAAGTGTAGAAAAAACATGTTGAAACTTAAGAATCATATTCATAATACACAATGGCATAGCTACAAAGTGCTAGGCAGGACCTCCAAGCTCGGAGGGGGCCTGATAACTGTAAGCAATCTTTTTTGAACTAGCGGAAAATTCTCCCATCTTCGAAATCTTAATAAAATAGGTAGCAAAACTATTTTAATCTAAACTATTTTTTTGTCATTGAACTTTTCTGTTTTTGTTTATTTTTCATTTTTTAAATTATTTTTTCATTTAAGTTCACGTCGTCTTAGTCGCTACGGACCAGAGAACGAATAATTTGGCCTCCTAAGATACAGGTTTTTGCCTAGTTTTATTTATGTTTGAAAACTTCTTCTGCGCGACCACGTAAACGTTTGTCAGGTGTTGGGCTCGCTTCGCTTGCTCTTCACATGAGTAAGCGCGGTTGTATGATAGCCCGCTTCGCTCGCTCGCGATGAATTTGTCTGTGAATGAATTTAAAAAATGCAAGGCCATGTAATTAATTCTATTTAATCCATGCAAGCAAAACCATGGCCAATAACGATATAATTACTTTTGCTTGCACAAAGTAAATAATTACCGACTTATTGTTAATATTAACTTCCGTAAAAATGTGGGAAATAATGTAAATTTTGAAACACAAAATGCTACACAGTTAAATTCGATTAATAAATTAGTTTTAACTGCTCTTGTTTCTTTCATAAAATAAACACATGTGTTTTGTAATAATGAAATCCTTATTTTCGATTTTGGAAAAGTGAATGTTAAATTCAGTATTTATAGTCATGCGTAAGTTATGGAATAAGTAGGTTACGAATTGCTCGCAGAACAGATGGTCAATGGGGCCGAAAGGTTCTGGAGTGGCGACCACGTTCTGGAAGACGCGGCATCGGAAGGCCTCCCATAAGGTGGCCCGAGCACCTGGTGAGGGTCGCGAGATCTGATGAATGCGAGACGCACAGGTCTGGTTGTCGTGGCGACACTAGGGGATACCTATGTCCAACTGTGGACGTCTATGATGATGATGAATGGTGAGGTTAGGAGAAAATACTTCCAAAAAGGGACGAGGTTATCAAGTCGTTTTAATGTTTTTTTTTTTGTATCTTGTTCAGCGATATCTTCGTCAAAGTTTTAATTGATTTTGATGATACTTTTTTTTCTTTTTATAGTTATAGCCTGCAGGTATAAAGGTGATGAAAAACTTCGGAGATAGATTTCAATAAACGATAGCAAATCCTCCAGGATTACTGCGTTAACTTTAACTGCACGTTAACTTCGCGCCCGCCAGTAAGCTCTATAAAAAAGGAGAAACTGACTGACTGACATATCAACGCACTGCCGAAACTACTGGGACTAGGAGCGTGAAATTTTGCACAAGGCGTCCTTCCATGATGTAGGCGAGCACTAAGAGAGGATTGTTCAAATTCATCTCCTTAGAGGAGAAACAGGGGTCCAAAATTTGTATGGAGAAACCTACCATTACGGGTGCGTAGCCCTTGGCAGAAGCTAGTGTTATTCCTATTTACCAATCCCAAAGCAATGTGTAAATTTAGAAATTACGAGTATGACAACTAGTCTGTTGGTCCAGTGGCTAGTGGCCCTGAATGCTATGCCGTAGGTCGTGGGTTCGATTCCCACTTAAGACAAAATATGTTTGTGCGATGACCACGATCATTTGTTCGGTGTCTGGGTGTAATTTAACAATAATATATAGGTATGTAAAAATATCTAAGTATGTTTATCAGTTGTCTAGTACTCACAACACAAGCTCTGCTTAGTTTGGGACTAGATGGCGTAATGTGAAAGCTGTGGAATATTATTATTATTACCCTATGGGTAAATCACCAGTCCCTCTAGCCAAGTTACGATCGTTTTGTTTGAGTTTACTCGAGTTTACTCGAGTGTTTACTCGAGGCGTTCGACGCAAACGAAACGATCGTAACTTGGCTAGGGGGCTGAGGTTTTCAACATAGTTGCTTACAGACAAATGTCAGTAGGTACATAATATACGTATCTAAGTCTGTACATATTTTTTTTGTTAATTTATTTATTTATTTATATATGTACACACAAACACATAAAATCGTAAAGAACAAAGGGTTAATGTTTTTGCCTTGGTTACTAAGTCCTCTAAGCCATGTCTTCGTATTAAAAGAAAAGAAAGAAAAAGAAAGTAAAAACGTTTATTCGTACCTCACACGTACAGTAGAATTTTAAGTATAAAAAAAATAACTTTAAAATCTGTGCAAGGACAAAAAGGCGCCTAACTCAGCATATATTTTTTTTATAAATATGTTTTTTTTTTAAATTGTTATAAACCAGTGCTTGACTGCGATACCACCTGATGGTAAGCGGAGATGCAATCATTGATGGTCACGCGCACTAGTTTATTAAGAGCCTATTCACTGTAGCCTTGAAGACACCTAAATTATAGTTGGACGGGAAGACTGCAGCAAGCAAATTGTTCCAGTCCTTCGATGTACGCTATATAAACGACGAAGCGAAACGCTTAGTGCGGACCGTTGAAGTTTCAACAACGTAAGGGTGGATACTCAGTACTCGCCGTTCGTCGGGTTGTCCGGTGGTAGAAAGGAGATGGCGGAATCAAGTCATGCAATTCACTTTACTTTACTTCACTCAATTCAATGTATTATTATATGTTGTGTGAATATGTAATAATAGTTAACCTGTTTGCCATTAGAATACGGATGTACACGTTCTAATGTTTTTTGTAACATTCGGCAGTTAATGTATCAAGTCAACCTTCTCGACAAATTTCGCTGAGGTAGTCAACACTACAATAACATTCTCAGCTACATTTTACCGAGATCGCACCTGTTTTCAATGATTCCACATATTGTCCAGTTGTGCACACACTTGAGATACAAAACCACACCAATTTTACATCACAATATAATAGAATCAATTTTCGAATAATTAAAAGCACTGAACTTCACTCTTTCCAACTTCACGCTGGCGGATGCACAAGAGTGTTAAGCCATATTCTCCTGTCGATGGAATGGGAAAAAAAAAAACGTCACTCGAAGAAATCCCGCCAAAAACTTGAGTTAGTTTTTTTTTCTTCTGTACTTAGCTTCGCACCTCGAGCAAACTAGGTTGTCTATGAAATATTCCCGCTTTTTTTGCAGTCATGAACTCATGACCTCTCGCTTGCTCACTAATACAAATGCTAAATTAAGATATTAATATGTTGTTTAGTATATATGTTGCAGTCAAAACGCTTAACCAGTCAAAACTACTATTGACTAGCAAAATCAGTCAAAAGTACTTTTGACCGTATGCTTTAGTCAATAATACTTTTGACTAATTGATTCCGTCAAAAGTGGTTTTGACTGCTCGTATCAGTAATAACTCTTAAAAAGTTAAGGTGGTCGATAAAAATAACGACAAATGCACATATAAAATTTTATATTACTCATTATTAGTGGAGAACACGCTGCTATTAGAACAAAAATGAGTGACTACGAAAAGAAAGAACTGTTTTTGTAAAGAATTTTAGCGATAGAAGATATAAAAGATAGTCATTTCAATGTGATAACGAAAGAATAATTTGAGAAGTTTGTAATGGATGTGGAAACTTTTGCGGTTAAAACAAATATGCGGTTAAAACTACTTTTGACGAAGAGCGTCAGTCAAAAGTACTTTTAGCCGCAATTTTGCAGTCAAAAGTAATAATAACCAATAACTAACAGTCAAAACCACTTTTGACCAACCTGTTCAGTCAAAAGTAGTTTTGACTGATTTTGCTAGTCAATAGTACTTTTGACTGGTTAAGAGTTTTGACTGCAACATATACACCACTCTAAGCCTGTATCATGTGTATGTAGACGCACCATTATAGAGGCATGTGTGAAAATATACTGATTATCATGGAGATGCTAATTACTTGGATAAACAGATATAAGAATGCTAGTCACGGTGTCGAAATGACTATTGCCAGTATTTTCCTCTCGTCTGATTCTCTATCAGGAACGTAACCTCGAAACTTTTGGGTTGTTAATTTAGCCCTGTTTCATTGATTCCACATATTATTGTCCAGTTATGTAGACACTTGAGTTATCAAACTATCAACACCGATTTTACATCACAATCTATACTTATAATAAATCTGTAGAAGTGAAAATTCTGTACATTGAAAATATTAAAAAAATAAATGGCATAAATGGGGGTGTTACTAGACCGACACCGAACCCAAAAATCTGATTAAATAATTTTTGTCTGTCTGTTTGTTCAGGCATTACGCAAAAACTACCGGTTCGATTTCGATGAAACTTGGTATAATTATTCTTTAATATCCTGGGCACCACACTGGGTACTTTTTATCCCGGAAAAGTATATACAATAAAAAACAAATTTTATTTTGCGGTTCAATCCCTACACCCGATTACTGTACCTACCGAAAATAATAAGTTTGTCGTAGGTTACGTCACCCGCAGTGGAGTTCTAAGGGGCGCTGCACACGGCTAAGATACTATAATATTTTATCATAAGATACAATATCGCTCGCCATACAATTCAATGGACTATCACACACGACGAAGATAATAAATAATATTTCATATTTACGTATCTCAAAAAACCATTTTCTACTTCGACGCGGACGAAGTCGCGGGCAAAAGCTAGTAGGGAATATGTGAGAAAAAAATATTTGTTATCAAACTGGTTTATCAATAAAGACATCATCTTCCTGTCCTTGTCCAGTTTTAAGAGCGTCTTTCTCGAGGTACATTTCATACAACCGCTCTTACGCGATTTATCATCATCATCATCATCATCTTCCTTCCCTTGTCCCATCTTATTTGGGGTCGGCGCAACACGTTTTTTTCTTCCATTCTATCCTGTCAACCGTCATGCTGTCACTAACTCCCTTTTCTTTCATATCACTGTTTACACAATCCATCCATCTTTTCTTTGGCCTCCCTCTCCCTCTCCACCCATCCACATGTATACTCGCGATTATGACGTTATATAAGTTTTTTCATTAGATATTTTGGAAACACAGTATCTTGTGGATATTATCTAGGCTTCTATTGAAAACAATTTATAAATTTGTGTAAAACTAATCCAGTAAAGACCTCTGAAAATCTGCTATTTTGCATGAACTTTGACACTTCATAATTTACTCAAAAATTTAAAAAATCAAAAAAGTATAACAATAGAAGCCTTGCTAAATGACGACAATTTTTTTCAAAAACTTTTAATGGATATAAAAACAAGTATTTCCTGGAACAAGTTTAGTGAAATATTCGAGTAAATCACGGAGTTATGTAATGCTAACAGAGTTTTCAGGCGCTATCTCTCTTTTTTTTGCATTGCCTCTTCGACAAAAATCGCGTTGGATTGCGTTAGATGAAGCTACAAGCTTTTAAACCATGCTCAATGTTGACGATAGGCGAGTGGAAAAGGACCCTCATAATACGCAAAAACAATATCAAAATTTGTAGAAAAGCAAATGAGATATACAATTTTAACTAAATACATTTGTCTCTCATCAAAATGCCGTTTGTTATTGCGGCCTTATGGCCTTGATAAACTTTGACGTAAAAGTCTACATCGAACTTCTATTTCATAATAGTAGGTTTATAACTTCGTTGTTGTTTTATTTCTAAATATATTTTATAGCTAGCTCAAAATTATTTATTTAGTAAAAGAATTTGTTTTTTACTCGATACTCAATTATTTATTGCATTCCACAATGTACATGATTAAGTGGTAGGTGAAAACATTGGACACAATCGTGGAACCTGTTGGGCACAGCAAATACAATACTTATTCTACTTATGTGAGGTGAGGTAGACCGGGACGTAACACATCGGATCAAGGCAGGATGGATGAAATGGAGACAGGTCACGGGAATAACTTGTGACCCACGGATGGCCCCCAAGTTGAAGGGTAAAATCTACAAGTCCGTGATAAGGCCTGTCATACGAAGATGATGATCGACGGTTGAAAGGCTAATTGATCTAAACGACATTTTAATCATCGAAATTTAAACCCGACTCAAACAACGGAGAAAAATTTGCTGATTCCGAATATGTATATAACTCAATATCGGAAAAAAAATCGTTTAGATCAATTTAGCCTTTCAACCGTCGATATATACTTATTTTTACTCTTTATTTTCTATAAAATTTTCTTTTTATGCACCTACCATATTGTCTCTTCACCTCTCTAGGTTGACTGGTAGATAGTGCCACCACTGTATAATGCACGATATAGCAACGCGCCGCAGTCATGCGCCGTTTCACGTTAACGACACCGTACGTATCTCGTTAAAGACACTGCGCCGTTTCTCGTTAACGACACTATTTCACGTTAACGATACCACGCCGTGACGTAGTTACGTTGGCAAAGTCGAATTCGACGCTTAAGTGTATTTGTTTAAATTACATAAACATTATGTATATAGTTCATAAATATTCATAATAAGTTAATAATTTCAGTAATTTATGTACACATAAATTACTATACATAATGAACTATATAAGGTGTTAAAAAATTAACTTTAAGAATTTCGAGGGGACATTGTACTCCTCATTATGAACAACTTTTACTATAGGACCAAACCTAAAATCGCGAAAAAAACAGCTGTTCCCTACGTTTATGTTCGCATAACTCTTCAAAATGTATGGAGCAGCTGATTTTTTTTTCAAAAAGAGGGGTGTTATGAGTTTGACCGCTATGTTTGTATGTCTGCCTGTTTATGGCACCGTAGCTCATAAACCCGTGAACCGATTTGGATGAGGTATTTTTTTATTTTAAAGCAGGTTTTCCAGCGATAGTTCTCAGTATTTTGTTTATCAAAATCAGTTCAGCTATTTACAAATTATAAGGGTGAAAGTGGGAATGAGCAAGTGGTGTATTCAATCAAAGGGTATAAAATGTACATTACAAAATTGTATGACAAGTGAAAATCAATTTATCTGTCTGTCTGTGTATAAGTCACGGGAGGTGAAAGGCAATTATTCGTAGTTTACATTAAAAATAACTGGGCAAGTGCGAGTTGGACTCGCGCACTGAGGATTCCGTACAAACTTACCTATGAAAACAGTTAAATTTCCGAATTGAGTTATGAAGATTTTTCCGAATCGCATTTTTTTTTGTGACGTTTTCACAAATTTACAGTTTTTAGATTTTTTCCTATAATTGTGATATGAGACCTTATGTCACGCCAAATTACAAGATTCTAGGTCAACGGGAAGTACCCTATGAATTTTGATTCCCTTGAGAGTCTCGGAATATACGTTTTTTGCGACATAAACGGTCGTATCTTTTTTTTTCGTTAACTCAGAAGTTTGATTTTTTCTCAGCTTTTAGGGATCCCAGACTTGAGTATATGGTTTTAATTTCAACTCGATACCTCCACGTTTTCCCGAGATAAAGGGTCTTGACAGATAGACAGACAGACAACAAAGTGATCCTATAAGGGTTCCGGTTTTTTCTTTTGAGGTACGGAACCCAAAAAATTAAAATTTGAATACGGGTTTTTTTTTTAAATTATCATCATTTTAGCTGAGAGACGTCCACTGTTGGATATAGGCCTCCCCCAAATGTTGCAACATTGACCGGTCCTGTGCGTCGCGCATCCATCGGATTCCTGCGACCCTCACCAGGTCATCGGACCACCTTGTGGGAGGCCTTCCAACGCTGCGTCTTCAGGTACGTGGTCGCCATTCCAGAACGTTTCGTTCTCATCGACCATCTGTTCTGCGAGCAATGTGCCCTGCCCACTGCCACATAAGTTTGGCGATTCTTCGGGCTATGTCCGTAACCTTGGTTCTCTTGCGGATATCCTCATTTCCGACGCGATCACGCAAAGAAACTCCGAGCATAGCTCTTTCCATTGCCCTTTGAGTAACTTTAAGCCTTGTGATGAGGCCCATTGTAAGCGACCACGTTTCGGAGCTAACATTTTTAAATCATAATTAAAGTTAAGTATAATACAATGGTTTTCATATTTCACACTCCCCTTTAACCACAAAATCCCACAATCCATGTATATGTAGGTATATGTCGATTCCAACAAATTCAAATTGACGTCACGAACTTGCATCGACAATGACGCATATCACTGGTCCATTCTGTTTACAATGTGCTTGAGGATAATATTAAACATTGTTTTCATATGTATTGTGTAGTTCAACAAATGATTGGAAAAATCTTTCCAATTCAGTCAAGGTTTTACTTCAATGTAGTATCATCATCATTTCAGCCGAAAGACGTCCACTGTTGGACGTAGGCTTCCCCCAAGCGTCGTCACAACGATCAATCCTGTGCGTCGCGCATGCACCGCATTCCCGCGACTGTCACCAGGTCCTGTACCATGACGTTTAAAGTACGATTGTTTCATTCTTGACTGGTCTGTTGGTCTAATGGTTAGTGGCCCTAACTGCTATGCCGGAGGTCGTGGGTTCGATTCCCACCCAGGACAAATGTTTGTGTGATGAGCACGATCATTTGTTCTGTTTCTGGCTGTAATTTATCTATAATATGTATGTATTTAGAAATATATAAGTATGTTTACCAGTTGTCTAGTACTCATAACACAAGCTCTGCTTAGCTTGGGACTAGACGGCGTTGTGTGATAGTTGTGGAATATTATTATTTATTTATTATTCTTATTTCCAGCGTGGGTAAGAGATGGCGCTAGACAACCTGTATAGCTCTGTCTCTTACCCACACTGAAATAAGAATGAAACAATCTTACTTTGAACGTCATGGTAACCCCGCAGGTCATCGGTCCAACTTGTAGGAGGCCTTTCAACGCTGTTGAGATCTATATTTTTTTTTTCAAGTTTGTTTTTTTGTATTGTATGTATGTACATAATATATATATGGATTTAATAACTGTTACAAATCTGTAAGTTTGATATTTGAAATAATAAAATAATAATAACTACTTCTGCCCGCGGCTTCGCTCGCGTAAACGTGGGTTTTTCCATACAAATACAAACTTTGGACACCCGCTTCATCCCCTTAGGGAGTGAATTTTAGAAAATTCTCTCTTAGTGCTCGCGTACGTCATAAAAGGAAGCCTTGTGCAAAATTTCACACGAACAGTTAACAGTTGCTTTTGCAATCAAAAAAACGTGTGTTTACAAGCAGCCTACCAGTCAGGCGCCGCGCTGTTTCACGTTAACTATGCCGTGCCGTTTCATGGCAACGACACTGCGCCGTTTCATATTAACTCCGCCGTGTCAGTATGATATGCTGCCGCCGCCGCCTTGGTAATGTGGCCAGGTTCTTATTCCTGTACGAATAACTCGTCCCGCTCTTGCGAGGCGAGAGGGAGAGTTAAATATTTACTGACTAAAAGCTACCCTTCAGTTACCCTATAAGCCACTTGTACACGCTAAGAAAAGTCGCCAGGCCTATGCAAGAATTTGTGTCGTTTCTACACACGAACTGTGTACACTGCTTTGGCGCTGATCAAGAATAAAATCTTGTCTGCGCTATACACGACGCGTGAAGTTGCTATGTTGCGGTAGGGGGGCGGGGGAGGTGAGGGCGTACCATGATCAATTTTCGTGGCTAGATCCGACTATATTCTTATCGTGTGCATGATAAATTGGTCCTATTTGCCGCAGACGCAGTGAAATTTCTTAGCGTGTACCAGCGCCCTTACGTCCCAGAACCACGGTACCTCTGGAAAGATCTCTCAGCCCTGAGTAAACAAGATGACTGGCCTTATTCATGAACTTAATTATAATTTAACGATAAGTTTGTTACTTCAAGTTATTATCATTTGAAAGTATCTTCGTGTGCGAGCTAATTGAGACGTAAGCGTAGGGCTGCCATCCGTCCGGGTTTCCTAGGCTTTGTTCTAGTTTGAAGGGCGTCCGGGGGCGTCCGGGCGGGGTTTTTAAAAGTGTCCGGGCGAAACCCGGACTACCGAACAGTTAGTGATTTACAATTAACCTTGTATATACTTAGTGTTTAATTTTATAACTAAAATTGTCTATTGATTGTTGCGGTTACATACGTACCTAATTCGATTTTATTAACAACCTTAAAAGGTTGTTTTTATTTTTGTTGAAAAAAATATTTTTTCCGTCGTGTCCGGGGAAAAAACCATATTTCACCCAAATGTCCGGGATTTTTGCCGTGTTTGTCCGGCGTCGGTAAATTAGGCGATGGCAGCCCTATGTAAGCATAACATCATTTTATTTGTTTTTGAGATAACACAATGTTCTATGACCAAGGGTCAGAGAGTCGGCACTGTTTGAGCAGTTTTCATTGTTAATGAACTTAAATACAACTGACATATAGTTCAAAATAGCGTACATTTCGCCTACTGCGGACACAATACACTTTCTCGCGTTTATTCCGCTAGGGTCGCACATCTACGACCAAATAGTCCAAATACTCCATCTCGTCAGCTCTTCTGTCACCTATGGGGATTGAAGAGCTAAACGAGATGGATTAGCATAGTCGGCCTTTTAATGTTCCTACTGCTGGGACTCAGGCCTGCTCTCTAGGTGAGGGTATGGGCCGTAATCCACCACGCGGGCCCAGTGCTGGTGGTGGATGTCACATGTCTTCGAATTTTTGGTTCTAGGACATGCCGGTTTCCTCCCGATGTTTTCCTTAACCGTTTTGAGAGCAGTGGTGATGAAATAAATTACACAAAGTAATGCGCCTGGCTGAGTTTGAACCCGCAACCTACAACTCGTAAGTCGGGGCCGTTACGGATGGATGGATGGATGGATTACCCAGTCGCAAATACACTACCCTGGCGTATAGGACACGAAAACAATCGTCGGATCAATTCGACGCAAGCGTTTAAAGGGTTAATCGTCTTACAAGAGACCATTGACAAAAGTTTTTTTTTTTAATTGCGACCTTCTAAATAACAACTGTCATAATTATTATAGTAATATCTGCGTCTTGGCGGGAGATAACATGAAAAACTGGGCAAGTGTGAGTCGGACTCGCACCCTAAGGGTTCCGTACAAACTTGCTTAGGTAAAGAGTTGAATTCCTGATTTGAGTCTCGAAGTTTTCCAAATCGCAAACAAAAATTTTATTTTGGTGACGTAACAAATTTTTCTTTGTTTTCAGATTTATTCCTTTATTTGTGTTATAAGATCTTACTTTATGCAAAATTTCAGGATTCTGGGTCAACGGTAAGTACTCCAGAATTTTGGTTCCCTTGAGTCAAAATATACGTTTTTTGCGACATAAACGGCCGTATCTTTTTTTTTCCTTTACACAGAAGTTTGATTTTTTCACAGCTTCAAGGGATCTCAGACTTGAGTATATGGTTTTAATTTCAACTCGATACCTCCACGTGTTCCTGAGATAAAGGTTCTTGACAGACAGACAGATAGACAGACAGACGGACAACAAAGCGATCCAATAAGTGTTCCGCTTTTTCTTTTGAGGTACGGAACCCTAAAAATTAATTGAGTTCACAGATAAAGAAATTTTATCACTATGTACGAGTATGTTATTATTTGTTTAAAAGATTGTGAGTTTACTTAATTGGGTATTTAACGATTTTTTTTTTCGCGTCGGATTTTTCCGACGTTTTCGTGTACCATTCGCCAGGGTCGTGTCTGCGACTGGGTACTCCATCTCGTTTAGCTCTTCAATCCCCATAGGTGATAAAATAGGCACCCCACAATTATGGCGGTAAGTTCCCTCCCTGAGGTGTGGTTGGAAAGACCTCACGGCGTCCACCTTCCGCATGACGCAGGTTCTCACCGAACACGGTAAGTTCGGGAAGTTCCTGCACCGGATTCGTGCGGACGACACGCCCGGGTGTTGCCACTGTGTGGACCACGCGAAGGACACGGTGGAGCACACGGTGGAGGTGTGCCCCGCTTGGGTAGAGCAACGCCGTGTCCTCGTGGGGGCCATCGGCGTCGGCGATCTCTCGCGCCGGGCCTTGGTTCAGGTGGTTCTCCTTCTACGAAGCAGTAATGCTAGCAAAGGAGGCGGCAGATCGCGTGAGGCAACAGACCTCACGCCCCAACCGCCGCCGGGATTCCGATCCCGATTTCCGGCCACCGTAGGCGCGGCTTGCGGACGGCGAGCAATGGGTGGCTCGCCGTCCGACCGTCCGGTAACCGTCCAGACCCAGCCCAAGTCGTCGACGGCGCGTACTTTTCCACGCGCGCCTCAGGGAGATGTCGGCAAATCGTAGGGGCCCAGCAGGCTGGGGCCACGGGTAGTGTGAAAGTGAGTGGGTTTTTAGTCAGTAAAAGTCTGACACTATCTCCCGCTCCGCCCAAGAGCTAGATTTGTCATAAGATGATTATTTCACACAATAAAAAAAAAAGAAATAGGTAATAAAAGAGCTGACGAGATGGAGTATTTGGTCGTGGATGTGCGACCCTGGCGGAATAAACGCGAGTGTATTTGTCGGATATATCCGACGTAAATAGTTAAAAGGTTAATAACCAAATTTTGTAACTCATTGTAACTTTATTCCTGTGGTGTCTGTCTCGTGGAGCATTCACACGCTTGCAGGAGTACCATGAGCGCTAAACGCGATCCATTTGGCGACCTAAACTGAACTGTTAAAGGGATAGAGCTACTTATGGTGTATAGCTCCATATAGCCTAGCCTGTTGGTCTAGTGGTTAGTGGCCCTGACTGCTATGCCTGAGGTCGTGTTTTCAATTCCCCTCAGGACAAATGTTTGTGTGATGAGCACAATCATTTGTTCCGTCTGGGTGTAATTTATCTATAATACGTATGAATTTAGAAATATATAAGTATGTTTATCAGTTGTCTAGTACTCATAACACCAGCTCTGCTTAGCTTGGGACTAGACGGCGTTGTGTGAATATTATAGTATTATTATTATATATCCCTCTTTCAAGAGATGTCACCAAACCGTAGGGGCCCAGCAGGGTCGATGTCCGCTAGCTAGGACCGCGGGGAATTTCTGAAAAGGAAACCCGTAGTCCTAGAACGCAAAGGGTAGTTAAAGGACACAGGTGTGGTTTTAGTCAGTAAAAGTCTGACACGCCCTCCCGCTTCACCCGGAGCGCGAGAAATCATTGGAAGATATACCAGCTTAAAAAAAATTGGTAACATCCATGATCTATGAATTTCGTGGGCTACCTTTAGTTTGGCCATACCTCTTTAAGATTGTATGGACAATTCTTGTTTGTTGCGTGTATGCTGCGTGTCGCGGGTTCGATTCCCGCACGAAACAAATATTTTTATGACCTCCAAATATTTGTTCCGGTTCGTGTCTTTTGTACGTGAGTTTTACATGTCTGTAAACGCTCTCACAATACAAGAATAATTCCTAGTATGAAAAAAAACATCAAAATAAAACTTGAAACTTAGCACGCATTCTAACCAAAATTAATAATAAAAACTTTTATTATTTATTTTTCAAAACTGCCCGCAAAACACGGCTTTACAGAGTTCAAATTTTATGAAAAAAAAAACATTTCTCGTGAACGAAATTGAGAGTAAAATACTAATAGGTACGTATCTAAAATTAACCAATCAATTTATTATAAAAAAATAATAATTTATGTAATCGTTGTCCATTACAATAAAAAAAAATATGAACACGGAACTAATAGTAGAGTAACCAATTCACTATTTGCATTCTACTAATCTAGGAATCTAGTCTCTATACACACGTGACGTAAGTACATAGTACAAACAAATAATTATACCTACCTATTATTTAATTTAAAATACCTGCTTGCTTCACGTTGCATTATATACCTACCTAACTAGACCTGTCAATGAAAATGTCAAACTGTTCTAGCCTGATTGACAGAAAAAGAACGCAAATTACTACATTTGCTGTGTAACATGCATGAAAGAGACAGAAAATCTAATTCACACATTCTACAAATGTCCAGGTCAACAATGATTACATTTTTGCGTATTTTTTTTCAAAAGCACTTTCCCTTTTTTCATCAAAATGTTTTTATAAAACTAAAAAAAATGTATAGATTAATACTCACAGTGAAAATCTGAGTTTTTCAATCCAAAAACAATCACAGCACAACACAAAAATGCACGAAAATAAGAAAAAAATAACTTTTGCGAAATTCGTCAAAGTAAACAAACTTCAAGTATAACACGGGTAAGTTTAGAAGGCACGGAAGAACGACGAACGGCGGTACAACCAACGGATATTAAACTCGGTCGGGTAACACACAGAGTGACATTCGAGCGCCAAGACGATCAAGGAATGACTGGTAGATTATAACTACTATATCGTTCACTGATGACGACATATCAAAATATAGCTATATGTATATCGCATGATAATAATTGATAACGTTTTTATCACATGTCAATGTTTTTTGGTTGGCCAAACGAGTTCCGTATTGTCTTTTAGCGTGTGAGGTAAGTTTTTGCGTATTTCATCAGAAACATTTGTGTTGAAATAGTGCCCGCTAGATGGCGTGACAGGTAGTGTGTACTCATTGAGGAAAACCGTGATTTATTTATAGTTCTACGTGACAGGGGATTTATTAATGATCAAGTAAACGTTAACACAAGACAGGACCCAAAAATATAAATAAGCATTTTTAACCGGCTTCCGGAAGACGTAGCGTTGGAAGGCCTCCTACAAGGTGGACCGATGACCTGGTAACGGTTGCGGGAGTACGATGGATGCGAGACGCACAGGACCGTTCATTGTGGTGGCACTTGGGGAGGCCTATGTCCAGCAGTGGACGTCTTACGGCTGAAATGATGATGATGATGAACCGGCTTCAAAAACTGGCCAAGTGCGAGTCGGACTCGAACATGACGGGTTTCGTACTACAATCTATACTAATAAAATGCTTTGTCTAAATCGCTGATCGTAAAGACCTGAATTGTGGAGGGTATATTCTTTGTATGACTTAGGCGTCCGATAAGAACGGATTTTCCAAAATTCACCCCTTATAGGGATGACTCGGTGGTCTAAAGTTTGTTCTGGGAAACCCATTTTCACGCGGCCGAAGCCACTAGCAGAAGCTAGTATACAACTAATCGAATAACAATACACACAACTATAGAACTTCTAAACAAATTGGATCGACTTCTCAACAACTGCATTAGTTTCATATTTGGCCTTCGTAAATATGCTCACATTTTTTTCCTTCCGTTCTCAGCTTAGGAGCCGGCTGTAGTTACATAGTATTATGTATGAATTCTGCCCGGGTCTATACCGACTTCCCGCCCCGTAATGCCTCGTTTACATGTGGGCCCAGTCTGGGCCAATCGTCATTGTTTCGACGGGGTTACCCCTTTACACAATTGCTAAGTATGTCGATTGGCCGAGGCTGGGCCCACGTGTAAATGGGGCATAACAGCGGTTGGAATTCTATAAAAAAAATTACAATAACAATTAAAGAATTTTATTTTTGCGAGACCGCAGACTTAAGTACGCGTTCCTGAGATAAAGGCACTGACGAAGAGACAGACGGACGGACAACAAAGTGATCCTACAAGGGTTCCGTTTTTCCTTTTGAGGTATGGAACCCTAAAAACAAGCTTTATTATTTTACGTAACTTTCAAATATTGCTGTGACGTAATCTCGTAGACATACACGTTTGAAATCGTAAGTAAGGCGATTTTTTTAAATGAAGCCCACTAATTTATATCATGTTTTGATTTTTGCCCAGCGGTTGGTCATACAGTCAATTAAAAAAAAACATGATGTTCTCTTTTATATTTGTGGATTTCCAGAAGCTTAAATATGTTCAAAATAAGTAGAACCTGGCCTTAAATGGCTGCCTATCCGTCACAGGAGATTCCTCAGCAGACCTAGCCAAGTTACGACCGTTTCGTTTCGAATCTCTTTCTACAGCCTCCAATTCCTTGTTCTCACTACGTGACTTAACGTTGAAATGATGCCATTCCCATACATTTGAAGTTTTCTACTAGCGTTAACGATTGTAGTTTTTCAACTTGGTTAAGCCCTCAGCCCCCCTAGACAAGTTACAACTGTTTAGTGTCGTATTCCTTTCTCCAATCGGTAACGCCTCGATGTCAGCAATAGTAGAATACGAAGTTGGTAAAACGATGGTTGGTGGTTTTTTTTTTCCGGTGGGAAAATCATCTTATGACCTCCCCCGCTCTTGGGCGGGGCGGGAGATAGTGTCAGACTTTTACTGACTAAAAACCCACCAGAATCAGACCCTTGGCCCCAGTAGGCTTCGACACTGCTGGGCCTCTACGTTTGCTGACATCTCCTTGAGGCGCGCGTGGAATAGTACGCGCCGTCGACAACTTGGGCTCGGTCCGGACGGTTACCGGACGGTCGGACGGCGAGCCACCCATTGCTCGCCGTCCGCAAGCCCGCGCCTACGGTGGCCGGAAGTCGGGATCGGAGTCCCGGCGACGGTTGGGGCGTGAGGACCGTTGCCTCACGCGATCGGCCGCCTCCTTTGCTGGCATTACTGCTTCGCAGAAGGAGGTGACCGCCTGCCACTCCTCAAAGAGGGGACTTACCGCCATGATTATGGCGTGCGTGTTGGTGGTTTGGTTGACGCGCCTGAGTCGGCCGCTCATTCTACAATGTCGTTCAACAAAGGATGTAGCGTTGAACATTGTAGAAACGATGACAATTCATTCTAACATTTTGAACGATGTGAACTTGGCTACGAATTTTCTATTCGTTTGTTCTGACTACGTGCCTTAACGTTGAGATGATGTCATTCCCATACATTTGATTAGTTGCATAAAGTCCGCCCATGCACCACTGATGTACATGAAGTCTGATGAATTTAAATAAATAAATATTACAACAGTGGAAAAAGACGCTGACAAAATAACGTCTCCTGTCTAAAGTTAAAAATTAAGGGGGTTATTTTAATTTTATTATTTTTTGTTGTAGAAATTGGAATGGTTGAAAAGGTAGACTTCTTACGGTTCATGAGATACAGCCCGCTAACAGACAGACGAACGGGCAGACAGACAGACAGACAGACGGACGGACAGCGGAGGCTTAGGAATAGGGAGGAGGTCCCGTTGGCATCCTTCGGGTACGGAACCCTAAAAAAAGGAGGTTTTCAATTCATCGGACTGTTTCTATAAAGAAACAGAAAACCTCCTTTTTGCATGTTCTTGTCTTAATCTTGGAACATAAGTTCCAAGATTACTCGAATGACCTATTGGGTCATTCAGTTCCCTCCAAAATGAAATGGTTCAGCACGTGCCACCATCAGCGAGACATTTGAGTGAGCATGACAAACTCTTAACTGCCATGCTCGTAATGTCAAACAAGTTGTAACTCAATGGTACTTCACATTTACAAAACTTGAAACAAAAATTACTCAAAAGTACTCAGGGAATAACCCTCTGTGTCACAGAAGCGAAGCCACATGCTTAAGCTAGTTAATTAAAGCAATTTTAAATTACCTAACATTTAATTATCATTAATACTTGTACATAGTATTTTTAATGATAGAAGTTTTATGCATTATGGAGGTTTTAAAATACTTTGACATGTAATACCGATAGTAAAAGATTAGTTAACAAAAACACATGTATTTATTACATTTGTTAGCGTTGCTCCTATGTAAGTACTTTTTTTTTAATTGATATAAACTAGTACGATCCGAAGAGCAGTGGTGGCCGAGTGGTAACGGCCCCGACTTACGAGTTGTAGGTCGCGGGTACAAACCCAGCCAGGCGCATTACTTTGTGTAATTTATTTCATTACCACTGCTCTTAAAACGGTGAAGGAAAACATCGTGAGGAAACCGGCATGTCTTAGAACCAAAAATTCGAAGACATATGATATTCCCCAACCCGCACAGGGCCCGCGTGGTGGATTACGGCCCAATCCCTCTCCTAGAGCGGAGGCCTGAGTCCCAGCAGTGGGAACATTATAAGGCTGAGTATGTATGTACGATCCTACCTGATGGTAAGTAGTGATACAATCATTGATGGTGAGGCGCACTAGTTTATTAAGACCCTATTCACTCTAGTCTTGAAGATACCTAAATTATAACCGGACGAGAAGACCGCAGCAGGCAAATTTTTCCAGTCCTTCGAGGCAAAACGCTTAGTCCGGACCGTATAGGTTTCAACAACGTAAGGGTGGATCAAGAGATGGCGAAATCAAGTCGTGCAATTCTTGCGCACACTCTCCAAAATGCATTCTGTAATATATCGTTTACCCTTTGAGAACCCTAAAAAAACATCGATTAATTGAGAACCTCCGCTTTTTCTGGGTCCCGTACCCAAAAGGTGCCAACGGTGCCCTATTACTAAACCTCCGATGTCCGTCCATCCGTCCGTCTGTCAGTGGGCTGTATCTCATAAACCGTGTATTTTTATTGCTGCTATAACAAATAAAACAAACCAATCATCTGTGAAAATTTTAACTATCATGGTTCATGAGATACAGTCTGGTGACAGACAAACAGGGTCCCGTTTTACCCTTTGGTATTATTATTATTATTTAGGATTTTTTTTAATAAAAAAATAATTAATAAATAAATGTAAATGTAAATAAATAATAATAATGTAATGTAAATGTAATGTAATAAATGTAATGTTTTTTTATTCTTTAAGGCGTCTACGAATCATTAGAATATCAAATACATAACCAATGGAGATACTACGCGATAGAAAATCAGAAAACTACTGTTGGCCGAGTGCTGCAGCTGATGCGGTCCTACTACGAGGAAGCTAACTCTCGCCTGGCACAACTCAATGATATGAGGTTCATGTACGAGGAGAGCCCTTACTACGAAATGGGCTTCATTATTGGAGAGATTATTGAAAAGTAAGTCTTATATATCTACTATCTTGTAGGGGCCCAGCAGGGCTAAAGTGTAAGGGCCCAGCAGGGCCGAAGCCTACTGGGGCCACGGGTAGTGTGAAAGCGAAGCCCGGGGCCCCGGGATGAAGGCAAAGAAGGAACAGGAGTGGGTTTTTACTCAATACAAGTTTGACACTATCTCCCGCTTCGCCCAAGGGCGGGATTTGTCATATGTTGATTTTCCCACCCAGTAAAAAAAAAACTGTTTAACTATCACGGTTCATGAGATACAGCCTGGTGACAGACAGACGGATGGACAGCGGAGTCCTCGTTTTACTCTTTGGGAACAGAACGCTAAAAACTTCTACATTTTTATCACTTCTTATACTTACTTCCTATTTCAGGTACAGAAAAGTTTTAGAAATGGCACAAAGGCCCGTAAGATTTCAGTTCTACACCGTACCAGACACATTGAAGACGGTTGAATACGCACAGAAACTATACTTCGAACTGTACCACTTGGTACGCATGATGCATGAGACTCCAAGAAAATGGCGAAACGAAACAGAATTCACGAACATTGAAAAAGTGGCTGGTCCAGAACAATTGAGCATAATAAAGACGGAAGAGGAACTGAAGTTGGAGGCACTAGGAGAAATGGGCTTGAAGGAGCTGCTTTCAACAATGAGGAATCTTCAAGAACAACAGAGAAGGAGAGAGAAGGAGCGAAGAAGACAGAGGAAGAAGTTCGAGAAGTTGAGACAGGCTTATATGTTAGGTTTGATGAACGATATGAGAATGAAAGGTAAGGTGTATAATAAGCATTGGCCACTCGATTATGGCTGGGAAATTGATTATTATTGGTGAAAATAACATGTCAATAGTCACGTTTATAATGCTCTCTTTGTTTTATTGAACCTTATCCAAATGATGGTGGACCCGGGCCTTGGTACAGGCCATGGTCCGGAGCGAGGAGGAGTGGCAGGCTGTCGCCTCCTTCTGCGAAGCAGTAATGCTAGTAAAGGGGGCGGCCGATCGCGTGATTTAAAGGTCACGCCTCAATCGCCGCCGGGATTTCGATCCCGATTTCCGGCCACCGTAGGGGCGGGCTTGCGGACGGCGAGCCACCCATTGCTTGCCGTCCGGTAACCGTCCGGTAATCGTCCGGACCAGGCCCAAGTCGTCGACGGCGCGTACCTACTGTTCCACGCGTGCCTCAAGGAGATGTCAACAAACGTATTGGCCCAGCAGGGTTGAAGCCTACTGGGGTCATGGGTGATGCGAAAGAGATCCCCGGGGCCCTGGAAAAATGGCAAAGAAGGAACAGGAGTGGGTTTTTAGTCATTAAAAGTCTGACACTATTCCATTTTCTGTTTTCTACCCCATTGTCATTAGATGATTTTCCCACCCAAAAAAAAAATAATGGTGGACAAAAAGCTACGTAGGACGTTTCCCGTCCGACACAATAAGTGTCCCCACCTAAAGAGTTAATGAACGACAGACAACGAGTAAGAACAAAAAAAACCACTAATGCCAACGAGAGACTATATAGAATATAATAGCTCATACCCGTCCCGACCCCATCAACTTAGGAAAAATCAAGTAGCCCAAAGTACGGCGCCATCTCTAGGAAAATTGGGTTGCTAATTTATACAAACTAGACGGGTTATGTACGAGTATTTCTTTGGTAATTTTTGAATTGCGTGAACCGATTTTAATTATTCTTTTTTTATTTGAAAGAAGATACGTTCAGGATAAATAAAATATGTAAACTAAGTTAAAAAAATGCTTGCATATACGGTTAAATTACAAAATTCGTTCAGAAATTATTTTGTACAACTTTTCAAAACACACACAGGCACATAGGCCAACTTTTAGGCAATTTATTAAATACAGTCGGAGTTATACAGACGATACTTTTGCTCATGAGTGCCATTTTTGGTGGATAGATGCGCAGAATAGACATAGCGTCCCTTAGCTAACAACACCGCATAAGTCATTTTTACCAATTTTACAGGAAACGAAAAAAACTGCGGTGTTGAGAGGCCAGCCGACTTGCACGCTGTCACTACTTTCCGAATTATGGCTTCTGATTGGCTGAAATCGATATCATGTGACCAATGGTTAGACGTGCAATGAGCAGCTCCATCTCATCATCTTCCTGCCCTTGTCCCATGTTATTTGGGGTCGGCGCAACACGTTTTTTTCTTCCATTCTATCCTGTCAATGAGCAGCTTCATCTAAAGGCATTCAAATGTGAAAACCGCAAATTTTCGACTTGAGCGGTGTTGTAAACTAAGGGACGATAGCCCGTCTGTTACACGGTACAGCTTCCTGTAGACGTCGAAACCGTTTGGGGTACAATATATTAACTCTCCTTTTAAAATATGATTTACATGTAACAACCGTTTTTAACCCAAACATAAATCAAATGCCCCGTTAGCGTCGGTAGAATCACCCCAAAATATAATGCCGTCTTAGGTGAGACGCAGCTAAGCCATGGTAGGCCGCAATCAAAGTATTTACAATTGCAGCTAGAGAGTGCAATGCAAATGGAGAACTACATATTTTTTTGAAAGGTTCTCTATTTGCGATTTCCAATCAAGTCTTTTGTCAATTATTATTCCAAGGAATTTAGTAGTATTTACGATTTCAATAATCAATTCAATATCATCATCTTCCTGTCTTTGTCCCGTGTTATTTGGGGTCGGCGCAACACGTTTTTTTCTTCCACACTAGTCTATATCACTAGTCATGCTATCACTAACTTCCTTTTCTTTCATATCACTGTTCACACAATCCATCCATCTTTTACGATTTCAATAATGTTATTATCTATATTTATGTCCATATTTTCCATACTCAAATGTTGGCTAAAATGTACGAATTTAATTTTGTCCAAATTAATTTTTAAATTATTATTCTTTAACCACTTTATTATTGATATCAAGGTATTGTATGTCAAGTTGAATTATGTCATTGTTGTTATTAGAAATTGTCACTGTGCTATTATCTGCAAATAAAGTCACAGGTTGTGAAATTGATTTCGGCAAGTCATTAAAGTGTATAGTGTAAAAAAATTTTTTTTTAAATAATTACAACCTATATCAATGTAAAGAAAAACGCTGAAAAGTGCAAAATAACTTTAATTTCGGAAGTCGGTGTTTCTATAATAGTTTTGTCTCTTCGTTATTTAACACCGACTTTCGATATGAAAGTTATTTTGCACTTTTTAGTGATTTTTTTTGCATTGACGTCGGTTGTATTTTTTTTATTTTATACTTTATAGTTATGGTGCTACCACTAAAAAAAAGTATTGCCAGAATGCATCTCATGGCAATTCTAATAATACCAAACACGGTTAGATTACATTAATTTATTACAGAGTTCCGGTGCCTAACTTCAGGCTTCATCGTCAGATCAGTTCGATGTATTCCCCCTCTTCTTACAGTAAATCATCGACTACACGTATAAACAAAGCAATTTTACTTGTTACGACAGTTCTGCCGTGATCCTATGAGGAGTTCCTTTCCATATCTTCGAAGTAATTATCAGATATCATAACAATATTTCTATGAGACCAACTCGGAAGTATAACCTTTCAATCAAAGATATATGTTTTCAAAATCGGTCCACAATTGACCGAGAAATCGGTGAAAACATTTAAAAAAAAATACATACAGCCGACCATATAACCTCCTTCGTTTTGAAGACGGTTAAAAAAAAAGTTGCGCCATAGCAAATCCAGAGCGGGCCCTACTAGCAAAAAAAAACACCATTACCAGTTCATAACCTTTATTTATTTACTTATAATCGTAATTTGACAATGCGCGTCAAATTGTATTCGTTGACGTCACACGCCAGTAAATAAACATTGCAGTGAACTCGTTGACTTAGTATTTTGCAGTTTGTGTTCATTTTAACAGTGAGTTCCCCCAAAAATTAGTTACAAATGGTGTGTAGTACCAGTGTGAACAAAGACGTCGATCAAAACGCCGGAAAAACTAATTGAATGTGTTCTGAAAATGTCAAAATGCGCAAAACACCATTATCAGTTCATAAGCTTTATTTATTTACTTATAATCGTGATTATATTTGTCCAGCGACCAGGTATCCTCCACTGGCCAGTGTCGAAGGAACCGTTTCTTCATGGTCGTCATATTTGCAGACATGCCCAACTTCTTCATCAGGAACTGTTCTCTCATCCTACTCTTTTCCATTTGTTCTCGCAGTATATTAATTCTTGCTGTAAAAGTCATTAGCATCACAAAATAGGTACAGAAGTCAATCACGGAACAATTTGTGACCCACGGATGCCCCCCAAGTTAAAGGGTAAAATCTACAAGTCCGTGATAAGACCTGTCATACTGTATGGATCAGAATGTTGGGCTGTGAAAAAGACGGATGAAAAAAGATTGCATGTAGCGGAGATGAGAATGTTGGGATGGATGTGTGGTGTGACGAGAATGGATAAAGTGAGAAATGAATATATTAGGGGAAGTTTGAAAGTGGTGCCAGTGCCTGAAAGTTGAAGGGGAATCGTTTGTCTTGGTATGGTCAAGTAAAGAGGAGAGATGAAACACATGTTACTAAAAGAGTTATGAGTATACATGTGGATGGGTGGAGAGGGAGAGGGAGGCCAAAGAAAAGATGGACGGATTGTGTGAACAGTGATATGGCAACGGTCCTTACGCTCAAACCGCCGCCGGGATTCCGATCCCGATTGCCGGCCACCGTAGGCGCGGGCTTGCGGACGGCGAGCAATGGGTGGCTCGCCGTCCGACCATCCGATAACCGTCCGAACTGAGCCCAAGTCGTCAACGGCGCGTACTGTCTCACGCGCGCCTCAATGAGATGTCGAGGCCTACTGGGGCCAAGGGTCTGATTCTGAAAGGAAGACTCGGCCCCGGTACGAAGGAACAGGAGTGCGTTTTTAGTCCGTAAAAGTCTGACACTATCCTAACTGACCTAACTAAAGAGCGGGGGATGTCATAAAATGATTTTCCACCCGGAAAAAAAAGGAAAAAAGAGAGTTGGACGTCTTCCGGCTGAAATGATGATTTAGGTAATAATAATAATAACTTACCACGCTTTCGAGGCGGAGGCGGAGGCGGATCTCCTGGCACCACTGGCCCGCTTGGCAGCGGAGGCCCGCCTGGTTGCCCCGGCTTTGGGCCCGGTGGCCCCAGTGGCCCTAAGGCTTCCTCTAGTTGAGCTACATTGGTTTTATTTGGAGCCTTGGACGCGTCATCCTCCTTCCACCAAGCACGGGGTTCCGTCTGGCCAATTATAACTCTGTTTGATTTCAAATCGACTGTTCCTTCGTCTATCAGGACGTCGACCAATTTGTCTATTTCAATTTCGTAATAGTGCATCATTTCTAAGGCGATGACCAAATGCATGGAACGAAGGTATCGTATTCCTGGCGGTTTTGCATAAAATCTATTTTGGTACTGATCTAGTATATCTCGATAGATCTCCATCATGAAACGATATTTTTCTCGGATTCTGCCTGAGGAAAGTAAACTATAGATTACTATACTTATGATAAACATAACTATTGCAGTTTTTAAAAGAAGAGTGAAAGGACACTATCTTTCTATTTCGTCATAGTTGTATATTAGTATGTATTATTTTATTATATTATTTAGTATGTATTTTTGTGATATTTATTTTATTATGTGTATTTAAATACAGTGGACCCACGGTAATCCGGCCCCTGTCTAATCCGGCACCCCCTGTAATCCGACATGGTCTATAATTTATTATTGAATTTTTTTTTTGATAATATTCGCTAATTCGTGATTTTTTGATTATTTTAGTATGTACATTTGTTTGTACACAATTATTTCCTAATGTAAAGTTATTGCATATTTTTTGTAAGTTCTATAGCATTAATGACGTTAATTTTATAATAAAACATAAGCTCTCTATTGTGTTGTTTAATTTACTAAATTTGACATACATGATGAAGTATGATTTGTACTTCAGAGTACTTATATATAACATAAAGAATCTTATCATTAGATCTGTAATTTGTCGGATTACAAGGTACTCGTTTGTAAAAAATTCCGGACTATAGGGGGGGTCTTAGGCAGTACTCTATAATCCGACAAATTCGATAGTTCGACACTGCCCTGCAAAATGTTTGTCGGACTACCGGGGGTCCATTGTAATTATAATAGTATATATTTTTATTTTATTTTTTTTGGATGTTATATTATTTCATTGTCAACTATGTATTTTGTGTACCAATTTTTCCTTTACTTCTACACACAGTGTCTACATCTCTATTTTCTCCAACTCTCCTTTCGCAGGTATGCTGGAAGAGATTTCTTTAGAAATAAACATCATCACCTTTGTACTATTCTTCTGTTCCTTTCTTCTTTTCTGTTATTATTGTGTATACATAAATTGTTAACGAAATAAATAAATAAATCTGTAGAAGTGAACATTCTGTACATTGAAAATATAAAAAAAATTAATGGCAGGGGGTGTTACTAGACCGACACCGAACCCAAAATGTGATTAAAAAAATTTTTGTCTGTCTGTCTGTTTGTTCAGGCATCACGCAAAAAAAACGGGTTCGATTATGATGAAACTTGGTACCTATAATTATTCTTCAATATCCTGGGCACCACACTGGGTGCTTTTTTTATCCCGGAAAATTATATACAATAAAAAACAAACTTCATTTTGCGGTTCGGTCCCTAGACCCGATTACTGTACGAACCGCAAATAATAAGTTTTTCGTAGGTTACGTCACCCGCAGAGGAGTTCACTAAAGGGCGCTGCACACGGCTAAGATACTATAATATTTATCGCTCGCCGTACAATTCAATGGACTATCATACACGACGAAGATAATAAATAATATTTCATATTTTCGTATTTCAAAAAAAACTAATAAAACCATTTTCGACTTCTACGCGGATGACGCGGGCAAATAATATATCTTCTAACTATCTTCTATACTTAATATACACTAGGTTCTGCCCGCGGCTTCGCCCGCGTCAAAGTAGGTTTCTCCACACAAACTTCAGAACCCCGTTTCATTCCGTTGGGGGCTGAATTTTGGAAAATTCTTTCTTAGTGCTCGCCTACATCATAAGCCGGAAGCCTTGTGAAAAATTTCACGCTCCTAGTCCCAGTAGTTTCGGCTGTGCGTTGATATGTCAGTCAGTCAGTTTCTCCTTTTATATATAAGGTGTTAAAAAATTAACTTTAAGGATTTCGAGAGGACATTGTACTTCTCATTATGAACCACTTTTACTATGGGACCAAACATGAAATAGCGAAAAAAAATCAGCTGTTCCCTACGTTTATGTTCGCATAACTCGTCTAAATGTATGGAGAAGCTGATTTTTTTTCGCTATTAGACCGCCCGGAGGACACGGTGGAGGCGTGCCCCGCTTGGGAACACCAACGTCGTGTCGTCGTGGGGGCAATCGGCGGCGGCGATTTCTCGCGCCGGGCCTTGGTACAGGCCATGGTCCGGAGCGAGGAGGAGTGGAGGAAGGTTCGGAGAAAGGAGGCGGCCGATCGCGTGAGGCAACGGTCCTCACGCCCCAGCCGCCGCCAGGATTCCGATCCCCATTTCCGGCGATATTAGGCGCGGGCTTACGGACGACGAGCATTGTGTGGCCCGTAGTCCGACTATCCGGTAACCGCCCGGGCCGAGCTCAAGTCATCGACGGCGCGTACTGTTTCACGCGCGCCTCAAGGAGATGTGAATGATGAAAAAAAAAACACTGTTGTTACAAAATACTTTGTCCTGAATGACTGACTGACAGACCAACGCACAGCCTAAACTGCTGATCGTAAAGACCTGATGTTTGGAGGGTATGTTCTTTGTATAACGTAGCATCCGACAAGAAAGGATTTTTCGAAATTCTACCTCTGAAGGGGTGAAAAAGGGGGGCAAAGTTTGTATGGGACAACGTGATTCTTCGGTCCATAATCAGCCTTTTAATGTTCCCACTGCTGGGACTCAGGCCTCCTCTCTAGGAGAGGGAATGGGCCGTAATCCACCACGCGGGCCCAGTGCGGGTTGGTGAATGTCACATGTCTTCGAATTTTTGGTTCTAGAACATGCCGGTTTCCTCACATTTTATTCTTCGGTCCAATCTACTTCAAATTTTAGATGAATATTCTTTAACAGAATTGATGGAAGACGAGTTGCGTATTTTATTGAAATCCATCCCCTAACGGGATTAAAAAGGGGTAGAAAGTTATTTTCGGAGTGATTTGCTTCGAAGTTGATACAAAGACACCTTAATGCTTATTTACATTTTAACATTTTGTGTGAAAGAGTTAAAAAAATATATATCCGGCTAATCGCGAGTCGGACTCGCGCACGAAGGGTTCCGTACCGTCCGTAGCAAAAAACGGCAAAAAAAAACACGTTTATTGTATCATGTATGGTAGTCTCACTTAAATATTTATTTTATTCTGTTTTTAGTATTTGTTGTTATAGCGGCAACAGAAACATATAATCTGTAAAAATTTCAACGGTTTGACTATAACGGTTTATGAGATACAGCCTGGTGAGAGATGGATAGACAGACGGACGGACAGTAGAGTCTTAACATAGATAGCGGCACGAATCTTGAGCGCTCGGCGAAAGAGCGGGGATCGCTTTGCGCATCGTACACATCAGCGAGCCAATCACTGTATAAGGATTGCACTCCCCGCCCCCGCATCTCTTCATACCACTAAAGAGACCCGATATTTCACTTCTGCGTGCTTCTGCGCAAGTAGAACTATAGAAGTCAGCGCTCAAGATCCGTGCCGGTATCTATAATAGGGTTCCGTTTTACTCCTTGGGTACGGAACCTTAAAAATGAAAACTCACCCATTATCATCCCGACGTTGAATGAAATCAATGTGTCATGCTCGTTTCTAATCTCTATAATTTGCCGCATGTTCAGCAAGCTCTCTTTGAACAGGTCTGTAGAGAGTTGTATTAATTTTCTTTTTTCATGCCATCCCATTTTATCATCCCAATAAAAAGATTCAGGATCTGCCAATGAACGCCACGCTCGCCATGATACTAAAAAACAATAGGTATTACCTAATTTAAATATAAGAACGGGAAGTGCCTGATCTGGGACGCAACTTGCGTCAGCACTGTCGCCGCCAGTCACCTGAGTCGCACGATGCACACTGCTTCTGCCGCCGCTGAAGACGCCTGCTTTAAAAAAAGGCTGAAGTACGCTTCCTTGGTGCAGCTTTACCATTTTGTGCCTGTTGCTGTGGAGACTCTGGGCAGTTGGAGTACGGAGGCAAAGTGTTTTGTGGGGGATTTAGGCCGTAGGCTCGGGGAGGCAACGGGTGACTCCCGGTCCGGGTCGTTCTTGGTGCAAAGGATGGCCATCGCTATCCAGCGAGGTAATGCGGCCAGTATTATGGGCACTTTTGCACCGGGAACGATCAGGGGCGGGTTATATATTGACGTGTGACTTTTTAGTTTTAGTCAAATGTTGCGCTATTTATTATGTTAGTTATATGTCATAAATAATATATTTAAATATAAAACTTTTTACAAAAAAAAAAAACCGACTGCCGTATTAAAAAAGAAACAAAAAATACCGAGAAACACTGACTTCCGAAATTTAAGTTATTTTGATCATTATAGTGTTTTTTAGTGAAGTCGGGTTGTTTTTTTTTTGTAAAATGTTTTTATTTCACATTTTTTAGTTGCGATATACTTATAAACAGAATGCCATAACAAATCGCAGAGGTGGATCGTGAAATTGTTGGACTCTGGGCTAAAACTACTTGGGGGCCCACCTAAGTAATCAAATTAATTGGCATTTTGTTAAAAATAAGTTTATCATTTTTCCTAATGTGTTCCTGTTCGATAACGACCGATCACTGTAGAAATCTCGTCCTAATAGAACAAGAGTCTAAATATATTTCGTCTTGTGGTTTTCGGTAAGAGATTGCCCTGTGCGAGAATACTGCCGATTGAACACTTAGTTTTTGTAAATGTTTATCTTGTCAACATTATGAGGTGTACAATAAAGTGAATAATAAATAAATACTTTGATCACAGGTCGAACGTGAACACCAACGTTGAGTGGTTGTAAACTATTGACTCGCTCATATTAGTAGCGATATCAATGAATGCTACCATAATTAAACAGTAGTACTCTATTTGTTTTGAAACAAGTTTTGTCAAATAGATTAAGCCGTATTGTAGATTTTTTTTAATGAGAACTGGGGGCCCCTTATATCCCTGGGGCCCTGGGCTGCAGCCCATTTAGCCATTAAGTAGATCCGGCCATGACAAATCGTATTAAAAAATATAACCATAGATCACAAAATTACAAAATTCACTTTTCACTTTTCACGTCAATATATAAGTTATTGTTTTTACTTATTTTATTAGGATTACAAAATGGAACAGAAATGTTTACTTACAAGTTAAGAAACAATAAAACTTGATCGAAAAGGCCGCCATCTTGTGCGTCGCATATTAACAAAAACCATTACTTATCTGAAATATTACAGCGATAAAAAGTTCATTAAATAACCGTTTATATTATCTTTAGGTACCTTTTTTGTAATTAATATTTGTTTCTGCGGCGTTACCATGACGTTCAAAGTAAGATTGTTTCATTCTTATTTCAGTGTGGGTAAGAGACAGAGCTATACAGGTTGTCTAGCGCCATCTCTTACCCACACTGGAAATAAGAATGAAACAATCTTACTTTAAACGTCATGGTATAGGTCCTGATTATGAAAGACGTTAACTGACAACGTCGTGTGTATTCTTTGAAGACACAGTAATGACTGGACGAGCGAGTGAAAACAGTTTTGACACTCTAACGATATCGCTACCAAAAGCGGTAGCGAAATCCGCTAAAATATATGAGCGTATGATACCTATACATGATATGATGATAGCTAATTAAAAAATAATAGGGTATTACACTCATTTTTGAAGTGTCTCAATTAGATTCTATTGTGCTTTAGAGGTTTGCGGAACAGAGTGTAAAGTCCCGCAAATCTGCGTTGAAAAGGGTGGATCCTCCGGCCAGACAAGTGTTATGCCTGGTGGGCAACTGCCCGATAGATGATTTCGGGCTGTTCTATATGTTCTAATCGCGCGGAGAACTTTGATTGCGCGGTGCAGGATTAGTTCTTATGTGACGCCATAGATGTCGCTACAGTGCTAAAAAACCACTGAAAAATAAACAAAATTTTTATTCAGTCGCTAAGTACCCTAAATATGCATTTTAAATTTACATTTTCAAATTTCGCGCGTATTTGATGAAAATGCAGAAAGCAGTGGACGCCATATTTACTCTATTCGTGACGTCAATTGGCTGTGTAAACAAATGCGCTCAGTATGGCCTTATATCAGTTGACAGTTGACAGCTGTCATTTTAGTTTACACAGCCAAATGACGTAATAACATGGTGGCTACTATTTCAAGGCGATAAAGAACAGATAGTAAAAACAGAAAACTTTGAATTCAATTTAAAAATTTATTTTGTTATTTTATGAACTAAAACCAACACTTACCGACTGCATTTTACCTAAGCTATCTTAATAACATATTTTTAGATTTTTTGTCATATAAAAAAGGGGGTGGGGTAAAATACCCTATTGCCGAATGAATTTGTACGCGTATCACTTGAGGACGGCTGCATCTAATTTGGCTTATTACTTTTTGTTGTGTTCGTAATAGTCAGATACGAGAAAAAAAACATTGCACGCTGGCAAAGCCGGGACGGGCAGATAGTAGAAAATAAAATTTGAATTTGAATCAATTTGATTGGCCTGCTAGTCTAGTAGTTAGTGGCCCTGACTGCAATGCCGGAGGTCGCGGTTTCTATTGCCAACCAAGACAGATTTTTGTGTGATGAGCACGATCATTTCTAGTTTCTACCCTGTCTGGGTATAATTTATCTATAATATGTGTGTATTAAGAAATATATATTTGTCGGCGCAGGATGCCGATCATCATTAAAGCTCTGTCCAGGGACTCTGTTTTGCTGGCGATGGCTGGGTATCGAGCAATAAACAAACTATTCCAACCAACGAGCCGTGAGACAGTCCCCGAGACTAGACGTTGTCCGCACGGCTGCCGAGTGCCGACAGAGGAAAGAGTAGCTATCTACCATATAAGTTTTAGAAAATCTGTTTATATTTTATGTAATAAAATGTAAGTACCTATTTCTCATTTTTCAAAAACATAATTCCTAACCCTAAAACAAGAGCGACCTGTTCAAAGGAGCATAACAGGCTTAATAAAAGAGACTCTCGACATGAGGACTTAAGGTGCATTTTGATTCGTTACGATTGCGGCTAGTTCCTGTAGGCAAATATAATGAAAGTCACGTCCGAGCCGTGTAATATTTTATGAACATTATTAACGTTGTTAGTAGGTTTGTACGCATGTTTTCTTTCGAAGAGTGAAATTTCTGTACTTGTACTATTACTTATTCTGTGGTATGGACATACGACCTAAACTGAATGTGAAAAGGATGGAGCTATATAGGGTGTATAGCTCTATCCCTCTTTCTCACTCGCACGACTGATATTTTAACCCATTATCGTCATGGTTTGGCCCCTGATTACGTATGGGTGGGAGGTCCAGCATGTACTGGTGATGCACTTTTTGCAACCCAAAGATAATTGATCAAGTGTATCTTCTATAGTTTAATAAAACTATTCACTTCAGTATAAAATAATATATTTATTACTCAATCGTTTGATTGTTAAGAAGTTAGTCAGTCAGAAAAGTGATGCTGACTAAAAACCCACTTCTGTTCCTTCTTTGTCTTCATCCCGGGGTCCCGGGCTTCGCTTTCACACTACCCGTGGCCCCAGTAGGCTTCGACCCTGCTGGGCCCCTACAATTTGCTGACATCTCCCTGAGGCGCACGTGTAACAGTACGCGCTGTCGCCGACGGGCTCGGTCTGGATGGTTACCGGACGGTCGGACGGCGAGCCACCCATTACTCACCGTCCGCAAGCCCGCGCCTATGGTGGTCGGAAATCGGGATCGGAATCCCGGCGGCAGTTAGGGCGTGAGGACCGTTGCCTCATGTGATCGGCCGCCTCCTTTGCTAGCATTACTGCGGGCGGTCCACACAATGGTGACACCCGGGCGTTTTTCCCACACGAATCCGGTGCAGGAACCTCCTGAACTTACAATGTCCGGTGAGGACCTGCGTCATGCGGAAGGTAAGGACGCCGAGAGGTTTTTCCAGTCACGCCTCAAAGAGGGGACTTACCCGTCATAATTCTGGCATGCCCAGCACTGGGTCGCGACAGTCGCTGTCTCCACTTCACCATGAGATCCCGTCAGAACTCTGTCCGCCATGCCGCAACTTGTCACGGCCGCGGAGTTTTGCCCCGGAGCACCGCCATGGCTGGCCTCCCAGTGAGGCACGGGCCTTAGCTTCTCTGCCCAGCCCGTACTAGACCTTGCTATTCGCGTCCAGGTCGTTTCGCCATTTTAAGATAAGTATATAATCCTACCGAACGAATTTTGAACACGGTGAATCAATCTCAACAGAGATTAGACGCAGACGCAGGAGTTATTACAGTGCACAAGTGCGTGCGCAAACACTAGTGCACACTCTGTTCCTTCACTCTCATAGTCAGATGGGACGACAATCCGACACGACCTGGGGGAGATCAGACGCAGGACCAACGGCTTTACGTGCTTTCCGAGGTCCGGAGTATCATACCACCAACTTCCAAACTCCGGGCAGCTATGCAGAGTAATTCCTAAAGGAAAACACTATAGCACATTTTGCCCAACTCGCGAATCTAACCAAGAATCCCTTGCTCAGCAGTCGCGCTTGTGACCACGAGACCAACGAGGCAGGCTTAGGATATAATTAGGTAGATAAAAATAAAAAAAACACTCTTAGATATGTTTGTAAATATATTTGAACTCAAAATATTGATATGGAATGCCGAACTTAAGAAAACATCATGTCTACTATTATTGAGTTATGTGAATTTTAACTAAATGAATATTACAGATGTATTAGATCTAGATAAAATGTATACTGTATTGCACTTCGAAAGAAAGAAAAAAAAGAACGTGTTAAACAGGAAGATAATAAAGATTAAAATAATAACTAAATGGTAGAAAAATTATGAAAATAAAGAATCAAGCTTAATCTCATTAATTGATATCATGATGAGGCATATTAAATCTAATTTTTAAACGTCCGCCATATTTAATTTAGAATGAGGGCACTTAGGTATACATTGTCATCCAAACTACACAATCATGTCTGTAAAACAGCTCAATCGGTTAGGCGTTAAAAAAGGAAAATAATGAAGATTATGCACTAAATGAAAGAGATAAGATCCAATATACCACAGTGTCTCAAGACGAAAGTCTATGACCAGTGCGTGTTGCATATGGTTCTGAAACGTGGTCGCTCACAATGGGCCTCATCAGAAGGCTCAAAGTCACCCAAAGGGCAATGGAAAGGGCTATGCTCGGAGTTTCCTTGCGTGATCGAATCAGAAATGAAGATATCCGCAGGAGAACCAAGTTGCCGACATAGCACGAAGAATCGCCAAACTTAAGTGGCAATGGGTAGGGCACATTGCTCGCAGAACAGATGCCCGTTGGGGCCGAAAGGTTTTGGAGTGGCGACCGCGTACCGGAAGACGCAGTGTTGGAAGGCCCCCTATAAGGTGGACCGATGACCTGGTGAAGGTTGCGGGAATCCGATGGATGCGAGACGCACAGGACCGTTCTTTGTGGGAGGCCTATGTCCAGCAGTGGACGTCTATCGGCTGAAATGATGATGATGATGAAAGAGATAAGAAGAAATACAAAAGCAAGTTTCGAGGAATTATGAGTTGACATGCTTGATAAAAATTTCTAGTAGGTAACCATAAATATAGACAACGGCCCTCAAAATTTTGAAGTTCAAATCACTATATTTAGTTCTTTTCGTCCTCTTTCTTTTTACTTATTCCCTTCATCATCTCAATCAAATGATTGATCTCGATAGCTTGGTTAGAGATCTGTTCATAAGCGTTGATATGTTCAATCGGCTTCCATTCGTGAAACAGTCGATTCAGCGTCATCGATATATCGGACATAATGTTATACTTGTCCATAACATCCCCCATCAGATATCCAACTTCAAAAGTAGAGGAATTTTCATAATTTGCTCTGATCAGCTCAGCCCTTTTGCACTTCAGATCGCTATCTCGTATTGTTTCGTACATCAGACGAAATAGTTTCAGCCTCATGCTGTTGTCATCGTCATTCGGGTCTTTGGCAGAATCTTGTCTTCGTTCGGCCACTAGTGCTTCGATGGAGGGCATTCTGCGTCTTGGAACAGGATCAACACTAACAGAAGATGCTGTAGATGTAAAGATTTCTATCTTAGTCATGCCATCTGTAGATGTTTCATCATCTTCGTTAGTTCTAGCTATCTTAGTCATGTCCAACTTGTGTTTGGTCTCGTTGAGGCGGTCTTTCATCAGCAGGACTTTTACTGGCCAGGATAGATCATTGTATATGGAACCATTTAATGGGTGGTTCAAGCTTTGTGCCGCTATGGAAAAATAATTTGATTAGTTCATTGTAAATTAAGAGGTCTAAGCGCGCATTAGTAAATTTAATTGTTGCGATTTTTAATCGCAAAGGAATTATTTTTGATATTCGCGGACGCTAGTGCCGTGACTGCCAGCGGTGCTCTGGCACAGCCCCCTTAGCCAAGTTACGATCGTTTCGTTTTCGTCGAACACTTCGAGTAGACCATGCCTCCTATTCCTTTGTTTTGACCACGAGACTGAGCGTTGAGATTACGTCAGAACAAAAGAATCGGAGGCGTGGCCTACTCGAGGCGTACGAAACGATCGTAACTTGGCTAGGGGGACAGGCCGTGGAGGGCGCAATTTATTAAATTTGGGCCAAGTTTTGAATTTTGCTTAGTAGTTTATTAGATTACATACAATACCTATTACATATTTAACTTTTACATGTATAAAAATACTTGTAGACGTGCCTTACCCGGATTGCTTCTTTTGTAAGTGCTAAGGACTTCAGCACCCATAAGGCATAAATAGAGGGGTGCTGTTTTTAAAGCATCACGTCATGCGTATTTATTTTTTCATCTATTTTTTTATACTCATGTTTCTTTTTATTGTTCGAACCGGATAATATGAAAAATGGGTCGGGTATTGAAGCGAGCACCGGGCGTTTAAAAGGCTAGTTACGGCACTGGCGGAGAGTATATTAGTATTGTTTTTAAATGTGCTATTATCCGCAATGATTAAAAGTCATAGAGCTTGCTAGGCGTTACCAGATTGTTGTTGGTCAAACCCGAATATATGACCGCTTTTACAAGGTGCCTTTGACATCGACGCACAAACGAATACTACCGATCCTATTTTTTAAGGATTTTTCAAAATTTAAAAAATAATCCTGTAGTTTTTTTAAATTAATACTGTGTAAAATCGTTATTCTAGCCAAACTCGATGATATTTTTAATAAAAAAAATAAACAAAAAGAAAGCTAATAATTAATTAATTCTTAATTCTTTATTGTACACAAAAACATACATACAAACGGTGATACATACAGTTTATGTACAAAGGCGAGCTTAACTCAACAATGACTTTTCTCCCAGCAAACCTTTGAGTTACAGAGAGAGAACACATTCGAGGGTAAAGAAATGAAAAGAAAGAAAAAACGTTTATTTGTGACTCACACAATCGTATAAACTAAAGATACACAATAAAAAAAGGTATAATCAGTGGAAGACCAAAAAGGCATCTAACTCAGCATAGGGTAGGATCCAGTGTACAGTTTGATAAAAATAAAAATACGTAAAGATTTTTTTTTTTCAATTAGGAAAACACCGACGAAAACTTCCACCACTGGGGGTCCAGAATCATGTACTGGATCCATGGTATTCGTTGGTGCGTCGATGTCAAAGACACCCTGTATATAAAACTCGCTAACTTTATACTTAGTTTAAATACTAGAGGATTCAAATACTCCATAGTAAATTTTGAATTAATTTGAATCTAATATATAAAAATCTCGTGTCACAGTGTTTGTTATCGAAGTCCTCCGCTCGACTGATTTTTATGTTTATTTTTTGGTAGGTTTAAATTAGGCCATATTTTTAGGCTATTTTTAGCCTTCTACCCCCACTCCCCATTTTCCCCTAAATGACCATAAACAATATGTAAATATAATAATGCACTCCCTTACACACTCCAATTAGAAATAGTACATATTGATACAAGTGGAAAAAGTTTTTCATTGCAACCGAGGCGAAACTCAACCGAGCCGTACAGGCGAGGGTGATATTGAGCTGAGTGCTGCTGTGACAAAACTCCTCGTGTAATGAACGACGTTTTTCAATATACGTACGAAGAAAAACTTTCTTACAGTTTTCTGAATCATGTAATTCGAGATCGCATGGCTACGGCGTTTTTTTTTTTTTTTTTTTTTTTTTATTGGGTGGGAAAATCATCCTAATGACATCCCCGCTCTTGGGCGGAGCGGGAGATAGTGTCAGACTCTTACTGACTAAAAACCCACTCCTGTTCCTTCGTTGCCTTCGTCCCAGGGCCCCGGGTTCCGCTTTCACACTACCCGTGGCCCCAGTAGGCTTCGACCCTGCTGGGCCCCTACGATTTGCTGACATCTCCTTGAGGCGCGCGTGGAACAAAACGCGCCGTCGACGACTTGGGCTTGGTCCGGACGGTTACCGGACGGTCAGACGGCGAGCCACCCATTGCTCGCCGTCTGCAAGCCCGCGCCTACGGTGGCCGGAAATCGGGATCGGAATCCCGGCGGCGGTTGGAGCGTAAGGACCGTTGCCTCACGCGATCGGCCGCCTCCTTAGCTAGCATTACTGCTTCGCAGAAAGAGGCGACCGCCTGCCACTCCTCCTCGCTCCGGAGCATGGCCTGTACCAAGGCCCGGCGCGAGAGATCACCGCCGCCGATTGCCCTCACGAGGTCACGGCGTTGCTCTGCCCAAGCGGGGCACACCTCCACCGTGTGCTCCACCGTGTCCTCCGGGTGGGCCACACAGTGGCGACACCCGGGCGTCGTTTCCGCACGAATCCGGTGCAGGAACCTCCCGAACTTACCGTGTCCGGTGAGGACCTGCGTCATGCGGAATGTGAGGACGCCGTGAGGTCTTTCCAACCACGCCTCAAAGAGGGGACTTACCGCCATAATTGTGGCGTGCCCAGCACGGGGTCGCGACAGTCGCTGTCGCCATTTCTCCATGAGAACTCGCCGGAACTCTGTCCGCCATGCCGCGACTTGTTGCGGCAGCGGAGTTTCGCCCCGGCGTTGCATCTCCATGCGCCGTTCGTGCATGAGTGCAAGGACTGTTGCCTCCAGATCCCATGGTCGCTGGCCAGCAAGGAGGCTCGCCGCTTCGCGGGAAATCGTCCGGTATCCTCGCACCATCCGTATGGCCATGACCCTCTGGCACGCGTTCAGCCGGGCCGCCGGCTGCTTCCGCAGCCCCGGCGCCCACACCGGCGCGCCATAAAGGGCCATGGACTGAACGATCCCCGCGTATGGCTACGGCGTTAAGTTTTTCGGTAACGTGCATTCGTTGTTAAGTGTTTCGGATTTGTGATCTTACGGGAACGTGTTATTCGAGGTTACACTTTTCTGAATTATGTAACACACCCCTCTAAAAATTACGACGCATTTTTGTTCATTTTGTACCTACAGAAGAAAGTTTTTTAAAGTTGCTTTACATTTTATTTTTGATTAAGATGGCAGCAGTATTTTTTACCTCAATCACATATCTATCTATAATATCTATCGTAAATAATCATATTTATTTATGTTATTCTTTTCCTATAGGTACCTACTCAATTTAAACTTTCATTAAATATTAAAACCTTAAAAATATCCACCTCTTTGCTTTAAAAAAAAAAAACACCGTTGACCGTGACGAAATAGGAAAGAAAAAGCCCTTGTTGTGCCAAATTAAAAAAAAAACACGAGGGAAACGCACTAGGATTAGGACCTGTACCATGACGTTTAAAGTAAGATTGTTTCATTCTTATTTCCAGTGTGGGTAAGAGATGGCGCTAGACAACCCGTAAAGCTCTGTCTCTTACCCACACTGAAATAAGAATGAAACAATCTTACTTTGAACGTCAAGGTAGCCCCGTAGGTTCAACATGCAATGTATATAAACATGGCATGTTGAACGTACGCCTAGTGCGATAAGAATCACTTTTCGAGGAAGTGTATTGAAAATTAAGTTACAATCATAATTCAAGCATTGAAAATTTTACTTGAAAGTTATCATAATTGTAGGCAAATAATATGGGAATTGACGCAATACATTGGTAGTGCATCGGTATTGGTATCTACGCCCGCACACAAGAATACGCTAGTGACGCATCCAAGATTTTTTATTAACTCGTTCATTGCGGAACGAGGTCTATTAGACCTCGTATATGACTTTAATTTGGTGTAGTTAAGGAAAGAGATTAATTTATATCTAAGACGCTTAAGTGGAAAAGGACCCCCTTTTCCACTCGCCTATCGTCAATATCGAGCTTGGTTTAAAAGCTTGTTACTTTATCTAACGCAATTCAACGCGATGTTTGACGAAAAGGCAAAGCGAAAAAGAGAGATAACGCCTGAAAACTCTGTTAGCATTCGGTATTCCGTGATTTACTCGAATATTTTAAAACACTTGGTGCAGGAAATACGTGTTTTTTTTGTCGTCATTCAGAATCTTCACCACTGCTCTCAAAACGGTGAAGGAAAAACATCGTGAGGAAACCGGCATGTCCTAGAATCAACAAATCGAAAACATGTGATATCCACCAACCCACACTACTCCGTAATCTACCCGCGTGGTGGATTACGGCCCATTCCCTCACCAAGAGAGGAGGCCTGAGTTCCGACGGTAGGAAAATTATAGGGCTGACTATGTTTTTGCTTATAAGTAAATTTCAAAATAAATAAAAAATATGTTTATGTGCACATCTAGAAAGTATATTACAAGTTAAAAAAAAAATTCTGTGTGACCGCACATGGACCACCGGCCACAACCACAAAACTCCGCCACCGACATATTTCCTGTAGGTTTCATATATTTCATATGGATTCGCCGCACACGGTTGACGCCGGTGGCCGCCACGCGCTACAAATCGCCGCTGCTCGCTTCTTGTGGCTCGCACTGGCCACTAAACGCCGTCACACGCGACTCTCGCATTTAAATCTTCTTCATTAGAGTCCATTATAATACTTCGTGTAAGGGTTAAAAAAAGTAGCAGCAACCGGCCACAAGTGGCTGTCGTGGGCCTCGCCGGGCCTTGGCCCAAGACGCAGGATTTGACATTAGATGATTTTGCCACCTAATATATCCGCAGAAGAACTTAACCTAAATTCTTCTGCGCATATCTTCATTCCGACATAGCTTGAAGAATCGCCAAAATTTTGTAACAGGAGCAAAGCAAATTATTCGCAGAACGGAAGGTCGATGGGACAGACGGGCAAGGTGGACGGCCGACTTGGTAAAGGCCACGGGAATCCGTTGGAAGCGAGACGCATCGATGTGGTGAAACTTAAGGGAGGCACAGTAATCAGCAGTGGACCTCTCTATGAAATGATGAAGACCAAGAGACAGTTGATGATAGAATAATTCCTCTCTCCTACTTTTTCCTCCATATATAATCTATCTCCCAGCCGTAGTCTACCGGGAATGGAGACAGTCTTCTGTGTGACGTCGTGGGTGTTAACCTGTCCAGGACCTTCTGCTTGATCTTGTATCTTCTGGTGCTACTTAGCTTGTCATCACGATGGTCAGACTTAACTTTAGCTAGAATAGCATTTCTCTCCCCGGATGTCAGTTCACGATACTTTGTGTGCAAGCCAGAAGTGACATTATATTTTCTCTCAATTTCATGAAGCATGTTTGCTAGAAAACAAATGATTATTTTACTAATTGTTTTAGAATAAAATCTGCAGTGAAGTTATGTGCGTAAAGCTAAGGAGTGGAATTCATTGTCAGAGTCTGTGTTTCCTGATGGCTACAGTCTTTTTTTAACGTGGAAAAAATCCAATGCCTAGCGTTCTTGGACAGTTACCGGAAGGCCGGACGGCGAGCTACCCATTGCTAGCAGCAAGCCTACGCCTACGGCGATGGCTACAGTCTTTAAGTCAAAAGCGAACTGGTTACTTTTAGGCAAGCGTGCTCCGTCGTCGGCCACATCATCACTCACCATCGGTTGAGATAGTGGTCAAACAGAAACCTATCAATAAATCAACAAAACGACATAATTACAATAAGACTTCCCATCGAAAAATATTATGTACTGTCAAAAAACCTCTTACTAAGACTCCGCTGTCTGTCCGTCTGTCTATCTTTCCCCCCAGACGCCCCGGAAGGTCGACTTTCGCAAAATTAAATGAAGAAAAAAAGAAGGAACAGGAGTGGGTTTAATCAGTAAAAGTCTGTTTGTAAATGATTTTCGACCTAAAAAAAAACCAGGCAAGTGCGAGTCGGACTCGCGCACTGAGGGTTCCGTACAAACTTACCTATGAAAACAGTTCAATTTCCAAATTAAGTTTCAAAGATTTTTACGAAAGTTTTTTTGTGACGTAACTACAAAATTACAGTTTTCAGTTTTTTTTTCTTATAAGTATAAGAAAAAAATCTGAAAACTGTAATATGAAACCCTTCTTCATGGCAAATTTAAGGATTCTAGGACAACGGGAAGTACCCTATGAATTTTGATTCCCTTGAGAGTGTCGAAATATACGTTTTTTGGAACATAAACGGTTATATCTTCTTTTTTCGTTAACTTACAAGTTTGATTTTTTCAGAACTTCAAGAGACCGCAGACCTGAGTATATGGTTATAATTTCAAGTCGATACCTCCACGCATTCCCGAAATAAAGTGTCTAGACAGAAAGACAGACGGACGGACAACAAAGTGATCCTATAAGGGTTCCGTTTTTACCTTTTGAGGTACGGACCCTAAAAAAAGGGCGCTCCCATATAACAAACGTGAGCTAGCCAGCCCCCTAACCAAGTTACGATCGTTTCGTTTGCGTCGGACGCCTCGAGTACGCCACACCTCCGATTCCTTTGTTCCGACGTCATCCCATCGCTTAGTCACGTGGTCAGAACAAAGGAATCGGAGGCGTGGCCAACTCGAGGCGTTCGACGCAAACGAAACGATCGTAACTTGGCTAGGGGGGTAGTTCTTACCTAAATGTTCCACTTCCCAATAATGAGTCTCTATTTCTTCTAAGTACATGAGAAGCTCCATACTAAAAAGCACTCTGTTAAGAGTAATGCTACTATTGTACTTATCAACCATTCTTCTGTACTTCTCGAATAAGGTAAACATCACATAGCCCATCTAAAATAATCAAGAAAAGTATTAGCGTTTTGGGAACACATTCATTGTATAATAATATAATATTCCACAACTATCACACAACGACGTCTAGTCCCAAGCTAAGCAGAGCTTGTGTTATGAGTACTAGACGACTGATAAACACGCTTGTATATTTCTAAATACATACATGTTATAGATAAATTACACCCAGACACAGAACAAATGATCGTGCTCATTACACAAACATTTGTCCTGGGTGGGAATCGAACCCACGACCTCCGGCTTAGCAGTCCGGGTCACTAATCATTAGATCAACAGGCCAATTGATTCGGAATTGCACAGAATATGACGAGACCCTCATCGATTTACCTCGATACTCCCGAGGACGCTCTTACAGCCTTCTACTACTTCCTCCTCCAAGAGAGCCGTGGCCAGGGCACATTGCTCGCAGAACCTATGGCCGTTGGGACCGAAAGGTTCTGCCTCCCTAGCCAAGTTACGATCGCTTCGTTTGCGTCGAACGCCTCGAGTAGGCCACGTCTCCGATTCCTTTGTTCTGACCACGTGACTGAGCGTTGAGATGACGTCAGAACAAAGGAATCGATAATCGAGGATCGTAACTTGGGGGGGGGGGTGAAGTGGCGGCCGCGTACCGGAAGTCGCAGTGCTGGAAGGCCTCCCATAAAGAGGACCGATGACCTGGTGAGGGTCGCGGAAATCTGATGGATACGAGACGCACAGGACCGGTCGTTATGGCGACGCTCGGTGGAGGCCTATGTCGAACAGTGGATGTCTTTCGACTGAAACGATGATGATGATGATGAAGAGAGCCATAGTGGAACTAGCACCCTTCATAAACATGGACGTCCTCCATCAATCCCTTGTTGTTTTTACAAGCATTTTTACTAGGTTACAACTTGTTTGACATGCAACGAGTATGACAGTTGAGAGTTTGTCATGCTCACTTAAAATTCTCACTGATGGTGGCACGTGTTGTTGGGTCTAAGTGGGACTGACGCACGCTGTGCGTCATGCTCGTGAACGGGTGTTGAGACTGGTCATTTCTTAGCTGCCAGTGGCTTATTTCAATTTCATTATTTTTTGTTTTTTTTTTTCATTATCTATCTACATTGTGCTCATATAAAATCAATAGAAGCGACAAGAAATATGTAACCAATATTATATGTAACTCATAATATGATTTAAAAGTAAAAAGTAAGTATGTACTTAAGTAGTTTTTTTATGTAAGAGAGTGTTTACAATTTGCAAAATAAATACCTTATTGTAAATAATTAATACTGATTTAAAAGATTGTCATAAATTGTCATAAGTTGTTTCGGAGAGGTAAGTTTAGGGATTGCAAAATCCGGATTTCTGTAGGTACTCTCGTCCAATAAAACTCTGGATTATCCGGATTTTTCGAACTTTTGTGTGTTTTGAGTTGATTTGATATATCCCAAATAAATAGCATAAATAATTTAAAATATGTATTTATTCGCTAAATTCACAGCACGACAGAATAAAATCAACTAGAATAATCCACAAAACTTTTAGGCATCATTTTTCCCGTTATAAATTCACATAATCATTTTTAATATAACATTAACATAAACTTTAGATAACAACAAAAACAATAACAATATAAATAAATTTAAAAAATCATTAGGGTTGTGTTTTTTTTTTTTATTGGGAGGGAAAATCATCTTATGACAAAACCCGCTCTTGGGCGGAGCGAGAGATAGTGTCAGACTTTTACTGACTAAAAACCCACTCCTGTTCCTTCGTTGCCTTCGTCCCAGGGCCCCGGGTTCCACTTTCACACTACCCGTGGCCCCAGTAGGCTTCGACCCTGCTGGGCCCCTACGATTTGCTGACATCTCCTTGAGGCGCGCGTGGAACAATACGCGCCGTCGACGACTTGGGCTCGGTCCGGACGGTTACCGGACGGTCAGACGGCCAGCCACCCATTGCTCGCCGTCTGCAAGCCCGCGCCTACGGTGGCCGAAAATCGGGATCGGAATCCCGGCGGCGGACAGGGCGTAAGGACCGTTGCCTCACGCGATCGGCCGCCTCCTTTGCTAGCATTACTGCTTCGCAGAAGGAGGCTACCGCCTGCCACTCCTTCTCGCTCCGGACCATGGCCTGAACCAAGGCCCGGCGCGAGAGATCGCCGCCGCCGATTGCCCAATATTGTAAGGCAACAAGAGACAACAGTATAGAGCCGTCTCTCTTTAATTCTTCTTTTCAATGAATTGGCCAGTTGCTTTGCAGATATCGTGTCTTGGCTGTCTAATGATTTTATCAAAAATTGAAAAGCTATGTCGGCCGTTAGAATAATCTCTGCGGCGATCCAAATTCGCGCAATTAGACTACATAATCCTACCGATTCGAATATCTTATGGACTAATTTTAATGGTAATTTGTGGATAACTGCAAATATTATTCGTTAAACTCAGTTTTGACTAAAAACCGAATTTGAGTCCAAAAAAACCGGATTTCAAAATATCAAGAAAACTCAGCTTTTTTCAATCGTTTTGGATTTTCGAAGAATCCGGATTGCAATCCCTAGGTAAGTAGGTTTTTGTTTGTATTTTGATAATAATATAATATTAAACAACTATCAAACAACGCCGTCTAGTCCCAAGCTAAGCAGAGCTTGTGTTATGGCTACTAGACAACTGATAAACATACTTATATATTTCTAAATACATACATATTATGGATAAATTACACCCAGACACAGAACAAATGATCGTGCTCATCACACAAACATTTGTTCTGGATGGGAATCGAACCCACGACCTCCGGCTTAGCAGTCAGGGCCACTAACTACTCGACCAACAGGCCAGTCAAATGATGTTTTGTTTTAACGTAACGCAGAACAGTTAGGTAGATAGGTAAGTACCCTGACTCCCAGACCTGTACCGAGGAAGCGGACATGACATGGCCATCATATAATAATTTTACAATTTACATTAGGTATTTATCGCCGCGCCCGGGCGCGCTCGAACAGAGCGTCGCGGACCCTAGTGCGACCGACGAGTGTAGGTATGAAAAGTGAAGTACATGATTCATGAGATTGACTTCTGTCCCTATTTTATGACCACGGTAACTTCGAGCAAACCCACAGTCCACAGCTGGCAACCATATGCAGATTATAATGGTGTTAAAAAATCCAAAAACAATACCTCAAAAGCTGGCGTATTCAAATGGTTCTGCTTGATATATTCCACACTGTCTATAAGGCCATACGTTGCCTTGACTATGTCCCCTGCAGCGGTCAGCAATAACTTCATAACAGGCCAATCTTCCTCTTTTATTTCTTCAGAAACACTCCGATCTGTTCAAGAGCATCCCGACACGATCAATGGTAATAAGTAATCCTGTCTAGCATTTTCCCGATTAATGGAGGTTGATAAAAAGCATTTTTCGACCATGGCAACAATCAAAAAAAAAAAAGTTTCTGGTTCCGACTATTTTCAAATTATTGGTATAGTTAAAGTAAAAATATTTAACTTATATTTTTTTTTATTCAATGGCATTTACGTGATCTATACTTATAATAAATCTGATGAAGTAAAAATTCTGTACATTGAAAATATTAAAAAAATTAATGGCAGGTGTTACAAGACCGGTGGTGTGATTAAAGTGAGAGGCACCGCAGACCGCAAAAAAAAATTGTCTGTCAGTTTGTATAGGCATCACGCAAAAACTACCGGTTCAATTACGATGAAACTTGGTATAATTATTCTTTAATATCCTGTGCACCACACTGGGCTTTTTATCCCGAAAAAGCATATACAATAAAAAACAAACTTAATTTTGCGGTTCGATCCCTAGACCCGATACTGTCTAGGAGGCCCATACCCTAGGAGGCCCATACCCGCTGATGTCCTCACCGCCACAGCCGCCTCCTTGGCTGCCGTCGCTGTCGCCGCCACACCCACCGCAGCAGGTCCCTCACGGGGGGCTCGGGAGGAGACTGTAATGGACTGTCAATAACGACCCCATTACGTCTCCTCCAGGCGAACATCAACCACTGCGCCTCCGCTCAGGATCTGTTGCTCCAGAGCATGGCGCAGTGGTCGATCAATATCGCCGTGATCTCCGAGCCGTACTATGTCCTGCCCAGGGGAGACTGGGTACGGGACCTGGACGGCTCGGTGACTCTAATTTCGTCGGCCGCCGCCGGTACCCCAACCCTCGAGGCAGTCACGAGGGGACGGGGTTGCGTGGCAGCACGGTTCGGGGACATTGCAGTGGTGGGCGTCTACCTATCCCCGAACAGATCTCTCGGCGATCTTCACATCTCCCTAATGGAGCTGAAAGCCGTCGTCGCTGGGTTTGGTTCCCTCCCCGTGGTCGTGTGCGGGGACTTCAATGCCAAGAACTTGGCTTGGGGTTCTCGGTTCACGAACCAGCGGGGTCGGATGGTGGAGGACTGGGCTCTGGAGACAGGCCTGGTCGTCCTAAACCGGGGTTCTGTCCCCACGTGTGTGCGGATGCGGGGTGACTCAGTGGTGGACATCTCGTTCGCCAGCCCCGCTCTGTCGCCGCGTGTCGTCGACTGGCGCGTTATGGAGGAGGTGGAGACGTTCTCAGACCACCGGTACATCCGGTTTGACGTCTCCGCCCAAACCTCGACTGCGCCGGTCCGACAGAGCCCTTGTGGTCCGCGGTGGGCGCTGAGGCAGTTGGACCGGGAGCTCCTCCTGGAAGCCGCGACGGTACAGGCCTGGGTGCAAGCACCGGACAGGCCTGTCGACATAGACGTCGAGGCAGAGTGGTTCCGGGAGGCCATGTCGCAAATCTGCGACACGGCAATGCCCCGAGTCCCTCCAGGACGTGCTCGGCGCCAGGTACACTGGTGGTCGCCGGAGATTGCGGCACTGCGCAACGCGTGCAATGCCGCGCGACGCCGGTATGCCAGATACCGCAGGCGCCGCATCCGTCCACCGGATGCGGAGGCCAGAGAGGCGGAGCTGTACGAGGGATACAGAGAGGCAAAGCGCACCCTCCGAACGGAGATAAGGCGGGCCAAACTCGAGGCCCGCAACGTGTGGCTGGGTACTCTGAATGGTGACCCATGGGGACGCCCATACAAGGTGGTGCGGGACAAACTCCGCCCCTGGGCTCCCCCGCTGACGCAGAGTCTCCGGCCCCAGCTCGTAGAGGGTGTGGTGAGCACTCTGTTCCCTACGCGAGGGGAACACTCTCCCCCGCCCATGGCTCCGCCACCAGCGGTGTCCGACGCGGTCCATGACGGCGACGACGACGACAACGCTCCAGAGGTGACCGAGGTAGAGATGAGAGTGGCGGTACGAAGGCTGAGTGCCAAAAATACCGCCCCAAGACCCGACGGCTTGCCTGGGAAGGCCTGGGTTCTGGCCATGGAGGCTCTCGGGCCTCGACTAAGAGGGCTCTTCAGCGCATGCATGGAGAGGGGCCAGTTCCCACTTCGCTGGAAGACGGGGAAACTGGTCCTCATCGCGAAGTCGGGGCGCCCTGCGGACTCTCCGTCCGCGTACCGGCCCATTGTGCTGCTCGACGAGGTGGGCAAGCTCTTTGAAAGAGTAATTGCAGACCGCCTCGTCGCGCACCTAACACGGGTGGGGCCGGATCTGGCGGACGGCCAGTTCGGCTTTCGCAGGAGGCGCTCCACGGTGGACGCCATCATGCGCGTGCGAGCTCTCACGACGGGGGATGCAGTGGCTCAGGGCAGGTGTGTCGTGGCGGTGTCTCTAGACATCGCCAACGCCTTCAACTCCCTGCCTTGGAGTAGCATTGGGAGGGCACTCCGGTATCACCGGACACCCGACTACCTCTGTCGTGTGGTCGAGGCGTACCTGTCAGACAGGTACATAACCTACCCTGGTCACCAGGGGGAGTGGGAACGTCGAGAGATGTCGTGCGGTGTTCCGCAGGGATCGGTACTAGGGCCGCCCTTGTGGAACATCGGTTACGAATACGTGCTGCGCGGCGACCTCCCTGACGGGGTCAGCGTGGTCTGCTACGCAGACGACACGCTGGTCCTAGCGCAAGGAGAGTCGTACCAGGCGGCGGTCGAACTAGCGACACGCGGGGTTGCGACAGTCGTTGGCAGGATCCAGGAGCTGGGACTCGAGGTGGCACTGCACAAGTCCGAGGCCATGTGCTTTCACGGCCCTCGGAACGCGCCACCACCGGGTTCCCAGCTAACGGTGGGAGGAGTCCACATCGGCGTCGGGTCAACGATGAAGTACCTGGGACTCGTTCTCGACAGCCGATGGGATTTCGAGGAGCACTTCCGACGTCTGGCCCCCAAACTAAATCGGACCGGGGCTGCCCTCGGGCGGCTCCTGCCCAACCTTGGGGGTCCATACGCCTCCTGCCGGAGGCTCTACGCGGGGATCGTTCGGTCCATGGCCCTTTATGGCGCACCGGTGTGGGCGCCGGCGCTGCGGAAGCGGCCGGCGGCCCGGCTGAACGCGTGCCAGAGGATCATGGCCATACGGATGGTGCAAGGATACCGGACGATTTCTCGCGAAGCGGCGAGCCTCCTTGCTGGCCAGCCACCATGGGATCTGGAGGCAACAGTTCTTGCACTCATGCACGATCTGCGCATGGAGATGCAACGCCGGGGCGAAACTCCGCTGCCGCGACAAGTCGCAGCATGGCGGACAGAGCTCCGGCGAGTTCTCATGGAGAAATGGCGACAGCGACTGTCGCGACCCATTGCTGGGCACGCCACAATTATGGCGATAAGTCCCCTCTTTGAGGCGTGGTTGGAAAGACCTCACGGCGTCCTCACCTTCCGCATGACGCAGGTTCTCACCTGACACGGTAAGTTCGGGAGGTTCCTGCACCGGATTCGTGCGGAAACGACGCCCGGGTGTCGCCACTGTGTGGACCGCCCGGAGGACACGGTAGAGCACACGGTGGAGGTGTGCCCCGCTTGGGCAGAGCAACGCCGTGTCCTCGTGGGGGCAATCGGCGGCGGCGATCTCTCGCACCGGGCCTTGGTTCAGGCCATGGTCCGGAGCGAGGAGGAGTGGCAGGCGGTCGCCTCCTTCTGCGAAGCAGTAATGCTAGCAAAGGAGGCGGCCGATCGCGTGAGGCAACGGTCCTTACGCCCTGTCCGCCGCCGGGATTCCGATCCCGATTTCCGGCCACCGTAGGCGCGGGCTTGCGGAGGGCGAGCAATGGGTAGCCCGCCGTCCGACCGTCCGGTAACCGTCCGGACCGAGCCCAAGTCGACGACGGCGCGTATTGTTCCACGCGCGCCTCAGGGAGATGTCAGCAAATCGTAGGGGCCCAGCAGGGTCGAAGCCTACTGGGGCCATGGGTAGTGTGAAAACGAAACCCGGGGCCCTGGGACGAAGGCAACGAAGGAACAGGAGTGGGTTTTTAGTCAGTAAAAGTCTGACACTATCTCCCGCTCCGCCCAAGAGCGGGTTTTGTCATAAGATGATTTTCCCACCCAATAAAAAAAAAAAAGACCCGATACTGTACCAATCGTAAATAATAAGTTTGTCGTAGGTTACGTAACCCGCAGTGGAGTTCACTAAGGGGCGCTGCACACGGCTAAGATACTATAATACTTTTTCTTAAGATACAATATCGCTCGCCATACAATTCAATGGACGACACACGACGAAGATAATAAATAATATTTCATATTTTCGTATCTCAAAAAACCTAATAAAACCATTTTCTACTTCTACGTGGACGAAGTTGCGGGCAAAAGCTAGTAAATAATATAGTAAGTCCAAGCAGAGAGATACCTAGTGTTAATTTCACTGTCTGCTTTGACTTATATATTTACAGGCATATTTACATTTTGATTGTTTGTCAGATTATTCTACAAGCAACGTTTTACCGTTTAGTGCTCAGCCAGACTGGCAGCACGGTGCGGGGAGCGGTGCGGGTGCAGGAACGCACGCGTTGTGCTTGTCCGCAGTCGAACCATCATAACAGCACACGCGGTTAGCTCGAATTAGTTTGAGTACCTCACTCCCTTGCGGGTTGCCACTGTGGCCATTTGTTTGGACAAGCTATAGCGTAAGTTACCCGCGCATGTCCTGCATCGAGTAGCCCGCACCGCTTCCCGCACTGACGTTCTCTCTATGAACACTCACAAGAAGTTCTTATGTTTGAGTTTGCCACGCCGCACCCGTGCCCGCCCCGCGCCCGTGTTTGCTGTCTGGCCGAACACTTAGTTCCTCAGATCTCAGCCAGACTGGCAGCGTGGTGCGGGGAGCGGTACGGGTGCGGGACCGCGCGCGTTGTGCTTGTCCACAATAGAGCCATCATAACAACGGACGCGGTTAGCTCAAACTATTTTTTTTTTAAATTGACATAAACCAGTGCTTGACTGCGATCCCATCTGATGGTAAGCGGAGATGCAATCATTGATGGTCAGGCGCACTAGTTTATTAAGAGCCTTTTGACTCTAGCCTTGAAGACACGTAAATTATAGTTGGACGGGAAGACCGCAGCAGGCAAATTATTCCAGTCCTTCGACGTAAACATCTTAAACTAGTTTAAAATGCCCGCTCCCGCGCTGTTATCGCTCGCCGCCCGCGCAAACACTGCGGTCACTTGCTATGGCGTCAGTCGCCCGCGTACGTCCCGCGCACGTCCCGCGTCGAGCAGCCCGCGCCGCTTCCCACGCTCACGTGCCCGCTTTAGACACTCCAAAGAAGTTCTTATGTTTTATTATTATTATTATTTATTTATTTCGAGTCCCAAAGACTCATTTTAGTTCCAAAATCACATACAGACAATACATATAATAAAATGACATACAATGAAATGTAAAAAAATCAAAATTAAATTAAATTAGACTGCATTGGATTATCATTAAATTACATTGGATTGTCATTAAATTAAATGACAATGCAATATCGTCGTCGTCGTATCGTTTTAATTTTCGCCCGCGTTTGCAGTCTGGCTGAACACTGATTGTTTTAATTTTATAATCAAATCTGTAGATCTGTAATATTTTCTTAAAAAATACACTACCTAACTGCATTCCATCATGGTTGTAACTTAATTTTCCAATTGGGGTGTATAGGAGTGTGCATTATTCCAATTACCTACATGTTGTACAATTATGGTTACCATATCTCAGAATTTGTCCTGAGATTACAGAATTTTTGGACTCTCCTCAGGTTTGCGGCAAATCTCACGAAATCTCAGAATTTTTAGAATTTTCAACAAAATACCGCTTGTTTACTTGATAGAAAGTTAAACAAACTAAAATTAAACTTCCTTTTTTAAAGGCAGAGGGGAGGGGGCAGCGGCACCCACTCTCCCCCGAGTGCGATATGCAACGCGTGAGCGATTTTTATGAAATTTCGAAAATTCTCAAACTGTTAAAAAACACAGGTTTTTTTTCAATGGAAATCAGGTCTTTTCTCTGGACTTTTGATTTTTTCTTCTGGTAACCCAACGTATAGTATACTCCAAATATAATAAAAATCTCGTGTCACGATGTTTATTATCGATTTTTGTTAAATTTTTTGTGTAGCTACATTTTATGGATAGCTCTGAGAATAAGTATTTTTTCCGTCTACCTTCATCTCTTATATTTCTTTGATTATTTTTTTGCCAGCACAAGCTAATACAGAATAAACTCGAATTAATTATGGAGAAAAATATGTATTTGTTAGCTTTTTGCTCTCTGATTGGCTAAGAGCTTGGAGTGGGCCAATCGGAGCGTCGAACGTTATAAACGTTTCGAGAACTGTTAATTTGAATAAATAATGTCAAAATTTTAAATTAACTCTGTTTGTTTCCTTTATTTCAAGTATTACTTTTTTCTAGACTTACAACTACTGCTTATAAATTAATAATCTAACTAAAACATTGACGAATGCACGTACCGATGTTTACGTAAGCATGGGGGGGGTGAGAGTATTGCTTACTTTTGCTGACTAGGGGGAGGGGGGGGGATTGATATTTAAAAAAAAATCTCCTTACGTAATACTTGAACGGCCCCTAAGACATAGCGTCCGTTGTACTAAAATTATTATATAAGCAATAAAAAAAAAAAAAAAAATTATATTTATTTTAATATTATATTATTATTTTTTTAATTATATTTATTTTAATATTATATTATTATTTTTTTATTTTTTTTTTATTTTTTTTTATTAATTTTTTTTTTTTTATTATTATATTTTTTTTTATTTTATTAATTATTATTATTAATTATTATTATTAATTATTATAATTATTATTATATTATTTTGTCTAAATTCAAATATAAGTAATATGTTGCGCCGTACCTGCGTGTTAGTTTTTTTTTTTAAATCTTAAGGTTTTACACGTTATTTCTACACTGTCTTTATGCAATACAATAAAATATTTTTCTTTCTTTGCCTAAAAATATCACTTACATGTAAGAAAAAGTAGGAACAATGCCATCGAACATAGTTTTAAATCCAAGATCACCTTTGAGGCCGACATCTTGAACCAGTATGAGCAGTTGGTAATTATAATTATAGTAAACAGTAAAACTAAAAATGTTAATTAATACCTGATGTTTTTTACAGCTCTATGGTAACTAGGTATTTAATTTAATGTGTTCGGGTATGCCCTCACTGTCTTGGTAATCTCACTCACCACAGCTGACCTCACCGGACGTGATCAGTTCGGGAGATTCCTGTTTCGTCCGGGTGTCGCTTAAATGTGCGGTTCGCCGCGGCTGGAAGTCTGCTCCACTTGGGCAAAGCATCGTCATGACCTCGTGAAGGTAAAATCGGTGGCGGCGACCTGCCCCCCTAGCCAAGTTACGATCGTTTCGTTAGCGTCGAACGCCTCAAGTAGGCGACGCCTCCGATTCCTTTGTTCTGACGTCATCTCAACGCTCAGTCACGAGGTCAGAACAAAGGAATCGGAAGCGTGGCCTACTCGAGGTTTTCGACGCAAACGAAACGATCGTAACTTGGGTAGGGGGCTGCTGTGTCCAGCCCTGCTTCAGGTCATGATCCGGAGGATTACCACATTCAGATCCTTCTAAGTGTAGATGTTTGAGCTTATAGAGAAGGAAAGTTGGTGGGCATATTTATTTATTTATTATATACTTTATTGTATACGACATAATGTGAACAGGATAAACCTTTGTAAGTTTTATTATTTCTTTTAAATGGGCACATAAATCTTTTTGGACAGTTTTATGAATAAGAATTTATTTATTTATATTTTGTTTATTTTTATTTTCTTTTAGTTGGTTTCTGCACAGAATCTTTTAGTTTCCTATTTTCAAGTATAAGGCACCCAAGGGCTGTAGCTGAAAATCAGCGTCAGTGGTGGTGGATTTGTGTTACCATTTGGCATCATGCTGAGTTGTGGGGTTACCATGACGTTCAAAGTAAGATTGTTTCATTCTTATTTCAGTGTGGGTAAGAGACAGAGCTATACAGGTTGTCTAGCGCCATCTCTTACCCACACTGGAAATAAGAATGAAACAATCTTACTTAAGACGTCATGGTACAGGTCCCGAGGCCATTTTGGCATTATTCAATATACTATTTGTTTAATTTTAAGGTGTATTTTCTTTCTTTCTTTTCTTTGAAAAACCGTTTGTACAATGGGCGCTTCTGTCGCACAGGGTATACACGCCTCTGTGGTGTGGCCCTCATGGCATAGCATAGTCGGCATTATAATGTTCCCATTGCTGGGACTCAGGCCTCCTCTCTAGGAGAGGGAATGGGCCGTAATCCACCACGCGGGCCCAGTGCGGGTTGGTGGATGTCACATGTCTTCGAATTTTTGGTTCTAGAACATAGCTGTTTCCTCACAATGTTTTCCTTCACCGTTTTGAGAGCTGTGGTGATGAAATAAATTACACAAAGTAATGCGCTTGGCTGGGTTCGAACCCGCAACCTACAACTCGTAAGTCGAGGCCGTTACCACTCAGTCACCACTGCTCTGGTGTGGCCGTACCTTAACAGTTTTACGTAACCAAATGATTAAAACAATAATTTTGGTCCTTATTTGTTAATTTAATTGCTAATGAGAAAACCTAACTCAAGTAGTTTTTTTTATAACAGCATTAAACCAATAATATGAAGATACCTAATACGTTAACTAATATGTATTTGTTACCACTATTAATTGTAATTTTAGGTAAGTACTAACCGGGCTTGTGGACGACAAATAATAAAAGAAGAAAGAAAGAAAACATTTTTTTAGTTTAATCTATATTTTTAATTGGAGTTTTTATCCCTATGGATACGTCAACTCCATCATGCCTTAGGCTGTATACAGAAAGAAAGCTGGAAACTTATAAGCGCTTACCGGCGCTTGACAGCGCTGGTAACCAGCGCAGGAAAATATATGAACGCGCGCCGATAAGCACTGAACGGTGCCGACAAGTTTCGCTTTCGACAAGCTTCAACACGCGCCGGTCAGCGCTGGGCGCTGCCATTTAAAATTAATAAACAACTGCGACAACACGTGCAATTACGACCAAATTATCGTCCGATGAGTCCGACATTTTGCTTGGTCTGCTTCAACCTGCTTCCTTTGTGTAGAACGGACCAGCGCTGACAAGCGCCGTTACAAACCTTATAGAAACTACTTGACACCCAACATTGCTTTTAATTAGACTTAACTAGGTGTAGGATCTCAATCGATGTGGTACACCAACTCGCAAAACTTTTTTGCTACGTCTGACTTTGGTTGCGCTAAAATGGATTGAATCAGACCAACCTGTGATATATTTAAATTAAATTCATCGATTAAAATTCTCCTTTCCACTTGGTTCTTGACACAATCCATCAGCAAATGATGAACATCTTCAAGTACATTGCATGTGTTGCAGTTGGGGGAACTTACTTTCTTCATGAGGAATGCGAACTTTGCTGATGGATAGTGTCCAGACCGTAATCTTACAGCTAACTAAAGAAAACATGTTTGTTTTACTATGCGTTCCAAATAAGAATAGGAAAGTCAATAACCTCGATGTGTCAAACGTTGAGTGAAAAGTACGATTTGCAAAGAAAACTTATTTGCGTATCAATAAAGGGTTTTTTAGGGTTAGCCAAATGGCAAAAAACGGAACCCTCATGGATTCGTCATGTCTGTCTGTCCGTCCGTATGTCACAGGCATTTTTCTTCTAAAACTATAAGAACTATACTGTTGGTAAGTAGATGTATTCTGTAAACCGCATTCAGATTTTCAGACAAAAATAGAAAAAATACAATTTTAGGGGTTCCCCATACTTAGAACTGAAACTTAATTTTTTTTTATCAGATCCATACGTGTGGGGTATCTATGGACAGGTCTTCAAAAATGATATTGATGTTTCTAACATATTTTTTTTCTAAACTGAATAGTTTGCGCGAGAGACACTTCCAAAGTGGTAGAATGTGTCCCCCCCCCCTGTAACTTCTAAAATAAGAGAATGATAAAACTAAAGAAAAAATGATATACATTACCATGCCAACTTCCACCGAAAATTGCTTTGAACGAGAACTAGTAAGTAGTTTTTTTTAATACGTCATAAATAGTAAACCGCAATTTACCTTTCAAGTTTGTACGAAACCCTCACTGCGCGAGTCCAACTCGCACTTGCCCAGTTTTTTTTTGTTTGTATTACTAAATCTTAGTTAAATCTAGGTGAAGTAAAAACGTTAATGTTATAAATTATCTAACAACATTGTTTTAAATCGTAATCAGTTAAAAAAAAAACTATTTTCTTTCTTATTTTCATTGTTAGGAACAATTCGCTTTCTTCTTTCATTTTGCCACTACTCAGACACTTCACACAGTGATGCAGAGATAAGCAAAATTGAAGAACTGGATTCTGATTAAACTTTTTTCGTTCACGATTCGTAAATAAATTAAATTTTAAAAATTTCTTGTTTAGCTCACCCTACCCAATTTCTTCGATTTGACAGTATAACGTCACAACATGGCGCAAAAATCGATCCTAATTATATTTCGAACGCATTGTATTTGAGTGAGCAGTGGTGGCCGACTGGTAACAGCTCCGACTTACGAGTTGTAAGTCGCGGGTTCAAACACGGCCAGCCGCATTACTTCATGTAATTTATTTCATCACCATTGCTCTAAAACGGTGAAGGAAAACATTGTGAGGAAACCGCTATGTTCTAGAACCAAAAATTCGAAAACATGTGACATCCACCAACTCGCACTGGGTCCGCGTGGTGGATTACGGCCCATTCCCTCTCCTAGAGAGGAGGCCTGAGTCCCAGCAGTGGGAACATTATGCTATGCTATGACGGCCACACCAAAGAGGCGTGTATACCCTGTGTGACAGAACCGCCCATTGTACAAACGTTTTTCAAAGAAAAGAAAGAAAGAACGAAAGAAAATTGCGTTTATTGGCATTACAAAAAAAACAGAAACTCCTTAAATTAAACAAATAGTACATTGAGTAATGCCAAAAGGGCCTCAGGACCTGTACCATGACGTCTAAAGTAAGATTGTTTCATTCTTATTTCCAGTGTGGGTAAGAGATGGCGCTAGACAACCTGTATAGCTCTGTCTCTTACCCACACTGAAATAAGAATGAAACAATCTTACTTTGAACGTCATGGTAAACCCGCAACTCAGCATAATGCCAAATGGTAACACAAGCCAATCACCTGACGCTGATTTTCAGCTGCAGCCCTTGGGTGCCTTATGCTTGAAGATAGGAAACATTCATAAAAAAAAACTAAAAGATTCTGTGCAGAAACCAACTAAAAGAAAATGTAGCAATTCTTATTTATAAAACAGTTCAAAATGATTTATGTCCCCATCTAAAAAAACTTACAAAGGTTTATCCTGTTCACATTAAGATGTGTACAATAAAGTCTATACTTATAATAAATCTTTAGAAGTGAAAATACTGTACATTGAAAATATCAAAAAAAAAAAATGGCACCCCTGCCATTTATTTTTTTGATATTTTCAACGTATATGTATTTTCAATGTTTTCCATTGAGAGGAAACCGGCATGTCCTAGAACCAAAAATTCGAAGACACGTGACATTCACCAACCCGCACTGGGCCCGCGTTGTGGATTACGGCCCATTCCCTCTCCTAGAGAGGAGGCCTGGGTCCCAGCAGTGGGAACATTGAAAGGCTGATTATGCTATATTATGTTATGTATGTGAGTAGGTACATGCTCGGTTCTTGCATCCACACTTATGAAATGCTGCTCTCATGTTACCTTACATATCATGTGCAGTCAGGGCCTCAAGTCTGCTATTACAATAGTGTCAGAATGGTCTATCATTGATTTCAAAATTGTAGATTTTGACAAGTTTGGTAATCTACTAATATAATGACGTCATTATGACTTTCAAATGATCAACCACTGACACTCTATTGAAAGAAATGGCACAGAATGGTAATCTCGTACATAATGACAAATGAATATCTGACGTATGCGGTAATCTGCTAAAATTTTGACAGTTCCTTTGATCAGTGACTTACCATTAGAACGTCACTGTGCAGTCATTGCTTTTAATTCGTTACAAGACAGCTCGTACCACAATTCTATTACGAGACCACTGATCGATCAATGATCGGCCATTATAAATTAACAGATTTGGAACTTTTAGCAAAATGTCAATGGAATCATGTAGGAATGACGAATTTATAAAAATAACAGACTAGGCCCCTTGTACCCGGCTTCAGAGTGAATTAGCAGCTTCTTTATTCGTATTCCACAACTGCCACGGATTAAACATTCTTCTAACTAACAGATAATAATAAATGTACAGCTGTACTGTTCACAAACTTTAGTAGCGTAATTAGCATTTTGTTAATCAGTGTATACTAATGTATGTATGTTTCCTTGTGATAATAAACTTTATTATTATTATCATCTTTATTTATTTTTTATACATATATATATATTTTTGAATATTTCTCAAAACACAAATATAAAAAAAATCATTTAAAAATATAAAAAATAGTAGCACACTGGCATCGGGTCCAAGCTGCTGGCGGTCAGGGCTCTTGAGAGAGGAGTCTCCTAACGATGCGCGCCGTGTCCAAGAGTACTGCTTTTTGGATCAGGCCCTTGATCTAGCTGCCCAACGAGAGCCTTCTCAGATGTTGTTCGAGGCTCTTGGCTATTAAGCCATTGGCCGTTACAACAATCGGCACAATGATTGCTCTATCCACTTCCCACATCTCGACAACCTCGCGAGCTAAGTCAAGATACTTACTTTGCTTATCTTTCTCAGCTTTTACGAGGTTCTCGTCATGAGGGACCGCTATATCAACAATTATTTCCTTTATTAATTGTAAATACATATAAATTACATTTTTAAATATTTTTTTAAACCTAATTCCAAAAAAAAAACATTATTAAATATAATGAATAGTATCCCACCGGTATCGGGAACCGAGCCAAGCTAATGGCGGTCAGGGCTCCAGAGAAAGGAACCTCCTAACAATACGAGCCGTGTCCAGGAGTACCGCTTTCTGAATCAAGCCCTTGATCCAGCCACCTACGCGAGCCTCCAAAGGTGTTGGTCGATGCTCTTGGCTATTAATCCATTACCCGACACGACTATTGGTACAATGATCGCCGAGTCCACATCCCACATGTCGACAACCTCGCGAGCCAAGTCAATATACTTGATTTATTTATCTTTCTCGGCTTTCACGAGGTCCTCGTCATGTGGAACGGATATGTCAACAATCATTGCACCCCTCTCCTTCGCCCTTTATTATTATTACAGCAATCAGTTTTGCTTAAATGGGTTCTAGGTACCAACAGTAACTAAGGGGCAATTCGAGTATTACGTAAGCACTACAGGGAGGTGGGGGGTCTTTGCTTTGCTTATTTTTGACGACATGGGGGATGGGGGGGTCTAGATGGTGATTACGTCAGCAGTGCAATTTTTTTTTAGTTTTTTATGGGAAAAATGTCGATGTTTCAAAATCACAAGAAAGTGAGTAGACACACATCATTTAGCAGCATACATCCAATGTCTTTGAAGACTTAATGTCATGGATTAGTGTGTCATGGACTGAGAACTATAAATTTGATTTAATTATGTCAAAATTTTAAATTAAATCTGTTTTCTTTTTCTTTATTACAAGTATTCCTTTTTTCTAGACTTACAACTACTGCTCATAAATTAATAACCTAACTAACACATTGACAAATGCACGTACCAATGTATACGTAAGCATGGGGGGGGGTGAGAGTATTGCTTACTTTTGATGACGAGGGGGACGGGGGGGGGGGTTAATATTTGCAAAAAAAATCAGCTTACGTAATACTTGAACGGCCCCCAATGCAAAAACTTCATTTCAATACTCAATACTCAATTATTTATTGCATTCCACAATGAACACAATTAGGTGGCAGGTGAAAACATTGGACACAATCGTGGACCCTGTTGGGCACAGCAAATACAATACTTATTCTACTTAAAAATTAACTTATTCTTAGAAATTTTTTATTAAAGATTTATTAAATTATAAATTATTATTTATTATTTTACAAAATATTATTTTTTACATTATAAATTAGTATTTATTATTATTATTTTGTATTATTTTGCGAGCTGTATGGATTTGTCATTTAAATATTCATTTTCGCTCTAGGTGTATCAGTTCAACGCGTCACAACTGCGGATGAAAAATGGGACGGGCCGGGTCGGTTCACCCGTGAGGATGAGGTCAGTCGGTTCCAACATAGGCATCTCATAAATATGACCGAAAACATTTGCAAAGGTAAAGAAAGAGTTAATTTTGATAAAATTGAACAAAGTTTGTCATTGCGCCCGAGGCGTAGGCGAGGGTGTTATGGAGCAAAGGCTCCACGTGTATCAAAAGCTTACGCGTTTTTCAATACACTTACGAAGACATAAATAATCGGGGTTTGAGGCGCGACACGTGGGTGATGGTGAGTAAGAATACACACACAGACTTACACACCATCCCTTACACACACACAAATACATAATTAGGCGCTCGAGGACCCGCTCTTATCCGGTACAGCTTTTAAGCACGCAATTTGATGTTTTCTGCACTTGTGCGGAAAAGTGCACAAGCTCGCCCAAGTACAATCGATTCTATTGATCGTATCAGGCTGGACGCTAAGCGATCGGTCAACCCCCGTTGATTTATTTCTTCGTAGTGTATTGAAAAATAACGTTGTTTGAAACACACATGTCACTGCAGTACAGATTTCCGCCTTGGTCGCAATACAAACTTTCTCGGTTTGTTGTTTGAGCCGTTTGGGGTTGAAACACTAGGGCCATGGGGTCCGAGGGCTCATTGAGTTGTTCGTGATATCAGCAAACAAATGGTCGACTCTTCGCGTGACCAGAGGGCTGGGCTTTTCTTCGGACAACGAATCAGCATTGCTATCCAACGTGGCAATGCTACCAGCGTTCTGGGCACTTTTCCTATTGATATCGATGTGGATGAATTTTTTGATGCCCAATAATTTATTTTTCTACCCGTTTGTAAATATTATTATTTTTAGTTTGTATTATATTCCTATTACGTTGTTAATATTTATTAGTTTTTATGTAAATTTCTCGGTTGATTTTTTTTTAGTAAAAAAAATTGTTATTCTTTGTTATTACAAGGTTTTATTTAGTTTCACCTGTCCCGATGTGTGTATGTCTGTAATCAAATCTTGCAAATTAAATTTGATCCACTTCGGGGTTACCAATTGAGCTAATATTTTGCATGCATGTGTAAATCAGATGACAATGCAAAACTATTATGACATGGAGCTGATCTGATCTGAACCAGAAGGTGGCCTTTTTTTTCGGGTGGGAAAATCATCTAACGACATCCCCGCTCTTGGGCGGAGCGGGGGACTTTTACTGACTAAAAACCCACTCCTGTTCCTTCTCTGCCATTTTATTTCCAGGGCCCCGGGGATCTCTTTCGCATCACCCATGACCCCAGTAGGCTTCGACCCTCCTGGGCCCCTACGGTTGCTGACATCTCTCTGAGTATGCGCCGTCGACGACTTGGGGCCGGTCCGGACGGTTACTGGACGATCGGACGGCGAGCCACACATTGCTCGCCGTCCGCAAGCAGAAGGTGGCCTTACGAACTCGATAGTTAAACGACACAACCCAATCGAAAATAGAGTTTGGGATCGTTTGATCCGTCTTGACGAGTACTTTTGTGGTAGAAGGTAACCAAGGCCTGATGATGGAGCTGAAGATGGCCATAGGAACTTAGCAATAAGATATATCCAGTTTGAGCTTTTTGGAACGGTTTTGATGAGTATTAATTTTATTATAAAAGTATAGACAGCTCTATAATAGATAAAGTGAGAAATGAGTATATTAGAGGAAGTTTGAAAGTGGCGCCAGTGACTGAAAAGTTGAAAGGGAATCGTTTGTCTTGGTATGGTCATGTAAAGAGGAGGGATGAAACGCATGTTTCTAAAAGAGTTATGAGTATACATGTGGATGAATGAAGAGGGAGAGGGAGACCAAAGAAAAGATGGATGCATTGTGTGAAGAGTGATATGAAAGAAAAAGAAGTTAGTGATAGCATGACGAGTGACAGGGCAAAATGGAAGTAAAAAACGTGTTGCGCCGACCCCAAATAACACGGGACGGTGATGATAATGCAGCGCTATAAAACTTGTTTTAGATGCCATGTACAAAATTCGTCAATCAGATCTAGTTCAAACTGCATATAAGCACACAATCGGGTACGAGCTGGGCATGCTGGCGTGTGGTATCATGGAGAAGTTCCGGCATATGATCAGGATGTACCGCTACTATTCAAACCCTAAGTCGTTCAAGGACCATCAACACACAATCGAACAGATCATGAATGCTTACGCCATCATGCGTAAGTATCCACAATCAGTCATTTCAGTCGACAGACGTTCAATGTTGAAAGAAAGAAAGAAAAACACTTTATTTGCGGGAAATGTCGCAATCTTAAGAATAACTTACAAATCATAAGTATAAGTATTATACAGTCTATAGGAAAAATATAGCCTAACGCTCAGCACAGTTGGTGTAGTGGTCAGTGGCCCTGACTGCTATGCCAGAGGTCGTGGGTTCGATTCCCACCCAGCACAAATGTTTGTGTGATGAATACGATCATTTGTTCTGTGTCTGGGTGTAATTTATCTATAATATGTATGTTTTTAGAAATATATAAGTATGTTTATCAGTTGTCTAGTACCCATAGCACAAGCTCTGCTGAGTTTGGGGCTAGATGACGTCGTGTGATAGTTGTGGAATATTAATATTATATATTTTTATTATAGGTATATACTAGAACTCATTTTATAAATTTTATAAAATGGGTGGGATGTCTAGCATGTACTTACATGTATATACCACAGTGGCGGGTTAAGCCAACACGGGGCCTTTAGCAAATTCGATCTCAATAGGATCTTTTAGGGTACTAATCGAACTACACATTTTGTGTGTAGGTGTAAATTACAATGGACACCAATATCCCCGTGGATTTTAAGATTGAGTTAGGTACGAGAAATGTACGATAATTTGAGTTTAATTTGGAAGAAAGTCTGAAGTACATTGTCTATCACATTCAAAGAAATCAGCCTGTATTATTTTGTATGAGTATTTCAATCTATACTTATAATAAATCTGTAGAAGTGAAAATTCTGTACATTGAAAATATCAAAAACATAAATGGCAGGGGGTTAATAGACCGACACAGAACCCAAAAATGTGATCAAAAAAATTTTTGTCTGTCTGTCTGTTTGTTCAGGCATCACGCAATAACTACCGGTTCGATTACGATGAAACTTGGTATAGTCATTCTTTAATATCCTGGGCACCACACTGGGTATTTTTTATCCCGGAAAAGTATATACAATAAAAAAAAAAACTTAATTTTGCGGTTCGCTCCCTAGACCCGATTACTGTACCAACCGCAAATAATAAGTTTGTCGTAGGTTACGCCACCCGCAGTGTAGTTCACTAAGGGGCGCTGCACACGGCTAAGATACTATAATATTTTATCTTAAGATACAATGTCGCTCGCTATACAATTCAATGGACTACCACACACGACGAAGATAATAAATAATATTTCATATTTTAAAAACCCTAATAAAACCATTTTCGACTTCTAAGCGGACGAAGTCGCGGGCAAAAGCTAGTATATAATAGAGGTACTTTATCTAGATTTTTTTTGCGTTCTAGTACTCTTGCTACATGACTAATCCACTACTGTTGTACCTATCATATTTTGTCATAACCTAACTATGTTTTCACAGAGAGCGACTACAGTGAGTTGATTGCTGAAATAGTTCTGTACTATGAAGTGTTAGCAGATCACAGAAGAAAACAGGCTGCACAATTACTCAGGGCTAGGGTGTACGCAAAAAAACACAAGATGTCACTTCAAGCCGTCCTAAACTTGATGAATAAAGGAATAGATATTGAAAACCTTGGCAACGTTAAACGCAGGAGATCAATGCAGACAGACCCTCCGAAAGACGACGAACATCTAGAGGCAATGGAACTCATGGAGGAAATTAAAAGAGCTGCAAATGATGACCAAATACTGAATAAACTTAAAGCAGATATTAAGATGCCTGAACTTAATGAACAGGGATTAAAAACGAATCAAGAAGAAATTAAAAAGTACGGAAAAGAGAATCAAGAAGAAACTAAAAAGTACAGCAAGAGTCTTTTTGCTAAGAATGCTAGCACAGAAGAAGCAGAGTACAAGAAGAAATTGAGATACATAATGTGGGCTGAGAAGTGGGACGGTTACAACCCCGCCACTGAAGGAGTACACATTGACAGTACAATTGCTAGGCTTGGGTTCAATGACAGTGATTTCCTTTTAAATGAATTGAGAGGTGATGTTTAACCGAAGCTAAACCTTTTGGCCACCAGTCTTGTATTATATATCACCGAAAAATTACAAACGCCGTAAGATTGTAAAATGTTGCGGGAAATTGTAAAATAGCAGTTTCAAATAAGACACAGTTAAGTTGGGAACTAATAAATTTGGATGTGTCGCGAAATTTTAATCTAATAAATATTTTTTATCTACAATCATGTCTCTGTCTCGTCTCGAGTCTCCGAGCGTAGCCCTTTCCATTGCCCTTTGGGTGACTTTAAGTATTCTGATGAGGTCGATTGTAAGCGACCACGTTTCGGAGCCATATGTCATCACTGGCAACACGCACTTTCGCCTTGAGACACTGTGGTATATTGGAGATATTTTTGGAGTTTCTATGCGTGATCACATCAGAAATGAATTTATCCGCAAGAGAACCAAGGTTGCCAACATAGCTCGAAGAATCGCAAAACTTAAGTGGTAATGGGCAGGGCACATTGCACGCAGAACAGATGGTTGATGAAGACGAAAAGTTCTGTAGTGACGACCACGGAAAACGCAGCGTTGGAAGGCCTCCCACAAGTCTATTTGTTTATTGTGCAAGCCTACCACAGTGTTGTCTTTCTTTTTGTTCTGTGTTTTTAACCCATAGGTTGACTGGTAGAGAATGCCTTGTTGCATTATGTCCGCCTAAATACCACTACTGTACATGAGGTTTATATAAATAAATAAGGTGGACCGATGACCTGGTGAGGGTCACGGGAATCCGATGGATGCGAGACGCACAGGACCGGTCGATGTGGTGACGCTTGGGGTAGGCCGAAGTTGTCCAACAGTGGACGTCTTTCGGCTGAAATGATGATGATATGGAGTTTACAATTTTCCGGTGACATGTACCTACATGACAAAACAAGATGTGTTCAGCACGACTAAGATATGAATACATGACACAGTACGCGTTTAAAACGTTAATAAATCTTATGAAAAAGTATTGTTTTTCTTATTTGTATCGTTAATTAATTAGCTAGACTCATCCCTGTTTATATTATGTGAACTATTTACTAGTTATTTATTTCATCAATATTAGCATGAGATTACAAAAAATTGGGCAAGTGCGAGTCGGACTCGCGCCCTGAGGGATCCGTACAAACTTACCTATGTAAAGAGTTCAGTTCCTAATTGTTGAAAGTTGTCCACTGTTGGAAATAGGCCTCTCCCAAGCGTCATCACAACAACCGATTCTGTGCGTCTCGCAACCACCGCACTCCCGCGACCCTCACCAGGTCGTCACGGGAGGCCTTCCAACGCTGCGTTTTGCGGTGCGTGGCCGCCACTCTAGAACCTTTCGGCCCCATTGACCATTCGTTCTACGAGCAATGTGCCCTGCCCAATGCCATTTTAGTTTGGCGATTCTTCGGGCTATGTCGGCGACCGTATTGGAGCTTGCTTTATGCAAAATTTCAGGATTCTGGGTCAACGGGAAGAAGAATACACGTTTTTGCGACATAAACGGCTGTATCTTTTTCCATTAACTTAGAAGTTTGATATTTTCACCGCTTCAAGGGACCGCAGGCCCAAGTATATGGTTTTAATTTCAACCCGATACGTCCACGCGTTCCCGAGATAAAGAGACTTGACCGACAGACAGACAGACCGACGGGCGGACAACAAAGTGATCCTATAAGGGTTCCGTTTTTTCCTTTTGAGGTACGGAACCACTCACCCCTAAAGGGATGAAAAAGGGGGTCCAAAGTTTATACGGAGAATGCTGGCAGAAGCTAGTATCTTATAATCCTTCTCGCTCCACCCCGAACGGGAAGAGTAATTATTTTGATGAATTCAAAGTTTCCGCCTCAAAACAAAGGTGTCTGATAGCTGCTGAATGAGAATTACTGAGAATCCGTAGAGATAAGTGAAACAAGGTGTAGGTATAGTCCCACAAAGTTCCGTTGAAAAGGGAGGCCACTCCTCCTATTTCTTTGTTCTGACCTGTGACTGAGCGTTGAGATGACGTCAGAACAAAAGAATCGGAGGCGTGGCAGACTCGAGACGATCAACGAAAAGAGAATCGAAACGAAACGGTTGTAACTTGGCTAAGGGGCAGACCAGACGGATGTTATGTGTTGCCACTGTCAGATAGTTGATTTCAGACTATTCTAATCACGCAGAAAACTCTAAAGGCCAACGCTGCGTTAAGCGGGAGCCGGGCGTGCACCCGTAGCGTGACGTCGTACGTGTATCGTGTGTAGCGGTCCCCGTAGCGGAAACCGGATTATTACTGTGTGCATGTAGTCGTGTCGATGGAGAACTTTAATGTGTTATTACGTAGCAATACGGGCGCGGAGCGCAGCTGTCCGCAACGTGGATGGAGCACTTTTGTATGGGACCGCGCAGGCACCCGCGAAACGCAGCGTTCGGCCTAATACCGTGATACATGATTTTGAATTTTAGTTTCTATGTAGCATCATAGATATCGCTACATCACTCACCTCTGAAGAAATTACCGCATTATTATTATTATTTGTTTGTCTTTATTCCAATAAGGTAAGTTAATTATAAGATAAGCCCCACAAAACCGTTGCAATGGTTTGAATATGGGGTCGGTGAGTCTCTAGACATACTTAATTGTTCGAAAGAGATACCGCAGCCAGCGCAATAAAGGAACACTGTGGGATCTAGTCTGTAAAAGTCTGACAGTGAGAGCGGGAGAAGTTATAGGTAGGTAATTTCTCAACAATAAAATAAAAACAGCACAGACGTTAAAAGCTTTTAATATGTACAATATATTATGAAGTCAAATGTTACATCATCATAATTTTGGTCTTAGCTCGAGGCACAATTTGTTTTATCAAAAACGTTACAGCAATTTCGGAGATAGCAATTCAAAAACTGCTCTAACAATTCAGATAAATATAATCTTCAGATTTTCTCAAATTGAGCCTCTCGACGTAAGTATTTAACAGTTTTCTGTAGTATATATTTATACACATTTTTTAATTTAATTATTATTATTAGAAAAAATCGAATACTTTTTTTTTAATCCCAAAATCTATATATTATTATTTAAGAAAAATCCGATATATCAATCTGATATATGGACGAATATATAACATTTTTGCATACAGTTTACTCCCAAAGGGCCCGATATAACTCGCAAAAGAAATATTTTAGCGACAAAAAAATCGCTCTCGTGTATAAAGCCTAAGTTTTTTTTATTATTAAACCACTTAAGATTACTATAAAAATTTCAAACGACCATTTCTGTACATTTTCTATTTACAATTTAACTAAATATTAGAAAAATTGTTTACATTATGTTGACAATTATTCTTCAATAATTATGTGTTCCATAATACGAATTTTTCATATCATATATTTTTCTTCAATAAATTAGCATGAATTGTTATAAAAACCAGCATTTTTTATTAAACATCGTTCATAAATTCCTTCATCGTCCCTTTGATCTTTCATTACTAACTGTAATGCATAAATAAATCGATTTACTTAAGGGTGAACTAGTCGCGGGCTCGAACTCGCTGATGGGCGTGGCCAAAAAGTGCGCCGTCTCATCTGACATCGTGTCCGTCAGCAATAGTATCAATTTTTTAGCGTCCACAATAGGTTTTGCTGTCAGTTTTGCCACAGTCAAAAATTTTGACTGACGAAAAACCTACCGTGTAATGCGATAACTGACGTCTGCATGACGAAAAACGTATGGCGATAAAATTCATTCAAACATCATTCATGATTGATGGTTTTGATTGACGTTTGCATGACTGTGTAATGGACGCCTAAGCAGTTTGACGCTTGTCTATATGCACAATGTACCTATTATTTGCACACATACAAACACCGTTCCGAACTGAAACGACTTTAGAAAGTGCGAAAAATTGAGAGTACTGCTTTGGAAAATCGTGTTTTTATAAAAAAAGTATTGCATAAATCTATTACAAAAATCTAAAATCTATTGGACTCTTTAGTAATTAAGCTTTGTCGGTACCGACTTCGTTTTGGAGATTTTATACGATTTTTGTTACTTTTTTTACACCTAAAGCTGCATTAAAATCAACAAAAAACAGAAAGTTAGCTCATAACTTTTTTCGTTTTTATTTTTCCGCACAGACAAAATTAATAATAAGATAAAACAAACTGTCAAAATGTGGAGTTATACCCCACCGAAATTTGTATATAAAAATTGATTAATTTGCGAATAATTAAAACGGCCACTTTCTTGTCGACACCGCCACCGAATGTTCATTCGTTGTCATTCAATCGCATTACACATGAGGCCACGGCTTTATGGTGAGCGTTCAGCCGTTTTGCAAAGAAGCGACGCATATTTTCCCCATGTATATAGAGTCCGAATGCTCATAAGCTTTTCAAAGAATTATCAAAACGCTTAGTAGACACTTCGCGTGACCCAAGGGCTGGCTTTTACCTCGGTCAGAAATTAAGCATTGTCATAAAACGTGGCAATGCCGCCAGCCTTTAGGCACACTTACAGTCGACAGCGATGCGGAGTTTTATGACGCCATATTTTAGCTAATAGTTTTTGATTTTAGTGTATATATAGTTTTAATTAGTTAAGTGTTTTAATAAATAAATAAGAATTTAAAAAAGAAAATATGTAGATTATGAAATAAATGTTTTTCTTTCCCACTGAACTGCACTCGAATAAAAATCACCTATAACCGGTAGGTTTATTAAATTATTTTCTGTTCAAAAGCAATTACGAAATCCACTATATAAAAATAATTCAGGTTTTCCTTCCTGACGCTATAACTCCAGAACGCAAGAACCGATTTCCACGGTTTTGTATTCGTTGGAAAGGTCTCGGGCTCCGTAAGATTTATAGCAAAAAAAAAAATTCCTTCTTTTAATCACCAAACGAAATGTTACATAAAACGAAGCCATCTGATGGCGAAACGGAGTTCGCCGGGTTTGCTAGTCAACTATATGAATTTTATCAAAGGACGCAATCTTTTCATGTCTCTACTTCTCCCATATTAAGAAAAACAGATATAATTATCAATCAAATAACATTCATGCCAATTCGTTGGAACACCGTCAAAAAAAATTCGTATTACAAACAATTATCAATAAGTACTTGAATAGTGAGGGCAACTAAATATATTAGTTGATTACAAAGCCATGTCGTGCAACGCTGTTAAATTGTCCAAGTTGAATTGAGCAAGTTGCGGGATATCGGGCAACGTTGCCGCGTCAGTTCGATTGAACGTTGCACGACATGGTCTGAGACTTTTACAATGTTAAGAGCAGAGTTAAAATTGATAATCCTATACCAATTACTCTCACAAGGGTGGGCAGAATTGACGATTGTCAGCTGTTTAACATTTCGTCTTGGCATACGAACAAATATGTATGTGATTGTACATAAAAACTTAATATAGTGACACAGTGATTCAACAATTAATATACAAAGGCGAGCTTAATGCTTACTGTCCACGGACGCGTAGCTTCATAGACGCGTATTCGTCTTTATACGCTTAGTGTACGCATGCGTGAAGCTTGCATTCATAATTATTAAACTGTTGACGAACGAACGCGTCCGTGGACAGTAAGCCAAACTCAACAATGAGTTGGATAGAGGTCATATATATATACGTCATCATCAGAGCTCGGAATTAGGTAGAGTTATTCATGTACTTATACTGATTTCATACAGCGAGAGTAAAGTGGATATGCTTCAAATCCCGAGATTAATTTTAAAAAGCAGATTTTTTTTTATAACAATCAGAAATATAGCAGAAAAAATTCTTCCTGCATTAATGACGAGCAAGAGGAAGTGTATGAATTTGTTAACCTCACCTCAGTTGACGTAGAGATCTTTTTCAATGAAAAATACTAATAATAATTGTATGTTAATTATCTTTGTTTTATTTGTCTTATCTATCTCTGAGGTTTTTATTATTATTTATTTGTAATATTGTTGGCCACACGGGATTTTTCATTACAAATCCCGGGAAGATCTATATTAATATCATCATTTCGGCACAAGTATATGAATAACTCTACCTAATTCCGTCCTCTGGTCATCATCTAAGGCCATTTTAATTTTTTCACAAAAATGTAAGAAATCCATCAAATATCTCTAATTGTAACAGTTTTCATAATATTTTAACCTCCAGTCTTGAAGCTTTACCACGCTCCTAATGCGATCCATTTGACGACCTAAACTGTACTGCTAAAGAAATGGAGCTATATAGGGTGTATAGTTCCATCTCTCTTTCTCGCTCAACATTTTAACACGTCATGGTGAGGCCCAAGTTTACATGGCAAAGCAAAAGGTGTTCAGTACGCCACAGTCATGATTACATGACACGACTTAAAAACTGATAAATCGTACAAGAAAGTATTGCTTTTCTAATTTGTGTTGTTAATGGAAGAAACAATCGAGTGCCTGTTAACGCCGAAAGCACCCCTTTGCTGTATTGACTGTGCGATCAAAAGGTTAAACACAAAATAAGTAAACTAAACTCCATTCGCGATATGATTAGACATTGAAACAAGCCTCTTTTACTGTCCGTTCAAACGATTTTGACTTCTATTCCGTAGGCATAAGGATCGCATTAAGAGCAAAAAAGTAGTTACTATACCAACCAAAGATCAATACATCGCACGCTTCATCAAAAAGAGACGTAACTCAAAAAAGAGGTTATTGAAAATAGAACCTTATTTTTGAAACGTGTGTTTTCAAATTCAAACACCCTGTTTTTGAGTTAAGTCTTTTTATGAGTAAGCATGCGACATAATATATGACTTTGAATTTTACATCAATTGTATAGTCTATAGACTTTAGACCACTGAATTTGTTTCTGTGTTTCTTCCCAGAGTAGTAAGCTGGGAAACATCGGCCTCAAATCAACCAAAAACACATTTACGTCACAAAGTATTTTAATCAATTTACAAAAATAAATATCGTTTATCATTTAGCTGTTTTTTATTCCAAAAACAAATCTCATATTCTGCCTTCCCGTATTATCCTTTAACCGCCTTTTAATCGTGTCCTTTTCGCCAATGTGTTCGCGACTGGGTACTCCATCTCGTTTAGCTCTTCAATCCTCATAGGTGACAGAAGAGTTGACGAGATGGAGTATCTGGTCGAGGATGTGCGACCGTGTTTGTCGGATATATCCGACGTAGGGCGTTTTTGTTAAAAAAAATATACAAATACATAATACTACTCAAGTACAAATAAATTCGAAATAATATTACAAAACAATCGAGTTACATCGAAATTTACTTTAGATACAATTTTTAAGTCATATTTTTCATTATGAAGTACAAAAATTTTCGTATTTAATTTTTTTCAGTCCTTGAAAACATTGTCTCATTAAGATTTTTAAGTTTTTTTTTTTTTTTTTGAGAAAATGTTCTATCTGGTAATCTATACATATATAAAAGGAGAAACTGACTGACTGACATATCAACGCACAGCCGAAACTACCGGGACTAGGAACGTGAAATTTTGCACTTGGTTTCCTTTTATGTCGTAGGCGAGCACTAAGAGAGGATTTTTCCAAATTCACCCCCTAAGGGGATGAAACGGGGGCCCAAAGTTTGTATGGAGAAACCAACCATAAGGATATAAAAATCCATAAGGATTTAAAAAATGAGTCCTCAATCCTAATGCCCACGTCGGGGTGCCCTAAAATCATGTCACCTCCTTCCCTGCTCTCATCCTTCACCACAATCCCACCTGACACACACACATTACCGGCGCATTCGGTATTGTATAGAATACCGGATAATACAGATTGCCGGTAACATATACAAACAACAAGAAAGGATTATTCAAAATTCACCCCCCAAAGGGATGAAACGAGACTCCAAAGTTTGTGTAACCACTTTTTTTAAAAGAGTAACCATGGAGTTTCTAGCCTGTTCTTCTCCATAGGAAACGACCAATACGGGACCGTGGACAAGCTTCTGAATTTTTATAAGTGCCCATGTAGGCCTGTACGAAAAAAAAAATTAATGTAATTTCCGGGCTTGCGGACGGCGAGCAATGGGTAGCCCGCAGTCCGACCGTCCGGTAACCGTCCGGACCGAGTCCAAGTCGTCGACGGCGCGTACTGTTCCACGCGCGCCTCAGGGAGATGTCAGCAAACCGTAGGGGCCCAGCAGGGTCGAAGCCTACTGGGGCCATGGGTAGTGTGAAAACGAAACCCGGGGCCCTGGGACGAAGGCAACGAAGGAACAGCAGTGGGTTTTTAGTCAGTAAAAGTCTGACACTATCTCCCGCTCGATATTCCCACCCAATAAAAATAAACGTGGGCGCGGTCAGGAACTAGTCTAACAGAAATCACACCTGGTATTAGCGAAGGTATTTAGAGTAATATACATAAATATATATAGTATAGAAGAAAATCACAAGGTTTGGCTACCATAGAAATTGGCAAGAAGTAGCCTAGAGCCGAGAAAAATGAAAAGAATGGATAGTACAGGTTACATCTAAGCCAATATTATAAAGAGCGCGCGCGTACCGGAACACGCAGTGTTGGAAGGCTCCCTACAAGGTGGACCGATGACCTGGTGAAGGTTGCGGGAATCCGATGGATGCGAGACGCACTGGACCGTTCATTGTGGCGACACTTGAGGTAAGCCTATGTCCAGCAGTGGACGTTAATCGGCTGAAATGATGATGATGAATATAAAGAGGTTAAATTTGTTTTTTTGTTTGTAGGAGGTAATCTCTGGAAGTACTGGTTCGATTGCTAAAATTTTTACACCGATAAAAAGCTGCTTTATTCCTGAGTGACATAGGGTATATTTTATGTATGTTATGTTAGGTAAAAGCTAGTATTGTATAAGGTGTTAAAAAATTAACTTTAAGAATTTCGAGGGGATATTGTACTTTTCATTATGAACAACTTTTACTATGGGACCAAACCAGAAATCGCGAAAAAAAAATCAGCCGGTCCATACATTTTGACGAGTTATGCGAACATAAACGTAGGGAACAGCTGGTTTTTTTTCGCGATTTCAAGTTTGGTCCCATAGTAAAAGTTGTTCATAATGAGGAGTACAATGTCCCCTCGAAATTCTTAAAGTTAATTTTTTAACACCTTATATAATAAAGTCTATCGACTCCTCAAATATTTATAATTTAAGTACCAGACAGAACACATTTAACAAAAAGCAAGATCAGATTAAATTATTTGGCGAAACTTCACCCACTCCTTCACATCGATACCTAATGATGATAAAACAACAATTGAATTATGAATTCGAGATAATTATCAAATTTTAGAACAATGAACTCTATGTTTTACGCAATAAAGTTCAAAATTCATTGCAGACCATATTTATAGTGTTATTTCAATCAACTTATAATACACAAGCCTAAAGTCGATACATGAGTTGGTGGCGATGAATATACAAATAATCTCGAATGGCCGCTGAAATTGTTAAAGAATTACGTAGTGAAGTTTCGTCAAATAATTTAATTTGACGTTTAAATTGAAGATTTAAATTGTCATTTGTATGAAAATGAATGAATAACAATAATTTATTTTTACCCCCATTTTTTGACCACGGTACTGCTGAAGTAGAGTAACTAGGTATGTTAACTCTATAACCGTTTGTTCGGATAGGTTCAACGATCGTTTACGTGTCCTATACGCCAGGGTCGTGTATTTACGACTGGGTACTCCATCTCGTTTAGCTCTTCAATCCTCATAGGTGACAGAAGAGGTGACGAGATGGAGTATTTGATCGTGGATGTGCGACCCTGGCGGCATAAACGCGAAAGTGTTAGTCGGATATATCCGACGTAGGTGTTTAAAAGATTAATTATAGTAAACTTGAATTCATAATCTTAGGGTCAAGCCTAATTGACGCAGAGTCGAAGCAAAACGCTGAAAATGTACATAGCATATTAACCCGTATCTCTACCGCATAATACATACATTTCTATCAAAATAAAAAGTTATCAGTAATCATTTCTATTCGGTCGGGTAGTTAGAAAACTCTAAAAAGGCTCTCTAGTTTTAAAATTCAATTCTATTTTTCATTTCTTTTCATAATTGACAATTTAAAACTTCAATTACAATTTCCTTATGTCCAAAATCTTTCGATTTTACATCAGGCCTCCTGTCCACGGACGCATAGCTTCATAGACGCGTATTCGTCATTACACGCTTGGTGTACGCCTGCGTGAAGCTTACATATAAAACTATGAAGCTGTCGACAAAGCGGCAACTTGACAGAGTTGAGTTGCCGCTTCGATGACAGTTTACAGGTTGCATTTTGGAGTGTGCGCGGGAATTGTATGTCTTGATTCCGCCATCTCATTTCTACCATCGGACAACCCGATGTACGACGAGTATCCACCCTTACGTTATTGAAACTTCAACGGTCCGAACTAAGCGTTTCGCTTCGTCGTTAACACCGCGTACATCGAAGGACTGGAACAATTTGCCTGCTGCGGTCTTCCCGTCCAACTATAATTTAGATGTCTTCAAGGCTATAAGAGTGAATAGGCTCTTGATAAACTAGTGCGCCTGACCATCAATGATTGCATCACTGCTTACCATCAGGTGGGATCGCAGTCAAGCACTGGTTTATACCAATTTAAAAAAAAAGTTAAGAGTTCGAGCAGCAGCGTCGTTGCCGCTCCGTCGACAGTTTTTCATAGTTTTGTATATAAGCTTCACGCAGGCGTACACCAAGCGTATAATGACGAATACGCGTCTATGAAGCTACGCGGCCGTGTTCAGTAGGCCATAGTGTTTCAATTTAAGTGGCTATACACTGTTTCGATTCTGTCATACACTTCCGACTTCTCTAAAAATAGTGGATAAAGGCGTCAGTTAAGATCAAATTGAACATTTCAATCTAAATTTAAAAGTATCATGTGCCTACATGTGTGATCGTAATTTGAACCTTAGGTCAATGTCGAAAGTGTCAAAATGTCTTAATTTTTTTATATTACATTATCTGTTCCTTTATATTACATATTTGTTTAGTAACGCCGGTTTGTGTTAGTACCGCTGCTCTCAAAACGAAAAAGAAAAACATCATGCAAAATTATCAAATCAACTGAACGCGTCCGCTTCGCTTTGCTCGTCGCTGCACCGCACCCACGTGCCACCACAATAAAGTATCAATATTGTTTGTTCAATTCACGCCGCTACGAAAGTTTAATGTATACAAATCTCGTGTCACAGTGTTTGCTATCAAACTCCTCCAAAATGGTTCGACTGATTTTTATAATTTTTTTGTGTATATTTCGTAGGTCTGAGAATAGGTCGTAGGTTATTTTTTACCCTCCTACCCCAACCCCTATTTTTTTGTTGATAATATGGCAGAACAAAGCTTGCCTTGTCAGTTAGTCCCTAAATAAGATCACCAAACGAGAAAGCTTCGTATATATATTATATTATTTTTCTTAATGTTAAGATGGGCATTGATAATTGCGACACAGTTTTTAACTTTTGCAACTGTCATCGTTATCATGTCATTATTGTCAAATGTTTTACATTCCAAAAATAAATCCTTTTAATCTATATATATAAAAGGAGAAACTGACTGACTGACATATCAACGCACAGCCGAAACTATTGGGACTAGGAGTGTGAAATTTTGCACAAGGTTTCCTTTTATGACATAGGCGAGCACTAAGAGAGGATTTTCCAAAATTCACCCCCTAGGGGGAGGTAACGGAGGTTCAAAAAAACCTACTTTCATGCGGGCGCAGCCGCTAGCAGAAGCTAGTATAATTATAATTTATACCCCAAAAAAACAGGGTCAGATTGCAAGTACCTTTTTAATCTTGACTAACGCCTTTACTAAAAAAAAAACAAGCAACAAATGACAACATAAGTCTTAAAAATTAAAAATTCTCTATACAATACAAAAAAAAAAAAACAATTTATTTTCACTGCATCCTATCTTCCGGACTTACCCGGGCGTTCACACTCATCTGTGCATTTACAATCTTCGGATATAGAGTCCAAGGACATCAGACTTTCTTGCGACTGTCGCAAACAAGCCCTGCATCTTGAATCCACTGAATTGCCACTTTCAGACACGGATTCTAACGACCTCAAACTCTCTACCGATGTCAACTTGTACGACCGCCTGAATTCAGCAATTTCTTCATCGCTCATATTCAAAGCTAACAGAGAATCTCGCGCCATTTTCCCTAAAGACGATATCTTTTTTTTCTTCTTAGTCAATACTGATTCCATTTTCGTCAATGGACAAGGCTTGTTTAAACTCTCCGGCAACGATTTCGGACTTGAACCGCTTCTAGTGCGTAGTTTCGTCCTTCGCTCCGCTATATCCCTAGGTGTTGTACTTTCTGGTACTTTGAAGGCAATAGTTTTCGCTTTAGGACTCTTCTCGTCAGATAATTGAGATAAATCTTCTAGGGAATTGGCTTTTTTTAGTTTCGCGCGCTCGGGTATGATCGGGGATGTTCGTAAGCCGATAATTTCTTTCGCTGTGAATACGTTGTCTTGTAAACTGTCATCAATTACTAACTCAGGTGACAGATCTAAGATTTCTTTGATTTCTGCCTCTTTTAGCTCCTCGGCTAGCGAGCCCTGCTGGGCGATAGTGTTTACGATACTCTCCGCCCCTATTTCAAAATCTCTGTTTTCATATATTAAGTAAGATAACGCATCTTTCCCTAGATCTATATCTTGAGTTTTTTCTTTCTCTTCCTCTAGATGTACTCTCGTCACATCTTCCACTTTCACATCATCTATAAAGGCTAACTGTAGAGGATTATCCTCGTCTAACGTCTCCTCAATAGTAGCTATGGGTGCTAATTCACTTTGGACTTTAACCTCTTCGATTTTGGGTTCATTTTTCACTTCCCAGACGTTTACGGTAGGATTTTTCACTTGCCTCTCTAATTCTACAGCCAAGGCTTTCGTGTTTGTCATGCTTGAGGTTAATGTGTTTTCTGGGCTGATATTTTCTTTGATTCCTCTGATGACTTTACTGGGAAGCTTGTCAACAGGCTGACCGTTGTCCGGGCTATTTTGTTTATCCAAAGAATTTTCAGAGCCTGAGCTTTTAAGGACCGCAGCAAACGACCTCGGCCTGGCTAACTCTTTCTCTTTCTCCTCCTGTTCTCTCACGAGATCATCACTTCTTCTATCTACATCTCTCTTCGTTTTACTAATTACACTTAAGTCTAAATTTTGTACTATTATATCTTCGGTGGTATTGGTAACTTTATCATCCGTTGTTTCACTCTCCTGCGTAGGAAACGACTGGAATTCGCTTAGCGTGTTGTCAGTGTCTGTTGAAGGAGTTTTGGAATCCAACTTCCTCGAGAATGACTCGTCTACGAATGAGACTTGTACCCTTTCGGAGAGAGTCGAATCTGTGGCTTCTGAACTATCATCTTCTCGTTCCTTCTCGATTGCGCTGCCCCAAGACCAGAACGAACTCGTCAAAGAAGAATCTTTTCTAGGTGGAGTATTCGAAGCTGATTTCTTCTCATCATCACTGGTTAAACTCCTCGAAAATATGCTACTGGGATGCTGGAATAAGCTCAGTAGCTTTTCTAGATGAGAAGGTTTCGTTTCTTTCTCATCTGGACGGGGTATATGGAAACTGGAAGACGGTGCTACCCAAGAAATCTTTCTCATTCTATCTAAACCTTTATTTTTCAGAGCAGGTACATCAAGCAAACTTGAAGTTCTCTTGGGCGACGACAAATTATCAACTAGTTGGAAGCCGTCAGGTTTCTTAATGGTTTCCTTCAAACTGGAGTTGTTGGTGAGAGTGCCTTCGTTGGAAGAATTGTCCTCTTTACCCTCCGAGGGATGTTGTAGGGAGTACTCTATGCCTGAATCAGCTGATGTAACCATGATTCTATCCTGTTTAGCTGAGTCTAAGGAACTGACACTGGCTTCTAGACTGGACAGCGAATCATGTATCAATTTCGTCTTACCGAATATCGGTGAGACACTTTCATTTGAACTAAGGGATAGATTCAAGTAGTTCCCACTGTTAACGGGGGTAACTTCGCTTGTAGACTCCATAGATCCTTCATTAGACAGAATTATACCGGATTTTCTTCTATCTAGCTCTTGAACAGTCTTATTTTGTTCGTTGAGACTCTCCATCGAACTCCCCGAGATTTCTAAAGAGGAATTACTGTCGAAGACACTCCGTTCTTCCCTCCGATTCTCCATTAGTCTAGACACTTCTAAGTCAGGGCTATCCAGACTCGATTCACTTTTATTTTTCTTAAGTATTACACTATCTGCAGGTACATTTTCGTCTAAACTATTTTTATTTTTAACTATTACGTTTATTCCTTTGATTATACTGCCTAAATCTTCAACTATATTGTTTGTTTTCTCTGTCTTTTGGTCGATCAACACTTTGGTGTTTTTGCTATCACTTTTTACTACATCACTGTAAGTTAGTTCACTTTTAACGGGTTTAATACTAAAATCTATCACATTTGAGTTATTAACGAGATTTGAAACGTCTGTTTTGTTTTCAGAATCTATTTGAGGCACAGTCTGTGTACTCAATTCAGCACTATTTCTCGGTCTACCTAGTTCATTTAAAATTCCTGTTACGATTTTTGAGTCTGTGAATTGTATTTGTGGTTTTTCTAATGTTTTTTTAGGGTCAACACTCATTTTTAAGTCCCGAGCTGCAGGCTCAACTGTTGTATATGTTTTGGGAACGCACTCAACATTCGTCTTACTTGAATCACTTGTGGCTTTATCCGTTGAAAGTTGAGTAATACTCGACGCGGTTGAGTCACTGAGTTCAATGTCATCACATTCTGGAAATTCTTCTATTGTTGCTATCGAGGTTTTCGGTAAAATTGAATGTGATGGTGAGGTTTTTATTTTACTTGAAGTTTCGATTAAGCCTCTAAGTTGAGTCGTAGAGTCTAAATCTGAAAGATTACTTGTACTGGAAGACTCAATTGATATTGGAAGCTCAGTTTTGAGTTGATTATCAGGTTTAACGATTTGTGTTAGACTCACTGGCTCATTTTGGAGTCTGTTTGTTGAAAATTCAGGTGCAATTTGTGTTTGAGTCTTAAGTTCTGGGTTGATTAGAATAGCTGCTATATTCTTTAGAGGCTCAACTGTTGTAGTTTGTTTGATGCCAATATCTGCTAAACTTGTAGACTCAATCGACAAGTTTTTAAGTTGAGTAGTCAAGTCTATTTCAGATTTTGTTTTGCTATCCTTTTGTTGAATTGAAGGCTCAATATTTGGTGGTTTAGTCTGTTCGTCACCAATATTCGTTTGACTCATAGACTCATTCACAGTTTTGACTTGCGCCTTCGGTTCTGTTGAGAATTGAGTCACTGTTTCATTTCTTGCTTGAATTACAGGCTCAACAGTATGGCTTGCAGGCTCAATCTTTTGACTTATAGGCTCCACTTTTTGGCTTGTAGACTCAATCTTTTGACTTGTAGGCTCAACATTTTGACTTGTAGGCTCAACTTTATGGCTTGTAGACTCAATCTTTTGACTTGTAGGCTCAACTTTTTGACATGCAGACTCAACATTCTGAATTGCAGGCTCAATTGCTAACTGACTTAATTTTGCGGTTAATTCAACTATGGGCTGAGTTGCTCCATTCTTTACTTGAATTATAGACTCAACACTTGGCGATTTTGACTGTTTGACGGTATCAACATTCGTATGACAGGTAGACTCAATCTGTGATTTTCCAAGTTGAGCAACCGATTCCGTGCTACTTTTGGGTACTGTATCTTTCTTAGCTTGTTGAGTAAAAGGCACAATGTTTAGAATTGACGATACAACCGGTGAGTTCCTGAGTTGAGCCGTCGATTCCATTTCTAGTTGAGTACCCAAAGTAATTTTATCTAGAATTCCAGTCTCAATATTAGTATATTTAGCTTGTTTATTTACATCTGTTTCACTTGTGGAAGCAATGTTAGGACTAACAGGACTTTCTTGACTTTTAACTGGAACTTTAGACTTAACTTTTTCTAACGTAGGCTCCTTATGGAGTTGAGTAGTAACTATATTTTTCACTGCTGTCAAAGGCTCTGTTTTCGGTTCAGTCGACTCGTTTTTCAATTGAGTCACAGGTACATTCTGTAGTTGAGTTTCAGATTCATTTTTGACTGGAATCACAGGTTCTTTGTGAGTCAAGTCTCTGAGTTGAGTCGTAACATTATTTTTGGTTGAGTCTATACAAAGTTGAGTGTTAGCCTCAGTTTTAGGTTCTGTTTTAATTTCAGTTGCTGTACTTTCATTTTTGACTTGCACTGAAGGTTCAATTTGAACTTGACTCAGCGACTCTAATTTGGATTGTTTCATAGCTTCATTCCGCACTTGTGTCGTAATAACCTTTTTACCCGCAGTCTCCTTTTCAACAGGAACAACATTTTCATCTTCAGCCAATACCGGCTCACTTTTAACAGCAGTAATTTCATTTTTAACTTGAGTATGTACTTCATTTTTAGGTTGAGTCTCAGCTTTTTCGTTCCCAAGTTGAGCAATCGCCTCATTGGTAACTGAGTCACATTTGACAATGTTATCGTGTCTCAGTTGAGTCACAACTTCGTTCTTAGTTTGAGTTAGAGCGTCATTTTTACTCAGATTGGCTTCGTATTTTAGTTGAGTGACTACTTCGTTCTGTAATTGAGTGTATAGGACTGGTTGAGCGGGACTGTTAGGCGGGGTCGGGTTGGGGTTGTACACTGAATCGTAGTTCCTGGTTACTGAGAATCTTGAGGGTGATTTTCTAGGTTGACTTGAAGCTGGATGTACTTGGATTTGAGGCGGTTCCATTACCTGAAATCGGAATAGAATAGAATAAACTTTATTGTATACCAAAATAGTTACAATTTTGTAGAAACTTAAATCAACGACGACAGACAAAACAGATTTTCCTGAGAATGTTTATTAGTCTACCAAGTTGGGTTTTGGTCTTGGGTGCGACTGCTAAATTTGAAATCGTAGCTTCGATTTCTAGTTCGGCCAGTGTTTGTTAACATTGATTTCACTAGGAAAATTATAATGATTTAAATACGAAATAGTTTGTTCGCTTTAAAAACATATTGACTCATCAATGCTACTGTAAAATGCATATTCATACTGGAGTAAGTAATCGCTAGGCAGTCCGCACAATGGTGACAACCGGCCTTTTATCCGCCTGAATCCGAAACGAACGAATTTCTGCCACGTAAGTTCAGCACTTATGGTGTGTCATGTCAACTGAATACGTCGGAACGTAAAATCAGCCGCGGAATTCCGGTCGCGTACCTTCAGCATAGTGTGTTTAGACATTTAGTGTAATTTCTAAAGATTCTTATGTAATTGTATAAAACTGTGTATGTTTCAATGAATAAATGAAATGAATTATCAAATACTTAATTATCAATATAAATATCATTTACCATTTATTCCATAGCAAGTGTAGTGTAATCATTGTCATACCTGCACGACTCGAAACCGTGAGGGTGGACAGTAAGCAAGCCGAGTGGGAGTGGAAGAGGATGATGAGCCGGAGCCGCTGCTGTCTGTTGACGAGTCGCGCTCTGGTGTCACGCGCGTCACCTGGAATCAAAAGCAGGATACTGATTAATCAATGTTTATATTTACCGACCGAGCTCATGCCATCGACGGCGTGTATTGTTCCACGCGCGCCTTTAGGAGATGTCACGGCAGGGTCAAAGCCTACTTGCCTTAAAAAATTTTGCAAATCGGTCCATAAACGAAGGAGTACTGAGGTAACAAACATAAAAAAAAAATGATAAAAACAACGACTAACGCGGTGTCCCACGTATATGATTCGATACGATAGCGAATGCGAAGCGATACGGCGCGAATGCAACAAACAGTTGATACCCTTTTGCGGTGATACGTGGGTGCGGTACGGCGATGAGCGAAGCGAAGCGGACAGTTCCTGGATGTTAAAGTAGATAAGTAGGCGGCTTACCATAAACCGTGAGGTAGGATGCGGCGCGGGCACGGGCGAGCCGGCGGGCGAGGGCGCGGGGGAGGGTGCGGGGGAGGGCGCCGGGGAGGGCGCCGGGCTGCGCAGGCGGCTGCGGCGCTCCTCCTCGCCGCCGCCCATGCCTTGCTGGATGCCAAACAATTATAATATACATTAATTTAATTCTGACGTAAAAATATTGACAGTCAAGAGTTCTGGATTCGGGTTTCGATTCCGGATCCGGTTTCGGTTTCGGATTAGGTTCCGGTCCCAGTATTATACTTACTCTAAGGAAACAAGCGATGTGGCACGTGAGACTGATCCTCGTATGTACAGGATGCGCGCCATTCTCATCGTGTCGTGCGGGGGACTCGTTTCTTTGACACATGGCACGGATCTGTCTCGTGAGCAGATGTATAAGGGCTGTTTCGCTTCCGATTCCGATTCTGGTCCCAATTCGGTTCCGGGTACGTTTCTGGTTCCAGTTCCGGGTAAGATTCCGGTTCCGCGTACGATTCCGGTTCCGGTTTCGGTACTATACTTACTCTAAGTAGACAAGCGGTGTGGCACGTAAGACTGATCTTCCTATGCAAAGATGCGCTCCATCCTCGTCGTGTCGCGCAGGGGGCTTGTTCCTTCGATATTTGGCGCGGATCTCTCTCGTGAGGCGACGTATAAGAGCTATTTCGCTTCCGATTCCGATTCTGGTTCCGAATCAGTTCCGAGTACGATTCCGGTTCCGGGTACGATTCCGGTTAAGGGTACGATTCCGGTTCTGGTACTATACTTACTCTAAGTAGACAAGCGGTGTGGCACGTGAGACTGATCTTCCTATGTACTGGATGCGCGCCATCCTCGTCATGTCGCGAAGGGGGCTCGTTTCTTCGACACATGGCGCGGATCTCCCTCGTGAGGCGACGTATAAGGGCTGATTCGCTGTCTTCAGCTGTGAGGTTCGTCGAGTCCTGAAAATTCATCATCATCATCATCATTTCTGCCGAAAGATGTCCACTGTTGGACATAGGTGTCCACGCGCGTGTCGCCATAACGAACGGTCTCGTGCGTCTCGCATCCATCGGATTCCCGCGACCCTCACCAGGTCATCGGTCCACCTTGTGGAAGGCTGCGCCAACGCTGCGTCTTGAAAATTATAAGATCGTTATTAATTTTTATGTATTTAGATATCGAAATGAAAACCTTCCCCCCCTAGCCAAGTTACAATCGTATCGTTAGCGCCGAACGCCTCGAGTAGGCCACGCCTCCGATTCCTTTGTTCTGACCATGTGACTGAGCGTTGAGATGACGTCTCACGTCTCACGATGAGTGTCTCATAAGAACCGTTGACGAAGACGGACGTGTTGAACCTAACTGCTGGTGACGTAACGAGCTAATGTGTTTATCCCTTGTGTCAGTGTGTCCACTACAAGCCCAATCATTTGTTCTGTGTCTGGATGTAATTTATCTATTACTAGCTTTTGCCCGCGGCTTCGCTCCCGTCAACTGAATACTCTATTCTGCTCTACCCTACTACCTATATTTTTTATTTCATAAGAACATTCTCCTGACATTAACAAATACAACAAAAAAAAGTTTGTGAAATCGGTTCCAGCTGTTCACGCGTGATGGCGTAACCAAGGGATTAATTAATAGGGATTTATTTTTATATATATAGATATGTACATATGTGTTTAGAAATATATAAGTGTGTTTATCAGTTGTCTAGTACTCATAGTACAAGCTCTGCTTAGCTTGGGACTAGACGGCTTAGAGTGAAAGTTGGAGAATATATTTAAAAAAAAAATACAAATCCCCTTAGGGAGTGAATTTTGGAAAATCCTCTCATAGTGGTCGCCTACGTCATAAAAGGAAACCTTGTGCAAAAATTCACGTTCCTAGGTCCTGTAGTTTCGGCTGTGCGTTGATAAGTCAGTCAGTCAGTTTTTTACTTTTATATCGTACCCTTATTGCAAAAACCAACTAAATGCACCAACATTTTTGTATTATTCATCATCATCATCATCATTTCAGCCGATAGATGTCCACTGTTGGACATAGGCCTCCCCCAAATGTCGCCACAAAGAACGGTCATGTGCGTCTTGCATCCATCGGATTCCCGCAACCTTCACCAGGTCATCGGTCCACCTTGTAGGGGGCCTTCCAACACTGCGTCTTCCGGTACGCAGTCGCCACTCCAGAACCTTTCGGCCCCAACGGCCATCTGTTCTGCGAGTAATGTGCCCTGCCAATTCCCACTTAAGTTTGGCGATTCTTCGTGCTATGTCGGCAACCTTGGTTCTCCTGCGGATATCTTCATTTCTGATTCGATCACGCAAGGAAACTCCGAGCATGGCCCTTTCCATTGCGCTTTGAAAGACTTTGAGTCTTCTGATAAGGCCTATTGTGAGCGACCGCGTTTCGGAACCATATCGACGGTGAAGTACCAATAACTCCTAACTGTCGGAAGTCAAAATTATCTGTCCAAAAAATGTTAGGAAGTAATACTATAAATTGACACGTTGGTTTAGTTAGGTGTTTGTTTCCACAAATTAATTTGATGCAGTTGCAACTAAATATCCGCTTCGGATATTTTACGAAGCATGCGGAAACACGCATTTAAAATATAAGCACTTAAAAGTAATTTTATCGAAAAATGTCAGTTAGAAGGTATTGGCACTTCACCGTCGATATGTATTATTATATTATGTTATTACTATATATTCAATCAAATTTGTAGGTTATTTACTTTTTGCCGAAGCTATCTTTGTAAATAAGTGTCGTAGCTAGTAACCGGTTTTACTTGAAGATTCATCGTGATGAGACAAATGGATGAATGGATTTAACTTTAATTTGGGTAAAAATTGCAGATAGTTGTTTTTTGCAATAAGGGTACGATATATATAGCTAACTTACAGGCGTAGTTGGTTCGTCGAGGTCAATCTGCGTGAGTGTAGAATTATCCTTCATGGCCGCTAGGATCGCTTGTAGACCCGCACTGCCGAGCCGGTTCTCGCGGAGATCTAGCCTCTGAAACAATGACAAAATATGATGTACTCAAATTCAAATAAGAATTGGATCGACTTTCCGCCATTTTGTAACAATAGGGTTATACACTCATTTTTGAAAAGTGTCTCAATTAATTATTCTATAGTGCTAATAAACCACTAAAAAAACAAAAAAATTATTCAGTCGCTAAGTTCCCTAAAAATGAAATTAAGCAGCAAAATTTTTGTATTCGTTTTTATTAAATAAGTAATTAAGTTAGTATATAAGATAACCCTTTAATATTTGTTAAATTTGCGAAAGTACGATGGGATTGACATCGTCACTTATTGTGTACAAAAATCCCTTAAATAAAGAAGATAAAAAACAAAATTACATTTTCAAATTTCGCGTGTATTTGACAAAAAGTTGAGGGCAGTGGACGCCATATTCACTCTGCAGTCGTGACGTCAGTTGGCTGTGTAAACAAATGCGCTCGGTATGGCCGATCAGTTGACAGCTGTCACTTTATTTTACACAGCCGAATGATGTACATACATACATACATAATCAGCTTTTTAATGTTCCCACTACTGGGACTCAGGCCTTTTCTCTAGGAGAGGGAGTGGGCCGTAATCCACCACGCGGGCCCTGTGCGGATTGGCGAATGTAACGTGTCTTTGAATTTTTGGTTTTAGGACATGCCGGTTTCCTTCACCGTTTTGAGAGCAGTGGCGATGAAATAAATTACACAAAGTAATGCGCCTGGCTGGGTTCGAACCCGCGACTTACAACTTGTAAGTCGAGACCGTTACCATTCGACCACCACTGCTCCCATTCAAAATCAAAATCAAAATAGCATTTATTCCAAATAAACCATTTACAGGCACTTTTGAAATGTCAAGAAGTCAGTCAGTCAGAAAAATAAAAATAAATGATGCTAATTGCACATTCCAAAGCGTAGATCTCTATGGAGAAGAATGTGCAAGAAACTCCATGGACACTCTTTTCAATCATATTTTGTAATTACAAATATCTCTGTTACATGTTTCTTGTCGCTACCATGTGAGAACAATGTAAATACAAATAAAAACTAAATATAGATATTAAAATAGCAACTGGCAGCTAAGAGATGACCAGCCTCAACTGACAGCGCCCGTTCACGGACATGACGCTAATATTAGCACCACTCAGCTCAACCATTTTGAAGGGAACCGAATGATCCAACACCCGCGCCACCATCAGTGAGACATTTGAGTGAGCATGACAAACTCTCAACTGCCATGCTCATTTATGTCAAATAAGTCCAATAGTAACATAAAAACTATAAAAAGCTCCATGGTACTCACATTTACAAATTGTGGAAAAAATGCTTCTATACATATAATACAATACTTATATTTTACAATTTCAAGAAAAAAAAACATTAAAAAATAATTTCCATACCAATCAATTTGTACACCCCGGTGGTAGTGGAGCTGGACCAGCATTGAGCCAAGCATTTTTATCCTGAATATAATCCTCCAACTTATAATATGCTTGCCTGCATAGTGTGCGTTTAATACAAGATTTAAATTTCGTTTCATTGAGTTCTAATATTTGTGAAGGTATTTTATTATAACATTTCAAACAGTACCCCATAAAAGAAGAGGCCACTTTTGCTAGTCTGAAACTTGGTTGAACTAATTGGTCCCTATTTCTGGTAACATAATTATGTCTATCGCCTCTTTTGCTAATAAGATTAAGATTTTTTCTTCTTCATTTTACCTAAGCTATCTTAATAATATATTTTTAGATTCTTTCTCATTTCTAAGAAGCACCATTTGACAGTTCTGCCCGATTGAAGAATAAGGATACGGTCAAAGAAATGCTATCAAAATCATAACTTATAACATAACGCCCATTCGAGATTTAAAATCGATCTCACTCTTTAAAATAGAGTAAAAGAGCACTATCTCTTCTCTCAACTATGATAGTTATATATATAAGGTATTAAAAGATTAACTTTAAGAATTTCGAGGGGACATTGTACTCCTCATTATGAACAACTTTTACTATGGGACCAAACCTGACATCGCGAAAAAAAAAACAGCTGTTCCATACGTTTATGTTCGCATAACTCGTCAAAATGGAGCAGCAGATTTTTTTTTTTCGCTGTTTAAGTATAAATACAAAAATGAAAGTTTTTATATTTAACTACATTTAAGTATGTTTAGATTAAGATTTCAAACATTCTTATTCTGTTGCGTGTCTAGTGTGTAGGGAACTCACTATTGTCTTCATTTCTTTTAATTTCTCCTTTCGCAGCTCTACTGGAAGAATTTTTTTTGGTAATAAGCGGTACCTTTGTACTCTTGTCTACTTTTATTGTCTTTTCTGTTTTTGTGCGTACATAAATAGTAAAAATAAATAAACGCCGTCCGACCGCGGCGACCTATCTTGCTCAATCGATATTCGATTATAGACTAAACATAAGACAGATTTCAGTCAGTAAAAACCTGAACCGCCTTCCCTCTCCATCTTAAAGCGGCAGAAGTCATTAGATAATTTCACGCCTCCCAAAAAAAAAAAAAACCCTGTTGCATTAGTTGATACAACAGGGGTTTATTGGGGTTCCGTACCCAAAGGGTAAAACGGGATCCTATTAAGACTCAGCTGTCCGTCTATCCATGAAATTTTCACAGATGATGTATATCTGTTGCCGCTATAACAACAAATCGACGATGAAGTGATAAGAACTCCTAACTGCCATTTTTGCAATTTTACTTTTTTTACGTAGACACACTTTCAATAATCGTTTGCGTGAGCTGGAAAAAGCAACTAACTTTATATAATATTTAAAAAAATAAGATACGCTATAAATAAGGTATGCCAGCTCACGCAAACGATTATTAAAAGTCTATCTACGTAAAAAAAAATGAAACTTGCAAAAATTTCAGTTAGGAGTTCTTGTCACTTCATCGTCGAAATACTAAAAAAACAGGTTAAAATAAATATTAAAGTAGGGCTTCCAAACAACAAATGTGACTTTTTTTGCCGCTATTTGCCACGGACGGTACGGAGCCTTTCTTGCGCGAGTCTGACTCGCACTTGGCCGGATTTTTTCGCTCTAGTGTTAAGCGGGAAGGCGTGTCAGGCTTTTAGTGACTAAAATCTACCTGTGATTCTTCAATTCCCTCTTGCTTTCCAGGACCACGGTGACTAAAGAGTCACCGAAGAGAAAAAAAAACTGGGCAAGTGCGAGTTGGACTCAAACACTGAGGGTTCCGTACAAACTAACTTACGTAAATAGTTAATGTCCCGAATCGAGTCTCGAAGATTTTTCCAAAATCGCAAAAAACTAATTTACAGTTTTCAGATTTATTCCTATACCTGAGCTGTAAGACCTTGTTTTATGCTAAGTTTCATGATTCTGGGTCAATGGGAAGTACCCTATGAATTTTGATTTCCTCGACAGTGTCGAAATGTACGTTTTTTGTCACATAAACCGAAGTATCTCTTTTTCTCGTAAACTTACAAGTTTGATTTTTTTACAGCTTCAAGAGTCTGCAGACTTGAGTATATGGTTTTAATTTCTACTCGATACCTTCACGCGTTCCCGAGATAAAGGGTCTTGACAGACAGAAGGACGGATAACAAAGTGATCCTATAAGGGTTCAGTTTTTTCCTTTTGAGGTACGGAACCCCTAATAAAGAGAAGAGTTATTCGAATGCGAAGGCCTCTTCTTCCTGCCTCACCTGTAACTTGGTGTCAGCTCTAATAAGCTCGGCGAGCGCGGCAGCATCGGGTCCCAGCCTGGAGGCCTGCAGCCCCAGCGACACGAGGGCGGAGCCCCGCGCGAGAGCTCGGACTGCTTCGTTACCCAACGCATTGCGACCAATGTTCAGTACGCATAGAGATTGAGATGAGCGCTGGAAAGAGAAAAAGAGAAAAATGAGAATTGATTAATTTAAAAAATTCTACAAATAATAATCAGAGGCAATCCTACAGAGGTAATCTCTGAAAGTACTAGTCCGATTGATAAAAATTTTTCACCGATTTTCTATCGGTGAAAAATAGTATATTCCATTGTATAAATAGCTACTTTATTCCTGAGTGACAAGTTATATTATATGTACACAAGCGAACCCGCGGGCTAAAGCTAGTAAATTGTATTATTATTAAAATTAAAGAGGAAAATATAAAAAAACTTTTTATGAATATCTGTGTATACTCACTAACGCTTTACTAAGATAGGGCGCACAGTTTCTGGTCAGTTGATTGTTCCACAGCACTAGAAATGCGAGCCCCCTCGCCTCGTGACCACCAACTGGAAACATTAACACAACTAAGTACAACACAGCTCACGGCAGGTCATAGCGGGCATTTCAATTAGGCCCCAGCACACAGCTGGGTGCGGGAGCAAAACAACCCCACAATCACCCGCATGGTTCGGTGACCATGTATTTGTGCGGACAACCAGGTAACATAACAAGCTTATAACTTTGTGATTTTTCATGATACTGTTGGAATATAATAAAAACAAATCCATCCTACTTCAACACTACGTATATCTTTCTCTTTCTAGCCAATAAATATTGTATTTAATTGGTCTGAGCCCCTCGTCAGCACTTGACTGAATTTCCTAGTATGGTTACAGTTACTGTATTCCTTTAGCCTTGCTTTAGAACAGCACACGTCTCATGTAATATAAAACACACCTTCCAATATAAAGTAAAGGATTAATAAATAGTTATTATTTCAAATCCTTAAAACCGTGTTTGCTTTGGTGTCCACCTATTAAACCCCAACAGATACAGTTATGAAATTTTATATATAGAATCTTTACATAAAAATACCATATATCACAACTAATGTTATATAATAATTAGCTGCGGTCTTCCCGTCCGATTATAATTTAGGCGTCTTCAAGGCTAGAGCAAATAGCATAAGCATAAAATCAGAATTTTAATGTTCCCACTGTTGGGACTCAGGCCTCCTCTCTAGGAGAGGGAATGGGCCGTAATCCACCACGCGGGCCCAGTGCGGGTCGGTGGATGTCACATGTCTTCGATTTTTTTGTTTCTAGGACATGCCGGTTTCCTCACGATGTTATCCTTCACCGTTTTTAGAGCAGTGATGATGAAATAAATTACACAAAGTAATGTGCCTAGCTGGATTTGAACTCGTAAGTCGGGGCCGTTACCACTCGGCTTCCACTGCTCTAGAGCAAATAGGCTCTTAGCAAACTAGGGTACTTCACCATCAACGGTTGCGTGAGTCTATAAATAATAATAAAAAAATCTTTGATCAAGGGTTTTGAAGAAAGTATACCTTGACATCGGTGCGGAGATAATGGCGAGGCAGCTGCCGAGGGTGGCGACTGTGACGCCTGTTCAGCCAGCGCGTTAGCCAGGTGAGCTGTACCCGCGTCCTGGAACAATACAATATTATGTCTTACTTATTTATTTTAGCTGTCACAACAACGGACAGCTGCGCGGTATCTTCTCGTCCAACATACCACAGTGTCTCAAGACGAAAGTCTATGACCAGTGCGTGTTGCCAGTGATGACATATGGTACTGAAACATGGTCGCTTACAATGGGCCTCATTAGAAGGCTTACAGTCACCCAAAGAGCAATGGCAAGGGCTATGCTAGGAGTTTCCTTGCGTAATCGCATCAGGAATGAAGATATCCGCAGGAGAACCTAGGTCGCCGACATAGCCCGAAGAATCGCCAAACTTAAGTGACAGTGGGCAGGGCACAATGCTCGTAGAACGAATGGTTGATGGGGACAAAAGGTTTTAGAGTGGCGACCGCGCACCGGAACAAATCCAAGGTACACGGTAAACGGATGACCTGGTGAGGGTCGCAGGAATGCGGTAGATGCGAGACACACAGGACCGTTCACATCGGGGAAGCCTATGTCCAACAATGGACGAACTTCGGCGGAAATGATGATGATGAATTAAGGTCATATTCATGTGGAAGGACTGGGTGTTAACGAAACGAGTAATTAAAAATAAATGTGTTTTTTTTTTAAATTCCCTAAACTATAAGAAAATAAGAAAAAAAGTTCGTAAACTATATTATTTGCAATGATTTATGAAAATACTATATTTCTACCAAAAAGCAAGCAACCCTTGTTTTACAGTATGAAATTATTGTCGATTCACGTTAAGAAAATAGTGATATGTTAGTGCAACTGCAAAGTAAAGGCGTATTCATACTGGAGTAAAAATGAAAACAAAGATTAATAGACATTTTATTACATATTTTATTTAATCATAATCTTCAGAATCACACTGTGAGGTTCTCATTTTTTAAATTGCCAGAGGACACGTCCATACTTTCTGAAGAGCTTACATCAACTGGTCAATGTGAACACAGCTTTCTAATTTACTAAGCACTAATCGATCAAGGATCGTGGCTAAGCTGAGTTACAACGATGACGTTACTATTTTCTTAACTCGAATACGCGGTTAGTATTTTGTTTTGACAGACAGACAACAAAGTGATACTATAAGGCTTTTTCCTTTTCAGGTACGGAACCCTAACAATAAAAGAAATAAAGGTAACTAATGATACCTGTATCATGTTGTTGGAGAGGTCCAGCAGCTGTATCCTCGAGTTGTACCTGAGCAGCGAGGCGAGCTGCGAAGCGTCCGACACCGACAACCTGTTGTCGCACAGCCGCAGCTCGCGGATCGAACTGTTTGATTTTAGGGCTATCACTGAAAGGAGACAAAAATTATTGTATTAGTATCACTGGCGTGTTGGAGTATTTTATTATATTACTAGCTTCTGCTAGCGGCTTCGCCTGCGTGTAAGCATGTTTTTTCATACAAACTTTAGACCCCCGTTTCATCCTTTTAGGAGGTGAATTTTAGGAAATCCTTTCTTAGTGCTCGCCTACGTTATGAAAGGGAAACTTGTGCAAAATTTCAAGTTCATAGTCCCACTAGTTTCGGCTGTGCGTTGATATGTTAGTCAGTCAGTCAGTCAGTTTCTCCTTTTATATATATAGATTACTGTTGTAGCCAGTGGCGGATTAAGCCAGCGCGTGCCCTGTAGCAAATTCGACCAAGGTTACGATCAATTTTCAAAGGATTTTAAGATTGGGTAAGATACGGATAAGATATTTTTACGCGGATGTGACGCATTTTTGTGTGTGTGTGTGTGTGTGTGTGTGTGTGTGTGTGTGTGTGTGTGTGTGGAGGTAGGCTGAACAGAGAGTAAAGCCCCACATACCTCCGATCAGACGGGTGTTATGTCTGGTGGACAACTGTCCGATAAATGATTTCGGGCTCTATATGTTCTAATCGCGCGGATTTTCATTCTTTCTTCTTCTTTGCGACCTCCCCCTCAGCGTGGACCGATGACCTGGAGAGGGTCGCGGGAATCTGATGGATGCGAGACGCACAGGACCGGACGTTATGACGACACGCGCGAGGAGACCTATGTCCAACAGTGGACGTCTTTTGGCTAAAATGATGTAGTCGTGTCGATGGAAAACTTTATTGTATTATTAAAGTTCTTCATTGCGATGGAGCACTTTGCACGAGAGCACTTGCAATCGCGTAGTCAGTGCATGAAATCGTCTCACTCGCTCTGAAACGCATGCGTGCTCTCGCGCTCATACTCTCGGCTGAATATTTTTTGTGTTTAGGGAATTTTTGGTCGCTACAATTATTAGTCTGACTACTGCAATATAACTTTGTAATAGTTACCTCAATAACATATTTAGAAATCAGACATGTAAAAATATGTAAAGTTCATTTTTTTTTTGAGCTTTAAAGCGTCTGACTAAAGTTTTGGTCCATGGAAAGTGTCTGACACTTATGATACTACTTTAGAATAATATTCTACAAAACATCTATAAAAAATCAGCCATAAAAATTTAAGTTACTCTTATCTTTAGTTTTCCTTTATCACCTGGTACCTGCCCAGGGGATCCAAGGAGAAGCTGGAGCTCCAGAAGCACACAGGTATTCAAAGCACATGAGACGCTACTGAGAACCTAAGGAAGGTGTCTTGATCTTCCATGTGAAAGTAAGTTACGTCAGACAGATCTGAGATAGTTAATTTTCAGTTACCTAGTATTTTGCGAATATAATAGCTATATCGCCACTAGTGCGACTCGCTAATGCCAAAAAATATAATACGAAAGGCTTGGTAAAACCTTTCGTGGAACACGATTTCGAAAAGTCAGTCAGCATACTAGTACTGCGCGCGGTAACGAAACCATAGCGACTTCTAATTCGACGCCAACGCCATCTAGTTGTGAAACAGGTACTAAAAGACGATTGTATGTATTTATGTATTTTTTTTAATAGTTAATCATGTGTTTCATCTATTTATAAATATATTTATTTAATTGTTGTTTTATTATTTATGTACACACAGAAAAAAAATATAGAAAAAAAACCGATGAAAAATCCCCCCACTGGGGGCAATATATGCTTGCATTTTAATGGTTTGTTTTAACGTAACACCGAACAGTTCCCGCGCCGAGAAAAAGAAGATGATTATGTGGCCATGTAATATTTTTACAATTCAGATTAGGTAGGCTTGTATCACCGTGCCCGCTCGCACTCGGACAGTTCGGCGCCACGCGCTGACCCTAGCGCGATCGCAGAGCGTAGGTATGAAAAGTGAAGTACATACATGAGATTGACTTCTGTACCTATCTATTTTGTGGTAATGCACTGGATAAAGCGATAGGGCTATCCGACTTTTACTAACTAAAATCCATCTGTGTTGTTTCAGCTGCCCTTTGAATTTCAGGGCCCATGCTGACATCTGTTTGAAGCGCACGTGGAACACAATCACAAGCACCGTCGACTCTCGGATGGTGAGCTACCCGTTGCTCGCCGGTACTACTCACCTAGACATAACAGAGGCTCCCCGCACAAGCTCACTCGCTGCAGACACAGCGCTCTGAGCGTACAACTGTGGGCCTTCAGCGAGCGTGCTAACACGGGCGCGTGGGACGCTTCTAGTGGTGCATCCGACACTTCCAGTTCTGCTAGGTCTGCGCTCTGGAAATTTAAAAATAATAATAATAATATTCCACAACTATCACACAACGCCGTCTAGTCCCAAGCTAAGCAGAACTTGTGTTATGGGTACTAGACAACTGATAAACATACTTATATATTTCTAAATAATAGGGGTTAAAGTAAGAAATTGCCGTTTTTTAAAACGGGTTGCTTTGAAGTGATATATCTTTGGATTGAATTGGAATTATAAGTTCAAATAAACTTTATATTAATTATTGGTTTCTTTGTGTTTTGTATTTTCTGTAATATCGCAGTACTTGTAACGAGTTTTCTTGTATGAAATATAAGAAAACTCGTATTATTTGCCCGATACCAGCTGATGCACTTGTGGCAATTGAGAGGCGAGCCAGGAGGATTGGCAATGATGCACTCGTTGAGTCGAGGCTTCAAAGTCTTGAACATCGACGCCGAGTTGCTAGCCTGTCGGTTTTCTACCAGTTGCATTTCAGGGAGTGTGCGTCGGAATTGCGTAACCTAATTCCACCTAGCCCGTTCCATCATCGGACCACCAGGCGTAAGACAATGCGCCACCGGTACATGGTGGACATCCCACCTATACGTACAAAACGTTTTGGGAACACATTCATTGTGCGTACAGCTAAGGAGTGGAATTGCTGGCTACGACCCGGGAGTCTTTAAGTCAAGAGTGAATAGGTTGCTTCTAGGTAAGCGCGCTCCATCGTCGACCGCATCATCGCTTTCCATCAGGTGAGATAGCGGTCAAGCGCGAACCTATCAATAATAATAAAATCAAAATATATATAATTTTTATTAGCTTTCATGGTTATACGAACTGCGATATTACAAAAAAAATACAAAACACAAAGAATCCAATAAATACCTAATTTCGGAAAAAGAGTACCGTACCTTTAATATAAAGTTTATTTGACATTATAATTCCAAGTCAATCCAAAGATATAACACTTCAAAGCAACCCGTTTTAAAAAAACTGCAATTACATAGTAAAAGTCCTAATACATACACATCTATATATATAAAAATGAATAGCTGTTCGTTAGTCTCACTAAAACTCTAGAACGGCTGGACCGATTTGGCTATTTTTGGTCTTGAAAGGGGATCTCTTTTTCCGAATCGCAAAAAAATTGCGATTCGGAAAAATCTTCGTAACTCAGTTTGGGAATATAACTGTTTTCATAGGTAAGTTTGTACGGAACCCTCGGTGCGCGAGTCCGACTAGTACTTGCCAAGTTTTTTTTTTTAACTTAAGAAATGAAAATATGAATTGAAACCTTTTTGATCATCCTCGAGGCAGCTTGCCACCCTCTGATGCCGAACTGCCGCGGTCCTGCTATCGATAACACCGTCGCACTTTCATAGTACTCTATCATGTCGAATATTGCCTCCTGAAACACAAAAGAAATAAATGGTAAGGGCATGATGGATTTGATGCTTAAGGGCTTTATCATGGCGTTAAAATGTTAGGAGTTCGAGAGAAAAAAGAGTGATGGAGTTATAGGTACACCCAATATAGATCCATCCCTTTAACAGTTCAGTTTAGGCTGTCAAATGGATCGCGTTAGGAGCTTGTGGCCTTTCATCACGTTGGACTGGGCCTACTAGGGTCGATGCCTGCTAGGGCTTCGGTATTATTCGCAAGTCTTCATCGCTCCTTCATAACCGACTATGGCATTTCCTTTCTTTTCGACCCTTCTAAACTGCACTTTCAGCATGATCACCCCCAACGCGAGCTGAAAAATGTCCTACTTAGCGCTACAAGATAAAGTTCTACTCACCGCTCCCCCATGGCATGTCCTATCTTCAGGACTCTTCTGAACCGTACTCTGCAAGACTCTCCCTAGCGCAAGCCGTACACCGCCGATGATAGCCGAGAACACACGAAGTCTTTTTAAAACTAGTCATGCCTTACTCACCGCTTCTTCATCATCGTCACACGTTCTATCTCGACTCTCCTGAACTGCACGATCCGCAAGACTCAACCACGCTCATCGCAAGCCGAACTCTTACGAAGCCTGGTGAGAATACACGAAGCCCTGCAAAAACTAGTTATATTTACTCACCGCTCCCTCATCATCTATCGTGGCATGTCTTATCTTCAGGACTCACCAAAACTCTCCTCAGCACAAGCCGAACACCGCCGAAATCGCCCGAAAGCACACAAAATCCTTCTAAAACTAGACATGCTTTACACACCGCTTCTTCATCATCGGGACCACTCAGCGCAAGCCGAACAACGCCGAAGACGACCGAGAACACACGAAGTCCTTCTAAAACTAGTCAGGCTTTACTCACTACTTCTTCATCATCGTGACTACGCTTAGCGCATGCCGAACTCTTACGAAGTCGAACGAGAACACACGAAGTCCTTCTAATACTAGTTACATTTACTTACTGCTCCCTCATCATCTATCGTGGCGTGTTCTATCTCCACTCTCCTGAACTGCACCTTCCGCATGACCGCCTCCAGCGCGTCGGCCGGCGCAGCCCCTGATAGCGAGCACTCGGCCAACGTGAGCCGGGGTGCCCGTTCTGCCCCCCCGATCGAATTGTCAGGTAACTCCTGGAAATTGATATGGATTATAAAAAAAAAAAACATTTATTTATTTTCAGGCATCAGAGGCCCATAGAAAAAATACATACTAATTTTAAACAATAATAAACCAATGGACAATTTAATTGAATAATCAAAGAAAAAAAAAATAAGATTATTATTAATTAAGCATTCCTCTCGACATGTAATTGAATACAATGCCACAATATTGGGCATTCTATTCGACCCGCCACTATGCCAAGGATACTATTGCTACTGCCGCGAACACGACTAAGCAGTGACGCAGCTCTTTTTCGCAGGATGGCATGAAAACCATCAACACGCGCGTCCGCAAACATGCCAGATGCACTACAATGCCGCGGCAGCCGCATCAGCATCCTAAAAGCGTTGTTATATTGAACGCGCAGGGCGTTGATTGTCTTCTGCGTTATTTTAGTATTTTATATTATTGCAAGCAAGACTAGACTCCATCAAGGCCTGCTGTTCACGGACGCTCCTGCTCACAGCCTATATACAAAACTGTGAAACTCTGTCAATATAACTGCAACGACACGACGTTGCCGCTCGTTAACGGGTTCGTCGACATAAGCACTATTAACATATATATATATATGTATTATCATGAATATAATATAATATATAATACAATATTCCACAACTATCACACAACGCTGTCTAGTCCCAAGCTAAGCAGAGCTTGTGTTATGAGTACTAGATAACTGATAAACTTACTTATATATTTCTAAATACATACATATTTTAGATAAATTACACCCAGACACAGAACAGGCCAGTCAAAATTCTTCAGAATTCAGAATTCTCAGGGTCATAATTCTTTTTAATTATAATATAATATGTAAACTAAGTTAAAAAAAATGCTTGCATATACGATTAAATTACAAAAACGGGGTTCAAAAATGATTTTGTACAACTTTTCAAAAACTGTTTAACCCATCAAGTTTAAAATAATTTTCCTAGAAAGTCTTCATAAAGTTCTACTTTTGAGATTTTTTTCATATTTTCTAAACTTATGGTTCAAAAGTTAGAGGAAGATGACACATTTTTTTTTACTTTTGGAACGATATTTCCGAAAATATTAACATTTTCAAAAAAATATTTTAGTAAACCCCCCCTATTCATTTTTAAATACCTATCCAACAAGGGATCATACGTAAGGGTTGAAATGAAAAAAAATTCCTCCCCACTTTACGTGTAGAGGGAGAACCCCATTAAAAAAATTATTTCCACTTTTTATTTTACCACTTTGTCGGCGTGATTGATATACATATTGATACCAAATTTCAGCTTTCTAGTGCTAACAGTCACTGAGATTATCCGCGGACGGACGGACAGACAGACAGACTTGACGAAACTAGAAGGGTTCCTAGTTGACTACGGAACCCTAAAAATAAAGTCGAATTAGTTACACTATTTATAACTCAAGAACAGCTTAACTGATTTGACTGAAAATTGGTGGGAAGGTAGCTTAGAACCAGGAGACGGGCATACGATACTTTTTATCGAGTAGTGTAGAGTAGGGTAGAGTAAGGTAGAGTAGGGTAGAGTACACACAAACAGCCTCAAGTAGGCTTAAGAGCTGGAAGAGCTTTCTTCGTAGCACACAGGCCATCCTTGACCTACCATCTAAAGAAAGAATAAAGCTTTAGGAGGAACATCACCTACCACCAGCCGAGGTCATGAAACCCCAAGAACATCTCCCGCCTGGGCGCGATTTTGAGTGGTGGCTTTCAGTATAAAGCACTAAATCTATTTTGTATTTTATTTATGTATTATATTTTTTAGAGCAGTGGTGGCCAAGTGGTAACGGCCCCGTCTTACGAGTTGTAGGTCGCGGTTTCAAATCCAACCAGGCAGCATTAGTTTGTGTAATTTATTTCATCAACACTGCTCTCAAAACGGTGAAGGAAAACATCGGGAAAAAACCGGCATGTCCTAGAACCAAAAATTCGAAGACAAGTGACATTCACCAACCCGCAATGGACCCGCGTGGTGGATTACGGCCCATGCCCTACTAGAGAGGAGGCCTCAGTCCTAGCAGTGGGAACATTAAAAAGGCTGATTATGCTATTATGCTATTCTTATTATATTTTTAAATATTTTTTTTTACATCTTTATTTTCAATGTTGTTGTACACTGACAGCACGAAATCTTTTCCTTTCGTTCAGTCCATCCAAAGGTGGTCTGTAAGAAATTGCCCTGTGCAATAAGACCGCCTACTGTACACTTATTTTTATAAATGTTCTTCCTGTATTAAGGTGTGCAAATAGTTTTAAATAATAAATCGGTTTCGCACCCAGGGCCTGAAGTCTGCTATTACAATACTTTCAGAATGATCTATCATTGATTTCATAATTGTTGATTTTGACAAGTTTGATAATCTACTAATATAATGACGTCATTATGACTTTCCAATAGTCAACCACTGACACTCCATTGAAAGAAATGGTATAGAATGGTAATCTCGTACATAATGATAAATGAATATTTGACGTATGCGGATAACTGCCAAAATTATGACAGTTCCTTTGATCGAGTGACCTACCATTAGAACGTCATTGTGCAGTCATTGCTTTTAATTTGTTTTGAGACAGCTCCATATTGTCATTCTACCACAAGATCATTGACCGATCAATGATCGACCATTATGAATTATCAGATTAACGAACTTTTAGCAAAATGACAATGGGGTCGTGTTGGAATGACGGATTTATAAAAATAGCAGACTTGGGCACCAGGTAGGATGCTGCAAACACAACTTGGCGAAATTGGGTTTTAAAGACCCGTCAGATACTCAATGTGAGTGCAGTACTCCTGTTCAAAACATGAGTCACACGTTAGAATACCCCAAGTGCTCATACACCTGCTCTTTGAAAGATTTGATGAGTGATCATTTTCTATTATCAAACGGGCAACGCCGGTGGCAGCTAGTGAATTATAATTTTTAGGGTTTCGTACCTCAAAAGAAAAAACGGAAAACTTATAGGATCACTTCGTTGTCCGTCCGTCTGTCTGTCTGTATGTTCAGACCATTTATCTCGGGAATGCGTGGAGGTATCGAGTTGAAATTAAAACCATATACTCAGGTCTGTGGTCCCTTGAAGCTGTGAAAAAATCTAACTTCTGAGTTAACGAAAAAAAGATACGGCCGTTTATGTTACAAAAAAACGTGCGATACTGTCACGGGAATCAAAATTCATAGGGCACTTCCCGTTGACCTAGAATCCTGAAATTTGGCATAAAGCAATGTCTCATCGCACAAGTATAGGAAAAAATCTGAAAACAGTTAATTTGTTATTACGTCACAAAAGTGTTTTTATAAAATTTGTTAGTTCATAGATTGTTGATTTGCTATACGCTTTCGTGCATACTGTAAGCATAGCAAGCAATGGATTCATAAATAAATAATAAAAAAATGTGATTCTGAAAAATCGTCGAGAACCTACTCGGGAATTGAACTGTTTTCATAGGTAAGTTTGAACGGAACCTCAGTGCGCGAGTCCGACTCGCACTTACCGGGTGGTTTTTTTTATATTACCAAGCCAACAAAGCCGAAAACCCAGAATAGAATATCCTGGCACCGATAAGCGAGAAGACCCGACCCCAAATAATGGGAACAGGAGAGGACAAAGAAGAAGAGAGAAGATGAAGAGTTCTAAAGGTCTACATACCCGTATCTGCTCCAGCACGGAGTCGATGCATGGCGTGTTATGTCGTCGGCAGGCCTCCAGGTACTCGGCCGCAACCTGCGACTTCGTCGTCGATGGTACTGTGGACAACAAGACAACAATATGTTCATATTTTACATTTTTACTTAGTAAAAAGTTAATCGTGGGTTCGATTCCCGCACGAGACATTTGTATGACATACAGTTAGTTTTTTCCAGATCTGCGTGTCTTGTGTATGTGAATTTACCGAAATGTTAACATAATAAATGAATAATTATTCGGGGTAGACCATTCGTCTAGGGTAATTAGTTTTTTAAATAAAAATAAATTTCTTATATTTTGCCGTTTCACAAAAAATCACGTAAATATTCTAATATAAGAAGGACAATCGATAGTTAGCACTTTTTCAAAGAAAGGGTATTTTATTTATTCATTTAACAAAAAAACATTTTAAAAAATTGCGACATTCTTCGTGAAAAGGCTCGATTATGATACTTGTGTTATTCCGGGAGTATGTTTATAAATGTCTACTGGAATAACCAAGTAAAAGATATAAAGAAGTTTCCTCATATTCACAAAAAAAATTGCGAAATGTCGCTTACGACATTCTTCCTGAAAAGGCTCGATTATGATTCTTGTTATTCTCGGAGTATGTTTATAAAACTTGAAGAACCACCATCATCTTCCTGCCCTTGTCCCATATAACTTGGGATCAGCGCAACACGTTATTTTCTTCCATTCTGTTCTGTCAACCGCCACGCTATCACTGACTCCCTTTTCTTTATATCACTCCTCACAAAATCCATCCATCTTTTCTTTGGCCTCCCTCTCCCTCTTCATCCATCTACATATATGCTTATAACTCTTTTAGTAACGTGCGTTTCATCCCTCCTCTTCACATGACCATACTAAGACAAACGATTCCCTTTCAACTTTTCAGTCACTGGCGCCACTTTCAAACTTCCTCTAATATACTCATTTCTCACTTAATCCATTCTCGTCACACCACACATCCATCTCAACATTCTCATCTCCGCTACATGCAATCTTTTTTCATCCATCTTTTTCACAGCCCAACATTCTGATCCATACAGTATGACAGGTCTTATCACATACTGGATTTTTTCCGTCAACTTGAGGGGCATCCGTGGTTACAATTTGTTGCCGTGACCTGTTGACATTTTATCCATCGTGCGTTAATCCGATGTGTTACGTCTCGTTCTACTTCACCAACGCCTTGGACAAGCGACCCGAGGTACCGAAAGTCGGAACAAATTGGTATGGGCGTTCCGGCGACAGCTATGGGGGCACAGGACTGGAGAAAACGCCGAATTCGCTGAACAAGCTCCCCCGTTTTGAAAGACTCAATTATGATATTTGTTATACACCCCTCGGGCGCCCCGAGGGTATTATTATTATTACGTCATTGCGCGTTTTTACGTAAATCACCAAAAAATAAAAATAAAAAAAAAACTTTTTCTGGATTTATCTAGGAAAATCTAAAATATAGAAACCAAAATTTTCGGCTAAAAAAAAATGGTACAAACGTGTGTACAAAACGACAATTAAGAGTTTTTCAAGGTCATTCAAGTTGTACAGATGTATGTACAATGGGCGCTCGAGGGGTGTATCAGGAATATGTTTATAATAATAAATTTAATTTTGGACAACAATGGAACCATTTTTGCTAGTAACTTACATGCTACAACTTAAACACTAGGATTAGTAACTGTAATTTCATCGACAACAAATTACAACTGACAAAAAAAGAATTAGTGAGTCATGTACTTACGAGGCACCTCAGGCTGACAATGATTCCTCATGAGATGCCTCAGCACAGGAGTTCTCGGATCCTCAGCAATGACTTTCAGGATGCTATTGTCACTCCCCCGAATCCTATATATCCCTCACAAGCGATGCCACCTTTTTTCGGATGATCGCATGAAAACCATCTATACGCGATTGGGCAAACATCCCCGAGGCACTACAGAAACGAGGAAGTTTCAACATCATCCTGAACACATTATTATATTGGACGCGCAAGGCGTTTAGCGTCCCAAGTGAACAGTTGAACCACAGACTTGCCGTATACGCCTTAACAGTACGCTTTAAACAAAGTTATTTTTTATTTTGTTTAGTTACTTTATCTACTCGAAGGACAAAGTGAAAGATATAAAGAATTTTGTATTTCCGCATTCATTCACAAAATCACATCGCATTTATTATTGCAATGTGTTACGGGGAACGTGTAGGTCAGTGTGGTATGACGTCACCGCTTTTAATGCTCAAGTGTTTGCCTTATTTCAGTGTATGTCAAAGTTATTGACGCTTCCTATTTAAGTAGTCCGTTTTCTTGCGAGCTGACATGCTGGACACACACACACGCTGGCTGCACATTTCTATATTTATTTATTTATTTAAACTTCATGTACAGTGGTGGTACATAGGCGGACTTAATGCCACAAAGCATTCTCTACCAGTCAACCATTGGGTTAAAAAGACAAAAACTGTGGTAGGTGTGCACAATAAATAAATAACAGATATTTTTGAAATAGAATGTAGTATCATTAAATTAAGTGGCTTATAATAATAAAATACGTATATATGCTAATATAATAAACTAATAAATACTATGATACATAAGAAAATATTCTAATTAACATCTAATTCTACATTGTAATTATTATCTCATTTTGTGTACCTGTGTGCCAAATAAACGTGTTTTCTTTCTTTCTTTCTGTTGTGTACCACACACAGCACATAGAGATTCTTATAAAAACGCAAATAAATAAAAAGCTATTTTAGATTTTAAGAACCTACCGTAAAACGGGGTGAATAGAAACAAAATTTTGGTCTGGTTTTTCACTTTGATACCATATTATCGGCTTCTAATAAAGCATCGACTTTTTAGAATAACAATTCATTAATAAATTGATATAGTTAGCATAGCATAGCATAGTCGGCCTTATAATGTTCCCACTGTTGGGACTCCTCTCTAGGAAAGGGAATGGGCCGTAATCTACCACGCGGGCCCAGAGCGGGGTTGATGTAGTTAAATGCTGCAAAAAATATTCAAATATCGTGAAAAAAAATACCCTTTGAAGTTGTTTCTATTCATCCCTGAGTTTTTATTCACCCCATTTGACTGTAATGCTCATTAACCTACAGAGTAAAATTCATTCATATCCATGAATGAATTTGATTAATGATTTGTTATTTACTATGAATCTAATTATGTTTCATTTATATCCATCCATAGGTTTCCATCAAAAATTCAACTATATCTGTGATGACCCTAGCTACTTATCTCAATTGTCGACTGTACCTAAGTAGTTCATGAATCATTTGAGGGTTAAATGTAGCCAATGCAGAGGCCCTACCATGAGCTCTTAACGGGATCCATTTGTCGGCCTAAACTGAACTGTTAAAGGGACAGAGCTATATATATATAGACAGTTTCAACAACGTAAGGGTGGATACTCGCCTTACGTCGGGTTGTCCGATGGTAGAAAGGAGATGGCGGAATCAAGTCATGCAATGCCCGCATACTCTCCAAAATGTAACCTGTAAAATACCGATAGGCTAGCTACTCTGTGCCTGTGCTCGAGGCTTTTTAGATTGGACTTAATCAAATCTGGATCCCCAATTAGCCTCTTCGCACGCCTTTCCACTGAGTCCAAAGCTGCTAGATGACATGGCCTCGCCATCAATGACTATCAGGTGTACTATCAGGTGGGATCGCAGCCAAGCACTGGTATATATCAATAAAAAAATAAATAAAGAGTGTATCGCTCCATTACATTTCCATTTTTTGACTGGCCTGTTGGTCTAGTGGTTAGTGGCCCTGACTGCTATGCCGGAGGTCATGGGTTCGATTCCCACCCAGGACAAATGTTTGTGTGATGAGCACGATCATTTGTTCTGTGTCTGGGTGTAATTTATCTATAATATGTATGTATTTAGAATTATTTAAGTATGTTTATCAGTTGCCTAGTACTCATAACACAAGCTCTGCTTAGCTTGGGACTAGATGGCGTTGTGTGATAGTTGTGTGAATATTATATTATTACTAGCTGACCCGGCAAACGTTGTTTTGCTATGTATATAATTTTTTTTTTATCTAAAATTGAAAAAAAAAATTTAGGGTTGGATTACCATTAACATTTAGGGGGAAAAAAAATAGATGTTGTCCGATTCTCAGACCTACCCAATATGCACACAAAATTTCACGACAATCGGGAGAGCCGTTTCGGAGGAGTTTAACCACAAACACCGCGACACGAGAATTTTACATATTAGATTATTATATTCCCCTTTTTCGCTTGCAAGACTGACATTTTACCATGCCATAATGCTATCGACGCAACAACTATGTCACCAAGTACTTAAACAGCAGTTTCCATAAAATCTTTCCATAAGATATCGTTAATCCAGACATAAACCCGGATATCGGTGAAGTACTCAAGAGTGACGTCACACGGCTCCTGTGATGCAATCTGAAGGGGACATAAACCCACTTGGGGAAGTATGAGTCATGGCAAGGACACTAAGGGTCGTTGCACACGGGTAACACGTGACAAAAAGAAAGAAAGAAAAGAAATTTATTTAGCACATAGACATACACAATGACGAAACAAATTATGTAGAAACTCAAAATTAAATTAAATACCGGCCAAATCGAGTTGAACCTCACGACCCTTACAAAGGGTCCTGGACCCTTTGTACAAAGGGTTCCATAGGTTTGTCCGTACCAAAAAAAAAACTGCAAAAAAATCGCGTTTGTTGTATGGGAACCCATTTAAATATTTGTTTTATACTGTTTTTAGTATTTGTTGTTATAGCGGCAACAGAAATACATCATCTGTGAAAATTTCAACAGTCTAGCTATCACGGTTCATGAGATACAGCCTGGTGACAGACTGACAGACAAAGTAGTCTTAGTAATAGGGTCCTGTTTTACGCTATGCGTACGGAACCCTGAAAAAGTAGCCGTGCGGGTCACAAGAAGCAAGCAGCGACGATTTGTAGCGTGTGGCGGTCAGCGGCGTCAACCATGTGCGGTAAGTCTATATAGAATGTATAAAAACTGCAGGAAATTGCCGCTGGCGGGGTTTTGTGGCTGTGGCTCAGTGTGCGGCGACCCTAAGTAGGATATAGGTCAAATTTTATTTAATTTAAATTCTAGCAAGTCTGCATATTTTATTACTAGCTGGTGCCTGCGAGTTCGTTCGCGTCAGACTTTTAAACAGAACAATGCCATTGGTTGAAGGTTATTTTTTTGCGCTGTCCTAATTATTTTTTCAAAATAAAAGTAGGCTTTTTACTATTTTCTTCTTGATGATTTCCCACCGAAGCCAACTTCTACATATTTGGGAAGGAGCAGATTGTTTTTGGAGTATATTATATTGATATATTTAGTTTACTAAATTGTATATCTATACATATATAAATAAAAGGAGAAACTGACTGACTGACAAACCAATGCACAGCCAAAACTACTGGATTGGGAGCATGAAATTCTAAGGTTTCTATTTATTTTATTATATGGAGCACTAAAAGAGGGTTTTCTAAAATTCACCTCCTAAAGACACGAAACTGAGATCCAAAGTTTGTATGGAGACACCTACTTTTAAGCGGGTGAAGCCGCTGAAAAAACTAATATAGTATACAACAATTGTATTGTATCGACGATTCATTAGTACATCATTTTTTACATTATTTTTTTTCTCTTTTATTGCAAATACCACTATTTTTCTCTGCCAAAGGTTGACTGGTAGAAAATGCAAGCATTAAAAGTCCGCCTCTTTACCTTTGTATGCATAAAGTATTAAATAAATAAAAATTATATATTTTTTTAATACGGAATAAAAGTTTGAGAATCACTGCATGGGAGTGTATAACCAAGCATGGTGTATGAGTCACCGTCAGAAATAAGCACAAATAATAATAAAATGTAGGTCAATTGTTTATTATTATAGTAATATATTCATAATATTTGCGTTGGAAACGATAACTTTGTGGTTTGTGTGAGGTGACGTGTAGGATTCGAATCCGTTTCTTAGTTGCGATTGTTTATTTTATTATTCTTTGCGAGAGCAGTGGGGCAGAGGTAGGTTGTTTTTTTTTGAGGTGGGATATCATCTAATGACTTTTCCCGCTCTAGGGCGGAGCCAAAAGGCGTGTCAGGCGTTTACTGACAATGTTCCTTCAGTTACCGTTTGCTTTCTAGGACCATGGGTTACCTTTTCAGAAGTCAACCCGTGGCCCTATAGTAGGCATCGGCTCCGCTGCACTCCTTAAGTTTTGCTGATATGTTTGAGGCAAACTACGCGATGTCGACGCCTCGAGCTCCATCCGCAAGCCCGCATTCGGTAGCTGGTAGTCGGGATCGGAGTCTCGGCAGCTGGGACGTGAGGATGTCCGTATCCTCACATGTGCGGACCTCTCCGTCGTTAGCATTACTACTTCGCAGAAGGAGGCGACCGCTGCCCATTCCCCTCGCTCTAAACCATGGCCTGTACCAGTGCCAGGCGCGAGAGTACGCCACCGCCGGTCTCCCCCACGAGGACGCGGCGCTGCTCCGCCTAAACAGGCGCACAGCTTCACCAATGGTAAGACCCGGGCGTTTCTTCCGCCTGAAGGCCAGTGCCCGCTTCATCCCTTTAAGGAGTGAATTTTGGAAAAAAAAAAGAACTTTTAGTGCTCACCTACGTCATAAAAGGTAACCTTGTGCAAAAATTCGCGCTCCTAATCCCAGTAGTTTCGGCTGTGCGTTGATATATCAGTCAGCCAGTTTCCCCTTTTATATATACATATATAGATTATAATACGGTCGTCCTAACTTGGCGAGCGTGAACATAGGACTTTAGCGCATGTACAGTCGTAAAAAAAACTGTTATTGACGTTATTTTTTAAAAACCTAAATACGAATAAAAATTTACTAATACAGTGACCAAATAAGCCGAAACTACTGAGACTAGGCTTAGCACTTGCCCAGTTTTTTTTTCTACATTTAAGTCAGTTGTATTTTTTTATTTTATACTTTTTAGTTATGGCACCACCACTAAAAAGTACCCCTCAGCCTCAAGTATTTAAATACCTTATAGCCAGAATGCATCTCATGACAATTCTAATAATACCAAATACGGTTAAATTAAATAAATTTATTACAGAGTTCCGGAGCCTAACTTCATTCAAGCTTCATCATCAGATCGGTTCGATATATTCCCCTTATTCTTTCAGTCAGTCATCGACTACACGTATAAATAAAGCAAATTTACTTGTTACGACAGTTCTGCCGTGATCCTATGAGGAGTTCTGTTCCACTACTTCGAAGTTCATGATCAGATCATAACAATATCTCTACGGGACCAACTTAGAAGCATAACCGTTCAATCAAAAGAAAAATTTTCAAAATCGTTCTACTATTTACCGAGAAATCGGTGAACATACATGAAAAAAATACATTCAGCCGAACATAGAACCTCCTCCTTTTTGAAGTCGGTTAAAAATACTGTTTGATAGTGCACAATTATTTAACAATAAGAACGGCCAACCCAAGGTACATTTTCATATAGCCGCTCTTACGTGATTAATGATTATGGTGTTATTACACATTTTTCTCCAGATATTTTGGATACATAGATATTTATTTATTTATTTAATCACAGCTATAACAAAAGAATAACAATAGTATAAGAGACATTGAGCCAATTACAGGTTCTCACGGTTAGAAACAGGTAAAGTAATAGAAAAGTTACGATAACTAATAAGCACGATAAAAAAGAAAATAATTAAACATCCCTTAATTAAAATTAGCACTATGCACTTTTGAAAAAATCCGCATTCAGCTGAGTGCGTGCCGAATAGGTTTTGATAGTCATCATCATCATCATCATCATCTTCCTGCCCTTATCCCGTATTATTTGGGGTCGGCGCAACACGTTTTTTTCTTCCACTCTGCCCTGTTACTAGTCATGCTATCACTAACTTCCTTTTCTTTCATATCACTCTTCACACAATCCATCCATCTTTTCTTTGGTCTCCCTCTTCCTCTCCATCCATCCACATGTAAACTCATAACTCTTTTAGTAACATGCGTTTCATCCCTCCTCTTCACATGACCATACCAAGACAAACGATTCCCGATTTTGATAGTAAACGGGTCAAAAGAGAACTCTTTACAAAGAACATTAAAGTCCTTACACGCTCTTGTATCTTATATCATGTGGATATTATCTAGGCTTCTATAGATATCAGAACATCAATTTGTGTAAAACATCCAGACCTCTTAACATCTGCTATTTTACTTGAACTTTGGCCCTGTATACTACATCAAAAATATATATCTTTTTTTGCAATTCAGAAAACAATTTCGTGACTTCATTCGGGTATTGAACTATTTACACAGGTAAGTTTGTACGGAACCCTCTATGCGTGAGTCCGACTCGCACTTGCCCAGTTTTTTTATTATTAATAGGCTCGCGTTTGACCACTTTCTCAGCTGATGGTAAGAAATTATGTGGCTGACGCTGGAGCACGCTTGCCTAGAAGTAACCTATTGACTCTTGACTTAAAGACCCCTAGGTTGAGCAATCAGGAAACAGACTCCGACAAGCAATTACACTCCTTAGTTGTACGCATAATGAATGTGTTCCCAAAACGTTTTGTACGTGTGGGTGGGATTGGCCACCATGTACCGATAACCGAACCATGGTTTTTTTTTTATTGATATAAACCAGTGCTTGACTGCGATCCCACCTGATGGTAAACAGAGGTGCAATCATTGATGGTCAGGCGCACTAGTTTATTAAGAGGCTATTCACTCTAGCCTTCAAGACACCTAAATTATAGTTGGACGGGAAGACCACAGCAGGCAAATTGTTCCAGGTCCTTCGATGTACGCGGTATAAAAGACGAAGCGAAACGCTTAGTCCGGACCGTTGAAGTATCAACAACGTAAGGGTGGATCCTCGCCGTACGTTGGGTAGTCCGATGGTAGAAAGGAGATGCCGGAATCAAATCATGCAATTCGCGCGTAAACTCTCCAAAATGTAACCTGTAAAATACCGATAGGCTGGCTACCCTGCGCCGGTGCTCGAGGCTTTGTAGATAGTTACATTACAAGGTTTTGTGAGAAGATGGATAAAAAATAAGTTAACATTGATCATTTGTTTTGAGGGATAAAGTGTATGTATTTTCTTTTTATTTCTAAATTATATGTTAGTTAGTTAGTTTTTTTTATGTGTATGGATTTGTTATTAGGGTGTTATTGTTTTTATTAAATTTATTTCTTTAGTTTGTAAGTGTCTACTGTACAACGCCTTGGACACCCTCTGTAACGTTGTACAAGTACTTGTAAATAAATAAATTACAAGTCTACCGCTACATTGTTGTGAAAAAGCAGATTGTTATCGAGTTTATGAGTTAACAGTGCTGGTTAAGGGTTGTATACATGATTTGCATACCCGTGTAAGCCACCCCTTGCACTCAAAGTCCTTGATACACACACACAAGGTCACCGCGCGGTGAAGTCATACTGTACGTTGACAACTTTGGTTATGACGAGTTTACGTGACCACTCGATTTTATTGCTGTTGCGGTTGCTGGAAATGTGTTAAAATATAATGGGTTGCCAAGTCATTGAATGAACTGCGGGTGAGACATACTTGCTAATCTTAATAATCGGCCTTCAAGGTTTTTTTTTTAGGTGGGAAAATCATCTAATGACAAATCCCGCCCTTGGGCGGAGCGCGAGATAGTGTCGGACTTTTACTGACTAAAAACCCACTCCTGTACCATCGTTGCCTTCTTTCCAGGGCCCCGGGTTTCGCTTTCACACTACCCATGGCCCCAGTAGGCCTCGACCCTACTGGGCCCCTACGTTTTGCTGACATCTCCCTGAGGCGCGCGCGGAACAATACGCGCCGTCGACGACTTGGGCTCGGTCCGGACGGTTACCGGACGGTCGGACGGCGGGCTACCCATTGCTCGCCGTCCGCAAGCGCGTGCCTACGGTAGCCGGAAATCGGGATCGGAATCCCGGCGGGGGCTGGGGCTTGAGGACCGTTGCCTCACGCAATCGGCCGCCTCCTTTGCTAGCATTACTGCTTCGCAGAAGGAGGCAACCGCCTGCCACTCCTCCTCGCTCCGGACCATGGCCTGCACCAAGGGCCTTCAAGGTATGGATATCGCATACGTTTACGTATCGTCATCATACAACAACCCAGATACCCAAAGAGATTTCAATAAAACCGTACGGGCAAAAATTCAAAGAAGCAGAAATGAGCAGAACCGATGCCCGTTGTCCTAGAACGCTAAAGGCTGGCTAGTGAAGGGCACAAGTGTGGTTTCAGTCAGTAAGTCTGAAACACCCTTTCGTTCCATCCTAAAGCGAGAAAATTCAGCTCAAAAAACGAGTCAGACTCGCGCACGAAGGGTACCATTATCTATACAACTTCTTTTTACACAATTTATATTACAGGTCTCCGCATAGAAATCATCGTGACTGTTCGGCAACGGTCGTATTCCCCGAGCTCGGAAGACGATATGTATATAGAGTGGTTAAGTGCAATTTCTTCATGCATAATTCAATTAATTAATTTTTCAACGATTCGGTTGTTTCCGGGAATACGACAATTAGCAAAGATCTACATGCGCATTATTAATTTGGGAATACTGTATTGTTGTAATATTTGCTGCTTTATCGGCAACAGGAATACATTATATATCTAGTTAACACAGTTCATGAGAGACAGCCTGGTGACAGACAGACAGACAGTGGAGTCTTAATAACAGGTTCCCGTTTTTACCCTTTAGATACGGAATCCTAAAAAATAACTCATCATACTTCGACAATCACAACATAAACATACCCGGCTGCTACCCACACGATATTTTCAAGGGCTTCCGCTATAGTGACCTCATCGGGCGACCTTGAACGATGTCAAGTTCAGTTGTTTTTTTTTTGTAATTTTGTAGGGGCAGCTCGTTCCACGTGTATTAAAGCAGTAATGGGTACGTATTATATAGATTGCGTTACAGTAATAAAGTTAGTTTGTTCATCCAATGACTTCTCTCGCTCTAGGGCGGAGCGAGAGGGTGTGTCAGGCTTTTACTGACTAAAACCACACCTATGTTCTTTGCCTTCTGTTCTAGTACCCCGGGTTTCCATTTCAGGAGTCAACCCACGAAACAACGGAATCCTTATGGATTCATCATGTCTGTCTGTCTGTCCGTCCGTATGTCAGAGTCACTTTTTTATCGAAACTATAAGAACTATACTGTTGAAACTTAGTAAGTAGATGTATTCTGTAAACCGCCGGATTAAGATTTTCACACAAAAATAGAAAAAAAAAAACAATAAATACTTAGAACTGTAACTCAACATTTTTTTTTTATCAAACCCATACGTGTTGGGTAGATATGGAAAGGTCTTCAAAAATGATATTGAGGTGTCTAATATATATATCTTTTCTAAAATGTGTCCCCCCCCACTTTACTTCTAAAATAAGAGAATGATAAAACCAAAAAAAAAATATTTGAAGTACATTACCATGCAAACTTCCACCGAAAATTGGTTTGAACGAGATCTGGTATGTAATTTTTTTTTAATACGCCATAAATCGTAAAACGCAATTTACCTTTCAAGTTTGTACGGAACCCTCAGTGCGCGAGTCCGAGTCGCACTTGCCCAGTTTTTTTGTTGGTATCCCCTAGTTAGGGCGCTTTCAATTTATGCGTACTGAAACCGGCCGGCCGCCGCACGTTTACCGTGCCGCAGCCGGCCGGTTGCAGTATGTTAGCAGTCCGTCAACAAGCGAATAAATTGAAAACGTATCTGGCTGCCGTGTGTTTGTAAGTCAGTGATGCGCTATTCAACCTCGCACTATTAAACACCGAATTGAACACGTGGTGCTTACAACGTTGCCGTTCTGTGTCGACCGTTCGCCGCACGGTTGCCGCACTGCGCGTTTTGTATGAAAAATACGATCGTCCGAACTCAGTGCGACTAACGCACAGCATCCGCATCACAGCAGACCGTCAAAAAACGCATAAATTGAAAGCGCCCTTAGACTCTAGGACCTAGAGTCTAAACGGTTTGTCGCATCTATCTTAGTTGTGAGGGTAACACAAATTAGTAGTAGGTACATAAAATTTATAAAAATACTAGCTTCCGCCAGCAGCTTCACCCGTTTCGGCGCGTATGTTCCACGCGCGCCTCAAGGAGATGTCAGCAACTGTAGGGGCCCAGCAGGGCCTAAAGGCCAAGGGTCTGATTCTGAAAGGAAGACTCGACCCTGGTACGAAAGGCAACGAAGGAACAGGAGTGGGTTTTTAGTCAGTAAAAGTCTATCGACACTATCTCCCGCTCTGCCCAAGAGCGGGGGATGTCATAAGATGATTTTCCCACAGAAAAAAAAGCTTCACTCATTTGACAGTTTCTCTATACAATCTTTGGACCCCCGTTTTATCCCCTTAAGTAGTGATTTTTTAGAAAAACCTCTCTAAAGGCGGGCCTGCTGCGGTGCGTTAGTCGTACTGCGTACGGACGATCGTATTTTTCATACAAAGCGCGTGGTGTCACAAACGTGCGGCGAACAGTCTACAACAGGACGGTAATCGTTTGTCTTGGTATGGTCATGTGAAGAGGAGGGATGAAACGCATGTTACTAAAAGAGTTCTGAGTATATATGTAGATGGATGGAGAGGGAGAGAGGGAGGCCAAGAATTTATTTATTTATTACATTATAACACCTTTACAGATAAGTTCAAGGCGATGTTATAACTAACACTTATTAGGTATAACAAGTATGTAAGTACATAGTTATGATAATTTACAATTAATTAGGATGTAATGTCCAGACCTTTCTCAATAATTATTTGAGCTGCTTCTAAAAATTTCGGCAGGTTTTGGCCAAATATACCTATCCTCCGATAGTGCTATATGATTAATAATTCGTATGGCTCGTGACAAAGGGGCAAACTTTAGGAGGTTAGTCCTAGTAAGAAAAGATGCATGGATTGTGTGAGGAGTGATATGAAAGAAAAGGGAGTTAGTGATAGTTTGACGGGTGACAGGACGGTAGTGTGAAAGCGTAACCCGGGGCCCTGGGACGAAGGCAAAGAGAAAACTAATAAATACATTATAGATTAGAATTTTCAACGTAAAAACATACCCAGAATATAATTTAAGTTTCCAGTGCCACCCCTAATAGTGAGCCTTGAAATTACTCGATGATTACTGAAACCATCTAACGGTCAGTCTAAATTTCCCCAAGGTTAAGGGCAATAGACTCAACAAAGTAGATATTAGGCTTTTAGGTTAGTTACCTAAACAATCAACTATTTTTTTTATTTATTTTTTAAGGTTGGAAATCATCCAATGACATGTCGTTGTCATTGGATAATAGTGGCGGGAGGGCGTGTCAGACTTTTACTGACTCGAAATCCACTCCTGTTCCATCTTTGCCTTTGTTCCAGGGCCCCGGGGTTCTCTTTCGCATCATTCATGGTCCCAGTAGGCTTCGACCCTGCTGGGTCCCTACGGTGGCTGAAATCTTCCTGAGGCGCGCGTGAAACACTACGCGTCGTTGACGACTTGGGCTCGGTCCGGACGGTTACCGGACGGTCGAACGGCGAGCTACCCGTTGCTCGCCGTCCGCAAGTCCGCGCCTGCGGTGGCCGGAAATCGCGATCGAAATCCCGGCGGCTGGGGCGCAAGGGCCATTGCCTCGTGCGTGCGGCCGCGTCTTTTGCTAGCATTACTGCTTCGCAGAAGTAGGCGACCGCCTGCCACTACTCCTCGCTCTGGGCCATCGCCTGTAACGAGGCCGCTCGCAAGAGGTCGCTGCCGCCGAGTGCCCCCGCGAGGACACGGCGGTGCTCTGCCCAGGCGGCGCATACCTCTACCGTATGTTCCACCATATCCTACGGGCGGTCCACACAATGGTGACACCCGGGCGTTTCTTCAGCACGAATCCGGTGCAGGAATCTCCCGAACTGACCACGCCCGGTGAGGACCTGCGTCATACGGAAGGTTAGGACGCCGTATTGTCTTTCCAGCCACTCCTCAAAGAGGGGACTTACCGCCTCAATTGTGGCGTGCCCAGCACTGGGTTGCGACAGTCGTTGTCGCCATTCCACCATGAGATTCCACCAGAACTCTGTACCGCCTTTTTATTAGTACTTTTCATTGAAAAAGATCTATCTACGTCAACTGAAGTGAAGTTAACAAACTGATACACTTCCTCCTCCTCGTCATTAATGCAGGAAGAATTCTTTTCTGTTATATTTCTAATAGTGTCATTAAAAAAATCTGCTTTTTAAAATTAATCTCGGGATTTGAGGTATATCCACTTCATTCTTTCGCTGTATGAAATTGGTGTAAGTACATTTATTTTTATTTTATTTACAAGTACTTGTACAACGTTACAGAGGATGTCCAAGGCGTTGTACAGTAGAAACTTACAAACTAAAACAATAAATTTAATAAATAAATACATGTTTATCTCTACCTAATTCCGACCTGCTAAGCGACCGACGTGATAAGCAGTATCACGTATAACGAAGAGGTATAAAAAAATAGCCAACGACCTTTCAAACTCTTCCAAAAATACAGAAAAAAAAAAACATAAAATTCGGTCAAGCCGTTTCGAAGAAGTTTAATAACAAACAGTAAAACAAGGCTGACAGTACAGATACCGGCACGGATCTTAAGCGCTGACTTCTACAGTTCTACTTGCGCAGAAGCACGCAGAAGTGAAATATCGGGTATCTTTACTGGTATGAAAAAAGATGCAGGGGCGGGGAATGCAATCCTTGTTGATGCGCAAAGCGCCCGCTCTTTCGCCGAGCGCTCGAGATGCGTGCCGCTATCTGTACCAACCTCACGGAAAATAAATTGGTATCATTTGACAGGTAACTCGAGCACCGCTTGTGCTCAATGGTCAAATCAAATAGAGCGAGCTTTTTGGGCTTCCTGTTACACAATTCCGTCCCTTTTCATGAAATAGCATGAAAGCGACACGAAAGATGTTACATCATATCAAAAAGGAAGTTTGAAAATAGAACTCGTAGCTAAAAAGTTTGGAAATAGGTTGTCTTTGTATGGGCATGCTACGAGGTTGTTTGAAGAGTTAGAGAGAAAGCTGGCCCTAGGGCACAAAGTAACTGAAGGTGGGTTTTAGTCAGCAATAGCCTGACAATCCCTCTCGCGAAGAGATGAGTTCAAACGTTCGAAGACGAGAATAATGGAATGGGCATTATTTTTTAGGCTTCGGTCCTGCTGGGCCCCTACGGTTTTGCTGACATGTCTTTGAGCGCGTGCCGTCGGCTGCAGCCTGGTCCTTACCGGACAGGCGGACGATGAGCTATCCATTGCTCGTCGTCCGTAAGCCCGCGCCTACGGTGTCCGGAAATATTCCGACGCCGGAGAATGACAGACATTACATTTCCACGACACCAGTTCCAATGTAAATCCACAATCTCATCTCTTAATACATCAAAAACTATATTTCACACATCTGTTTGATAACGAAGGTGTTGATATCCTCATAACTCATATCCTAATACGAGACTTTTGGAACAAGTCCAAACACTCGGTTACTGGCCCCTCGAGACGAGAAACTATGAGTAAATGCTGGCAGTCTGATCAGAGGCGGATCTTGAAATTGTTGGACTCTGGGCTAACACTACTTGGGGGCCCACCTAAGTAATCAAATTAATTGGCATTTTGTTAAAAATAAGTAATATTTTTCCTAGTGTGTACATTTTCGACAACGACCGATCACTGTAGAAATGTCGTCCTAATGGAACAAGAGATCATGAGTTACTATAGCTAACTTGAAAGTCTAAATATACTTCGTCTTGTGGTTTTCTATAAAAGATTGCCCTGTGCGAGAAGACCGCCCATTGAATACTTAGTTTTTGTAAATACTTATCCGGTCCACAATATGAGGTGTACAATAAAGTAAATAATAAATAAATACTTTGATCACAGGTCGAACGTGAACACCAACGTTGAGCGGTTGTAAACCATTGACCCGCCCATATTAGTAGCGATATCATTGACCATAATTAAACAGTAGTACTCTAATTGTTTTGTCAAATAGCTTAAGCCGTATTGTAGATTGTTTTTAATGAGACCTGGGGGCCCTGGGCTGCAGCCCATTTAGCCATTAAGTAGATCCGGCCATGAGTCTGATACAAGCAAGGTAAATAAATGTTTTTAGCGACATCTGAAAACTAATTGCTGCTAGGTAGGTATAGACACTCTTCAAAGTCTACTACTACTACTCCTACTACTACCTACTACTACTACTACCACCACCACAGCCTAATTTAAGTACTACTGTCTAGTACTTAAATTAGGCTGATGCACTTCATCATCATCAACATCATTTCAGCCGATAGACGTCTACTGCTACTAAAAGAGTTATGAGTTTACATGTGGATGGATGGAGAGGGAGAGGGAGACCAAAGAAAAGATGGATGGATTGTGTGAAGAGTGATATGAAAGAAAAGGAAGTTAGTGATAGCATGACGAGTGACAGGGCAGCGTGGAAGAAAGAAACGTGTTGTGCCGACCCCAAATACCGTGTTATTTGGGGTCGGCACAACACGTTTCTTTACACGGCACGACAAGGGCAGGAAGATGATGATGATGAGACGTCTACTGCTGGACATAGGCCTCCCCCAAATGTCGCCACAATGAACGGTCCTATGCGTCTCGCATCCATCGAATTCTCGTAACCTTCACCAGGTCAGCGGTCCACCTTCCAACACTGCGTCTACGTGGTCGCCACTACAGAATCTTTCGGCCCCAACGGCCATCTGTTCTGCAAGCAATGTGCCCTGCCCATTGCCACTTAAGTTTGGCGATTCTTCGTGTTATATCGGCAACCTTGGTTCTCCTGCGGATATCTTTATTTCTGATTCGATCACGCATTTTTTTCCAAAAATATTTGAAAAATGTCTCAAATTGGACTCCACCGACACTAAGTACAACACAGGTCAGTGCAAGTTATAACGGACATTAGACACTACCACACAGCTGGATGCGGGAGTAAAGTATCATTCTTTATTTGCATGTATGTATCTAAGTATATATTTATTATTGTTCTTATTTCCTCTCTGTCAGTCTTCTTTTAAGCTGCACCTGCCATGTTATATCTCTGCACCACCCTAAGGTAGACTGGTAGAAAATGCCTAAGGCATTAAGTCCGCCTTTGTACAATGTTTCATTAGTGCATAAAGTTTTAAATAAATAAATAAAACAACCCCTCAGTCGCCTGGGTGGCCCGGTGATCATGTATTTGTGCGGCCAACCAGGTAACATAACAAGTTTATAACTTCGTGATTTTTCATCGTACAGTTATGAAATTTCGTACACAGATTTTTTACATAAAAATACTGGACACATATTTTGGGTTTCGCATATACTAAAACTAATGTTGTACATTACTAAATACATACATACTATAGATAAAAAACACCCAGACACAGAACAACTGTTCTGGTTCATGTTCATCACACAAACACACGCTACCTCCGGCATAGCAGTCAGAGCCACTGACCACTAGACCATCAGGCTAATCGAAGTCATTGTGTCCCACTAAAGGGCAAAGAGCTCCTTTCCATTATTAAAGTGTTCTCTGAACCTAGCTACATCTGGCCAACTCCTAAAGCAGGAGTCCAAATTGTCACAAAATCTCCTTCTGCACATACCGCGAAACCAGCTCGTGCTGTTCGGGGTCCAGACAATATGGCAGATATGGCTTCCCCAGTTCTATTTTAATTTGGCGGATGAGTTGCTTACGTCCGCAATTCGTGTTTTAGAACGACGTATACTATTCTTTACGCGCTCTAAGATTTTGACTCCAGGAATACTTTGTTCTTCTGAGTTATGAGTATACATGTGGATGGGTGGAGAGGGAGAGGGAGGCCAAAGAAAAGATGGATGGATTGTGTGATATGAAAGAAAAGGAAGTTAGTGATAGTATGACGGTTGACAGGATAGAATGGAAGAAAAAAAACGTGTTGCGCCGACCCCAAATAAGATGGGACAAGGGCAGGAAGATGATGATGAATACTTTGTTCTACTTTAAGAACAAACATGGTAATAACTTATGACTTAAAGGAGAAATAAAAGCGGGTTTTAAGAGGTTTTTTTATACAGCACCTAAAGCGCGGTCACTCTCGGACTGCATATAAAAGGAAGACACGCGCAAAGACACAATGCTTGCAAATATATATAAAGTATTTTAGCGATTTACTAAAAATCTAAAGATTTGATTATAAAATTAATACACTAAAACGGTACAACGTTGTTTTTAGTATAATCTGACAAACACTCAGAATGATTTCATGTATTCTTTTTTTGATTGTATGTATTATATTTTTCAGGGGTGTTTTAACATCGTGCGGTTTTGATCAAGCATGCAGGATTGCTCCGCACGCATAACCCCCGCAAATGTCCATTTCATTCAAGTATTTATGTATGTAATGCGTAGATTACGCAAGGGGGACGCGTTTTTTGCTTTATGAAATTATCTGCATGCGGGTCAAACCCGCATGCGTGATGAAATCCGCACGATATTAAAAACACCCAACTAGACTTGTGGAGCTACACTGATCAAACTACAAATCAGGCGCGGTCCACGTATGCGTAGGTCTAATGTAGTGTGTGTAAAAATTAATAACATTATATTTTTTCGCTTGTTTTCCCTACTCCTTTCAACCGGCTTTGATCTTTAGAAATATGTCTACACAAAAAAAAGGTAAGTCAATCAATAAGGTTAAGCTGGTTAAGTCAATCAATATTTCACAAAGAAAATGGTTTCAAAGGTCAGCGGAGCTCTATGCGGGCGCAAGCGGCTGTACGAGTATGTGTGCATTTAACTCCGGCCAGATGTTCAAGGGACTATACACCTTAAATCATTTGAAATACAGTTAAAATAGTAGAATTAAATAAATCACCACCATAGCCAAAACGGTAAGCAATTCCAGCTCCGTAGCTGTAATGTTAGCAGACAGAAGGACGCTGATGCTCATTTGGCATGCATCATATTTGACGTGAGCCCATTGCCGGACACCCACGATTCATTCTTTGTAACAGATCGAACGATGCTTCTCTAATATTACGTGCATCATCACGTCACGCAATTCTTAGGGTTCGGTACCTCTGTGATAAATTATATTTATTTTGTAAGTAGGTTTAAAAAAACACTTTTACATGTAAATTTTTTTTTTTCGTCATTTTAAACTAGATGAGGCCGGTGTTTTCTAGCTGACTACCCCGAGAAGACACACCGAAACAAACTCAGGGGTCAAAGTCTCTTTTAAAGTACATACAGTTAATATATGTAATGGTCAAATCACATGAGAACAATGCAGATTTGTCTGAGATGGTCTTTTGAAGATAGAATCATACAGATTTGAGTGGACCTGTCCAGTCAGTGCAAGCATTTGTCAGTATTCGTAAAGCTCAACCCAGGACTACTTACTAAGGAGCACCAGTCGGTAACAACTGAACCCTTATATCATTTAGGTCAACTGTTTACTGAAGCGTATTTGTCATAATTCGCTTGGTTTAGGTACGCCTGCTCACCGCTTACAATGCGTTCTAAATAAGAATAGGATCGATTGCCATTTTGTGACGTCACGTCATACTGTCAAATCGAAGAAATTGGGTAGAGTGAGCAAAATCAGAAATTTTTATAATTTAATTAATTTACGTATCGTGAACGAAAAGAGTTTAATCAGAATCCAGTTCTTCAATTTTGCTTATCTCTTTGCGTCGCTGTGTGAAGTGTCTGAATAGTGGGAAATGGAAGAAGAAGGCGAATTGTTCCTAACAATGAAAATAAGAAAGAAATTAGGTTTTTTTTTTATAAACAATATAGTTAACCAATTTATAATTAAACGATAACGTTTTTACTTCACCTAGATTTAACTAAGACTTAGTAATACAAAGCAAAAAAAAAAACCCTTTATTGATACGCAAATAAGTTTTCTTTGCAAACCGTACTTTTCACTCAACATTTGACAGATTGAGGTTATTGACTTTCCTATTCTTATTTGGAACGCACAGTACATACAAAACTATGAAACTCTGTCGACAAAGCAGCAACGACACAAAGGCACAACGTATAATGACGAATACGCGTCTTTGAAGCTATGCGTCCGTTAACAGTAGGCCTTAGTTTCCGTCTAGCAGTCAGACCGTCTGTCAAGACCCTTTTTTCAAGAACGCATGAAGGTATTACGCTGATATGAATGTCGAATACTCAGGCCTACTATACCCTAGGGCTATATTTCACCAGGACACCATGGCGGCGCGACCAGTCGCCGCTACCAACAGAATATATACAGCTCTATAGAGAGTTACTCACCTAGTGTCCGTTTGGTTGCGCAACCAATTTGGCGGCGCGACCAACTCGAACGCGTGCACTTAAGGTCCATTTTGATACTGTTTCAGTGTTGTAGCGACTCTGGTGTCTAGTTTGGTAGCTTGCGGACACCATGGCGGCGCAACTGGTCGCGCCGCCATGGTGTCCCGGTGATATATAGCCATTAGAGTAGTGAAAATATTAAAATTAAGACCATATTTATATTCCGTTTAGGCGCATATTTTGACACTCCCAAAGAAATCAAAACCTAAAGGGTACTTCCCATTGACCTAGAATCCTGAAATTTGGCATGAAGCAATGTTTATCAATTATCTAAAGGAAAAAGTCTGAAAACTGCTTTATAGTTGTAGTTTCGTCACAAAATAATTACTTTTTCGCTATTGGAACTATTAACATAGGTAAATTTGTACGGAACTCTCGGTGCGCAAATCTGACTTACAATTGGCAATTTTTTTTATTACGTAGAGACTTCAGTACGTCATAATATGCCACGATTTTAACATACTTCTTTTGTGTCATCCACTCTGCATACATACGTCAGGAAGCCAATTCTCGCAATTCAAAGCGTTTAAAATCTATTCGAAATGTCATCTCAACGAGAATCAATGTCAAACTCTTGCCAAATGGTACTTCTGCGTTCATGACTTATAGAGAAAAAAATCTAAATCAAAATGTTTTTTTATTTCACATAGGCCTACACGGGCGTATATTAAAAACTAATTAACTGCTTCAATGGGTAGTTTTTTATGGAGAAGAACAGGCAAGAAACTCTAGGGTTTCTCATAAGTAAGAGAGGACAGTGTATACCAGTCAATACAGACTGAAATGCGACCCTTCTTTTTCTTGGCTTCTTTTAGGTGGAAAAATCATCTAATGCCAAATCCCGCTCTTGGGCGGAGCGGGAGATAGTGTCAGATTTTTACTGACTAAAAACCCACCCCTGTTCCTTCGTTGCCTTCGTCCCAGGGCCTCGGGTTTCGTTTTCGCACTACTCATGGCCGCAGTAGGCTTCGACCCTGCTGGGCCCCTACAGATGCTGACATCTCCCTGAGGCGCGCGTGGAACAGTACGCGACGCCAACGACTTGGGTTCGGTCCGGACGGTTATAGGACGGTCGGACGGCGGGCTACCCATTGCTCGCCGTCCGCAAGCCCGCGCCTACGGTGGCCGGTAATCGGGATCGGAATCCCGGGAACAGCTAGATAGACCTTTTCAATTTGCAGGATTTAACAAAAAAAGATTTGTTGAAAGGTTATGCTTCCAAGTTGGTCCAGAACTCCTCATAGGATCACAGCAGAACGGTCGTAACGAGTTAAATTGCTTTATTTATACGTGTAGTCCATGACTGACTGAAAGAAGAAGGGGAATATATCGAACTGATCTGATGATGAAGTTAGGCAACGGAACTCTGTAATAAATTAATTTAATCTAACAGTGTTTGGTGTTATTAGAATTGTCGTGAGATGCACTTTGGCTATAAGGTATTTAAGTATGGCTGAGGGGTACTTTTTAATTGTGGTACCATAGCTAAAAATGTATTAAAAAAAAAATACAACCGACTTCAACGTAAAAAATACACTGAAAAGTGCAAAATAACTTTAATTTCGGATGTCGGTGTTAAATAACGAAGAGACAAAACTATTATAGAAACATCGACTTCCGAAATTAAAGTTTTGCACTTTTCAGTGCCAAGCATTTATTAAACTTAATTTACAAATTTTATTATCAACGAAAACCCAACATACATAACCCGTCAAGTTTGTATAAATTAGTAACCCAATTTCCCGAGAGATGGCGCTATACATTGGGCTTCTTCGCGTTATTAAGATTTTTCCTGAGTTGATTTGATCTGAAGTGATTTGATTTGATAGGGTCGGGACGGCTATAAGAGATATTTACGAATTGTTCGGTTGATCTCTCGTTGGCATTGGTGGTATTTGTTCTTGCTCGTTGTCTGTCATTCATTAACTCTTAAGTGAGGACACTTATTATGACGGACGGGAAACTGCGGAACCCTACACTGAGCGTGGGCCGGTTTTTATATCAACCTTTCATTCATCTTTTCAAGAAAACTGGTAGCTAAATAATTCACATATATCTTTATTATTTCTATACGTTCATGTTAAGTTAAGTTTACGATCTGAAAATATACATGAATTACGAAGCCTTGACATACAATTTTCATACGGGGGCTAGTAAACATAACCTTGAAAATATGGCATCATAAAAAAAATTGTATCGCATGTTATGTCTTATTTGAGCTTCCGGAATGAACACGAACGTAATACGTATTCTAATATTTACTGAACTAGCTTTTGCCCGCGACTTCGTCCGCGTAGAAGTCGAAAATGGTTTTTTGAGATACGAAATATGAAATATTATCTAGTATCTTCGTCGTATGTGATAGTCCATTGAATTGTAAGGCGAGCGATATTGTATCTAAAGATAAAATATTATAGTATCTTAGCCGTGTGCAGCGCCCCTTCGTGAACTCCACTGCGGGTGATGTAACCTACCACAAACTAATTATTTGCGGTTGGTACAGTAATCGGGTCTAGGGATCAAACCGTAAATTAAGTTTGTTTTGTTATTGTATATACTTTTTGGGATAAAAAGTACCCAGTGTAGCACACAGGATATTAAAGAATAATTATACCAAGTTTCATCGTAATCGAACCGGTAGTTTTTGCGTGATGCCTGAATAAATAGACAGACAGACAGACAAAAATTTTTTAATCACATTTTTGGGTTCGGTGTCGGTCTAGTAACCATTTACGCCTTTGCACCTTTAGTTGCCATTTATTTTTTTGATATTTTCAATGTACAGAATTTTCACTTCTACAGATTTATTATAAGTATGGATAAAAGAAAAGGAGTGTGTTGCCAGTGATGACATATGGCACCGAAACGTGGTCGCTTACAATGGGCCTCATCAGAAGGCTTAAAGTCACCCAAAGGGCAATAGAAAGGGCTATGCTCGGAGTTTCCTTGCGTAATCACATCAGAAACGAAGATATCCGTAGGAGAACCAAGGTTACCGACATAGCCCGAAGAATCGTCAGACTTAAGTGGCAGTGGGCAGGGACGTTAGTAGCAGAACAGATGATTGATGGGGACGAAAGGTTCAAGAGTGGCCACATGCCGAAAGACGCAGCGTTGGAAGGCCTACTACAAGGTAGACTTATGACCTAGTGAGGATCGAGGGAATCTGTTGGATGCGAGACGCACAGGACCGGATTTTATGGCCAAACTTGGAGGAGGCCTATATCCAACAGTGGACGTCTTTCCGTTGAAATTATCAAGGAAAAAAAGGGAAGTTTGGGCCCAGTGGATAGAACTTTCTTCGTAACTCATTCGGGCGCAGGGCCACCGGCTTAACGTGCTTTAAGAGGCACGGGGGAGTCACCCCACCAACTCCTAAAACAATAATAATATTATTTATTTGATCTAATGACTTCAAATTATACACAAGACCTAGACAATCAAGGCTAGAGTGAATAGGCTCTTAATAAACTAGTGCGCGTCACCATCAATGATTGCATCTCTGCTTACCATCAGGTGGGATCGCAGTCAAGCACTGGTTTATATCAATTTAAAAAAATAGTTTTAAGCGCACTTATGGATGAATTGGACAGAAAGAGCCGTTATGATCACAGCAAGAGAAGATCAGCCTTCAAAACATCCGCCCATTAATAATAATCTCAATAATTCTCACCGTACCTAATCCCCTGCCCACCTCACGTGAGTGGTAGGTGTGAAGCTAGCGACGTATGCCAGTAATGCCAGTTCTGGCACGTATCATGGCAGCCAGCCATCTCAGGTGGCAAGATGTTGCGTCTTGGACTTGAGTCATGCGTAAATGTGTTTGGTAATGAATTAGGAGAAAATTTCATGATTAACCTTTGGACTTGTATACAATGTTAATCATCATATCGATTCAATTCAATCTGTTGAGCTCCAGCCAGCCTATCGGTATTTTAAAGGTTGCATTTTGGAGAGTGTGCGCGGGAATTGCATGACTTGATTCCGCCATCTCCTTTCTACCATCGGACAAACCGACGAACGACGAGTATCCAACCTTACGTTGTTGAAACTTCAACGGTCCGGACTAAGCGTTTCGCCTTGTCGTTTATACCGTGTACATCGAAGGACTGGAACAATTTGCCTGCTGAGGTTTTCCCATCAGATTATAATTTGGGTGTCTTCAAGGCTAGAGTGAATAGGCTCTTAATAAACTAGTGCGCCTCACCATCAACGATTGCATCACTGCTTACCATCAGGTGGGATCGCAGTCAAGCACTAGTTTATAGAATAGAATAAACTTTATTGTACACCTTAAATAGTAACAAAACTTTTACACAAACTTAAATCTACGGGTACAAAGGCGTGGGTTTATATCAAATTAAAAGAGGCAGACCATATAAAAGGTGGAAAGACGACGATTCCGCTATCTCATGTCTGCCATCGTACAACCCGACGTACGGCGAATGTCTACCCTTACGTTGTTGAAACCTCTACGGTCCGGACTAAGCGTTTCGCTTCGTCCTTTATACCGCGTACATCGAAGGACTTGAACAGTTTGCCTGCTGCGGTCTTCCCGTCCATTTATAATTTAGGTGTCTTCAAGGCTAGAGTGAATAGGCTCTTAATAAACTAGTGCGCCTGACCATCAATGATTGCATCTCCGCTTACCATCAGGTGGGATCGCAGTCAAGCACTGGTTTACTCCTTATTAGTCCTTCCTCTACATGAAAACTGACAAATGCTTACACTGACTGGACAGGTCTGTTCAAATCTGTGTGGTTCTTAGTCTTACTTTAAAAGACCATCTTAGACACTAATCTGCTTGGTTCTCATATAATTTGACATTTACATGTTTACTGTATGGACTTTAGAGAAACTTTGACCTCTGTGTTTGTTTCGCTGTTTCTTCTCAGGGAAGCTAGGCTAGCTCCCGCTTTAGGCCGGAGCGTGAGAGCGTGTCAAGACTTTTACTGACAAAAACCACACCTATGTTCCTTTTATGCCTTACATTCCTGGACCTCGGGATTCCGTTTCGGACTACCCATGACCCCAGTAGGCTTCGGCTCTACTGGGCTTTTACGGTTATACTGGCGTCTCTTTGAGGCGCGCGTGGAACACTACGCGTAGTCGACGGCTCGGGCTTGATCCACAAGCCCACGCCTACGGTAGATGGAACTCGAGGTCGGGGCACGATGAAGTTTGTTCCCTCACGCGTGCGTCCGCCTCCTTGGCTAGCATTACTGCTTCGCAGAAGGAGGCGACCGCTGCCTAATCCCTCTCGCTTTGGTCCATGACCTGAAACAGGGATCAGCGCTAGAGGTCGCCGCCACACCGATACATGGTGGAAATCATTGTGCATCCAGCTAAGGAGTGGAATTCCCTCGCAAGAGTCTGTGTTTCCTGATAGCATCGACCTAAGGGTATTTAAGTCAAGACCGTATAGGCATGGTATAGTTACTTCTAGGCAAGCGTGTTCCGTTGGACGACGATATTTTCCTCCATTTAAAAAAAACCGGGCAAGTGCGAGTCGGACTTGCGCAGCGAGGGTTCCGTACAAACTTACATATGAAAAGAGTTCAATTCCCAAATCGAGTTAGACAGATTTTTCCGTATCACAAAACAAGTTTTTTTTTGTGACGTAACTACAAATTTACAGTTTTCAGATGTTTTCCTATACTTGTGCTATGAGACCTTGCTTCATGCCAAATTTCAGGATTCTAGGTCAACGGACCCTCTGAATTTTGATTCCCTTGAGTGTCGAAACAAACGTTATTTACGACATAAACGGCCGTTTCTTTTTTTCCGATAACTTAGAAATTTGATTTTTTCACAGCTTCAAGGGACCGCAGACCTGAATATATAATTTTAATTTCAACTCGATACCTCCACGCGTTCCCGAGATAAAGAGTCTTGACACACAGAACCCTAAAAATACACAGCTATGTTGATATTTTCACAGTTTCAAGCCCAAACGTACTGTGTACCTATTAAACTATTTTAGACCGTTAGTCATAGTCCATGAGTATTCACAGTATTTGTCACAATGTCAATAGCGTAAGGGCCAACGTACTTGACCATTGATTATTATCGTATGGGTAAAGATATGTTGAAGGTTGATTTGTCCATTACAAGGTCAGAATTTAAATTAGCTTTAGAATTATCATTAGTTCAAGTTCAAGTACCATACTTGAGGGACAAAAGGTCGTATTTTAGGGTATCTCATCATGAAGCTAAATGACTGGTCACACGTTCAAGTAAAGCCGTGCAAGCCAAGTGTGCGCAGTTCAAATCTTCGGTAAGTCAACGGATGCATAAGCCGCGCTTCCGGGTCTGCGTGAGCTACCGTCTTGCCGTCCACACGCACGTGCACGCGCTTACCTGTGCAAACTGGTTTCTGCAGGCAGGCTCGCAGGCAAGACGGAGCTTGTAGCCGGGCTATTAGATGAATGGATTACCTACTATGAAAGGTACTTTACAAACGATACTGGTCTTTTACTGTCACGCGGGCGAAGCCGCTGGTAGAAGCTTGTGTTTCCTACATAATTATATTAAACATAATCAGCCTTATAATGTTCCCACTGCTGGGACTTGGGCCTCCTCCCTAGGAGAAGGAATGGGCTACGGCCCATCCAGCACGATTGGTAGATTTCAGAGACTTCGAATTTTTGGTTCTAGATCATGCCGGTTTCCTCTCGATATTTGATTGATTGACTTGATTCCGCCATCTCCTTTCTACCATCGGACAACCCGACGTACGGCGAGCATCCACCCTTACGTTGTTGAAACTTCAACGGTCCGGACTAAGCGTTTCGCATCGTCGTTGATACCGTTTACATCGAAGGACTGGAACAATTTGCCTGCTGCGGTCTTCCCGTCCAACTATAATTTAGGTGTCTTCAAGGCTAGAGTGAATAGGCTTTTAATAAACTAGTGCGCCTCACCATCAATGATTGCATCTCTGCTTACCATCAGGTGGGATCGCAGTCAAGCACTGGTTTATATAAATTTTAAAAAAAAATCCTTCACCTCTATGAGGGCAGTGGTGATGAAAAAAACTACACATAGTAATCTATCTAGCTGGTATTGAATCCGCAACCAGAACCTCACAAGTCAGGGTCGTTACCACTGAGCCACATTTGCTCTCCGTCCTCATTTAAATAAAACATTATAATCATGTACTCACACGAGATAATTCAACCTTAACAGCAACAATAACCGGGCAAACCAAAAACATCCGAGTTATTATTATTACTCACGCATAGGTCATAATAATGTACAGCAATAATTAACCTAAATTGAACTAAATAACAATTAGTGAGGGCAATAATTCTTGCACTGACATAAATACATAATAGCAACTAGTAAAACCTGATCTTTGACCGTCACTTCATTTGCATATATTTTTTAGGGTTCCGTAGTCAACTAGGAACCCTTATAGTTTCGCCAAGACTGTCTGTCCGTCCGCGGATAAACTCAGTGACCGTTAGCACTAGAAAACTGTAATTTGGTAATATGTATATCAATCACGCCCGACAAAGTGGTAAAATAAAAAGTGGAAAAAAAATTATATTAGGGTGGGGAGTGATTTTTTTTCTTCATTTCAACCCTAACGCGTGATATATTGTTGGATAGGTATTTAACAATGAATAGGGGTTTACTGAAATCGTTTTTTGATAATGTTAATATTTTCGGAAATAATCGCTCCAAAAGGAAAAAAAAATGTGTGTACCCTAAATTTTTGAACCATAAGTTTAGAAAATCTCAAAAGTAGAACTTTATAAAGACTTTCTAGGAAAATTGTTTTGAACTTGATAGATTGAACAGTTTTTGAAAAATTGTACAAAATAGTTTCTAAACTAAGTTTGTAATTTAAAAGTTAAAAAAATGCTTGCATATAAGCATTTTTTTAACTTAGGTTACAAATTTTTTTATTTATTGTTATGAGACGGATATGGATGATTTGTGAATAGTGATATGAAAGAGAAAGAAGAAAGAAAACACGTTTATTTAGCATACAGGTACACATAATGAGATAACAATTGTAATATAGAAACTTAATTACTTAAACTTATAAAAAACTTTTTACAAAAAAATACAACCGACTTCAAAGTAAAACAAAAACATTGAAAAGTGCAAAATAACTTTTATTTCGGAAGTCGGTGTTTCTATAATAGTTATCTCTTCATTATTTAACACCTACTTCAGAAACTATTTTGCACTTTTTAGTTGTTTTTTTTGTTACTTTGAAGTCTGTTGTATTTTTTTGTAAAAAGTTTTTCATTTTACAACTAGATGATGGCAGTGTTTCGTAGCTGACTACCCTTAAAAACACCGAAACAAACTCAGGGGTCAAAGACACTTTTAAAGTCCATACAGCAAACATGTAATGATCAAATCATATGAGAACCATGGAGATTGGTGTCTAAGATGGTCTTTAGGATAGAACCACACAGATTTGAGTGGACCTGTCCAGTCAGTGCAAGCATTTGCCAGTATTCGTTTAGCCCAAAAAGTACCATTGACAACATCTATGTAAATATACGTTGACATTATGTACTCCACGTAAATTAATACCCCGAAACGCCGACAAGGTCGCGGTCATCAGCTAGTGTTACTCGTAATGTAATGACACAACATGATACGCCTACATGACAGGCGAAGAGGCCTTACTTAAAGACCTTGGGAACCTCACCAGCGTGAGGTCATTGCCCCTCAATTGGCAGACTAGTTGGCGACTGTAGGAGATTTTATCAGGGAGCGATGTGGTTACTGGTGATCTGACGTTATCTTCCCACCACGAGCTCATGACGCGATCCATTTGACGGCCTAAACTGATTAAAGGGATGAAGCTTAGGGTGTATGTAGCTCCATCCCTCTTTCTCCCTCGCACGCTTGACATTTTAACGTCATTTTAAGGCCTCAGTGCGCTGAGTACATGTAGCTTTTACGTTAAGAGGGCCCTTTCCGAACTGTCTATCGTCAACGTGAGCATGGTTTAAAAGCTTGTTGATTCATGGAAGAAGGCAACGCGAAAAAATAAGAACGTCTGAAAGCTTTTTTGGCATTCATTAATTCTGTCACTCACTCGAATATTTCACAAAACTAGTTCCAGGAAATACGTCTTTTTTAAACTTTAAACTTTTTCGGAATAAAATACTCGTAGTTTAGAATTTGGATTAAATGCACAAGGTTTTTATAGCTAAATTTATTTATTTATTAAAACTTTATGCACTAGTAAGAAACACTGTACAAAGGCGGACTTAGGCATTTTCTACCAGTCGACCTTAGGGTGGTGCAGAAATATAACATGGTAGGTGCAACATAATGGTAAACTAGATTAGGAAAACAATAATAAATATATACTTAGATACATACAGACAAATTAACAATGTTATTATGAAAAACGAATCCAACAAATCAACGCTTGTGATGATTACAGCAACTTCCTGCGAATGTATTCACCTTAAAAGTGAACCGACTGGAATCCGTCCTAATGTTCAGAGGGAGCGCATTCCAAAGAAAGAACGTATACACGAACTATACGTTTTCTTTACTTTTTTTCAAATTTATTAGTTCATTATGAAGGACCAAAGTTCAAGCAAAATAGGACCTGGATTAGTTATGTTTCGATTTCAATAGAAAGCTAGATAATATCAACAAGACATCTGTGTATCCAAAATATCAAGAGTAAGATGTGTAATAACGTTAGAATCACGTAAGAGCGGTTGTATGGTAATGTATCTCGGTTTGGTCGCTCTTAAAGGGGTGACCAGACGGTTGTAAACTAGCGTTCCAACCAGGGTGACCTTGGTTTATGTGTTTGGTTTGTGTTGCGGCTACATGGATGTAAACCATGCGCCAACACGTTCGGTGGTTGGGAAAACGCGCCTCCCAACCAAGGGCCTTGAAGGTCATGGATTACAACTGCTGTCTACACGGATTGAAACTAGCAAGGTTACCTTGGTTGGGACGTTGTTTTGCAACCATCTGGTCACCACTTAACTCTCTGTACTTCAACTCCGAAACGCAGACAAGTGGGGTTACCATGACGTTCAAAATAAGATTATTTCATTCTTATTTTAGTGTGGGTAAGAGACAGAGCTATACAGGTTCTCTAGCGCCATCTCTTACCCACACTGGAAATAAGAATGAAACAATCTTCTTTAAACGTCAGGTCAAGGTCGTGGTCATTAGCTAGTGTTACTCATAATTTATTGAAATGACTTGATACGCCTACATAACATAGGCCTCCTCTACAAAAAGACCTTGGGATCGCTGGTGAGGTTATTGCCCCTCACTTGGCAGACTAGTTGGCGACCGTAGAAGATTTTATCAGGGTACGATGCAGCTAGTAGTGATCTGACGTTATCTTTCGCTGATCTGCGGGGTTACCATGACGTTCAAAGTAAGATTGTTTCATTCTTATTTCAGTGTGGGTAAGAGACAGAGCTATACAGGTTGTCTAGCGCCATCTCTTACCCACACTGGAAATAAGAATGAAACAATCTTACTTTAAACGTCATGGTACAGGTCCTGAGGCCTTAACATGGCGTGTTAAAATGTACTCGCGCGAGCGAGAAAGAAGGGTGAAAATATTGTGGAGTCTAGAGGTCGCATGCTGATAACTTGCAAACTGGCAAGATAGTTATACTTTTTAGGGTTCCGTAGCTAAATGGCAAAAAACGGAACCCTTATGGATTCGTCATGTCTGTCCGTCCGTATGTCACAGCCACTTTTTTCTGAAACTATAAGAACTGTACTGTTGAAACTGACTGGCTAAAATCTATATCATGTGACCAATGGTTAGACGCGCAATGAGCAGCTCCATCTAAAGGCATTCAAATGTGAAAACCGCCAATTTTTGTCTTCACAGAAAATAAAAAAAACTGTGCGGTATTGAGAGGTCAGCCGACTTGCACGCTGTCACTATTTTTCGAATTATGGGTTCTGATTGGCTGAAATCTACATCATGTGACCAATGGTTAGACGCGCAATGAGCAGCTCCATCTAAAGGCATTCAATTGTGAAAACCTTCAATTTTCGACGTGAGCGGTGTTGTAAGCTAAGGGACGTTATGCTATTAGGCAACTATATTCTTCAACTGGGTGGCTCGCCGTCCGACCGTCCGATAACCGTCCGGGACCGAGCCCAAGTCGTCGATGGCACGTACTGTTACACGCGCGCCTCAGGGAGATATCAGCAAATGGTAGGGGCCCAGCAGGGTCGAAGCCTACTGGGGCCATGGGTAGTGTGAAAACGAAACCCGGGGCCCTGGGACGAAGGCAACGAAGGAACAGGAGTGGGTTTTTAGTCAGTAAAAGTCTGACACTATCTCGCGCTCCGCCCAAGAGCGAGATTTGTCGTAAGATGACTTTCCCACCCAATAAAAACCATAGCAGTTTGATAAGTGTCGACGAATTCAGTTTACAGTCATCCCAACATCAACATACTAATGGATATGTTAGTACCTATTAATCATACTCAGAAAATTATTTTTAACTCTTACAAAACCGAACACATCAATCAAGTTACAATGATAAAAACAAACTGGGCAAGTGCAAGTCAGCCTCGCGCACTCAGGGTTCCGTACAAACTTACAAATGGAAACGGTTCGATTCCCGAATTGAGTTACGAAGAATTTTCCGAATCGCAAAAAAGTTTTAGAAAAGTAGTTAAGAGTTTGTTGACTCAGAAGTTTGATCTTTTCACAGCTTGAAGGGACCGCAGACCTGAGTATATGGTTTTTTTGCAACTCGATACCTCCACGCGTTCCTGAGATAAAGGGTCTGGATAGACAGACAGACATACAGACATACAGACGGAAGGACGGAGCCCCCTTAAATATTTATTTTACTCTGTTTTGGCAACAGAAATACATCATCTGTGAAAATTTGAACTGTCTATCACGGTTCATAAGATACATATAGCCTGGTGACAGACAGACAGACGGACGGATAGCAGAGTCTTAGGAACAAGATCCTGTTTTATCCTTTTGGTACAGAACCCTTTAGTAATTGGTTCCTCTTTTACCCTTTGGTTATGGAACCCCAAAAAAAAACTGACGTAAAAACTATCAATGAAAATGTACCTACTCATAAAACTTTGTCATACTCAAACCACATATGGTCAGATCCGACATCTGTCAGTGACTCAATTACTATACATAATTGCCATCACATGTCTTATATTATATATAATTGACTTCTTAGAAAATACTAACTCTTTGCCAACGTCTTCGTTCGCAAGAATATTTTCATAAAAACTTTTAACACCTCTTAAGGGCATCCAACTCGACATACATTTTTACTGTTTTTCATACATATAACCGCTCTTACGCGATTATGACGTCATTACTCATATATATATAAAAAAGCACATCTATAGAAACCTTGCAAATTTAATCAAGATTCAAAATGACTACGATTTTTTTTCAAAAACTTTTAAAGGGTTATAAAAAAAACATGTATTTCCTGGAAAAAGTTTTTAGAAATATTCGAGTAAATCACGGAATTACCGAATGCTAACAGAGTTTTCAGGCGTTATTTCTCTTTTTTCGCATTGACTCTTCATCAAACATCGCGTTAGATGAAGTAACAAGCTTTTAAACCATGCTCGATGTTGACGATAGGCGAGTGGAAAAGGACCCTTTTAAAACATTTTTAAGGGTAGTTTTGGAAAACTAATAATGACAGTCTTTAGTATTCATTCTAATTATATTATATTATTGTTATATTGTATTTGTTTTTCTTATATTATTGTTTATATCGGTTTCGGGCCCGGCCACGTGCAATAGGCAATTGACATAGACAACCACAGACTAAGCTGTAGACATCGGACAAATGTGTTTTGTCTAGTGTCCGACAGATTGCTGTATTTTATTGTGCGTCTATTTGGGCAGAATAAACATGTTTTCTTTCTTCCTTTCTAATTAGAATGCCAAATTTCAAGTTTATTAACCCAAGGAATAAGATTCTCCCATACAACCTTTAAGCACCCCAAAATCGTATATAGAGGCAGTTTTGATAAACGAATAATGGAAACATTTTTTATTTACTTGGGTTCCTATTTATGCTAAATTTCAAGTATATGGACCCAAAGAATAAGGGATAGAAACGAACCCTTTTCAACCCCATAAAACTTTAATTTGTTGGGGTTAATACGTGGACACCAAAGCAAACACGGTTTTAAGGATTTGAAATAATAACTATTTATTAATCCTTCAAATTGGAAGGTGTGTTTCAGTACTATTACGTGAGACGTGTGCTTCTAACTAAGTAAGGCTAAAGGAATACAGTAACTGTAACCATACTAGGGATTTCAGTCAAGTGCTGACGAGGGGCTCAGACCAATTAAATACAATATTTATTGGTTAGAAAGAGAAAGATATACATAGTGTTGAAGTAGGATGGATTTGTTTTTGATATATTCCAACATAATTTTCAAAAACCCCTTCTTAATGCTCGCCTACGTCATAAAAGGAAGCCATGTGCGAAATTTCACGCTTCCAGGTCCAGTATTTACGGCTGTGCGTTGATATGTCAGTCAGTCAGTTTCGCCTTATATGGGTAATTCTACGATAAGAGGTTTTAAGTCCATAGAGAATACGGCCGTGGAGAAAAGTTATTGTATTTTCATTAAACACTTATATTACGATTTTAGTCCTATTTATGTATCTTTTCACGTAAGGGCAAGTCATTTCATGCATATTTTATTACTTTTTACAAGTCCAGGGTAAAGACATTGGACAGGGTAGAGACACCAAGATCAGGGAGATATTTTTTGGGCCAGGGGGGAGAATAAATGTAAGAAAATTAGAAAAATCAACTTTTATTAAACATTGTACTTAACATAGAATCAGACCATCATTTTTACCAATCATATTAAACACTAACAAACTATATTATTTCAACCTTCTCTGAAATTTAAAACAAAAGTGTCTTTAGTGTCATTACACAATAATATATGAAATTAACATGGCATTGTACCTACATCAAATAATAAAATATTCTTTTATTAATACTTATTATATAGACTAGCGTCTTTTAAGTAATACAAATAATCAGACTTGCGATAACTAGGATAATTTTCATATTACCTGTGCCTATGCTACATTTCACTAAATGAACATGTTTTAATCATAAAATAAAATGAAAAATATAAATTAAAGGCACTCTCTTGCCTATATCAACAAAAAATAAATGCTTATGCTTTCTCCAACACGTTCACCGACTTTTTGAAACAGTAGAACATCCTCTGCCCTTTCAAAATAAGATTTGGCATAGGTAATGCCTGAACAATCTGATCTCCTGAGATAAATGAAATATCGTTTTCTTCGACTTTAAATAATTTTCCACTCCTGTCCCCTATTTTACAGAAAACTACTTGTATTTCGTCATCTTCTTCTAAACCCGCACACATGGCCACGTAACGATACTCTGTTTTTTAGACAGTAGTTTGACAAGAATAAAATCACCGTTTTTAAATGTTTTGCCTTTTCTTTTTGTTTTTGCAATTCATATCTTTCGGGATCATTTTTAATCTTTTTATATCGTACTCTCTGTGCTTTACGTTTCTTCTGTAATCTTTCTTCACGTGTTAACTTTTTTCGTGGTGCCATGATCTGTAATAATATTAGACAATAATATAATAACAATATAAACTGAGAAACTCCTTTATTTTTCACTTTTAAGAATTTACCAAAATTATTTAAATCATTTAAGACTGTTTGTTGATAAAAATATACTATATCTAAGTTTGTTTGCACTAACATTATCTCCCCTGTTCAACAAGTCTCTCCCCTGACAGTTACCTTGCCAGGGGAAATATGGCAGGGGAGATACGTTTTCGTGATCAATTGTATTGTTTTAATTGACTTATGAAATTTTTCGGTAAATTAGGTAGCACACTATAACTATTGCATCATTATTAAATTAGACCAGTAAATGCAAATAAATTAAATAAATAATATAACTTTTATGACTTACCAGGGGAGAGACACAATGACCACGCGAAACCGCTACTTCGAATCAACGCGTCGCAACAGCTAACAAACGACGGCGCTCTTAACGGCTCAAGTGTTTTGCATTACTAACTTTACGTCGATAGATGATCTTGAGCGCTGTTTGGAATATGGCCGTTTTATATTTATATTTGTACTAGCGGAATGAAATTTTCCAGGGTAGATACCCAAAAACAGTGGGACAAAAGTTAAGTTTAAAATATATTGCAAAGAAATAAATATTGTTCTATTTTTCCTTAACAATGCTTAAATATATTTATTGAAATTTGTGTTTAACATATTTTAGTTTAATAACTGACACAAAGAAAGTATGTATCGTTTTCAAATTAAACTGAAACTGACAAGGGGACAGGCCAGGGTAGAGACTTTTTTAGACTTTATACGGAATTTTAGAAAAATATACTTTAATTAGGCATTTAATCGTGACGTTATTTAATAAAGTACATTTAGGTGATGTGTTTCATTGCAAAAAAAACAACATATAGAATAAAATTTATATTTTAAACTGATTGCCGCACAAGTTACCTCTTATCGTAGAACCACCCATATATTTCATAAATATAATTACCATCACATGTCTTCACATCTTAGAAAAGATAAAAATCATAAAGATAAGAGGAAAAATGTTTTAAATAAAAAATGATTCATTTACATGCGCCGACGCCGCGCTGTCTGTTCGACGCTCGCACACAGTTACAACCAGCCAATCGAGATCACGCATACTAATGCAATAGCCAATCGGAAACACGCACAGTGCTAGACGTAGTGATAGAACAGAAGTACTGGGGCCATACTATGACGTGATAAAATATCGGCCAAGCGAGCGAGAGAGATGGAGCTATATACACACCTTATATAGTTCCATCCCTTTAACAGTTCAGTTTAGGCCGTCAAATGAATCGCGTTAAGAGTTTCTGGTAGGGCCTCTGGTTTTCTTTGCGTGCGAAGAGGCTAATTGGTGATCCAGATTTGGTTAAATCCAATCTTAAAAGCACAGGCGTAGGGTAGCACGCCTTTCGTTGTTTTACAGGTTGCATTTTGGAGCGTGTGCGCGGGAATTGCATGACTTGATTCCGCCATCTCATTTCTACCATCGGACCACCCGACGTACAGCGAGTATCTACTCTTACGTTGTTAAAACCTCTACGGTCCCGACTATGTGTTTCGCCAGGTCGTTTATACCGCGTACATCGAAGGTCTGGAACAATTTGCCTGCTGGGAAGACTCCCATCCGATTATAATTTGGGTGGCTTCAAGGCTAGAGTGCTCTTAATAAACTAGTGCGCCTTACCATCAGGTGGGATCGCAGTCAAGCACTTGTTTATATAATAATTTAAAAAAAAATCTTATAAGGTGGACCTACAACCTGGTGAGGGTCGCGAGTACCCGATGGATGCGAGACGCACAGGACCGGTCGTTGTGGCGACTCTTGGGGAAACCTATGTCCAACAGTGGTCGTCTTTCGGCTGAAGTGATGACGATGATGAAGAATGGGTAATAGACCTGAGTAATTGATCTTAATTTCAGCTTAATACCTTCGAACGTTCCTGTGAAGAAGGGTCTTGACAGACGGGCAACAAAGTGATCCTATAAAGATAACGGTCGGTATATTTTTAATTTTTGAATTCACGCTCTTCCATGAAGCGGGAGCATATCAGACTTTTAGTAACCAAAACTACATAAGTGTCCTTCAGGTGCCGTTGCTTTCTAGGATTGCCTATTTGGAAGTAGAAAGCGTTTGAGCCCCAGACATGACGCCAATGCTTACGGCAGCAGAAATACGTTGACCTAAGTTTAAAATTTATAGATCTGACCTGACCTTTGTATTTATTTCGGTGTTTTTCTCCCAAACTTAGCCATTCTCCAGAGCAGTGGTGGCCGAGTGGTAACGGCCCCGACTTACGAGTTGTAGGTCACGGGTTTAAACAAAACCAGGAGCATTACTTTATGTAATGCTCCTGGCCCAGTGCTCTCAAAACGGTGAAGCAAACATCGTGAGGAAACCGGGCATGTCCTAAAACCAAAAAAATTCCAAGACATGTGACATTCACCAACCCGCACTGGGCCCGCGTGGTGGATTACGGCCTGTTCCCTCTCCTAGAGAGGAGGTCTGAGTCCCAGCAGTGGGAACATTAAAAGGCTAAGCTATGCTATATAGCCATTCCCAAAAATAGGACAATAAAAATTTTTTGAGTGTTAATTGAACAACTTTATCATCATTGATAGTATTTATCGATCCACTGATGGCTCTCGCTTCTTTGCTCTATGCTTTCCTGGTCTATAAGAGTCTCACACAGCGCTTAACCATTGTTTTTAGGGTTTCATGCTGACCAGAAGTCGACGGCGCCTTTGAGGCGTGCGTAGTGAACCACGCACGCCTCAAAGAGATGTTAGCAAACCGTAGGGGCCTAGCTGGACCCACGGAGGAATTTTTGAAAAGGGAACCCGTGGAGACCGCAACGGGCATCAGGTGAGTTTTAGTGAGTTAAAGCCTGACACGCGCTCGCGCTCTACCCAAAACCGGGAAAAGTCATTAGATGATTCCCCAGCTCCCAAAAAAAACAAGTATTACTTCTGCTACATCTCTATAGCCTGACCCCCACCCACACATACCCACCTTTATTCAACTGTATGCGTGTCAGAACATAGCACAGGTACTTACGCACGCAACAATGTACTGAGTCAGTCGCTCATTGGCTGAAACCTCAACAAACGAGCTTGCCAAGCTAATTATATGTGGCAACGGTTCTCAGAAACAAGAGTAATTAAAAATTATATTGAAAAAATTATTCGATCCTTTGTTGTTTGTTTCAGGAAAAATCTTTTTGTATTTTTATAGCAACTCAATCTCGAAGTATCAGATTCCAGTTTTGCCATTTATTCTTATGGCACTGAAACGTGGTCGCTCACAATGGGCCTCATCAAGAGGCTCAAAGTCACCCAAAAGGCAATAGAGAGGGTTATGCTCGGAGTTCCTTGTGTGATCGAATTAGGAATAAAGATATCTACAGGAAAGCCAACGTTACCGTCACAGCCCGTAGAATCGTCAAACATAAGTGCTCGGCCAGACTGGCAGCGCAGTGCGGCGAGCGGCGCGGGTGCGGGTACGCGTGCGATTTGGTTAGCCAGACTGGCAGCGCGGTAGAGGGAGCGGTGGTTGCTATAGCATGACTCGAACTAGATTGAGAGCCCCGCTCCCGCGCAATTTGTCGCTCGCAGCCCGCGCACTCACTGTGGTCATTTGTATGAATGAGCCATGACGTGAGTTGCCCACGCGCGTCCCGCGTTGAGCAACTCGCGCCCGCATGGGCACTCAAATGAAATATGGATAGTGGCACGAATCTTGAGCGCCCGGTGAAAGAGCGGGGATCACTTTGCGCATCGTACAACATCGGCGAGCCAATCACTGTACGAGGATTGCACTCCCCGCCCCCGCATCGCTCTTCATATCACTAAAGAGTCCCGATATTTCGCTTCTACGTACTTCTGCGCAAGTAGAACTGTAGAAGTCTGCGCTCAAGATCCGTTCCGGTATGTGCACTTATGTTTGAAATTGTCACGCCGCGCCCGCCCCGCACCGGCGCTTTCAGTCTGGCCGAACACTAAGTGGCAGTGAGTAGAGCACATTGCTCGCAGAACTGATGGTTGATGGGGCCGAAAGGTGTTGAAGTGGCAACCGCGTATGTACTGAAAGTTGCCGCATTGGAAGGCCTCCTACAAAGTGGCCCGATGACCTGGTGAGAATTAAGCGAATTCGAAGGATGCGAGACGCTTACGATCGGTCTTTCTGGCAACGATTGGAGGACGCCTGGTTCCTACCTCTAGCATAAATCGAGGGTTGGAGAACCATTCAACTCACGCACGTCCCCGACTGGACATAGGACCTCTGCAATCGACTGTGAATGGCTAATTAGTAGGCTAATTGGGGATCCAGATTTGGTTAAGACCAATCTACAAAGCCTCGAGCACAGGCGCAGGGTAGCCAGCCTATCGATATTTTACAGGTTACATTTTGGATAGTGTGCGCGGGAATTGCATGACTTGATTCCGCCATCTCCTTTCTGCCATCGGACAACCCGACGAACAGCGAGTATCCATCCTTACGTTGTTGAAACTTCAACGGTCCGGACTAAGCGTTTCGCTTCGTCGTTTATACCGCGTACATCGAAAGACTGGAACAATTTGCCTGCTGCGGTCTTCCCGTCACCTACTACTATAATTTAGGTGTCTTCAAGGCTAGAGTGAATAGGCTCTTAATAAACTAACTAACTAGTGCGCCTGACCATCAATGATTGCATCTCCGCTTACCATCAGGTGGGATGTCACGCAGTCAAGCACTGGTTTATATCAATAAAAATAATAAAAAAACGCCTATACAATTAAAAACTCTACACGCGTATATGTATAAATATAAATAAAATTGAGGTATCTGTTTGCAATATTAAAATAATATTTATTTACTAAATGCATATGAAAGTATATTCGATACTTTTATCAACAATTTTTGTCTGGCTGTCTGTCCATTTTTCATTTTCCCACGGAATCGAGATTACAGATTACGGAATACGTCTTCGAAACAGTTTTTTTTTTCTTTCTTTGAAATTGTAAAATATAAGTATTGTATTATATAGAAGCATTTTTTTCAAAGTTTGTAAATGTGAGTATTATGGAGCTATTTTATGGTTTTTATGTTGCTACTGGACTTGTTTGACATAAATGAGCATGGCAATTGAGAGTTTGTCATGCTCACTCAAATGTCTCACTGATGGTGGCGCGTGTGTTGGATCATTCGGTTCCCTTCAAAATGGTTGAGCTGAGTGGTGTTAATATTAGCGTCATGTCCGTGAACGGGCGCTGTCAGTTGAGACTGGTCATCTCTTAGCTGCCAGTTGCTATTTTAATATCTATATTTAGTTTTTATTTTTATTTGCATTGTTCTCACATGATAGCGACAAGAAACATGTAATATCTCTGTTACATGTTTCTTGTCGCTATCATTTGTAATTACAAAACATGATTGAAAAGAGTGTCAATAGAGTTTCTTGCACATTATTCTCCATAGAGATCTACGCTTTGGAATGTGTAATTAGCATCATTTTATTTTTCTGACTAACTGACTTCTTCACATTTCAAGAGTCTGTAAATGGTTTATTTGAAATAAAATGCTTTTGATTTTGATTTTGTTAAACTAAAGTTGACGGAATTTCCACTGGAATATAGCTAAAGTTAAAATGTAAGGAGGGGGGGGGGGAGATTAACAGAAAATGTTCCTATACTCCACGCAAACAAAGTCGTGGGTAGCGGGTAACAGCTTATGAACCTATAAAAAGTGTTTATCTCTATTGTGGGTAATTGTGAGGTTTAAAATCAAGTGTACATTTATCAGCTGAACCACTATATAGATAGGTACAGAAGTCAATCTACACACAAAGCGCGCTCGAGCAACGCACACACAGACACAGCTCACGGACACGATGTCTCAGCCCGGTTGAAACCAGTGCAAGCGCGAGTGCCATGCGTTTGAGACACGCGTCTGTGAACTTATTTGTGCAATAATGAAAAAAAAAAAAGTTATAAGTGTTCAGTGGACGGTTGTTTAAATTCAACATTAATTGGTAAATTATCGTTTTCTCTACCAGTTATTTCAGAGAGGTAAGTAGTTATTTGCTTGTATTTTGATGATTTGTTTTAATGTTTAAACGTAACGCAGAACAGTTAGGTAGGTAAGTACCTAAGTGGCCACCAGCCCCGTGCCGAGAAAGTGAACATGACGTTCTGGCCATGTAATATTTTTACAATTTATATTAGGTATTTACATAGAAATTTAAAAAAACAGGAGAAGTGGTAAGGAGGCGTGTGCATGTCCGCGCGACTTGCGCAAAATGTACACGATCGGGCAAACGGCCGTCAGTTACAAACTTGTGAGATACGCGATACGTGATCGTAAACAATTTTAAAATGCCGTGTTGTTCAGTGGTTTCAGGCAAGAACCGAAGTGATAAGAGAAGCCTGGGTCATCATGGAATCTCTTACCATATGGAAGTACAAGTTTAATACTATATTTATCTTTAAAATCAGTAAAAACAACAAATCTTATAATATCCCTTGCTGCTACTACGTTATTTTTGTTTTCAAATATCAAGGCGACTGTATTACTCTTACAGTACATACATTGCTCTTTAACCACTACTTAATTTTAACGCTCAGTAACGGAACAAGCAATGTAAAAATAACATAACGATACTTTATCAGTGCGGTGTATTTCATAATAAAGCCGCTGTTAGTTGCGGCGAGTTAATGATGTGCCTGTATGATCTACTAATATAGACTATCGACCATAATATCGATTGGTTGGATATCCGAAGTAAAATAATGTAAATATTTTTATTTATTTTGATTATTTTACAGAGTTGTAAAGAAATAGCATAATTCAGAATTTAATAACGACTTTTGCTTAAAATAAGGCAACATGTTCTAGCTCTTTATTTGTTCTCTTTATTTAACAAGATAAAATTTTTTTTTCAAAACTTTATTTTGTTAGAAAAAAAATAGTACAGTATTTTTTTTCTAACAAAAGCCTTACATGGTGAGGTTTAGCAGTAAGTTAGGTAAAATGATAACTACAATGTTACTTTATGTTTTCAGTTTCCCGAAAGACGCAATTTTAATAAAGCAATAGAAAAAGAAAAAGAAATGAAAGTGGAATGAGCATTCCACTTTCAACCAGAAATGCTTTAGCCTCTAAAAAAAACGCAGTCTTTTTGAATGGGCAATCCTCAAATTAAGACTAGACCTGAGTTAAAGTTTTTTTAGTAACTGAAAGCTTATTCATAATACAAGTTATTAAACTTTTCAGGATTTTAGAGGACCAGGACATGTACTTGGCCGATTTTTAGTATTTGATATTGACGTTCTGAAATGACGTATATAATGGCCTTATACGGGTAAATGGTTAGTTTTTGGGTTTTATGAAAACAAATTAATAAATAATTAATTATTATTATTATTAACATTTTATGATTTTGTTTTTGGGACCCAAAAGAATAGCACGACAAAAAAAAAAATGGAAAAATCGATAACTTTTCTATTTAGTCAATCACTAGCGTAAATGTAAAATAAATTGCTTTTGCATAGCACATCGACATTTCATGTGTGCGTAAGTTGTACGGTGCATGGAAAATACACGCTGTTTTTAGGGAGGTAAGGTTTATAATTGACTGTGTAGTATGGACTGATTTATGATTTGCGGATGTGTGCGCGACTGCGTAAATATTACTGCAAATGTAGTAGTTTCGGCGGTGGTAGGGAAACTGGAGACATCGTGTTCCGGTACAATTTTTACTACTTAACATATCTCCTCCCTTCTTAAATCTGTGGGTATTTACCACCGTATTCGAGCACGTTCGGAATTAGCGAAGCCAACCCTAGCGCGACCGCCGAGCGCAGGCATGAAAAGTGAAGTACATACATGAGATTGACTTCTGTACCTATCTATTTTGTGGCTCTATATCTCAGAAACACTACACATAGTATACCCAGCTAATCACTTACGATCAGGCCATTCATTTATTATCGCCCCTCCCCCTAAGGTTCAGCACACACCGAGACGCGAAGCGTTGATGCTTAAAGAGGCCAGTAGCCTATGGGCGAGTTTTTAAACGCACTCAAGCGCGTGCCAAGTGCGAGGTGCTTTTGCGTTAACGCGATTGAAACGTTAACCGCGTTTGGCTGTCTGATTGGTCAAGAGTTTGGAGCTGGCCAATCGGAGCGCCGTAAATATGTCGATTGCGTTAACGCAAAAAAAGCTCACAGTAGGCACTCGGTACTCGGTGCCTCTACCATGAGTTTTAAAGCAATAGTATTCGTCGCTACTCGATACTGACGCCGGTTTTTCTTGAACTTGAACTGAAATTTGTTTTAATTCTATCATCATCATCATCATCTTCCTGCCCTTGTCTCGTGTTATTTGGGGTCGGCGCAACACGTTTTTTTCTTCCACTCTGCCCTGTTACTCGTCATGCTATCACTAACTTCCTTTTCTTTCATATTTGTTTTAATTCTATCGCCATCTTAAAAACTGCACGTCGCATCTTGTCTCAGTGTGAGCCGATCCTAACATAATAACATCGTGTGAGTACAAAGTAATTAAAAGGATGGGAATAGACGAGTTTCTTGGAAGATGTACTATGTTATAACTATTATGTTATATGAGCCTTGTCAGATAGTTGCTACTGTTTAAAATGTGGTAAGTAGCTCTTGTAGTGAAGCTAGATGCTTGCATGCAGGGACGTGCGAGCAATACAAGTAAATAAGCCCGAGTTGATGTGAAAATAATACCTCATAATATATCATATCGTACATCATAATCACATCTTAGAACACAAAAAAATAATTTAATTAAATAAAAACTCTAATTTTTAAACTTCGCGCGCCTACGCGGTTACGCTAATTTGTCATTTCGTGTTCAATGCAACATTAAAATTCATTCATAAGATACGATACCTATGACATGCATTATGCAATGTTGCTGCTCTGAGCGCAATTTCTCTGTGTCACTCTAACACTTAACAAAAAAAAAAGATGAACACTAGAGTGTTGCTGCATAGCATAGCATAGTCGGCCTTATAATGTTCCCACTGTTGGGACTCAGGCCTCCTCTCGAGGAGAGGGAAAGGGCCGTAATCCACCACGCGGGCCCAGTGCGGGTTGGTGGATGTCACATGTCTTCGAATTTTTGGTTCTAGGACATGCCGGTTTCCTCACGATGTTTTCCTTCACCGTTTTGAGAGCAGTGGTGATGAAATAAATTACACAAAGTATTGCGCCTGGCTGGGTTTGAACCCGCGACCTACAACTCGTAAGTCGGGGCCGTTACCACTCGGCCACCACAGCTCAATTTAATGAGTGTTGCTGAGTACAAAGTAATTAAAAGGATGGGTATTTTTTTAAGAATTTAATTATGTGAATTTTAAATCAATTGACTTTTGAATGTTACTATTTGACTGCATAATAATGAATATATACTGGGTAATTTATTTTTGACTATTATATCTTGACATCAATCATTATTTATTTCTTGTGTATTTTGTAATGAAATTTAAAATGACTTTAAGTACATGTAATTTTTATACCTACAAAATTTGTATGTTCGTGTAGTATGGACCAACTCTTGCAGAGTCGAGCACGAGCGACAATACACGCATTTGAGTACGGCTCGTACCATACGATGGGTTGGCTTCCGAAAGGAATACCCGCAGTCTGTGTGCGTTTCCGTTTGGGTTTTAGTCAGTAATAGTCTGACATGTGTTGGAGCGACAGGGCTCCCGCTCAGCCCTAAAGCGGAAGAAGTTATTGGATGACTTTCCACCTAAAAATAAAAATACCGTAGAAATTCAGTTCAAAATCAATCAGTGGCGGATTTACCAGTAGGCTGAGTAGGCTTGAGCCTAGGGCGGCAGATTTTTGGGCACCGAATTTTTTTTTTGCATGACGGTTTTCTGATGTCTCACAGATAAGAAGCCTGCAACAAATTTTGCTGATGACTTTCCTCTCTCATCACTCAACACACATTACACATTCCGAGAGTTTATTTAAAAAAATATTTTACGTGTAATTTCAACGAAATTTTTGGATTGTAAAAATAATGCAAGAGATGACAATTGTAGAGTCAAGTACGGCAAAAACTGTATAGCCTATGCCTTAAAAATTTGTAAATCCGCCACTGAAATCTTTTTGACTGGCCTGTTGGTTTAGTGGTTAGTGGCCCTGACTGCTATGCAGGAGGTCGTGGGTTCGATTCCCACCCAGGACCAATGTTTGTGTGATGAGCACGATCATTTGTTCTGTGTCTGGGTGTAATTTATCTATAATATGTATTTAGAAATATATAAGTATTTTTATCAGTTGTCTAGTACTCATAACACAAGTTCTGCTTAGCTTGGGACTAGACGGCGTTGTGTGATAGTTGTAGAATATTATTATTATTATTATAATCAATCCGCAAATCATTGTTGCTATATTATATTATATATATACCTATAATATCAAAACCTACAAACACAATCTTTATCGCGCCCAGCAGTGACATTGACACATATAATGTATTTCGTAGATTAACACATATCACGTGAGATTTCTTAGATTTTGTTGTAAATAGCGATATACTTTATACCAAGTAAATAATAATATTTATTTTGCTAATCTATATATCTATCTATATATAAAACGAGAAACTGACTGACTGACACATCAACGCACAGCCGAAACTACTGGGACTAGGAGCGTGAATTTTTGGTTTATTTATGACGTAGGTGAGCACTAAGAAACGATTTCCTAAAATTCACCCCCTAAAGGGATGAAACGGGGGTATAAAGTTTGTATGAAAAAAAAAACCTGCTTACACGCGGGCGAAGCCGCTTGCAAAATCTAGTAGGTCATAAATAACAATTTTACACATCAATTTGAACTAAGGTATTTTTTACGTAGTATGGGTAGGATGACAGCAGGATGAAAATATGCAAATACAAATACAAATCATTTATTTGTTTGAGTATGGGTAAAACATGAGGTGGTTTTATTTTATTTTTTTTATTGGGTGGGAAAATCATCTTATGACATCCCCCGCTCTTGGGCGGAACTGGAGATAGTGCCACTCCTGCTCCTTCTTTGCCTTCGTCCTAGGGCCCCGGGTTGCGCTTTCACACTACCCGTGGCCCCAGTAGGCTTCGACCCTGCTGAGCCCCTGTTTAAAATAAAACAGTCGTTCTTTGGACCATACCCTACCATTAGAGGTGTACAAATAATAAAGCTTTAAAATATAACATTTTATAAGTAAATAATACATTTCCTTATTACAATTGATATTAAAAATAATGTAAACACAAAACACACACAAATTTGATTATATTAGAATTGAATTATTTAATTATATTTTTCATTTAAATAATCTTTAATTGATTATTAGGCTTTATTTATGAGATACATTCTTAATTTATTTTTAAAGGTAATTAAATTATTTGCTTCTTTTATAGATTTGGGTATCTTATTATATATTTTGGGGCCCATACAAAATGCGCTCTTATCGAACATGATTTTTTTGTGGCTTGCTGCACAAAGTGTACTGGTTGCATCTTTAAGATGAGAGAAAAGGATAGGTAGCTACATTGTATGAAACTGACAGCTGTCACCCGCAACATACTATAGCAATTGTAGTGTAAGTGTACAGTAAACAAACATTATTTAAGGTAATAATGGTGATATAAATAATAATGAAACACGTAAAAACAACCTACAAACAAAAACATCGTTATCGATTCATAGTTAGCTCGCTAGCCAAGCTCCACTGTTCCGCAATGATAAATAAATTGTAAATAACTAGCGTGTAGTCGATGTTTGTGACAAACGAGTGGGTATCTATACTAATATCATAAAGACTAGTACTTTACCCGACTACATTCGCGAGAATGTTTTTTAATAACCTTAAGAGGGTAGTTTTCACCGTAGGCGTGGGCTTGCGGACGGCGAGCAATGGGTAGATCGCCGTCCGATCGACCGGTAACCGTCCGGACCGAGCCCATGTCGTCGGCGGCGTGTACTGTTCCACGCGCGCCTCAAGGTGATGTCAGCAAATCGTAGGGGCCCAGCAGGGTTGAAGCCTACTGGGGGGGGGGGGGGGGGGGGGTAGTGTGAAAACGAAACCCGAGGCCCTAGGACGAAGGCAACGAAGGAACAGTAGTGGGTTTTTACTCCGTAAAAATCTGACACTATCTCCCGCTCCGCCCGAGAGCGGGGGATGTTATAAGATGATTTACCCACCGAAAAAAAGGGTAGTTTTGAAAAACTAATAATGACAGCCTTTATTTATTATTTTGTTTAGAATTTGTACCAAGTTTCAAGTGATATGAATTCTCCAAACAATCTTTGAAACTCCCCAAATTGTTACATTTAGGTTAGTTTTAAAACCAAATAAATACATCCTTTATTATTTACTAAGGTTACTATCAAGTATATTGTAGTATAGCACACGGTATGAGATTTTGCATACAAACCTAATTCCCTATTTCACCCCCTTATAGGTCGGCGATCTCTCGCGCCGGGCCTTGGTTCAGGCCATGCTCCGCGAGCGCATGCGCGCGAGGAGGAGTGGCAGGCGGGCGCCTCCTTCTGCGAAGCAGTAATGCTAGCTAAGGAGGCGATCGCGTGAGGCAACGGTCCTTACGCTCCAACCGCCGCCGGGATTACGATCCCGATTTCCGGCCACCGTAGGCGCGGGCTTGTAGACGGCGAGAATTGGTGGCTCGCCGTCTGACCGTCCGGTAACCGTCCGGACCGAGCCCAAGTCGTCGACGGCGCGTATTGTTCCACGCGCGCCTCAAGGAGATGTCAGCAAATCGTAGGGGCCCAGCAGGGTAGAAGCCTACTGGGGCCACGGGTAGTGTGGAAGCGGAACCCGGGGCCCTGGGACGAAGGCAATGAAGGAACAGGAGTGGGTTTTTAGTCAGTAAGAGTCTGACACTATCTCCCGCTCCGCCCAAGAGCGGGGATGTCATTAGGATGATTTTCCCACCCAATAAAAAAAATATATGCCTGCAATGTATGGCTAAAGTTTCATTCCCCTTTCATGTTCTTAATCTCAGTAGTTTCGGCAGTGCGTTGATATGTCAGTCAGTCAATTTCTCTTTTTATATGTATAATATAATTATATAGCAGATATAGAAGATAAAATATTATAAAGCTAAAGAGTTTGTTTGGTTGAACGCCTTAATCTCTGGAACTAAAAGTTCAAAATGCTCTTAAAATACAGGATAGCCTAGTTTAAGAGGCAGGGTTACTATAATTATATACACAAATTTTTGCAACACACTCTAATGCCTAGAATAAATCTACCCACTAGTTATATCTACTTGTGTACATTTTTGTAACTATTTTAGTAAATAAACTTTATTACTATTATAATTGTTTTAAGGTTACATAGCCCATTTATCTAGGAAGGCTATACAACATCACGCTTGGACAAATAGGAGCGGAGCAGTAACGAAAGAAGTAGGGGTAACAGCTAGTATCATATGATTGCATCACTGCTTACCATCAGGTGGAATCGCAGTCAAGCACTGGTTTAAAACAATAAAAAAAAAAATGAAGACTCTCTCGTTAATCTAGACGCAGCGTTGGAAGGCCTCCGACAAGGTGGACCGATGACCTGGTAACGGTCGCGGGAATCCGATAGATGCGAGACGCACAGGACTGGTCATTATAGCGATAAAAGGGGAGGCCTATGTCCAACAGTGGACATTTTTTGGCTGATGTGATGTGTGTTGTTTAGCATTGGACCTGTAAATGTCTAATAAGCATAGATTTATCAACTCAATGTTTACAGCATAACTATAATTATTGCTGATCTAAGCTATGACTTGATATTCACTGATAAGGCTTTGTAAATAAGTGCAGAAGATACTTCAAATATGACAATTAGCTAGAGACGAGACGATACTATGAAAAACGTCTTTACAAAATTAGCGGACTCGGTAAAGGTTGTTGCATCATAAATTATCAAAGAAAAACATGGGCGTTGGGGGTAGGAGAATAGGAGAATAGTAGACCTACCATATTTGGTACACAAAAAATCTCATAAAAATGGCTCAAACCGTTGTTTTTTTTTATGTGGGAAAATCATCTTTTTTTTTATTCTTGATAGTTTCGCGCTTGACCACTATCTCACCTGATGAAAAGCGACGATGCGATCGACGATGGAACGCGCTTACCTAGAAGTAACCTATTCACTCTTGACTTGAAGATTCCCGGGTTGTAGCTATCAGGAAACAGATTCCGGCAAGGAATTCCACTCCTTAGCTGTACACACAATGAATGTGTTCCCAAAAGGTTTTGTGCGTATAGGTGGGATGTCCACCTATGTGTACCGGTGGCGCATTGCCGTACGCCAGGTGTTCCGATGATAGAATCTTATGACAAATCCCAATCTTGGGCGGAGCGAGAGATAGTGTCCCAAAACCCACTCCTGTTCCTTCGTTACCTTCATCCCAGGGCCCCAGGTTTCGTTTCCACGCAACCCATGGCGCTCAAACCGTTTCGGAAAAGTTCGATAACAAACACTGTGATACAAAAATACTTTTACGTTTTTGACTTTAAACTTTCACGAAAAAAAAAAAACTTGACGAAAAGTCAGGTGTGTTCATCAGTCGCATTTTGAGTTACAGGACCACGGCGTTCCTTTCAGGAATTCCCCGTGACCTACAACATACGCGCCGCTCCCAGCTATCCATTGCTCATTGTCCGCAAGCCCTTTTGGAACACGTAGTATTAAGTAACATTTATGAAATAAATGCATGATGAGGGTACATGTGGATGGGTGGAGAGGGAGAGGGAGGCCAAAGAAAAGATGGATGGATTGTGTGAACAGTGATATGAAAGAAAAGGAAGTTAGTGATAGTATGACGGTTGACAGGATAGAATGGAAGAAAAAAACGTGTTGCGCCGACCCTAAATAAGATGGGACAAGGGCAAGAAGATGATGATGACGCATGATGAGGGTACATGTCAATAGGTTGAGTAAAGAATCAATAAAGCTGTCTTGATCTGAACGCCCTGTTTGATTGTCGAATCCTGTGCACCCGCTCAACAGTGCCTATGGTGGGTGAGGATCGCCCTCTCGACGCTCGGGGTGTCTTCTATCGCGGCCGTCTCCTTCAGTAGAATTACTGCTTAGCAGAAGGAGACAACCGCATCCCATTCCCTCTCACTCTGAAACATGACTCGAAACCAGGACCCGGCGCGTGAGGTCGCCAAAGCTGTTCACCTCCACGATCCCACTCCATTGAAGTCATCTAATAACAACTCTCGGTTTCCGAAAGCTCGTCGACAACAGAAAAAAAAAAACGGTTGGTCGACAAATAATATTACCGATGATTCTCGCAGACAATTTGGCCTGTCGTCTCCCGCAGCAATTCTCACCTAGTCCACGAAACAGGAACCACACGTAATCCAAATTTAGATCATGAATAAACATATCTTATGTGTTATATATTTAGCACGCACAAACTCGGTATTTTCCTATGTTTTCTCACCTACTCATGTTTTTGGCAACAGCTGCTGACTCGACCGGTGATTATTCGGTCTAGTCGGCTCGGAGTGAATTGGCGGATTACGAAATAATATTATTAAAGGTAGAACTACATTGGACCCACGTGGGCCACGTACGCCGATCTGGGCGCGTCGGTCTCCATACATTTTATATGGACTACACTTGTAGCGCTACATTAAGGTAGAACTACATTGGGCCCACGTGGGCTACGTACGCCGATCTGGGCGCGTCGGTCTCCATACATTTTATATGGACTACACTTGTAGCTCTACATTAAGGTAGAACTACATTGGACCCACGTGGGCCACGTACGCCGATCTGGGCGCGTCGGTCTCCATACATTTTATATGGATTATACTTGTAGCTCTACATTATGGTAGAACTACATTGGACCCACGTGGACCATGTACGACGATCTGGGCGCGTCGGTCTCCATACATTTTATATGGATTATACTTGTAGCTCTACATTATGGTAGAACTACATTGGACCCACGTGGACCATGTACGACGATCTGGGCGCGTCGGTCTCCATACATTTTATATGGATTATACTTGTAGCTCTACATTATGGTAGAACTACATTGGGTCCACGTGGGCCAAGTACGCCGATCTGGGCGCGTCGGTCTCCATACATTTTATATGGATTATACTTGTAGCTCTACATTATGGTAGAACTACATTGGGTCCACGTGGGCCACGTACGCCGATCCGGGCGCGTCGGTCTCCATACATTTTATATGGATTATACTTGTAGCTCTACATTATGGTAGAACTCCATTGGGTCCACGTGGACCACGTACGCCGATCTGGGCGCGTCGGTCTCCATACATTTTATATGGACTACACTTGTAGCTCTACATTAAGGTAGAACTACATTGGACCCACGTGGACCACGTACGCCGTTCTGGGCGCGTCGGTCTCCATGCATTTTATATGGCAACTAGGTATACTTCCAGAGCTTTAGACTTTACGTACAAATCAGGCGTGGCCCACGTGTGCGTAGTTCCCACTTTATTAGTCGAAGACTCCGATAGATAAACATCTCGTATTGAGGAAGAACGTGTACCTATTGATCATCATTGACATCATAGAAATCATCACGTTGGCTCACTGAGTGTTAATGGTCTTATAAATCAAAACTGACAACGTTATTTTATTATTATTAACTAGCTTCTATCCTTTGAATGACTGTAAGCCTTCTGATGAGGCGTATAGTGAGCGACCACATTTCAAAGACATATTATACACTAGCCTTTGGCCGCGGCTTCACCCGCTTACATGAAATATAGCCTATATCACTCAGGAATAAAGCAGCTTTCTATCGGTAAAAAAAAACTTTGCAACCATCTAGTACTTTCAAAGATAACCTCCAACAAATAAAAAAAAATATAAAAACAAACTACCTCTAATCTATATATATAAAAGAAAGTCGTGTTAGTTACACTATTAATAACTCAAGAACAGCTGAACCGATTTGGCTGAAAATTGGTAGGGAGGTAGCTTAGAACCAGGAGACGGACATAGGATTTTATCGAGTAGGGTAGATTAGGGTAGATTAGGGTAGAGTAGGGTAGAGTTGGGTAGAGTTGGGTAGAGTAGGGTAGAGTTGGGTAGAGTAGGGTAGAGTTGGGTAGAGTAGGGTAGAGTAGTAGAATATAGACGGGAGCGAAGCCGCGGGCAAAAGCTAGGATAGTATAGATCTCATCACTAGCAACACGCAGGGGTCATAGACTTTCGTCTTGAGACATTGTAGTAAGTCACCCAAAGGGTTAATGGAAACGATAGGCACTCGGAGATTTTTTTTTGCGTGATCGAATCAGAAATAAATATATCCGCAGGAGAACCAAGATTATCGTCATAGCCCGAAGAATCGCCAAACTTAAGTGGCAGTGGGCAAGGCACATTACTCCCGGGATTATAATCTATATATATAATATTAGCTGACCCGACGGACTTTGTACTGACTGTTGTGTTAGCTAAACTGTCAAGGATAAACAGCGTAATTCATTTTAAAATGATAGTTTAATTAGAGATGGCGTTTGAAAGAGGCGCCAGTGACTGAAAAGTTGAAAGGGAATCGTTTGTTTTGGTATGGTCATGTGAAGAGGAGTGATGAGACGCATGTTACTAAAAGAGTTATGAGTTTATATGTGGATGGATGGTGCGGGAGAGGGAGACCAAAGAAAAGATGGATGGATTGTGTGAGGAGTGATATGAAAGGAAAGGAAGTTAGTGATAGCATGACGAGTGACAGGGCAGAGTGGAAGAAAAAAACGTGTTGCGCCGACCCCAAATAATACGGGACAAGGGCAGGAAGATGATGAATTAGAGATGGCGTTGTATTAGATTTTTTTTGTTTATACTTTCCCTGGACTATCACAAATATATCTCAAGACCATAATTAGCCAAATCGGTTAAAAGAGAGAAGAAATAAAAATGGAGATAAATACGCCGTGTTTGGTACCATTTGAAAGGGCTTCACTTGTACGTTTCCAAAATATTTCTCAAAATTAAAGTAACGCCCTCTAGCGGACAAAAAGTCATGTGTTAAATTTAACACCAAAATTAAAAGTTTAAATAAACTAAAACCCGATTACGACACAAAAAAAACGACGCTAAAAAAGTATGCATCCTGAAAATCTTGTTTCATACTTTTTCATCGTCATTTTTTTTTGGTCGTAGTCGGGTTTAAGTTTTTTTACTTTTTTTATGACGTAGACGAGCACTTAGGGAAGATTTTCCAAAATTCACCCCCTAAAGGGATGAACCGGGGTTCTTAGTTTGTATGTAGAAACCTACTTTCACGTGGGCGAAGCCGCAGGCAGAAGCTAGTAAATTATAGTATGAGAAATCAGAAATGTTTATTTCAAATAGACCAATTATAGGTTTTTGAATTGTCAAAATGTCAGTCAGTCAAAAAAACCAAGTGAAGCTAAATTGCACGTTCTAAAGCGTAGATCTCTATGAAGAAGAACTCGTAAGAAACTCCATGGACACTCTTTTAAATCATAATATGAGTTACATAAATATTGGTTACATATTTCTTGTGGTTTCTAATATGTGAGCACAATGTAGATAAGTAATAATAATTTAAAAAAAATAGAAATTAAATTAAGCCAATGGCAGCTAAGAGATGACCAGTCTCAACTGACGGCACCCGTTCATATACATCTTCAGTGCTATTCCAAAACATGGCCTACCCGTGCCCCAAGCTTTACCTGATAACAAGTAACACATTCACAAACTTTCGCATTTATTTATTTATTTAATCATAGGAGAACCTACAGCTATAAAAAAGGATAACAATAATACAGAGACATTGAGCCAATAATCATCATCATCAACATCATTTCAGCCGAAAGACGTCCACAGTTGGATATAAGCCTCCCCCAAATGTCGTCACAATGACCGGTTCTGTGCGTCTCGCATCCATCGGATTCCCGCGACCCACACCAGGTCATCGGTCCACCTTGTGGGAGGCCTTCCAACGCTGCGTCTTCCGGTACGTGGTCGTCATTCCAGAACCTTTCGTCCCCATCGACCATCTGTTCTGCGAGCAATGTGCACTGCCCACTGCCACTTAAGTTTGGCTATTATTCGGGCTATGTCCGTAACCTTGGTTCTCCTGCGGATATCCTCATTTCTGACGCGATCACGCAAGGAAACTCCGAGCATAACCCTTCCCATTGCCCTTTGAGTAACTTTAAGCCTTCCGATGAGGCCCATTGTAAGCGACCACGCCATTATTAAACCTTTATAATATTTGCGTGATAGATCAAGCGATTGAGTGAGTAGGCAGGAAAATTTATCGGTGGTCTGATAAAACACGGATAAAACATATTTCTGGCATCACTAATCGTCAATTTATCGCGGTATGAATGAAAATACTACTAACGACCACATGGACGAAACTTTCAGACATTCGGGCATCAGATAAAATTTTAATGAAAGCGAAGAAATTTTAAATAGCCAAACACGTGCCGCAAAAAAAAGTATCAATCTGTCTAGCGCAATTAAAAGTGTTCCAATCTAGTCTAACCAGCCCGCCTAGCAAAGTTACGATCGTTTCGTTTGCGTCGAAAGACTCGAGTAGGCCATGCCTCCGATTCCTTTGTTCTAACGTCATCCCACGCTCAGTCACGTGGTCAGAACAAAGGAATCGGAGGCGTGGCCTACTCGAGTCGTTCGACGCAAACGAAACGATCGTAACTTGGCTAGGGGGGGCTAATACAGATAAGGTGAATGCTCCAAGATCATCATCTCCTTAAGTTTTTTCCACCTAGCTTGGTGTCGGCTTCCAGTCTAATTAGGCTACTAAGAAAACGTTAATTTAATATTACAAAATAATGAAAAAAAGAAGAAATTTAATATAAAAAAGAGATTTATGTTATACGTAAGTACAATTATTACACACACGTCCCGTTTTCGAATTCAGAATTCGTGTGAAGCTCAAGTGGTTGCCAATTCGCCTTCGCTGGAATGCTCATATTCTTTCCCTTCTATATACGAGTAATATCCTCTTTGCCCCTTCACGCCTCTTTACCTTAATAAAAATACTGCATCAAAATCGGTCTATTCGTTTGAGAGCTACAGTGCCACGGACAGACACACAGACACGTCAAACTTATAACACCCCTCTTTTCCGTCGGGGGTTAAAAAACGTTTTGAGTTTCTTTGCAACTCACATACAAAATTGCTAAGATCATCAGAGAACTTGCGACTTAAATTGCCAATCCATACCACGACTTTCTATGATGAATCATTTACTGTCCTGGCTGCTCGTCTGTGGAAGGAAATAATTACCAGACACAATTAAACGCGCTCAATCATTGCCTGTTTTTAAAAGATTCGTTAGGGAGCATTACCTGTCGCTGTGAATATTGATAGTCGTCATTTCTATTTCTGTCTTTAGTTTTCAATAATTATGTATGTATATATGTATCTATCTAATATATAAAATTCTCGTGTCGCGGTGTTTGTGGTTAAACTCCTCCGAAACGGCTTTCCCGATTCTCATGAAATTTTGTGTGCATATTGGGTAGGTCTGAGAATCGGACAACATCTATTTTTTATCCCCCTAAATGTTAAGGGTAATCCAACCCTAATTTTTTTTTCAATTCTAGATAAAAAAAAAATATATACATAGCAAAACAACGTTTGCCGGGTCAGCTAGTTATAATATATATGTTTAATACTGGTTTTGTCACACCAATGACAGCCCCATTTCTTGTCCAGGCAATTACTGTCCATGCCAGGTTGCCTGGAAGAGATCGCGGAATGCGATAAGGCCGCCCATTGTATGTATGTGTTTTAGTTTCCTTTTATATGTGTAATGGTGTACAATATAGCATTTAATAAATACATGATGTGACTTGTAACTGGAACCTTGTGGGAATCTGTTGTTATAAGGTTAACGAAGACTATCCGCTCGTGATACAGTTCTACACTAGTACGAGCGGATAGGGCGAAACAGTCCAAAGACAACCAAACAACTTTTAAAATATGCCATTTCACATTGTTTAACAATAGACCTGCTTAAATTTTATGGTGAAAATGATTTGAAACGATTTCTGTTTATCTTTATGTAACTACCTAAATTATTAAGTTATTCTGTATGGTTGTCTCATATTTGTGAATAATGCTTGTGGTATACAAATTAGAAATCCTAAATACCTACTGTACTGTATTGTATTGTACTTCAAAACCGAACCAGCGAATATTGTAAATTACCATCTGAGTGCTAAATATCTTGAAATCTAAATCATTTTATAAAAAGGAAGAGATGTGATATACACATTAAATGTAGACCGGCTGAGGTGTGGCGTCGTGGACACACTCGATCCGTTCCCGAGGACGAGTAGACGTCACTCTGAAGTTGCGCCTGCTTACTGATAATTTGGTTGTTTCATTTATATACCCTAATCCCTAAATAGTGATTTTAGTGAACACCACAATGCTTATTATTATTATTTATGACACGTTCCCATAAGCTTAATCAAAATAAATAAATTACTTTTTATTAAAGTGAAGGCGTCTGGCGAGTGGGTACCAGGTTGCCACCACACTAAGTGTCTGGCAATGGATGACCATGATTACTAATACTATCCAAAAGAACTTGAGCTTTATAATTAAACGAATTTAGGTTGCTAGATTGCAATCCTTTGGTACCTACCAAAGCCACTTAATAGTAGGACATCGTTCCTACCTGTTTTGGGGTCATGCAATGACAAACTATCAACTTTTATAAAATTACGAAAGTCTAGCAACCCCGTGGCTGTTGGATTCTCGCTCTGTAAGGGCTGTCATCATTACTTTTTCAAAACTACCGTCAAAATACAGTTTGAGAGATGTTAAAGTTGTTAAAGACTATGTCGAAGACACGCTTGTTTGGCAATGACTGCTTCTGCACATGTGGCTCCCTGGTAGCTCATAATATTTTGTAAATATATCTATTGACTGCTCCACATTTGTTGTAATATATACTTTTTTCTTTCTAACACATTGCTTTTGCAATATTTTTTTTATTTATTATTATTTATTTTGTTAACGTATCATTTATTAATAATTGTAATTATTTATTTTACTTGCTTTTATTTATATAGCCTCTTTTTTATAATGTGAATGTGAGAACACTGTAGACTCCGCGAATTCTTAAGTTCCTTTTTATTATGATTATTTTTACTGTACTTTATAGTACAATATTGACCAGTCTACACTGTCCTTACATAATATCTACATAAGCTGTAATATGGAAATATTGTAACAAAAAATTCTTTTTTAAAAGAGTAACCATGGAGTTTCTTGCCGGTTCTCCTCCATAGGAAACGACCAATTTGGAACCGTGCACTAGCTTCTGACGTTTTATAAGTGCCCATGTAGGCCTATGTGAAAAAAAAACTTTGACTTTATGAAAAAAAAAATCGGGAACGAAGTCGCGATCAAAGCGCTAGTCTTTTTATATCACAACTCACTTTAACTCGTTATGCTCCCGTTGTCGCCCGATAGTGTTTTTGGCAAACGTTCTAATGTTGTTTTTATTATCGTCTGTGCTCGTCAATTGATCGTTTTTAAAATATTCTAGCCGTAATGTTATTTTTTTTCGAGTAGTATTTTAGTGTGAAGGTACGCACTTGCCATGTGGTCACCAGCTATTAAAAAGTTACAATGTTTTTTTTTATGGTTACTGGTGTTTTTAACTTGCCACATTCTAAGAATTACTCGATACGATGGCCCATATTAAGATACAAGACGCTCAGGATCGGTCGTTGTGGCGACACTTGGGGTACATATATGTCCAACAGTGGACGTCTTTTTGAAATATACACGATAAAGAATAAAGGTGGAACTACATTGGGCACACGTGTACCACACACGCCGATCTGGGTGACAATTAAGGTTTGTGTGTATTACTAACACACAAACCTTAAAATTATTTAATGTAAGGAATAATAAAAGCTATTTAATTATAATTAATATAATTTCATCACAACTTCTCTAAAAACGGTGATAGAAAACATCATGAGGAAACCGGCTTGTTCTAGAATAAAAAATTTGAAGACCTCTGACCCCGCGGGCCCGCACCGGGAGCGGGGTGAGAAACGGCCCATTCTCTCTCCTAGAGAGGAGGCCTGAGTCCCAGCAGAAATATTATAAGACTGATTATGGCAATGCTAAGGAAATTCAAACTTGCAATGAATGAATTTTTTAACAGTTATATTTAAAAAAATGCATTATGCAAAGCGAATAAATCTATTCAAGTAATGCAAAATTATTCAAATGAATGCATAACCTATTATCAAACATACAATTATCAAGATAATTTTGATACATCGCATCCTGCTAATTGAATGGCAAACTGGCATGCAACTTTATTTTTTTTATATTGATATAAACCAGTGCTTGACTGCGATCCCACCTGATGGAAAGCAGAGATGTAATCATTGATGGTGAGGCGCACTAGTTCATTAAGAGCCTATTCACTCTAGTCTTGAAGACACCTAAATTATAGTTGGACAGGAAGACCTTACTATTTCATCATCATCATTTTGGCCTTAGGCGGTCCAGTACTCGGTCGAACAGGCGTCAATCAATTCCATCAATAATGAATGATATTTGAATGACGGACTTTTATCGCCATTAGTTTTTCGTCATGCAAACGTCAATCGTCACATTAGACGGTAGGTTATTCGTCAATCAAAAAATTGACTGTGGAAAAACTGTCAGCAAAACCTATCGTATCGTAATGGAAGCCTTAGATAAAGATGAAGAACGCGTGCAAACTTATTCACTAAAAACCACGACATAGTACAGATACCGGCACGGATCTTGAGCGCTGACTTTTACAGTTCTACTTGCGCAGAAGCACGCAGAAGTGAAATATCTGGTCTCTTTAGTGGTATGTAAAGAGACGCGGACGGCGGCGATTGCAATCATTGTACAGTGATTTGCTCGCTGATGTGTACGATGCGCAAAGCGATCCCCACTCTTTCGCCGAGCGCTCAAGTTTCGTGCCGGTATCTGTATAAAACAAAGTCGCTTGCTTCCCGTTGTCTGTCCCTATATATCCTTAGATCTTTAAAACTACGCAACAGATTTTGATTATTATTAATAGCTAGAATGATTCAAGAGGAAGGTTTATTTGTATAATACATGCATAATGTAGTACAGAAATACTGATAATTTTAGAGGTTTCTAATGTGATGTCGTAAATAAACACATTTTTTTTGCGCTTACGTTGCAAACGCCGGCTGAACCGTGCGAGATAGATCAAAATAATGTACTACAATATTGTGCACCTTTAAAAGCGGCGGTTGCGGTGGTATCAGCATAGCACCCGAGCGAAGCCGGGGCTCGTCGCTAGTAAATGATAAAACTGAAATACATTAATTGAAAATCATTTCAATTGTCCCGTTTTATTTGGGATTGGCGCCAATATATTTTTTTCGTCCATTCTGTCCTGCCAACCGTTACACTACTCCCTTTTCTTTCATATCACTTCTCACATAATCCATTCATCTTTTCTTTGGACTTCCTCTCCATCCATCCACATATACATATACTCACAACTCGTTTAGTAACATGCGTTTCACCCCTCCTCTTCACATGGCCAAGTGTCAGTACCAGATGTGTTTTAGATATATAGTTTTTACTTTTCTTATGTATCCTGTTGGGTGTACATTAAAGTAAATAATAAATAAACACCCTGGTACTTTCACGTTAACCTCGAATATCAACCCAAGTGTAAAATATTAATTTCGTCTTATAAGTACCGAGCCCGTGTCGTCAACGGTGCGTAGTGTTTCACGCGCGCCTCAAAGAGATGTCACCAAACCGTCAGGGTCGATGCCTGCTAAGGCATAACGAAACAGGATAACGAACGAAAAGGATAACATGGTCCAAGAATGCAAAAGACAATTGAAGAAAAGACAATCCCCACAGATGGGGGTTCTTCAGTGCTTGTGCGGCGTCTCTCCGCAGACCATGTCCCATCTTCGATTCTGCATCACGTGCCCTGTTACCTGTTCATGTAGGGACCTAATGACAGCATCAGCGGACGGCACTGCCGTGGCCGAATACTGGGCCATGCAAGGAATTTAACTAGTTTTGCCATCGATACGCTAAGAAGAAGAATTAAAGAAACAAAAATGTGGTTTTAGTTAGAAAAAGTCTGACACGCCCCCCGTTCCTGCCCTGCGAAGCAGTAACGCTAGAGAAGGAGATGGCGGTAACCGTGAGATAATGGACATCCTCACGCCCCAGCCGTCGCACCAAGAGACGCCTCGGACGTCAATTCAGGGCGATACCTAGCCACCGCAGCCGTGGGTTTACGCACGACGAGCAATGGGTACGTGAGAGTGGCGTGTAATGTTCCATGCGCCATGGGGAATCCCTGAAAGGAATACCGTGGTCTTGGAACTCAAAGAGCAACAGATGGACACATTTTTTTTTAGCTGGAAAAATCTATCAATCAATCATCTAACGAGAATTCGCGCTCTTGGACGGAGCGAGAGATAAGGTCAGACTTCCTTCTTTGCCTTCGTCCCAGGGCCCCGGGTTTCACTTTCACACTACCCGTGGTCCCAGTAGGCTTCGACCCTGCCGGGCCTTTACAATTTGCTGACATCTCCTTGAGGCGCTCGTGGAACAGTACGCGCCGTCGACGACATGTGGCTTTCAGTCAGTAAAAGTCTGACACGCCGTCTCGCACCACCTCGTGTCGGATATTTCTTAGTCACGAGTTTCGAGCTCCACGGTAAAAACTATTAAAAAAAAATATTACGCAGTGGCCAATCTCCGTCATACTTAGCGTACGTAATTAATTATATGAGATGAAAATAATCGATCGATGAGAGACGAGTCTAGCTCGATGTACTTATCATACATGTTACAGATAATTAGTTTTATCACTTAATTACTTGTTTGTTTGTTCAATTTGTTTATTGTGAGAGAGTACGTTTATCTGCGTAGATTGTCCAATAATGTTGACCTCGTGGTGAAATAATAACTTCTTCGAAGTTAAGCAAAACTTGCCGAGGTCAGTCTATAGATGGGTGACCATCCACTAAAGGAAAAAAAAAAAGAAACAAACAAAAATGAAAGATAAAAGTGTTTTTTTTTTTAACTCTAACGCAACTTATTAGCCAAATAATAAATATCAATCATCGATCACTAATCGATAATGATAGCGATCGATGATAGCAATATTAACAAAAAAAAACTATCGATCAAAAATCTATAAGAGGCCAAGGCACGTAGTAAATAACGCAACACTTAAATTCTGATAGGGCCTGCTTTTTTTGGTTGGTGGTAAATGATCTAATGACTTCTATCGCTTTAGGGTGGAGCGAGAGGGCATGTCAGACTTTTACATCCATCTGTGTCCTTCTGTTGCCCTTAGCTTTCTAGAACCACGAGTTCCGTTTCCAGAAATTCTTCATACCGGGGATCAGTTCTGTTTGTCGTAATACCACGGACACACTAATGGAATGTAGAACAGAAAAAGGAGATTAGAGAAGAATTGAATACCAAGACTTCTCCGTGCCTCGGAAAATTAAGCCATTGAAAGAAAGAAAAGAAAGAAAGAAAACTAATTTATTTGGCACACGTACACATACGTACACACAATGTAGAAACAACATGTAATCACTTAAGATTAAAAAAAAATAAGAAAATAAAATAACTAACATTGTGTCTCGCGCTTGCGCCAAATAGGTCCAGTTCAGCAAAAATGCCAGACAACTTCGTGGTAGTTGCCTGACGCTGGTTTGCTGATTTTTTTTTTTTTTGGTGCATTGCTCATGGCTGTCATTTAATCTTTGAAGGTCGTTAAGGATAGCCAGAAGCCAGAAAAACTAACACCAGTCTTGCCAACGGGTATCCGCAACTGTGTTACTGTAAAACAGATACAAGCCTATATTCGGGTGCAACCAAGAGTCACGCCAGCCTATAAGGTGCAGGCGGGGTTTCGACGTTTTAGTTGACGAGGCGGTTACCTCCCCGTCACCTCATTCTACGAGCAGGATCAGCCCTCTTACGACCCCACTTAGTTCGAATCCCATTCGCCCTAAACTTTTAAGATTCTTCCTTCAGGAATTTAGAATAGGGCCCCATCATTCAGCCGAAAAACGTTCACAATTGGACATAGATCTCCAAGGTTCCAATCCCGTTCAATGATAATACATTTTTCCGTAAGGTATTAAGAATTGTACATATCACACACATGAGGAATTAAGCGAGAAAGAACTACACTAGACCGAGGCACACGTGGACCACGCCTGATTTGTACGTAGGGGCGCGTTGCGTGGCATGGATCTAATGTAGCTCTGCAAGTCTAGCTGCCATATAAAATGTATGGAGACCGACGCGCCCAGATCGGCGCACGTGGCCCACGTGTGAGCAATGTAGTTCTACCTTAAGTGTGATTATGCTGAACCTTCGGGGACAAAAAGGATGACTCGTCCTAGATTTCAACAGATGGACCGATATATATTGCATAGAGGTGACATCATAATACAAAGTTTTCCAACACAGATGTCATTGATACTCACAACCGCATGTAGGCTCGTGTACTTTGGCAGCCATGTTTTTTTTAATGACCATTTTTATTTGTAACCGAAACAACTGTTTAGAATATAAATATCGGACTTAGACACATCCTAAGTTCCTGCCAAGGGCCTTACCAAGAATAACGTGTTTAAAATGTCTGGCCTGCGAGCGAGAAAGAGGGATGGAGTTATACACTCTATATAGCTTCATCCCTTTAACAGTTCAGTTTAGGTCGTACTCGGATTGTTCAAAAGAGTTACTGTGGCCCTCGCGAACGGTATCAGAAGGAACACTGTCGAGGATTTAGTTAGTAAAACTCTATCTCGCTCCACATAGAGTTGAAGAAGTCATTTGATGATATCCCATCTAAAAAAAAGTGGTATGCGATGCAGATTGAAGATTTTTTTTAACTGATTCAATATAGGTCCTAGGTATAATCCAGTGCTTGACTGCAAGTAAATTGTTCTAATGAAACGGTTAGTCTGGACCGTAGAGTTGGTATCATCGTAAAGGAGGACGCTAGCTGTACGTCGTGTTGTCCGATGGTAGAAGGGTGATGGCGTAATCAACTCATGTAATTCCCGCGCAGACTCTTCAAAATGCAAAGCCCTGTAAAATACCGAACGGCTGGCTACCCTACGTCTAAGCTTCGGGCTTTGTAGATTTATGTTAACCAAATCTGGATCACCAATTAGCCTCTTCGCACGCCTTTCCACGCTGCCAGCTAAAATTTTGCAGCACCAGCCCATATGTGACTGCAGTACTCCACACACGATCGGACCTGTACTTTGTATAACATTAGAAGCTGTCCCGGTGTGAAGTACCGCCGGACCATTGCAAGAATGCAGTTTCCTAACCGACTAAAGAAAAAAAGAGGTAAGGAATGTCGGCTGGGCGGGGCGTTCGGGTACATATGTACATACCACAGTGTCTCAAGACGAAAGTCTATGACCAGTGCATGTTGCCAGTGATGACATATGGCTCCGAAACGTGGTCGCTGACAATGGGGGCCATCTAGGAAACTCCGTGATCGGATCAGGAATGAAGACATCCGTAGGAGTACCAAGGTTGCGGGCAGGGCACATTGCTAGCAGAACAGGCCGTTGGAGCCGAAAGTGTACTAGAAGACACAGTGTTGGAACTCAGGAAGGCCTCCTACAAGATGGACCGATGACCTGGCAAGAGTTGCGGGAATCCGAAGGGTGCGAGACGCACAGGAGCGTTCATTGTGGCGACTCTTGGAGGAGGCCTATGTCCAACAGTGGACGTCTTTCGGCCGAAATGATGACGCAATGCAGAAGGTAGAGATTTTTTTTAAATGTGAGTCTACCCTGTCAAAGAAACCACCATCTCATGACCACATTGTTCAAAAGATGGTGTCACAAAATACTTAATGATCTCACTCCAGCAGCTTACTCACCCATTTCCTGCATCCTAAAATACACATATTTTAGTCATCGCTTCACTGAAATTACATCATGAGTTTTAGATAAGTAAAATCACTATGTTAATATAAGATATATATCAAATATATACAAAGAGAAACTGACTGACTGACATATCAATGCACAGCCGAAACTATTGGGACTAGGGACGTGAAATTTTGCACAAGGTTTCCTTTAATGATGTAGGCAAGCACAAAGATGTGAAATTTTGCGCAAGCACTAAGAGAGGATTTTCCAAAATTCTGGCTAGCCGTCCGACCGTCCGGTAACCGTCTGGACCGAGCACGACGGCGCGTACTGTTCCACGCGCGCCCCAGGGAGACGTCAGCAAATTCTAGGGGCCCAGCAGGGTCGAAGCCTACTGGGGCCACGAGTAGTGTGAAAGCGACAGCCAGGGCCCCGGGATAAAGGCAAAGAAGGAACAGGAATGGATTTTTAGTCAGGAAAAGTCTGACACTATCTCCCGCCCCGCCCAAGAGCGAGATTTGTCATTGGATGATTTTCCAACCTAGGTCCAAGGTTTATAAGGTTTTTACGCGGGCGAACTCGCCGGTAAAAGCTAGTTGTTAGCATAAATCAATTTGATATGGATGCAACGAGTTACTTTGAAGCATCAATTATCATGTTCTGAAAATGGGCTTAATATGATGTCATGATAGTTTAGTTTTTTATCTTTGATAGGTTCACGCTAGAGATGAAGGACTCTGCATATATCACCGTATCTGTATCATACCATATCTTCAGCATGACGCAAATCCTCACCGGTCATTGTAAGTCCGGGAGGTTCCTGCACCTGATTCGTGCTAAAGAAATTCCCGAATATACGGTGGAGGTATACCACCATGTCCTAGTGGGGGCGAACGTTGCGAATAGTTCAGGTCATGCTCTGGAGCGAATGGAAATAGGCGGCGGTCGCCTCCTTCTGCGAAGCCGCCGGGACCCCGACCCCGACGAGCAATGGATAGCTCGTCGTCCTGCGGTCCGGTGACAGTTCGGATCGAGCTCGTGTCGTCGACGGCGTGTAGTGTTCGATGCACGCCTCAAAGAGATGTCAGCAAAACCGTAGATTCCTAGCAGGGCCGAAGCCTTCGACTTTTAAAAAGGTTACTCGTGGTACGACACGGAAGGAGACTCCCCGCAGGACAAATATAATATAATACTCACACAACTATCACACAACGCCATCTAGTCTCAAGCTAAGCAGAGCTTGTGTTATGAGTACTGGACAACTGATAAACATACTTATATATTTCTAAATACATACATACAACAACACAAAGTACAGTCCGTCAATCAGTCTGCATAGTATAAAACAAAGTCGCTTTTCGTGTCTGTCTGTCCCTATGTATGCTTAGATTTTTAAAACTTCGCAATTTTGATGCGGTTTTTTTTAATAGATAGAGTGATTCAAGATGAAGGTTTATATGTATAATACATGCACAATATAGTAGAGAAACACTGATGATTTTAGAGGTTTCTAATGTGATGTCGTAAATAAACACATTTTTTTCGCTTACATTGCAAACGCTGGCTGAACCCTAAGAGATAGATCAAAATAATGTACTACATTATTGTATACTTTAAAAAGGTCTACAAGAAAGTCTGCAATGGTATATGTCTATCTTTTAGGTGCAACCGACAATGATCAGCATTGCACCCGTGCGAAGTCGGGGCGGGTCGCTAGTTATAGAAAAATTACACCCAGACACAGAACAAATGATCGTGCTCATCACACAAACATTTGTCCTCGGTGGGAATCGAACCCACGACCTCCGGCATAGCAGTCAGGGCCACTAACCACTAGACCAACAGACCAGTCATAAATATTATTATAATTAAAATGGGTAGATTAAACACGTCTGTAGCTCCGATATAACTTCCGTTTAAAATTTTACGGAACCGAAATTAGAATCGGAGGTGCAAAATCAATTGGAAATTCCGGCCTTTCCGAATCGGAACCGAAACTCCGTAACATCTCTGATACAGAGGACGTCAAAATACAACGTATCTTAAAGTTTGTGTGGTGAGCACGATCATTTGTTCTGTGTCTGGGTGTAATTTATCTATATTATGTATGTATTTAGAAATTTAAAAGTATGTACATCAGTTGTCTAGTACTCATAACACAAGCTCTGCTTAGCTTGGGACTAGACGGCGTTGTGTGATAGATGTGGAATATTATTATTATTTATTTATTTTTCAATCGTAGATCGTGTTTTTTTTTAAATTGATATAAACCAGTGCTTGACTGCGATCCCACCTGATGGTAAGCGGAGATGCAATCATTGATGGTCAGGCGAACTAGTTTATTAAGCGCCTATTCACTCTAGCCTTGAAGACACCTAAATTATAGTTGGACGGGAAGACCGCAGCAGGCAAATTGTTCCAGTCCTTCGATGTACGCGGTATAAACGACGAAGCGAAACGCTTAGTCCGGACCGTTGAAGTTTCAACAACGTAAGGGTGGATACTCGCCGTTCGTCGGGTTGTCCGATCGTATATTGACTACAAGTAAACTCAGTGTTTCATACGAATATGAACCTTTTCCTAGGCGAATAGTATTCACATTTGTATCCTGAGAAGCAAGTGTTACCAAAATGAACTTTAAATCTTAACCATAAGTTTCATTTTCATATGAAGCGCTTACTCAGAAAAGTAAAGTCTGAATTGAAATGTATTAATTCTGAAATCTTGCAATTCTTTATGTTTATCATATTCATACTACTTTAAAATGTAATATATATATTATATTTGTAGTATGAAAATTATGTACATATCTATACACATAAAAGCAAAATACCACTCACTGATTAATCACGAAATCTCAGAAACTATACCACCCACAAACTTAAAATTTGGCAGGTAGGTTCCTTATAGGGTGTAGACATCCGCTAAGAACCACCGTTATGAGGAAGAATCCTCCCCTAAGGGGCTGAAACGGGGGTCCAAAGTTGGTATGGAGTTTCTTACCGGTTCTTCTCCATATTAAACGACCAATTTGGAACCGTGCACTAGCTTCTGATATTTTCTAAGTGCCCATGTAGGCCTATCTATAATTATAATAAATCTGTAGAAGTGCAAATTCTGAAAAATAAATGGCATATGATTTAAAAAATTTTTTGCCTGTCTATCTGTCTGTTTGTTCAGACATTACGCAAAAACTACCGGTTCGATTACGACGAAACTTGGTATAATTATTCTTTAATATCCTGGGCACCACACTGGGTACTTTTTATCCCTGCGAAAAGTATATACAATAAAAAACAAACTTAATTTTGAGGTTCGATCCCTAGACCCGATTACTGTACCAACCGCAAATAATAAGTTTGTCGTAGGTTACGTCACCGGCAGTGGAGTTCTGCACACTGCTGCATTTTAAGATACAATATCGTTCGCCATACAATTCAATGGATCATCACATAGGACGAAGATAATAGATAATATTTCATATTTTCGTATCTTAAAAAAACCTAATAAAACCATTTTCGACTTACACGCGGACGAAGTCGCGGGCAAAAGCTAGTTTGAAATAAAAAACTTTTGACTTTGAGAATCCCATTTTCACGCGGCCGAAGCCGCTGGCAAAAGCTAGTTCTTAGCTAATGATCTAATAATTGTTGTCACTGAATATGCAGTTTAAGTGGACACTGTCTGTCAGCTACAATGATAGAATGCGGAAGGTCTATCTTCCTCAAGGTTGTTAGTTGACCAGGAAAAACTAAATTGACTGCATGGAAACATAATGTAAGAACGCTAGGCACTCATCTAGCGACAATGTTTCTTTTCAACCGACTTAAAAAAGGAGGAAGTTCAATGTTCAGCTGGATGTGTTTTTTTTAAGTATGTTCACCGATTTCTCGGTCAATTGTGGACCGATTTTGAATTTTTTTTTTCTGATTGACTGGTTATGCTTCCGAGTTGGTCCCATAGAAATATTGTAATGATCTGATCATTATCCTCGAAGATATGGAACAGAACTCCTCATACGAAAACAGCGGAACCGTCATAACAAGTAAAATCGCTTTGTTTATACGTGTAGTCGATGACCGTTTGAAAGAAGAGGGGGAATATATCGAACTGATCTGATGAAGCCTGAAGTTAAGCACCGGAACTCTGGATTAGCATTACACAAAATAATGTTTTCATTTCTGATGCGATCACGCAAGGAAACTCCAATCATAGCCCTTTCCATTGCCTGTAAGCCTTCTGATGTGTCCCACTGTAAGCGACCACGTTTCAGAGCCATATGTCATCACTGGCAACATGCACTGGTCATAGACTTTCGTCTTGAGACACAGTGGCATGTTGGACGAGAAGATACCGTGCAGCTTCCCGAACGCTGCCGAGCCGAATCGGATTCGACGATTGACCTCTTTCTCAAAGTTATTACTACCCAACTGGATTGTCTGTCCCAGGTAAACGTAATCGTCTACAACTTCGAGTGTAGAGTCTCCGATCTTGATCGAAGTGGGTGCTACATGATTATTTACCATGACTTTGGTTTAGTCCATGTTCATTTTAAGTCCCACTCCGATCACTTTCATCACCACTGCTCTTGAAGAGACTTTGACCTCTGAGTTTGTTTCGGTGTTACTTCTCAGGGTAGAGCAGTGGTGGCCGAGTGGTAACGGCTCCGACTTACGAGTTATAGGTCGCGGGTTCAAGCCCAGCCTGGCGCAATACTTTGTGAAATTTATTTCATCACCACTGCTCTCAAAACGGTGAAGGAAAACATCGTGAGGAAACCGGCATGACCAAGAACTAAAAATTCGAAGACATGTGACATTCACCAACCCGCACTGGGCCCGGGTGGCCCATTCTCTCTCCTAGAGAGGAGGCCTGAGTCCCAGCAGTGGGAACATTAAAAGACTGATAATACATACTATTATATTATTATGCTATAAATAATCATACGCTACCGTCCTCTAGGCTATCAGCTGTTTGTTTACGGGACAAACAAACAGACAGACAGACAAGTAACATGTAGATACAACTAGATAATGATGTTATGTAATCACACTAATATCATACAGCCGAAAGTTGCTATAATATAATGGTATGTGTGTTTGTCACTCCATTGCACTCAAACGGCTGAACGAATTCGGATGAGATTTGGCTCACGGGTATACCATGTCTTGGAATAGGACATAGGATGACTTTTTTCGACGGCACGGTTGGTGCTCTGGTTGAGGGACCTGTTTGATTCCCGAACGAAACAAATAATTATTCCGGGTCTGGGTGGGTTGTAAGTTTAGATTTTTGTGAAAGCACCCACACTACTACAGGATTAATTCCTAATTTGGAGCAATGCCTGAAATGGCATTATTGATTGAAAACAAATCAAAAGGAAAGAATTTAAAAAATGCATAGATAAGAAATTTATTACAAAATGTGATATTTAAGATCATTATTTAATCTGTGTATGATAATCTTGATATTACATGCAACTTTTTTCTTTTTTATATAATATTAGTACTAGTTGTTGACTACAATCCCACCTGATGGTAAGCAGTGATGCAAACATTGATGGTGAGGTGTAATTTATTAAGAGCCTATTCACGCTAGCCTAATGTCCTAGAGCTAAAAATATGAAGATATGTGTGACATTGACATCCACGAACCCGCACTGGGCCCGCGTGGTGGATTACGGCCCATTTCCTCTCCTAGAGAAGAGGCCTGAGTCCTAGCAGTGGGAACATTAAAAGGCTATTTATGCCTATATTTTCTTTTACAGTGTAAAACAGAAGTAGTTTGTTTATTGTGATCTAAGATTAATTCATTAAACTCAAAGCGAACGCCGGCATTCACTCTCTCATTGTCTCTCTAATTTGGTATTCGAAAGGTTAATTTTTATGGTTCTTTTAAAAGTTAAGACCCAATATCTAGGCTAACCTAGCCATTCATCATCATCTTCCTGCCCTTGGCCCGTGTTATTTGGGGTCGGTGCAACACGTTTTTTTCTTCCACTCTGCCCTGTTACTCGGCATGCTATCACTAACTTCCTTTTCTTTCATATCACTGTTCACACAATCCATCCATCTTTTCTTTGGTCTCCCTCTCCCTCCATCCATCCACATGTATACTCATAACTCTTTTAGTAACATGCGTTTCATCCCTCCTCTTCACATGACCGTACCAAGACAAACGATTCCCTTTCAACTTTTCAGCCAACCTAGCCATTATAACAATAATTAGTCCAATACCTCTTTCCGATACTGATGAAGTTAAGTTTTTTATGCTATATACAAATGAATAAGCGTAATAATAATTAGTACATCATAATAGGCCTCTTTATTTCATGCATTTTGTGCGAAATGTAGAAGTTTACTTTCTTTCTATCTTTTTAAATTATCAGCCCCAAAAAAATGGAGTTTAAAGTTCTTATACTCCATGCAAATGAAGTCACTAAAAAAAATTGCAATTAAAGACGAGAGAATGATACTTTGACTCGCCTGTTGGTCTAGTGGTTAGTGGCCCAGACTGCTATGTTGGGGGTTGTGGGTTCGATTCCCACCCAGGACAAATGTTTGTGTGATGGTAGGGTTGTGTGAAGAGAGTGACAGTTGACAGGACAGAATGAAAGAAAAAAGTGCTTTGCACCGACTCCAAGTAATGTGGGACAATGGCATGATTAAGATCCAGTTCAGTAGTGCACAAACATACTTCATTTAATTGCAACTTCATCTCTCAGCCAACCCCAATACAATTCGGGTAAGGTAAGGTAGGCAGGTTGGGGTCGGCTTCCAGTCTTACCATATGCAGCTTAATATCAGTATTGTACATGTAATGACTGCTTATCAGACCTTCACAATGCAGTTATTGGACAACACGTTACTTCTTGGATAGACTGACCAGACTTTATTATTTTTTTTATATGTATAATATAATATTCCACAACTATCACACAATGCCGTCTCGTTCCAAGCTAAGCAGAGCTTGTGTTATGAGTACAAACAACTGATAAACATACTTATATATTTCTAAATACATAAATATTATAGATAAATTACACCCAGACACAGAATAAATTATTGTGCTCATCACACAAACATTTGTCCTGGGTGGGAATTGAACCCACAACCTCCGGCATAGCAGTCAGGACCACTAACCACTAGACCAACAGGCCAATCGAATGATTAATTACATTGTGGTTGGGCAAATGTTTACCACTGGCATATTTAGGGTCATTTTTCAAGGGGGCCTGGCCAGTAACATTCCTGACATCATAGAATTTCAAATTATTACCCCAATCTTGGGGTGGGTGCTAGACCATACTGGGGTTGTTCATGGCCCACTCAGCCCCACTCTAAGTATATCTATGATGATGACAGTCAACGTAGTATAGTGTTCTTTCTATCATTTAATTTAAGGTTGTATTCTTATGAACCATTAATTTACTGTCAAATCTCAAGTAGATTTGAATGGTTAACAAAAATTTGACAGTTATTTACTGTAAAAAATTTTCGGTTTTATACATTGGATATGAAAGAGTTAAAGCAAATATAATTGCTTACATGGTAAATAATATGCTTATTGCTTGTTATTAAAAATTTTCCCTTCAGGGCAAAAGTCCAAAAGAGGAAAATTTAAATTGTTATGAAGTATACACCTAAGTAGTATAGTTTTAATGTGAATTTTATGCTTAAACAGAGTTTTACACTATGGTAACCTGGCTGTAGGATTAAAACGACCCACTGACCCTTAATTTATATCATTTTTGTACCAAGTAGCAGTAATTTGTGTTATGATTTTCAATTTTGTAATCATCAGCTGTAGGCACCAAAAATACGTCAAAATACAAAAATTTTGTGTTTAGTCGAATTGGTTGTTACCATTGTAGCGTGCTACATGCGTTCTGAAGATCATTCATAGAATAAAACACAGTATAGGAGCAAGAATTGGCAGAAAAATATCTTTTTACGTAGTTCAGAGATTTTGGTCAAAAGTAATGTTTCTTACCATCTTGCCAGGGGTTTGCTGGTTCGAAGTACTGTGTAACTATGAGATCCTCGTCAGGAAAGCGCACTGAGCGAGGAATCTTCTTTTTTTCTTTGCACTCATCACTTAACCCACTGATATTGTCACCACACTCTGCTAGCTCCGTATTAACACTTTTATCACTCTCAATCGGGCATCCCGTAGCTTTATCAGGGTCGGTAGACATATCTAGCGTGTAATCTATCACATATTATTGTAAGCGAACACATTAGCGGACACAAATCCTAATACCAAAAAAATAATATTCAATTCATAAACACATCAGTTTCCACACAACTAGTTTCGAGATCGATTATTTAATATTAACAACACGAAAACCACGTTAATTCACCGGCCATTGCGTATTTTTTTCACGTTTCGTTAGAGTTTTTTTTTTATACAATTTTTTTATTGTTCGTTTCGAATCAAAACATTCCGCACCTTTCATACACCGTTTGCCGCCATATTGGATTGAACGAGACAAAAGGAGAGCTTCCTTTAATGACTGGTAGAGGGCGTCAATTGATGGCAGTGTTGCCATTTTCATTCAACTTTTGTCCATACATTGAAACTTTATATAATGCCCTCTAGTGTCTAGTAGCTGAACTAGGCAGAGAAATATTTTTGGGTTAGGTTAGGTCTAGGGTTTGTTTTAGTTAACGTAGAATACTTTATCTCTTTGAAGTGCATAAAAATGATATTCCAAAAAATATAAAGACAGCTTCAAAGCAGCTTTTTCGTACACTAATAATGCAACGATGTCATTCCCATCGTAATATTATATCTTCATAAAAAACTGACCAAGCGCGAGTTGGGCTTGCACACGAACGGTTCCTTACCGTCCGTAGCAAAAAATGGCAAAAAAACACGTTTGTTGTTTAGGAGCCTCACTTAAATATTTATTATTCTTTTTTTAGTAGATATTCGTTTTTACTACGGCAACAGAAATACATCATCTGTGAACAACAATCAATTATCACGGTTCATGAGATACAGTCTGCTTGATAACAGACAGACGGATAATGGAGTGATAGCAATAGGGTCCCGTTTATACCCTTTCGGTAAGGAATCATTAAAAACAACTTACTTTTTCATCTGTATGAAAGATTAAAACACTTTTGCTACTCTACAATTAGACTTGGCTAATTTTCCATTGAACACTCCTACATCAATTGCGTACTACTTTAAAATAATGTTTCTCTCAGGGGCGTCGGATTTTAGATAACCTCATGGGTGCTCATGCTCATTTGATGACTCGAAAAAGTGGCGAAGTGTGAGAAGAGAAATACATACTGATCGACCGACAAATAAATAAATGTCCTACTAACTAAGTAACTTATTATGTTTGATAAAAATATAAAATAAACCTAGTTTTATTATCAAGAAATATTATAATTTATACGTAACCTAAAAGTTTCTTGATGTCTATTCTCAGGGGTGCCCGGCACCCACTGTTTATTTCTCATGGGTGCTCGAGCCCCCGAGCGCCCACGGTTTCGGCGCCGCTGGTTTCTCTTGTTATTGTATTGGACACAGACCACTAACGCACAGTGCCGGATTAAGCGGACGCGTGGCCTGTAGCAAAGTCGACCAAAGGGTACTACTAATTAATTTATCAGTACGATACTTACTAATTAATTTAGTACTTTTGGAAAAACCTTGTAGAGCAGTGGTGGCCGAGTGGTAACGGCCCCGACTTACGAGTTGTAGGTCGCGGGTTCAAACCCAACCAGGCGTATAACTTTGTGTAATTTATTTCATCACCACTGCTCTCAAAACGTTGAAGGAAAACATCGTGAGGAAACCGGCATGTCCTAGAACCTAAAATTCGAAGACATGTGACATCCACCAACCCGCACTGGGCCCGCGTGGTGGATTACAGCCCGTTCCCTCTCCTAGAGAGGAGGCCTGAGTCCCAACAGTGGGTACATTATAAGGCCGACTATGACTATACTATGACTATGGAAAAACCTAGATCATTATCGTTTTTTACATACCCCGAACTATTAGAGTTTTAAAGGCGAAATTCTTAAAAACCGAAAATTATTTATTTAAACTTCATGTACAGTGGTGGTAATAGCATAGCCGGACTTAATGCCACAAGGACAATAATTATGCTTACGACATTTTAGTTTTTCTTCTGATAAATAATACTGAAATAGGGGAGTCTTTACGATGGTGATGGCGAAGCCTTTGTGAATTTACACAGAAAAGCTGAACAGTTAAGATTTACTAGGAATAGAATGCAAAATTTATTTTTTCTTTGGAGAGGTTAGATTCAGCCATTCTTTAATTGGAATAATCTTTCCGAGAGATTGATGTCCTCAACATGCCCACATCGATCGTCATCATCATTTTAGCTGAAAGGCGTCCACTGCTAAACAAAGGTTTCTCCCAAATGTCGCCACAACGGCCGGTCCTGTTTATCATGCCTCCATCGGATTTCCGTGAACCTTACCAGGTTATCGGTAGCCTTGTTGCCTAAAAGGCCTCCTTTTAACGCTGCGTCTTCAAGTTCTGATCGTCACTCCAGAACCTTTCGGCCCCATCAATCATCTGTTCTGCGAGCAATGTACACAGCTTACTCCCACTTAAGCTTATCTTCACTCCTGATTCGATCATGCAAGGAAACTCCGAGCATAGCGGTCTCCATTGCTCTTTGCGTGAGTTAAAACAATCTGATGAGGCGCATTGTGAACGACCACGTTTCAAAGCCATATGTCACTACGCACTGGAAATGTCATATTCATATGGACACACAAAATATGTAGTTTCCTAAAAGCCTTGTTTAATCTTATTCTTAGTATAAGCTTAGCCGAGGCTACATGCATATTAAAATTAAGTAGCTTTAGCCAGCGGCTACGCGCGCGGGAAGCCGCTGTCTAAAGCTACCCCTTCTAAGGAATTAGCTTGAACAAGGCTTTTAGACACCAATAACCCTCTAGATTTTAAGATCAGTTACGTAAAAAGTACGCCGTTGAGGCAATTCTAAGAGATCATCTATTGCGTAGTTTACTCGGAGAAAAGTCTGAAGTAAAGTGTCTACATCACATCCAAAGAAATCAGCTGTATTTAGATTTCATACAGTACAAATATTTTGACTAGATTTTTTCACATTCAAGTGCGGGATCCCTGAACGCGCGGGGCCTGTAGCATTTGCTACTCTTGTTATATGGCTAATCCGCCACTGCTAACGCATTAAGATAAATAGAGAGACTTCTTTATAAAATACTAGTTTTTGCCCGCAGCTTCGCCCGCGTACATAAAATATGGCCCTTGTCACTCAAGAATAAAGCAGCTTTCTATCGGTGGAAAAATGTTAGCAATCGGACCAGTATTTTCAGAGATTACCTCCTACAAACAAAGAAACGTACTTTACCTCTTTATAAAATTCAATCAATTTTTTAATTATATTTATTAAACATATTCTGTATTTAGCAAAATGAAATTGTATTAAAATATTTATTTTTATTTACTTTAATACTGTACTAATAATAAAAGTTGTAGGAGGAAAGTGCCGATGTCTGTCACACAGTTAATACTAGCGCAGACATCGTCGTTTACTGTATCTTTTCAAAGGAAACATAATTTATTTAATACATTGTATTTTGTTTTGTTTTTTTTAATTCATAATAACCAGTGCTTGACTGCGATCCCACCTGATGATAAGCGGAGATGCAATCATTGATGGTCAGGCGCACTAGTTTATTAGGATAGATAAGATGTATCCCCCTTTCTGTTAATAAATTTATTATTATTCACTTTATTTATTTAATATACATATAAAATACATGTTTAAATATTTTTTAACAAAATCATTTAAATATTTTTTTTTTTTTAATTGATATAAACCAGTGCTTGACTGCGATCCCACCTGATGGTAAGCGGAGATGCAATAAAAAAAATATATAAAAAATAGTAGTCCGCCGGTGTCGGGTCGCCGTCCAAGCTACCGGTGGTTAGGGCCCAGAGACATGAACCTCCTCACAATGCGAGCCGTATCGAGGAGTACTGCCTTCTGTATCAGGCCCTTGATCCAACTGCGTAACGACAGCTTCGACAGATGGTCGTCGAAGCTATTGGCTATAAGGCCATTGGCGGTCACGACAATCGGCACAATGATAGCCGAGTCTACATTCCACATGTCGACAACCTCGTGTGCTAAGTCGTATTCCGTCCGCCCAAATATACTTCTCAGCTATAATAAAAATAAAACATTGCTTGGGTAACTAAAATTATTTATTCAAACTCAACATCTCACAGTCATTTATACACACGATATCTCTTAAAACTATTTTTAAAACTATTATATATAACGTTTACAGAATATAACTTTTTTTGTCTTATAGCGCAATATTTTAGCAATAACGGCCTGCTCAGTGTTGCAAGGGACTTATTCAACACCGATTTCCGAAATTAAAGTTGTTTTGCAGTTTTTTTTGGAAGTCGGCTGTATTTTTTATTATCTAAGAGTGAAGTTAAGTTTATCGGTAACTATCCAAATGTTAATAACAATTATTCCTTTTTAGGACGGCTTCTACATAGTGGCCAGTAAACTAGACTATAACTTCAAGGTTGTTATTTTAAATCTATGAGATTTGTAGAAACAAAACTGTAATAAAAAAAAAAAAACTACATACAGTACTGTAAGGAGCCAGTGGGCTCAGATAATTAAGTTATCAAACACATTGAATGCCAAGAAATTTTAAGGAGTTAAATTCAGTACCCATCGTACATTATCGGCCTATACGAAGAAATCTCGTAGTTAGAGTCTTTACTTATCAAGTTATCAGGGTACATATACGAGATATTTCGTATACGCGATATCTCGTACTAAGGCACCGGCTATATAAATACTTTCATTAGAGGTCATAGAGGTCATACAAGGGAACTCAAAAAAAAAAAATAGGTGGAAGTTAAGGAGGAAATAACCACCCGAATCAACTACGCTGTACGCTCATAATTTTCTCGTCCGCTATTTATGCGAAGACACTGCCTCCTAAGATACAGAATGGGTCTACCTTTTATAGCAGAACTTTTTACGTCATAATATTGTTTTGCATAACAACGGATAGCATAAACTTCATTTCGCAGAAAATCATTTCGCATACACTCAGTTGTCATACATTCAAAACTCATAATTTTTTTAGTCAGAATCATCTTTAGGCATAATGTTTATATCCATAATAATTAAAAAGCAGAACCATCATATCGCAGAAAATTCACAGTCAGAATCGTATTTTGGCATACATTTTATATCGATAGTTACAAAAATATTGTCGGCTTGGATGCATGTAGCATGCAAACAGGCATACAACATGCAAGCAGGCATACAACATGCAGCATGCATGCAGCATGCATGTAGCATGCAAGCAGGCATGCAACATGCAGCATGCATGCAGCATGCAAGCAGGCATGCAACATGCAGCAAGCATTGTTTCTGTCACGGCTCCGGCGCTGCGGGGTTTGGGCGGCGCCACGCGAGCTTATCGTCACAGATGGTTTTAACGCTCACCACCGCAGCTTCGGCTTGCTGGCCGGCTTCGCCGGCCAGCCTCAGCCGCGGTGGCGGGCCTTCAAACCACCTGCTCCTCAGCTCGCGGGCCGCCCTACCCCTCCGCGCCTACGCGGGTTTAAATTACACTCTAGGGGTAGGGCAGACAAGACTGCGTAAAGTCGGTTTCGCAGCGATTCGTTTCTGTCACAAAATTTTGCAGCACAACGTATTCTAATTTTTGATGTTCAAATATGCACCCATACCAAATAATCGTATCTCTAAATAAATGTTATGCTAAACAAAATTATGCATAATATTACTTATGGCAAAGGTAATTATGCGAAACAAAATTCTGCCAAGATAAAAGTATGCCATTGTAAATTCGGACACGTAAATATTCTGCCAAACAAAAGTTATGCTAAATAATTTTTATGCCTTAAAAATATTCGATTAAATAAGATTATGCTATGTGAGTTATGCCAAATAAAAATCGGAGTATCAAGATTCTGCCAAATAGAAGGAACCCATACAGAATCTTCCTAGTTTAGGAGTCAGGGTTAAAATTTTGCATTGACTATTGTGTGACAGTTTTTTAGTACATTAAATGTGTCAAATTTTTATTTTTGCTAACAAAAGTAATATTAAATACAGGTGAGAATTAAAAGTTGATTAAAATATTTATAAATTTATAATAAAAAAAATCGTAAATAATTTCTCTTGTTAAAATATTGCGCTATTCGAGTTTAACTTACTCTATGCAGTATAACATTTGTCATGACTTACGATAATTCCACGATTTGCGTAACAATGTATAATATAATTCTTTTAGAATGCCATTTTTTTTTTGTTAAACAATTTTCAAATTGCACTTTGTAGAAAGACATGAAAACAATAAAAAATTTTAATGGAGTATAAATTTACAAAAAAAAAAAGATATTTTTGGGAGTATAAAGCTGCCAAAAAATGGTCATTTTTCATAAGGATGTACACTATGACGAGGTGGTCTAAGTGTCTAAAAACACGTGGGTGTGGTGCGGCAACGAGCGAAGCGAAGCGGACACGAAATGTTGATTCGACATTTTCATGCGAACTTTTGCGGTGCGGTGACTTGTACTTACATAAAGGGCGGCTAAAACAGTGACTTCGCAGGCACGTAAGACAAAACCACCGCATCGCGTTGAATTAGCATTGGATCGCTCCGCAACCACATTCGCATGGAATCACCCACCTGGGACGCTGCGTAAGGATGTAATTTCTCCGAACGAATTTAGAATGCCATAGACAGGCGTAATGCGACCACCTTATGTGAAACAAAATTATGGCACCCGTAAAACAAAAGTGACACTATAATTACTGAAATATAACTTTAATTTTTAGGCATATCTTAAACTTTTGATCTTCTAGCCAATACAAACTATTCGTAATCCGTTTGTCAAAGTCTCTGTTCGTATAGTTGATATTCCTCAGTAATTGATTCGCAACTTAGTAGTAAATAAGTACATTGAAAACGAAAAGTGTCTTCAAGGCTAGAGTGAAAAGGCGCTGCACCATCAACGATTGCATCACTGCTTATCATCAGGTGGGATCGCCATCAAGCTCTTCCGAAAAAAAAAGCTGGGCAAATGCGAGTCGGACACGCGCACTAAGGGTTCCGTACAAACTTATCTATGAAAAAAGTTCAATTCCCGAATTGAGTTACGTAGATTTATCCGAATTATAAAAAGTTTTTTTTTGTAACGTAACTACAAATTTACAGTTTTCAGATTTTTTTTCTATACTTGTGCTATGAGTCCTTGCTTAATGTCAAATTTCAGGATTCTAGGTCAACGGGAAATACCCTATAAATTTTGATTTTCTTGGGAGGCCATATCTTCTTTTTCGTTAACTCAAAAGTTTTTCACAGATCCAAGGGACCGCAGATATGAGTACATGGTTTTAATTTCAACTCGATACCTCCACTCGTTCCCGAGATAAAGGGTCTTGACAAACAGACGGACACCAAAGTGATTTTTCCATTTGAGGTACGTCACCCTAAAAACACCTTTTTGGTATAGTGCCACTTTTGCTATAGGGTTGCGATATGAATATAATTATTATTATCCGTAAAACAATTTTATATGAAAAATGCTTGTTTATTCTCGCGTCATTTTGTAATATTTCGGCGACTTCAAGTATTTAAATCACATATTTGATAATATTTCAATTAATACTTTTATGTTTAAAATTTAATATAAAGAACTTTAGGCTAGGCCGAAAATCTATTTGGTTTAGTTGGTGAATGATACACTTTCAGTATTTTAACCCTTTAAACTGCTTGCGTCGGATTGATCCGACGAGTGTTTCCGTGTCCAATACGCCAGGGTCGTCTATTTGCGACAGGGTACTCCATCTCGTTTAGCTCTTCAATCCCTATAGGTGACAGAAGAGCTGATGAGATGGAGCATTTGGTCGTGGATGTGCGACCCTGGCCGAATAAACGCGAGGGTTTGTCGGATTTATCCGACGTAAGCTTTAGTGAAAAGGTTAAAGAATGTTACCATAGTAAAAAAAAATAATAATACAGAAATTGTTTCAGAGCACAGTATTTCACAGTATTATTTGTCTATTATATTTGTATAGTAGTAAGCCAATAAAAAAAACAAAGCATTAAAATACGATCGACTTATTTTCTTAATTTAAGTTTTTTTTTAAATGTTGGTAGTATTTATTTTTCGGTTAACATTTTGCAAATAAAATAAGGTATTTTCAATATCTACACATTTTTCTCATATATCAACATAGTATATAATTTTAAATAGACATACACTTGTGGTCCTTATTTTTTAATGTTTTGTACCAATATTATATTTTTTTATAAAAAATATTCGAATTAATTTTCTCATAACGTGTTGGACGAATTTATATTAATGTAACTATATATATATTTTTATATCTAACATAATAGAAGTTATACTTTACATAAAAATTGTTTTTTTATATAATTTTATTGACTATTTTCGACTATACTATATTCATACAACTTGTGAAAGGCATGTAGGTACGAGGAAACTTGAATTTGGTCGTTTCACCAATTGATTAAAAGCCTTGTATCCATGTAAAGGTTACGTAACTTTTTTTTTATTGGCAATGTTGCTAGCAACACGTTTGTGTAACTCTCGTTGTTACAATAATGTGTTGCAGCAACAATATGACGTAAGTTTTACTATCGTAAATATAAGGCATTATTATTACTTTTCATTGGATCATAATCATTATGTATACATAGTTAGTATTTTTATAAAATGTGATGCGTTTCGTTACTATTTCTTAAATAGGTACAAAGTCGTATACAGGGTGAATTTTTCAAAAAGATTTTTTAAACTTCAAATCAAAACCTATAAAAAAAAAAAACGAGACATGATCTAAGACTACAAATAATTTGTGATGAGAACTTATAGGCGGTATTGGAAACTATGATTTTAACCTTTAACCGTCTACGTCGGATATATCCGACAAACACTTTCGCGTTTATTCCGCCAGGGTTGCACATCCACGACCAAATACTCCATCTCGTCAGCTCTTCTGTCACCTATGGGGATTGAAGAGCTAAGCGAGATGGAGTACTCTGTCGCAAACACACGACCCTGGCGAATAGAACACGAAAATCGTCGGGATAATCCGACGCAGGCAGTTAAAGAATTAAAGGAAATATTTCAGCCTTTTTTATGGTAATAAGAGTGGCTGATTAAATATTTTATTATGACTTTTTCAACTTTTTTTCGACAGTTTATTTCTCATAGTTTCATAGCTTTCGATACAATTCCATTTAAAAAAATCACCTTGAATATTTCATAGTAATAATATTTTACTTATATATTAAAATTACCGTTTATCTAGCATTTACCTAAGCCGTCATTTACTATGAAAATACGCAAATATAACAAACATATGTAATCCGAATTGTTTTTGAAATAACAGCTTTATTACCTAATACACAAAGTTCATTTTACGGTACAGCTTCAATTTTTTCGGGTGACTCTTTCGAAATCTTAGGCCTACTGTCCACGGACGCGTAGCTTCATAGACGCTTCAAAATACGCCAGCCAGCTTGAGCAGCACAGCGTAATGAAGCCTTTCCACTAGCCCACATGTAATGGGCTAGTAGAAAGGTTTCATTACGTTTTCAATCATTTGTGACAATGCCGCCGGACGACGATCCCGCCATTTTTACAAAAATAAAAACGTTCTTTCACTCGATATACGACCCGACGTATGACATGCGGCACGGTAAGCGTCATGAAGCCTGCATGCAGCGATGCGAGCACGTCGTTGCAGCTCCGTCAACAGTTTCATAGGTTTGTAAGGTTTTTTTCTTAGGTGGGAAATCATCCAATGACTTCTCTCGCTGTTGGGCGGAGCGAGACACAGTCAGACTTTTACTGACTAAAACCCACTCCTATGTTCCTTCTTTGCCTTGCGTTCTTGGACCCCGGGGTTCACTTTCACTTAATCCATGGCCCCAGTCAGTGGCGGATTTATCAGCAGGCTGAGTAGGCTTGAGCCTAGGGCGGCAGATTTTTGGGGAGGCAAATTTGGAGACCGATTTTTTTTTTTGTTACCTCATAGAAATCAAAAAGATTGTTGCATGACGGTTTTCTGATGTCTCACAGATAGAAGTCTGCAACAATTTTTGCTGATGACTTTCCTCTGTCACTTGTCATTGCACACTCCGAGAGTTTATTTTAAAAATTATTTTACGTGTAACTTCAACGAAATTATTGGATATTAAAAGTAATGCAAAAGATGCAATTGTAGAGGCAAGTACGGCAAAAACTGTATAACCTATGCCTTGAAAATTTGTAAATCCGCCACTGGCCCCAGTAGGCTTCGATCCTACTGAGTCCCTATGTTATACTGAAATCTTGAGGCGCGCGTGAAACTCGATCCGGACGGTTACCTGACGACCGGCCTACATAGGTCTTTATACACTGTGAGTAGACATACAACAAGCGTATAATGGCGAATACGCGTCTATGAAGCGATGCGTCCCTGAACGGTAGGCCTTAGTTTTCAATGAGACTTTTTCCGATTGTTATTAGCATTTTCACTGAAAAATCGGTCCAGCCGTGATATAAATAAACAGTATATGATTTACCGCCTCCTTATTAAGTTGCCAAAGTAAATAAAGGCTTAGGTTAAACTAGTACACTTATTCATACTGTTCCCGAGATTATTAACTATATTTTTGGTCTGTATATAACTGTATATATGAAACTTAACTATCATTTGTATGTTGGTTCGTGTCACTAGTTCTCTTTCTTTATTTTTAGATCAAGGACGCCATCTGGAAAATAAATATAAAAAAAAAAACGTGTCAATAAATGTTTATAAGGTATTACTTTAAACTATTCTAGTCGTGCGACGCTTACACATACAAATATAAGATACTAGCATGTGCCAGCGGTTTTGTCCGCCTGCAAGTAGAAAAAAATGTATATAATAGGTATAGCCTATGTAACTAAGTGATTAATTAGCATTCTACTGGTGAAATATATTAAAAACTGGGCAAGTGCGAGTCGGAGTCGCGCACTGAGGGTTTTGTACAAACTTACCTATGAAAACAATTCAATTCCCGAATTCAATTTCGAAGATTTTTGAATCGAAAAAGAAGTTTGTTTTTTGTTACAGAACTATAAATTTACAATTTTCAGATTTTTTCCTATACTTGTGTTATGAGACCTTGCAACGTGCCAAAGTATATGGTTTTAATTTCAAATCGACACGTTTACGCTGTCCCGAGATAAAGGGTCTTGACAGACAGACGGACGGACAACAAAGTGATCCTATAAGGGTTCCGTTTTTCCTTTTGAGGTACGGTACCTTAATAATCGGTCCAATAGTTTTTGAGTTTATTAATTTGCCCCAAGAACCAAAAGTCCTTCAAGCTGTAATAAGTAAATAAAAATAGAAAACATACAAAAATACGAATCTTTCCTTTTTATAAAATATTACTTGCTGACCCGGCGAACTTCGTATCGTCTAATAGTGAGGATAACGCCATCTACTGGCATTACCGGAACAACATAATACATTTAATAATGACATTTTAATTAGAGATGGCGTTGTATTTGGATTCTTTTTTCGTGATTTTTTCCATTTTTTCTCACGTTTTAAAGCTTTCCTGGACTAACTCGAATATTTCAAGACCAATATTAGCCAAATCGGTCACCCGTTCTCGAGTTTTAGCAAGACTAACGAACAGCTATTCATTTTTATATATAAGATTATAGAAGTACTAGCTTCTGCCAGCTGCTGTCGCCCGCACAAAAGTCGGTTTCTCCATACAAACTTTGGACCCCCGTTTCATCCATTTAGAACGCGAATTTTGGAAAAGCCTCTTAGTGCTCGCTTACGTCACAAAAGGAAGCCTTGTGCAAAATTTCACGCTCCTAGTCCCAGTAGTTTCGGCTGTGCGGTTTTATGTCAGTCAAGGTTGTATGTCAGTCAATCAGTTTCTCCTTTTATATATATATATATATATATAAACTAGCTTTTGCCAATGAATTCGTTCGCATCACTGTTGGTTATTGCGAAGTCGAAACAGCTTGACCGATTTTTATGAATTTTGTTGTTTATATTTGGTATCTATTAGCTGCCAGTTGCTATTTTAATATCTGTATTTAGTTTTTATTTTTACTTTATTTACATTGTTCTCACATGATAGCCACAAGAAACATGTAACAGAGATATTTGTAATTACAAAACATGATTGAATAAAATGTACATGGGAGTTTCTTGCACATTCTTCTCCATAGACATCTACGCTTTGGATTGTGCAATTAGCATAATTTTTTCTGACTTTTTGACATTTAAAAAAGTGCCTATAAATGGTATATTTGAAATAAAATGCTTTGAATCTGCTTTGTAGGTATGAGAATAGGTGGTAGGCTGTTTTTTAACCGACTTCAAAAAGAAGGAGGTTCTATATTCGTCTGAATAGTAGCAGGTATGATGTACTCACCATTATTATCAGTATAAACATAAGCGATCCTCCTAGGCGCCAGCTGCTTCCTCCCGTGACTTTTTCGCCTCCCCTCTTTCAAAGACAAATTTAAAACACCATCATCACTCTCTAAAATCTTCAGTCCATCGTTCTCCGACAAAACCATAGACTTTATATTCGAACTCAGCTTATCATTCGATATAAAAACTGTTTTCGCAAATACTTTTTTCTTTTCAGCAACTTCGTTTTTAAAAATGTGATTTACACTTTGCTGTACGAGCTTGTCTATGCGACATTCAAATATGTTTTTGTCTATGGTTTTTTCAAAACATTCTGGTAGTAGAGGAGTTTTTGTCTCTGTTACGGAGACCTTTTTAACTGGTAGTTTAATTTGAGATTCTTTATTTGTTTCTAAATCTAGAATTGGCACTTCTGTTGAGTCTTGGCGCTCTTGTAGAACCTGAAATAATAAATTCAAGATAAAAGGTACCGTTAAGGTTAATCAGAAGCCCAAATATCTGCAACTAGTAATGATAAGGGACTTTTTTGAGGGAAAAATACATCCCGCGTACATCGAAGGACTGGAACAATTTGCCCGTTGCGGTCTTCCCGTCCGATTATAATTTAGGTGTCTTCAAGGTTTGAGTAAATAGGCTCTTAATGAACTAGTGCGCCTCACCTGATTGCATCACTGTTTACCATCAGGTGGGATCGCAGTCAAGCAATAGATTATATCATTAAAAAAAACCGAGGGTTCCGTACAAACTTACCTATGATAACAGTTTGATTCCCAAATTGAGTTACGAAGATTTTTTCGAAACGCAAAAGTTTTTTTTTTGTGACGTAACAACAAATTTACGGTTATCAATTTTTTTTCCTATACTTGTGCTATTAGGCCTTGGCCTGAAATTTGGCCTTCATGCCAAATTTCAGGATTCTAGGTCAACGGGAAGCACTCTATGAATTTTAATTCCCTTGAGTGTCGAAATATACGTTTTTTTGCGACATACAATGTACCTGTACAGTCTCAGGCAGCTGGCTCGGACGCTGTCTCATTATGTCACTAGCATCCTCCACTCCGCTAGTATCTTCGCAACAACTACTAGCTACTTTTAACCAATGCTTACCTGTACAGTCTCAGGCAGCTGGCTCGGACGCTATCTCACTGCGTCACTAGCGTCCTCCTCTGTGCTAGCGTCTCCGTTACATGACTATGCAACAACTACTACTAGCTATAGTTTTAACCAATGCTTACCTGTACAATATACCTGTACAGTCTCAGGCAGCTGGCTCGGACGCTGTCTCTCTGTTTCACTAGCGTCCGTCTCTCCGCTAAAGCGTCATCTCTACACGCTCGGACGGCTCGTAATTCTCGAGCTAGGCGACGTAGGTGTTCTACACTACGACGTCTACTGTTTTGGGAGGCCAGCTGAAAGGAATTGATATATAAGTAAATTAGCAAAATTTTATTCCTTGGGCCGTAGTAAATAATATATATAATAATATAATACAGGTTTTCATTATCCGTTTTTCAAAACTACCCCTGTAAAATGATTTAGGGGGTGCCAAAGTTGTATGAGAGAATATTATTCCTTATTTTATAAACTTGGAACAAAGTTTAACCAAAATCAATCTATCTACGAGTATATATAAAAAAATCAATACCACTTTTCGTTGTAATTTTATAACTCACTAGCTTCTGCCAGCGGCTTCGCCCGCGTGAAAGTAGGTTTCTCCTAACAAACTACTACTACGATCGTATAGATATTTATACGATCTACAATTAATTAGAACATTTTATGGTTCTATCTTTTATAGTTTAGGCAGCGTACGCAAAATAAGTAACTTTTCTGGTTGACTTTTTACACCTTGTGTCCGAAAAACTCAAATATCTCACGGAACCCTATTTTTTTCCAAAATAAAATATAGCCTATGTTACTCGTGGATAATGTAGCTTTCGAATGGTGAAAGAATTTTTAAAATCGGTCCAGTAGTTTTTGAGCCTATTCATTACAAACAAACAAACAAAGTTTTCCTCTTTATAATATTAGTATAGAAGAACGGGCTCACCTATCCAAACCAAATGTTTAGGCTTTGTTCGGACTATTTAGTAGATGGTTTATGTGAAGTTTGCACAAAATTGGTCAAGCGGTTCTTCATTTATCACATTATTAGGCGGTACGAAGTTCGCCGAGTCAGCTAGTATGTATATAAAAATGAATAGCTGTTCGTTATTCTCGCTAAAACTCAAAAACGGCTGGACCGATTTGGCTAATTTTGGTCATGAAATATTCGAAGTAGTCCAGGGAAGGTTTAATATGGAAAAAGCACGAAAAAAAATTCGAATACAACGCCAAATTTAATTAAAATGTCATTATAAAATGAATTATGCTGTTCTCATAATGCCAGTAGATGGTGTTATCCTTACTATTAGGCGGTACGAAGTTCCCCGGGTCAGCTAGTGAATAATAATGACTATAATTGTTAGTTTTTCAAAACTATTCCAAAAATAGGGTTTAAGATTTTATGAAAACATTTTCGCGAACGAAGTTGCCGGCAAAGTATGAGTATACTCTATTTTTTTGGATCTCAGCTAATTATATTTCAAAGTCAATGTCAAAGCATTTTTTTTTCAAATAAACCATTTACAAACACTTTTGAAATGTCAAGAAGTCAGTCAGACAGAAAAAAATATGCTAATTGCACATTCCAAAGCGTAGATCTCTATGGAGAAGAATGTGCAAGAAACTCCATGGACACTCTTTTCAATCATGTTTTGTAATTACAAATATCTCTGTTACATGTTTCTTGTCGCTATCATGTGAGAACAATGTACATAAAGTAAAAATAAAAACTAATTATAGATATTAAAATAGCAACTGGCAGCGCCCATTCACGGACAAGACGCGAATGTTAGCACCATTTAGCTCAACCATTTTGAAGGGAACCGAATGATCCAACACACGCGCCACCATCATTGAGACATTTGAGTGTCACATTATAGATAATTCTTGATATCAATGTACGCGCTCATTGTAATGATTCTAAAATCTTGAGTCAGCGAATACAAACACAAGTAAAAGTCATTAATCCACATGAGAAATGTGCGTAATCAACCACAAAATGTATCATGTTTCGACAGACTACTGGTGTCTGCGGTTACAGTACGTCTGAAGCCAGTACTCTCGCAGCTTCATTTACTTTTGTTTTATATTATTATTACTAGCTTTTGCCCGCGGCTTCGCTCCCGTCTATATTCTACTACTCTACCCAACTCTACCCAACTCTACCCTACTCTACCCTACTCTACCTCACTCTACCCCATTCCACCCCACTCTACTCTACTCTACGGGATAAAAAGTATCCTATGTCCGTCTCCTGGTTCTAAGCTACCTCCCCACCAATTTTCAGCCAAATCGGTTCAGCCGTTCTTGAGTTATAAATAGTGTAACTAACACGACTTTCTTTTATATATATAGATATCTGACTGGCCTGTTGGTCTAGGGGTTAGTGGCTCTGTCTGCTATACCGGAGGTCGTGGCTTCGAATCCCACCCAGGGCAAATGTTTGTATGATGAGCACGATCATTTGTTCTGTGTCTGGGTGTAATTTATCTATAATATGTATGTATTTAGAAGTATGTTTATCAGTTGTCTAGTACTCATAACATAAGCTCTGCTTAGCTTGGGACTAGACGGCGTTGTGTGATAGTTGTGGAATATTATTATTATATTATTCTCGTTCCTGGGGTCTTATCATGACATAGTATAATGCCAAGCGTGTGAGCGAGAAAGAGGGATGGAGCTATACGCTTTATATAGCTCCATCTCTTTCACAATTCTGTTTAGGTCGTCGAATGGATCGCGTTACGACCTCACGGTAGGGCCTCTATACCATCTTTTTCCAGCCAGTAGACATTAATCGAATAGATTTCTGAAAAATCTATATTTATAAAAGGAGAAAGTGACTGACTGACATATCAACGCACAATCGAAACTACATACTGGGGATAGGGTTGCCTTTTACGACGTAGGCGAACACTAAAAGAGGAGTTTCTAAAATTCACCCCTTAAGGGGATGAAACGGGGCTCCAAAATTTGTATGGAGAAACCTACTGTCACGCGAGCGACGCCGAAGGCAGAAGGTACACAACTCATAAAATTTCTGTCTGTCAAGACTCTTTAACTCTGGAACGCGTGGAGGTATCTAGTTGGAATTAAAACCATATACTCAGGACTGCGGTCCCTTGAAGTTGTGAAAAAATTAAACTACTGAATTAACGATAAAAAAAGATACATGTCACAAAAAGCGTGTATTTGGATACTCACAAGGAAAGCAATTTCCGTTGACCTGAGAATCCTGAGTTTTGTAACACAAGTATAGAAAAAAGAACTGAAAACTGTTAATTTGCACCAAAAATACTGTTTTTTGCGATTCGGAAAAATCTTCGTAAATCAAATCAGGAATTGAACTGCACCTTCTTTTTCACTTCGTACGGAACCCTCAATGCGCGAGTCCGACTCGCAATTGCTCAGTTTTTTTTCTTTCGTTAACTTAGAAGTTTGATATTTTCACAGCTTCAAGGGACCGCAGATTTGAGTATATGGATTTAATTTCAACTTGATACCTCCACTCGTTTCCGAGATAAAGGGTCTTTACAGACAGACAGAGAGAGTGACAACAAAGTAGTCCTATAAGGGTTCCGTTTTTTCCTATTGAGGTACGGAACCCTAAAAATTTCAATTCAAATTTCAATTTTCGTGCTGCGGTCTTCCCGTCCAACTATAATTTAGGTGTCTTCAAGGCTAAAGTGAATAGGCTCTTAATGAACTAGTGAGCTTCACCATCAATGATTGCATCTCTGCTTACCATCAGGTGGGATCGCAGTTTTCTTTTTTTTTTTTTATTGGGTAGGAAAATCATCCTAATGACATCCCCGCTCTTGGGCGGAACGGGAGATAGTGTCAGACTCTTACTGACTAAAAACCCACTCCTGTTCCTTCATTGCCTTCGTCCCAGGGCCCCGGGTTCCACTTTCACACTACCCGTGGCAAGCACTGGTTTATATCGAATTAAAAAATAAAAAAAATACCACATAAAGTTTAATCCTTTAACTCACCCTATTTTTAATCCGTCTCCTCAGCCCCTTCAAGAATGCCAAGTCCTCCAGGTTCAGCTTCAGAGACTGGACCCGCTCCGAGTATTTACACGTCGACAAGCCAGCTACTTCTCCCACAGTCATGTTGATACCACGCGCTGGAATGGAGAAGAATGGCATTTTTAAATACATTTACTCAAAAACATCGGGGGAGGCCTATGTCCAACAGTGGACGTCTTTCGGCTGAAATGATGACTCAAAAACATCATAACCCTCCTTTGGCTTTGCCGAAGTCGGGTAAAAACCTGCTCTTAGAAACGCAATTTACTCTTTTTCGCACTAGTGCAAAAAAGTGCGCGAGTTCACCCACGTCACATTTTATTACATTCATCTTATCAGGCTGGGCGCTAAGAGCCCCCACGAGTCGCACGTCAACCCCCTTATTTTCGTAAGTGTAGTGAAAAATGTCGATTGATAATATTTATAATCTTAATTAATTTAAGAATATCATAACTATGTAAAGGTGTTAAATGTAATAAATAAATAAATGAGTTCATATTTGTCGCACGGGAACTTCCCTCCCGTGCCTTCTGTCGATTACTATTTTTTATTATTGATAATTTCGCGCTTGACCGCCATCTCACCTGATGGAAAGCGACGATGCGGTCGACGATGGAACGCGCTTACCTAGAAGTAACCTATTCACTCTTGACTTAAAGATTTCCGGGTTGTAGTTATCAGGAAACACAGATTCCGGCAAGGAATTCCACTCCTTAGCTGTACGCGCAATGAATGTGTTCCCAAAACGTTTTGTGCGTATAGGTGGGATGTCTACCATGTACCGGTGGCGCGTTGCCGTACGCCTGGTGGTCCGATGATGGAACGGGCTAGGCGTAATTAGGTTATGCAATTCCGATTGTTTCACTTGTTGTTTTGTTTCCTATTTAGAATGTTCTGAATTCGCGAGCGAAGCCCTGGTAGCAGTTAGTACATCATAAAGTAGTCAAAAGTATCCATGTTTTTGCTACTACAATGTGTAAAAATAATTCTTAAATTGCACCTAATCTTTTGTTGACAAGAGTTATTTACACGAACAGATAGACTTTTTCACTTGTACCACTTTTTCATGACAGAAAAAAAAAAACTTTATTTTTATATTTCTTATGAATTTTGACGTAAAAAAGTGATAAAACTCATTTTTTCTCGAATAAAAAAAAATGTATTTAGCAAAAAATACACAAAAAGATATGATTCCGGCCAGGATCGAACTGGCGGCCTTCTGCGTGTAAAGCAGATGTGATAACCACTACACCACGGAACCAGACGACATATTGGTCGAAATTCACAATGACTTACTTTAACTTTGACAAATTTATTATATCAGTTCAAAAGCAATAAAAGGGTATGCTGTGTAAATCTTCAAATACAAATTATTCAATACTAGCTACTGCCAGCGGCTTTGCCCGCGTAAAAGTATGTTATTGCATACAAACTTTGGACCCCCGTTTCACCTCTTTAGGAGGTGAATTTTGGAAAATCCTCTCTTAGTGCTCGCCTACGTCATAAAAGTCATAACAATACATAAGAGGGGCCTTAGTAAGTTCGCCTTACTATGAAGTATTAAAATGTCAAAGGTGCGAGCGAGAAAGAGGAACGGAGCTATACAAGGGAGGATCCAGGCATTCAGCATTTTTTCCAGAGAGAGGCACGGCTTAGGGTAAAAAATTCAGCAATAACTGTTAGAAATAAACTTGAAGTACCTATCATACTCCAAGTTTATTTTTACAAATTTTTATTCATATATTTTAACAACTCTTGAATAATTTGAATTGCTTCTTAGTATGTGATGTACTGTACTGGAATCTCCACAGTTCCGTACGGAGGAGGGGGGAGCACGACCAATTATTTATTTTTGGCCGCATATTTTATGCTGAGCGTTCGGCCGTTTTGCGCGGATGTGACGCATATCTTTCCTATCTATTGATTATGTTTGTTAGCTAGTTTTAAGATTGCGTCATTTCGCGTAAATAAACTGTTTTTCTTTCATTCTTTCTTCTTTATTTGTTTTAATTATTTTTTTTGGTGGCGTAGTCATGTAGACTATGTAGAGTACCAAAATATATCGTCTTCTAGAGCAAAGGGCTCTTACGACTTAGAACTATTATTCACTAAAATAAAGGAAAAAAAAATACAGTGTCAAAAACTCGATCGCCAAAAAGGCGTTAAAGATATGATTGAAAAATAAATTTCACATACGGTATCAGACTGCTTAAAGTGACTTGATTCGACCTGATTCGGACTTTTTTGTTGGGTTTTGCCGTCGGGATTTTCCACTTTGTTAACTTCTTTTCTATATATATCGCTCACCTAGCAATATATTCGCACATTCTACATTTTTCATATTTTACAGAAACTAGGATTAAAGAAGGCCCCCTACAAGGTGGACCGATGATCTGGTGAAGGTTGCGGGAATCCGATGGATGCGAGACGCACAGGACCGTTCTTTGTGGCAACATTTGGGGGAGGCCTATGTCCAGCAGTGGACGTCTATCGGCTGAAATGATGATGATGATGAGGATTAAAGATTGCACAAGTATTTAAAACGAAGTTTTGAGTTCATTTTATATTTTATATGAGAAATTGTGATATTGGCTACTAGTATAGATCATAATAGATAGTCAAAGATATAAATTATCCACTTTTAAACACTTAGGCCGTTAAAACTCAATTTTGCATTTATTGTAGATGTGCCAATATTTTACTAAGTGAGCGATATGAAATACGCTTTTGAAAACTATTGAGAAGATGTTAACTAAAATGGACAGCTCTGTTTGTCTTGAAATGAAATAATAAACATATTAAAGAGAAATTTTACATCCTCTGTGAAAATTTCAAATCACGGTTGATAAGATACAGCCTGGTGACAGACAGACGGACAGTTAAGTCTTAGCAATAGGGACTTCTTTTCACCACTAGCATATGGAACCCTAAAAAAGATCACCGATGTGTTACCTGAATATGATCTATCAATTTTTAAGTTAAAAGATGGATAGATTTTATGAGGAGTGTTATGAAAGGGGAGTTAGTAATAGCATAACGGGTGACCGGACCGAATGGAAGAAAAAAACGTTTAGTGCCAACCCCAAATAACACTGGACAAAGGCAGTAAGATGATGAATTTTAGGTTTAGGTAAAACAAAATGTTATTGTAAATTTTGATAAGCAAAATTATAGTTGAGGAACTACAAGGATCACTTTGTTGTCTGTCCGTCTGTCTGTCTGTCAAGACCCTGTATCTCGGGAATACGTAGAGGTATTGAAATTAAAACCATATACTCATGTCTGCGGGCTCTTGATGCTGCAACAAATCAAACTTGTAAGTTAAGAACAAAAAAGATACATCTGGTTATGTGGCAAAAAATGTACATTTTAACACTATTTCCGTCCTATTCCCCATTGAAGAACCCTGAAATTTGGCATAAAACAAGGACTTATAGCATAAGTATAGAAATAAATCTGAAAACTGTAAATTTGTTGTTCCATCACCTTTTCTTTTTTTCTTATTCGCAGAAATCTTCCGAGACTCCATTCGGTAATTCAACTACTAGAGTACTAGCATAGGTAAGTCTGTACGGAGCCCTCAGGGTGTGAGTCCGATCCACACCTACCCAATTTTTTTTTCAACAATATAGCTCATATTTTTGCTATTATAATGCCAAAAGGTTTAATGTATGTGGTAAAATACATTGTACAGTTTAACACACACAAAGCTTTTAAATTTCTGTCCTAACAATACCTACTGGTAAACTTTCAAAGTGTATTGTTATAGTGTAACATCATTATGTGGTTAAAAGCCTTAATTTATTAAACCCCAAGCGAATGCCAGTGTTCACTCTCTCATTGTCTTTCCATTGTGTCTCTAATTACGGTATTTGAATGGTCAGACACTGCAAAAAAAATTTAAACCTCTGATGTCTTACAATGTTACCAGCAATATGTTGAACATACTAATTCATCAATAAAAACAGATTATAAGAAAAACCTATCAAGATTGATGTTCTAATTTCAAATCAGTATTTCTTATCCACATACTCATGTCACAACATTTTATGTTGCATGAATCATACTTGTTCGCAACACCAAAAAAAAATTGTTTACTATTTCATTTAATGCAATAAAATTACTGATTAGTAATAATGTTTAATTGCATTAAGTTACTCATTATTAGCAAGCAAAATAAAAGACGTTAGATGTTCCAATAATAAACCAATTACAATGCAATAAACATTGTATTCTTTTTTTTTAATTCATAATGTATTATTGTTTTTTTTTTCACAAGCCATTATGTTAGACAAGACGAATTGGTCAACATAGTTAAATAAGATTCTTCTTCAAAGTATTTCCGATATATAATATTATGTATACAATACGAAATATTTCTGCGTCATATTGTCATAATCATAACACATTAGACGTCTACCTGTTGATTTATCCGTACTAGAATTACAACAAAAAATATTATAAACAACTTGCCATCCAATATTTCCTGGTCCAATTGGTACGAGGACGTGTGCTTCCCATTATCGTCCATTCTTCATATTTAATAGTTTGTTTTAATTATTTATTTTTAACAATATCTCTATACGTTATTAGAAAATAGTTCGGTAGGTTAGGATTTCGATAGCTGTCAATGTCAAACTCATTTCATTCATGCAAATAGTGTTGGGACAATAATGACCTTTTTCTATCACGTGATAACCGTAAACAATGAAATATTTGAAAAACTCTTGCTTTACCAGGGACAGATTAAGTAGATGGGCAAACGAACGCTAACGAGTTGGTATCAGCGCGCACTCACGCGGTTTCTCATACATTACCATTCTTTTACAGTGGTATACCACCAAGTACGGATCAAGTAACCGGTCCACCTATATTCAGCGTTAGGTGAGATCTCAGTAGCAGTAAGCACTTTGAAGTGATCATTGCGAGCGCTAGTACAACGTACCCTGTCAATGTTTAATTTTTACATGCACCTACTAAAGAGACTCTGAATTCCTTTCAAATCAAATCCTCCGAATTTATTAGATGTATAAGGAATTATGAGTCACCTCCTAACTCTGAGATCTTTCTTTAATTTAACAGTTGACAAACAGGTAGATTTGAGTCGAAAACATAGCGTTACAAGGGCATTTTTTTTTTCTGAGGTCACATTATCTGTAAAATAAAAATGAATACAAGTTTGAAGAGAAAAAGTAACTTAAACTTCTGGGGAACTTTTAAACCAGCTTTGGCATTTTGTGATAGGTAAATTCAAAATCTATTTATTTTCTAAAGTCAGCTTGAGAAGATGTCACTTATTTTTATTTAAAAAAACATAGAATTTAATTTTAGCTTACACACACAAGATCGGCTTTAGGACTTGGGCACCATTTATTGATGCTGAGCGTTTTAAAGACAGTATCCAATTTTGAACAAGAATTCAAAAGAAAATCGACTAAGCAGAACCACAGACAATAAATCTATAATTTTATTGTTTGTCAGTTGTCAATCAACACATTTTTCACCTATGTAATTTTCAGTTCTTTGTTTTTAGTCGGCGTTGAATTGTTTTCACAATTTTACCGAAAATAATTGGTAAGTTCTCGATTTATTTCGTCGTATTAGTTGATAAAATAAGCTATGATACTCGTATGAAATGTAGTTTACGACATTTAATGGAAAAAAATGTAATATTTGTGACAGACACGTTGTGTCTAACGTTTTGTAACGTTTCTATTTTCAAAAACTTTATTGTGCGAATTTGCACATTTCTAAATATCGTGCAAGCTGAGTCTAGCAGATAGAGATTCTTTACAAAAATGGTTTTTGGAAGTTGGAGTACTTAACCACTTATAACTAGCGGTACTTATTCACCCTGATAACTCGTGGTACTTATTCACCCTGATAACTCGTGTTTTTTTTTGTTACCGAAGCTTGTCAAGGTCTCAGGGGTTCTGCGCTTGAACAATTCCTTTTCGGGTCTTTTACCCATGTGTTATTAATTTCTGCATTAAAAAAAAATCATTAATTCTGTATAGAATAATGGCTTTTAGCTGAATACACCAAAATAATTACTATATTATTTATGTAGAAGGCTAAAAAAAATAAAAGGAAGACCCAGGACATAGTAGATTAAATATATCTTGAATCATTTACAGTTTTAAAAAGTTTAGTGGAAAACATGCTAGGATAGTTTTTAAATTGTTCATTAGTTCTTAAAGATATATATAAAACTTATCATGCTTGTCACCCTAAATTATTACAAGAGATAAGGGAAGTTTCATTTTTTCCCCTATTTCAAACCAACTGCACACTATCTAAATTCTAACCGAAAGAAGTAAAGATATGACTGCCTGCATAGGTACTTGTTCACTTTTTCCTGATATTTTCACCCTGTTAAATTTCTAATCTATAAAAATCTCATGTCACAATGTTTGTTACTGAACTCCTCTAAAATTGCCTTTTACAGTCAATTCTTATGTGGTTTTTATAAGGCTATTTTTTGCTGTCCTAACCCTACCCCCCTGTAGAGGCCTAGTAGGGCCGACGATGCCTACTGCAGCCATGGGTTTGCTACTGATAATCAGTGAGTGGTATTATATATATATATATATAATACCACTCGCTGATTAATCACGAAATCTCAGAAACTATAACACCTACAAATTTAAAATTTGGAAGGTAGGTTCCTTATCGGGTGTAGAGATCCGCTAAGAAACTTGTTTTACGAAACTCCTCCCCTGAGAGGATGAAACGGGGGTCCAAAGTTTGTATAGAAAAACTTTCATGCAGGTGAAGCCTATGGCAGAAGCTAGACAGAATACACTCATTTATTATCCATAATTTTTTCATATTATCCATCATCATCATTTGTTACTAAAAGAGTTATGAGTATACATGTGGATGGGTGGAGAGAGAGATGGAGGCCAAAGAAAAGATGGATGGATTGTGTGAACAGTGATATGAAAGAAAATGAAGTAGAATGGAAGAAAAAAACGTGTTGCACCGACCCCAAATAAGATGGGACAAGGGCAGGAAGATGATGATGATGACACTCATTTATTATCCATGTTCTACATTTACTGGATTGTGGAGGTCAAATAGGCTGCCATGCTAGCCATATGAATGACTAGAACTTGGCTGTATCCAACCCCATCACAGTTGATCAAGACTAAGCAGATCATTAATTCTGGCATTATTCAGGCATTTTCCGAGCAGTGGGCCAATAAATTTTTTTTTCATTGCCACTGCTCTCAATATCGAAAAAAAATATTATCAAAGGCCTGTGTCTTTCACCAAGATGTGCTGGGTCTGTTTGGTAGATATGGCCCATTCTCTCTCCTAGAGAGGACAATTAAGCCAGTTGTTAGCTTACATAGCTAATGTAATTTTTATACTTGTGTTCAGATCATAAACTATGTGAACTAAGCTGCTAGCTAAAGATAAATTGTCTTAGCTATAATTCTAAACAAACTTAACACCCTTTTTAGGGTTCCGTACCTCAAAAGGAGAAAACGGAACCCTTATAGAGGAGCACTTCCGTCCGTCTGTCTGTCATTCGGTCTGTCTGTCTGTTAAGACCCTTTATCTCAGGACGCGTGGAGGTATGGATTTAAAAATAAAACCATATAACTCGGGTCTGCGGTCCCTTAAGGCTGTAGAAAAATCAAACTTCTAAGTTAACGAATAAAAAAGATACGGCCGTTAAAAACGTATATTTCAGTACTCTCAAAAGAATCCAAATTCATAGGGTACTTCCCGTTGACCCAGAAACCTGAATTTTGGCATAAAACAAGGTCTTATAACACAGGTATAGGAATAAATCTGAAAACAGTTAATTTGTTGTTACCTATGTCACAAAAAAAAACTTTTTGCAATTCGGAAAAATCTTCGAGACTACATTCGGGAATTGTAGTTTATACGGACCCCCCTCAGTGCGCGAGCCCAGTTTTTTAAGGGTCAATTTAGTGATGCGTAAAATGAAACACTATTGATCATAAACATGAAAATGAATACGTTCTGTTTCAATTCAAAACAAAGTTGAGTTGGTAATGAGATGCTTGTTTATAGAGCGGCCAACCCGAGATATATTTCCATACAACTACTTTTACTGTGTGATTATGACGCTAATACACATCATTCTGTAGTTATTTTTGAAACACAAATATCTTGTGGATATTATCTAGGTTTTTATTGAAATCAGATTATAAATTTGTCTCAAAATAATCCAGTAAAGACCTCTGAAAAACTGCTATTTTCTGTGAACTTTGGCCCATCTTAATGCACTCGTAAATTGAAAAAGTAGGTACAATAAATATAACTGCACAAACCTTGCAAATTATTTAATCGAGATTCTGATTTTTTCCAAAAACTTTAAATGTTTTTAAAAAAGACGTATTTCTTGGAACAAGTTTTGTGAAATATTCGAGTGCATGACGAAATTATTGAATGCTTACAGCGTTCAGGCGTTATCTCTATTTTCGCGTTGTCTCTTTATTAACAGCTTTTAAACCATGCTCAGGTTGACGATAGACGTTTCGGGAAGGGCCTTTTAAATAGAATTTTGGAGTATAAAGATAGCTTCCAAAATTTACGGTGTTTAAGCATCGTGTGCCAAATTGAAATGGTCGATGGGAGGGGTCATCTGCTATCCTTTCAGACTCCTAAACACTTCTCATGCCCTGTGGATTTTTTTCATCGACTTTTTATTATTTTATGAAAATAAGACCCTAATTTTTAATTCAAATACAAATTTAAAAAAATGTAAGTAAGGCGTAGACTCGGAATTTTAATTTTATTTAGATGCGTTGGACTAGTACCTCTCTAGTTTCTAACTATCATTACTGCACAACAACAGACCCCTGAACAGGTCTGAAAGGATAACAGATGACCACTCCCGTCGACTATTTTAATTTGGTACATGATGCACCAATAACCCTGTATGAGGATAATGTTAGTGTGTGCTAGAGGCATTCTAGGAATCTAATATCAAAATCCTTATTTCTTTTTTTACTAAAAAAAATTGATAAATAACGTTATTTTTCTCAAAAAAAAAAAAAAAAACAATTACAACTCTACCTAGAGGAAAGGATTATAATTGTTGATTTTAAGGCTCGTCGACCACTGCAATGTTTTGTAGCGATGTTGTCGCGATTCAGTCGCTAGCGGTTTGCCCTTGCCCCCAACACGGTTCTCAGTCGCGAAGTAAACGCGATCCTGCCGCATGCAAACGCGATTCAAGCTAAAACTACATTAGACCGACGCACACGTGTAACACGCCTGAGTTGTACGTACAACGACGTCGCGTGGCATGGATCTAGTTTAGCTCTACAAGTTTAGTTTCCACATAAAATGTACGGAGACCGATGCGGCCAGATCGGCGTACGTGGCACACTTATGCACAGTGTAGTTCTTCCTTTAGTAACGGCACAAAACTGAAGTTTTTGTATGTGGAATGTTTCACTCATGCACCACCCTCCGTTTTCTCCCCAATTTCACTCGAAACGGTCGCGCGTTTGCATCGATACAGTCGCGATGCCGTAGTGTTGCAAACGAAAACGAGACTAAAGCTAGAACTACACTGCGCCTACGAGTGCCACACACGCTGATCTGGGCGCGTCGGTCTCCATACATTTTATTTGGAAACTAGACTTGTAGAGCTACACTTGATCCACGCTACGCGACGTCGTTCTCCGTACAAAACAGGCGTATTACACGTGTGCGTCGGTCTAATGTAGTTCTAGCTTGACGCGCGTTAGTAGCATCACTACAAAAAGTCTTAGTGATTATAATTGGTAAATAAATATGTATTATGGTTGAAAATATTAATTATTTTTATAAAGAATTAAATATACTCATATGACCATTATATCTTTTTATTCACAGTATAATGACAAGTAGGGGTCGGTACAGCCAGGGCAACGAGTGGGATTCGCGGGACGATTACAACAGCTCGGTCTACGATCAACAATATCCTGATGATGATTGCGGGTAAGTTGTAGGGATATGAGCAGATTACAACGGGAACATTAGACCGACGCACACGTGAGCGACGCTTGATTTGTAAGTAGATTTGCGCGGCGTGGGTCTAATGTAGCTCGTGCTAATCTAGTTGCCATATAAAATGTATGGAGACCGACGCGTCCAGATCGGCGTACGTGGCCCGCGTGGGCCCAACGTCGGCGTACGTGGCCCGCGTGGGCCCAACGTCGTTTTATCTTTACTCTTGTATGACTGGCGTTCACAAGCATGTAAACTCACATATCCAGGACACCTTTATTACATACATACAAATAATATTCCGTGCAGACGTCGAACACACGCAGCGCAGCAGCCAATACCCTTCCGCATGACGCAGGTCCTCACCGGACATGGTAAGTTAGGGAGGTTCCTGCACCGGATTCAAGCAGAAAAATGCACGGGTGAAGTTGTCAGGTTATTGTGGAGGTTTACCCTGCTTGGGCAGAAAACCGTCGAGTTCTCGTGACCTCTCGTGCCGGGCCCTGGTAGATGGTGATAGTCCGGAGCGAGGGGAAAAGGGCAGCGCTCGCCTCCTTCTGTGAAGCAGTAAAGGCGTGCGAGAACGGACACCTCATTCTCACGCCCCAGTCGCCGAGACCCCGACTACCATTCACCGTAAGGGAACATACTCCCGGTATAATATATTTAACTCCTTTTCCAGGACATATTACATACAAACTTTATTACATATCAAACTTTTACAGAGGTGATGTGAACCTGGATCACTGTCGGCTCTACATAAGGAACATACCGAAAGCATTGAACGAGGAGGGTCTACGGGCGGCCTTCGCTAAGTTTGGGACACTTGTAGAGGTGTACCTAAGCAAGGACCCGCAGAAAAACTATGCGTTGGTCAAATATGAGACGCCAGGGTAAGACCTAATATTATGGGTGTACTACGTGAGCTCGATAAATGTATGTGCGACTCACCTTATTTCGAATTCACCACGCTTGTGCGGCAAACTACAGGTCATAGCTCATTAGAACCACCCAACACCACCCGTGACCAGCACCACCTCATCGCTCGGTGTCCACTCGTTGTCGACAGGTGGTCCACGGCTTGACGTCGTGTTGTTAACCAGTAAAAGTCGTGTAGTCAATGAGTGGAAATTGTGTATTGATGAGTAGTTTACCAAGGAATGACGAAGAAGGATGCGGTGTCGCCAATGCATATTCTTCGCGCGTGAATCACTCGCAGACAGCTCATGATCTATTTGGGACCCACTAGTGCATGGTCAACGCAAGGCAAGTGTGTGAGCAAAGGGTGGTCCATTCGCCGTCTGCGCATGGTCAGTGCAGTCAAGCGCTCCGGAGTGGATGTAGTGAGCGTGTGTCCATAATACTCTTTACAAAGAATATTAACCGCCAGAGGCGAGGTGGTGCTTGTTGGGTGGCTCTAATGAGCTCTGACCTTATTAGCTCGACATCACGCTGGTGTGAGAGACGATTGTGCGACAGGAGTTACTCACTACGGTAATGCGACAAACAATTGTGTGAGTACTGTCATACGACAGCACGTTGGTGTAGTATTAAAGTAGTTTGACTCTACCCTACCTGCCAAGATAGCTCGACGGAGTCTGCTCCGCGGGGCTCCTACATCTGGTTTGTTATAAAAAAATTACCACGAGCGGAGCTCCCGCCTTAGTCTTCTAATCTTTCCTGTCCGTGGTGAGGTGCCTTATTTATATTAAGTTATTCTTTATATCGCACTTGAGTAATGTAGAACTTTAGTGTGTCTTACAAGCGTATATTCGAACTTTGGTGAGCCGCAGCGCAGTCCAGTTTTGTCGCAGAAGCGTTAATTGCACATTGATTTGTCGAGCTCACTTAGTATACTTAATTATTTTGGAGTTTTATTTCAATTCTGACCAAAGCTTGATTGCTTCAAACGCAAAGGGCAACTAAAGGAAAATAGTTGTAATTTTAGTAAAAGTCTGACACTCCCTCTAGCTGCGCCATAGAGCGGTACCAGTCATTAGATCAATTACCACTTTAAAAAAAAAATACATGAACCTTCCCCAAAAAACCCGTTGTGTGTCTTTAGCGACTTAGTTTATGATATGTAACATAAAAGTTTTCTTTCTTGCATTCTTTCTTTCTTTATGAGTTACATTTCTATCTAATCAAATTATATTTCTGTTACAGAGAAGCCAAATTGGCTATGATGAAGATGAATCGGACGGAACCATTGAAATTACAAATTCATATTGCTCATAAAGTAAGTATCTTGAATCGGAATCGGTCCTTCATCATTGTCATAACAGCCGGAAGACGTCCCCCACTTCTTAACAAATGTAACGCTTGAACCGTAAAATAGTGCGAAACCAGTACAATACAAGCAAGCAGTGGTGGCCGAGTGGTAACGGCCCCGACTTACGAGTTGTAGGTCGCGGGTTCAAACCCAGCCAGGCGCATTACTTTGTGTAATTTATTTCATCACCATTGCTCTCAAAACGGTGAAGGAAAACATCGTGAGGAAACCGGCATGTCCTAGAACCAAAAATTCGAAGACATGTGACATCCACCAACCCGCACTGGGCCCGCGTGGTGGATTACGGCCCATACCCTCTCCTAGAGAGGAGGCCTGAGTCCTAGCAGTGGGAACATTAAAAGGCCGACTATGCGACTATGCTATGCAGTACAAGACCGCCGCGTCCCGTTGAATTCACGTGAACCGTAAGGCTGGGGGCACACAATGCATTGCGGCGCCGGGCGTTTCCGCTACGTCGTCTTACATAGAAATATCAATGGCATGTCACGCGATGTGCTGCGGCGTCGCACCGGATTTGCAACCACCGAGACGAGGCGGGGAGGGGTGAATGCGTTGCGGCGTCGCACGTCGCTGCGGCACCGCTCAGTCAGTAAATGTCTGTCACGCCCACCGCCCAGAGCGCGTGAAGTCATTGTATGTTTTCCTGCATTAAAAAAAATATCCCTTTAAAGATAGAATTTACGTACGTGTGCGCAGTGTACACGTGTGCCACGTACGCTGATCTGGGCGCGTCTGTCTCCATACATTTTATATGGTAACTAAACTTGTAGAGCTACATTAGAGGCCTGTGCATACCACCACGTTTTAGAAACGTGCGTCGACGGCGCGCTTTTTCTTAAAAAAAAAAAGTCTACGGAGAGCGTCTGTATCGCTACAAAACGCGTGTCAACGGCACGTGGTTAGGTGCGTCTCACCCAGCCTAGAATAAGTACCTATTTGTATTTTATGTTACTAATACTAGTTCTAAGTTTAAATTGTTACTAACACGATATGGCAAGTTCCGAAATAAACGTTTTATTATTATTATTATTGTTTAAAAAGCGTGGTGTGCACAGGCCCTTCCATCCACGCCCCGCGACGCCACGGGACGTCTTTCTACGTACAAATTAAGCTAGAACTACATAAGGCCAACGCAAACGTGTAACACGCCTGATTTGTAGAACGACGTCGCGTGTCGTCGCGTGGCGTGGATCAAGTCTACGAGTTTAATTTCCATATAAAATGTATGGAGACCGACGCACCCAGATTGGCGTGTGTGGCACACATGTGCGCAGTATAGTTCTAGCTTTAGGCGTGGTCCACGTGTGGGTCTAATGTAGTTCTAGCTTAACAGTCCAGTTTAGGTCAAAATTGATTGAGCTGAGAGCTCGTGGTAGGGCCTCTGTGCTCAAAATCTTTTAGATACCTAAATACAAAAAAAAAAACTTTTTTTTCTCAGAGCAAGAATAATCAAAGCAACAGAACGAGCAGAGATTGGCAAGACAGGAACACGAATGTTGGCAGGGATCGAAGTGACAGAAGTTTGAACACGAGTAACAGAGACGAGACTGCAAGTGTCGTCAGTCGTGGGAGGACGTCGCGGTAAGTCCAACTTAGGATATTTTTTTTATGATATAAACTGAAATGGCAGTGATGCAATAGGCTATTTGACAGTACGAAAAATAAGTTCATATCGACGGTGAAGTGCCAATACCTTCTAACTGACATTTTTCGATAAAATTACTTTTAAGTGCTTATATTTTAAATGCGTGTTTCCCCATGCTTCGTAAAATATCCGAAGCGGATATTTAGTTGCAACTGCATCAAATTAATTTGTGGAAACAAACACCTAACTAAACCAACGTGTCAATTTATAGTATTACTTCCTAACAATTTTTGGACAGATAATTTTGACTTTTTTTTTTTTTAAATGATATAAACCAGTGCTTGACTGCGATCCCACCTGATGGTAAGCGGAGATGCAATCATTGATGGTCAGGCGCACTAGTTTATTAAGAGCCTATTCACTCTAGCCTTGAAGACACCTATATTATAGTTGGACGGGAAGACCGCAGCAGGCAAATTGGTATTCACCGTCGATATTTATTGCCAACCGCATAGATTATGGGTTTTAAAAGCGATTTGTACCAATATATCTAAGAAATAATGGACTATTTATTAAAGAAATACGAAATAAACTTTATTTTATTTTGCCTAGCGCCATGTGTTTGAAAACGGTCGCTATTGGTTGAATCCAGTTAGACGTCACAAGTCTGTAAATATGTCTGTCATTGACTGCTATTCTTTTGAGTGCCTATGATACAATTATACAATTTTGACGCTGTGCTATTAATGATATTTTGTTAATTAATTTACGATTTCTTGCATTACCTTCGGTAATATTTGGTTAATAAATATATAGGTAATACTATAAAATTGGGAGCAACTACGTTAAAACAGACAGCGGGAACATTCCTAAAGTTGATGCTCTTATGGTCGATGATTTCTTTAAGAATAACCCCGTTTTTTATACCGCCGAGCTTAGAAATATGAAGACAGCAATGTAAGTACCCCTTAACAACTCACGTCTTAACTTGGGAGCCAGTTGCAACCACTTTTTGCGCATTTTGACATTTTCGGAACACATACAAATAGTTTTTCCTTTTTTAGTAGTTTGTACACACTGGCACTACACACAATTTGTAACTCATTTTTGGGGAACTCACTGTTAAAATGAACACAAACTGCAAAATACTAAGTCAACTAGTTCACTGCAATGTTTATTTACTGGCGTGTGACGTCAACGAATACAATTTGACGCGTATTGTCAAATATGGCGTTTTGGCGGCTTATTTGAATAATATAACTTTAAATGCTATTTTTTATGTAAATATTTACAAGAATCGAAATTAAACACTTTTTCTGGACTCTTATAATAATACTTTATGAAATCGATTCCAAAAATCAGTCAAATAGCCTATTGTGGATGGCGAGGCACACTAATTTATTGAGAGCCTTTTCACTCTAGCCTAATGTACTAAAACTAAAAATATTAACAAGTGTGACAGTGACATACACCAATTAGCACTATGCCGTATGGCGGATGACGGCCTATTCCCTCTCCTAGTGATGCAATCGTTGATGGTGAGGCGCACTAGTTTATTAAGAGCCTATTCGCTTCAGCTTTGATGACACCTAAATTATAATCGGACGGGAAGACTACAGCAGACAAATTGTTCCAATCCTTCATTGTATGCAGTATAAACGAATGCAAAATGCTAAGTCTTAAATATCTCTGCCCAGTCTTTTCCTAATTACGTTAGGGTCGGCTTCCAGTCCAAATGGATGCAATTGAATATTCAAGGAGGAACTGTGGCATCTACATATTGCGTGTACAAAAAAAAAAAAAATATTGTCAACATAACTCATCATGTGTCGCCATAACAACCGGTCCTTTGCGTTTAGCATCCATCGGATTCCCTCGACCCTCTCTAGGTCATCGTTCCACCTTGTGAGAGGCCATCCAACGCTGCGTATTCCGGTACCTGGTCGCCACACCGGAACCTTCATACCCATCGATCATCTGTTCTGTGAGCAATGTGCCTTCTTGTCTTCAAATCAAATGTTTTGGCTTTGTTCGGACTATTTAGTAGATGGTTTATGTGAAATTTGCACAAAATCGGTCGAGCGGTTCTTCATTTATCACATTATTAGGCGATACGAAGTTCGCCGACTCAGCTAGTTTTATTTATACTTTTGATGCACCCAGTGTACATATACACCCACTTTTTTCTCTTACAACTAAGACGAATCTAACTACACCTTTTATCTAGAAACTCTAGGGCGTACCAAAATAATATATTTTCATAGATACATAGACACACACACTCGAAAAACATAACACTACTTGTTATGGTGCATTCATGCCCGACCGCGCCGGACGGTCGTGTAAAAGTGCACCCAATTTTACATGTTTTTAACAGCTTTTTTCACATGTAGCCGCCCTAGTTCTATTATATCATTATTGCAATATAACCGACTAGTTCGTAGTTTCTGATAGCAAAGTTTTCGAGGCTTTCGAGCACATATTTTTTTACCAAAATCCTTCTTTCGGCTGTAACTTGACTAGACGTGGAGTAATGTTCGCAATACTTGGATATTACCACTTTATAATTTTTTGTTTTAAAAATTTTGTTTATAATTGTTCATTCAGCCTTCTTTCTTAATAAAATTAATTTATTTTGAAAGATGAAACAAGGGTGAATAATTGTTGACCCTTGCCTAAAAATGTAAGTCTTGGTAAAACGAATAATAAGTTCCTCCGTCTACTGAATAATAAAACGTCATGGCTTTCTCATTGGTTTATTTGAATTTTGTTCACCAATCACGAATCAGCAAATGTTCAAGTTTCGTACTCTCCGATTGGCTCGTCTGCCATTTTGCATAATAGAGGCAAAAGTTTAGTTCGAGCGGTCGTGTAAACGTTTCTGCTGGTACATTTATTTTTAAAGTCGTGTGTTTTCGTGAAGAAAATAGAACCTAGTGCGAAATAGGTTGTTTGTTTGGAAATTTACAAGTTTTTGTGAATATTTTACGTACTACGCCTATAAAGTAAGTGTAAGATTAGCGTCGCCATGTTACTAAGAAAATATTTTTCGTCAATGCAGCAAGATGAAGATGTGTAAGTCAAAACCAACAATGTAAAAGACTAAACAACAGCTAATTAACTGGGGCACGTAACTTTCTTATCAGTAAGATTATATTTCGTGGTGATCGCTTGCAACGAACGTTTGAACCTAGTGAAAAAAAGTACCTTCTGCAAAAGTTTTCGCTCGTAATTATTGCATGTTTTATCATGTATAACCCTATTTTCTACACATAAATAACACCATTATATACTCAAAATGTACGTCCTCAACAGTTATTTGTCGAAATCGCATGTTTTCTCGTAATTTCTCAAGACTGTTAACCTACCGGCATGCTAACCTACCCACATGTTTCAGCAAATAGTGTTCTTTCGGTATTATATATTATCTCAATAAGCTACTAAAGCGTGAGTACTTTCCTTTTACAAACCTATAAACAATCAAACATACAAAGAAACTATTTCTACATAACGATATTGAACTTATCAAATTTTTTGAAACACTACCTATTGTATAGTTAAAAAATCACAAGAAGTGTACTTACCTATTTTAAACTATCTTAGATACTCGAGTTAAATAACTGTTAGAAATATAATGTTTAAAGACATGTCTGTCTGTATGATATGTTTCATAAATTTAAGTTTGGGCCCTTGGAGGACAAATAATATTGTTTATAGTCCTGCGAGTTAGTCAGAATCTCATATAGTTGAAACCAGAAGGGTTACTATTCTGTTTTTCTTGATCTATTATTGATTTGGAGACCTAATCTGCTTCTGAAGGAAGTTAAGCTGGTTGAGATGACCGCTGCATAGTGTCACATACAATGTTCCATTTCAAGGATCTCGAAGGTGGTGTCACTCAGCATGGTACAGACAGCTGCATCAATAGAGTATCCAACTCTCATTAAAATACCTTTGTAAAGGGGATAATCAGTTTATGACGTTGTATGTACCTATGTTGTCTGGTATGTTTGCCATTTACTCACACACTAGCAGATAGGCGTGCACAGCAGTATTGGTAGACATTTTAATTTTCCTGAGAATTCCCGAGCGAACACCGGCTTTCACTCGGTCATTGTCTTTCTATTGTGTCTCTAATTACACTACTCAAAAGGTTAAAGAGTTTACTCTAGCAAGATAGGTTCAGGTTCCCTGGCAATGCCAAGTCTTGGTAAGCCACTTTTCAGGCATCAACGAGTTGTATGTCAGGCTATTCCACATCTGAAGTGCAAATTTTGCTTATGGCTAATAATAAGCTGCATTTGTCAAGTATGGCATTTCAATTGTAGTTCTTTCTTAAGTGTGACAGATTAGCCGCTCTTTGTATTTAGCTGACAGAATTGTTTATGGGTTTTAAAATGACTTTATTGATCAACCAACAATTGGTACAACACACATTTTTTCACACCATATTTTTTTAAAGTAGTTATCTATATATATAAAAATCAATGCCACTTTTCTTTGTAATTTTATAACTCAAGAACAGGCTCACTTATCCAAACCAAATGTTTAGGCTTTGTTCGGACTATTTAGTAGATGGTTTACATGAAGTTTGCACAGAATCGGTCGAGCGGTTCTTCATTTATCACATTATTAGGTAGTACAAAGTTCGCCGAGTCAGCTAGTCTACCATAAGGTTAGCATCGCATGAAGAATAATCTAATTAACTTAAACTAACAATTTTAAAATAACATTATTTGATGGAATATAAAACTAAAACAAACATAAACATATATAGAATTACTAATGAGATTTAAAAGTAAAATTTAATACAATATGTATGTATAATATAAGCAGTTTGTTAAAACTGCATAGTAACTGACAACTGACTGTGGTTGACGGATAGAAAATGCCTAAGGTATTAAGTCCGCGGCTGTATGTTTGCATAAAGTATTAAATAAATAACATGACTTTAATTGTTGCAGGGTGCAGGACGAAATTCCTAACGGCGACAATAATATGGAGGATCTAATGATGGAAGATGACTATGTAAGTTTGTTACATGACTATGGCATTTCCTGACAGGCGCCCCTAGCGTTGGGAGTAGCAGGACGACTGCCGGCTACTGTAGGCACGGGTTTGCTGCAGGCGAGCTACGGATCACTCACCGTCCGCCTGATCAATGGCACGTTGTGTTGCCCACTCTCCAACGACCAATCGTAACCGGATAAGTGCGAGTCGGACTCGCGCACTGAGATACTCTCTCAGTCGTACAAACTTACCTATGAAAACAGTACAATTCCCGAATTGAGTTACGAAGATTTTACCGAATCGCAATTTTTTTTGTGACGTAACTACAAATTGACAGTTTTTAGAATTTTTCCTATACTTGTGCTATGAGACCTTGCTTCATGCCAAATTTCATGATTCTAGCTCTACGGGAAGTAACCTATGAATTTTGATTCCCATGAGAGTGTTGAAATACACGTTTTTTGCGGCCTCAACTTTTTTTTTCTTTAACTCGAGCTTGATTTTTTCACAGCTTCAAGGGACCGCAGACCTCAGTATGTGGTTTTAATTTCAACTCATACCTCCACGCTTTCCCGAGATAAAGGGTTTTGACGGAAAACAAAGTGATCCTATAAGGGTTCCGTTTTTTCCTTTTGAGATACGGAGTCTATATATTTCTTAATTTTTACACAATTTGTTTTAGGGATTTTCTGACATCCTTGACCCGAATCTCCACTTGGAATTGGAGAATTTGAAGCTGGAACAACTGAAGGTCCGTGAAGAGCAGCTCCAGTGTAAGCAGAGAGTCATACTCCTGAAACAGGCTGAGAGGAAACCGGTGAGTTCTAATATGCCGAGCACATAAAAAATTCTGCTATTTGCGATTTTTATTGAGCTATCCCGATTATTATGTAGTAGATGAACTATTTCTCCAGCAGTACTCTTAGGGCCTGTGCACACCACGTTTTTTAAACGCGCGTTTGTAGCAATACAGGTGCAATACGCACGCGAGTCGAGACACAGCCAGTAGACCTTTTAATAGGATAAAAGCTTGTCTACGCATGTTTCTAAAACGCGCGTCGACGGCGCGTTTAAAAAATGTGGTGTGTACGGGCTCTTACCCTATAGATTGCAAAATACAGCACTTTTAAAAACAGCCCATAAAAAATGTAATAGACTCGCCTAAAGGTCATGCCAAGCCACTCATGAAGTTTTACGTATGTATTTATCATTTAACAAAATGGTTGCCGTCCCGTAGACTACCATTGGATGGCTTTTTCATAAAAATAGCCATACAATAGGGTTAGACATACTGAGATATTGATGAGGCCGTGTTCCCACTTGGTCGTGACGTCAAAAAATCGTGTATATTTAAATGGAGGTGTACACATAAAGGACGACACGATGTACTGTCGTCTACGAGTTGTCTTGCCGTGACAATAGCTTGTCATTATAGTGGAAAGGGCTAGAACGACAGTCGTAAAACGATGCTTTGACAAGACAAAACCGTGACAGTTAATCATGTGTCATTGTTGCGACTTTCTGTCGTGGCCACGACAAACAGTTGTTATAATGGGAACAGCTAGAGACGATAGTCGCCCGATGATAAATTAACCATTACAATATAGTGGGCACGCGGCCGTATGGTCGCAAATCATATTTTATTCAATATAGAAATTCACACTGACCTGCAAAATGTGAAAATTCTTTAAAAAATTTGAAGGCTGGTTACTCTGAAGTATTTTACCTTAACAAGCTTTACGAGGCAAAGAGGAATTTCGGTATATTATGTACTAGCTTTTGCCAGTAGCTTCGCCCGCGTACATAAAATATATAGCTTATGTCACTCAGGAATAAAGCAGCTTTCTATTGGTGAAAAAATTTTAGTAAACTTCCAGAGATTATTTTATTTTATATTATTACAAACAAAAAAAAAAACAAAAACAAACATTTCCTCTTTATAATATTAGTGTAGAATACAATACAGTACAGAAAAGTAATTTCTTTTTGTTTTATTGATTTCAGATTTCGCAAATGAGTAACCGGTGCATTCTGCCTGACGGGAAGATCGTCGTGCGTAATGTTGAAAGGTCAGTTTATTTTTTTATAAATATGATATGCTAAACAAAATTATGCTAAAAATTTTTAAAAGAAAAAAGAAAATCACAAAAAGATATGATTCCGGCCAGGATCGAACTGGCGGCCTTCTGCGTGTAAAGCAGATGTGATAACCACTACACCACGGAACCAGTTATTGGAGATACTGAATTTTAGTATCATTTTGTTTTCATTAGAGAATGTTGAGCTTACATTATTATAATGGTGTGTGGTGATATTTAGTGTTTCGGTGTGTGAAGTATGCATGCCGTAAATGAATGTAGAAAAGAATGGAGTTCCATGAGGTGGTTTTCTGGTGGCCATGCACTCATATAAAAACAAGAAATAAAATTTCTTAAAACGGTGAAATTTTGGCCAAAACTGCAAAATTGGCAATCTTTGGGCCCCTGCATAAGCATAGCATAATCTGCCTTTTAATGTTCCCACTGCTGGGACTCAGGCCTCCTCTCTCTAGGAGAGGGAATGAACCGTAATCCATCACGCGGGCCCAGTGCGGGTTGGTGAATGTCACATGTCTTCGAATTTTTGGTTCTAGGACATGCCGGTTTCCTCACGATGTTATCCTTCAACGTTTTGAGTGTAGTGGTGATAAATTACACAAAGTAATGCGCCTGGCTGGGTTTGAATCCGTTACCACTCGGCCACCACTTCTCTAGTGGGTCCCTGGGGACCAAACAATTACTGGAATCTTCTGCCTCGCCTTTATCCCGTGACGCGGGGTCGGCTTTCCTAATCATGCGACGCCATTTATGTCTAACTCGAACGTCTTGTTCGTGAAGTTCCAATACTCTACATCTTTCTGGACATTTGACAGTCAGATTATTTGATGCCTTCCTCTTTCCTTCTTTCTTGTAGGGATGGAGAGGCACTTTTTAATCACGTGATCGTCTGGTCTTCTCAACGTGACCGTACCATCGCAATATAGCCTCGTAAATTTTTTTAGTTATGGGGGCCACCCTGAAACTCCCCTCACATGTTCATTACGCATTTTGTTCTTAAGAGTAACCCCACCCGACCAGCGCAGCATACGCATTTGCGTACTGGAATAATACAAATAATTTCAATCCTCCTAGACTACACAGGTGTCACTACTACATACACACACGAACCTTAGGATCCCCGAACTCACTTGGTGATGCCCTGAAAAATCTGAGAGGCCTAATCTGTTTTTGGAGAGAGGTGGGCTGGTTGGAATAAGCCCACCTAAGGTTATGGTCGCCATGGCCCACGTACAATGGGCCGCATAGGACTAAGTGCGGTAACCATACTCAGACTTATCATAATAATTTCAATAAAAACTTAAAATACGCGTGATCAACTTTATTTTTTCTTTATTTATTTTTAGCGCCATAAAACTAACTTATGGACCTCCATCCTTTGTTTCAGAGTATGTTCTCTTGGTATAAAAAAGAACATACTCCTTGAAGAAATATTTTTTAATTATTGAAAAGGAAACCCATTTAGAAATTGATATATTTATTTTGCAAATAGGTTTTCTTAAAAAAACACTTGTAGCGTCAATTTTTTCGTCAATTTAAACTAGATGAGACAATATTTCCTTGCTGACCACCCTGAGAAAAAACACCGAAACAAACTCAGGGGTCAGTCTCTTTTAAAGTCCTTACAACAAACATGTAATGGTCAAATGGTGATGACGCTTGCTACGTTTTTGCTCGATATTTTAAATACTAAAGGTTTTATGTATTTCTTTTCTTAAGACTAAAGCACATGAAGGAAAGGACTGTCGTGCGTTTTAGGTGAGTCTCGATAAAAAAAAAAGTGCCTGTCTGCTTGACATGTGGGTCATGGAATCTTCATACCATTTTTTATTTCATAGAGCAGGGGTGGCCAGCTTGATTGGACAGACGATCTACTGTTTTCTCTGTGCGATCTGACAATAAAAAAAATCTATTTATCATGTACCAATACTTTTCTCGTTTCTTGTTTTATATTTACTTTTCGATTTTCGTTTGACATTGCCCGAATTCTTGATACCACTCATCCACAATGTTCATATACCAAAAATCACAATAATCGATTATATTTATCAGTGAAGATTAAATTTTTAATATTTAATATTTGTTACAGAGGAGGAAGTAAGTTTTACTAGACTCAACAATACACTAGTAACCCTTCACTGTAAAAATGAATAATATTAAAAATTTAACCTACACTGATGTCGTAGGTACAGTCAGGGATCAAAAGTGCAGTTGCATTGTACCAATGCTAGTGTCTAAGATTTCTTTATTGTAGAAGTTCAATAGTCCACAACTAGTTAATTCAATACTTTAAATTCTATGCTACCAATTAAATCAGTCATGAACCATTGACCCTCTTCTACAAAGGAATTTTAGTTTTTGGTAAGGTGGAACTGCACTTTTGACCTCGTGACTGTACATACTAGCTGTATAAAAAGTTTGAATAAATACATATAACAATAAATAAAAAATAATAATAATATTCAACAACCATCACAACGTCGTCTAGTCCCAAGCTAAGCAGAGCTTGTGTTATGTGTACTAGACAACTGATAAACATACTTATATATTTCTAAATACATACATATTACAGATAAATTACACCCAGACACAGAACAAATGATTGTGCTCATCACACAAACATTAGTCCTGGGTGGGAATCGAACCCACGACCTCCGGCTTAGCAGTCAGGGCCACTAACCACTAGACCAATAGGCCAGTCAATGAAATAGCAAGCGTGTTCAAACGTTTTGGTACAACGTTTCGAAGAGTTTCATTATGACTGTAGAATCAACAATTACATTGGGCCCACGTGGGCCACGTACGATGATCCGGGCGCGTCGGTCTCCATACATTTTATATGGCAACTAGACTAGAGCTACATTAGAACCACGCCACGCGACGCAACTCTACGTACAAATCAGGCGTGGCCCACGTGTGCGTCGATCTAATGTAGATACGGCTTTATGCTGAAAAATCTTCTAAACAAAGATTAAATGCCAATGAAAATTAAAAACAAAGAATGGGTGAAGCGAGCACAAAAATTTAAACAACCTGCCTCGAATATTCTACTATATAAAAATAAGTCGGGTTTTCCTTCCTGACGCTATAACTCCAGAACGCACGAACCGATTTCCACGGTTTTGCATTCGTTGGAAAGGTCTCGGGCTCCGTGAGGTTTATAGGTTTTTTTTTTTTACATAAAACGAAGCCATCTGGTGGCGAAACGGAATTCGCCGGGTTTGCTAGTGTTCATTAAATTTTGCCAAATAAACATTTACTTAGTGATAGGTGTCTCGCGGTATAATCCGTCCTCTTGGCCTAAAACTACGTTACTACTTGCCAAGATCGTCTGGTCGAGTCGAGACCGGTTGGCCACCCCCGTCATATATAGAGCATATTAATGATCATGGTGTATTGTGCCAATATTATGCACTGCTTTCGAAACCTTCTCATTTGTTTCTTACCGTTGTCCCGTGTTATTTTTTCCATTCTGTCGTCCTATCACCCGTCACAATATCTTAAACTCTCTTTTCTTTCATATTTATTTATTTATAATAAGCACACCAACAGCGCTGTTACAATTCAAATAGACTAATAGGTATGCATGATATTGTCATTAATGATTTTTAGAGACAAGTAGAAAATATTAAAAGTGTGTCCAGTAAACCTAAATCCATAACACTAGAAAGACGTACATTGTTCGCACTGTTTATATAGGCAGTGTCTGTATGAAGCGAAACTTCGAAGAATACGTTGATAGGGTTGTAGCGTCATCTATCGCGTCACATAAGAAAATCCTGAATCGCGCAATCAAAGTTCTCCGGGCGATTAGAACACATAGAACGTCCTGTGAATCATCTATCGGGCAGTTGTTGCCCACCAGACAAAACACCCGTCTGGTCGGAGGATCCTCCCTTTTCAACGGAGGTTTGCGGGACTTTCCTCTCTGTTCCACATTCCTCCAAAGGGTAATCTGTGAATTTGGAAGGTCCAATTCGACCTTTATTATGTAATAATAATATTCCACAACTTTCACACAACGCCATCTAGTCCCAAACTATGCAGTGCTTTTAGTATGAGTACTAGATAACTGATAAATATACTTGTATATTTCTTAATACATACCATAGAAAAATTACACCCAGACGCAGCAAAAATGATCGTGCTCATCACACAAACATTTGGCCTGGGTGGGAATCGAATCCACGACCTCCGGCATAGCAGTCAAGGCCACTATAAAATCCATTCTTCTTTTCTCTGGCTTTCCGCTCTCTCTCTCCATCCATCCTCATGAAACTTTCGAAATCTTCTCATCGTTTTCATTTATTTCTAACTCAGTTTTACTTTTACTTTTTGGTGGATGATCATCAAATAACTTCTCCCTCCCTGACCTCAGCGAGAAGGGAGAGTCAGAATTTTACTGATTAAAACTCGCTTGTGATCCTTCTGTTGTGCTTTGCGTTATAGGGCCACGGTAAGACCTTCAAACGCGGTAGCACTTTTTTTGGACGATTCCGATCCGGTTGTGGCGTGCTTCAACAATTTCATATTATTGTTCTTACGCTCGCTGCCCCGCGCTAAGCTTCCGCTCACAGCGGCTAGGTCGAGAACGGGCCGTAACTTTACTTAGCATTAAAGTGCGAACAGTTAGGCGCTTATATTGTCTTAAACTGTGGAGGAAAACATCCTGAAAAAGGCATGTCCCTGAACTACAAATTCGAAGACATGTGACATCCACCAACACGCACTGGGCCCGCGTGGTGGGTTATGGTCCATTCTCTCACAGACAGGTGGCCGGAGTCCCAGCAGTGGGTACATAATAAGGTTGATTATGCTACGCCCCAGAATAATTCTGGGGCGTTTCATAATCGTTTCATAAAGCTTACACACAAAACTGTGGTCTACGGATGCGTAGCTTCATAGACGCATATCTGTCATTATACGCTTGGTGTACGCCTGCGTGAAGCTTACAGACAAAACTATAGCCTGCTGTCCACGGACGCGTAACTTCATAGACTCGACACTAAACTTCTTCACTTCGCTTAAAATGACGAATACGCGTCCGTAGACAGTTAGGCCTTATCTATTTAGTGTTATACTAGCTTCTGCTCGCGGCTTCACTCGCGTGAATGTAGTTTCTCCATACAAACTGTAGTTTCTCCATACAAACTTTGGACCCCCGCTTCATCCCTTTAGGAAGTGAATTTTGGAAAATCCTTTCTTAGTGCTCACCTACGTCATAAACGGAAGTCAAGTGTAAAATTTCATGCTCCTAATCCCAGTAGTTTCGGTTGTGCGTTGATATGTCAGTCAGTCAGTTTCCCCTTTTATATACATATATAGATTTAGTGTTAAACCTGTAAAATGTTATCAGCAGAGACTCCCGCGATGCAGACGTGAGCTACAGCGCCGGCGCAGGCGATTCGGTGAGTCTATATTATTCATTATTAAAGATCGGAATAGGTAAAGTATATTTACCTAAAGTTTGTGGAAGTAAGTAGTGTAGAGTTGATAATACCTATCCTAAAATCCCAGAATCATAAACATGACAATTAAATCCTTGGTTTAAACCTTTTAACATCCTACGACAAACACTCGCGTATATTCCGCTAGGATCACAACTTCCACGATCAAATACTCGATGTCGTCAGCTCTTCTGTCACCTATGGGGATTGAAGAGCTAAACGAGTAACCAGTCGCAAATGCACGACCCTGGCGAATCGGACACGAAAATATTCGTCGGGCTAATCCGATGCAAGCGGTTAAAGTATTTTTTTTTATTGGGTGAGAAAATAATTTTATGACAAATCCCACTCTTTGGCGGGGCGGGAGATAGTGTCAGACTTTTACTGACTAAAAACCCACTCCTGTACCTTCTTTGCCTTCGTCCCAGGTTCCCGGGTTTCACTTTTACACTACCCGTGGCCCCAGTAGGCTTCGACCCTGCTGCGCCCCTACGATTTGCTGACATCTCCTTGAGGCGCGCGTGGAACAGTACGCGCCGTCGACGACTTGGGCTCGGTCCGGACGGTTACCGGACGGTCGGACGGCGAGCCTCGTATTAAGAATTTTAACTAAATTATTACATTGAAGAATCTCAAACTCGTTAAAAAAGAAAAGGCCCATTTTGACGCTTGAGAAAAACCCTAGAATGTAACTTGGAACGAAATTGAAAGAAATAATAATTAGGGATCCGGTGTAGTAGTAGCTATTTAAGTAGTGGTACACCGGACAAGCAGCTAGTTAGTCAGACTAGTAAATGTCAAAACTAGACCTTTTATTTTTTGACAACTTTATTACGTTTTAGAAATGCGTACTAAAACTAAAAGTTTTAGTAAGGAACTCTAAAATCATAATACGGAGTTTCAAAATAATAATTAAAGTTTTCAAAGCGCAATCCCGCACTGGGCCCGCGTGGTGGATTACGGCCCATTTCCTCTCCTAGAGAGGAGGTCTGACTCCCAACAGTGGGGACATTATAAGGCCGACTATGCTATGCTATTCAAAGGGCAATAACACACTACACAATTTAGAGCTTATTGTCAGACTTTTTACACACGTGCGGCCTGTGTTCAATTATACGCAGCGATCGCTCAATTTACGTGTAACAATGGATTTAGGATTTTGTTGGGGTTATCCTGGTTTTGTAGTGCTTCCGGTATGTTTGAGGAGGCCAGGGTAGATTGCTTCCATGCCATCGTGCGCAAGCGGCTCGCTTCTTCAAGCAGAGTCTGGGGTAGCACTAACAGCATTTTACAGATCATTGCGAATAAACAGGCCTCGAAACATCCTGAAAACATTTATTCGTGCCCAAATTGTTTCGTTATTAATACGTCCCCTTCAACCATCTGTTCTGCGAGCAATGTGCCCTGCCCACTGCCACTTAAGTTTGGCGATTCGTCGGGCTATAAAGGGCGTAACCTAGGTTCTCCTGCGGATATCCTCTGATATAATTTAGAAAAAAATTGATGAAATTGTCTGCAATAAAGATTTATTATTATTAATAAATAAATGGTCGTTTCATCCCGGGATTCAATCGTCATGTTTATGACTCCGGGATTTCAGAGGAAGATCAACTCTATGTTAGATATTCTATATATGTGTAAACATTGTATACATACAATAGCATGCAAGATTGAAATTTATGTTACTATATGTGTTGTTTTGTTGTGTATGTTGTGTTGTTATTTATGTTTTTTTTTTGTCACTTTCACGAACTTTATTTAAATATACTCTACCTATTCCGACTTGTATTTATTATGCATGCTCATATTTACTAACCTTAGTAAATCTTTTGCCACAAATTATGGGTACATTCACAGAGCGCTTCGATCATTGCTATTTAATCTTTATGTCAGTGCCATAAAAATTTAAACGTATCAAGGCCTTTTAGAATGTGGTTTTGAAATCCGTTCAATATTAAGTAAGTTGGAAACCATTCAAATTTGGTGGAAGGGAAAACTGTCAAGTAACAATACATCGTTGAAACGACAGACGTTGGGCTTTCCTTGAAACACTGAAATCACTAAACAAAAATTCTGCTTCTCCATATATTTTGTCGAGTTACGTAAACACTAGCTTCTGCCAGCAGCTTCTGCCAGCAGCTTCGCCAGCATGAAAGTCGGTTTCCCCATACAAACTTTGGACCCTCGTTTCATCCCCTTAGGGGCTGAATTTAAAAAAAAAAACATACATACGAGCGGCATGTTGCCAATGGCAGAGGTAACTGCAGCCGTCGACACGTCGGGAGCAGCTGTTGACGTGTCGACGGTTGCATGGCAACATGCCGCTCGTGTGCACAAGCTCTTAGTGCTCGGCTACATCATAAAAGGAAACCTTGTGCAAAGTTTCACGCTCCTAGGTCCAGTAGTTTCGGTTATGCATTGATATGTCAATCAGACTGTGAATGAAAGCTAGAGTGAATAGGCTCTTAATAAACTAGTGCGCCTGACCATCAATGATTGCATCTCCGCTTACCATCAGGTGGGATCGCAGTCAAGCACCGGTTTATATCAATTTAAAAAAAAAAGACGTCTCTCTAAATCGTAAATGTATGGAGCAGCGGATTTATTTTGTGATTTTATTTTAGTACAATATTTTAAGGACAGCCTATCTGTCGTTTGAACGTTGTATTGTATAAAAATTCACACATTGCTATGTGACGTCTCTCGCTAGATTGCGCTAAACCGACAGGATAAGTTGAATTTTGAGGCAATAATTTTAATCTGCTGGAACTGGAACAATTTGCCAGTTGTATTCTTCCCTTCCGATTATAATTTAGGTTTCTTCAAAGCTAGAGTGAATACGCTTTTAATAAACTAGTGCGTCTTACTATCAACGATTGCATCACTGCTTACCATCAGGCGGGATCGCAGTCAAGCACTAGTTTATATTAATAAAAATAAAAGTTTAATCAATTAGAATGTCCGATGTTAGAAAATATTGTTTCCTTGACTTAATAATGCCCCATAGACTAAAAACAGCAAACTAAAAACCAGCGCCATCTAGTGAGAACATGTACCCGTAAGTTTCACCTTGAAACTAAATAAGCAGCTAAAGCAAAATAATCAGCCCCGTAGCTAAGTTACGACCGTTTCGATTCTCTTGCGTCGACCGCCTCGAGTAGGCCACGCCTCCGATTCCTTTGTTCTGACGTCATCTCAACACTCAGTGACGTGGTCAGAACAAAGGAATCGGAGGCGTCGCCTACTCGAGGCGTCCGACTCAAGAGAATCGAAACGAAACGGTCGTATCTTGGCTAGGGGGCAGTACCTTTGAGCACTTCTATTTGTTCTTTTAATTTTTAGTGTTTGTGTGTACATAAATAAATAAATATATGATTTATGAATTGCATGCCTATGGTTTGAATGTGGTGATAATTAATTACCCACATTTCCAAATTATTAATAATATTCCACAAATATCACACAACGCGCCGTCTAGTCCCAAGCTAAGCAGAGCTTGTGTTATGAGTACTAGACAACTGATAAACATACTTATATATTTCTAACATAGATAAATTACACCCAAACACAGAACAAATGATCGTGCTCATAACACAAACATTTGTCCTGTTGAAACCACGACCTCCGGCATAGAAGTCAGGGCCACTAACCACTAGACCAACAGGCCAGTCGAATGTGAAGTTTGAAATATGTACAAACTAAAATTGTTACTCAAATTATGTGTCTAACGTATATTATGCCTTATCTGAGACCTTACCATGACTTGACAAAATGTATGTCGCGCGTGCCAAAAAGAGGGATGGAGCTATCTATCAGGCGAGATAGTGGTCAAACGCGTATCTAGAATATAAAAAAAAAACTGGGCAAGTGCGAGTAGGGCTCGCGCACTGAGGGTTCCGTACAAATCTACCTATGTAAACAGTTCAATTCCTGAATGGAGTGTCGAAGATTTTTTCGAATCGATTTGTTTTTTTGTGACTTAACAACAAATTTACTGTTTTCAAATTTATTCCTATAAGGGTTTTTTTTTCTAGTTGGGAAAACCATCTAATGACAAATCTCGCTCTTGGGCGAAGCGAAAGATAGGTGTCAGACTTTTACTGACTAAAAACCCACTCCTGTTCCTTCGTTGCCTTCGGCTTAGGGCCCCGGGTTTCGCTTTCACACTACCCGTGGATAAGGGTTCCGTTTTTTTTCTTTTGAGATACGGAACTCTAAAAACAGCCTATGTAGCTCCATCCCTTTAACGGTTTTGCCTTCTATCACGGGATCACAACTCAAGCAGGGAAAATTAATGTTACTATCAACTATTTATGAATATTAATTTACTACGTATGTTTACTAGAGCAGTGGTGGCCGACTGCTTACGGCCCCGACTTACGAGTTGTAGGTAGCGGGTTCAGACCCAGCCATGCGCGTTACTTTGTGTAATTTATTTCATCACCACTGCTCTCAGAACGGTGAAGGAAAACATCGTGAGAAAACCGGCGTGTCCTAGAACCAAAAATTCGAAGACATGTGATATTCACCAATCCGCACTGAGCCCGCGTGGTGGATTACGGCCCATTCCCACTCCTAGAGAGAGGAGGCCTGAGTCCCAGCAGTAGGAACATTAAAAGGCTGATTATGCTACGTATGTTTCGCTTTCTAAATTTTCAGGGTCAAAATTTGCATTTTTTCACGGCTTAAGAAAAGTTGCAGCATGATTTGTGCTTTAGGTAGGGGTTTTTCGCTTCATGCATCTTCATCAAACGCAAGAATTCCACAAAGTGTTGCCAGATACATCATGTCAAAATTTTGAAACGGGGAATGTTATAAGTCGAATTAGAATGCAAATAGTGACGGTGCTATTCCGAAAAAATAAAAAATAAAACTTCTGATTGAATTCAATAACCCGAACATGATGAAACGGGAATAGACACATCTGGCAACACAACAGTAGTGTAGCTACAACGACAGATATCGATATAGATAGTTTTGCTTCAGAATGACACCACCGTCTGTTCGTGCAAGGTCAAGAACAAGTGTTCCTGGGAAATTCCGCAAACCGATGGTAGCTCCACACCTTCGACTTGCGTACTATGCTCCGAGGATCCAAGCGAAAACAGGCACTACCGAGATAAGTCCGTAACGAATAAAATTTCCGACAAAAAATTCGGGTGCACCACTAAAGTTATCGATAGTAAAACAACTGGTGCCACCGTCGCCAGTAAGAACAAGAAGTCTGACTTTAGTAAGATTACTGATACATATAGCAAAAGGTCTGACGCGACTAGTAAATTTAAGAAATGCGGTAAATGTAGAAGTGAAATTACATGTGACTTAAAGTATAGTGACTTTTACACTGACAGTGATGACGAAGATGAGACTAACAGACTAATACAACTTCGAAATGCCGATTACTTGGACATCGTAGAACAAGATTTGAAACTAGTGATTGCTCTAGCAGGCTACCCTAAATCCAAGATGAAACTAAGACAGATGGAACAGTTTCAACGCAGTCTAACTGACGTCATCGATATGCAATTAAAAGCTGGACTCTTAAAACGAGTCCCATCTTTCCTAGATTATTACTTGAATAGAGGAGCACTAGTTTGTATATGTAAAGATGTAGATACCAGGGATTGGATGGTAAGAGTGTCGCCTGGGTTACAAGAACGGATGTGCACTAATCTAGTCCTACTTAAAGCGAGGGTTAAAAGGTTGTGCTTAGCTGTACTAAAGATCCCGAGTTCTTGTTGGCCCGCTACAGCCCACGACGCCTTCAAACTCCTTCAATACTTCAATCCTACGCTAAAGACGAATTTATGGAAAATATACGCCCAGAAAACGATAGATACTGTCGAATATACTTCTTTTCTAATTGATCGAGTGTCCGGTGAAATTATAAGAGGACCCGCATTCAAAAATGTAATCGATTACGGTCAAATGGAGTTCGAATTGACTGGATATACTGAGATTTATTATGAATGCCTCCTATCTAACATGGAGGAAGATTTGAGAAGCATTGCTTCAAGAGTTAAACTCCTAGACGAGATAAGATCTACTGATTCAACACCCAGGAATGCTTCTGATCGTAGCCTTAAAGCAATTGCTGTTACTAAACCAGAAGAAAAGATCTCACAAGAAGAAGGTAACGATATAAATGAGGTAGAAGAAAGAGATAATGTTAGGAAAGAACTTGAAAATACTTTGCAGAACACTAACGAAATACTTATGAAGCTTAAAGATGTGAAATACATCAGCGATAAAGACGAAGTACTAGTTTGGTCGGACGAAACAAACAACTATAGTAATGACATGGATATCGAGAAATCAGATTCGAAAGAAAAAGAGCATATTGAAAGCAATGTCGCTGTGTCGGATAAAACTGAATCTTTTATCGAAAGTACAGATAATTTGATATCTAGAAGTAGCACTCTAAATATCGATAGTAATCGGGGAATTGCTTACCATCGCAGAACGAACTATTTACACGTTGAACATGAGCTAAAAGTAGCTATAACGTTAGAAGGGTATCCTCAGAATAAATTAGAAGGAACACATATACGTAGATTAAAGCATTTGTTCAAGGAATACTTGCATAAAGATATGAAGATGCAACGATTTGCCAACTTAATCATTCCAAAATTCCAGGACATTTATTTATCGAACGGCGCTGTGATTTATATCTGTGATAGCCTAGAGACGAAAGATTATTTGACGGAAGTTCTACCCAAGTTCATCAACTCGACAGGATTGAAATTAACTTTTAGAGATATCAAAAGCCTAGTCAGGTATACAAGGATCGTCATGAGATTGCCCAAGGAGCATGCTCATGTCGAATCAGTAGAATTATTGCTTAAGCTACAGGCTGTGTATCCAGGTCTGAAACCAGACTGCTGGAAATACTACTCAGACGTTGCTGGCAAGCAAAAGAGACAGTTTGGAGTAGATCCCGAGTCTTTGGAAGTTATTAAAAGTCCAGATTTTGATCCCCATTATGAAGGAGATAAACTAACCATCAGAATTATTGATAGGCAGAAACGCGACGTGAGTTTCGATGAAACTAGCAAAGAAATCGGTGACGTTGACACCAAGAAACATAGAGACGGACTTCTCAAGAAAATGTACGTGCCCATAGACCCTGAAATAATGGCAGCCCCACTAACGAGGGTTCGTACGAATCACTACACTGACCTAATCGCGGATGACCAGAAACTTTACGTGGGACCACTGAATTATCCCGAATCGAGAGTAGACGAAACTGTATTCCATTCAATTAAGAGAACATTCGAGAGTATTGTTGTAGATTCTGTGCATCAATGTGAGATGACTGAAGATAATATGCCCAAGTTTCACGATATGTACCTATTTGATGGTGTCATCTTCATCATTTGCCATTCTATGCTGTCCAGGAATTGGATAGAACAGGCCATTCCTACAGTCAATTCTAAGCTACACTTGCATCTGAAAGCAACTGAGTTTAGAGGAGCCGTAGGCATTGTAAGCATGATTTGTAAAACTGATAAAGAAACTGACGAAGTCATCACGACATTACAAGATCAAAATCCAAGACTAAGAACTAAATACTGGAGGAAAATAAGTACGGTACGAACCAAGTCGAAATTAGACGTCGTCTTACAAATTGACAAGCTTTCGGCACAAGTTATAACTGCACACAATTTCAACAAATTCGTTGGAGGTAGCGCTGTCCAATTTAGATTAGGACATCTTCAATCACTGCTCAAACCTAAGGCAAGTTTAGAAGAAGTGACCAAGCAACACGCTAAGAAATTAAGTAAGAAACTAAGCGAATTAGAAGCGCATGAAAAGAAGAGCAAAATTATAATGTCAAGCTCGAAAGGAAAAAGTTTCGATGACCTCAAAAGCCAGCTAAAGAAAGACTATCCCCATTTGAAACTGGAACAATGGAACACCATCTCACCGCCTGACACAAAAATTGCTCATAACGTGTGTAATCTAGCAATCGACGAGGATTCTGAAAAGATTATTACTAAAGAAAACTTAGAGAGAATAAGTTTGGACGATCAGAAAATATACTTTTACACGGAAAATAAAACTGAAACAGATGAGCCGGTGGTAATTGAACCTGTATCTCCGAAGAGTGAAAATGAAATCATTCCCGAAAATCACGGGTACCACAAAGTAATAATGAAAGTACCGGTGAACATTCTTCCAGAGAACAAGGACGATTTAAACATCATTTTCGATCTGCTCGAAGACAAAAACCCGGGACTAAATACCGAATTGTGGCAGGTTTTTACCGACAACGTGTACCCGAGCAGCGGTAAATTCACCGTTTACATTGATACGCAATCGGTTTCTATATTACAAGAAAAGGATTTCGATTCGTCAATCGGAGGAGAGAAACTCAAATTCTTTTTCTAGAATTTTGACTGACATTGACAGAAATTGCCTTGAAAGTAAATATGACGACATAATAGTATTAAAATTCAATTAGGATAGAAGTTATGCCTTTTGTAAGCAATAACTTCAGTGTTATTTATTTACTCGTATTATTTTAGATTTTGATTATGCTAAGTTTTATACTGCCTGTATTAACCACTCAAATGTCGCATGATACCGCTTAGGTTCATAAGAGTTAGGTAATACGCTCGCAATTTCCACCGAACACCGTAGGTTTATAAGCAGTAGATTTAAAATGCCATGTTCCATATCAAGCAACTTTACACTGCCGTTTCCCACCAAATATATACAAGAGCCGTTTGAAACTCCTAATCCGTGATGTTGAGCTCAGCTCCTCAAATAACGAATTCATTTCTCTGTTCACATTTTCCACCGACTCGAAATATTTTTAATCTCGAAATATTTTTCATGTTATTTTCGCTCATGTCGAATGACACAATCTTGAAAAAACATAGTTGGAACCAATAAAGAATTTTTGCTACTCTTTCCGCACTACCTTTGACATTTAAACGATGAAATTTTGACGCTATGTTGAGCTCATAGCTACGCATACGACAGCTTTGTTTTTAATTCTGGCAGTTATGAGTCTATCATGCACACTTAAAAGTCCTGCTGATGGTAGCGTTGTGTGTCGGGTTGTTGAGCTCCCTGCAACATGGTTGAGCTAAGCGACGCTGATGCATGCGTTATACTCGTGAACGGGTGCCGTCTGTTGGGACTGGGTAGCTCAAAACTGCTAATTCCAACTATTTTCAGCTTCAGATCTTAGCTTGGTAGCTTAAATAGTGATAAGAATTAGTATACACCCCTCTTTTTTTTTTAAATCTGTTCTTCTTCTTTTTCTTTTCGTGTCGATATACTCGTAACTAAATTTTATCTGACCAGTATTTGTCACGATGTCTCAAACTCAGATTTATGGAAGGAGTTTGGATGTTGCATTTAACCACTAAATCGATGGTCTGAATTAAAAACTACCCACCGAAAAATTTTTTGTTTAAAAATAAGACATTTTAATGTTAGAATAGTGATAAATTTTATAAAATTAACATTCCTACCCTTGTTTTAACGATTGACGTGAATTATGAGTAATAATTATTATTATTGATTTTAAGATTTTCGAAATTGTGTTTTATACATTCCCTATTTGTTTGTTCCGTAGAAGCTGTTGTAGTTTTTTTTTTAAGTCCAGAATGAATTCTGAAATTAAATGAAATATATCTCAGTTGTGATCCCGAGACGGTCCTATACAAACATTCAGTGCTAGAGGTAGACTTACAATCTACTTGAACTTGCAGCTAGCTTCACGTAAAATTGCCGCTCTGAAATCGGGCATTTACCATTTGTAGCCAACTTCAGAGCGGCAAATTTATATGACGCATTCATCTTAGTTCTGAACAAGAAATTTGTATACAGCTGTCTGTCATTGTCAATAGACGAGTCAATGCATATTCAGGGTTGCCAGATATGAATATTGACGGAGAGACTTCGTAACATCTGGCAACCCTGCGCAACAAGGACGAAAACATTATTTGTAGTAACAATTTTAGTTTGTATTTAATTTACATAAGTTTTAGGGTATCTTTATTAATGTTATGTTAGCGAAGAAATGGCAGCGCGATGTGGTGTAATGGCAAGACTTCCTAATTATATATAAGGGTTGTATATGAGCTTTAAAGTCCAACAAAGTACGGTACCGAAACCTTTGGGATTGATTTTACACTGACTGTCCCCTGCGATTTAACTAGCATTTTTGGTTACTGCTCTGCTTGCGTGGGTCATAGCGAGATGTTATATAAGGTGTTAAAAAAATAACTTAATGAATTTCAAGGGGACATTGTACACGTCATTATGAACAACTTTTACTATGGGACCAAACCTGAAATCACGAAAAAAAAAATAAGCTATTCCCTACGTTTATGTTCGCATAACTCGTCAAAATGTATGAAGCAGCTGATTTTTTTTCGCTATTTCAGGTTTGGTCCCATAGTAAAAGTTGTTCATAATGACGAGTACAATGTCCCCTCGAAATTCTTAAAGTTAATTTTTTTACACCTTATATAGTCTGTACTCTTTGCCATGAACCTGATTACGTCATACCCTAAGGTTTTTTCAAACCGACGAGATTAGCGCGTGGAAACAAATTAAACAACTCCGCTTTATTAGATTTTGCTAGCTCATACCAATACCATACGTTTTGGATGTTGAAACTGATAGAATTTCAAGTTTGTCTGTAAGAAAAAGGGCCTCCAACCATCCTTTCCCGCCGCCTTTTCTTCTCAACGCGTAGTTTTTAGGTATTTACACCTGAAGTTCTTTTCGTAGTTCTGTACTACAGAAGAACTTGAGGTGAAGTCGCTTAACGTAATTTGTTTTAATTAATTTTACTTGCTTTCTGTTTAGTTTATTATGTGAGGTGTTGTTTTGCTTGTTTATGTTTGTAATTAAAGTTATTTGCATCGATATTTTATGTGGTTTTTCTTGGAATTTTTGGACTTCGTATTGACGCTAAACGGGTTCCGAACGTGTGCTCTTTTTTCTAGTTTGAATACAGCATTCAAACTATATCAAGTATCAAGTTTTAATTTTAAATAGTGTGCAAGTTCTATAGAAAGGTACCTATTACAAGTGTACCTATAAAATTTGGAGATTTTCTTCGATTTCTCCAGGATCTCATCATCTGATCCTCACTTTGGGAACATGGGACCTCCTGGGATGTATATATACCCTTTCAATCGAAAAAGGAAAAATAAAAAAGATTCGACTTTTGAGAACCACCTTTCTTTTTTGAAGTCTGTCAGAAAAACACTAAAAAGAAGTTATTTTGCATTTTCATGCAAAAAGGGCCTCCGCTGAGCCTCGACAGGATTAAAAAACCTGTTACGAAGGGGACGATGGGTGCTTCGTTCAATTGCTTTTGCTCACTCGGTCCCTTCGAATCTAAAGCTTGTCAGTTATGATGGATTAATGGTTTTCGAGGTGTCGAAATTGACACAGACAGCAGCCGTAATGAGCGATGCCTGCTAAGGCCACGGGGAATTTATGAAAAGGAAACCCGTGGTCCTAGAACGCAAAGTGCAACTAAAGGACAAAGGTGTGGTTTTAATCAGTAAAAGTTTGACACAATTTGACACGCACTTCTCGCTCCACCCCGAAGCGGGAGAAGTCATAGGATTATAATCCACCTAAAATGCTATAACTGTCAAACTTCGATATTTAGAAAAAAAAACCTATCCTTTACGTACGCGAAGTAGCTGTGCTCCGCAATTACAACCGTTCTGATGGAGACGAGAGAGAGATGGAATTTTATCATCCGACCACTCCATTTATTCGAGCGTCGAGCGTGATACCAAGACACGTACGCTCTAAACGCGGTATTTAGCTTGCATCCACGAACAGACCAAGCTCTTTGTATTCGTCCAAAAATCGCCACTGAGTGCACACCTTTGCATACTCCAGCTCCCTAGTCAAGTTAACTGTTTCGTTTCTATTCTCTTTTCGTCGACCGCCTCAAGTTGGCCACGCCTCCGATTCCTTTGTTCTGACGTCGTCTCAACGCTGTCATGCTCAGAGTAAAAGAATAGGACGCGTGGCCGACTCGAGGCGATCAACGAAAAGAGAATCGAAACGAAACGGTTGTAACTTGGCTAGGGGGGCAGGACCGCGAACATATCCACTATGTGAAGTAGTTGATCTATGCGCTCCTTCGCGTACGTGTGGATACTCTGCATAAAACTTGAAACGCTGTCTTGAGTCACTAACTGAAATTTGCAATCATGGTGTATCGTTATGACGAAAACCAGCAGATGGTAGTTGGGTAGTGATCACATGGAGATGGCTATAGACTATGCCATCATACCAGGGCCTCAAGTCTGCTATTACAATAGTGTCTATCATTGACTTCATAATTGTTGATTTTGACAAGATTGGTAATCTACTAATATAATGGCGTCATTATGACTCCTTTGATCGACCACTGACACTCCATTGAAAGAAATGGCAAAGAATGGTAATCTCGTACATAATAACAAATGAATGTCTGACGAATACGGTAATCTGCTAAAATTTTGACAGTTCTTTTGAACAGTGACCTACCATTAGTGCGTCACTGTGCAATCATTGCTTTTTAACCGACTTCTAAAAAAGGAGGAGGTTCTCAATTCGGATGTTTGTATTTTTTTTTTTATGTTTGTTCGCACAAAACTTGGTCGCTTGTCAACCGATTTGAAAAATTATTTTTTTGTTAGAAAGGGTATACTTCCCAAATGGTCCCATAGCCACTAAGTCAGGATCTGATGATGGAATCTTGGCGAAATCGAGGGAACTCCTCAAATATTATAGGCAACTGCATAGTGATTTTGGTATTTTCATCGAGAACTTAAGCATTTACAGTCAAAAAGTAACATTTGATGAAGTGGAACTGATGAAGAAGATCAGAAATGGTCAACTTTATACTCGCATAGATATCACAATGAAGATAGTTAAGCGACTATGATAATACAAATAAATTAATGGTTCTGAATAGTTCCGTTTACAAATGGTATCATCAAATTGATCTGATGATGATGATGGAGCCAGAAGGTAGGCTCTAGAACTCCGTTATTAATCAATGTAACGTAGCCGTGTTTGGAATTTTCATGAGAAATAGGCACTCTGTTTATAAGTGTATCCCAACTAAAAAGTGTGAAATAAAAAACTTTTTACAAAAAAAAGATAACCGACTTCACTAAAAAACAAAACTGTTAAATAAGATACAAATAATACCGAGAAACACCGACTTCCGAAATTAAAGTTATTTTGATCCTTTTAGTTTTCTTTTTTAGTGAAGTCGGTTATCTTTTTTTTTGTAAAAAGTTTTTAATTTGTTACAAGACAGCTCGTACCACAATTCTATTACGAAACCACTGATCGATTAATGATCGGCAATTATGAATTAACAGATTACAAACTTTTAGCAAAATGACAATGGAATCGTATTAGAATGACGAATTTATAAAAATAGCAGACTTAGGCCCCAGCCGGCAGGCTTAGGACCGGGTCCGTAGCTGGTTGAGGAGCGGCTAGGCAAAAGGTTAATAAGTAGCAGTAGTTTTCCATTACTAACAATATCATGCTTTCTTCATTGTTTGGTGGCAGATAGTTTTTAATTTATACTATACTGCACACACAAAGTTACAAATAACACCACTGCGATTTTACTAGAATCAATTTCGAGCTTGAAGAATTTATATTGTTGAATATATACAGAGTGTAGTCCGATATTCAGTACGCATGCACCAAGAGATATCGACCTTTTTCTAGGAAAGAATATCGTAGGCTAGGTTTTTTTTTTTAATTGATATGAACCAGTGCTTGACTGCGATCCCACTTGATGGTAAGCAGTGATGCAATCATTGATGATGAGGCGCACTAGTTTATTAAGAGCCTATTCACTCTAGCCTTCACCTAAATTATAGTTGGACGGAAGACCAGACATCTTGTTTTTTTTTTTCCTGTATACAAAGAATAAGAAAAGGAACCTGTGCAATATTCCAGCTTTCTGGGTCCAAGGGATTAAGCTGGGTGTTCATGAGTCAGTGAGTGAGTCGGGACTTTTCCTTTTATATATGTCGTGGCCAGATCTTAGAATTGATCACTTCATGATATGACCGGCCATCAGTGGCGTGCCATCAATACATGAGCATAAGCTCGGCTTGATGAAATAAAACCTCACCACACCACACTCATCTATCTATATCATAGAACACAACAAATGAATTGAATTAAATCAAACTAATGTTTAAATTTCGCGCGCCTACAATTTGCTATTTCGCTAAGTTCATTCATGCACGATACGTAGGACATGCACATTATGCAATGTTACCGCTCTGAGCGCAATCTCTCCGATCTCACTCTAACACTTAACAAAAAAAAGAGATGAACACTAGTGTGTTGCTGTCTCTGTCTGTCTCAGAGGCTTTGTATTAGGCTTGACATGAAAATGACAATTGAAACACGAAATTTTGCACTGATGATACGTGACGGCGGATTATAACGCAAGTTTTTTTTATTCGGAATATTAAGCAAGTGAGTATTACTGGGTTCCTTGGCTTGCTCCTATAAAGGTATCTGGCACGCCACTGCCAGCCATATCATGAAATGGTGGCATTTCATGATATAGAACCTCGTCCGCTGGCCACATCTTGATATGGGGAAGCCAAATCAATGAACACTCTGCGTTTAACGATATGAACGGCTAAACGCATGATTTTTCATGATATGGCCAAACATGGCTGATCATATCGTAAAATAGTTACATTAGCCACCGTTAGAGGCGCTGATGTTGTTTTGTTTTGAGGGTAAAAAATTGTTAACGTCCTATTCTCAGTCCTACTGAATAAACTCACAAAATTTCATAAAAATCGTTCAAGCCTTTTCAGAGTTTTTTTTTACAAACACTGACACCAGAATTTTATAGATAACTAGCTGACTCGGCAAACGTTGTTCTACCATATAATTATAGAGAAACAAAAAATGGGTTTGGGGGTGGGAGGGTAAATAATAATAAAAATTTCTGCCTACCTACCTATCTTTACCCAACTCACGGATTCCATTAACCTGAGATCCCTCTCTCCAACCGAAACCTATAAGTATTTGGGTATGTCGGAAGCTCAAGGCATTAATATCACTGACATGAAGCCATCGTTGAAGGAGCGTTTCTTTAGACACCTGAAGAAGGTATTCAATAGCCTTTTTTCAGGCGGAAACAAGATGCGCGCCTTTAATGGTTCTATCTACCCTACCTGCTGGTCTAATCGAACAGTTGCTATTAACAGATTTTCATAAATACTTTTAAATTATGAAATACAAGTCCTATTCCTGCAAAAAAAAGCGAAGCAAATTGTCGCTTACGATGTTTTTTCTGAAAAGACTATTATGGATGTCTTATACGCTAAAAACAAGGCATGCTGTTAAGACACCCTGTTGAATTAAAATTGAAAAAAAATAAATCTATTTAACTATAATTACATATAAAATGATTTCTCTGCGTACAAAAATTAGCACATGAACACAATAAACACTCCACACGATAATTGGGCGCAGCTAAAACTTCCTGGACTGCAGCGAGTTGCAGTACGTCAGTGCGTCATGTGCGGAGGGGCTTCGGACGCGTTCTGTGCTGGCTGCGGCATCACTCCGTACTGCTCCGAGGGCTGCCAGCGACGCGACTGGCAACTCAGACATCGAGCTGTGTGCCATAACTTAGCTAGGTAAGTAACTATATTGTCGGTCATCGTGCTTGAGGCCTGTAGGCTTAAGCCTTCGCTATACGTCCACAGATGCGTCCACAGACGCTGAAAGATGCATCAGCAGACGGATCACCACGAGCCGTCCACACGTCTGTATTTCAATCAGTCTATTGTCTTACTCGACAGACACAACTCGTACAGGGCATGCAAACCGGTTACCCAGATAACCGACTGATTTTGAAACTCAGGTTTTTTAGGATAATAATGCATGTGTTGGTCCACCGGTATTATGTAAAATAAATAGATTTCATGGAATTGACGTACTAGACTTAATTTTAGGGCATCCCAACACAGGTAGGTTAGGTTAGAAGGCAAAGACGAGCGGGGCTCTCTCCTGCCTTCTAACCCAACTTTTTCCGTGTTGAGGTACCAGGTAAAATTAGGGCCACCTCCTCTGCTCTCGTCTTTTACACACATTGCTGGTTGCGCATTCGGTATTGTATAGAATACCTAGGCAAAAAATAAATAATATTTCAAACATTACTTATGTGTTTTAAGTATTCTATATATTGCCTAGGTATTTTATATAATACCGGGTTATACAGATTGCCGGTAACAAATCCACCGAAACTACAATGATGCGTTCTGACTAGACCAGTGTAAGAGATGTGTAAACGCTAGAGCGGTGCTGAGCTGCGTGTGACGAGCGTTGAATGTTGAGAATCTAACGCCCCGTTTACACGTGGGCCCAGCCTCGGCCAATCGCCATTGTTTAAACAGGATTACCCCGTTTACACAATGGCTAAGTATTTCGATTGGCCGAGGCTGGGCCCATGTGTAAATTGAGCGTTAGATGTACTAGGCGGGGTGAGCCATGCGCTCATTGATAGTTGCTCGAATTTTTTGTCTCCGCTAAACCCCGCCGCCTGCTCGATAGCTGACATTTCTGTTTTGATTATTTAACGCAGTTTTACTATATTACAATTTTTTCCTTAAATCTTGTTTTCTACTTAATATTTTCTCTGAATAAAACTACGTACGTTTCTTTGCAGAATGCACAAAGAAAATACACGAGCTGCAGCTACAACTACTGCAGATAATACTGACGATGAGCCTAGGTAAGTTAATTGTTGTTTATCATCCAAGTAGACAATTTAAAAATAAACTATTTTGTAAGTGATTTAAAATCCATTTAAGCTTGCTGCGTTTCGACGGTGAAGTGCCAATACCTCCTAACTGACATTTTTCCAGATAATTACTTTTTAGCGCTCTTAATTCAAATCTGTGTTTCTTCATGTTTTTGTGAAATCTCTTGAAGCGAATATTAGTTGCTACTGCATCAAATTAAATTGTGGAAACACCTCTTAACTAAACCAGCATGTTAATTCATTGCATTTGTTAAACGTCAGGAGGTAATATTACCTCCTGACGTTTTTAAGACAGAAGATTTTTGACTTTGACAGTTAGGAGTTATTGGCACTTCACCGTCGATTTATATCACTCGAACACTCGAGAGTAATTAAAAATAAAGTGTATTTTTATCATTTATTGCTATCCAAAGCACAAAATAGACAGATACAGAAGTCAATCTACATACAAAGCGCGCTCGAGCAACGCACACATAGACACCGCTCACGGACACGATATCTCGGCTCAATTCAGCTCAATGCGAGCTCGAGTGCTATCCGTTTGAGACACGCGTATGTGAACTTTTTGCGGAAAAAAGTTGACTGTGTAAATACATAAATTAAACAGTAAATTGACTTTTTTTTAGGTTACCAATTGTTTCAGAGACTTAAGTAGATATTTGCTTGTATTTTGATGGTTTGTTTTAACGTTACACAGAACAGGCCCCACGCTGAGTAAGAGAAGATGATTTTGTGGCCATGTAATATTTTTACAATTCAAATTAGGTAGGCATTTATTACCGCGCCCGGTCGCACTCGGACAGTTCAGCGCCACGCGCTGACCCTAGCGCGACCGCCGAGCGTAGGTGTGAAAAGTGAATTACATACATGAGATTGACTTCTGTACCTTTTTTTCGTGTCCCAAGCCTCCTTTTGACCACCGCATAAACTAAAGCATGCTCTCAGCGCCAATAGGCAACAGCGATTTCATCAAAAATAAAACAATACTTATAATCTCTTTAATGGTCTACGTCGGACTGTTCCGACGAGTGTTTTCGTGTTTATTCGCCAGTGTCATGTCCTTGCGACGGAGTACTCCATCTCGTTAAGCTCTTCAATCCCCATAGGTGACAGAAGAGCTGACGAGATGGAGTATTTGGTCATGGATGTGCGACTCTGGCGGAATAAACGCGAGAGTGTCTGTCGGATACATCCGACGACGTTGGCGGGAAAGGGTTATAAGATTTACTAACGTTTAAGTCCGTCATGTAGTCGTGACCATGGCGTACTGGACACATTTTGGTTTATTTATTTATTATATCCTTTATTGCTTTTTATTGGTTTGGCGTGTATTATTTATTATTTACTTAAACTTCATGTACAGTAGTAGTACATAGGCGGACTTAATGCAACAAGGCATTCTCTACCAGTCAACCTTTGGGTTAAAAAAGACAACACTGTGGTAGGCTTGCACAAGAAACAAATAACAGATACTTCAAACAGAAAAAAATAAATAAAAAATAAGTTATTTATATTAATAAAATACATTTATTTTATTAAAAAAAAATTATAAACTAATAAATACTATGAAAAATATCAAATCATTAAGAGAACTTAATAATAATTCTGACGAAGACCAAACTAAAGTTGAGAGGACTTTAAGTAGTAGTTCCGAATTTTACGCTTAAAAGAAAATTTACTTCTGCTTTTTTTTTGTGTTTTTGATTCATGACTGTGTCGGTCAAAAGGTTGAATAATTCATCTGATAAAGTTATTTTTCCGTTTAGAGCGCAACCAGTCGTGCCGCTGCGTGGTCCGTATGAAAATACGCCAAATAATAAACGTGAATTCGGAAATAGACAAGATTCTACTGAAGGTAAAAACTCGACGGGGGCTGTGACATCTAAGGTACGTTGTGTCCTACAAACTTGATTCCGCCATCTCCTTTCTACCATCGGACAAGCCGACGAACGGCGAGTATCCGCCCTTACGTTGTTGAAACTTCAACGGTCCGGACTAAGCGTTTCGCTTCATCATTTATACCGCGTACATCGAAGGACTGGAACAATCTGCCTGCTGCGGTCTTTCCGTCTAACTATAATATAGGTGTCTTCAAGGCTAGAGTGAATAGGCTCTTAATAAACTAGTGCGCCTGACCATCAATGATTGCATCTCCGCTTTCCATCAGGTGGGATCGCAGTCAAGCACTGGTTTATATCAACTTTTGGTACTGTATGTCGTATTGTTAAGATCTGTATGTTTGAGTTGGGCTATACAAGGTGTTCACCTTCTGGGGCCCAAGTCTGCTATTTTTATAAATTCGTCGTTCCAACACGATCCCATTGTCATTTTGCTAAAAGTTTGTAATCTGCTAATTCATAATGATCGATCATTGATCGGTCAATGGTCTCGTAATTGAGTTGTGATAGAATGATAATATCGAGCTTATTAAAAGCAATGACTGCACAATGACGTTCTGATGGTAGATCACTGATCAAAGGAACTGTCAAAATTTTAGCAGATTACAGCATACATGAGACATTCATTTGTCAATATGTACGAGATTACCATTCTATGCCACTTCTTTCAATGAAGTGTCAGTGGTTGACCATTGGAAAGTCATAATTACGCCATTATATAAGTAGATTACCAAACTTATCACAATCAACTATTATGAAATCAATGATAGACCATTCTGACACTATTGTAATAGCAGACTTAGGCCCAGCGCCCATTATCGGCATCGGCAAGGAAAAGGATCCTTCGGCATCCCTAAAAAGATCATTCGGCATTCCTACATCAAAGAGCTCGGTGTTGAAAACTATGCCTTGGCATGCATGTAAGGATGCCGAAGGATCCTTTTCCTCGCCGATGCCGATAATGGGCGCTGGGCCTTAAGGCCCTGAGAAGAAGTAAAACTAGCGAAGGAGGTGGTTGAAACCGTGAGAACATTCTTACACCCTAGACGCCGCCGCAGGAGACACCTCGAGTCGCTGGGCCATTCCCACCCACCGTAGCTCGTAGGCGTGAGTTTCCGGATGGCGGGCAATAGGTGTCTCATAGATTTCCGAAAAATGGACGGGGCCTACCAACGTCGGTGCCTGCAACAGCTGCGAGATTAATCGAAAGAATTACCGTAGCCCTGGAATGAAAAGGGCAAGGGAAGGAACACAGATGGGAGAAATTATTAGATGAATTCCCACCTCTAAAAAAGCTCTTGTGTATGGCTTTTGTAGATGGTTAATTTTCGTACACAAAAACATTTAAATACAAGTTGCAAATCCATCTCGGTGACATACAATATGAAAAATGAAGGGAATACACATAAATGATATTTATTTTTCTAATAGATTTAAATAACAAAAATAATATTCAGCCAAGTTGGTTAAAAACAGTTTTACACAACATTTTTTTTTTTTTGACAAAGGTCACTGGCCTCATCTAGTTTACTAAATGAGGCCAGTGTTTCCTAGCTGACTACCCTGAGATCACGATCAGCCTTTTTTTAATGTTCCCACTGCTAGGACTCAGGCCTCCTCTCTAAGAGAGGGAAAGGGCCGAAATCCACCACGCGGGCCCAGTGTGGGTTGGTGGATGTCACATGTCTTCGAATTTTTTGGTTCTAGGACATGCCGGTTTCCTCACGATGTTTTCCTTCACCGTTTTGAGAGCAGTGGTGATGAAATAAATTTCACAAAGTATTGCGCCAGGCTGGGTTTGAACCCGCGCACTATAACTCGTAAGTCGGAGCCGTTACCACTCGGCCACCACTGCTCTACCCTGAGAAGTAACACCGAAACAAACTCAGAGGTCAAAGTCTCTTTTAAAGTCCATACAGTAAACATGTAATGTTCAAATCACATGAGCACCATGCAGATTAGTGTCTCAGATGGTCTTTTGAGGTAAGAACCACACAGGTTTGAATGGATCTGTCTTGTCTTCTGTCTTGTCTTGTTTGCCAAGCACAAGTCAGTATTCGTGTAGCTCAACTTAGGACTACTAAAGAGCTCAATTAGAAGAGTTTTTGACAGGTCGAGACTAAAATTTCACTTTGAAAGCATATTTGTTACATTCGCAGAATATTCGTCTAAAATCAGTTACCATTTTATAGGTTAACGGGAAATCTAACGGATGGCTTGGCGATGAAGATCAATTGAAAAATGACCAAGATAAGCCGAGAAAAGCTTTCAATCGCAGAAACTACAATCAGGAGAAGAATAATGAGTCTGTCAAAGGTGAGAAGCCAATAACAGTGCCCCTTACGAAATTTTACCCTTTTGTTAGTCTATCCAAAGATTCATCATCATCATCATTTCAGCCGAAAGACGTCCTCTGTTGGACATAGGCCTCCTTCAAGTGTTGCCACAATGAATATCCAAAGATTATCTAAAGCTATCAAAGCCTATCCTATTATTTATTACGCGACACAATGACACGACTTGATTCCGCCATAACCTTTCTACCATCGAATAATCCGACGTACGGTGAGTGTACACCCTTACATTGTTAACACCGCTACGATCCGGACTAAGCGTTTCATCTCATCGTTTATACGCGTCTATGAAGCTACGCCTCTGTGGACAGTAGGCCATAGGTTTGCATAGTAGCACAACAGATCCCTTAGCCAAGTTGCACCAGTTTCGTTTCGATTCTCTTTTCGTCGATCGCCTCGAGTCCGCCACGCCTCCTATTCCTTTGTTTTGGCCACGTGACTGAGCGTTGAAATGACGTCAGAACAAAGGAATCGGAGGCGTGGCCGACTCGAGGCGATCGATGAAAAGAGAACGGGGCTAGTAGTCCAAACTAACGATACATAATACTTATTTCATATCATTCCACAGCTGCAACACCCGTCTCCCCTAAGGTGGTGGAACCCAGACAACGTATCCAGTCTCAAGCAGCCGTTAAGAAGCCAGAAAATGCAAAAGAGCAGAAGAAGGCCGAGCCTGCAGGTGGTACAGGGGTACCAGTCGTTAGCCCGGCTAGACAACGGACTTTGGTGCCTAAAACGTGAGTGCTTTTAAATAATAACGTTATGGGAATCCAATCCCGCATCAAAAACACCTTTGAAGTCAGCTATTCTGCGGGATTTGCAGGATTGGGATATCTTTTTTGTTTTAAGTATGGTTTTTACTCATTATTTAATAGAATACAATGATGTCTTATACTCCTTGAGTATACAGGGATACATAAACAGCTTGTTTGTGACCGTGAAATGTACACTGGGTTTGAAATAACCTAACGCGGCGTGCTACATGGACGATTCAACGAGACTGCGGTTGCGAAGCGATGCGACGCGGATTACGCGAATTCAACGCGATGTGGCGGCACGCGAAGTCAACTCTTTGGCCCACATTTATATAGAACAAGTCACCGCACCGCGAGAGTTCGCGTAAGAATATCAAACTAACAGTACAGATATCGGTACGGATCTTGAGCGCTGACTTCCACTTGAGCAGTAGTGAAATATCGTGTCTCTTTAGTGGTATGAAGGGAGACGTGGGGACGGGGAGTACAGTCCTTGTACAGTGATTAGCTCGCCGATGTGTACGATGCGTATAGCGATCCCCGCTCTTTCGCCGAGCGCTCAAAATTCGTATCGGTATCTTTATGGGTCATGTTTCATACATGGCCCTCGCGTATCGCAGTCCAGCACTATTTTGAGGAGGAGTGGCAGGCGGTCGCCTCCTTCTGCGAAGCAGTAATGCTAGCGAAGGAGGCGGCCGATCGCATGAGGCCACGGTCCTTACGCTTAAACCGCCGCCGCCGGGATTCCGATCCCGATTTCCGGCCACCGTAGGCGCGGCCTTGCGGATGGCGAGCAATGGGTGGCTCGCCGTCCGACCGTCCGGTAATCGGACCGACCCCAAGTCGTCGACGGCGCGTACTGTTCCACGCGCGCCTCAAAGAGATGTCAACAAATCGTAGGGGCCCAGCAGGGTCGAAGCCTACTGGGGCCACGGGTAGTGTGAAAGCGAAACCCGGGGCCCTGGGACGAAGGCAACAAAGGAATAGGAGTGGGTTTTTAATCAGTAAAAGTCTGACACTATCTCCCGCTCCGCCCAAGGGCGGGTTTTGTCATAAGATGATATTCCCCAAACAATAAAAAAAAAAAGTCCAGCCCTATTTCTTCGCCTTGCCTTGTTTGAGACTGACCATCGATTATGTATGTACATTATTATGTTGCTTGCACTAACAGGTATTGTGATCTGTTTGTGAGTGGCGTCTCTGAGTGCGGCTATTTTGCGACTACATTTGTTACCTTTGAATTGGTCCGACGAGTGTTTTCGTGTCCCATTCGCCAGGGTCATATGTTTGCGACTGTGTAACTGACGAGATGCAGTATTTGGTCGTAGATATGCGAGACCCTGGCGTAATAAACGCGAGAGTGTCTGTCAGATAACGTGTTGCGCCGACCCCAAATAAGAAGGGACAAGGGTAGGAAGATGATGAGTGTCTGTCAGATATATTCGACGCGCCTAGACCGCCTAGGTTTAAAGGTTAAAATAAATAAATAAAAATATTGTAAAGTTTTTTGTTCATTAGCGATCACTCACGCTACATTCATATAAGTTATATAGTGACTATCATTTCAAACTAACATCCAAGGTGCGTGCGGCCCACTCACCAGCGCATATACCAACTGAACGCATCCTCTTCGCTTCGCTTGTCGCCACACCGCATCCACGTACGCAATGGAGCATCAATTGTTTATTCTGTCAGTGCCGCATCGCAATGCGTTCGCGATCGCGTGGTATCGCCTACATTAAGACACCTCGTTATTGGCTTGATGCCTCCTTTGCACGCGTTTTTTTTCTATCTAATATGCCTGCATCTTCATTATATTGTTTCAAAGCTGGAATTTTATAACCATACTCAAGTATTAAAGGGATGCAATTCGACATAAATTTGCACAGTTTTTCATACCGCCGCTCTTACGCGATTATGACGTTATTACACATTTGTCATTAGATATTTTGGAAACACAGTGTCTTGTGGATATTTTCTAGGTTTCTATTCAAATTAATTTATAAATTTGTGAAAAACTAATCCAGTAAAGAAAAACCTCTGAAAATCTGCAATTTTGCAATGAACTTAAACACTCAAAAATTAACACAATTAACTCAAAAATTAAAACAGTCAAAAAAGTATAACAATAGAAGCCTTGCAAATTTAATCAAGATTCTTAATGACGACAATTTTTGTCAAATGCTTTAAAGGGTTTAAAAAAAAACGTATTTCCTGGTACAAGTTTTGTAAAATATTAGAGTAAATTACGGAATGCTACCAGAGTTTTCAGGCGTTATCTCTCTTTTTTCGCGTTGCCTTTTCGTCAAACATCGCGTTAGATTGCGTTAGTTGAAGTAACAAGCTTTTAAACCATGCCCGATGTTGACGATAGGCGAGTGAAAAAGGACACTCTTAAAAGGTTAAAGATAGATTTCAGAACAGATAACTATAAAAAAATATATTTAAAAAACCGATTGCGAAAAAGAATATCTTTAAATAAAAACTGTAACGAAGAAAAAAAAAACAGTTCAGTCCAGTAGTGTTGAAACGAATTTAATTACAATAATTTAAACATATAAAATAAAACAAATAATAAATCCTAATGCGGATGTTCCGCATTGGGATTTATTACTGACTGCAACAGACGGGACCCATATTAGATGGAATGATTCTAGTCTAGATTATTTTAATGGGCCCCCTTTTGCATGTTGTTGTTGATGTTCCGCATTGCTAACGTTATGTTAATTATATGTATGTATGAACGTATACACATACAAGATACGCGCAAAAAACATAACCCTTCTTGCAGTAGGTTAAAAAAAAAACAATTGGATTTATGCTTGAGTATGGACTTACAAAATTCCTTTGCATCTGCTTTCGTATGTATCTGCTTTTTATTTTTCCTTTATTTTGCTTTGTACATTTTATTTTCACGTTAGACCGCTTCCTGACTCCCCCACTGAAACCACGCAAGTCACGAAACCTAAGGAAGCTGCTCAGTCTCCAAAAGAGACCGACACTGTTGTAGTAGCTTCCCCTGCAGTTCCACCTGCAAGTGTGAGCGATGTCACCCCTACAAGAAAGATGGTGCCTAAGAAGTGAGTCTGGCTTTGCAGAAAGAATATTCCACGTGCTATGTAATTCAAATAAGAATAGGATCGACTTAGCGCCATATTGTGACGTCATAGCTGTCAAATCGAATCGTATAAGTAGGTTAAATAAAACATATTTAAAAAAATGTGTTTTCTAATCAGGAGCGAAAAAAGTTAACTCGGAATTTAGTTTTTTAATTCTGCTCATCTCTGCGTTAATGTGTGAAGTTTCTGAGTAGTAACGAATGGAAGAAGGCGAATTGTTGCCAACAATAAAACAGTTTTTTTTTTAAACTAATGATGGCTTAAATAACATATATTCAGTTAATTTAGTTTGAGCAATAACGTTTTTTCTTTGCTTAGATTTAACAAAGACTCGATTAAACAAACTAAAAAAAAAACAGCGTTATTGATACGCAAATAAATTTTTCTTTGCAAACTGTACTTTTCAAGTAACATTTGACAGATTGAGGTTATTGACGTTCCTATTCTTATTTGAAATGAATTTATTTTTCCTTGTGCATGTTTACTCTAATAATAATAATAATAAGAATAATAAAGCCTTTTATTCGGACAACAGAATTATGACATAATATAGAATTATACAATGTTCAATATGATATAATGTTTGTTACATATGCATTATCAACTAAGAAAGGTCACATATATATTTGGTGTTTCTTTATTTTCTGTAAGTCCGTTGGCCAGTTGGCAAAGGCCTCCTCCAACCTACTCCATTCTGATCTCTCTCTGGCTACTCTACTCCATGTTGTTCCTGCAACCTGTCTAATGTCATCGTCCCATCTTTTTTGTTGTCTGCCTCTTTTCCTTTTCCCTTCTCTCGGGTCCCATTGTGTAATTATTTTGCTCCATTTATCTTTTCCTCTAGCCATGTGTCCCGACCACTTCCATTTTAATCTTTTTATTTTCAAGGTAACATCCTGTATCTTAGTTTTTTTCCTAGTATTAATGTTTCTTATTCTATCCATTCTCCTTAATCCCATCATACTTCTCTCCATTGCACGTTGGTAAACACTAATTTTATCTATTATGTTTGTTGTCAAGGCCCATGTTTGACTTCCATATATTAAGATTGGTAGAATGCTGACATTGAAAAGTTTGCATTTTGTTGATATGTGAAGGTTTTTATCTTTCATTACCTCCCTTAGGCTCCAATATCTTTTCCAGCTGTTCGCTATTCTTCTTTGGATTTCTTTGTTGATGTTGTCTTTGGGGGATATCAACTGTCCGAGGTATAAATCGACGGTGAAGTGCCAATAACTCCTAACTGTCGGAAGTCAAAATTATCTGTCCAAAAATTGTTAGGAAGTAATACTATAAATTGACACGTTGGTTTAGTTAGGAGTTTGTTTCCACAAATTAATTTGATGCAGTTGCAACTAAATATCCGCTTCGGATATTTTACGAAGCATGCGGAAACACGCATTTAAAATATAAGCACTTAAAAGTAATTTTATCGAAAAATGACAGTTAGAAGGTATTGGCACTTCACCGTCGATATATTCTTCGACGTAGCTAATTTGTGACTCGCCTATAGTTATGCTACTTTTGTTCCCGTTTGTCATAACTTTTGTTTTTTCGGGGTTTAATTTTAGTCCTACTTTTTCGCTCTCGGAAGCCAGTTCGTTTAACATTTTATTCAACCCTTCTGGCGTTTTGGCAAACAACACAATGTCATCAGCAAATCTTAGATGTGTTAGGTTGCGGCCGTCTATGTTTAAACCTAAGTTTTCCCATTCGAGGTTTCTAAAGATCATTTCCAAGACAGCGGAGAAAAGTTTAGGAGAGAGAGGATCTCCTTGTCTTACTCCTTTTTGTATCTTAAACGAATCTCCTTTCTTTTCTAGCTGGATGCATGCTGAGCTATTTTTATATACATTTCTAATTAATCTTATATATTTTTGTTCTATACCTTGATCTCTTAGCGCTTCCCAGATGTATGAATGGATCAAAGAATCGAACGCTTTGCTGTAGTCGACAAATGCCAGATAGTATTCGAGTTGATGTTCCGTATATTTTTCAATGATTTGCCTTACAGCGTGGATGTGATCGAGTACTGAGTAATCTTTTCTAAAGCCAGCCTGTTCTATTGGCTGCTGCTCATCTAGTTTTCCCTCCATTCGCTTAAGTAGGATCTCTGCAAATATTTTGTATAGGTTGGACATCAAACTTATAGGCCGATAGTTTCCAATATCGTATTGGTCACCTTTTTTGTATAAAAGGATTATCTTCGATTCAGTCCATTGTCGGGGTATCGTTTCAGTGCTAATAATTTCGTCGAAGATTTCTTTGAGAACTGGTATTATTGAATGTTTCGCTTGCTTTATTACTTCGTTGCTAATTCCGTCAGGTCCTGGAGCTTTGTTATCTCGTTGGGTTTCTATAGCAAACTCTATTTCCTCTCGTAGTATGCCAGGTACGGATGAAGTTTCTAAGAGCATAATTTCTTTCTCGGATATGGTGCTTTTATAAAGTTTCTTATAGTAGGATGTAGCAATTCCTAATATTCCTTGCCTTCGTTTTTCGCTCAGGTTGTTGTTACCTTTCATTTGCACGATCCAGTGCTTTTTGTTATTTAACTCCTTGTATGCAGAAGGCATTATTCCTCCTGTTTGTACAATGTGTCTCTCTATTGTTTCCATTCTTTTTTTAATTCTATCCTTTCTCATCGTTTCTTTTATTTCTTTACTAAGTTTTGCTATTTGCTTTCTATTATCGTTGGTATTTTTTCCATTAATTAGGTTAGCTCTCTGGTTGAGAAGATTAATAGTTTTGGTAGTCATCCATTTGTTAGGTAGGTCTTTTTTATTAGTTCCTTGTTGGATAGCCGTTTTGATTTTTTCTTTTAGCCAGGTATACTTCTCTTGAACCTCCATGTTTGTTCTCTCTTCGTTGTAAACTGTAAGTCTTGTCGTTATTAAATTAGCTATTTGGTTTGTTTGGCCTTCGAATGGTTTTTTATACGTAATATTGTTTCTCGGTCTTGGGGTTTTTAGTGATTTTGTCATCAGTTCAGCACGGATCATTCGATGGTTGGTATTGAAATTAAAATTGCTTATGACTTTCAAGTTTGAGAAGTATCTGCTTTTATTAGTCAATATAAAATCTATTTCGTTTTTTGTTTTGCCATCGGGTGATATCCAGGTCCATATCTTGGTTTCTCTCTTCTTGAACACTGTGTTTAAGATTCTCAAACCATTCTCCTGTGCAAAGTTCACTAGCCTTTCTCCATTTTTGCTTCTGGCCTTTTTGTTATATAAAAATGGTCCTAGCACTGTGTTTTCATCTGGCTGTTGTTTTCCAATTTGGCCATTGAAGTCTCCCATCACAACAAAGTTTTTATGAGCATGGTCTTCAATTGTTTTATTCAGTTCCAGGTAGAATGAGTCTGTTGATCTTGTATCTGATTCTTCAGTTGGTGAGTATACTTGTATGATAGACCATGGATCTTTGTACCCCTGCAGTTTGAGATTCAATACTGCTATGCGCTCTGATACTCTTATAAAGCTTTCCACGTAACTCGTAAGGTATTTTTTGATAATAAACCCCACTCAGTATTGACCTGGGGTGTTTCCTATATGATATAGAAGGAAGTCTGGGTAAGCAATAATTTTTTCCCCCATTCGTTTTACTTCACTCAGGCCGAGGATGTCCCATTTGATAGTTTTTAGCGCATGACTTAATTCTAAAAGGTTTTCATCGGTTCTCAGTGTAAGTACATTGAGGGCTGCAATGTAGATTTTGGAACTTGTATGACTGTTTTCGCAATTTTTGTAATTTTCTTCCTGTGTTGGAGGGTTGTGGTCGCTATCCCCCACGAGGACCAGTCGGCTTGGGGGAGATTGTTTTGTTTCTCTTGTTTGTTTTTCATAATTTCTTTGTATTTTCCGCTTTCCGGTTGCTGATTGCTATGATTCTTTGGGTGTGGGTATATCAGTGAGAGAGTTGGATCGATTTCTCAACAAATCGAAGGCGTTTTTTCTATTAGTTTTAATGGAACTTATAGTTTGATGTTTTTTTGGTTTATTGACTGACGTTGACAAGGGTGAAGTAGAAAGTTCGCGTTTTCTTTTGTCGGGGTTGGGTCCCTTAACTACTAGTTTATCATATTTTAGAAAAGCAATATTCCCCTTTTTCTTCTCCTCTAATAATTGCGGTATCAAAGCCTTTCTCTTTTCTATGACCTCCTTAGAACAATCTTCCGATATATAGATTTCCTTTAAACTTTTTATATTTTTTATAATTTGGTCTTTTTTCCACCCATTTGTAAATGACAGTAGCACAGGGCTATGTTTGTTTTCGACTTTGCTTTTTCCTAATCGGTATAGTTTATTTATTTCATTTTCTTGCACACATCTTATATTATCTTATCTTGTGTTGGGTTGGCCCTGGGCCAGAGCACTTCGACCCTTCAGGATCTTTTGTGCTGTTCCCTCCTGTCTACGCAACCCCTAGCCCTCTGTGCACCTTCTTCATGAGTCCCACTATGGGTTTGATGGGGCTGAGCCTGTAGTCCTCTGGTCTTGGATATGGTTGGCCCAGATACTCTAGTCTTTTGGAGCCTAGTGCTGCACAGTCGCACAGTAGGTGTAGCATATTCTCCTCTGCATCTCCACAGAACCTACAAGTCGGGTCGCTTGCTAGTCCCATGTTGTGGAGCTGTTTGTTGGTGGCATAGTGCCCCGTGAAGACTCCTGTAATTGTTCGGAGCTGTGATCTGCTGTACCTCCATAGTTTTTGGGTCCAGGCCTTATATATGTCATTGAGAAATAGCTTTGCGTGTTTCTGACCCGTTGTGTTGCGCCAGTGTGTGCTGTGTATCTCCAGCGCAGCCTTTTTAAATGCTTGGTTGATGACCCTTGGCGAGAGTCCTATGAAGGGTTCCTTTCCTTGCCAGAGTGTCGGCTCTTTAATTACCTACCACTCCTGTATGACCTGGCACCCAGATCAGTCTGACCTGGCACCCAGATCAGTCTGACCTGGTTGCGCCTTCCTATCCGGTTTAGTATTTTGATACAGTTCAGTACCAGTCCAGAATCTACTCTATTGGACGTGAGTGCCTTGAGTGTTGATTGACTGTCGCTTAAAATGTAGATAGTGTCCCCTTCGGTGCCACTGTCTAGTATTTCCTGCGCGCATGCGATTATGGCATAGGTCTCTGCTTGGAACACCGTCGCCAGTTTGCCCATGCTTAGGCTCAGGTTGGAGTTGTCGCTATGCACCCCCGCTCCTGTACCGGTGTTCATTTTAGAGCCATCCGTGTACCATACCTGGTTATTCCCTTTGTGGGGTTTTATCCCACCTTTCCATTCCTCCCTGCTCGGAATGTAGATCTTAAACTCCTTTTTGAGATTGTGAATGGCATGTATTTTGTCACATCCCATGTCCATCATCCAGTCAAGTTCCCTGTTCGGTCTTGTGTTTGTATGGTTTATTTTGTATCCAGAGTTTGTCAAATGCCCCATACTTTTGAGCCTATGAATGGCCCTCCTCGCCTCCAGTTCCACTTCAATGTGTAAAGGGGTGAGATTGAGCAGCGTTTCCATCGCCGCAGTTGGCGTGGTCCTAAATGCTCCTGTAATGGCCATGCAGGCAGTCCGCTGCACTTTGCTTAGGGCCTGTCTGCAAGTTGCCAGCTTGGTTCTGGTCCACCATACGATGCTCCCGTACGTGATTAGCGGTTTCACCATCATGGTGTAGATCCATTTAATAACCTGGGGTCTAAGGCCCCATGTTTTCCCATAGGCAGAGCGACACATGCCAAATACTCTTAGAGCCTTGTTTGCTGTCGCTTCGACATGGCTTTTCCACGTGAGTTTACTGTCTAGGATTACTCCTAGATATTTTACTTCTGTGGACAACTCTAGTATGGTGTCGTACAGCTTTATGGTACCCATTGCTGTTAGGTCCCTCCTTTTGGTAAACGGGATGATCACCGTTTTGCTTGGGTTGATGGATAAGTGGTTGAGTTTACACCACCTTTCAACCATGTTCAGTCTCTCCTGTATGATCCCTGACACAGTGTTGGGAAATTTTCCATTTGCAAGTATCACGAGATCATCCGCATACTCAACCGTGTACGTTGGTCCTTTGTTCAATTCTATTAGCAGCTCGTCTATCACCAAACACCAGAGTGTTGGCGATAGTACGCCTCCTTGCGGGCATCCTCTTGTGACATGCGCCCTTTTAGTCTCACCTAGCAGTGTTGATTCTATAACTCTGCCCTTCAGCATATTATCCATCCAGTCACAAATGGTGGGGTCTATGCCATGTTTTTCTGCAGCTGTTCGTATCGTTCTAAAAGTAGTGCGATCGAACGCGCCTTCCACGTCGAGAAAAGCTGCCAGGCATATTTCTTTGCATTCTAGCGCCATTTCGGCACGACTTACGACCTGGTGTAGCGCCGTTTCTGTCGACTTGCCAGGCTGATATGCGTTTTGCATCCTGTGAAGCGGTTTTTTCTTCGTGTGTATCAGAATGGCGGATGTAATTTCCAGATTTGCCTAAATTTATTACAGTTATTTGGTACCTTCTGTGTACCTTTACGTAACTCTCTTGAAAATCTGTGTATCTACACCCGTATGATGATATTTTAAAGATTAGGTACACCCGCCATCCTGATGTCAGAACCGCGGGTGTACCGCTAACCAATATATGTAGCCAAGCGTAATGTTTATGTAAATTTGGTACCTCTTGTGTACCTGCAGATAAAAGTATTAAATAAACGAAATACTGCAAGGTTGCTGCAAAAATAAAAAAATATATTTTCTTTCTTCGATGTATCTTTTAAAATAACAATCTACGTATGCGACTGCTGAACACGAAATTGTGGGTTTGATTTCCACATAAAACAACAATTTGCGGATCACATTTAAAGTGTTGTCCTGAGTCTGTGTGTAAATTGTATCCGTTAATCATTTCCGATTCCCGGTAAAGTCACGCACGCAACAGTGACTAATTGATACACGGAGGTTTGGGATTGCTATTAAAGATATTACACATTAAACGTATCTTGGCAATATGTTTAATATGGAGGTTCTAGATTCAATTACCGAAGATTGTTATTATCCTTTGACGTCGTTACTATTGTTAGTTAGTATTATAAAATACAAAGTAACGTCGTGTAATAAAAAAATATTTTTTTATTTTTCGCAGCAACCTTATTATATACAGTATTTCGTTTATTTAATACTTTTATCTGCAGGTACACAAGAGGTACCAAATTTACATAAACAGTACGCTTGGCTACATATATTGGTTAGCAGTACACCCGCGGTTCTGACATCAGGATGGCGGGTGTACCTAATTTTTAAAATATCATCATACGGGTGTAGGTACACAGATTTTCAAGAGAGGTACGTAAAGGTACACAGAAGGTACCAAATAACTGTAATAAATTTAGGCAAATCTGGAAATTACACCCGCCATTCTGATACACACGTTTCTTCAGCGCTCCCTCCCTGACATACTTGTCAACAAGCTTTTCCAAGGTTTTTAGGAAGACTGATGTCAGGCTTATAGGTCTGTATGACTTAGCGTCCTGGTAGTCCATCCTTCCTGGCTTGGGAAGAAAGATTACCTTCGCCTGTCTCCACGCCTTTGGTATATAGCTAAAGGCTATGCATGCTCTATATAGTCTACCAAGGTGCGGATCTAGTATGTTCCCCGCTCTTTGCAATAGGGCTGGGTAAATTCCGTCTGGTCCCGGAGCCTTGTATGGCTCGAAGCTTTCCAGGGCCCACTTTATGCCATTCGGCCCTACTTTCTTTTTCGCGGCGTCCCAATCTGCTTTCGTTGTTTTTGACTTTACGTCATCTACGCTTAATGAGTCCGCTGTGTCGTTAGCTGCGAATGAGCCGGGAAAGTGCGTTCTATTATATAACATTATCTCTAGGGTATCTCCTCCAGACTCTGTCGGTTTGCCATTCTCATCCTTAATGGATGTTAGTGGATTTACCTTTGCAGTGGCCATGGCCTTTGACAGTCTCATGCTGTCTGGAATGCTGCCAATGCTGTCGCAGTAGTCCCTCCAGGCCTGCCTTTTAGCCTTGCGTACAGCCTTATTGTATTCTGTCAGCTTTATGGCATACATCTCAAAATTATTGAGAGCCTTAGCCCTGTTGAAGGCGGCCCTAGTTTCCCTCCGTAGCCTAGCTAGTTTAGAGTTCCACCAAGGTTCCTTCCTTGCTTGTACTACCTTTTCAGTTCGCAGTTCGGGGCAGTTTCTTGTCCAAGCGCTCATCACGGCTTCAGAAATTCGCCCCGCCTCAAAATCCACGTCGATAGCTGAGTTCAGCTTTCCTTTAGGGTCCCCAAGTTCAACTTTTAGGTCTCTCGTATAGGAGTTCCAGTCGGTGTGTCTTGGGTTCCTCCTTGCTACCAGTTCCTTGATTCGTCGGGTACTGTACTTGAAGCATATATACCTATGGTCCGAGAGTGAGATCTCGTTTGGTACGTGCCATTCGCTTATGCGGTTACTAGCCCTATTAGTAGCTACTGTTATGTCAATCACCTCCGCTCGTCTAGCGTTGACAAACGTGGGCCTGTTGCCATTATTTATAATTTGTAAAGGTGAGCTTACCAGGAAATCCAGTAGTTTTTCACCTCTCCTATTGTTACCGGTGCTCCCCCAAGTGACGTGGTGTGCGTTGGCGTCGCAGCCTATGATCAGGTCTAGGTCCTCCCGGCTGCAGTGTTCCACGAGTTCCCTCAGGCTCATTGAGATGGGGTCCTCGGCTTCATAAGGCATGTATGCGGAGGCTAGTATGAGCGCCCCGCCTCCTCCTCCTCTCCTGTAACAGAAATTGTGCAGGGGAATTGCGTCTAGGCCATTTCTGACATAGATGCACGCCCATGCGTTTAGGTCATGACGATGGTAGTATACAATACCTCCAGTCCTGCCCAGGCCTCTAATCTCTTCCTTGTATGTGTAAGGTTCTTGTATTAGAGCTATGTCATATTTTAACATGTTTAGCTCGCGCGCCAGAAGGGCAGTCGCAGCCTTATTGTGTTGCAGATTGATTTGTACCAACCTTATTGCAGCCATTTTTAGTTTTTCCTCTCACTGCCGATTCGCCCCCGTCTCCCCGTCGTCGTCTGAGTCCGGGCAGTTGGGGTGTAGTTTGAGGATCGCCAGTCCAGCCAGGTCCCCCGCGCATGTCGATGGCGACGACGCGCGGTCCAGTTCCATAGCTGGATGGTAGTCCCCATACTGGTCGACACCGTCGCTGGTCCGCTCATCACCGTACCTTTATGAGAGAAATAAATGATATTTATTACTTATTATCAACGAGGAAGGCATCTTCCTCCGAGCTCCGGACCCCTCCCTCGGTGCATGCCTCTTCCATCGCCTCGCTGGGGGCGTCTGGTTCGGCCGAGGTCGCTGAGGGTTCTTTGGCCGGTTCTTTGGCCTGGTCATCCCTCCTCTTATCCGCGTCCTCCAGCAGCTTGAACTGGCTAGGCCCCAGTCAGATTTTTTGTCCATAAGGACAATCCGGCGCGTCGTGGTTGGTTCCACGTCAACCTTCAGCACTTTCCACCCATCTGTTTGGAGTGCTGGGTTGAAGCGCTGCAGTAACCTTAGGGTATCCGCTAGGTCGGCGCCCTTGAAGGTCCTCGACTTCCACGCCATTTTGACAGGTTTTGGGAGGTCTTTTGCATCGAGCACCCGCAGCTTGGTACCATTGACCTCTCGGCCGTCTACGGTGCGGAGCCACCTAACCGCGTCGGGTCCCTCGCAGCTTACGTGCAGAGCCCCGCCGACCATGTTCCCGACGTTCACGCGGGGCAGTGGATCCGGGGTCCCCATCAGCAGCTTCCATAGAAACTCCTGAATCGGACCCAGGGTTCCCGCCTCCAGCGCTTGGTCAGGATGGGACGCGTGCACGATCGCCATCTTCGTCCCCGTGAGAGCGTCCTTATAGGATCCCTGGGTTTTGACCTTCTTTGAGTCATTACCCGGTTCCTTGGCCTCGTCGCTCACCTCTCGTATCCTTTTGACAGGTGCCGTATTTCCCTCTGTCGTTGCAGCCTGTCGCTGCAGGTTTTTCAACCTGCGCTTAGCGCTGCCGCTTGTGCGCCGTTGTTGCGGCCCCGGTGCCTGTGTCGCGGTACACCCCGCTCCCGTCCCTCCACCGGACGTTCCCTTTGCAGGCACCCGGCACCGGTGCCCCAGTCCCGGTGTGCCCTTGGGCGCCACTCCCTCCTTGCGGAACCCCCACATCGGTTTTCCCCCGTCCCTTGCAGCCCTTGCGGGTCACAGTGGTCCAGGAGTCGAAGCCCGATGCGGGTACATCCTGCTTGGAGGCAGCGGCCCCCATCCCTGCTGTTGCCTTTTGCTTAGTCCCTGTGCTCAGGTCCATAGCCGTTTGTGTCAAGCCCTTTTCGGTCTTGTCACCTTTTTTGTTTGTGTTGTCGTTATATATATACCTTTTACATTTCTTGCACACATAGATCTAAGTCTCTTTTGAAGATTTCTTTGACGGTTTCGAATAACTCCGATGTCGTTTTTTCTTTGTCTTCCACACCAAAGATAACGATATTGTTAGCCTTTTTCTCTTTTTTCAAGTATTCAATCTCGTTTTCCAGGTTACAAATTTTCTGTTTTCATTTTTCATTTTCTTTCATCATGGGAGCTAGTTTTTTATCCATCCGATCCATTATACTATTCGTTAAGGATTCTTTCAGATCATTTGTTTGTTTCTCCATTTCTAATTTCATTCTATCAAATAATAATTGAAATTGTTCGTCCATTTTTTCAAATGTGAAACTTTGTGAAATGGAACGTAAATATGAATTATTTATTTACAATGGCAACACTTAGGTTAGTTGGCACAATTGACAGCTTTGTCACTGGTGTCTATTTTCCGGCTGTCAAGTTTACTGATTTGGGTAACAAATGAAAGTGTTTCATTCTAACCTCAAATTATGGATGTCAATTTGAGCTTTAATGAGCTTATCTTGAAAATATCCAAGGATTATATCTTCTGTGTTCGCCCAACGTTGTTTTGTTGATGTTTTATGCACTATAGTTGCTAAAGTGTAGCTTCAAATATTTTTAACAAGTGTTTTATTGACGAAAGTATCTGAGACCTGTTGACACTACAACGACCGGAAACGGAAGAAAGGTTTACTCTACCCTTTCCAAATATGCTTGGGTTAACGGTTGCCATAAATGCTTGGGATATTCCGCAATAATTGTGTTTTTTTTAACTAGCTATACATATTCTGATGCCTTTATTGTTTACTAAGTTTATGAAAAGTATCCCAGAGGAACATACTTCCAGGATAAAAAGTAATAATAATAATATTCCACAACTATCACACAACACTATCACACAACGTCTAGTCCCAAGCTAAGCAGAGCTTGTGCTATGAGTACGGGACAACTGATAAAATTACTTATAAATTTTTAAATGCATACATAGATAAATTACACCCAGAGACAGAGCAACTAATCGTGCTCTACACTCAAACACTTGTCTTGGGTGGGTAACAAACACACCACCTCCCGTATAGCAGTCAGGGCTTCTAACCACTAGACCAGCCGTATTCAACCTCCTATTTTCTCTCGGGCCACATAGTGCTTCTGAACTACTATTGTCATGTTGGGCATTTAATATATGAATAGGTTTTTTTTTTTTTTTAATTTAATTCGATACAATTCCTACATGCTATAAGCATAGTTCTACTGTTTCGTTTTGTTTTATGCCACCAATATTGTGCTAGGTTGCAGGGCCATTCAGAAATTCTTGACGGGCCACAGGCGGCCCGCAGATTGAGACCACTAAACCAACAGGCCAGTAATTGTTGACAAAAGGTTACCTCAACAGCCTTGCTGACGAGTACGGCGCAGAACTCTGGCACGGCGTCGTACTTGGCGGGCAGCTTCCTGCACTTGTCGCTGGTGTAGATCCATTTAATAACCTGGGGTCTAAGGCCCCATGTTTTCCCATAGGCAGAGCGACACATGCCAAATACTCTTAGAGCCTTGTTTGCTGTCGCTGACATGGCTTTTCTACGTGAGTTTACTGTCTAGGATTACTCCTAGATATTTTACTTCTGTGGACAACTCTAGTATGGTGTCGTAGAGCTTTATGGTACCCATTGCTGTTAGGTCCCTCCTTTTGGTAAACGGGATGATCACCGTTTTGCTTGGGTTGATGGATAAGTGGTTGAGTTTACACCACCTTTCAACCATGTTCAGTCTCTCCTGTATGATCCCTGACACAGTGTTGGGAAATTTTCCATTTGCAAGTATCACGAGATCATCCGCATACTCAACCGTGTACGTTGGTCCTTTGTTCAATTCTATTAGCAGCTCGTCTATCACCAAACACCAGAGTGTTGGCGAGAGTACGCATCCTTGCGGGCATCCTCTTGTGACATGCGCCCTTTTAGTCTCACCTAGCAGTGTTGATTCTATAACTCTGCCCTTTAGCATATTATCCATCCAGTCACAAATGGTGGGGTCTATGCCATGTTTTTCTGCAGCTGTTCGTATCGTTCTAAAAGTAGTGCGATCGAACGCGCCTTCCACATCGAGAAAAGCTGCCAGGCATATTTCTTTGCATTCTAGCGCCATTTCGGCACGACTTACGACCTGGTGTAGCGCCGTTTCTGTCGACTTGCCAGGCTGATATGCGTTTTGCATCCTGTGAAGCGGTTGTTTCTTCAGCGCTCCCTCCCTGACATACTTGTCAACAAGCTTTTCCAAGGTTTTTAGGAAGAATGATGTCAGGCTTATAGGTCTGTATGACTTAGCGTCCTCGTAGTCCATCCTTCCTGGCTTGGGAAGAAAGATTACCTTCGCCTGTCTCCACGCCTTTGGTATATAGCTAAAGGCTATGCATACTCTATATAGTCTACCAAGGTTCGGATCTAGTATGTTCCCCGCTCTTTGCAATAGGGCTGGGTAAATTCCGTCTGGTCCCGGAGCCTTGTATGGCTCGAAGCTTTCCAGGGCCCACTTTATGCCATTCGGCCCTACTTTCTTTTTCGCGGCGTCCCAATCTGCTTTCGTTGTTTTTGACTTTACGTCATCTACGCTTAATGAGTCCGCTGTGTCGTTAGCTGCGAATGAGCCGGGAAAGTGCGTTCTATTATATAACATTATCTCGAGGGTATCTCCTCCAGACTCTGTCGGTTTGCCATTCTCATCCTTAATGGATGTTAGTGGATTTACCTTTGCAGTGGCCATGGCCTTTGACAGTCTCATGCTGTCTGGAATGCTGCCAATGCTGTCGCAGTAGTCCCTCCAGGCCTGCCTTTTAGCCTTGCGTACAGCCTTATTGTATTCTGTCAGCTTTATGGCATACATCTCAAAATTATTGAGAGCCTTAGCCCTGTTGAAGGCGGCCCTAGTTTCCCTCCGTAGCCTAGCTAGTTTAGAGTTCCACCAAGGTTCCTTCCTTGCTTGTACTACCTTTTCAGTTCGCAGTTCGGGGCAGTTTCTTGTCCAAGCGCTCATCACGGCTTCAGAAATTCGCCCCGCCTCAAAATCCACGTCGATCGCTGAGTTCAGCTTTCCTTTAGGGTCCCCAAGTTCCACTTTTAGGTCTCTCGTATAGGAGTTCCAGTCGGTGTGTCTTGGGTTCCTCCTTGCTACCAGTTCCTTCTTCTTCTTTTCGATTCGATTGTAAACTCGTCAAACCTTTTGGGCCCAATAGGCGGCCACACTAATAGCAGCATCGGTAGCACTCACTCACCAGTTCCTTGATTCGTCGGGTACTGTACTTGAAGCATATATACCTATGGTCCGAGAGTGAGATCTCGTTTGGTACGTGCCATTCGCTTATGCGGTTACTAGCCCTATTAGTAGCTACTGTTATGTCAATCACCTCCGCTCATCTAGCGTTGACAAACGTGGGCCTGTTGCCATTATTTATAATTTGTAAAGGTGAGCTTACCAGGAAATCCAGTAGTTTTTCACCTCTCCTATTGTTACCGGTGCTCCCCCAAGTGACGTGGTGTGCGTTGGCGTCGCAGCCTATGATCAGGTCTAGGTCTTCCCGGCTGCAGTGTTCCACGAGTTCCCTCAGGCTCATTGAGATGGGGTCCTCGGCTTCATAGGGCATGTATGCGGAGGCTAGTATGAGCGCCCCGCCTCCCTCCTCTCTTAGAGAGACCTTGATGGTTGTCAGGTCCCTGTAACAGAAATTGTGCAGGGGAATCGCGTCTAGGCCATTTCTGACATAGATGCACGCCCTTGCGTTTAGGTCATGACGATGGTAGTATACAATAGCTCCAGTCCGTGTCCGTTACCCGGCCAGATGTTGGTGAAAATGGTCATTTGAATCATATAGATAATTAGTTTTGCGGCTTCTGTAATTGTTGCGCACATTTTTAAATTTGTTGCGCTTATAGTTTTGATGATAATGATTCAAATGACCATCTTTGACAACATCTGGCCTGGGTAACGGACACCTCCAGTCCTGCCCAGGCCTCTAATCTCCCCCTTGTATGTGTAAGGTTCTTGTATTAGAGCTATGTCATATTTTAACATGTTTAGCTCGCGCGCCAGAAGGGCAGTCGCAGCTTTATTGTGTTGCAGATTGATTTGTACCAACCTTATTGCAGCCATTTCTAGTTTTTCCTCTCACTGCCGATTCGCCCCCGTCTCCCCGTCGTCGTCTGAGTCCGGGCAGTTGGGGTCTAGTTTGAGGACCGCCAGTCCAGCCAGGTCCCCCGCGCATGTCGATGGCGACGACGCGCGGTCCAGTTCCATAGCTGGATGGTAGTCCCCATACTGGTCGACACCGTCGCTGGTCCGCTCATCACCGTACCTTTATGAGAGAAATAAATGATATTTATTATTTATTATCAACGAGGAAGGCATCTTCCTCCAAGCTCCGGACCCCTCCCTCGGTGCATGCCTCTTCCATCGCCTCGCTGGGGGCGTCTGGTTCGGCCGAGGTCGCTGAGGGTTCTTTGGCCGGTTCTTTGGCCTGGTCATCCCTCCTCTTATCCGCGTCCTCCAGCAGCTTGAACTGGCTAGGCCCCAGTCAGATTTTTTGTCCATAAGGACAATCCGGCGCGTCGTGGTTGGTTCCACGTCAACCTTCAGCACTTTCCACCCATCTGTTTGGAGTGCTGGGTTGAAGCGCTGCAGTAACCTTAGGGTATCCGCTAGGTCGGCGCCCTTGAAGGTCCTCGACTTCCACGCCATTTTGACAGGTTTTGGGAGGTCTTTTGCATCGAGCACCCGCAGCTTGGTACCATTGACCTCTCGGCCGTCTACGGTGCGGAGCCACCTAACCGCGTCGGGTCCCTCGCAGCTTACGTGCAGAGCCCCGCCGACCATGTTCCCGACGTTCACGCGGGGCAGTGGATCCGGGGTCCCCATCAGCAGCTTCCATAGAAACTCCTGAATCGGACCCAGGGTTCCCGCCTCCAGCGCTTGGTCAGGATGGGACGCGTGCACGATCGCCATCTTCGTCCCCGTGAGAGCGTCCTTATAGGATCCCTGGGTTTTGACCTTCTTTGAGTCATTACCCGGTTCCTTGGCCTCGTCGCTCACCTCTCGTATCCTTTTGACAGGTGCCGTATTTCCCCCTGTCGTTGCAGCCTGTCGCTGCAGGTTTTTCAACCTGCGCTTAGCGCTGCCGCTTGTGCGCCGTTGTTGCGGCCCCGGTGCCTGAGTCGCGGTACACCCCGCTCCCGTCCCTCCACCGGACGTTCCCTTTGCAGGCACCCGGCACCGGTGCCCCAGTCCCGGTGTGCCCTTGGGCGCCACTCCCTCCTTGCGGAACCCCCACATCGGTTTTCCCCCGTCCCTTGCAGCCCTTGCGGGTCACAGTGGTCCAGGAGTCGAAGCCCGATGCGGGTACATCCTGCTTGGAGGCAGCGGCCCCCATCCCTGCTGTTGCCTTTTGCTTAGTCCCTGTGCTCAGGTCCATAGCCGTTTGTGTCAAGCCCTTTTCGGTCTTGTCACCTTTTTTGTTTGTGTTGTCGTTATATATATACCTTTTACATTTCTTGCACACATAGATCTAAGTCTCTTTTGAAGATTTCTTTGACGGTTTCGAATAACTCCGATGTCGTTTTTTCTTTGTCTTCCACACCAAAGATAACGATATTGTTAGCCTTTTTCTCTTTTTTCAAGTATTCAATCTCGTTTTCCAGGTTACAAATTTTCTGTTTTCATTTTTCATTTTCTTCCATCATGGGAGCTAGTTTTTTATCCATCCGATCCATTATACTATTCGTTAAGGATTCTTTCAGATCATTTGTTTGTTTCTCCATTTCTAATTTCATTCTATCAAATAATAATTGAAATTGTTCGTCCATTTTTTCAAATGTGAAACTATGTGAAATGGAACGTAAATATGAATTATTTATTTACAATGGCAACACTTAGGTTAGTTGGCACAATTGACAGCTTTGTCACTGGTGTCTATTTTCCGGCTGTCAAGTTTACTGATTTGGGTAACAAATGAAAGTGTTTCATTCTAACCTCAAATTATGGATGTCAATTTGAGCTTTAATGAGTTTATCTTGAAAATATCCAAGGATTATATCTTCTGTGTTCGCCCAACGTTGTTTTGTTGATGTTTTATGCACTATAGTTGCTAAAGTGTAGCTTCAAATATTTTTAACAAGTGTTTTATTGACGAAAGTATCTGAGACCTGTTGACACTACAACGACCGGAAACGCTATGCTTGGGTTAACGGTTGCCATAAATGCTTGGGATATTCCGCAATAATTGTGTTTTTTAACCGACTTCTAAAAAAGGAGGAGGTTCTCATTTCGGATGTTTGTATTTTTTTTTTATGTTTGTTCGCGCATAACTACGTCGCTTGCCAACCGATTTGAAAAATTAATATTTTGTTAGAAAGGGTATATACTTCCCAAATGGCCCCATAGTCACCAAGTTAGGATCTGATGATGGAATCTTGGCGAAATCGAGGGAACTCCTCAAATATTATAGGCAAATGCATAGTGATTTTGGTATTTTCATCGATAACTTAAGCATTTACAGTCAAAAAGTAACATTTGATGAAGTGGAACTGATGACGAAGATCAGAAATGGTCAACGGAACTTCATACCCGCATAGATATCACAATGAAGATATTTAAGCGACTATGATAATACAAGTAAATTAATGGTTCTGAATAGCTCCGTTGAAAATTGTATCATCAAATTGATCTGATGATGATGATGGAGCCAGAAGGTAGGCACTGGAACTCCGTCATTAATCAATGTAACCTAGCTGTGTTTGGGCTTATTAGAATTGTCATGAAATGCACTTTGGCAATACTAGCGAACTGATCTGATGATGGAGCCGGAAGGTGGAAGGTAGACACAGGAACTTTATAATAACACAATGTAACCTAGCAGTGTTTGGGTTAATTGAAATTATCATGAGAAATAGACACTCTGTTTATAAGTGTATCCCAACTAAAAAGTCTGAAATAAAAAACTTTTTACAAAAAAAGAATAACCGACTTCACTAAAAAACAGTAAAAGGATCAAAATAACTTTTATTTCGGAAGTCGGTGTTAAATAAGATACAAATAGTACCGAAAAACACGGACTTCCGAAATTAAAGTTATTTTGATCCTTTTACTGTTTTTTAGTGAAGTCGGTTATTCTTTTTTTGTAAAAAGTTTTTTTTAACTAGCTATACATATTCTGATGCCTTTATTGTTTACTAAGTTTATGAAAAGTATCCCAGAGGAACATAGTTCCAGGATAAAAAGTAATAATAATAATATTCCACAACTATCACACAACACTATCACACAACGTCTAGTCCCAAGCTAAGCAGAGCTTGTGTTATGAGTACTAGACAACTGATAAACATACTAAAGGGTTGACCAGACGGTTGCAAACTAGCATCCCAACCAAGGTGACCTTGGTTTATGTGTTTGGTTTGTGTTGCGGCTACATGGATGTAAACATTTCAGAATTTCTTCTTCCTTCCTCCTTATATCACTCAGTGATAAAGTAGCATATTGATGAATAAATTTTTAAAATTGGTCCTGTAGATTTTGAGTTCACTCATCACAAACAAAAATACAATCATATAAATCTTTCCTCTTTATAATATTAGAATTGATTAAACAAGGGTCAACATTTTTTTTGCATGACATATGATTTTATAGATTTTCTGTGTGCTGTATTTAGATCTGTAGTCAGGTAGTTTCTGAGATACAAAGAAAACGTAATTTTCAAGAAAAAAAAATTATGATAAAACTAACTAAATTTTACTAGTGCAAAGATATGGCCAATAGCTGTGTCTCAAAAACTAGAAAGAAACTGAGAGTAGATTTGAAATCAGCGACCACAAATTAATAAAAAAACAGATATAAAATTCCATTGCAACAAATAAAAAGTTGAATTTTGTTCCCTTGTGTTATTCATCCACTTTTCTTAAACCTATTTTACAACTAATTTATCTGTCCACAGCTATCTTTTAGAGAGGATGTCAGTCGGCGACTCAATAATAATGTCAGTGGACGCCAAAGCTTCTGACTGCCGCATCTCCCGCGGAGACTACGTGTGCCTGACCATGGCGGAAGCCTTCGAGCTGGACTACCACAGCCTGTGCGAGGACTTCGTGATCGATTGCAACAAGGATGAACAACCCGCTAAGTGTGTAGCTTTTTATATCTAGTATTTAGAGGCTTCAGTGCACTTTAAGTGACTATGCCACCAACAAACAGCTCCACAACATGGGACTAGCAAGCGACCCGACTTGTAGGTTCTGTGGAGATGCAGAGGAGAATATGCTACACCTACTGTGCGACTGTGCAGCACTAGGCTCCAAAAGACTAGAGTATCTGGGCCAACCATATCCAAGACCAGAGGACTACAGGCTCAGCCCCATCAAACCCATACTGGGACTCATGAAGAAGGTGCACGGAGGGCTAGGGGTTGAGTAGACAGGAGGGAACAGCACAAAAGATCCTGAAGGGTCGAAGTGCTCTGGCCCAGGGCCAGCCCAACACAAGATAAGATAAGATAAGACCATAATGGGCATCTTGCAAGCCACCCATTACTCTACCCTATCCCCTACGTACCTCTTCAAATATACCTCACTCTATACTCACATTCTCTGCCCCTCTATCCTTTCTCTCTTTCATACATCGTTTTAGGAACTTGTAAATACTCTGTGCTTCTTCAGACATTGGCTGGCTCAGAATCATGTTGATTCCACCATTGTGGAGATTAATATTTAGTAACAGGCTCCTCCTCAGTTCGCGATACTGGTCACATTCCACTATCACATGAATGATATCTTCGAGCACCTGACATCGCACAGTGGCGATGATTTAACCCCCATTAAATGATAAAATTTGTTCATTGGAACATGACCAGCCCGCAACCTGAGAGCAGCAACCAATGTCTCCCTGGAGAGGCTGGCACATTCAAACCAAGGTACTGAGCCTGGTGTGTCCTGCATGGTATAGTACCAAGCACCCTTAGTTTGTGAGAATTCTCTAAACAACTTCTTCCATTTCTGTCTACACACTCTTCTAGCCTCTGGGATAATCTCCCAACTGTAGGGCTAAATACAGATGTCGGTACATAATCGTCAAAATACAAAATACTAATCTGCTATTATTTCCACAGATTAACACCTGGCGAAACCATCTCGTACTTCAATCCAGAAGACTGTGGCTGGTACCGCGCTCGCTGCCTCAACTCCAGCACGCTGGCGCTGCTGGACAGCGGCAAGATTGTGTCCGTGACCGCCAGCGACAAGTGCAGGAAGCTGCCCGCCAAGTACGACGCCGTGCCAGAGTTCTGCGCCGTACTCGTCAGCAAGGCTGTTGAGGTAACCTTTTGTCAACAATTACTGGCCTGTTGGTTTAGTGGTCTCAATCTGCGGGCCGCCTGTGGCCCGTCAAGAATTTCGGAATGGCCCTGCAACCTAGCACAATATTACTGGCATAAAACAAAACGAAACAGTAGAACTATGCTTATAGCATGTAGGAATTGTATCGAATTAAATTAAAAAAAAAAACCTATTCATATATTAAATGCCCAACATGACAATAGTAGTTCAGAAGCACTATGTGGCTCGAGAGAAAATAGGAGGTTGAATACGGCTGGTCTAGTGGTTAGAAGCCCTGACTGGAGGTGGTGTGTTTGTTACCCACCCAAGACAAGTGTTTGAGTGTAGAGCACGATTAGTTGCTCTGTGTCTGGGTGTAATTTATCTATGTATGCATTTAAAAATATATAAGTATGTTTATCAGTTGTCCAGTACTCATAGCACATGCTCTGCTTAGTTTGGGACTATATGGCGTTGTATGAATGTTGTGTAATATTACTCAGGCTATCCTAATGCTTCCATCTCAAATAATATTTTTCCTTTGTTACAGCTTGGAGCCAGTCTCAACTGCAAGATTCTAGCTCAAACATCAAACGGATACAAGATATCTATGAGTGACGTCGAGACGAACGCCAATTTGGGCGAGGGAGAAGTGTTCAGATGGCTCCCTACTGTGGAATATCAAGGTAAGCAAGGATCATTAACAGTCATTGGGATTGATTTCATTCATTTTTATCACTAAAAATGTTTAAATAACGGTTTTATTCAGTTTTAATGAAAAAATGTAAATATATACTTTTTTAATAAGAAAAAAAACCGATGGAATATTACACCACTAGGGGGTCCAGAATCATGTATCAATCCTGGATCAATGGTATTTGTTAGTGCGTTGATGTCAGACACCATGCATATAAAAGGAGAAACTCACTGACTGACCCTAAGCACAGCCGAAACTACTGGGACTAGGAACGTGAAATGTTGTACAAGGCTTCCTTTTATGATGTAGGCGAGCAATTGGACGGGGTTTTTGAAAATCCAATTGTTAAAGTTTCTGGCAAGTGTGTGTGTGTTATTACATTATAATATTTGTCTTTTACAGCCGTTTGCATCCCAGAAGTGGTCCGGCCGCCCATCACTGACGGCTCTAAAGTGCTGCTCGTACTAGCGGACACGCTGGACAAAGTGTACGTGCGTCCGGCCGACGGCGAGGCGCAGAGGAAGTACAACGACGTGCTGCAGCAAGTCTTGCTCAGTGCCATCAAAGGTAGGCAGCAGGCTCTTTCAAGCTTAATAGTGAGGGTCCTGGGGGCTTTTAGGTCGGATTATAGTTACTGTGGATGAAATATGATGGCCAAATACACAGAACAAATGAGTGGCCTGTTGGTCTAGTGGTTAGTGGCCTTGACTGCTATGCCGGAGGTCGTGAGATCGATTCCCACCCAAGACAATGTCTGCGTGATAAGTACGATCATTTTTTCTGAGTGTAATTTATTCTATAATAAGTATTTAAAAATCTATAAGTATGTTTATCAATTATCTGGTACTCATAACACAAGCTCTGCTTAGTTTTGGGACTGGATGGCGTTGACCAACTAACAAATTAAGAAGGCTTTTTCTCTATCCCCAGCTAAACCACTCACAGAGCCCCCGTCCCCCGGACAGACGGTGATTGGCAAGTTCGTTGACGACTGCTTCTACCGGGCGCTGGTGAGGCGAGTCAACGTCAAGCAGAACAAGTACCAGATCGAGTATGCTGAGTATGGTAAGTTAAAATCCGAGTATCTATATATATAAAATTCAATGCCACTTTTCGTTGTAATTTTATAACTCAAGAATGGGCTCACCTAATCAAACCAAATGTTTAGGCTTTGTTCGGACTATTTAGTAGATGGTTTATGTGAAGTTTGGACAAAATCGGTCGAGCGGTTATTCCTTTATCACATTATTAGGCGGTACGAAGTTCGCCGAGTCAGCTAGTAAGTTTATATATAGGAAGAAGGAGTATAAAGGCTAATGCAAACTATTGGCATGATTTACTTTTCTCTTTTCGCCAGAAATGAATCCTAGGTTAGGTTTGGAGGAGTGATAGGCGGTCGCCTCCTGCGAAACAGTAATGCTAGCAAAGGAGGCGGGCGATCGCGTGAGGCAAAGGTACTCACGCTCCAACCGCCGCCGGGAATCCGATCACGATTTTCGGCCATAGTAGGCGCGGGCTTGCGGACGGTGAGCAATGGGTAGCTCACTGTCCGGACCGAGTCCAAGTCGTCGACGGCGCGTACTGTTTCACGTGCGCCTCAAGGAGATGTCAGCAACTGTAGGGGCCCAGCAGGGTCGAAGCCTATCTATCTAGATAGAATGGTATACATTAGTAGTGAAATGAATCAAACGCAGGCTTGATGCGCAGTAAATATATTAACTATAAAATGACATACAGAATGTTGACAAAAAGTAAAAAAAGGAGCGTGCGGATAGCGCGCCGAGCTCAAAAACACATGAATTGCGTCGTTGACAAGTAGGTATACATTTCACGCGGGCGATGAAGGCGTCGTAACTCGTACATAGTGCTAAAAAATACTCCTACATATTCTGCCGTCATAAGAAAGAAGGCCGTAACTGACACTTTTGTCAAAAATGAGTTATTAACACATTCGGAATCAGCAAAGAAAATGCCATCTTAATCTCATTTCTGATAAAATTGTCAGTTACGCCATTCTTTCTTATGACGGCAGTATTAGTCTGCCTAAAGAACGTTTTTAATACCCTGTTGAACTAAAGTTTCTATCTATGACCCACTCAACAGGTAACATCGAAATCTCAACGCTAGAGAACCTGTACCCCTGTCCGGCAGACTTCGACCTGTCAACTGTCAAAACACAAGTGTCGATGCTGAAGCTCGCGCCGCCTACTGAGATGTCTGCCGCCGCTAAAGAGTTCGTCCAGGAGCTGTCCCAGGATGTGGAACTTTTGTTGGTATGTAAATAGCTTATTGAGCAGCGATAACGGCCCCGACTTGCGAGTTGTAGGTAGCGGGTTCAAACGCAGCCAGGCGCATTACTTTGTGTTATTTATTTCATCACTACTGCTCTCAAAACGGTGAAGGAAAACATCGTGAGAAAACCGGCATGTCCTAGAACCAAATATTCCAAGACATGTGACATTCACCAACGCGGACTCGGCCCGCGTGGTGGATTACGGCCCATTCCCTCTCCTGGAGAGGAGGCCGAAGTCCCAGCAGTAGGAAGATTAAAAAGGCTGATTATTGTAAATAAAATGAAATAAATAGGAAAGACCTTTGACTACACCCTGGCTAGAAAGAAGACCAGAACAGTACTGTCTTGACTGTAACCAAGCCAGAACAGTAAATAGCTTGCCGGTCATTTTTTTCAGGGCAGTTCACTCCCCCACCACCTTTCTCGCTCGTCTGCCTCGTGTCTGAACTCGTGTAAACGCGAGAGCAGTGCCGTGCAAAGAGCAGGACAGTGTGGGCGCGCGATTTGCTTCGACCTCAAGTAATATGGGATAAGGGCAGGAAGAAGAAGAATTAGTAAAAAAAATAAAGCTGTTTTTCATTTTCATTGTTACCAACAATTCGTCTTTATTCAGACACCGTGATGAATGATCAGTCTCGTAGGAGGCCTTCCAACGCTGCGTTTTCCGGTGTGTGGTCGCCACTCTAGAACCTTTCGGCCCCATCGACCATCCGTTCTAAGAGCAATGTGCCCTGCCCACTGCCACTTCAGTTTGGCGATTCTTCGGGCTATGTCGGCGACCTTGGTTCTCCTGCGGATATCTTTATTCTTTATGCGATCACGCAAGGAAACTCCGAGCATAGCCCTTTTCATTGCCCTTTGGGGACTGTAAGCCTTTTGATGAGGCCCATTGTAAGCGACCATGTTTCAGTACCATATGTCATCACTGGCAACACGCACTGGTCATAGACTTTCGTCTTGAGACACTGTGGTATGTTGGACGAGAAGATATCGCGCAGCCTCCCGAACGCTGCCCAGCCGAGTCGAATTCGACGATTGATCTCTTTCTCCCACAAGGTGGACCGACGACCTGGTGAGAGTCGCGGGAGTGCGGTGGATGCGAGACTCACAGGATCGGTCGTTGTGGCGTCGCGCGCGGGGAGGCCTATGTCCAACAGTGGACGTCTTTCAGCTGAAATGATGATGATGATGAATGATCAGACATTATTCACCCAGTGATGCAAATATCTGCCAACAGATTATTAGCTAACCAATTTTCATCTTTTTTAGACTCTCCGCGACGGCCGTAAGACAGCGCCGAGCGGTAGCGAAGCTGATCTCACTATCGTTAAGAACAGAATTGACGTCGGCGCCCGGCTCGTCGAGATGTGCACGCCCAACTGGAAGAAGATCGAGCAGAGAGGCGGCGATGTCATCGGTAAGATTAGCTTGAGATGAAAGTGGCCTGATCGAGGCTATGCTCTCGTTAGATAGCGCTGAACTGAACATTTTTAGTAGATTTTACCCGACTACAGCAAAGCCAAAGGAGGGTTATGATTTTGACAGGCTATGTATGTGTGAGTATGTTCATCTGTTCCGTCATAGCTCCTAATCTACTTATCGGAACTCGACATATGAGGTATCGTTAGAACCGTATTAATTGTCCGCTGAACATAGGCTATGGGACATGTCGTAAAACTCGATATGGAGCCCTATAGCGGACGAAAAGCAATGTGTTAAAAAATAAAAATTGAGATAAATACGCCGTGTTTGGTATCATTTGAAAGGGCTTCAATTGTACAAGTCCAAAATATTGCTCAAATTTAACGTGACGCCCCCTAGTGGAAAAAAGTCATGTGTTAAATTTAACACCAAAATTGTTTAAATAAAAAGAAAAGTAAAAATCTAAAAGCCGTAGTCAAACGTTATTGAAGTGTTTCAGTTGGCACTTAAAACGTGTGACTGCGGCTTTTCTTTTTGTTATGTTCGAAGTATTCAAGTCTTTGTTTTGTTTCATACTTTTTCAGCGTCGTTTTTTGGTTTTATTTTTTTACTTTTTTTTAATTAACGTGTGGGTAGGAAAGAAAATGGTATTTGCTAAACCTTAACTTTGGGCGGTTCACTGAGTTCAAAGCCAAGTTCAGAGACAGCTTCTAATGCACAAGTCCGATCGTGTGTGGAGTACTGCACTCACATGTGGGTTGGTGCTGCAAAATGCCACTTACCAGCTTTGGATTCGGTAAAGAGTCGTGCTAATTGGTGATCCAGATCTGGTTAAGACCTATCTGCAAAGCCTGAAGCACAGGCGTAGGGTAGCCAGGCGCTTTCAGTATTCTATAGAATGCATTTTGGAGAGAGTGCTCAAATGACTGGAACAATTTGCCTGTTGCGGTCTTCCTGTCCAATTATATTTTTAAATGTCTTCAAGGTTAGAGTGAATATTTAATAAACTGGTGTGCTTCACCATCAACGATTGCATCACTGCTTACCATCAGATGGGATCGCAGTAAAGCACTAGTTTGTATCAATAATAAAATAATCGGACATTCCACTTTATTAAACTTATGCAAATTATTACCTCATAATCCACCTGATTGTTGATTTTGACTTCAAAACTGTAGTGCTTTAAGCACTAGCGAGAATCTTGCGTGAAATAAAACATTGCATAGCATAGCATAGTCGGCCTTATAATGTTCCCACTGTTGGGACTCAGGCCTCCTCTCTAGGAGAGGGCATGGACCATAATCCACCACGCGAGCCCAGTGCGGGTTGGTGGATAAAATATTGACATAAAAATAATGTGCAAGTTTCGCTAAGACTGCATAGAATGCCTACTATATCACTTAAAGATAGTGGCACGAATCTTGAGCGCTCGGCGAAAGAGCGGGGATCGCTTTGCGCATCGTATAACATCGGCGAGCCAATCACTGTACGAGGATTGCACTTTCCGCCCCCGCATCTCTTCTCATACCACTAAACAGACCCGATAATCCACTTCTGCGTGCTTCTGCGCAAGTGGAACTGTAGAAGTCAGCGCTCTAGTAGATCCGTGCGCCGGTATCTGTTCGAAATTCGTTATTTGCTTCATTCTACAAAACCTTACTCCTATCAACAGAGACGGAGCCCATAATGTTCCAAGACGTAATATACGCGGCACTGCCCAAGTCCGGCTGCACAGTTGAAGTACTGGATGTAAGTGTGCTGAAGGGCGGCGCCATCTGCGGGTACGACCGCTCCGACACCAACGCTGATACGGTCTTCAACCAGCTCACGGCCAAGGTAAGCTTTCGCAACCATCGACCATACAGCCCCTAAGCGCCTCTTGCGCCTACTTGATTTAACGCACTACAACAATTCGGTCAACTAGCTGAGGTAAGGGGGAGGTACTGCGTTCTGTTTGACCCGACCAAGGTCATTACGGCACACTCGTTTTTTTTTTTTTTTTTATTCTCGATAGGTTCGCGCTTGACCGCCATCTCTTCTGATGGAAAGCGATGATGCGGTCGACGATGGAACGCGCTTACCTAGAAGGAACCTATTCACTCTTGACTTAAAGATTACCGGGTTGTAGCTATCAGGAAACACACATTCCGGCAAGGAATTCCACTCCTTAGCTGTACGCACAATGAATATGTTCCCAAAACGTTTTGTGCGTATAGATGGAATGTCCACCATGTACCGGTGGCGCGTTGCCGTACGCCTGGTGGTCCGATGATGGAACGGGCTAGGCGGAATTAGGTTATGCAATTCCGACGCACACTCTCCGAAATGCAACCGGTAGAAAACCGACAGGCTAGCAACTCGGCGCCGATGCTCAAGACTTTGGAGCCTCGACTCAACGAGTGCATCATTGCCAATGATCCTCCTGGCACGCCTCTCAATTGCCTCAAGTGCATCAAGCTGGTAACGGGCAGATCCGTCCCAAAGATGAGAGCAGTACTCCATACACGATCGAACTTGTGCTTGATATAGTTTGAGCAGCTGTTCCGGCGTGAAGTACTGTCTGACCTTAGCGAGGATACCCAGCTTTTTTGCTGCCAGTTGAGCCTTTGCTTCAATGTATGGCCCAAAGTTGAGTGTTGACGTCAGCGTAACACCAAGAAGATCAAGATGGTCGGTTATCGGCACGGTTACGCCCCGGAAAGTTGGAGCAGGGCTGAATTGGCTCCTTTTAGCGGAAAAGAGACACGCCTGGGTTTTAGCAGCATTGAACTTGACCAAATTGGCATCGCCCCATTCAGAGACTGCCTCCAAGGACAAGCTCAAGCGCTCGACCATAGCCTCTCGAAGAGACTGGATCAGTGACCCCCTAGCTTGCGCGCTGGATGTGTAACTCTCAGCAACAGTGCTGTCGTCTGCATACCCAAAGGTACCGGGCTTAAGCAGATCATTAATGTGCAGCAAGAACAACGTTGCCGAGAGCACTGACCCCTGAGGCACCCCGGCATTAATGGCCATTTGACCGGACGAGCAACCATCGATGATCACTCGGATGGACCGGTCACTCAGGAAGTCTGCGATCCAAGCACACAAACCAGCAGGTAAACCGAAAGAAGGAAGCTTACTAATAAGGCTTTCGTGCCAGACCCTATCGAAAGCCTTCGAGATATCGAGGGAGACGGCAAGCGCTTCTCCGTGTTTCTCGATGGCCTCACTCCAGATGTGGATGGCATACGCTAGAAGATCACCAGTTGATTTCGATTTCGGCGAAAGCCGTATTGTCGGTCACTTAGGATGTCATTAGCTTCTAGGTATGCCAGGAGTTTAGTGTTGAGTACACGTTCCAGTCTTACAGAGAATGGACGTTACTGAGATTGGTCTGTAGTTAGCTGGGTCAGCCCGACTACCCTTCTTGGGCACGGGCTGTACGTTAGCTTGCTTCCATGCAATCGACACTTTTCCAGCCTCAAATGAAAGCCTAAATAGGCGTGTCAGGATCGGAGAAAGTTCAGGCGCACACGTTCTCAGAACAATTGCTGGTATCCCGTCTGGACCACTAGCCTTGTTCACGTCAAGGTTACGCAGCACCCTGCGGACGTCCTTCTGATGGATGCGAATATCCGACATACTCGTCTCGCAACCAACAGGATTAACAGGGGGCCGCGCGTCACCAGGATCTAGACGCGAAGATTCCGCGAAGAGTGAGGTAAACAGATTTGCTTTCTCCTCAGCGGTATGGGCCAGCGATCCGTCGGGTTTCAGCAGTGGCGGCAGTGAGGGACGGCAGAAGTTCAATTCAACCGACTTAGCCAGGGACCAAAACGCCTTACTACCAGCAGGGTATGAAGCGAGTTTGTTCCCGATGCGGCTAATGTGGTTGTACCGAGACCTCCGCATCACCTTCTTGCAAGACTTGGCAGCTCTGTTGAAGGCTTTCTTCTTCTGACCCACGTCATTTGCCTTGCGCATACGAGCGTTGGCCCATGCCTGGTAAGCCGTGTGCTTAAGCTTGTTAGCGCGATCACAGTCCGCACCAAACCAAGGGCGAGCCTGGCCAGACATTGTTACGTCAGAGAATGGAATGTAGTACTCCATCCCCCGCCGCAACACATCTGTCACAGCATCCGCGCACGACGATGGATCACCCGAAGAAAAGCAAGTAGGCTGCCAAGGATAACATGCGAAGAAAGATCGCATGCCATCCCAGTCTGCTGACCTATATCGCCAAACCCGCCTGGTGCCTCTAGGGCAGGGATCGGGCGGAGAATAGACTGATACAGATTTCACCAGACAGTGGTCGGAACTACCTAACGGTGATGATATCGACACTGAATAGCGGTCTGGATCCGTTGTCAGCAGAAGGTCCAAGCAGTTCGCCGTGTACGAGTCAACATCCGGCACCCTCGTAGCTCCCCGGACCAGCTGGGTGAGATTTAACGCTAGCGCAAGCTTACGCGTCTCTCGACCAGCATGGTCTGTGCACTGGTATGGGAAAAGCCACTCCTGATGGTGGACATTAAAATCCCCCAGTAACACCAGTTGCGCGGAAGGGTACCTCTGTTGAGCTGCATCCGCCGCCTCACTGAGGTACTGTGTGAGCCTGGTCGTCTCCTGATCACCACTGTGCGAACGGTAGATACAAGCATAGATAATTTTATCCATGCCTGTGTCCACCAGTGCCCAAAGCGTTGAGAACCTGGAATCTTCAAGGTTGCGGAGACGCCAATAGCATATGTAGTCCCTGGCGTACAAACACACACCAGCGTGTGGTATAAAATTGTGCTCCAGGGTAAACCCTGGGTAAGACAGGTACGACACGTCTGACGGACTTCTTATCTGCGTCTCCGAAAGAAAAAAGAGAGAAGGTTTTTCAGTCTCCAGGTGATGATGGACTGCTGCGAGATTGGAGTGCAGACCTCTAATATTGCTGAGGTGCACTTTTAGTGAGAGGGAGTGCAGCCGCTGTCTAACTTTTTTCTTTTGCATCCTTGGCATATTATGAGTGAAGTAGGAGAGGAGAAGGAAGTGAAATGGAGTCCCATGCTGCTAACCTTCAGTCACGCACTGGCAGGACAGCATCATTGGGGTACTAGTCTGGAGACTGCGGGGACGCCCGAGCCCCCCCGGAGATGACCATCGGGCCCTCTCATCTGGTCGCCAACCAGCACGATGGTGCATTCCGGGATTCTTCGTCAGTTGGCGGGGCAGCCTTTCATGTGTGGCTAGCACATTACTTGGGCCCCCAACTAACTGCGGTCGGCCAGCGGTGCACCGTGCCTCGGATCCCGCTACCCTCCGCGACTAGTCTCCCGATACGTCAATACCAGCGCGGGTCCGGCTGGTCTGCATACATAGAACCACCACTTCGACCCAACTCCTCTAAATTGGCTACACTGGGCATCGTACCGGAACACCGCTAGGCCGTTTGACGGTACGTTTTTGCCCAGTGGGTGGTATAATGTCACCTGATTAGCACCACCCGGGGACCACGTGTAGGGCCTAGCTATGGGTATTCTCCTACGGACGCGGGTGACTCAGCCCCCAAGTAGTGATGAGATATATTTTTTCATATTCTATTTCTCGCTTGGTTGCAATTATCCATTTGTCATTAACCGATTCATAAAATAATCCGCCTTTATTGTAGTTAATAAAAAAAGATCGTATAAATAAAAATATGTTGTTTTGCTTTATCCGTAACAGAGGTGGTAATATGAATTAGTACATCACAATTTTTTTTTTCATTGGATTTTTTAGGGTTCCGTGCCTCAAAAGGAAAAAATATAAGATCTCTTTTATTGTCTGTCTGTCAAGATCCTTTATCTTGGGAACCTGTAAAGGTATCGAGTTGAAATTAAAACCATATACTCAGGTCTGCGGTCCCTTGAAGCTGTGAAGAAATCAGACTTCTGAGTTTACAAAAAATTGACAGACAGACGGACGGACAACAAAGTGTTCCTATAAGGGATCCGTTTTTTCGTTTTGAGCTTCGGAATCCTTAAAAAAGAAAAAAATTATACACTGACCACTCCAAATCTATCTTCAGTCCATCCTAATTTTGTCTGTAAGAGATTGCCCTGTGCGATAAGATCACCCATTGTACACTTAGTTCTTGCAAACGTATATCCTGGCCACATCATGAGGTGTACAATAAAGTATATAATAAATAAATAATAAAATTATTATAATTAGGTATTCTTTTTTGAGGCGGGAATCATCCAAAGACTTTGTGTCAGACTTTTACGAACTAAAACCATGTATCTAACGTTGTTACAGATGGCAGACTACTGCAACAGTGAGCTAGGCAGGGAGCCTTACCTGCCGAAACCTGAAGAACTTTGCATCGCTCAGCTACCTCCCTGTAAGCAATGCTATACATTTAATCCTTTAACTGCTTGCATTGGAATGATCTGAGGAGTGTTTTCGTGTCCTATTCGTTAGGGTCGTGTGTTTATAATAATATAAAAATATTCTACAATTATTACACAACGCTGTCTATTCTCAAGCTAAGCAGAGCTTGTGTTATGAGTACTAGACAACTGATCAACATACTTATATATTTCTAAATACATAATTATTACAGATAAATTACATTCAGACACAGAACAAATGATTGTGCTCATCACACAAACATTTGTCCTGGGTGGGAATTGAACCCACGACTTCTGCATAGCAGTCACGGCCTCTAACCACTAGACCAACAGGCCAGTCAGCTAGTTTGTGACTGGGTACTTTATCTTGTTTAGCTCTTCAATTCCCATTGATGACAGAAGTGCTGACGAGATGGAGTATTTGGTCGTGGATGTGTGACCCTGGCTCAATAAACACGAGAGTATTTGTTGTTTATCTGATGTTGACGTTAAAAGGATAAACTGGCGAATAAATTGACTCAAAAATGTGTTTATTAAAAGCTTTGTGTTAAATAAAAAATATACTGACGAAAACTAATACTTTAACTGTATAATGAAACGACTTGGGTCATGAACAAGACTATATTAATACAAATTACAATGACTGTCTTACACAAAGGTTAGTTTAAAACTGAACTAATAACATCTTAATATTTGGTGGAGCACTGGGTCTTGCTACAGTTCCCATGCTTAAGTCAAGAGGTTAACGGATGTTTAGTCTGGCTCGGAGTACCGCAGCCCGAACACTTGAACTGCCATGCCGATCCTGTGACGTCACCCAGCATTCCAACGTCGTCGCCGTCCGTTGATCACCGTACTGGGACAGGCACCTTGCAGGACGGCCGTGTTGGCGATCGCTGTGCTGGCGAGGCTAAGGGTGATCGACGGACGGCGATATATATATATATGTCGGCGCAAGGATGCCGATTATCATTGAAGTTTTGTCTAGGGACTCTGTTTTGTGGGCGATGGCTGGGTATCGAGCAATAAACAAGCTATTCCAGGTCACACAACTGATTTAATATGATGCAAGCTTTAGATATTCACTTCACACAACGAGCCGTGAGACATTCCCCGGGAATAGACGTTGTTGTTGCCGACAGAGGAAAGAGCCCCGCACCTCTGCGGTCGGCGCTTTTATCTGCTCGGTTCGTGCAAACGTCAGCGCGGTTTCTGTCAAAGTGTCATGTGTTACTTTTCACTTAGTTCGTTCATTCGATCTCAAGATTCCGTACCATTGACTTCTCCGACATATATAATTTATCATCTCTTTCCTCATCTTACAGATCCTCAATGGTTCCGCGCCGTATTCCTGGACCTGGTCTCCGGAGCTGGCAGCAGCGAGGCCAAGATTTGCTACCTAGATTACGGCAATATTTCCAACGTGCCCGTCACACTGCTGCGCAAGATGATGCCCGAATTCATCACTGGGTTACCAGTCATGGGACTGTATTTGGAGATCAGAGGTATGTAAAAATGAGAGAGTTGAGTGTCGAAGTTGGGCTGTGAGATTGTGTAAAGATTGATGGCATGTCACATCACATATTGACTTCAATTAAGTGATTTAGGAAACCTGTATTTAATTGTAATTGTTCATAATGTGCATGCTTACTTTTTTAGGGTTCCGTAGCCAAATGGCAAAAAACGGAACCCTTATGAATTCGTCATGTCTGTTTGTCCGTCCGTATGTCAGAGCCACTTTTTTCCGAAAGTATAACAACTATACTGTTGAAACTTGGTGAGTAGATGTATTCTGTGAACTGTGTTAAGATATTAACACAAAAATAGAAAAAAAAAAACAAAAAATTTTGAATGTTCTCCATTTTTGAATATCAATGCATATTCAAAAATATTGCAATTTTTCGTTTCAAAGTCGAACATTCTGTTACTGTTTCGGAATAAATTAAAAAAAATGTGTTTCAATCGGAAATTACCTCAAAAAAAAAAAATATAACTAAAGCAACATAATTCTTCCCCAGACTTCCCACAAGAAGCGTCAGACGAAATGCTAGCTCGAGCGGTTCTGCACATGAACATCGATGACGAAGGCCGCGGCAGCCTTAAGGTTTCCAACTGTGAGAAGCAAGCCGATGGCATCTACTTAGTGGACGCGCCGGAGTTACTCGCAGCTATGAAGGGGTAAGCTGACAGATGGTGCCTAAAGAAGAAAAATGTAAAAAAAAAAAAAATCGACGGTGTTGCGTGACTGCGTACACGATTCAACGCGATTGTGACGCGAATGGGACAAATATTGATACATTGCGGTGGCCTTTGATTATACAACATTAGTTTTAGTATATGCGAAACCTGAAACACTTCTCTAGTATTTTTATGTAAAGAATCTATGTACAAAATTACATAATTATCATAAAAAATCTCAAAGTTTAAGCTTGTTATGTTGTCTGGTTATCCGCACAAATACATGGTTACCGGGCCATTTGGGCGATTGAGGGGTTTTTTTGTTCCTGCAACCCAGCTGTGCGCTGGCGCCTAATGCCCACTATGACCTGCAGTGACCTGTATTGTACTTAGTGTCGGTGGTGTCCCAATTGTAACTTTTTTTGAATATTGGAATCAATTCAGTTTCTGTTTCTGAACAAACTACTCAGGTTTGGCATATACTAAAAATAATGTTGTATAACCATTTATACAACATTATTTTTAAAACGGTTAAAGTAGTAACTTCGCGTGCACGTAGGAGTAGCCACCGCATTGCGCTGAATTCACGTAAACCGCATTGGATCGCTTCGCAACCACAATCGCGTCGAATCACTCACGTAAACTTTTAAACGTGTTGAGTTCTAAATATATAATTACAATTCACCGCGCCACATATCGATGGTTTTCTCTGCATTTTAAGTTGATTTGTAGTAACCCTTCGAGCGCCATTTTTATTAAAAAATTGACGTTTCACCACGTTCCTAAGTTAGAATGTGATTGTGTACACACGTCTGTACAACTTGAATGACCTTTAAAAACTCTTAATTGTCGTTTTGTACACGTTTGTACGAATTTTTTTTAACCGAAAATTTTGGTTTTTATATTTTGTTTTTTTTCCTAAAATATAGTCCCAAAAAAGTGTTTTTTGCTTTTTTTTTGGTGTTTTACGTAAAAACGCGCAATTACGTAATAATAATACCTCGGGGCGCCCGAGGGTTTAAGGTTTATAATGTCCCTCAACGCGACGCGAAACGCACAATCTACGTGGCAGTGTCTCACGTTGCCCACTGTCTCACGACTTGCCTGTCAAACGCGTCACGAGGAACATGTTGAATTTGACAGCGACCATATTTATAAATTAAAAAAAAAAAATTTTTTTTCGATTCCATATTAATCTTGACTATATTTTATACCACCTATGTACATAATATGGAATGCAATAAAGTATTGAGCGTTGCGAGTCATTTTGGGGGACATTTTGCCCTCTATCTGTGTTTTTAATGAGTATAGTTATGTAAATACATACATATCGCTTTATAATTTTTGTTACCATACTATCTTAAACTGAGCTTGAAATTGCAATTACCTTTCGAAGGTATAAATTTTGTGGGCTACCCATTTCATGCATTTACATATCACTTCTGTGGGCTGACTATCGACATATATATATAGGGTGACTGGTAATTAGTGACCGATACTTAAACACGTGATTGTACTCATGATTACAAACAATTTTCCTAAAGAAACTTTTTTTTTAAACTAGTTAGTTAAATCACAATAACGAAACAGCTGTTTAAAACTTTGAATTTCGCGCGAGCGCCTTAACTCTGTCAGCTGTTAGCGGTACGGCGCCCGTTATTGATGACGTAAGCAATGTACCTACATGTTTCGGTAAAATAATATCCAGAGACTGTTGCTGCTGCTGTTTTGTTATTGTGATTAAATTAATTAGTATAAAAAAAGTTTCTTTGGGATAGTCATTTGTAATCATGAGTACAATCACGTGTTTAAATATCGGTCACTATTTACCAGTCACCCTATAGATAGGATTTCCATTATTCATCCGACATTATTATATTTTCATAATAATATTCCACAACTATCACACAACGCCGTCCAATCTCAAGCTAAGCAGAGCTTGTGTTATGAGTAATAAACAACTGATAAACATACTTATATATTTCTAAATACATACATATTATAGATAAATTAAACCCAGACACAGAACAAATGATTGTGCTCATCACACAAACATTTGTCCTGGGTGGGAATCGAACCCACAACCTCTGGCATAGCAGTCAGGGCCACTAACCACTATACATGTATGTATTTAGAAATATTTATGTATGTTTAACAGTTGTCTAGTACCCATAACACAAGCTCTGCTTAGCTTGGGACTAGACGACGTTGTGTGATAGTTGTGGAATATTATTATTATTATTATAAAAGAGATTATCAATTCGTCGAGGTCTTTCATGTTTTATGTATGTTCCTTTGATTACTGGAAGGCGACTGACGGATTTGGAAAATTATTTTTTGTTGAGGTAAAATGTGAAATTGTGTATAATTTCACTGCATGTAAATAAATAATATTGTAACTTAAAACAAATGACATGTTTGCTGTACGAGATGACTGACGTACGAATCAATAAAAATCTACTTTAAAAAAATTGACCTAATAAGTAGTTTTGTTTATATTTTAGTTGTAATTGTTTATTTTTGTTTTCGTGTTTAAGTGAAGGCTATGGCCTCAACCGTGGCTTTTATGTTTATTATTCTCGCTAAATGACGCTGAACCCGACATTTATAATGTTTACGATAAGCTGCCTTATAATGTTTCCACTGCTGAGACTCAAGCCTTCTCTCTAGGAGAAGGAATGGGCTGTGATCCACCACGTGGACACAGTGCGGTTTGGTGAATGTCATATATCTTTTGAAGTTATGGTTCTAGAATAAGCCGGTGTCCTCACGATTATTTTCCTTTCAATTTTGTGTTTTACCTCCGGGTCTCTTGAGTCTTTGGACGCGTTAATCAGACGCGTCTTTAATACCCCGTTCTTAAGGGCCAATTACACTACACGATATTCAGACTGTCTTATTTTTTGTTCCGAGTAATACCGGTCTAACCCTTATTACACTACGCGACGTCAAATAAGACTGTCTGAATATCTAATAGTGTAATAGGCCCTTTACCCTCTGACTGAGGGTTCGCAAAGATGTCGGTAACTTGTTGCAGCGCATCTGAGCCAAGTTTAACAATGACGGAAGATCATTTTAGGACATAAAAAAAAGCTTCGTTGTAATAGCGGCAACCATGTTGACACCAAGAAGAGAACTTGCATGAAAAAGAGAATGATACAACCAATGTGCCTTCGGAAAAATCTTCGGTTTCGATGCCAGGCCTATTTGCCTTATTCCTCCCAACTAGGGATGCAGACCCAATATGATTATCCAGTGTCTGTAAAAATCCTGGACTGAAGATACTCCATTACATTTACTTTTCATTAAGATTTCCAACCTTTAAATGGCTTTATAGCCAAGATTTCTATTTTCATCCTGTGCAGGATTTAGGAGATTATTCTCCTATATTTATACTTAATTCAATTATCATACAATATGGCCGACCTAACTTGGTGAACGAACGAAGTTACCGAAGAGAGATGTCCAATACGCGTGCCTGAGGATGTTGTTTAATCGTTTTTTTTTCAAATCGATTGAAATTGAGTTATAAAAAATATTTATATTCAATTTTCTGTGGAGGTTTGAAATATTCTCAAACAGTCGTTTATAAATAACTGGTATTTAACTAAATCATGTCTTTCAACCAAGTAAATAAATTTTTATTAGTTTTTTTTTTATTAAAGTCATAATATCGTTTACTAACAATAACATTCACTATGTTTGTAAATCTATTTCGTTCTTTATCTCGTATAAACAATAATTAATAAATTCCAAATCGATAAAAATCGATGCGATGCGAGATTTGATTGAATAAAGGGTTGATTGTGTTTACATAGAGTCAATCTCTAGCCTAGACCTCCGCCCCGCGCACGTCGCCTCATGCCACCATTTGGTTCCTAAAAAACGTTCGTGCGCAGCCTTCTGCCCAAAGTTCGGGGTCGCCAAGATACGTTGGCCGTATTGTATTTTCATACAAGATTTCCAGGGTGAGCAATTATCTAGCATTCATAGACAAAGAGTCAATAAAACACTTTCATACTTTCAAAGTATTCATGTTGTCTCTAGTTTTATGTGGCTAGATATTGGTTCACGTTTCCAAGGGTGGATTGGAGTGGCTCTGGATTGAGATGTGCGAGTGGTTTTATAGTTAAAGGAATTCGACGGTTTACTAATATTCCGTGTAAAAAATGCATAATTTTTAGTGAAACTTGGATACACACAGAACAGACGATTTTTTTTTTTTTTAGTTGTATACCTTCTTGTATACAAGATTTAAGCGAGTTATTTTTTGGCAGGATTTTTTCGAGTGTAGTTCAGTGGCTGTTTTAATTATTCGCAAATTGTTTCCTAGTGGATATTGTGATGTGAAATTTATGTAGTTTTGGATCTCAAGTGTCTGCATAACTGGGTAATATGTGGAATCGTTGAAACAGTCGCGATCTCGGCGAAGTTTGCTAAGAAGACTGACTCGATACATTTGCTGCCAAATATTACAAAAATATTGAAATGTCTAACATCCATTTTCTGATGTCAGTACGAAAGACATTACTGTTTAAATTTTATTATTATATTATTATTAAATATAATAATAATATTCCATAACTATCACACAACGCCATCTAGTCCCAAGCTAAGCAGAGCTTGTGTTATGAGTACTAGACAACTGATAAACATACTTAAATATTTCTAAATACATACATATTATAGATAAATTACACCCAGACACAGATAGATAGGTAAATGAAATGGTTTTTTTATAAACTTAACTTTATTTCAAACAATTTTACAAATTTTTTAAAAGTATCATCAAATTTTTTCCAAATATTACAAAAATATTGAAATGTCTAACATCCATTTTCTGATGTCAGTACGAAAGACATTACTGTTTAAATTTTATTCCACAAGAAAACATGGACGTAAGAATATACGAAATATTAGCCTTTTTCGTATACACGCTGGTGAAAAACCATTTAAGTGTGAAGACTGTCAACTTTTAGTAAGATGATTGATTTAATTACCACGTACGCACACTGGTGAAAAGCCTTGTAAATGTGAAGAATGTCAGCTTTGTTTTAATCAAGAGTTGATTAACACAACACATTCGTAAGTACACTGGTGAAAAATCTTACAAATGTGAAGAATGTCAGCTTTGTTCAGAAGAGTCATTTAACACAACACATTCGTATGCACACTGGTGAAAAACCTTACAAATGTGAAGAATATCAGCTTTGTTTTAGTTAATTTCCATTTAACGGTACGCACACGTGTGTATCAGAATGGCGGGTGTAATTTCCAGATTTGCCTAAATTTATTATAGTTATTTGGTACCTTCTGTGTACCTTTACGTAACTCTCTTGAAAATCTGTGTACCTACACCCGTATGGTAATATTTTAAAGATTAGGTACACCCGCCATCCTGATGTCAGAACCGCGGGTGTACCGTTAACCAATATATGTAGCCAATCGTACTGTTTAGTAAGATGATTGATTTAATTACCACGTACGCACACTGGTTAAAAGCCTTGTAAATGTGAAGAATGTCAGCTTTGTTTTAATCAAGAGTTGATTAACACCACACATTCGTAAGTACACTGGTGAAAAATCTTACAAATGTGAAGAATGTCAGCTTTGTTCAGAAGAGTCATTTAACACAACACATTCGTATGCACACTGGTGAAAAACCTTACAAATGTGAAGAATATCAGCTTTGTTTTAGTTAATTTTCATTTAACGGTACGCACACGTGTGTATCAGAATGGCGGGTGTAATTTCCAGATTTGCCTAAATTTATTACAGTTATTTGGTACCTTCTGTGTACCTTTACGTACCTCTCTTGAAAATCTGTGTACCTACACCCGTATGATGATATTTTAAAAATTAGGTACACCCGCCATCCTGATGTCAGAACCGCGGGTGTACTGCTAACCAATATATGTAGCCAAGCGTACTGTTTATGTAAATTTGGTACCTCTTGTGTACCTGCAGATTAAAGTATTAAATAAACGAAATACTGTATATTCCACAACTATCACACAACGCCATCTAGTCCCAAGCTAAGCAGAGCTTGTGTTATGAGTACTAGACAACTGATAAACATACTTAAATATTTCTAAATACATACATATTATAGATAAATTACACCCAGACACAGATAGATAGGTAAATGAAATGGTTTTTTTATAAACTTAACTTTATTTCAAACAATTTTACAAATTTTTTAAAAGTATCATCAAGTTTTTTCCATACAAAACAACAAGATGATTATTTAACATTCATACAACTAGAAATTAATAACTAATATAATAAAAAAACGTTCCAGGTACTGACAACCCCTGCTTCTTTGTGTGTATCAGAATGGCGGGTGTAATTTCCAGATTTGCCTAAATTTATTACAGTTATTTGGTACCTTCTGTGTACTTTTACGTACCTCTCTTGAAAATCTGTGTACCTACACCCGTATGATGATATTTTAAAAATTAGGTACACCCGCCATCCTAATGTCAGAACCGCGGGTGTACTGCTAACCAATATATGTAGCCAAGCGTACTGTTTATGTAAATTTGGTACCTCTTGTGTACCTGCAGATAAAAGTATTAAATAAACGAAATACTGTATATTCCACAACTATCACACAACGCCATCTAGTCCCAAGCTAAGCAGAGCTTGTGTTATGAGTACTAGACAACTGATAAACATACTTAAATATTTCTAAATACATACATATTATAGATAAATTACACCCAGACACAGATAGATAGGTAAATGAAATGGTTTTTTTATAAACTTAACTTTATTTCAAACAATTTTACAAATTTTTTAAAAGTATCATCAAGTTTTTTCCATACAAAACAACAAGATGATTATTTAACATTCATACAACTAGAAATTAATAACTAATATAATAAAAAAACGTTCCAGGTACTGACAACCCCTGCTTCTTTGTGTGTATCAGAATGGCGGGTGTAATTTCCAGATTTGCCTAAATTTATTACAGTTATTTGGTACCTTCTGTGTACTTTTACGTACCTCTCTTGAAAATCTGTGTACCTACACCCGTATGATGATATTTTAAAAATTAGGTACACCCGCCATCCTGATGTCAGAAACGCGGGTGTACTGCTAACCAATATGTGTAGCCAAGCGTACTGTTTATGTAAATTTGGTACCTCTTGTGTACCTGCAGATAAAAGTATTAAATAAACGAAATACTGTATATAATAAGGTTGCTGCGAAAAATATATTTTTTTTGTTTTTATTACACGACGTTACTTTGTATTTTATAATACTAACTAACAAACTGACATATCTAAACTCCGTTTACTTCTGCATTAGACAAAATAGGTTCATAGATGCAGGTGTGCACAACATTTGTTTTTCGAGTTAAATTCAAACAATTTTAATAAATAATAGTTTCAATATAAAAATATTACATTACCTACTTACATAAATTTGATTATTGTAAGGTAAGTTCTAAACTCTTAAATAATAATAATATTCCACAACTATCACACAACGCCATCTAGTCCCAAGCTAAGCAGAGCTTGTGTTATGAGTACTAGACAACTGATAAACATACTTAAATATTTCTAAATACATACATATTATAGATAAATTACACCCAGACACAAATAGATAGGTAAATGAAATGGTTTTTTTTATAAACTTAACTTTATTTCAAACAATTTTACAAATTTTTTAAAAGTATCATCAAGTTTTTTCCATACAAAACAACAAGATGATTATTTAACATTCATACAACTAGAAATTAATAACTAATATAATAAAAAAAACGTTCCAGGTACTGACAACCCCTGCTTCTTTGTGTGTATCAGAATGGCGGGTGTAATTTCCAGATTTGCCTAAATTTATTACAGTTATTTGGTACCTTCTGTGTACTTTTACGTACCTCTCTTGAAAATCTGTGTACCTACACCCGTATGATGATATTTTAAAAATTAGGTACACCCGCCATCCTGATGTCAGAACCGCGGGTGTACTGCTAACCAATATATGTAGCCAAGCGTACTGTTTATGTAAATTTGGTACCTCTTGTGTACCTACAGATAAAAGTATTAAATAAACGAAATACTGTATATAATAAGGTTGCTGCGAAAAAAATATTTTTTTTTGTTTTTATTACACGACGTTACTTTGTATTTTATAATACTAACTAACAAACTGACATATCTAAACTGCGTTTACTTCTGCATTAGACAAAATAGGTTCATAGATGCAGGTGTGCACAACATTTGTTTTTCGAGTTAAATTCAAACAATTTTAATAAATAATAGTTTCAATATAAAAATATTACATTACCTACTTAGATAAATTTGATTATTGTAAGGTAAGTTCTAAACTCTTAGATAATAATAATATTCCACAACTATCACACAACGCCATCTAGTCCCAAGCTAAGCAGAGCTTGTGTTATGAGTACTAGACAACTGATAAACATACTTAAATATTTCTAAATACATACATATTATAGATAAATTACACCCAGACACAGATAGATAGGTAAATGAAATGGTTTTTTTATAAACTTAACTTTATTTCAAACAACCCCCCGAATTCACGTTTGACGAGAATCGTTGAATTGTTTTTTTTATTCTCTCTTATTCATTCTTACGAATTTATGTCAGTCTGCGTCGGCGAAGAAATTCTTCTGTTTTTAACAATTTTTTTTCCGGCATGGAAACATGGACGTAAGACTGGCAATATGGTCGAAAGACGTAGGGTCTTTCTTTAAGAAAGGCCTTCCGTTAACTTTGCTCCGTTTTTTCGAATACACGCTGGTGAAGAACCATACAAGATTAAGTCAGTGTTGTTTTATTCAGAAGGGTCATTTAACAAGTAACATTCGTATGCACACTGGTGAAAAACCTTACAAATTTGAAGAATGTTGAAGAAGCTTTATTAAAACAAAACTGACATTCTTCACACTAATTAACAGTAATTACTCTGCTTTAGTAATGCTCGCTAAATATCTCCAGCGTTTGACGGTCTAAGATATCGCATGTGATATTTTCAAAATTTTAGTATCTCTTCCACAAATACCATTTATGCAATAAAATATTTAATACTTACCCAATCATTGTGGACATCACTCAGTTCACTGACACAATCACTATTTGTCATTTAGACAATTTTTCAATCGACAGCAACCGTCCCGCGGACAGGTGCCACAGAGCAGCACAAAGTGAACTTAGCGCAATGTGAAGTGTTACTAACATGCCATGAAAAATGTTTAATACTTACCCAGGCATTGTGGACATCACTCAGTTCACTGACACAATCACTATTGGTCATTTAGACAATTTTTCAATCGACAGCAACCGTCCCGCGGACAGGTGCCACAGAGCAGCACAAAGTGAACTTAGCGCAATGTGAAGTGTTACTAACATGCCATGAAAAATGTTTAATACTTACCCAGGCATTGTGGACATCACTCAGTTCACTGACACAATCACTATTTGTCATTTAGACAATTTTTCAATCGACAGCAACCGTCCCGCGGACAGGTGCCACAGAGCAGCACAAAGTGAACATAGTGCAATGTGAAGTATTACACACGTCCTAAGTCTTATTTACTAACGATAACTTGTATTTACTCTATATTATGTTAGTCTGTGAGTCTGTATCTACAGGCCAAGACGCCTGAAAATAAATGATTTATTATTATTATTAAAAGTCTTCTACAGCAACACACATATAACATTTCAACAACACAATAAAAAACAACATATTTTAACATTTTCTTTCTGCGATGCGGTGTCGTATCGCGTTACATCGCAGTGTTGTGTGGAAGCACAAAGATTCAAGTTGGTAGGTTAAAACTTGCAAAGTAAGAACCACTCACACATAATTCAGATTTTCCAAATGCACCAAGGTGTAAAGTTCGGCAAATCTCTGTTGAAAACTTAGGATATTCCGATCAGACTGGTATTGAGTCTGGTCCGGCAACTGCCCTACAGTTGATTTCAGACGGTTGATCGCAATAGTTCTTATAAGGTGCATCGTTATAGATGTTAAAGTATTTTTTTTTTTCCACATTTCTTATACATTTCATGTTAAAGTGATTACAGCACACTAGTTGTTGCATATTTCTCTCTGCTCAAAAGCAGTTATGTTTACTTTCGAACTTTTGCAAGTTCAAGAATTACTCCAAGTTAAAAAATTTCTCCAAGTTCAACAATTTCTCCAAGTTCAAAAATTTCTACAAATTTAACAATTTCTCCAAGTTCAACAATTTCTCCAAGTTCAACAATTTCTCCAAGTTCAACAATTTTTCCAAGTTCAACAATTTTTCCAAATTCAACAATTTCTCCAAGTTCAACAATTTCTCCAAGTTTAACAATTTCTCCAAGTTCAACAATTTCTCCAAGTTCAACAATTTTTTCAAGCTCAACAATTTCTCCAATTTCAACAATTTCAATTTTTTTAAATTTCACATGTAATTCCAAATCAGAAAACATTTATTCGTGATCTCTGATGAAAATGATTTAGGAGAACCAGAGCTTGTTAGACGCGTTTTCAATTTGGGACATGTCATGAAGACATATGCCCCAACGGTCTATACGACTTTATGGGACAATGTCGTTCCATATTTGCCTTGTTCACACTACCCAGTGGTGAAGAGTATGTCGCCTGAGGTGGGTAGGCTACTGCCACTTAGGAACACATAGGGATACTCGTCTTCACTATGCAAAGCTTGTTGGACGACTGTCGAGGGACATGGAGCTCGAGAAACGTGGAACGTCGACTTGCGGCAAGTCTTGCCCGCTCGTAAAATTCTGGGGCTCGTGTACAAAACAGCACAGCGCTGAGTTTTCAGAGCCAGCCGTCGTCGACGACAAGATGTTGATCGGCTAGCAAGGACCTATATCAATTTGTTCCTAATTGTTAATGCGTCGTAGAAACCGCCAGCTGTCGGCGCGTCAACGGGTTCGGTGTCACCGAACCCGAAATAACCGCGATGATCGCGTATTTTTCATTTCATTTTCTGTTAGGACAACGCCTAAAAGTTTTCCACTATTTCTGACGTTTGAGAAGACGAAGTTCTCGATGTCAATTTTCTTATTAATATTTCCACCGGTTTTCCAGTTGTAACCGTGCACTAGCTTCTGATATTTTCCAAGTGCCTATGTAGATATAATTATGTAAGAAGATTTATATATAGTTTCACGCTAAATACTCTCCAGCGTTTGATGGTCTATTAATAGTTTGCACGTGTTATTGGCAATATTATCGTGTCTTTTCCACAAATGCCATTAATTAAGACTTGATTTGTATAGTATACAATACTGTATATTCAGTAATGATAAATGATATTTATTTTGCATATTGTCATTTTTTTCGAGGCCAGTGTTTCCTAGCTGAGAAAAAAACACGGACACAAACTTAGAGGTTAAAGATTATTTTAAAGTCCATACAGTAAACATGTAATGGTCAAATCATATGAGAACCATGCTGATTAGTGTCTGTGATGGTCTTTTAAGGAAAGACCTACAGATTTTGGTGTAACTGTTTTAGTATAGTGCATTTAACTTTCCCGGAATGGGTCTGATTTATTTTCATAGTAGTTTTTAAGTTATTTTACGCACTTGTTGGAATGACTATAAATTTTAAGTTTAGTATAGTGCGGTTTAAACTTTATGGTGGCTTGGGAGACGAGGAGAGGCGCTGTGCAATAGCAAATTCATGTGACGGCGGGGGTGCGGGGTGGGGTACTGAGCAGATAGCTCACTTCACAGCTGCCATGAAGTTTGACGCTTTCACTGTACGTGCCTATTTAAGTACTTTTGTGTGTTATGTAAGCATTTATGAAAGTAATTGTTTTTGTACATTTTTAACTTACTGAAAATATTTCTCCTGAAAAATTGATATTGGCTTTCAATAGAATTTGTGGAAGTTGTTTCTTTTATTGTTGCCAATGTTTTTATGGTATCTCTCTATTTTGTAACCCCAAAGGGAAGAACAGCACTCCTAGCCAAGTTACAATCGTTTCGTTCGCGCCGAACGCCTCAAGTAGGCCACGCCTCCGATTCCTTTGTTCTGACCACGTGACTGAGCGTTGAGATGACGGCAGAACAAAGGAATCGGAGGCGTCTCGAGGCGTTCGGCCCGAACGATACGATTGTAACTTGGCTAGGGGGTTATTTGTTCGTTGGATCTTAACTATTAAACGGATGAACCGAAATATATGCGTTATTTTTTTTACTTTCTAGCATTGGTTCTTAGACGTATGTTTTTTTCAAAATCGGTTCAGCAATTTACAAGTTACGGAGGAGGGGTTAAATTGCATGTAACTGACAAAATTGTATGATACATGAAAAGGTTTCACTGTTTTAAAAGGTATGGGGGTGAAACATGGTTCGAACTTGATCAGGAGATTTCTTAAACTTAAGTTTTGTTATTACTTTAGTATAGTAAACATTTTGTAAACTTTAATTAAGGTTTTGCAAATTATGTTTTGGTTAATATTTCAGCTGTGACAATTATATGTATAGTTTATCCAACAAAACAATGTGGTTTAACATATGAAATAGAGTTTTCTATAATCTCGTCATTGTGTTGGATCAGCTATATGTATTCTTATATTCATAAAATATATATTTACACTTAATGTCTTGATTTCAGTTTGTAATTGCGTCATTATGAAATAAAAGCTGATTATCAATTATTAAGTAATTTTATTTAATCTCTCATTTACATGAAACCCACCAGACTTGAAAGTTTTTGAGATGGTAAAAAAAAACTGGGCAAGTGCGAGTCGGACTCGCGCACTGAGGGTTCCGTACAAATTTATCTAAGTATGAAAAAAGTTAAATTCCCAAATTGACATTGAAATTGATTGATTCTTTGCCGGAATCTGTGTTTCCTGATAGCTACAACCCGGAAATCTTTAAGTCAAGAGTGAATAGGTTACTTCTAGGTAAGCGCGTTCCATCGTCGACCGCATCGTCGCTTTCCATCAGGTGAGATGGCGGTCAAGCGCGAACCTATCGAGAATAAAAAAAAAACTAGATTGGCGACCGCGTACTGGAAGACGCAGCGTTGAAAGACCTCCCTCATGGTAAATCAATTGGTACCTCTGGGCCATTCATTGATTACGTAAGACAATTTAGGGGGGAGAGAACCTATATTAATTTTTTCCTTTAGATTCTTATGTAATAAATATTAAACGGGGGAATGGGTCGGCTTCTCCCCCTTATTTAGGGGGAGAAGGGGGTCACGGGTAAAAATCGTCATGCGTAATAAATGAATGGCCCCTATAGTACTATTATTTACTAAAGGGTAATATTTAATTATTCCTTAATTTATTCCCATTTACTATTACAAAATATGCCTTTGTTCCCTCAAAAATACTACATAATTGTGCTCAAAATATGCTCTTTTAGATGGTTTAAAAAAAATAACTACGAAAGGGATGGCGGGGTCTGCGACTCGGACAGATTAGAAAGGAATGACGGGGTCTTCCCATCGTCCCTTCTAACCAGTCCCAGTCCTTTAATTGTAAAAAGTCCATAGATATTTGGTTTATAGTGATGGACAGTAAATATATATCCCTTTTCTGAATTCATCAGCCACGGACATCATTAATGTGTTATGTTGCGTTGAGGCACCTAACTCAGTTGATTGGAATCTTATAATATGATAAAGGCTTGAACAGCTTTATTTGGTGCATCCAGCTCCAGGACACAATGGTGTAACCATACCATATGGGATACAAAAACACTCGCTGCCAAGAACATACAATCGTATTTTTTACAGTAAGATGACAGCAGGACGAAAATATGCATCTTTTAAGATGAGGGAAAAGAATAGGTAGCTACATTGTATGAATCCCGACAGCTGTCACCCGCACCATACTATAGCGTAGCTACTATCAATGTGCTTTTCCTCAGGATCCGACGAATTTACTGTATTACGACCAGGGACCATTTTGGTTACCCATTGAAAGGGTTTTGACAAAGTGTTGTTTTAAAACCCATTTCATATTTGTTACACTTATTTACGAAAACCCTCATCAATGGATAACCTCTTCCAAACCCTTTCGATTTGTTTACCTGTATATTCAAAAACCCATTCTTGGTGGTTTATACTTTTTAGCGGTAAGACGTTTTGAACGGGTTACCCCTTCAACGACTGTAACAGAGTTACCCATTTGGACTACAAATATTGTAATTTTATCTCTCGTGCCTTACTTTAAAGTACTAAACTGCATGCATGCGGCAGGTACGCGTCAAGTCGCAACACGTAATCTAGGACCTAGCGACTCCACAGTTCATATACATACGATTATTTTATGGTTATTATTGCAGTGATTTTAAAGTAAAATGTATTTTTTTTTCTGAAATAGTCGGGATTGTTTCATGTATAATCTTGTCTTTTTTACGGAATCATAAATGTCATTGGATCGTCTCACTCATCATTTAGCCAAGGAAGGTCAAAATCTATTTTTCCACTCCAACTTAATTTAAAATGATTTTATTTAAAACCCTTTGATTACCCCAACAAACCCTTTCAAAGGGTTATCTGCTTCAATTGGAACCGGTAACATCTTGAACTAGTTAACTTATTGATAGGGTTACCCTAACGTTAGTGTTATGAAAGGGCTAACACTACGAAGAGGTAACATTTTCCGTTACTGTAGGCATACAATCTGTAACCCTTTTGAAAGAATTAACTTATATTCGGGGTTGTACGGTCCCTGATTACACATACGCAGGGTTGACATTAAAAATGGTCATAGAAAACATTAACTACAAAATAAAACAATTTCATCAATCTATTCACATTTTTATCTAAACAAAAAAACTATTCAAATGTCTTCCATAACATTTTATAAACCTGGTAATAAGACGTGAAACATAACCTCGAAAAAGAGATGTCAAAAAAATCCACAGATACCCACAAAATGACCAATCACTGAGTTTGACAGTAGTAAGTATAAACAGTAATTACATTGTTTACATATAAGAATAACAATCCACCAATGATTTATCACTAATAAGGGACCGCTTACACCAAGACGTAACGCAAGAATTGGAATAAAATAGAATTTTGGATTGAACAGTAGATTGTGTGGCTTTTTGTGTAGGGTCCAGTGTGGAACAGTGAAACATGACGATTAACTTTGTCCGTTCCTAAAACTATGGCACCTCTGCGTGTTTTGTCAGTCACATGTTTAGTCATCTGAAATAGCTGTTACCGAACTTCAAATCGCTGGGTTAACGGAAAAATACCGGAATTTATATTTATCGTAAAAAAATTGTCAATTTTTAGGTAGTGAAGTTTTGTTTTTATTTGTAACGTAATAATTTCTGGGGAGTTAGTATATACTACCATCAATCTTTAATTAGATGCTGATTAAATAGTAAACTAGGTTTTTGCAACTTTTACTCTACACAATTTTAACGAATTTTTATTTGAAACGATACGGTGTTGAGTACAGTTTAACGGGGTAAAATGTTATAGTCCACAAAAAGAATACCTTTGTTGTTGTTAAGTTTTCCGGAAAATACACAAAATATCAGGTTGATTGCTATATAATGCTCACCTAGCAATATATTGGTACATGTACATTATTCATATTTTACAGATACAAGGGTCAAAGATTGTACAAATATTTAAAACGAAGTTTTGAGTTCATTTTACATTTTATATCAGTAATTGTGATGTTGGCTACTACCTATAGACCATAATAGATATTCAAAGATAGAAATTATCCAATTTTAAACACTTAGGTCGTTAAAACTTAGTTTTGCATTTACTGTAGATGTGCCAAGATTTTGCTAGGTGAGCGCTTTATAAAAGGACAAACTGACATATCTACGCACAGCCGAAAGCACGGGGACTAGGAGTGTGATATTTTGCACAAGGTTTCTTTTTATGATGTAGGCGAGCACTAAGAAAGGATTTTCCAAAATTCGCTCCCTTAGGGTATGAATTGGGGGCCAAAGTTTGTGTGGAGAAACCTACATTCACGCGAGTGAAGCCGCGGGTAGAAGCTAGTTCCCAATGAAAATACTGAGGCATTTTACTCAAGGTTAAAAGAAAAGATTATATTGTCATGTTGTAAATTAATTTTTGATTTGGATTACTAATCATAAATGTTATAGAGTATAATTGAGTTGTAAAGTTTTCTGTTTTTCATATATTATTTGGCTTATTGGTATTTAGTCTATTTTTGTAGTATACCGTCAAACGGGGTGAATAGGACTGCAGGGGTGAATAGGAACAAAACTTTGGTTAAGTTTTTCACATTGGTATGTATTTATATAATTGATTTCTATCAAAGTATCCGTTTTTATTACAATTAATGAACAAATAGGAGTACTTAAATGCTGGGAAAAATTGTTAATTAAGGCGAAAATCCCCTTCAAACTTTTGTTCCTATTCACCCCTGCGGTCCTATTCACCCCGTTTGACTGTACCCTGTCTTGTTATACTGAACCCCTATGGCTGTGAAACTGTACCCCACCTCTGGGGCTTCTTAAACTATAAATAGGAGTCGTTTTTAAGCACAAATTTGATGTAATTGCATTGCAAACCGGGTGAATCTTCAGCAAGTTGTAGTTTCAAAAAAGGTAGGTAGGTACACTTTTCCGAATACGCGAAGAAACTATTAAAATCGATGACCACATGTATTTTTGCTAAAATTCGTTCATTAAACCCGTTCGCTCTCTCATTGTCATTCTACTGTCTCTAATTACGTTATTCGAAAGGTTAAAGAATCATTTAAGTCTGGTAACATTCACCTAACGTCCACAGACTGATATAACTCGAAGCACAAGCAAATAACACACGCACAAGAAACGCAAAAAAAAATCTTCACGCAGGGTAAGTAAAAACTTGCTGCTTCTTTTTACTTCTGTCTGTCTGTCTGATCTTTATCTTGCCAGTATACTTTTCATCGGCAAATTTCGCGTAAATCAACTCTGGAGAAGTCGGTCTTTCTTCTAAAGACTTTTGGAAACTCCGCAACAATTTCGCTTGTTTTTCGTAAGCTAATTTGTCTTGCTTGGAATTTTTTGAGATAGCTGCTAGCGTTGTGTTTATCCACGCTTCGTAGTACGGTATAGTCTGTGTATCGGCGGAAGCAGGCGCCCATCTGGCTACTTCAGTTGGGGGAGATGGAGGTTCTTTTATCGAGCATGCTGATGACGGTCCACGTTGGAAATTCCTCTCCCGTCTTTTCTCCGCTCTCTTCCTAACTGCAGCCAATTTCGACAATTTCTCTTCTTTAACATTTGCCTTATTGCTACTTGCTTTGCTAACTGTCAAATTAGGTTTGAATTTTAACGAAGTTGTCTCTGTATATTTTGAAAGTTTCTGTTGTTTCTTTACAATTGAACCTGGAATTTTTATTTCTAATGGTGTTGTGTTATGCTGATCGACGAAGTGCACTGCTTTGAAGATCCTCACTGGACCGTTTTTGGAAGTAATCGTCCTGATAATAGGCTTACGTTTCTTTTTGACTGGAACTTTTTCCACGTTTTTCTCAGGAATCTTATCAGGTTTGCTGTCAGTATTGATTTTGGCTGACGTGACGGACGAATGAATTGATTTTTCTACTGTCTGTGTGGTTTCTTCAGACACCTGCTTTTTCGGACGTTCCGCTGTGGAGTAAAGAAAGAGTGCTCTTATTAAAAGGACATTTGTTTAAATGCGGGAACGGCCATTTGCTTAGATACCTGTCTAAGTGGACAAGACATTACGATGTCTACGAGGTACCTTGAAATTGTTGCTTAGTTAGAAACTTTTTGTTTTAAATGATATGAACCAGTGCTTGACTGCGATCCCATCTGATGGTAAACAGTGATGCAATCGTTGATGGGTGAATCGCAGTAGGTAGTTTATTAAGAGCTTATTCACTCTGGCCTTGAAGATTTAAGATTTAGGAGTAAATTAATCGGAAGGGAAAGACCGCAGCAGGCATATTGTTCCAATCCTTTTGATGTTCAAAAACTACAATTTAAACAGGTGACAGTGGGCAGGCATCAATCCATATTTTTTGGGGCAGGTATCATTCCATTTTTCTAACATCTCCTAAATGGCTTGACCGATTTGGATGAAATTTTGTGTGTATATTTGATTAGGTCATTGGATAGTTTGAAAATATAATTGAGCCCGGAAGGTGGTGCCGCAATTGGGTTCTCAATTTTTTAATCTGACGAAAATCTATTATATGTCAGGACAACATCTGTCTGGAACGCTAATATTAGTATATTTTTTTGTCATATCGTCAAATAACTTCTCCCGTTCTGAGAGAAGTGAACAGAGAGGAATTATTGTCAAAATTTGACACACCCGTATTCTTTCAGTTGTCCTTTGCGTGACTCCGCGGGAACTCTTTCGAGCGATTTTGTAGCCCGTTCTTTTTATCGACAATCGATTCGTACACGTTAGTTCAGATCTGTGATAGACTGTCACGTAAATAAAAAAAAAAAAAATTATTCAATCTAAAGCCCTAGAATGTATAATTTTATTAATAAACGAAAATCAAACCACTTAAAAATATCATGCTCATGTTTTTGTACCGATAACCGCTCGAAATATATTTTTTGATATTTAATTTATTAATTATTCATTTATTAATAATTCAGCCCTTTAATGTTTCCACTGCTGAGACTCAAGTCTCTTCTATAGGAGAAGGAATGGGCTATAATCCCCCACGCGGGTCCAGTGCCGGTTGGTGGATGTCCCATGTCTTTGAATTTTATCATCGCATTCCCACGACACGCACCAGTTCATCGGTCCAACTGACCTGACTGGCCTATTGGTCTAGTGGGTTAGTGGCCTGACTGCTATGCCGGAGGTCGTGGGTTCGATTCCCACCCAGGACAAATGTTTGTGTGATGAACACGATCATTTGTTCTGTGTCTGGGTGTAATTTATCTATATATGTATGTATTTAGAAATATATAAGTATATTTATCAGTTGTCTAGTACCCAACACACAAGCTCTGTTTAGCTTGGGGCTAGACAGCGTTGTGTGATAGTTGTGGAATATTATATTATATTAACTTGTGGGAGCCCACGCCAACACTACGTCTTCCGATACGTGGTCGCCACTCCATAACCTTTCGTCCCCACCGACCATCTGTTCTGCGTGCAATGTGCCCTGCCCACTGCCACGTTTGGCGATTCTTCGGGCTATGTCGGTATGTGGTTCTCCTGCGGATATCTTCATTCCTGAAGCGATCACACAAGGAAACTCCGAGCATAGCTTTCTATTGGCCTTTGGGTGCGAATTTAGGTACTAATTGAGAATTAGCCTATCCCGTTCCATCATCGGACCACCAGGCGCACGGCAACGCGCCACCGGTACATGATGGACATCCCACCTATACGCACAAAACGGTTTTGGGAACACATTCATTGTGCGTACAGCTAAGGAGTGGAATTTCTTTCCAGAATCTGTTTCCTGATGGCTACAACCCGGGAATCTTTAAGTCAAGAGTGAATAGGTTACTTCTAGGTAAGCGCGCTCCATCGTCAACCGCATCGTCGCTTTCCATCAGGTGAGATAGCGGTCAAACGCGAACCTATCAAGAATAAAACTTACCTTCGGAGGGTGGCTTTATATGCAGGTCACGTCTGTCCCTGTCATTCTTCAATGCTTCTACCTTGTTATCATCTTCTTTTTTACTCATATACAAACTTGTATGTTCACTCTTATTCACAGGACTATTTAATTTTACTGTATACCTGTCTCGAATTCGTTTTCGTAATTCCGAATGAGATTTGGCAAGTTTTTCATTATTGTAATTATTTTTATTTAAGAATTCTTTCTCGTTCGTACCAGAAATTAAATATTTCATTTTTGTATCCGCTTTGTTTGGATTTCTTACGCAAATATTGAGTTTCGTTTTTTGATCGTTTGGTTCTTTTCGTAATGAGTCTCCGCATTCAGGGTACGCTAGATTCATATTCATCTGCGTGATTCCTTCACTTTTCTTTAGATTTTTATCATTACATTTTTTCAAATCACCCCTGTCTTTGACTCTGTAGTCGATTTTTTTATCCGTCTCCTCATTTCTTTTATTTCTTCTGTCCATATTCGCTTGAAAATTTAGAATTTTAAAATAATTATTTTGTAGTTTATTAGAATTATGTCATGTCAATTGAAATGCCAGCGAGATTGTGACCAAAAATGAAATTGAATGACATTGCGGAAATTCTCTTTGGGTTGTGTGACATTATTTTTTCGAATAAAAAAGAAGCAATACACGTTGGAGTTTAAAATGTGAGTTTAGATCTCCGTAAGCGGGACAGGCGATCGCGAGGTTCTAGATTCGATTTCCAGGTTGGGCAAAAAGTATCTATTATTGAATTTTACCTATTTGGAATTTCTCACTCCTGTTTCTGAGAAATTCATGTGATTTCATTTCTGCGGAAAACACACAAGGGCCTGGCCATAAATAAAGAAGGTAAGCATAAAGGAAGGAGATATTCGTATCCCCTATGGCCCCAGTAGGCTTCGACCCTGCTGGGCCACTACGGTTGCTGACATCTCCTTGAGGCGCGCATGGAACAATACGCGCTGTCGACGACTTGGGCTCAGTCCGGACGGTTACCGAACAGTCGGACGGCGAGCTACCCATTGTTCGCCGTCCGCAAGCCCGTGCCTACGGTGGCCGGAAATCGGGACGGTAACGTCGCCCTAGAACGCAAAGGGCTATTGAACGAACACGGGTGGGTTTTAGACAGTAAAAATATGACACTCTCTTACTCGACCCAGAATGACAGAAGTTTATTTAGGTTGATACAAAACCGTGGAGATTGGTTAAAGAAAATAGACGCCTGTGCCCAGCAATGTGGCGGAGTCGGGCTGTGGATGATAATTATGAGAAAGAATAGATAGAAGGAGTCATTGCATTTTGCAGTCACATATGGCCAGGTGGACTCAGTGGAAAGGCGTGCGAAGAGGCTAATCGGGGATCCAGATTTACTTAAGTCCAATCTACTAATGATGATGATGATGATGAATCTACAAAATTTTGAACACAGGCGTAGAGTAACCTGCCGTTCGGTTTGCCTGCTGAGGTCTTCCCATCTAATCATAATTTAGGTGTCTTCAAGGCTACAGTGAATAGGCTCTTAATAAACTAGTGCGCCTCACTATCAATGACTGCTTCACTGTTTACCATCAGGTGGGATCGCAGTCAAGCACTGGTTTATATCAATTAAAAAAAAGGAGTGTCGCCGCACATGGGCCACATGCCACAGCCACAAACGCCGCCACTAGAAGCTAGAAGCGGCCACAAAAGAAACTGAAGCGCGCGACAGCCACTTGTGGTCGGTGGCTGCTACTTTTTTAACCCATACGCGCTGTATCATAATGGACTCTGACGAAGAAAGTTTAAATGTGGCGGCCACCGGCATCAACCGTGTGCGGCGTTTTGTGGTAGTGGCCGGTGGCCCCTTTTTTTATTGGGTGGGAAAATCATCTTATGACAAATCCCGCTCTTAGGCGGGTCGGTAGATAGTGTTAGACTTTTACTGACTAAAAACCCACTCCTGTTCCTTCTTTGCCTTCGTCCCAGGGCCCCGGGTTTCACTTTCACACTACCCGTGGCCCCAGTAGACTTCGACCCTGCTGGGACCCTACGATTTGCTGACATCTTCCTGAGGCGCGCGTGGAACCGTACGCGCCGTCGACGACTTGGGCGCGAGCCACCCATTGCTCGCCGTCCGCAAGCCCGCGCCTACCGGTGGGCCCTGTCTTCGGCGACCCTATGATAAAAGTTCTTTACTATTGTCGATGATGAGAGATCCCATCGGGCACACAACTTATAACATTAAATCTACGTGGCTAAACTTATTTTGCTGAACGAGACACAACCTCTTTGCAACTTCTACAACTTTAATAAAAACCATCGACTAAACCAAAAGAAAAACAAATGTCAACAACTTATTCACACATTATTCAAAGAACTGACGACAAAAATGTACCATCTCACAATTTCAAACTGAGTTTTCGACTACAAAAAAAAATGTTTAAAAAAATAGAAATATAAAAATGAATATTCCAAAAACTGCACTTGCAAAATCAAAATCATCCAACAGTACGTCTGAGGCCAAAAAAAATACGCAAAAAAATGAGAAAGTCAGCAGGAGCAACGCCGAGTTTCAACCAAGGACCACATTGTGTACGGGCGTCCAGCCATTGATGCTTAAGAAAAGAGGAGTTTATGTGGAGAAGAAACCGACAAAGATATCCATCAATCAGAGCGGACAAAACCCAGACGGTAAGAAATGACATATCGACGGCGAAGTGTCATTGTGGCTTGTGGCATAGCATAGTCGGCCTTATAATGTTCCCACTGTTGGGACTCAGGCCTCCTCTCTAGGAGAGGGAACGGGCCGTAATCCACCACGCGGGCCCAGTGCGGATTGGTGGATGTCACATGTCTTCGAATTTTTGGTTCTAGGACATGCCGGTTTCCTCACGATGTTTTCCTTCACCGTTTTGAGAGCAGTGGTGATGAAATAAATTACACAAAGTAATGCGCCGGGCTGGGTTTGAACCCGCGACCTACAACTCGTAAGTCGGGGCCGTTACCACTCGGCCACCACTGCTCTCGACTGGATGGCTTATATACTAAGATCTTAAAGCTGTCTGACATAACTTATTTTCACATGGATGAAATGTTTGGTCATTAAAATAATAATTAGTCTGACTACTGAAATATAACTTTGTAATAGTTACCCTAATAACCATGTAAAAATAAGTAAAGTTTTTTTTTTAACTTTAATGTGTCTGACAGAAGTTTTGGTGCATGGAAAGTGTCTGACACTTATGATACTACTTTAGAATAAAATTCTACAAAACATTATAAAAATCAGCCATAAAAATGTATTATTTAAGTTACTCTTATTTTTAGTTCCCTTTCTCACCTGGTACCTGCCCAGGGGCTCCAAGGAGGAGCTCCATAAGCACACAGGTATTCAAAGCACATGAGACATGTTTTGCTTTTAATTAACTTTACTATAATTTTCTTTTATTCAGTGCCACCAAATCAGTCACTCATCAGTTCTCGTCCGATGCCGCGTCCAAACAAAAAGCGATTTTTAACATCCGTATTGAACATTCTATCTAAATCTACTGCTGGGACCCAATGCCCAGACGACACTGAGAGAACTAGAAAAACAGATAAAACAATAAATAAACAAAAAATAAGGGAAGACGAAGAAGATATTCGCGAAGAATGGACCACAGCACCAGCACCGAATAATTCAAAAAAGAAACCCAAATATAGATCCAAAATTTTAAATAACGAAGCCTATAAAGATTCTTTTACAGTTTTACAATCAAAGAAAGACATTGTACCATCGTCCTCTAATAATTCTGAATACATTAATGCTAAATATGATCCCAGCTCAGTAGACCCAGAAACTATTAAATGGGCAGAAAGTCTACCACCACTATACCAGGAGTACGAAAGCACTGCGTCTGCAGCAAGTCATAGTAAAAAAGTAAGATTGATCGCAAAAGATAGTAAACTGTCAATGGTTTCAGAGAAGCCAAAATTTGATAACGGCATTTATGACTTCTTCGTGGACATGATTAAAACTACAATGAATTTGGAAGGGTTGGACACAGAGCCCGCCAATCAACAAGTGCTGACGAGCGCGAACCATTCCAAAGTCACTTTACAAAGTAAAGAATCTCTCACTAGAAAAATTAATGTAGAAAAAATTGAAGAGAGTGAGTCACAGACATTTAAAGTATCGCGGAAAATGTCATCGCACCATGCTTATAGCATTATGCCTGATGAAAGAGACGAGTTTACGAATAGGCAAATGTTGGAACATTTTCAGCCGCAGTTAAACAATTACCGCCAGCACCTTTTCCCAACGACGAATCGGAAGAGAAAACTTAAAACTGATTCATTTCAGTACAAAAAAGCAAATCCGCTACCTAAAATAACCAGCCTGCCGTTATCAAACAAGAAAAAAATTGCAAAGCAAAATGCAAAGAGGGACTTCTTAAAAATATTGAAGGAGGAGTTACAAATGAAATCAAATGAAACGTTTGAGGAGCCTGAAAACTTCTATGAAGCTCTGAAAGTGATAGCAAGAAACAAGAGGCGGACACAGGAATGGAAATCAGAAGTTCCTAGCGATCCTGATGATCACATTTGTGAATTTAAACCGCGTAGGGTCATATCTAAAAAATCAACTGGAAAACAATCTGGATATTACAGTCAACCTCGTCCCATACCAAAAACTGGCATGACAAGTTATAAAAAGCGCAGAATTATTAGGCAATACGATGATGCATCAGACTATTCGCATCATTCTATAGAAGTAACCGGTTACGATTATGAAGTAGTTAAGAAACCTGTTAAAAAACCAAAGAAAATTGCCGAATCAGTTCGATCTGTTCCTCTGCCGCCACCCAATCGTTTTAATTATGAAGCAGTTACGAAGCCTAAGATTAAGCCTGCTAAAATAGTAAAGAAAAGTAACGTATCATTTGTGTCGAATCCTCCGACGCCACCTTATGATGATTTTTGGACAGACTACTACGACAGCGATGTTAGTCCCATGTTATTACAGCGTCAATATGTTTTTGATAAGCTGAAGCAGCTTGAATCCACAGGCCAATAAAAAAGTAACAATACGACATTGTCGGTTCCATAAATGTAAATAATAAAAATATAATAGCATTACTTGTTTTTTATTTGATATAAACTAGTGCTTGACTGCGATCCCACCTGATGGTAAGCAGTGATGCAATCGTTGATGGTGAATCGCACTAGTTTATTTAGACCCTATTCACTCTAGCCTTGAAGACACCAAAATTATAATCGGACGGGAAGACCGCAGCAGGCAAATTGTTTCAGTGTTAAATGTGTTGTCGTTGTTTGTTTTTTTAGGATTCCCCACCCAAATGGTAAAACGGGACCCTACGACTCCGCTGTCAGTCTGTCACCAGGCTGTATCTCATTAACATGATAGCTAGACATTTGAAATTTCTTAGATAATTTCTGGTGCCGCTTTAATAATTACTAAAAAAAAAATATATTTAAGGGGGCTCCGATACAACAAATGTGATTTTTGTTTTTTTTTTCCTACGGTCGGGACGGAACCCTTCGTGCGCGAGTCTAATTTGGTGGGATTAATTAAATAGCTCCTTTCGTTAAGCTGAAGTGGGTGTAGCGACATCAGTGTCGCCACAAAGGAACTAAAAAGTCAAAGTCCTGCATCGCAATATTAGTTATCAGCGAGATTAAAGCACATACAACAGCCCAAAATTAACTATCTGGCAGTTGCATATTATACAACAAAGTCCCTCCACTGCGTCACGTCTGTCTGCTCGTATTCACCAATAGATAGAGAATATCATGAAGAAGGTTTAGGTGTATGCAGAGAAAAGCCAATAATTACAAATACCTGTCTGCTTCAAGCAGGATTAAATAATTATAATTCTTTTTTTTTTGTTTCTTTCTTTTTTTATTATTAACCGATAAATACAAATAACTTTCTGCTTCAAGCAGGATCAAATAATTATAATTCTTTTTTTTTCTTTCTTTCTTTTTTTTATTATTAACCGAACCGAAAATCCTTTCTTAGTGCTTGCCTACATCATAAAAGGATACCTTGCGCAAAATTTCACGCTTTTAGGCCATTAACTTTTGGCTGTGCGTTGATATGTCAGTCAGTCAGTTTCTCCTTTTATATAATTATATAGATTTCAGCTAATGCTTAAGAATCCACAGGGTGGAAACGACAGCTGCGGTAACTTTTGTTCGAAAGAGTTGAATCCTGAACAGTAAAGGACAACTTAGGGCCGACGCTGCGTTAAGCCGGAGCTCGCGAGTTCCCATACAAAAGTGCTCCGTTGCGGCTCGCCGCGCGAGCGTACGTCGTGGATAATCGCGCCCCACGCACATTTTGCTACGTAATAATACATTAAAGTTCTTCATCGACACAGCTACATGGACACCGAACTTTAACGGTGTGCATATAGTTTAATGGACTAGCGACACTGCGCAGGTAATAATCCGGTTTCCACTACGGAGACCGCTGCACACGATACACGCGCGATGTCACGAGACAGGTAAACGCGCGGGCGCCCGCTTAACCCGGCGTTGGCCCACAAGGAATTGTGGGCCAAGTCATGTTAAGCGGGCGGGTTTTAGTAAAAGTATGACAGTCTCTCGCCCCACACAGAGGGGAGTTATTCATAGGATAGGTAGGTACCTGATTTGATGTAAAAGCCATAAACACAGACACTGGGATTCCGTAATAAAAAAAATGTATGCTACACTACAATTGCTATAGTATGGTGGAATTGCTGACGATTCGGACGCAGTATCCGAATTGGCACATTTAAAACTTTTTAGGATTCCGTACCTCAAAAGGAAAAAACTAAACCCTTAAAAAGTTTTAAATGTGCCAATTCGACCTTTTATCTGAAAATGACCCTTTATCTCGGAAACGCGTGGAGGTATTGAGTTGAAATTAAAACCATATAATCAAGTCTACGGTCCCTTAAAGCTGTGAAAAATCAAACTTCAAAGTTAACGAAAAAAAAAAGATACGGCCGTTTAGGTTGCAAAAACTTTTATTTCGACACGCTCAAGAAAATCAAAATTCATAGGGTACTTCCCGTTGACCTAGAATCCTGAAATTTGCCATAAAGCAAGGTCTAAAAACTGTAAATTTGTAGTTACGTTAAATTTTGCGATTCGAAAAAAATCTACGTAACTCAATTCGGGAATTGAACCGTTTTCATAGGTAAGTTTGTACGGAACCCTCAGTGAGCGAGTCCGACTCGCACTTGCCCAGTTTTTGTTTTATCTATCTGAATTAAACAGTTTCAATTTTGGTGATATCCGAACATATTGTATCCCAATGGTCAGCAACTCGAATGGTGCGCGGGAGAAAGCTGTCGGATGCATACAATGCGCAAATGTTACAAAACTACCTGTCCTTTTCAGATGCTTATTTTCGTTCTGCTGTCAACTGTTTTTTTACAGTGTGGGTAGGAACACATGCTATGTAAAAAAGACCTTAGCCATGTTTGGGTTTATTGCAATTGTGCACTTTGAAATGCAAACTTCCTACGTTGGAACTCGTGAAAAAAAGTTTCAACACACCTGTGCGAAACTGGGGAGGCAGCAAATGAATAAAACAACATATTGATTTCCATTATTTTATAATGTAATTAGCCTATTACAGCCCGAACTTTGTATTCGCTAAGCAATAGCGTATTTAATCTTTAAAATAAATAATTTCATATAAATTTTTTGAAAACAATTTAATACTAAATAAAATAAACTAAGGTTACAGTAATTTTAAAAAAACAGTCCCTTTTTAAAGATACATAATATGGGACGTTAATCTCCTAAGGCCTGAAAGTGCGTAAAGCGAACGCCCGCGAGGTTCCATACAAAAATGCCCGCGCGGGTACCCGCAACAGAGCACTTTTGATTGGAATCGCGCTGGTGCCCGCTTTACGTAGTTTCAGGCTTAATAGCCATTATTGTTTTCTATTAATTATATGATTTCTGTAGTTTTACTGTGTCAAGTACAAAACAATTAATAATAACATATTTTATACAATATAGGTAAATATATGTAAACATTTTTACATTTTATTAAACATCTCTTGAAATTCCACATGGAATATAGAATCCTTAGCGTTTCTGATGCTATGGGGAATATGGTTAGAAAAGTGCGAAATATAAAGCTATCGTAAAGCTCTCTCAGTAGTAGGTTCTCTCTTTTCACCCTACTGTAAGAAGGGTTATGTTTTTCGCGCGTATCTTGTATGTATTTAATATTCTTTATTACCTCATATCTTCCAAACCGCTCGACGGATTTATATAATTAAGATATCATTAGTTTCGTCTTGTTATAGAATTCAGAGTGCCTAATGCGAGTTTATTTTACGTTAATGCGTTCGACACGTTTTTGAGGTTCGGCGCTCTGATTGGTCTGCTCCCAGCTTTTAACCAATCAGGACCAAACGCGATAAACATTACGATCGGGAAAACGTAATAACATTTGGCACTCAGTGGAATAAAGACCTAGTGTCAGTTTCTTCAGCGAACAAGATCACGTTAACCTTTTGAAAAAACGCCATATCAAAAAGCATAAACGTGCTCCGAGTAAACTACACTGAGGAAGTCAATCTTGTTGTCAGTCTAGAAAATTAATCGCTAATCACCTTAAGAGCAACAACACGCGCGACGTCACGCGTCGTGTGCCAGCGCGTTCGCCCTCTTAACGCAGTGTCGGCCCTTAAGTGGATATGCCTCAAATCCCGAGATTAATTTTAAAGGCCAGATTTTTTTAATGAATCCGAAATATTGCAGAAAAAACATCTTCCTGCATTAATGACGAGGATGAAGTGTATAAGTTTGTTAACCTCACCTCAGTTGACGTAGAGAGATCTTTTTCAATGAAATACTAATAAAAATTGTATGTTAATTATCTTTGTTTTATTTATCTTAGTTACCTATCTCTGAGCTTTTTATTATAATTTATTTGTAATATTGTTGGCCACACGGGATTTTTCGTTAGAAATCCCGGGAAGATCCATATTAATATCAACATTTCGATGTAAGTACATGAATAACTCTACCTAATTCCGACTTCTGCTTATAATGTTCCCTTTACTGGAATTCAGGCCTCCTCTCTAGCGAAGAAATAGGCCGCGCGCATTACGCGGGCCCATTGCGGGTTGGTGGATGTCACATGTCTTTGAAGTTTTGGCTCCAGGATGGAGTTTTAAGAGCAGTGGTGATGAAATAGATAACACAAAGTAAAGCGGCTGCCTAGATTTGAAACTACGACATACATTTCTTAAGTTATGGTCATTACCAGTGGGCCATCACTGCTCCCGAAAAGTGCACAGCAGAATTACATTTTGATACTGTTATAAGAGCACTGGTAGCCCAGACAAGTTCTAGGTCGCGGGTTCAAACCCAGCCAGGCGCATTACTTTGTGTAATTTATTTCATCACCACTGCTCTCAAAATGGTGAAGGAAAACTTCGTGAGGAAACCGGCATGTCCTAGAACCAAAAATTCGAAGACATGTGACATTCACCAACGCGCACTGGGCCCGCGTGGTGGATTACGGCCCATTCCCTCTCCTAGAGAGGAGGCCTGAGTCCCAGCAGTTGGAACATTAAAAAGGCTGATTATGCTGATAAAAAACAAAATAATGTAATTATTACACGAGCAAAATTACTTTATCTTATTTCTCGTATTATGACTATTTCTGACGCACCTACAAGTCACATTTGACCTTAAGATAACATAGATAAACGATTGATTTCCTAGACTTCACAAATAAATAAGGTATTGAGATGTTTTGAAACCAAGCAAGCATCCATCAAAAGGAAAAAAACGGAACCCTTATAGGATCACTTTGTTGTCAGTCTGTCTGTCTGTCAAGACCCTTTATCTCGTGAACACGTGGACGTATCGCGTTGAAATTAACCATAAACCATATACTTAGGTCTGCAGTCCCTAGAAGCTGTAAAAAAATCAACCTTCTAAGTTAACGAAAAAAAACGATACGGCCGTTTATGTCGCAAAAAACGTATATTTCGAGACTCAAGGGAACAAAAATTCCTGAAATTTTGCATAAAGCAAGATCTTATAACACAAGTATAGTAATAAATCTGAAAACACAAAATTTGTTGCTACGTCACAATTTTTTTTTTTTGCTCTTTGGAAAAAGTTCCAGACTCCAATCAGGAATTGAACTCTTTACATAGGTAAGTTTGTACGAAACCCTCAGGGCGCGAGTCCGACTCGCACTTGCCCATTTTTTTTTATTATGTTTAGTCTCGCATTTGACCAATATCTCACTTGATGGTAAGCGATCAATATCGCAGCTCTGCCTGGTAAATGGCTTTAGACCTGTACTCCAACCGCAATATGATTAGACATTCAAACAAGCCTTTTTTACTGTCTGTTCAAACGATTTTGACTTTTATTGCGTTGGTGACATAACAAATGGCGGGTGCAGTAAATAGTTGGCATTGTAACCACAATTTTGCTTTTAATGCCATCCTTCATCATCATCATTATTTCAGCCGATAGACGTCCACTGCTGGACATAGGCCTCCCCCAAATGTCACCACAATGAACGGTCCTGTGCGTCTCGCAACCCTCGGATTCCCGCAACCTTCACCAGGTCATCGGTCCACCTTGTAGGGGGCTTTCCAACACTGCGTCTTCCGGTACGTAGTCGCCATTCCAGAACCTTTCGGCCTGCCCATCGCCACTTAAGTTTGGCGATTCTTTGTGTTATGTCGGCAACCTTGGTTCTCCTGCGGATACCTTCATTTCTGATTCGATCACGCAAGGAAACTCCGAGCCCTTTCCATTGCCCTTTGGGTGACTTTGAGCCTTCTGATGAGGCCCATTGTGAGCGACCACATTTCAGAGCCATATGTCATCACTGGCAAAACGCACTGGTCATAGACTTTCGTCTTGAGACACTTTGGTATGTTGGACGAGAAGACACCGCGCAGCTTCCTGAACGCTGCCAAGCCGAGTCGGATTCGACGGTTGACCTCTTTCTCGAAATTATATCTACCCAACTTGACTGTCTGTCTGAGGTAAACGTAATCGTCCACAACTTCGAGTATAGAGTCTCCAATCTTGATAGGAGTGGGTGCCACATGGCTGTTTAGCATGCCATCCTTATGCCTACGGAATAGAAGTCTTAATCGGTTAAACGGACAGTAACAAAGTTTTGTTTAAATTTCTTATTGCGAATGGATGGATTTCCGTGTTATGTGACTCTTTGGAACTTGGCTGAAATTCAGCGGTCGCTATGGAGTTGATGGTCATTTGGCACATTGACCAGTTTTCCGGTAGCTATTGGCAGATGTACTTCTTCTTGTCATATATACTTTTGATGTCATTCCAAATTATTTTCATTAATCTTTTAACTGCCTACGTCGAATATATCTGCCAAAAACTTTCGCGTTTGTTCCGCTAGGGTCGCATATCCACGAACAAATAGTCCATCTCGTCAGCTCTTCTGTCACCTATGGGGATTGAAGAGCTAAACGAGATGGAGTACCCAGTCGTAAATACACGACCCTGGCCAATAGGACACGAAAACACTTGGACGAATCCCACTATCGATCATCAGTTCTATTAGGAGAAATGGTAAATGAGAATCAAATGCTTGCTTGGGTTCAAATAACAGATATTTTTTGGATCATGAAACGAGATGTATAATGTCGCTTGCTTACTCATAAAAAGACCTAACTCAAAAAGAGGGTGTTTGAATTTGAAAACACACGTTTCCAAAATAAGGTTCAATTTTCAATAACCTCTTTTTTGAGTTACGTCTCTTTTTGATGAAGTGTGCGATGTATATATTGGTATTTTTTTTTACAAATAATATGAAATTATTTAGAAATATAATGTTTTCATGAGCTTTGCCCAAAGTTATATTAATATTTAAAAAATAAATATTTAAAAACTATATTAATTAACCAACAGAAACTGCACTCGATATTTCGACTTCAACTATACGGCAGTTTTTTCAGTAACATATTTAAGACCGATTTTTTAAAACTACCCGCGAATATAATTATAGTACATCTAATAATACACGTTTACTAAAATATCCCAATATAATCAGCTAATTATATTTATAACCGTAAAACGGGGTAAATAGAAACAAAACTTTGGTTTGGTTTTTTACTTTGATACCATATTATCGGCTTCTAACAAAGCATCGACTTTTTAGAATAATAATTCATTAATAAATTGATATAGTTAAATGCTGCAATTTTTTTTTCAAATATTGTGAAAATACCCTTTGAAATTTTAGTTTCTATTCACCCCATTTGACTGAACTATGCCATCATTATATGATTAGGATTTTCATTTAGCCATAAAAGTGAGACTGGGAGTATCAGACGCCCTGAGGCCCTCACACGAGCTCTTACAGCGATCCATTTGACGACCTACACTGAACTGTTAGCTATATAGGGTGCATAGCTCCATCCTTCTTTCTCACAAGTTCTCAGGGCCTCAAGTCTGCTATTACAATAGTGTCAGAATGGTCTATCATTGATTTCATAATTGTTGATTTTGACAAGTTTGGTAATCAACTAATATAATGGCGTCATTATGACTTTCCAATGGTCAACCACTGACACTCCATTGAAAGAAGTGGTAATTTCGTACATACTGACAAATGAATATCTGACGTACAGTCTAATGGGGTGAATAGAAACTCAGGAGTGAATAGAAACCAAACTTCATAGGGTATTTTCACGATATTTAAATATTTTTTGCAGCATTATTAGTGATTTTTTATTCAAAAAAATTGATGCTTTGACAGAAGTCCATAATATGGTATGAAAATGAAAAGCAAACCACAGTTTCTTTTTCTATTCACTCCTACGTTTCAATTCACCCCGTTTTACGGTATGCGGTAATCTGTTAAAATTTTGACAGTTAATTTGATCAGTGACCTACCATTAGAACGTCATTGTGCAGTCATTGCTTTTAAAAATCTCGATATTGTCATTCTACCACAACTCTATTACGAGACCATTGACCGATCAATGATCGATCATTATGAATTAGCAGATTACGAACTTTTAGCAAAATTACAATGGGATCGTGTTGGAATGACGAATTTATAAAAATAGCAGACTTGGGCCCTAGAAGATAGCTGCAGATAGTTGCGACGCGATGAAGGGACCAAAATGCGACGTCACTTCTTCAAAAATAGTTTAACAGACAGAAAAATTTCTGTTAAAAAAAGTATTGTCGCATCGCGACCGTCTGCGGGAGTTTTGACGCGGAAAGCATGCTCGTCATTAACAAAATTCAGGCGGAAGATGTGCACCGCCATTCTTAACCCTCTTCCATGCACCACCACAAAGATCGGACCTGTGCTTCCCATCATCTGCCTGGTCTTATCTCACCTGTGTCTTGGTCAGCTTCCAGTTTAACCAGACTGAGCTGTCTACCAGTATTTTAGATGGAGCGACAGCCGGTCTGATTTCTCTTCTCATAATTAGATCTATGAATGTCCAGAGCAACTATCTCCAACCTTGAATTTTAAAATATTTTCTATGGTTTTTAGACGGAGTCGCGGCAGACTTAGGCTAAGAACTCACGTAGCGGATGTTATCCGCCCCTGCCGCGGTGGAGGAACAGCTGTTTTATTTCTAAACTCATGAGACTTCAGCCCCCCTAGCCAAGTTACAACGGTTTCGTTTCGATTTTCTTTTCGTCTATCGCCTCGAGTCGGCCACGCCTCCGATTCCTTTGTTCTGGCGTCATAGCAACGCTCAGTCACGTGGTCAGAACAAAGGAATAGGAGGCGTGGCTGACTCGAGGTGATCAACGAAAAGAGAATCGAAACGAAATAGTTGTAACTTGGCTAGGGGGGCAGTTTTGTACGGTTACGCAGCCGTCGCGGCTGCGATTATCACCCGCAAACTTGGCGGACGCGGGTGAAAACCGTTTCGTGAGTTCTTAACTACAGATGTCTTCTTTAGGAGTTGGCAAGAACGTCTGGGCCTTTTCTTGCCAACACCAAAGGCCTCACGCCTTTACCCAGCTATGGGACAGAACAGGCTAGACATAATAATATGCCAGGGCTCCGGGAATGTTCGAAAAAGTTATTGTGGCTCTGGACCGCAAAGGGCAACTGAAGGAACGAAGGTGCACCCAGAGCGGGAAAATTAATCTAATAAGAAAAAATAAAAAATTTTTTTTGTTCGGATTGTTTCGCGCTTTACCGCTATCTCACCTGAAGGAAAGCGACGATACGGTCGACGATGGAGCGCGCTTATCTAGAAGTAACCTATTCACTCTTGACTTAAAGATTCCCGGGTTGTAGTCATCAGGAAACACAGATTCCGGCAAGGAATTCCACTCCTTAGCTGTACACACAGTAACAGGGCAGAGTGGAAGGAAAAAACGTGTTGCGCCGACCCCAAATAATACGGGATAAGGGCAGGAAGATGATGATGATGATGATGATGATGATGATGATGAGCTGTACACACAATTAATGTGTTCCCAAAACATTTTGTGCGAATAGGTGGGATGTCAGCCATGGTGATGGCTGATGATGGTGGCACATGCCCGTACGCCAGGTGGTCCGATAATGAAAGTAATAATAATAGAAAACCGACAGGCAAGCAACTCGGCGTCGATGCTCAAGACTTTGAAGCCTCGACTCAACGAGTGCATCATAATGATTGTAACCAGTCAATCACATTCCTAATCTTATAATGATGAAATCAAATTATAGGCACATGTTATATTTTGAACTAAAACAGGTTTTATCACCAAGCTCCTTGCTAATTGCAGCTTAGCTTGAAGTGGACGGCAATGGTCTAACTTTTCTTTATATATTCACTCTAAGGGCGGAATTCACCAATAAAATTAATCGCGTTTAGCCTCTGTCACTAGTGTCACTTTTGTTTTGCCGTATTTTTACAAGTGACACTAGTGACAGCGGCTAAACGCGATTATGCGAGCCAAAAGTTAAAACGCGATTAGTTTTATTGGTGAAATCCGCCCTTAGAAAAAGAGCGTAGGTTTTCTAAAATTGAACCTTATCATTGAAACATATGGTTTAAGATTAAAATACCCTCTATTTTGAGTTGTCTCTCTATGATTACACTACATTTGCTGTAGGATGGAGCGAGTGACAGCTGTCAGTTTCATACAAAGTAGCTACGTATCCTTTTCTCTCATCTTAAAGATGCATATTTTTGTCCTGCTGTCATCCTACCGTCAAATGGGGTGAATAGGAACGCAGGGGTGAATAGGAACAAAACTTTGCTTAGGTTTTTCACATTGGTATACATTTATATTATTGATTTCTATCAAAGCATCCGTTTTTATTACAATTAATGAATAAATTGGAGTATTTAAATGCTGGGAAAATTTGTTAATTAATGTGAAGATCCACTTCAAACTTATGTTCTTATTCACCCCTGCATTCCTATTTACCCCGTTTGACTGTAAAAAAGAACTTAAGCAAGAATATTTTAAGGTTGGCTAATGGCTGAGTGAGTATGTTTACATAATGAACACCACAGATGGTTAAGTTTACGGGACGCCACTTCAAGCGTACTTTATAAGCGTCTTTTTAGAGCAAGTTTGTTAAATGTATATGTATTATAATTCATAAATTAATGTTTCAGCTGCTAAGCTTTATGGATTGCGAAAGGGTAGAGCACGAAAGCTTCTCAAATTGATTTCTACATTTGCATTTCTTCAGGTTTTACTTTTACATAGATTTTTTGATCAATCAAATCATATTTGAATGAAGATTAAGGCCTACTGTCTGCGGACCCGTAGCTTCTAGACACGTATTCGTCCTTATATGCTTGGTGTAGGGTGCCTCCGTGAAGCTCAAATTATAATTATGATATCTCTGTCGACGAAGCTACAATGACAAGACGGGAATAACGTTACCGCGTTGTGTCTATGAAGCTACGCATCCGTGGATAGTGGATTTAGGTTTACAAGAAACCAAAGATGCCAATTTTTGAAGCAATTAAAAATGTTAGCTTATTAATATTATTTACATAGGTATTTGGTTCATTTTTAACCACTTAACTTTTTGGATCTCACTATACGGCACCATTTGTAATGAAGATGCCTGTTTGAAATTATGACTGAAATTCAGTACAGCTATCTTCTTCGGCATTGCCACAAGTACCGTGTGTCCATCTTCCACTTCAAACACATCAACTTGCAGTATCGGGCACATAGAAAGCACGGGGCAGTCTGACCGTTCCATAAAATTGTACTGTTTAACTGGCTGAGTGTTAAAAATATCAAATTCTCCTGATGAATATGGGGCATAATAGATCCGTAGTACCCCCCAGTTAGATCCAACGAAGTACACATCACCATATGGTCTTATGATTATTATATCACGTAACGGTCCATCGGGAATGGCATGGTTTAACACATACATCCATTGAAAATAAACTCTCCAATCTAATTGTTCTAAAAAGTTGTATTTCTGCAATTGGTGGAGTAAGTTTGAGTCTGGACCAAGAGAACATTTGTATACAAGATCCTTACCGACAATAGTGTATATGTCACGTTGGAACGTCAGAATGTTGAGGTATCCGTCGCTGTAGCCGACAGACATTATACCATCTCCAGATTGCTTAAGAAATACAGCTCGTAACTTTTTATCTTCAAAATTGCATACAAATATTTCATCTTCCAAGTTCACGAAGTATAATGCATCTTCGGTCAACGTATAGAGTTTGACGTTATTAAAAGTGACATTACTCTCTTCTTGATATTTGTCAAAGAGCGCTTTCCGAATCAAAAAACAGTGCAGGTGATAGTTCAGTATAACAATTACGCTGTCATTTTCTGTGTACCTTGAGTAGTCACCGGAAATCGCCCCGCGTTTGGATTCTTGTAGGGTTTCAATGTCATAATATACTATGGAAGCTTTTTTGTGAACACCTAAGACACCATTTCCAAGTATAACAAAGTCTCGAATCTCCTCATCCATGCACGAAGCTGAAGAGAACTCGTCAGTATCTTCCCTAGACATGGCTATTTTCTTCCACAGAGACAAGGAACGGTACAAATTGTACCACAGAATACCTGGTTTCGCTTTTCTACGGGCGACAGCCCAAATATTCCTGAAGTCGTCTTTACAGTGTTTAGACCACAAATCGTCACTTCTAGCCAGCCCGTCGATAGTTAAATTCCATCTCACACAAACCTCACGGCATTTCGTCAAGTCTTTGGCTGGTAAATAAATAAAAATGTTCAATAATATTTCAGCTGGCAAAGAATACATATGGCTCGTTATTTCGCTCTCGTCTGACATGATTATTGCTGAATAGAGCTTTGGTGATTTGGTATTGAATGTGTTTTTCAAGTTTTTATGTTAATTTCATGTTGAATTTTAAGTTTTTGTTTATTTTACGCAGAAATTCGATACACATACAAACAACGTTTTGACAGGACACAATTTTTGTTTTCTACTTTAACTTTTTTTACTCGCTGTCAGTTTATTGCACAGATTATTTATTCGTGTCTAATAAAGTTTGCCACGACACGAACTAGCGATGCGCCGAGTACGGCTTGACTCGAGTCAGACATGATTCCTGTTTCGGACTCGCATACACGAGAAATTTTACAATATATTAAAATTGGAATGATTAACTTTCAAAATCAAAAAATCTAATGAAATCAGTTTATTCCAAACATGTTGTACAGTGGTTGGAATAAAATGGGAAGTAAAATCTAATAAGTAAGTAATTAAAAGTAGTATCTTTTATCGTTAACATACTAGTGAACGAATACGTCGTTCGTTACGCGGTCTCGGACGGTTCACACTATACTCCTTTGGCTGCGTTTACTTGCAGCCTGCATACGTACGACCTTTTTAGTTGGCAGCGAGTGAATGGGAAGCTTTACCTTCCAGAAACAGAAAACCAGAGAGTATAAAAGACAGGTGAATAGACAAGTTGTCATTATTGTCAAAGAATAAGTAGTCTGTGGTCAATGCTCAATGTCAGTCAATTGTTTGAAAACAAGAACGGTAACGACTGTTTTACTATACAACAAAACAAATAAATACGATTTAAGTTAAAAAGTCAACATGAACGCGTTTAGACAACTAAAAGAAGTTAGTAACAACTTCGAGCAACAGTTAGGGAGCTTATCCACCGAGTTATTCTCAGCCAAAATCGGTGAATCGTTTGAAGATGGGCTAACAAAAAGGCTGCAAGATTTAACCTTCCTTACGTCTAAATTAAGACTTTTGAAAGCAAAAACACTATCTGGTAAGTTTTGAAAATATTAAAACTAACTTAAATTATTCGTACTAGTGTAATTGTTGCTATTGTATTTATTTATTATCTTCCTGATAACTATCATTACAGTTAAATACCTAACGCGATAGTGCGGTCTTAAAATTAACTTACAATTATAAAACTTAGAGAAGAAAAATAATCTAATTTTACTAAATTCAATAAATATAAAAAAAATACTTAAAATATACATATAGTATCTACTCTAATCTACCCTTTATTATAAAATAAACAATAACATTTTTGCGAATTCACTCGAATTACTCGTAAATAAATAAAAAATTAAAAAATCAAATCCGCATTTAAGACGACCCACTGACCCCATCTTCACGTGAACTTCATTTATAACCCGAATTGTGCTGGTCAATGATGTTTTGGCAAGAATTTTGGACCGTCACAGTGGTCAGTGTAATATTTAATAGCATGAATGTTAATTTATTCATGGGCGCTTAAAACTTTATTTTTCAGAGCTTCCACAAATCACAGAGCGGCCCAAATCAGAGAATTTAATAAAAGAGTACGGAGAACTTGCACAATGGAAGGTTTTAGAACAGTACATCGTCAAGTCCCTGACACAGGCTCATGCGGTGAAGGCTCTGATAACTTCACCAGACCACAGTTTAGATCCTAATATGATGGAACGGAAAGAGTATGTACCTTTCTTTACTTAATTCATTAAACCCCGAACGAACGCTGGCATTCGCTCGGTCATTATCTTTCTATTGTGTCTCTAATTACACTACTCAAACGGTTAAACTCCTATTCATTCTAATATACTAAGCATTTCGCCTTGTTGTTTATACCACATATGTTGAAGGATTGGAACAATTTCCCTACTGTGGTTTTCCCATCTGGTTCTAAACTACGCATTAGTTTAGAATCAGATGGGAAGACGGCAGTAGGGAAATTGTTCCAATCCTTCGATGCACTTCTCCATCAATGATTACAGTTAAGTACTGGTATCATTTAAAAAAAAAAACATTACAGTAACTTGTGTCTGTCTGTTTATTACCTCCTTGCATCTTAACGGGTTGTGCCTCTTAAAGCACGGGCGGTCCTGGATGTAATTCGTAGATCCTTTACAGTTGTTATAGACACTAGAAAGTGTGACCATCAGTCTACACAAAGAGTATTGTCATCATCATTTCAGCCGATGGATGTCCATTACTGGACACAGGCCTCCCCAAAGTGTCGCCACAACGAACGGTCCTGTGCGTCTCGCATCTACCGCATTCCCGCGACTCTCATCACACCTTATTTATTTATTAAAACTTCATGCAACACAAAAGTACAAAGGCGGAGGCCTCCCAACGCTGCGTTTTGCGGTGCGCGGTCGCCACTTTAGAACCTTTCGGCCCCATCGACCATCCGTTCTTCGAGCAATGTGCCCTGCTTACTGCCACTTAAGTTAAGCGATTCTTCGTGCTATGTCGGCGACTTAGGTTCTCCGGCGGGTAGCCTCATTCCTGATACGATCACGCAAGGTAACTCCGAGCATAGCCCTTTCCATTCCCCTTTGGGTGACTTTCAGTCTTCTGATGAGGCCCATTGTAAGCGACCACGTTTCAGTGCCATATGTCACTGGCAACACGCACTGGTCATAGACTTTCGTCTTGAGACACTGTGGTATGTTGGATGAGAAGATACCGCGCAGCTTCTCGAACGCTGCCTAGCCGAGTCGGATTCGACGATTGATTTCTTTCTCAAAGTTAGACCTACCTTGCACAATAGTTAGTTAGTTAGCTAGTTAGGAGGTATGTGGAACAGAGTGTAAAGTCCCACTAACCTCCTTTGAAAATCCTTTGAGGATCCTCCTACCAGACGGGTGTTATGTCTGGTGGGCAACTGCCTGATAGATGATTTCGGGCTGTTCTAAAAGTATGTTCTAATCGCACGGAGAACTTTGATTGCGCGATGCAGGATTAGTTCTTATGTGACGCCATAGATGTTGCTACATACCCAACTGGATTGTCTGTCCCAGGTAAACTTAATCGTCTACAACTTCGAGTTTAGTCTCCGATCTTGATCGGAGTGGCTGCTACATGGTTATTTACCATGACTTTGGTTTTGCTCATTTAAAGAACCTATCTTTCGGAAGCTCTACTAAGGTCATCGAGCATTGTACTGAGCTCCTCCGTAGTCTCAGCCACGACTACTATATCGTCGGCAAACCGAAGATGAGTGATGTACTTACTCGCCATTGACATTTATGCCTAGTCTATTCCAGTTCAGAACCTTGAAGACATCCTCCATTGCAGGACTATTGTATTGCCCAGTAACTGGGTTGTGGTGACAGGCAGTCGCTACATGTAAAACTCGAGTGAATACCCTATTTTGCCCGAGCGGCTGAATAGCCGAATCCTGTTAGATTAGAAACTCGACTCCAAGTTAGTTGGGAAAAGATTAGGGAGATGTTGGATAATTATTTGTAAGAATAGAATTGAAGTCAAAGTCAAAGCATTTTATTTATAATAAACCATTTTCAGGCACTTTTGAAATGTCAAGAAGTCAGTCAGTCATAAAAAAATGATGCTAATAGCACATTCCATAGCATAAATCTCTATGGAGAAGAATGTGCAAGAAACTCCATGGACACTCTTTTCAGTCATGTTTTGTAATTACAAATATCTCTGTTACATGTTTCTTGTCACTATCATGTGAGAAAAATGTAAATAAAGTAAAAAATAAAAACTAAATATAGATATTAAAATAGCAACTGGCAGCTAAGAGATGACCAGTCTCAACCGACAGCGCCCGTTCACGGACATGACGCGAATATTAGCATCACTCAGCTCAACTATTTTGAAGGGAACCGAATGATCCAACACACGCGCCACTATCATTGAGACATTTGAGTGAGCATGACAAACTCTTATCTGCCATGCTCATTTATGTCAAACAAGTCCAATAGTAAACTAAAAACCAAAAAAAAAAATAGCTCCATGGTACTCACATTTACAAACTTTGAAAAAAATCTTCTACATTATACAATACTAACTACAATAATATTTTGATTGAGGCAAAATAGTTAACATATGTGTGAAATTAATTCTGTCGTGTCTTTTACACTTTCACAGTTAAAGTACTGAACTGATTTTGATAACATTTGGTACGAAGTTAGCTTGAATCCCAAGGACGCGTAGTCTACTTTAGAATCCTTATTCTAGACTAGACTACGCGTCTGTAATAACTGACATTCCCGAAAACGAAGTCGTGAGCAAGGGCTTTAGTAAAATAGTTTCTGCCAGCAACTTTATATTATAAATAACTACTAAACGCCATAAATTTCAGAAATATAATAAAGAGTCTTCAAGAGTATCGTCACCAAGAGTCTCAGCTCCGTCACTTACAAGCAGTTGAAGCCGAGAAGGAAGCTGAACTGGCTGCCGTACGCATGCAATGGGACCGTGAGCTCGGAGAACTGCGGGATATGAGGAAAGAAGGCCACCAGTTCGAAGAGTACGATGTCTCCGCGCCACTTTATAAGTAAGTTTATCATTGAAAGAATAGCGTAGTGTAAGCAATGCCACTGAGGATCAATCAATAATAGTAAATCTTGTTTTGTTCACACTACCCAATTTCTTAGATTTGACAGTATGACGTCACAACATGGCAATCGATCCTATTCTTATTTGGAACGCTTTGTACTTGTATATACAAACATATTTAATTTTTTAATGTGTTTTACAGAAAACTCCGCACAGTGGTTGACAAGCTGGAACTAATGCGATGGCTGGTCGGCCGCCTGGTGACCTCCCGGGGGTCGCGCGACTGGCTCGCATGTCCGGATAGGACCGCTCACCTGCTGCGATTGGCTACCAAACCTAACAGTATTGAAACCTTCTTAGAAAGTTAAAGTTTTAAATATTGTCGGCGAAATTTAATTAGCAATGTAGCCCGGATTTAAAAATAGTACATTTTGATACAAGTGGAGAAAATTTGTCATTGCGACCGAGGCGAAATTCGGCCGAGCCTCTTCGAAGAGTTTCGGCAGTGGGCAATCTGGAATTCTTAGAATCGACAGGGCTCAGGTTGACTGCTGCAGAGATAATATCTGGCCAAATGAGGTATCCATAACCTTGGCTATCCATCACAAACACATTCATTATGCGTACACCTAAAGAGTGGAATTCCTTGCCGGAGTCAGTGTTTCCTGACAGCTACAAATGAGGCGTCTTTAAGTCAGGAGTGAATAGATTATTTCTAGACAAGCCTGCTCTATCATCTTTGGCCTCATCATCGCCGATTTTAGAATGTAGAGCCTCATTCGAGCCAAGTGCAGAAGTGACAATTTTCCACGTGTATCAAATTAGGTTTTTCAATACACTTACGAAGACGTATATAAACGGAGGTTGATGTGCGAGTCCTGGGGTCCAAGTCTGCTATTTCAAAAAATTCGTCATTCCAACACGATCCCATTGTCATTTTGCTAAAAGTTCTTAATCTGATAATTCATAATGGTCGATCACTGATCGTTCAATGATCTTGCGGTAGAATGACAATATCGAGCTCTCTCGAAACAAATTAAAAGCAATGACTGCTCAATGACGTTCTAATGGTAGGTCACTGATCAAAGGAATTGTCAAAATTTTGGCAGTTATCCGTATACGTCAAATATTCATTTGTCATTATGTACGAGATTACCATTCTATGGCACTTCTTTCAATGGAGTGTCAGTGGTTGACCATTGGAAAGTCATAATGACGCCATTATATTAATAGATTACCAAACTTGGTCAAAATCAACAATTATGAAGTCAATGATAGACCATTCTGACACTATTGTAATAGCAGACTTGAGGCCCTGTGAGTCGACGATAAATGTAATAAATTGTGGCGGGGGTGAGCGTGCGCACTTTTCCGAACTAGTGCGAAAAACAGTAAATTGCGTGCATAAGAGCGGGTTTTCGATCGCAAGTGTATTGAAAATTATTTTTCAATGGAATTACCGTTTTTAGGCACGCAATTAAATGTTTTTCGCACTAGTGCGGAAAAGAGTGCTAGCTCGCTATAATTTATATTACACAAATAAAAACACAACACAAGAAAATAAAAACGTTTTTAAACTTAAAATTGCCTTTTACTGTTCAACCTTTATGAAGTTTTTTTTTAATAACCTTGCCACACTAGGTATTGCTCCTGTATCATGGGCGTTCGCAAACACGTATTCTCACATACAAGACATTCAGACCTGGAACAATCATGTGTGGGCTGATAATTTGTAGAAAATATATTTGTCTCGTGCTGGAATCGAACCCGCGACAGTGAGTGCAGCAGTCAGTCAAATTTGACTGGCCTGTTGGTCTAGTGGTTAGTGGCCCTGACTGTTATACCGGAGGTCGTTGGTTCAATTCCCACCGAGGACAAATGTTTGTGTGATGAGCACGATCATTTATTCTGTGTCTGGGTGTAATTCATCTAAGTATGTTTATCAGTTGTCTAGTACTACTAACACAAGCTCTGCTTAGCTTGGGACTAGACGTCGTTGTGTGATAGTTGTGGAATATTATTAGTTTTTTATTGGTTTAACATACATATGAATTACATTTTTAAATATTTTTTAACAAGATCATATAAAAAAAAAAACATTTAAAAATATAAAAAATAGTAGTCCGCCGGTGTCGGGAGCAGGGTCCAAGCTACCGGTGGTTAGGGCTCCAGAGACAGGAACCTCCTCACAATGCGAGCCGTATCGAGGAGTACTGCCTTCTGTATCAGGCCCTTGATCCAGCCGCGCAACGACAGCTTCGACAGATGGTCGTTGAAGCTTTTGGCTATAAGGCCATTGGCGGTCACGACAATCGGCACAATGATAGCCGAGTCCACATTCCACATGTCTACAACCTCGTGTGCTAAGTCGAGATATTTGATTTGTTTCTCTTTCTCAGCTTTCACGAGATTCTCGTCATGTGGAATGGTGACGTTATTATTATTATTATTAGTCGTTCAAGCACTTGGCGCAGTGGTTGAACGATTAATAATAGTGCCGTTTCAAACTCTCAATATGAGTTAGGAACAAAAAGAAATCTTCGGGTTAGTTTTTTTATTCATATAATCAGCGTATTTTTCATATAATTCTTCGTATAAAACTATCGAATCGTTGTGTACATAAAAAAATCAATTAAGATCTGTTGTGGCAACCTCCGTATGGTGAACAGAATCCGGGTGAAGGTCTAGAGTTGCCGGCACAAACGGTCCCTGATATCAAATCTCGTACTTTAGCTCTGAAATAAAAAAAAGACCGAGTTAATTAATTATAAGATATTTGAATCCGACTGCGGCAGGAGCGCAAAGGGACACTGAAGGAGTAGGTTTTAGAGCCAACGATACGTTACGCGGTCGCCCGCGCAATCCCATTGGATACAAAAGCGCTCCGTCGCGGGCAGCCGCGCCCCGCGCTCGTTAGGCTACGTGAGTTCTCCATCAACACGACTACATGCACACCGTTAAAGTTAAACTAGCGACACTGCGCAGGTAATAATCCGGTTTCCGTTAAGGGAACTGCCGCGCTCGACACACGCGCGACATCAGGCGACGGGTGCCCGCGCGTGCGCCCGCTTAACGTAGCGTTGGCCCTTAGGTTTTAGTCTGTAAAAGTCTGACAGTCCCTCTTGTTCCACCCAGACCGGGAGAAATTATTTCATGGTTTTCCATAGCGTTTCACATTTGAATTGTATTTTAAGTGAACCCATACTTAAGGCACTTTTTGATACAAATTAAAAAGTGTGGGTGGCAAAGGAATTTATTTCGTATTGTAAGTATAGAGTTTGTCTTTTGTAATTATTAGTTTGACACACACTTCCGCACGAATTGGTTTGTTTAGTTAACTTTCAGTTACTGCTATTCTTTCACAAATACTTTTTCAAAAATTTCGTACCATTAGGTATTTTGAACACTCTTTGGAGGAATGTGGAACAGAGAGTATAGTCCCGCAAACCTCCGTTGAAAAGGGAGGATCCTCCAACCAGACGGGTGTCATGTCTGGTGGGCAGCTGCCCGATAGATGATTTCAGGTTGTTCTATATGTTCTAATCGCGCGGAGAACTTTGATAGCGCGATTCAGGATTAGTTCTTATGTGACGCGATAGATGTCGCTACAACTCGATAATACTTAACATTTTAAGAGTCCCTAAAGTTTCGAATTAACAGAGTCGACTGTATTAAGCATATTAGAAAACATCTTACCTATAAATAAAAAAGTTGTATTCGTTAGTATCGAGCCTTGAGTAAATGAACCTTGGTAATGTGTTGGCTATCACCCACACTTCATCGTCGGTCACGTGAAGATCTGAAAATGGTACAGAAAAAAAAAACATTAATACTACAATACAATAACTATTCTTTCCACCATCACACACATTGTTGATGAAACCGGCATATCCTAGAACCAAACATTTCGAAGATATGTGACATTAACCAACCTGCACTGGTGGATTGCGGCCCATTTCCTCTCCTAAAGAGGAGGGCTGAGTCCTAGCAGCGGGAACATTGGAAGACAGATTATGCTATGCTTAGGTAAGTGATTATTATACCAGCCTACTCTCAATCAATGCAGCGCTTTTCATACAGAGAACCACCCGTCATCCGAACAGAACCACCTACCCTCGAGCGGTTCTTTGTATGGAGTATCTAGATACTATGGGTATACGCTCACTGCATCAACTCCGGAGCCACAACCGCGGGCTTTAGCCAGTTTTGGCTAAAAAACCTGGATTCGGCTGAAATTTCGGTTTCGGCCAAAAAGCGGCACGACGGAACTTAGCGTCTGAACGTAAGAGCGAGCTTAGATGTGACCTAAGAACTAACTGGCATGTTATAATTTTTATGTAATTGTTGAATTATTCAATTATTTAGTATTTTTGTAAAAGTTATAACTGTAAAATTAAGCGTAACCATATCGAAATGTAGTGAGGAGTCACTGAATTGACATATTATTCTTATTTTTCGGTTACGGCCGAAACTGGAATAGGAGCAGAAAATTCGGCTAGGGTTTCGGTTTCTGCTGCAAATCGTGTTTCGTAGTCACTAAAAAAATATATAAATATAAATTAAAATTAGCTACCTGCTGGATAGCTGAGCTTCAGGCTATCTTGAGCCAGTATCTCCATGTTGTCCGGATTGAGAGGTCTCTCCGTGTTCCAACAAGACACGGAGTTCCTCCCCACCTCAGCGAAGAACATCACATTCGTGGGAGCATGGAGGTCGTGCATGGTACACTGGCTGTTTTCGCCTCGGTCTCCAAGGATCTGGAATGTCATAAATATAATATCAACCTTTTTTTTTTCCTTTAGTTGGTAATCTTCTTCTCTCGCTCTAGGGTGGATCCAGAGGGCGTGGCAGACTTTTACTGACTAAAACCCACTCTTTTGTTCCTTTTATCTCGCGGTCCAGGACCCCGGGTTTTCCTTTCAGAAGCGAACCCATGGTCCCAGTAGACTTCGACCCTGCTGGGCCCCTACGGTTTTACTGATATCGCCTTGAGGAGCGCGCGGAAGACCCACCGGAGACGCGGGCTTGCGGTCGGCGAGCAATGGGTAGCCCGCCGTCCGACCGTCCGGTGACCGTCCGCACCGAGCTCAAGTCGTCAACGGCCTGTAGTGTTCCATGCGCACCTCAAGGAGATGTCAGCAACCGTAGGAGCCCAGCAGGGTCAAAGCCTACTGGGGAAGGAACAGGAGTGCGTTTTTTGTCAGTAAAAGTCTGACACTATCTCCCACTCCGGCCAAGAGCGAGAGATGCAATTAGATGATTTTCCCACCGGAAAAAAAAGGCACCGGAAGACGAAACATTAGAAAGCCTCCCACAAAACGGACTGACGACCTGGTGAGGGTCGCGGGAATCCAATCTTTGTAAGACGCATGCCAGAACCAGTCCATGTGGCGTCACTTGGGGTGGCCTATGGCCAGCAGTGGACGTCTTTCAGCTGAATGATGATAATATATATTCGGTTATGAGGATTATCATATCTACTCACATTATAAGCAGTCTGGTTGGCCTCCCTACTTTCCAGTTCACAGGACGACACTCCGAACTCCTGATTGCTGACCATGGGGTGGAAGTACGTGGGTCTGCAACCATCTGGCCCCTCTGGACCCACTGCCACGCTGAATACCCCGTCGTTCCAGGTGAAAGATTGACCTGGTAGTAAGGAGAAGGTATTCTACAGTTCTACAACATCTGCAATAAAAGGCCACTCTGACCAACACCTGGAACTCACTGATTCACCAACGCCTGGTATCTCACGCACACACAAACGTGCTAGTGATGCAATCAAGATTTACCAAGAAGATATAAAAATCATAATTTTTAAGTTTCCATACCTCAAAAGACTTCTCCAGCTTTAGGGCGGAGCGCGAGAGTATGTTAGACTTTTACTGACTAAAACCACGTATCGTCCCTTAGCTTACAACACCGCTCAAGTCGAAAATTGGCGGTTTTCACATTTGAATGCCTTTAGATGGAGCTGCTCATTGCGCGTCTAACCATTGGCCACATGATATAGATTTCAGCCAATCAGAAGCCATAATTAAAAAAGTAGTGATAGCGTGCCAGTCGGCTGGCTTCTCAACACCGAACAGTTTTTTTCGTTTCCTGTAAAGTTGGTAAAAATGACTTATGCGGTGTTGTTAGCTAAGGGACGATATATGTCCACAGTTGCCCTTTGCGTTCTAGGACTCCGAGTTTCTCTTTCGGAAGCCAACCCATGGCCCTAGTAGGCTTCGGTTCTGCTGGGCTCCTACGGTTTAGCTGTCATCTCTTGGCGTGCGTAGAACATTGCAACAGAACTCTGCTTCCGCTTCCGCTTTTGCAGAAGTTCCGCAAGCTTTTTCACTTCCGTTTCCGCTACTGTTTCCGCAAAATTTATAACAGAACTCTAAACGGAAGAATACAGCGAGTGGACGACTGGACACATTGGAAGAGGCGCGGGGAGAGGGGGGGTTCACAAACGTTTAGCAACGAGTTTCTTTATTATTATATTTTTTTGGTTCATTCTGCGCATCCCCGCGCCTCGAGACGTGTTACGACGTAAACCTTCTGTTGTTTTAAAAAAATAAAATTGTGCTTTTTCTTAATAGTATTAATGCTTCCGCTTCCGCTTCCGCTTCCGCGTCCGCAAAGATTAACTTTTGACATCTGTTTCCGTTGTCGCTTCCGTTACGACACTTTCATTGCATCACTAAACATTACCACGTGCGGCTCGGTCCGGACGTTTACCAGACGGCCGGATCATACTAATGTTGTATTTTCGATTGGAAGCTATTCAAATTACCTGCAACCATCAAATTCCCAACAGTAGGGTTGAAATGGTAGTAGTTATGCTGCTGTCTCCAGCTGTCGTTCTGTTTCAAAGAGAAGACTATGACGCCGTAAGAGACTACGTCAGAGATGAATGCGTACGCGTCGCTGCAGTCGCCGTTCTTGATCGCTATGGTTATTGAAGCTAGGCCTGGGGAAAGTGGAAAAATATATTTTAATCATCGATAAAAAGTATCCAATTTTTTAACAAATTTTATGACAGCTACGAAATATCTCGTAGATGATTTATTCTTAGATGCCACCTACGAGATATATCGTAGGACCTAAATGGCCTCTAATGAAAGTATAAAATTAAATATTGTAGGTCAAAACAAGTATTTTCAATACACTTACTTGAAAACCCGCTGTTATTTTTATCGCTTTTAAGTACGCAATTGACTGTTTTCCGCACTTGTGCGAAAAGTGCGTGAACTTGCTCTCTCCACAATGTATTGTATTTATCGTTTTAGGCTAGGCGATTATCGTCTTTCACAAGTCGCGCGTTAATCTCAGTTTATTTATTTCTTTCTAAGTGTATTAAAAAATGTCGTTTGATACACGTGGAAACTTGTCACTAGAGTACTCGCCTCAGTCGCAATGACAACTTTTTCCACTTGTATCGAAATATTCTATAATATTGCAGTTCTTTTTTTAATTTTTAGATGTCATGTCCTTACCAGTAGGTGTATTTGTGGTTGGTAGGTCTGTACTCTTGAGCTGGTAGCGCAGGATCTGTCTATCAGTTCTTAAATCGAACACCACAATCGCTGGTGTTTGTAGGAAGCGAGGATTATCTGCGGAAAAAGTGTTTGGTAAGATACTGAATGGCAACTACAGATATATTCGTATTTGGTTTGTATGCTGGACGCCTGCTACGGATATATACGTAGGACTTCTTTCGTTATTCTTTTTTCAAAACTATGTATTTATTGGTTTCTTTTTGTTTTGTATTTTCTGTAATATCGCAGTACTTGTTTATTTTATACTATTTTTGTATGAAATATAAGAAAACTCGCATTATTTTGTAATATGAGTTCTACTGTGGAAACAATGTGTCTCAAGCGGTATGAATATTGATGATGTACATGGACTTAAAAACTGCTAATGAATGGGATGTCTATTTTTGTTTCAATCACTTTCACGTGGGATTTTTTATCTCACGAATAACTTTTCTTCTCAGGGCGGCTACAAGACAAAATTTCCAAAATGGAAGCTATTAAACCAAGAGCACAAAGTTCTTTTGTTAGAAGAAAGTCGTAGGTATACGTAATTGATATTGCTTGCCCTTTGAAATGCATAGTTTCTACGTTGGAACTATTAATATAATATAAATAAAGCGTTTTTTATTAGCTTTCATTGTTATAAGAACTGCGATATTACAGAAAATACAAAACACAAAGAATCCCATATATTCCTAATTTCGGAAAAAGAGTAACGTACCTTTAATAAAAATTTTATTTGAACTTTTAATTCCAAGTCAATCCAAAGATATAACACTTCAAAGCAACCCGTTTTAAAAAACGGCAATTTCATACTTTAACCCCTATTATTTCGTCTTCAGACGAATCATTTTTGATAATTATGGGTTCTATGGTGCTGATTTACACCATCGATTCGAAAACATCGTGAGGAAACCGGCATGTCCTAGTACCAAAAATTCGAAGACATGTGACATTCACCAACCCGCACTGGGCCCGCGTGGTGGATTATGGTCTATTCCCTCTCTTAGAGAGGAGGCCTGAGTCCCAGCAGTGGGAACATTATAAGGCCGACTATGCTAAGACTATGCTAATAAATTAATGGAAACTAAATGATTGAAACAAACTTACTAGGTATCTCAATAGTCCCTGTGTCAACGGTCCACAGTCTCCCGCACTCATCGGCCCTGGTCCTGTACACAGATATCAGCGACCTGGATCTGGCCATGTCAGGGTACGGAGTGAGAGGCGGGGAGCGGGTCCTGCCGTGGACGGAGAGATCTATGTAGTTCAGCGTAGCTGGTATACCTGGAATGAGTTGTCTTATTAAAGAATTGTCTTCTAAATCTAAAAGTAACTGAATTGATTCCAATATTTTTTACATCATGTTAGATTTTTTCCCAAAAATATTTAAAAATGGTGACTAGTTGAACACGACCGACACTAAGTACAACACAGTGGTAGGGTTTCAGGGTAGCATGCGAATATTTAGAACTTTCCAATAACATATACAGGGCTATTCGTAAAACAGTGTTTTACATCAACAACAACATCTCAGAGGACTATGTTAAAAACATCATACACAACAACGTTTGTTCTATGACTTTTAAAAATTTATCATATTTTAGTTCATCAGATTTTCATACAAAAATAAAAATATTTAATTTGAACGTTCTAAGTATTCGAAGTCTATATGCGAAGCAAGCGATAGTACAATAGCGGAGGGGAGCGGGGATCGGGCGGCGGGGGTACTTGATGCGCTTGCATCACGTCATAGAGTTGAAATGTGTTAGATAGTGCAACGAAATCTTGAAGGTTTGTTTTTAGTAAATAAATTAAGTATTGTAAAAAGTCATAGAACAAAAGTTGTTGTTTATGATGTTAGTAATACAGTCCTGCAAGATTATTAGTTTTTTATAAATAACCCTGTATATACATATATATGTAGCTCACCGTATCTCCTCCTCGGTATTGTGACGAATAATCTGTTTCCAACCTTCTCAGCGCCCATAGGAACGTTGTTGTATTGTATGAAGAACCTGCCGACCTCATCTGAAAACATTAGATACAAAATACTTAGAATAGAACAGAATTTATTCGATGCATACATCAATACAAAATAATAAAAAGGTGATTCTTTGTTACCGAGAGAACGTCTCATTCATCTGGCTTTTTTTTTTAGTTAGGAAAATCATCCAATGACATCTCTCGCTCTCGACTAAAAACCCACTCCTGTTCCTTCTTTGCCTTTCATATCAGGGTCGGGTTTTCCTTTCAGAAGCGAACCCATGGGTTCATCTATTGGCCTACTTTTCGTACCTATTTTGTGTCTTAAGCCACTGGGCGCAAATGCGTGCCTTTGATACAATCCTGAAATTTGGCATGGAGCAAGGTCTCACAGCACAAGTATAGGAAAAAAACTGTAAATTTATAGTTACGTCACAAACAAAACCTTTTTTTGAGATTCGGTAAAATCTTCGTAACTTAATTCGGGAAATGGACTAACTTCATAGGTAATAACGGAACCCTCATTGCGCGAGTCCGACTCGCACTTGCCTAGTTTTTTTATTATACTTGACTTAAACTAGGAATACCTCTTGCATCCTGGATGCGTTCATAATGTAAATTCATAAACATAAGACATTTAGAATCGGAACAGCCATATGGAAGCCATACCAATATGACGATTACGGGACGGCCAAAGGGCGAGCTACACATTGCTCGTCGTACGCAAGCCTACGCTCACGGTGACTGGAAATCGGGGTCCAGATCCTGGCGGCTTGAGGAAGTCCGTACCTTAACGCGTGTGGCCGCCTCTTTCGCTAGCTTTACTGCTTCGCAGAAGGAGGTGACCGCCTGCTACTCCTCCTCGCTTTGGACTGTTACCTGTACCAGGGCCCGGCGCGAGAGGTCGCTGCCGCTGATGGTATATACGTTAGTTTACATCTTTATGAACTCCCCCACGTTACAGGAGTAATTCCTAGTGTTGGGCAACATTTATTGCATAGTTACCGGCACGGATCTTGAGCGCTCGGCGAAAGAGCTGGGATCGCTTTGCGCATCGTACACATCGGCGAGCCAATCAGTGTACAAGGATTGCATTCCTCGCCCCCGCATCTCTTTTCATACCACTAAAGAGACCCAATATTTCACTTCTGCGTGCTTCTGCGCAAGTAGAAATGTCAGCGAGAGTAGAGAAGTCAGCGTTCAAGATCCGTGCCGGTAACTATACTGTATCTGATATAATTTCTGTGAAAAAAGTCTTACTTACCATTTGGATTAATAGCTGCAACACTCGGAGTGTCAAGTGGATTACCATTTATGTGGCCCGGTGGTCCTGAAAACAATGCACACTTATAGAGAAAGCTACGGGCATGTTCTCGCTAGATGGCGCTGAACGCAATTTTATAGTTTCTTTTGTTTTTAGTGTACTATCATCATGGTTATAATTTCTGATGCAAGATGTCCACTGTTGGACATAGGCCTCCCCCAAGTGCCGCCACAATGAACGGTGCTGTGCGTCTAGCATCCATCGTATTTCCACGACTCTCACCAGGTCATCGTTCCACTTTGTGGGAGGCCGCATCAACGCTGCGTGTTCCGGTGCGCGATCGCAACTCCAGAACCTTTCGGTTCGGCCTCACCGACCTTCTGTTCTGCGAGCAATAAGCCCCGCTCACTGCCACATAGGTTTGGTGATTCTTCAGGCTATGTCAGCGACCTTGGTTTTCTTGCGAATATCTTCGTTCCTGATGCGATCATGCAAAGAATCTCCGAGCATAGCCCTTTCCATCGCCCTTTGGGTGACTTTTAAGCCTTTTGACGAGGCCCATATATCTACAGATGTTCTGAAGTTGAACTCCTTCAAAAAACAATTTTACAGGCGCCTATATGCCATATCATAAAAAATTGTACAAACTTACGGCGATTCCAATCCTTGACATCATCATTATTGTTGTCAAAATATATGTTGTCTGTAGCTCTCTTATCTCTCCCTGCCAAATCATCTTCAGAAAATCGATCTTCTGTTACTGTAAAAAAGAAATAAAAATATTCAATACACTTTCTCCAAAACCCGATGACGGTCAACCAATCAGCGCGCGAGATGCGTACCGTTTTATGCCATTTCACAATTTACCTGTTTCTCTTTGATAGATTATAATCTACCGAAAAATAATGCATTAAATTTTACGCAGTATGTAACGGTTCACAATTTTTAGACTGTTTACAAGCTCGCTAGATAGATTATAATCTAACTGACCTGTTAGTGTAGTGGTCAGTGGCCCTGACTGTTATGCCAGAGGTCGTGGGTTCGATTCCCACCCAGGACAAATGTTTGTGTGATGAACACGATTATTTGTTCTGTGTCTGGGTGTAATTTATCTATAATATGTATGTATTTAGAAATATATTAGTATGTTTATTAGTTGTCTAGTACTCATAGCACAAGCTCTGCTTAGTTTGGGGCTAGACGACGTTGTGTGATAGTTGTGGAATATTATTATTATCTAAAAGTTTTTTTTTTTATTTTATTGGAGGGGAAAATCATCCTAATGACATCCCCGCTCTTGGGCGGAGCAGGAGATAGTGTCAGACTCTTACTGACTAAAAACCCACTCCTGTTCCTTCGTTGCCTTCGTCCCAGGGCCCCGGGTTCCGCTTTCACACTACCCGTGGCCCCAGTAGGCTTCGACCCTGCTGGGCCCCTACGATTTGCTGACATCTCCTTGAGGCGCGCGTGGAACAATACGCGCCGTCGACGACTTAGGTTTATCTAAAAGTATTTACAATTTTATGGTGACATACAGAAAAAAAATCATTAAAATCGGTCGAGCTATTTCAGAGCAGTTCGATAACAAACACTGTGATGAGTATTTTATATATTAGACTAGTGTTTGCCAGTGACTTCGTCCGCGTGAATCTTGGTTATTGAGGATGCGAAGTCGTAAACGTAATAAAAGTAGCCTATGTCAATCCTTGGAGTTCAAGCTTTCTCCATAGCAAATTCCATCAAAATCGGTTCAGTACTTTAACCGTGATAGCGTGACAGACAGACAGAGTTACTTTCACACTTATTATGACCCGGCGAACTTCGTACCGCTTAAAAGTCAATGTAGTGTATCTTTCGATATATTCAACTGATTGCGATTCATCGTTGTTTCAACAAAACCTAAGTAATACATCAAGTTACACACAATTTTAAAATATAAAAGTTATCTACATCGATTTCACACATTTTGCGTGATGGGCGCACAACTAAAAACTTCTACAGATTTATTATATGTATAGATATTATAGATTGATACAGACAGAGTTACTTTCAAACTTCTATTATTATATCACTAGCTGACCCGGCGAACTTCGTACCGCTTAACAGTCAATTAATGTAGTATATCTTTCGTACATTTTACGTGATGCGCGCTGTACAACTAAAAACTTCTACAGATTTATTGTAGGTATATATAAATATTACCCATGGATTGATGTGGTTTATTTAATAAGCAGTTAGAACCTTTGTATTAACTCGTCTTTATGTATTTTGGCAATCAACTTTGACGTACCTTCCTAAAAAACATGACCGAAGATGGGTCTTGGGGATGTCCCAAATCTCAAATCCATAATAATAAGTAAACCTTTTTGAATTGCCGTTCTGTTGTTGTTCGTGACAATGAAATTATTATCATAAAACGTTTACGATTTCGGCCAACATTTTTTGTTCCACAGTTATTTACCGATTGCTTTTAATAAATAAAAAAAACCGGCCAAGCACACTGAGGGTTCCGTACAAAGTTACCTATGTAAATAGTTCAATTCCCAAATGAAGTCTCGAAAATTTTTCCGAATCACAAAAATAGTTTTTTTGCGATTTGGATTAATTCCGATATCTCTGATATAAGACTTTGGTTTATGCCAAATTTCAGGACTCTGAGATAACGGGAAGTATCCTGAATGTAATGAAATATGAATTTTGATTCCCTTGACTGTCGAAATGTATGTTTTTGCTTCATAAACGGCCGTATCTTTTTTTTCGTTAAATTAGAAGTTTGATTTTTTAAAAGCTTCCAACCTAACATAAAGGGTCTTGGCAGACAGACGGATAACAAAGTGATCCTATATGGGTTTCGTTTTTTCCTTTTGAGGTACGGATCCCTAAAAACTAGAATAGAATAGACAATAAAATTATACAACTATTTACACAACATACTTTTGTTTAGGTGGGAAATCATCAAATTATTTTGTCGCGCACTAGGGTGGGGCGAGAGGGAGTGTCAGACTTCTACGGGCTATAAACCTATGTTCCTTCATTTGCCCTTTTCTTTCTAGGGCCATAGTAACTCTTTCGAACATTCCCGTGGCTCTCCTCTCTTTCGCATTCCAAGTACACTAGGGTTCAGTCCTTATCAGACGGCCGGACGCCGAGATACTCGTTGCTCATCGTCCACAAGCCCACGTTTACAGCGGCCTTTGGCGGTGGGCGTGAGGACATCCGTTCCCTCACGGTTGTGGCCACCATTTTTGCTCGCATTACTGCTTCACAGAAGAAGGTGACCGCTTTTCATTACCTCTTGCTCCGGACCATGGCATGACCCAGGACCGGGCGCGAGAGGTCATGGCCACCGATCGCCTCCACGAGGACTTATGGACCTGCACCGTATGCTCCAACATGTCCTTCAAGCGATCCGCACAATGAGAGGTCTCCCGGGACCTTAATTGCCCCTATTGGTTTTTTTTTTTAGGTGGGAAATCATCCGATGATTTCTCTTGGGCGGGGCGAGAGGGCCTGTCAGACTTTTACTGATTAAAACCCACTCCTATGTTCCTCTTTTGCCTTCGTTCCAGGACCCGGGGTTTCTCTTTCGTACAACCCATGGCCTTCGCCCCTGCAGAGCCCCTACGGTTTTGCTGACATCTCCTCGAGGCGCGCGTGGAACACTACGTGCCGTCGATGACTTGGGCTCGATCCGGATGGTTACGGACGGTGAGATACCCATTGCTTGCCATCCGCAAGCCCACGCCTACAATCCTAATAATCTGTATCCTAATATTTTGTAATATATACTTTTTTTCTTTCTAACACATTGCTTTTGCAATATTTTTTTATTATTATTTATTTTGTTAACGTATCGTTTATTAATAATTGTAACTATTTATTTTAATTGCTTTTATTTATATAGCCTCTTTTTTTATAATGTGAATGTGAAAACACTGTAGACTTCTCGAATTCTTGGGTTACTTTTTTTTATGATTATTTTTATTGTACTTTTTAGTAAAATATTGACCAGTCTACACTGTCCTTACATAATATCTACTTATGCTGCAATATGGAAATATTGTAACAAATTTTTTTTTTAAAAGAGTAACCATGGAGTTTCTTGCCGCTTCTTCTCCATAGGAAACGACCAATTTGGAACCGTGCGCTAGCTTCTGACGTTTTATAAGTGCCCATGTAGGCCTATGTGAAATAAAAAACTTTTGACTTTGACTTTGACTCTGAATCTATATTTGTACACAGACCTATGACATCATACTGTATTTTTAGAATATCGTGGGACGTATAATTAATACTCAAATACAATCTATAATTGTTTATTCATTGATAAAAAAGGTAGACCAAGGAATCTCCTCTATGACCAACACCTTTTTTTTTTTGGCGGGTTTTTCATCAAACAACTACTCCCGCTCTTGGTGGAGACAGATGGAGTGTCAGACTTTTACAGACTAAAATCACACCTGATTTTTTTTTATTCTTGTCGGTTCGCGCTTGACCACTATCTCACCTGATGGAAAGCGACGATGCGGTCGACGATGGAGCGCGTTTACCTAGAAGTAACCTATTCACTCTTGACTTAAAGATTTCCGGGTTGTAGCCATCAGGAAAAACAGATTCTCGCAAGGAATTCCACTCCTTAGCTGTACGCACATTGAATGTGTTCCCAAAACGTTTTGCGCGTATAGATGGGATGTCCACATGTTCTCTCAGTTGCCCTTTGAGTTCTAGAGCCACGGATATCTCCTTTAGAAGTCAACCCATAGGCTTCAACTAAGGCTTTCAATCTCGATACATTTACGACTCCCGGGACTAAAAAATCCAGATTCGAACCAGTTCCAGGATTTCCGGGAAAAGCGAGACTTTCGGGACTGGTTAAAAAGAAAAAGATTTATGTTCAAATGCTAGGCATTAAGGCAATCAATACAAGATTATAGCAAAGAACTTTATTAAAAACAGTATTTTAATCATGTTTTTCTTCTGCCGTGGTTACAATCCAGTAAAATAATAATTACGAGTTATTTTTTGCTTTTTTAAAGTGAGCAAATCATGAAGCATCTAATGTGATTTCAGAATGGTTGGATCCGTTATTTTTCTACAAATTTTACCTGCGTAAAAATGGCTTAAGAATTTGAAATCTATTTAAAAAATATCGATGTCCCTTTGAATGTCCCAAAAATATCGATTTTCGAGACCGAGATTCCCGGGATGAAAGCCCTAGCTTAACCATACAGGGCCCCTACGGTTTTGCTGACATTTCTGTGAGGCGCGAGTGAAACACTACGCGCCGTCGACGACTGTGGCTTAGAGTAAGTGGTAAGCGGTTGGACCAAGCCCGCAATCCGCCCTAGAGCGGTAGAAATCATTAGATGATTTCCCATAGTAAGAAAAAAAAATGTATGTCCGCAAAAATTGTTACTCAGCGCAATTGCGCAGTCAAAGTCAAAGTCAAAAGTTTTTTATTTCATATAGGCCTACATGGGCACTTATAAAACGTCAGAAGCTGGTGCACGGTTCCAAATTGGTCGTTTTCTATAGAGAAGAACCGGCAAGAAACTCCATGGTTACTCTTTAAAAAAAATTGTTGTTCTTACAATATTTCTATATTACAGTCATCATCATCATCATCATCATTTCAGCCGATAGACGTCCACTGCTGGGCATAGGCCTCCCCCAAATGTCGCCACAAAGAACGGTCCTGTGTGTCTTGCATCCATCGGATTCCCACAACCTTCACCAGGTCATCGGTCCACCTTGTAGGGGGCCTTCCAACACTGCGTCTTCCGTACGCGGTCGCCACTCCAGAACCTTTCGGCAACAACGGCCATCTGTTCTGCGAGCAATATGCCCTGTGTGCCCTGTGCCCATACATTACAGTATAAGTAGATATTATGTAAGGGACGCAGTCTTCAATATTATGGAAGTCGTGTCGTTGACTCTGCCCGGTAAGGCGTTCCGTGCTCTAGACCAAAAATTATAAATAGCTGGTATTGGAAGATTTCTTAAGCAGCATGGTCATTATTGTATAATTATTTGACATTAAACAAAACAACACTTTTTTATTTATTTCTTTAGAAAACATGTTTTGTTTGTACCTTGTATTTATCCATTGTTTTTTTTGGGTTTGATATTGATACAGGAAAATGGTACCGTATTAAGGACCTTTTTTGGGCTGTTAATTATTAAATGAAGTCTCCCTTTAATAAAAACTAAAAATGTTTTTTTTTACATGATATAGTGCTTGACTGCGATCCCACCTGATGGTAAGCAGTGATGCAATCGTTGATGGTCAGGCGCACTAGTTTATTAAGAGCCTATTCACTCTAGCCTTGAAGACACTTAAATTATAGTTTTGAGTTTCAGTTCTAAGTAGTGGGGAACCCCCAAATTTTATTGTTTTTTTTTTCTATTTTTGTGTAAAAATCTTAACGCGGTTCACAGAATACATCTATTTACCAAGTTTCAAAAGTGTAGTTTCAGAAAAAAAGTGGCTGTGAAATACGGACAGACAGACAGACATGACGAATCTATAAAGGTTCAGTTTCTAGCCATTTGGCTATGGAACCCTTAAAAATACATTCAGCCGAACATAGAACCTTCTCCTTTTTGAAGTCGGTTAAAAAGTAATTCAATTGGGTAAGACAAACTGAGTCGATTGTATACTGTTCCGACCGACCGGGCGACCCCGTGTCTTCTACGGCGCGTAGTGTCCCACACGCGCTTCACAGAGATGTCAGCAACACCGTAGGGGCCCAGCAGAGCCGAAGCCTACTGGGGCCAAGAGTTTGCTATCGAAAATGTAACCCGGAGTCCTGGAAAGCAAGGCAAATAAGAAACATAGGAGTGGGTTTTAGTCAGTAAAAGTCTGACACGCCCTCTCAACCCACGCTAGAGCGCGAGAAGTTATTAATAAAATTCCCACCTACAAAAAAAACTCTCTCAGTTCGTTTTACTTGTTTTTAAGGTACCCTAGCGGTTTCACTTTAGTCATCTAAAGAGAGGGTTATGCTTAAGGTACAGTTCTCTTGCGCAGAATACAGACGGGATTTTATGTAAGTACTCAATAATAATAATAATATAAAATTCGTGGTAACGACCGTTTTTGGGGGCCCATTTATTGAGTGTGCAAGTCACCTCCTGCCTTTTATCGATGGATATTAAGAACATTGTACAGGCAGGGGCCATAGTCTGAAAATAGTTCCAGGTTACCAGTCCAATTAAGACTTTTGGAGGTAGGCGGAACAGAGAATAAAGTCCCGCAAACCTCCGTTGAAAAGGGAGGATCCTCCGGCCAGACGGGTGTTATGTCTGGTGGGCTGCAACTGCTCGATAGATGATTTCGGGTTGTTCTATATGTTCTAATCGCGCGGAGAACTTTGATTGCGCGATGCAGGATTAGTTCTTATGTGACGCCATAGATGTCGCTACAGACTTCAAAAACCATAGCCCTATTATCCTATTTTCCATATGTCGCAATAGTTTTTCACCAACCGGGGGTTGTCCTTGGATGCACTAGCATAGCGCGTACAGGGATAATCGTCGGTTGGTATCACGTACCATTAAAATCATCTAAAGGGCCTCTGCGAGTTGGCTTCGGACGAGGGGCCGCCTTCCAAAGGTCCAAGACTAATATTCTTTATTACGAGTAACAATGAGACTCAATTAATGTTAGTAATGAACCAACTAACAACTATGTTAGTAACATAAATATAAACATAAATGACATTAACACACACAATAAAATAATCATTGCATCAGCACTCCAGCTGAGATACTGTACCAACGATTCACTACATGCCGGTCTAGCCTGTCAGCAATCATGTCCAGGATGCCACTGGGACTGGCTCGCACTCTTCGCACCAGAGATGCACATCTTTTATACATCTTTCTGCGCTTGTCCCATCTTATTTGGGGTCGGCGCAACGTTTTTTTCTTCCATTCTATCCTGTCAACCGTCATACTATCACTAACTTCCTTTTCTTTCATATCACTGTTCACACAATCCATCCATCTTTTCTTTGGCCTCCCTCTCCCTCTCCACCCATCCACATGTATACTCATAACTATTTTAGTAACATGCGTTTCATCTCTCCTCTTTACATGACCATACCAAGATAAACGATTCCCCTTCAACTTTTCAGTCACTGGCGCCACTTTCAAACTTTCTCTAATATATTCATTTCTCACTTTATCCATTCTCGTCACACCACACATCCATCTTAACATTCTCATCTCCGCTACATGCAATCTTTTTTCATCCGTCTTTTTCACAGCTCAACATTCTGATTCATACAGTATGACAGTTCTTATCACGGACTTGTAGATTTTACTCTTCAACTTGGAGGGCATCCGTGGGTCACAAATATGCATATATGCAATATGCATTAATGCATAAAAGAAAAATGCAAATTAAATATATATATATGCAAATTAATAATTACAGAGTCTTAGTAACCGGAAAACGTGGAATGATTTGCAATAAACCATTTTATTACCGTGTTATTTTTATTTATGAGTTGCAAACCGCAGACTGTAAATTATGATGAAGTCATGTAGGTATTTAATTAACTGCACTATTATTAATATTTGTACAAATATTTCCTTGAGATGTTCATCTACGAGGAGGACTGGTCGCCCAGTGGAAACGGCCCCGTCGGCGTCGTACCCGCGACGAACAACTACGTCTCAGGTTCAAAACTTCAAACCCAGGCAGGCGCATTGTTTTGTGTAATTTATTTCATCACCTCTGCTCTCAAAACGGTGAAGGAAATCATTGTCAGAAAACCGGCATTTCCTAGAGTCGAAAATTCGAAGACATGTGACATCCACCAATCCGTACAGGGCCCACGTGGTGGATTACGGCCTATTCCCTCTCGTAAGGAGAAGGCCCGAGTCCCAGCAGTGGGAAAATTATAAGGCTGAATATGCTATGTTCATCTAAAAAGAGAAGAAAATCAAAAGAGTCACGAGGTACTCTGGCCACATTATTTCCAACTACTGCCCCTCTTTTTTTAGGGTGGGTAATCATTAAATAACTTATTTCGCTCTGGGTGGAGCGAGAGGGCGTGTCCCTCAAGGAGTTGCCCCTCATTGATATGACCAATAGCCAACAGGTTCGGCGTTCCCGAAAGGATTTCTCGACATGTTGGATAGACTATAAGAAGGCCTATGATTCGGTGCCTCATACAAGACTCATTAGAGCGCTAGAGTTGTATGAAATTGATATAACACTATATACCTTCCTAATATCGTGTATGAGCAAATGAATGATGGTCCTTCGCTATCGATTGCGACATATCCAGAGGAATAGCGAACCGGCAAGGATCGAGCGAGGTGTATTCCAGGGTGATAAATTGAGTCCACTTTTATTTTGCCTAATTTTGAATCCTTTAGGCATACTTATACAGGCCTCGGGTATTGGTTGAAAAGAAGTGGTCAGGTTATATGTAAAGGACATGTATGACTTGAACCTTTTTGCCCCAAATCTGTAACTGATGGAGCTACTGAAGGTGACATAAACCTTCAGTAGTGTCATGAAGAAGAGTATGGTGTGGACAAAAGTGCAGTCATGCATATAAAGCGAGGGGAGGTTGTGGAGTGCGTGGGAATTCAACTCTCAGATTCTATAAATCTGTAATCCTCTCTCAAACTGTAAGCTATAAGTATTTGGTTATTTTGAAAGCATTAAGTATCAATGTGACTGATATGAAGTAATAGTTGCAAGAGCACTTCTTTGGAAACCTCAAGATCTCTATAGCCTTGTTTAAGGTGGTGTAGCGACATCTGTGGAGTCACATAAGAACTAATACTGCATCGTGCAATTAAAGTTCTCAGCCTGAAATCATCTATCGGGCAGTTGCCCACCAGACATTACACCCGTCTGGGCCTCAAGTCTGCTATTACAATAGTGTCAGAATAGTCTATCATTGATTTCATAATTGTTGATTTTGACAAGTTTGGTAATCTACTAATATAATGGCATCATTATGACTTTCTAATGACCTACCACTGACACTCCATTAAAAGAAATGGCAAAAAATGGTAATCTCGTACGTAATGACAAATGAATATCTGACGTCCGACGTAATCTGCTAAAATTTTGACAATTGCTTTGATTAGAACGTCACTGTGCAGTCAACTTCAACTTCAACTCTTCATTAATGGCATTTGTGGAAAAGACACCACAATTTTGCCAATAACACGTGCAAACTACATATTAATAGACCATCAAACGCTGGAGAGTATTTCGCGTGAATTAATTGCTTTTAATTTGTTACAAGACAGCTCATACCACAATTTTATTACGAGAACACTGTTTGATCAATGATTGGCCATTATGAATTAACAGATTACGAACTTTTAGCAAAATGACAATGGAATCGTGTTGGAATGACGAATTTACAAAAATAACAGACTAGGGCCCCTGGTCGGAGGATCCTCCCTTGTCAACGGAGGTTTGTGGGACTACACTCTGTTCCGCCTACCTCCAAAGTGGAAACAAGGTATTGATGTACGTACGCTTTTGATATTTTGAAAATACAAATATCCTGTGGATATTATCTAGGTAGCTTTTGAAACCAAATCATAAAGAAGGATGTATATCCTGGGTCCATCTTCCAATAGTTATGTGTTAGCTCGTTGAATACGTATTTTCGAGCTGAATAAAGTTACTGAGACATTAAGTATCGCCGCATATGGGCTACATGCTACAGCCACAAACGCCACCACGAGAAGCTAGAAGCGGCCACAAGCCACTTGTGGCCGGGGGCTGCTACTTTTTTTAACCCATACACGCAGTATCATAATGGACTCTGAAGACGAAGGTTTAAATGCGCGAGTCGCGTGAGACGGCGTTTAGTGGCCAGTGCGGGCCACTGGAAGCGAGCAGCGGCGATTTGTAACGTGTGGCGGCCACCGGCGTCAACCATGTGCGGAGATTTGTGGTTGTTGCCGGTGGCCCGTGTGCGGTGACCTTAAGTTCCATATAGTTGTAGTTGTATGGAACTATAATCGATGTATTAGCGTTTTGGTATTTCCAAAAAACAATATTTTATGCAATAAAATAATAATAAAATACCTACCTACCTATTGTTTTTGCGTGTGCAAAATTATTCTTTAGTAAAGCCAATAAGGATGAAGTCAAGAGTGTCTTGTCAACATAAAATTACTCAGAATCTAAATGTCAAGTATATATATATATACATACCTACTTAAGTGTGAAGAATTTAACAAACAGTCTTTGGAATCAATACTTGTCCTGACATTTAGGATAGTTGACTGGCTTGTTGGTCTAGTGGTTAGTAGCCCTGACTGCTATGCCGGAGGTCGTGGGTTCGATTCCCACCCAGGACAAATGTTTGTGTGATGAGCACGATCATTTGTTCTGTGTTTGGGTGTAATTTATCTATAATATGTATGTATTTAGAAATATATAAGTATGTTTATTAGTTGTCTAGTACTCATAACACAAGCTCTGCTTAGCTTGAGACTAGACGGTGTTGTGTGATAGTTGTGGAATATTATTATTATAATATTAGTTATTTGTGGAAATTACTTTAGCCGTTTAGTTAGTTACTAAACAGGGTCTTTAGGGTTTCGTACCCAAAGGTTCCCTATTGCTAAAACTCCACTGTCCGTCTGTGTGTTACCAGGCTGTATCTCATGAACGTGATAGCTAGACAGTTGACGTTTTCAAAACATACTTAAAACAGAATAAAATAAATATTTAAGTGCTCCCATACAACAAACGTGATTTTTTTGCCGTTTTTAGGGTTCCGTACCTCAAAAAGAAAAATCGGATCCCTTATAGGGTCACTTTGTTGTTCGTCTGTCTGTTTGGAATTTATAACCATATACTCAGGTCTGCGGTCCTTTGAAGCTGTGAAAAAATCAAACTTGTGATTTAACGAAAAAAAAAGATACGGCCGTTTATATCGCAAAAAACTTATTTATACGTATTTCGACACTTTCAAGGGAATCAAAATTCATAGGGTACTTCCCGTTGACCTAGAATCCTGAAATTTGGTAAGAAGCAAGGTCTCATAGCACAAGTATAGGAAAAAATCTGAAAACTGTAAATATGTATTTACATAACAAAAAAAAAAAAACATTTTTGCGATTCGGAAAAATCTTGGGGAATTGAACTGTTTTCATAGGTAAGATTGTACGGAACCCTTCGTGTGCTAGTCCGACTCGCACTTGGCAGGTTTTTTTTTGTGGCAATTCATCTAATAGTTATTTCTCAAGTCAACTAAGTCTTAAGAAGAACCATCACCCGATTACAAATCCAGGGCTACAAATTGTTTGAAAGAGTTAATAACACAGCCCTCGCAAAGTATAACTAAAGAAACTCAGTGGGGTTTCGTCTGTAAAAGTCTGACACTCAATCTCCCTCTACCCAGAGCGGGAGAAGTCATTTGATGTTTCCTCACGTAAAAAAAACACTCCGGGCTGCTACTAAGAAATTCCTCATGAAAAACCCAATAATTCTTAATGCGATCCAGGAATCGTCGAAGGAAATTTTTGTGGGGGAGATCGGCGGTAGGCGGTAGCGATCTATATTAATTATAATCGCGCCGGGCCTTGGTACAGGCTATGGTTCGAAGCGAGGAGGAGTGGCAGGCGGTCGCCTTCTTCTGCGAAGTAGTACCTAATGTTAACAAAGGAGGAGGCCGCACGTGCACTTGTAGGAGCCAAGCAGGGTCGAAGCCAACTGGGGCCAAGGATCTGCTTCTGAAAGGAAGACTCGGCCCTGGTATGAAAGGCAACAAAGGAACAGGAGTGAGTTTTTAGTCAGTAAAAATCTGACATACCCTCAAGCTTTGCCCAAGAGCAAAGGATGTCATTGGATGAAAAAAATGCTCAGAAGTTGCGCTAGCAATTACTACACCAAAAAGGAAATTCGATTAATCGTTTGTCTCACCAAATTCAAAGTAGTTTGAAAGAGAAATCAGATATTTTATGTTATAATTTAAAAAAAGGCTGAAGTACGCTTCCTTGGTGCAGCTTTACCATTTTGTGCCTGTTGCTGTGGAGACTCTGGGCAGTTGGAGTACGGAGGCAAAGTGTTTTGTGGGGGATTTAGGCCGTAGGCTCGGGGAGGCAACGGGTGACTCCCGGTCCGGGTCGTTCTTGGTGCAAAGGATGGCCATCGCTATCCAGCGAGGTAATGCGGCCAGTATTATGGGCACTTTTGCACCGGGAACGATCAGGGGTGGGTTGTATATTGACGTGTGACTTTTTAGTTTTAGACAAATGTTGTGCTATTTAATTATAAAAAGGACATTTTAGGTGATTAATTTATTCTTTTCTAAGTACCTACTCTTTCACTTGATTTACATAAAATACTTGTTTCTGCTAGTAGCTTCGCTTATGTGAAAGTAGATAATATATGCCTATGGCATTAGTGATAAAGTACCTAGCTTTCTACTGAGGAGAAAGATGTTTTAACTGACTTCACAAAGAAGGAGGTTGTATGTTCGGCTGAATGTACTTTTTTTAAATCTATTGTAGCGACATCTATCGCGTCACATAAGAACTAATCCTGAATCGCGCAATCAAAGTTCTCCGCGCGATTAGAACATATAGAACAGCCCGAAATCATCTACCGGGCAGTTGCAGCCCACCAGACATAACATCCCGTCTGGTCGGAGGATCCTCCCTTTTCAACGGAGGTTTGCGGGACTTTACTCTCTGTTCCGCCTACCTCCAAACTATGTTCACTGAATTCTCGGTCAATTGTGGACCGAGTTAGAATTTTTCTTTTTTGGATTGAAAAGTTATGCTACCAAGTTGGTCCCATAGAAATATTGTTATGATCTGATCATGAACTTCGAAGATATGGAACGGAACTCCTCATGGGATCACAGCAGAACCGTCGTAACAAGTAAAATTGCTTTGTTTATACGTGTAGTCAATAACTGACTGAAAGAAAAGGTGGAGGGGATATGTCGAACTGATCTGATGATGAAGCCGCGGAGGGTAGGTACCGGAACTCTGTAATAAATTAATGTAACCTAACCATGTTTGGGATTATTAGAATTTAAATGAGGTACACTCTGGCTATGATGTATTTAATTTTGGCTGAGGGGTACTCATAGTGTTAGTACCATAAATAAAAAGTGTAAAATAAGTAATCTTTTACAAAAAAAAAATACAACCGACTTTAATATAAAAAAAAACTGTGCAAATGCGAGTCGAACTCGCGCCCTAAGGGTTCCGTACAAATTTACCTATGTAAAGAGTTCAATTCCTGATTGGAGTCTCGAAGTTTTTACCATTTCGCATTTTTTTTTGTGACGTAACAATAAATTTTCTGTTTTCAGATTTATTCCTATATTTGTGTTATAAGACCTTGCTTTTTGCAAAATTTCAGGATTCTGGGTCAACGGGAAGTACTCTAGAATGTTGGTTCCCGTGAGTGTCGAAATATATGTTTTTTGAGACATAAACGGCCGTATCTTTTTTTTCCGTTAACTTAGAAGTTTGATTTTTTGTCAGCTTCAAAGGACCGCAGATATAAGTATATGGTTTTAATTTTAACTCGATACGTACACGCGTTTCCTAGATAAATTGTCTTGACAGACAGACAGCCGGACGGACAACAAAGTGATCCTATAAGGGTTCCACTGACTGAGGTACGGAACCCTAAAAACACTCAAAAGTGCAAAATAACTTTAATTTTGGAAGACGGTGTTTCTGTAATAGTTTTGTCTCTTCGTTATTTAACACAGACTTCCGAAATTAAAGTTATTTTGCACTTTTGAGTGTTTTTTTTTATATTAAAGTCAGTTGTATTTTTTTTCTAAACAGTTTTTTGGTGGAAGAAAAGACCAAATTTATGTTATTTGTTAGTTCATATTTTATTTTAATTCTGTTGTAAACACATCGTAAAGTTAGTGATCTTTTTTATTGTGTTTTTGTGACCTTTGAAAGGTTAAATGATTCTAATAGTATAAGCCACAAATCTGTCAGTTTAAAATTAAATGCCAAAGCAGTTATAATAATTAATAAAATTAATAATAAAATCGATCAAGTCCGAGTCGGACTCGAGAGCAAAGGTTTCGGAGGATCGAATTATATTTAAAATATTAGCTTTTGCCCGCGACTTCGTCCGCGTAGAAGTCGAAAATGGTTTTATTAGGTTTTTTGAGATACGAAAATATAAAATATAATAAAAAAAAAAAAAAAATAAAAAAAAAAAATATGAAAATATATAATATATTGTCTTCGTCGTGTGTGATAGTACATTGAATTGTATGGCGAGCGATATTGTATCTTAAGATAAAATATTATAGTATCTTAGCCGTGTGCAGCGCCCCTTATTGAACTACACTGCGGGTGACGTAACCTACGACAAACTGGTTATTTACGGTTGGTACAGTAATCGGGTCTAGGGATCGAACCGCAAAATTAAGTTTGTTTTTTATTGTATATATTTTTCCGGGATTTAAAGTACCCAGTGTGGTGCCCAGGATATTAAAGAATAATTATACCATGTTTCATCGTAATCGAACCGGTACTTTTTGCGTGATGCTTGAACAAACAGACAGACAGACAAAAATTTTTTTAATCACATTTTTGGGTTCGGTGTCGGTCTAGTAACACTTGCTATTTTTTTTTTTAATATTTTCAATGTACTTACAGAATTTTCATTTCTACAGATTTATTATAAGTAAAGATTACTTTAATATATTCTTAAAACTAAGATTTTCCTAAAATTCATTAGTAACAAATCTTTTTCTACTGGAGTGGGAGGGTGAATATTGAAAAAAAAAATAACCCTCACACTAAAAAATAAATATAAATAATCTTTATTGTGTCTACACCAAAATCAACGAAGCCCGTTGACAGACTCTGGAGGTTTAGTAATAGGGTTCCCTTTCGTTACCATTCGGCTACGGAACCCTAAAGATAACTAATAATTTATATGTCGTCGCAGGGATGCCGATCATCATTGAAGCTCTGTCCAGGGACTCTGTTTTGTGGGCGATGGCTGGGTATCGAACAATAAACAAAATATTCCAGATCACACAACTGATTTATTATGAAGGAAGCTTTAGGTATTCACTTCAAACAACGAGCCGTGAAACAGTCTCCGGCAGTCGATGTTGTTTGCACGGCTGCCAACAGAGGAAAGAGCCTCGCACCTCTGCGATCGGCACTTTTATCTGCTTGGTTCGTGCAAACGTCCACGCGAATTCTGTCAAAGTGACATCTGTCACTTTTTACTTAGCTCGTTCATTCGTTCTTATTTATTGACTTCTCCGACATATAGAAAATGTTTTGGAACAATTTTCATCTAGCGTACAGCTAAGATGTGGAATTCCTTGCTGATAGCTCCAACCTGGGGGTGCTATTGTGGGACATGATCTACTCATGAATCAAGTTTTGCGAGGTCATAGAGGACGTTTTTCATGTATTGATGGACCGGAACATACAGGAAAGACAGGGTCTGCTTGATGTGGGATCTGGGGGTTTACCATGACGTTCAAAGTAAGATTGTTTCATTCTTATTTCAGTGTGGGTAAGAGACAGAGCTATACAGGTTGTCTAGCGCCATCTCTTACCCACACTGGAAATAAGAATGAAACAATCTTACTTTAAACGTCATGGTACAGGTCCTGAGGTCGGGGCATGTGACTTCCCCGTTGTAGGGGGAGGCTAAGTAAGATGTTGGGTCGATTGTTATTAGGTAGAGGTACTATTATGTTGGATTATTAGTTTAGAGTTTAGTATATAATTAGTAGAAATGTCTTCCCGTCCAACTATAATTTAGGTGTCTTCAAGGCTAGAGTGAATAGGCTCTTAATAAACTAGTGCGCCTGACCATCAATGATTGCATCTCCGCTTACCATCAGGTAGGATCGCAGTCAAGCACTGGTTTATATCAATTAAAAAAAAATGTTTTGTAACAGGAGTGACATAATAAAGAATTTAAAAAAAAAGTTTCATCGATATCAGTTCAGCCGTTCGAGAGTGAAGGAGGAACAGACATACTTTCACAAACTTTTGCCTTTATTATATTAGTTTGATTTTAATTTGTTAGGGGCCGTTCAAGTATTACTTAAACAGATTTTTTGCAAATATTAACCCCCCCTCCCCCTCGTCAGCAAAAGTAAGCAATACTCTCACCCCCCCTCATGCTTACGTAAACATCGGTACGTGCATTTGTCAATGTGTTAGTTAGGTTATTAATTTATGAGCAGTAGTTGTAAGTCTAGACAAAAGTAATACTTGAAATCATCATCATCATCTTCCTGCCCTTATCCCGTATTATTTGGGGTCGGCGCAACACGTTTTTTTCTTCCACTCTGCCCTGTTACTCGTCATGCTATCACTAACTTCCTTTTCTTTCATATCACTCTTCACACAATCCATCCATCAAAAGTAATACTTGAAATAAAGGAAAAAAAAAAACAGAGTACATTTAAAATTTTGACATTATTAATTAAGTTAACAGTTCTCAGTCCATGACACACTAATCCATGACACTAAGTCTTCAATGAAATTAGATGTATGCTGCTAAATAATGTGTGTCTGCTCACTTTCTTCTTCTTTCTTACTTCACTTTCTCTTCTTCTTTTTTGTGATTTTGAAACATCGACATTGTTTTCTTAAAAAACTGAAAAAAAATTGCACTGCTGACGTAATCATCATCTAAACCCCCCCATCCCCCATGTCATCAAAAATAAGCAAAGCAAAGACCCCCCCCCCCCCCTGTAGCGCTTACGTAATATTTGAATGACCCCTTAATATATTCTGGCTAAGCTTATACACTGGTCGAATTTAGCAAGTATCTCATAAATTAAGATTAGCTACCGATTAATAAGCAATTTAACAAAATTTTGTATTAACATAAATAATTATGTTTAAGCTTAATGTTCTATTCATTGTTTTATTATTCTTGATAGGTACGCGTTTGACCTCTATCTCACCTGATGGAAAGCGACGATGCGGTCGACGATGGAACGCGCTTACCTAGAAGTAACCTATTCACTCTTGACTTAAAGATTCCCGGGTTTTAGCCATCAGAAACACAGATTCCGGCAAGGAATTCCACTCCTTAGCTGTGCGCACAATGAATATGTTCCAAAAACGTTTTGTGTGTATAGATGCGATATTAGTCGTTTTTTTTTGCCCAAATATTCGGTTTCGAAAATAGACTCCAGCCGAAACCAGTTTTTTGGCCAAAACTGGACTTAAGATTTTTTAATTAATGCTTGCCACTGTGAAAAAACACCGAAACAAACTCGTGTGTGTAAAACATACATAAAAAATCGGCCAAGTGCAAGTCGGACTCGCGCACGAAGGGTCCCGTACGTAGCAAAAAACGGCAAAGAAATCACGTTTGTTGTACGGGAGCCCTACTTAAATATTTTTGTTATTCTGTGTTTGGTATTTGTTGTTATAGCGGCAACAGAAATACATCGTCTGTGAAAATTTAAACTGTCTAGCTATCGATATGCCCCTACAGCCCAGGCGCTCCACCTGCTGAGCGCCCTGATTGCTCAAGAACCTAAATTTGACATATTTTTTATAGCAGTAAAGAAATGATAAATGTTTGTATAAATTTTTTTAGTTCATAGATTGTTGGTTTGTTGGCTTGCTATACGCTTTGGTGCATACTGTAAGTATAGCAAGCAATGGATAAATAAATAAATAATCACGGTTTATTAGATATGGCCTGGTACCAGAAAGATGGACAGTGGAAAGATAGCAATAGAGTTGCGTTTAAGAACCCTAAATATACATACAGCCGAACACAGGACCTCCTGTTTGAAGTCAGTTAAGGCGTATAGTCCGTTGAACATCTGGCCGGAATTAAGTGCACACATAATCGTACTGCCGCTTAGACGGCAGTATGAGTATCTGCCCCCTAGCCAAGTTACAACCGTTTCGTTTCGATCCTCTCTTCGTTGATCGCCTCGAGTCGGCCACGCCTCCGATTCCTTTATTCTAATGTCAACTCAAGTCATGTCAAGCACAACTCGTAAAAAAACACTCACACAACACTATACACAGAATAAACACTCACACAATACTGAAAACAGAATAAACACTCAATCAACAAATCACAAACTATGACTATAAATGATTCCTTTTAATTTGATCATTTATTTTAATTTCATATTATAATTTAATTTATGTCATAATTTGAATTTTAATATCATAATTTAATTTTAATTTAATTCTTATTTTCATGAGTTTTAAGAACTTCCTTCTTGAGTTTATTAATGTAATGCATTCTCTAACTTTGGATTTTTATAATGTTTTCTAGTATGAGCTCCTGATTCCCGTCTGTAAACTGTTTCTTATAAATTGTATAAATCTTACTAAATAAGGGAGAAAATAAATAAATATTATTATTATTATCTCAACGTTCAGTCACGTGGTCCGAACAAAGGAATAGGAGACGTGGCCGACTCGAGGCGATCAACGAAAAGAGAATCGAAACAAAACGGTTGTAACTTGGCTAGCTGTGCATTTAATTCCGGCCAGCTGCGTCCGCATAGAGCCCCGCTGACCTTTAAATCCATTTTCTTTGCGAAATATTAATTGATTTACACATGCTATGTATATTCTGAAGAACACTTAGCCAGCAATTTTTTTTTTTATATAAACGTATTTCTAAAGATCAAAGTCGTTAGATAGGAGTACGGAAAACAAGCAAAAAAATATCATGTTCTTAAATTTTTTTTTTGGCAAGAGTACGAAAAAATCATATGTTGATAATGAGAAGAATCTATAATAAACATATATTTTTTTCAAACCTATTGACTTAAACCTGGGCCTCAAGTCTGCTATTATAATAGTGTCAGAATGGTCTATCATTGACTTCATAATTGTTTATTTTGACCAAATTTGGTAATCTGACTTAACTTTCCGATGGTCAACCACTGAAACTTCATTGAAAGAAATGGCATAGAATGGTAATCTCGTACATAATGACAAATGAATATTTGACGTCTGCGGATAACTGCCAAAATTTTGACAGTTCCTTTGATCAGTGACCTACTATTAGAACGTCGAACGATCATTGATCGATCAATGATCGACCATTATGAATTATCAGATTACGAACTTTTAGCAAAATGACAATGGGATCGTGTTGGAATGACAAATTTATAAAAATAGCAAACTTGGGCCCCTGTACCAGGACGTTTAAAGTAAGATTGTTTCATTCTTATTTCCAGTGTGGGTAAGAGATGACGCTAGACAACCTGTGTAGCTCTGTCTCTTACCCACACTGGAATAAGAATTAAACAATCTTACTTTGAACGTCATGGTAACCCCTTTACCCATTATCGAGGAGGAGGTTTCAGAAATTCACTGTTTTATAGTACTGCACACTTTTTAAGACCCTAACTCTCGAGAGCCTTAAGGCCGGCCGCAAACGTTTGGTTTCCTGATTAGGTTTCCTGATCCGGAAATCAGATTCGGAAACCTAAACGCTCTGTTTACATACAAAATGTTATTTTTTCCATTAGGAAAAAATAAAAACGTGTGCGCCTTGTTGAACATTTTATATGTAAACCGAGCATTTAGGTTTCCGAATCTGATTTCCTGATCAGGAAACCGAACGTTTGCGGCCAGCCTAAAAGGTCAGATGACGTATCGTGGTACTCACCTGAGATGCCATTGATGTCGTAACTAATTTGTCTCCAAGAGAACACTTCTTCGAATTTGCCAACGCTACGTCTGTTCTGACTTCTTGAAGGTACGGTCAGCAAGGCCAACAACGCGACTGTCAGGAGAAACTGTTTCATCTTGACCTGGAAAACAAGGAATTTTTCTGAGACTGTGGAGGAACGGTGTTTGAAGGACAGCCGTCTGAATTGATGGGTAGATCGCCGTCCGGGTAATCGGAAAAGATTGAGCCCGTGTCGAGTAGGTACAGCGCGTAGTTTTCCACGCGAATCTCAAAGAGAGGTCAGCAAACCGGCCTTAGGTCTTTAGGTCTAGTAGGACCGATGCCCGCTAGGGCTACGGGGAATTTCTAAAAGGAAAACCCATGGAAAATAGTAGTAGTAGTATTTTATCGATATTTTATGATATTGCTAATTACTAAATGTGTATTGCATGCTATAACCAAGACATAAAATCTAAATATCTGTACGGCTGAAATTCCGAATATTGTGTAACCTCGTAGATCTTACCAACTTGTTAGCTACTTATATTTTTGGAAATAAATGTATCATTAATTAATTTATTCGTTCATTTAAAAATCTCAGACGCCTTCCCGCTCCATCCGAGAACGGGAGAGATCATCGGATTATTTCCCATATCAAAGAAAAAGTACAGGCCATGGTCCGGAGCGAGGAGGAGTGGCAGGCAGTCGCCTCCTTCTGCGAAGCAGTAATGCTAGCAAAGGAGGCGACCGATCGCGTGAGGCAACGGTCCTCACGCTCCAACCGCCGCCGGGACTCCGATCCCGATTTCCGGCCATAGTAGGCGCGGGCTTGCGGACGGCGAGCATTGAGTAGCTCGCCGTCCGGCCGTCCGGACCGAGCCCAAGTCGTCGACGGCTCGTACTGTTTCACGCGCGCCTCAAGGAGATGTCAGCAACTGTAGGGGGACAGCAGGGTCGAAGCCTACTGGGGCCAAGGGTCTGATTCTGAAAGGAAGACTCGGCCCCGGTACGAAAGGCGACGAAGTAACAGGAGTGGGTTTTTAGTCACTAAAAGTCTGACACTATCTCCGAATCCGCCCAAAAGCGGGGGATGTCATAAGATGATATTCCTACCAAAAAAAAAAAAACCTATACATAAAACATGTAATTGAAATAATGTTCAAAGAACTATCCAAACGCTTAGTAGACACTTCACGTGACCCAAGGGCTGGCTTTTACCTCGGTCAGAGATTAAGCATTGCCATACAACGTGGCAATGCCGCCAGCCTTTTGGGTACACTTCCAGTCGACAGCGATGCGGAGGAGTTTTTTGACGCCATATTTTAGCTAGTAGTTTTTGATTTAAGTGTATATATAGTTTTAATTAGTTAAGTGTTTTATGTATTCATTTTTTATGCACACCTATATACACCCCAATTAGAAAATTAACTTACAAACATGATTCAAGCACTGAAATTTTGCTTAAATGCATTTACACTCCATTCGCGTTAAGATTGTTGAATCTTACGGACAGTAAAAAAGGTTCGTTTAAATGCTTTGTAAATGTTGTTTAACTGATTTTAACTTCTATTCCGTAGATATATAAGCATAGCATAGCATAGTCGGCTTTATAATGTTCCCACTGTTGGGACTCAGGCCCCCTTTCTAGGAGACGGAATGGGCCGTAATCCACCACGCGAGCCCAGTGCAGATTGGTGGATGTCACATGTCTTCGAATTTTTGGTTCTAGGACATGCCGGTTTCCTCACGATGTTTTCCTTCACCGTTTTGAGAGCAGTGGTGATGAAATTGATTACACAAAGTAATGCGCCTGGCTGGGTTTGAACCCGCGACCTACCACTTGTAAGTCAGGGCCGTTACCACTCGGCCACCACTGCTCCCAGATATATAAGGATGGCATTAAAAACAAATAAAATGTGGTTAAAATACTCTCAAGTGGCCTCAATATTTACTGCAGCCACCATATGTCTTGTCACCAACGCAATAAAAGTCAAAATCGGCTAACGGACAGTAAAAAGGTATGTTTAAATAAAAAACTGGGCAAGTGCGCGTCGGACTCGAGGTCTGAGGGTTCCGTACAAACTTAAATATCGTTCACCTAGTAAAATATTGGCACATCTACAGTAGATGCAAAATTAAGTGTTTAAAATTGGATAATTTATATCTTTGAATATCTATTATGGTCTATAGGTACTGATAAATGATGTTTATTTTGTAAGTAGGTTTAAAAAAAACACTTTTACACGGCAATTTTTTTTTCGTAATTTTAAATTAGATGAGGCCGGTGTTTCCTAGCTGACTACCCTGAGGAGAAACACCGAAACAAATTCAGGGGTCAAAGTCTCTTTTAAAGTCCATACAGTTAATATATAATGGTCAAATCACATGAGAACCATGAAGATTTGTCTGAGATAGTCTTTTGAAGAAAGAACCTAGGAAAGGAAGAACCTACTAGTAGCCAACATCACAATTTCTGATATAAAATGTAAAATGAACTCAAAACTTCGTTTTAAATATTTGTACAATATTTGACCCTTGTATCTGTAAAATATGAAAAATGTAGATGTGCCAATATATTGCTAGGTGAGCGATATGTAAACAGTTCAATTCCCAAATGGAGGCTCGAAGATTTTTCCGAATTGCGAATGTTTTTTTTTTTTGTTGTGATGTAACAACAAATTTACAGTTTTCGGGTTTATTCCTATACCTTGCTTTATGCAAAATTCCAGGATTCTGGGTCAACGGGAAGTACCCTATGAATTTTGATTACCTCGAGAGTGTCGAAATATACGTTTTTTGAGACATAAACGTCCGTATCTTTTTTTTTCGTTAACTTAGAAATTTGATTTTTTCACAGCTTCAAAAGACCGCTGACCTGAGTATATGGTTTTAATTTCAACTCGATACCTCCACGAGTTCCTGAGATAAAGGGTCTTGACAGACAGACGGTTAACAAAGTGATCCTATAAGGTTTCCGTTTTTTCCTTTTGAGGTACGGAACCCTAAAAACAGTCGTTATGTGAATAATGTAATGCCGTTTATTTTTTAATGTTTGTTCGACTAGTTAGCGGTTAAACAGAGGAAAACCAGTTCTCGCCTATTGTTTGCTTCTATGAGACTGAAATTGTTATTTTAACCTTGACTCTATGAAGTTAAATAAAAAACCGTGGTTAATGATTTTGTAGGTTTTAACGATCAAAAATAGTAGGTAGTAGTAACGTTTAATTATTATTATGTAAGGGTACTTTTTCATAGCTTGCCGTTTGGCCGTCAGGTATTTTTTTTAAGATGGGCAATCATTCGATAACTCAAGGGCGGAGCGGGAGGGCGTGTCAGACTTTTATTGACTAAAACTGTGCGGTGCTAGCCTGAACCAGGGCTCGTCGCGAGATTTCGCCGCTACCGATCGTCCCTACGAGGAAATGGCGGTGCTCTGCCCAAGCGGGACACGTCTCCACCGTATGCTCTACCGTGTCCTCCGGGCAATCTGTATAATAGTGACACTCGGGCGTTTCTTCCGCACGAATTAGGTGCAAGAGCCTTCCGAAATTACCATGTCTGGTGACCTACGGAAGGTGAGGACGCCGTGACGTTTCTCTAGCCACTTCTCAAAGAGGGGACTTACCGCCATGACAGCGTCGGGTAACAACGCCTCAAAGAGATGTCAGGAAAACTGAAAAAACCCGATGTCTGCTAGTTTGTTTTTAGGTGGGAAATCATCTAATGACATCTCCCGCCCTTGGGCGGGGCGAGAGGGCGTGCCAGACTTTTACTGACTTAAACCTACTCCTGTTCCTTCTTTGCCTTCGTTCCAGGGCCCCGTGGTTCTCTTTCGCATCACCCATGGCCCCAGTAGGCTTCGACCCTGCTGGGCTCCTACGGTTGCTGACATTTCCTTGAGGCACGCATGGAACACTACGCACCGTCGAGGACTTGAGCTCGGTGCGGACGGTTACCAGACAGTCGGACGGCGAGCTACCCATTGCTCACTGTCCGCAAACCCGCGCCTACGGTGGCCGGTAATCGGGATGCGGTAACGTTCCAAAGTGTTACCGTTGCCCTGGAACGCAAAAGGAAACTGAATGAACACAGGTGGGTTTTAGTCAGTCAAAGTCTGACACGCCCTCTCGCTCCACCCAGAGCGCGAGAAGATATATGATGAATACCAATTTTAAAAAAGGTACTTTTTCCTCGTTTAAGTTTTTTTTTCTTTTAGAAATCTTGTTTTCAATCATGTTTTAATTAAAAGTTGAATGAAATGCAGATCAAGTAAAACCGCTTTTCTTAAACACTAGCTTTTGCCCGCGGCTTCGCCCGCGTACATAAAATATAGCCTATGTCACTCAGGAATAAAGAAGCTTTCTATCGATGAAAAACAATTCGCACAATAGGACCAGTACTTCAAAGATTACCTTCTACAAACAAAAAATGATAATTTAAACAAACTTTACCCCTTTATAATATTACTGTAGACTAGCTTGTACCAGCGGCTTCGCCCGCGTGAAAGGAGGAACTTTGGACCCCGTTTCATCCCCTTAGGGAGTGAATTTTGGAAAATCCTCTCTTAGTGCTCGCTTACGTCATAAAAGGAAGCTTCGTGCAAAATTTCACGCTCCTAGCCCCAGTAGTTTAGGCTGTGCGTTGATATGTCAGTCAGTCAGTTTCTCCTTTTATATATATTGATTATTAATTTTAATTTACCAAGGATATTTTTTTGTTACAAAACGATTTAAAACAGTGTCCATGGAGTTTCTTGCACGTTCTTCTCCTATGAGATCCAATGGACTCAATGGAGACCATGCGGTCTCAGAAGGGAGTAGGAGGGCGTGTCAGACTTTTCATTTATTTTTTTTAAATTGATATGAACCAGTGCTTGACTGCGATCCCGCCTGATGGTAAGCAGTGATGCGACCATTGATGGTGAGGCGCACTAGTTTATTAAGAGCCTATTTACTCTAGCCTTGCAGACACCTAAATTATAGTTGGACGGGAAGACCGCAGCAGGCAAATTGTTCCAGTCCTTCGATGTACCTTGTGTAAATGACTGCTTCTAACAGCGGCTTCGCCCGCATAAAAGGTTTCTCCATACAAACTTTGGACCCCCGTTTCATCCTTTTAGGGGTTGAATTTCGGAAAATCCGTTCTTAGCGGATGTCTACACTCTATAAGGAACCTACCTGCCAAATTTTAAGTTTGTAGGTGTTATAGTTTTCGAGATTTCGTGATTAATCAGTGAGTGGTATTTCGCTTTTATTTATACACTAGCTTCTGGCAGCGGCTTTGCCCGCTTGATAATAGGTTTTTCTATACAAACTTTAGACCCCCGTTTCATCCCATTTTTAACTTGCTGTAAATAGTTATTGTTACCAATTCTGTATTTGTTTGGAGGTAGGCGGAACAGAGAGTAAAGTCCCACATACCTCCGTTGAAAAGGGAGGATCCTCCGACCAGACGGGTGTTATGTCTGGTGGGCTGCAACTGCCCGATAGATGATTTCGGACTGTTCTATATGTTCTAATCGCGTGGAGAACTTTGATTGCGCGATTCAGGATCTTCTTATGTGACGCGATAGATGTCGCTACATTTGTTTTCAGAATAATATTAATTACACAATTTTGTAAAACCGTATATGCATGTGGTGTTAGCCTATAATTAATTGCTACACTAATGGATGTCAGTTTCGTTTTAGTAAAATGCAAATGTATTGTGTAAGCAGTTGTTGGCTGACCAAATAAATAAATCCCGTTAAGGAGTGAATTTTGGAAAACCCTCTCTTAGTGCTCGCCTACGTCATAAAAGGAAACCTTGTGCAAAATTTTACGCTCCTAGACAGGTCTTACTATATACACACAGGCACACACACAGGACAGGTATTCTTATTTCCAGTGTGGGTGAGAGATGGCGCTAGACAACCTGTATAGCTCTGTCTCTTACCCACAGTGAAATAATAATGAAACAATCTTACTTTGAACGTCATGGTAACCCCGCTAGTCCTATAGGCTATGCGTTGTTATGTCAGTCAGTCAGTTTCTCTTTTTATATATATGGGACCCCCCCCTACAAGTAAAGTGGGGAGTAGTAGTAGTACCCTAAAAACATTTTTTTCCAATTTTATTTTACCACTTTGTCGGCGAGATTGATATACATTTTGGTACCAAATTTCAGCTTTCTAGTGCTAACGGTCACTGAGATTATCCGCGGACGGACAAACAGACAGACAGATAGACTTGGCGAAAATATAAGGGTTCCTCGTTGACTACGAAACCCTTACACATAGAGCCATTAGCCATCAAAAACATACAAACATTTACATATAGAGCCACCGGCTCTACAATCGCCGAGCCTAGTTAGGCACCATAATGACGGGTCCGTCGTAACAGACCTAGGCTGGACTCTGCGATCAGAGGGCGAAGCCCTGACACCACCTGCCACGCCCCCTGACGGGGACGTAGCGAAAGCCACGAGGTACGAAACCCTAAAGGTCTTTGTGTCCACGGGTAGTGTGAAAGCGAAACCCGAGGCCCTGGGATGAAGGCAACGAAGGAACAGGAGTGGGTTTTTAGTCAGTAAAAGTCTGACACTATTTCCCGTTTCGCCCAAGAGCGAGATTTGTCATAAGATGATTTTCCCACACAATGAAAAAAAAAAAGGTATTTGTGTCAAGAGTGAATAGGTTACTTCTAGGTAAGCGTGCTCTATCGTCGATGACATCATACTTATGTGAGATAGTGTCAATAAAAAGAAACTAAGCAAGTACGAGTCAAACTTGTGCCCTGAGGGTTCCGTACAAACTTACATAAGTAAATAGTTCAATTCCCGAATGTATCCATTCTGTGTTTAAAGACCTTGATTCATGCCAAATTTCAAGATTCTGTGTCAACGGGAAGTACTCTATGAATTTTGATTAATTCGAGAATGTCGATATATACGTTTTTTGCGACTTAAACGGCCGTATCTTTTTTTTCAGTTAACTTAGAAATCAGATTTTTTTTTCAGCTTCAAGAGACCGCAGACTTGAGTATATGGTTTTAGTTTCAACTCGATACCTCCACGCGTTCCCGAGATAAAGGGTCTTTACAGACAGACAGACAACAAAGTGATCCTATAAGGGTTCCGTTTTTTCCTTTTGAGGTACGGAGCCCTAAAAAAAAAAAAACATCACTTACCTCTTTTTTTAAAATTAAGGTTAATCACTTTTTCACTTCTGCACTTTTCACAAATATTATGAAACTGTTATTTCATTATTATTATATACAATTTGTTATTATAATAAGAAACACGTCTGTCTAGGTCAGAGCGTGTCTACCATATGATAGGTTTTTCTAATGTTTGTAAACCATGACCCTCAGAGATGATACTAGTGATGTTCGCTTTCGACAGTTTTCCTTATCGATGTTTTTTGTGAGTTTATTTTAAGATGGTTATTTAAGCGCCCAATAAGCACAAATAAAATAATAATAATAATCAGCCTTTTAATGTTCCCACTGCTGGGACTCAGGCCTCCTCTCTAGGAGAGGGAATGAGCCGTAAAACACCACGCGGGCCCAGTGCGGGTTGGTGGATGTCACATGTTTTCGAATTTTTGGTTCTAAGACATGCCAGTTTCCTCATGATGTATTCCTTCACCGTTTTGAGAGCAGTGGTAAATAATTAAATACTTCAATAAAAAATAAAACCAAACATTTAAAAATATAAAAAATAGTAGCCTACCGGTATCGGGAACAGGGTCCAAGTTACCGGCGGCCAGGGCTCCAGAGAGAGGAACCTCCTAACTATACGAGCCGTGTCCAGAAGTACAGCTTACTGAATCTAGCCCTTGATCCAGTCGCCTAACGAGAGCCTCCTAACGTGTTGGTCGATGCTCCTGGCTATTAAGACATTGGCTGACATGATTATCGGTACAATGATTGCCGAGTCCACATCCCACATATCGATAACCTCGCGAGCCAAGTCTATATACTTGATTTGTTTATCTTTCTCGGCTTTCACGAGGTTCTCGTCATGCGGAACGGATATGTCAACAATCATTGCAAATCTCTCGCTTCGGTCCATCATCACTATATCAGTCTTATTGGCCACAATAGTCCTGTCAGTGATGATGGGCCGATCTCAGTACAAAGTGATATGACCATTATCAAGAACTGGCTCGGGTTCATACCTGTAGTATGGCACTTTTGATACCACAAGAGAGTATTTTAGAGCAAGTTGCTGATGGATAATCCTAGCTACAAGGTTATGCCTATGCAAGTAGGTACTCTCCGTTAGCTAGACGAGAACAACCAGAGATAATGTGACGAATTGATTCTCCCGGACGGTGACATGCCTGACAGATGTCAACCGTGCCGTACTTCACAATAAATTATTATTATAATATTAATATTATTATATTATATTAAATTTTATAAAAATTAGGTACCTATGATTATTCATGTTCTTGCATCGAAATTTTGGTATTAATATGGATCTTCCAGGCTTTTCTAATGAAAAATCCCGTGTGGCCAACAATATTACAAATAAATAATAATAAAAACCTCAGAGATAGATAAGACAAATAAAACAAAGATAATTAACGTACAAATTTTATTAGTATTTTACATTGAAAAAGATCTCTACATGTCAACTGAGGTGAGGTTGACAAATTTATACACTTCCTCCTCCTTGTCATTAATGCGGAAAGAATTTTTTTCTGCTATATTTCTGACAGTATAGAATGTTGAGATGGATGTGTGGTGTGACGAGAATGGATAAAGTGAGAAAAGAGTATATTAGAGTAAGTTTGAATGTGGCACCAGTGACTGAAAAGTTGAAAGGGAATCATTTGGTCATGTGAAGAGGAGGGATGAAACGCATGTTACTAAAAGAGTTATGAGTATACATGTGGATGGGTGGAGAGGGAGAGGGAGGCCAAAGAAAAGATGGATGGATTGTGTGAACAGTGATATGAAAGAAAAGGAAGTTAGTAATAGCATAATGGTTGACAGGATAGAATGGAAGAGAAAAACGTGTTGCGTCGCCCCAAATAAGATGGGGCAAGGGCAGGAAGATGATGATGATATTTCTGACAGTACGAGTATCATCAAAAAATTAGCTCTTTAAAATTAATCTCGGGATTTGAGGCATATCCACTTTATTCTTTCGCTATGTGAAATCAGTCTAACTGGACTGGGGCTATGTGTGCCAATCACCCATAGCCCCATTCCAAGATACCTCGGTATTACTTTGGACAGGTCCCTCAGTTACAAGAATGGCCGTTGGGGCCGAAAGGTTCTGGAATGGCGACCACGTACCGGAAGACGTAGCGTTGGAAGGCCTCGTGCAAGGTGGACCGATGACCTGGTAACGGTTGCGGGAGTACGATGGATGCGAGACGCACAGGACCGTTCATTGTGGCGACACTTGGGGGAGGCCTATGTCCAGCAGTGGACGTCTTTCGGCTGAAATGATGATGATGATGATGAGTATGGAGTCGCTCCGCCCACTCCAATTTAGTGGATACAGCACTTAATGAGACGTGCCGTATTGTTACTGGTTGCCTTAAACCGACTCCGGTACGAATGTTGTATCCACTAATCGGCATTGCACCATCAGCGGACGGCACTGCCGTGGCCGAATACTGGGCCATACAAGGAATTTGACTAGTTTTGCCATCGATACGCTAAGAAGAAGATCAGTGTAACTACGTGAATAACTTTACCTAATTCCGACCTCTGCTGATACCCGACGTATTTACCCAAACAACTTCTCAAAATAAATTTTCTCTTGTGTGCAGCAGATTTCGTAGAATTTTGCGGTCTAGCCACGAACTTATCCGACGAGGTGATGCTGTAAACACTGCATGCATAGGTCAAGGCCAACCGGTTTTCGCGGAAGAAACGTCTATTTATCATTATTTGTTGTCGTTGAGCTGAATCTATACATGTTTTACTAATACTAGCTGACCCGGCAAACTTCGTACCGCCTAACAATCTATATCTATACTTATAATAAATCTGTAGAAGTGAAAATTCTGTACATTGAAAATATCAAAAAAATAAATGGCAAGGGGTGTTACTAGACCGACACAGAACCCAAAAATGTGATTAAAAAAGTTTTTGTCGGTTTGTCTGTTTGTTCAGGCATCACGCAAAAACTACCTGTTTGATTACGATGAAACTTGGTATACATCATCATCTTCCTGCCCTTATCCCGTATTATTTGGGGTCGGCGCAACACGTTTTTTTCTTCCACTCTGCCCTGTTACTCGTCATGCTATCACTAACTTCCTTTTCTTTCATATCACTCTTCACACAATCCATCCATCTTTTCTTTGGTCTCCCTCTTCCTCTCCATCCCTCCACATGTAAACTCATAACTCTTTTAGTAACATGCGTTTCATCCCTCCTCTTCACATGACCATACCAAGACAAACGATTCCCTTTCAACTTTTCAGTCACTGGCGCCACTTTCAAACTTCCCCTAATATATTCATTTCTCACTTTATCCATTCTCGTCACACCACACATCCATCTTAACATTCTCATCTCCGCTACATGCAATCTTTTTTCATCCGTCTTTTTCACAGCCCAACATTCTGATCCATACAGTATGACAGGCCTTATCACGGACTTGTAGATTTTACCCTTCAACTTTAGGGGCATCCGTGGGCCACAAGTTGTTCCCGTGACCTGTCTCCATCCTGCGTTGATCCGATGTGTTACGTCCCGGTCTACCTCACCATTTCCTTGGATGAGTGACCCGAGGTACCGCAAGTCAGAGCAGATCGGTATGGGCGTTCCAGCTAGAGCTAAAGGCACTGGATTGGAGAGACCGCCGAAATCGCAGAACAAGTATTCCGTTTTGGTTCTACTCAATTTCAGGCCAACACTCTCCAGTCTGTGCCACCACACCTCCAATCTGTTCTGGACCTCTAGGCCCCTCTCGGCAACCAACACAATATCATCGGCAAACAACATACACCAAGGAGCCTCTTCCTGAATGTCCGACGTCAGAGCGTCCATTATCATCAGGAAGAGGTAAGGGCTGAGAGCCGACCCTTGATGTAAGCCAACTGCCACATTGAAGCTGCCAGTGGTGCCCACTGTAGACCGGACTTGGGTACTGCATCGACTGTACATCGCTCGGATCAACTGCACATACTTCCCAGGCACACCTTTCTCCTTAAGGGCCCACCACAGAACCTCACGAGGTACCCGGTCGTATGCCTTTTCGAGGTCAATGAATACCATGTGCAAGTTTTTATGCGCACCTCTATATTTCTCGCACAGCTGGCGTATAGCAAAAATGGCATCCGTTGTACCCCGACCAGGCATAAAACCGAATTGGGTCTCTGAAATTTCACTCTCTTCTCTCAGCCTCCTTTCAATAACTTTCTCCCAGGCTTTCATAGTATGTGACATTAGCTTTATTCCTCTATAATTGTTGCACTCAAGCACATCACCTTTGTTTTTAAAAATCGGCACCGGATAATCGGCATCGGATGAAACTTGGTATAATTATTCTTTAATATCCTGGGCACCAGACTGGGTACTTTTTGTCCCGGAAAAGTATATACAATAAAAAACAAACTTAATTTTGCGGTTCGATCCCTAGACCCGATTACTGTACCAACCGTAAATAATAAGTATGTCGTAGGTTACGTCAACCGCATTGGAGTTCACTAAGGGGCGCTGCACACGGCTAAGATACTATAATATTTTATCTTAAGATACAATATCGCTCGCCATGCAATTCAATGGACTATCACACACGACGAAGACAATAAATAATATTTCATATTTTCGTATCTCAAAAAACCTGATAAAACCATTTTCGACTTCTACGCGGACGAAGTCGCGGGCAAAAGCTAGTCAATGAATATTGGACTTTACTAAATATTATAAGCAACCATATGGTGATATTGATATTTTCATCGAGAACTCAAGCATTTACAGTTAAAAAGTAACATTTGATAAAGTGGAACTGGTGAAGAAGACCAGAAATGGCCAACAGAAATTCACCCTCACGTAGAGATCACAGTGAAGATAGTTAAGCGACTAGCATAGCATAAGCATAGCATAATCAGCCTTTCAATGTTCCCACAGCTGGGACTCAGGCCTCCTCTCTCTAGGAGAGGGAATGGGCCTTAATCCACCACGCGGGCCCAGTGCGGGTTGGTGAATGTCACATGTCTTCGAATTTTTGGTTCTGGGACGTGCCGGTTTCCTCACGATGTTTTCCTTCACCGTTTTAAGAGCAGTGGTGATGAAATAAATTACACAAAGTAATGCGCCTGGCTGGGTTTGAACCCGCGACCTAAAACTCGTAAGTCGGGGCCGTTACCACTCGGCCACCACTGTTCGTTAAGCGACTATGACAATACAAATAAATGAATATTTCTGAATAGTTATCTTGAAAATGGTATCATCGAAGTGATCTGATGGTGATGATGGAGCCGGAAGGTAGGCACCGAAACTCCGTAATTTATCAATGTATCCTAGCCGTGTTTGGGCTTATTACAATTGTCATGAAATGCACTTTGGCTATAAGGTACTATCGAACTGATCTGATGATGGAGCCGGAAGGTGGAAGGTGGAACTTAGACACTGCAGTATCATTTTTTGTCAGTTTGTCAAACCAGACATTAAATTTTTACAATTTCGGAAGTCGCTAGTGACAGAATCGAATTGCTGCAAAACCGACTCCACGTAGTCTTGTTTGTCCTACCTCTAGAGTGTAATTTAAAATCGCGTAGGCGCGTAGGGGCGAGGCGGCCCGCGGGCTGAGGAGCAGGCGGCTGCGAGCGAGCCACCGCGGCTGAGGCTTAGCCGGCCAACAAGCCGAAGCTGGGGTGGTGAGCGAAAGGCGTCTGCGACGATGCTGCATGTTGCATGCTCGCTTGAATGCTGCATGCTTGCTTGCATGCTGCATGCTTGCTTGTTTGCTGCATGCTTGCTTGCATGGTTGCTTGTTTGCTGCATGCTTGCTTGCATGCTGTATGCTTGCTTGCTTCATGCTTCCTACAGCGAAAAAAAAACCCACAAAATTGTTCAATACGTCATATTATATTAATATGTTATATATTACCTGATTCAGCAGATGTGGGTTTTTTCCAATCGTCGAAATAAATTAGTATTTCCTCTTCGGGCAAAAAAGCTTTATGCTTAATAAATTTATGTTTTAGAATATTATGCTTAATCATTATTATGGTTAGAGAAATTATGCTTAAATAATTTATGCGTAAGCTGTTATGCGTAATTATATTATGCGAAAATATAATTATGCCAAACAAAATTATGCTAAGTTATATCCAAAATTAGAGTTATTATGTGTACATTTATATGTATATTATACAATAATATTTATCGATAAAAACATCTAATATATATACGTGCCTATGGTCCCTATTATGCAACGGTTCACCTAAGGTTATCATCATAATATTATAGTTTTAAATTAATTATCTACATTAGAATTTGTTTATGTTTTTATTGAGGTAGGTGCCATGGTCACTCATTATGGAAGTTCACCCGTTAAATTGGGGCAGGGTCGTCAAAATATTCCTTTGTTTTTTTATTGTATATATTCGTGCTTGACTGCGGTCCTACCTGATGGTAAGCAGTGATGCGACAGTTGATGGTGAGTGCTCACTAGTTTATTAAGAGCCTATTCATTCTAGCTTTGAAGACATCTAAATTTTATTCATAGCACGAAGAATCGCCAAAATTAAGTGGCAATGGGCAGGGTACATTGCTCGCAGAACAGATGGCCGTTGGGGCCGAAAGGTTCTGGAGTGGCGACCGCGTACCGGAAGTCGCAGTGTTGGAAGGCCCCCTACAAGGTGGACCGATGACCTGGTGAAGGTTGCGGGAATCCGATGGATGCAAGACGCACAGCTCTGTCCTGCACGCACGTCCTGTGCGCACGGTCCTGTGCGGCACAGGACCGTTCTTTGTGGCGACATTTGGGGGGGGGGGGGCTATGTCCAGCAGTGGACGTCTATCGGCTGAAATGATGATGATGATGATGATGAAATTTTATTCGGACGGGAAGAGCGCAGCAGGCAAATTGTTGTCCGTCTGTGCGTTTGTAGTTGACCCAGAATCCTGAAAGGCATGAAGCAAGGTCTCATAGCACAAGTAAAGAAACTGTCTGAAGACTGGACATTTTCCATTAAAACACTGAGGGTTCTGTACAAACTTACATAAAAAAACTGTTCAATTCCCGAATTGAGTTACGAAGATTTTTTCCGAATCGCAAATAAAGGTTTTTTTTGTAACGTAAGTACAAACTTACAGTTTTCAGATTTTTTCCTATACTTGTGCTATGTGGTCTTGCTTTACGCCAAATTTCAGGATTCTAGGTCAATGCGAAGTACCCTATAAATTTTGATTCCTTTGAGTCGAAATATACGTTTTTTGCGACATAAACGGCCGTATCTTTTTTTTTCGTAAACTCAGAAGTTTGATTTTTTCACAGCTTCAAGGGACCGCAGAATTGAGTATATGGTTTTAATTTCAACTCGATACCTCCACGCGTTCCCGAGATAAATAGTTTTGTCAGATAGACAGATAGAAGGATGGACAACAAAGTGATCCTGTTTGGGTTCCGTTTTTTACTTTTCAGGTACGGAACCCTACTAAAACCAAAGTGATCTTATCAAAGTATGGAACCAGATCTGTCAATTTTTAGTTGAACGCACTCGCTTGTTCTATCGTAGACCTCACAAGTCTGTTCCTCACGATGTTTTCCTTCACCTTTTTGAGATCAGGGATTCCAAAAGAACAAAATAATTAGACTTTTACACGAGTGAAGCCGCTGGAAGAACCTGGTAACATCGTGAAACAAATAATTGTACTTCTTCACTATAATAATATCAGCCTTTTAATGTTCCTTCTGCTGAGACCCAATCCTCCTCTCTAGGAGAGGGAATGGGCCGTAATCCACCACGCGGGTCCAGTGCGGCTTGGTGAATGTCACATGTCTTCGAATTTTTGGTTCTAGGACATGCCGGTTTCCACACGATGTTTTTCTTTACCGTTTTGAAAGCAGTGGTGTGGAAATAAATTACCCAAAGTAATGCGCCTGGCTGGGTTGGAATCCGCGACCTACAACTCGTAAGTCGGAGCCGTTACCGCTCGGCCACCACTGCTTTCTCATCTGATGATAAATCACCATTTCATTCGAAAGACGTCCACTGATGGACATAGGCCTTTCCCAAGTGTTGCCATAACGAAAGGTCCTGTGCGTCATCACCCTCACCAGGTGCTTTAAATGTTAACAGTACGGGCATGCTGCAAAGAGTTGTCGCGAAGCTGTCTATACGTGTTCACTTTGTGGTGAACAAGGCCACCAGTGGATGCTGTGCGCTAAAATAGTTGATCAGTCACAGTGTGCAACGTGCATGCGTTATAATAAACCGAGTAATCACAATACAGGCGATCAAGTCTGCCCGGCTAAGAAAATTGCTGAGATAGACTCATTAATTATATTGATTATAATGAGGACACGTAAATAGCGTCGTCATGCGAGTTTTATTGCTAGCTTTTGCCCGCGACTTGGTCCGCATAGAAGTCGAAAATGGTTTTATTAGATTTTTTGCCATTCACCAACCCGCACTGGGCCCGCGTGGTGGATTACGGCCCATTCCCTCTCCTAGAGAGGAGGCCTGCGTCCCAGCAGTGGGAACATTTATAAGACCGACTATGCTATGCTATGCCCCCTCCTAGATAGAGGAGGCCTGAGTCCAACAGTGGGAACATTAAAAGGCTGATTATGCTATGCTATGCTAGTCGCTTAACTATCTTCATTGTGATCTCTACGTGAGGGTAAAGTTATGTTGACCATTTCTCATCTTCTTTACCAGTTCCACTTCATAAAATGTTACTTTTTGACTGTAAAGGCTCTCGATGAAAATACCAAAATCACCATATGGTTGCTTATAATATTTAGTCAAGTCCAATATTCATTGACTAGCTTTTGCCCGCGACTTGGTCCGCATAGAAGTCGAAAATGGTTTTATTAGGTTTTTTGAGATACGAAAATATGAAATATTATTTATTATCTTCGTCGTGTGTCCATTGAATTGTATGGCGAGCGATATTGTATCTTAAGATAAAATGTTATAGTATCTTAGCCGTGTGCAGCGTGTAGTGAACTCCACTGCGGGTGACGTAACCTACGACAAACTTATTATTTACAGTAATTGGGTCTAGGGATCGAACCGCAAAATTTAGGTTTGTTTTTTATTGAGAGAGTGGTGCCCAGGATATTAAAGAATAATTATACCAAGTTTCATCGTAATTGAACTGGTAGTCTTTGTGTGATGCCGGAACAAACAGACTAGAGAGACAGACAACAATTTTTTTAATCACATTATTGGGTTTGGTGTCGGTCTAGTAACACCCACTGCCATTTATTTTTTTAATATTTTCAATGTACAGAATTTTCACTTCTACAGATTTATTATAAGTATGGATTGGGCCATACAAGGAATTTGACTAGTTTTGCCATCGATACGCTAAGAAGAAGAAGAAGTATGGATTGTGGGCTTAATCTAGAGATAAAGGTACAAAATTGTATTCTACCTGAACTAGGCATAAAACCTGTGTCTCACGTAATTTATTAAAATGCTTATATGTTAGAAAATATAACAAAAATTCATTAAACAAAAAGTAAATAACTTATGTACGATATTATTTCAAATTCATGACGAATACTGTGTAGTCAACAAATTTGCATCATCGGCATCGTAAGACATTGTGACACAACATTACATTATAATTTTTTGCAAAGTAACGATTTTGTAAACTAGTTTTTACTAGCACAATCAGAAAAATTGTAAAAAAAAAATAGGTAGGTTTTATATTATTTATGAGTAATCATCATCATCATCATCATCATCATCATCAGCCTTTTTTAATGTTCCCACTGTTGGGACTCAGGCCTCCTCTCTAGGAGAGGGAATGGGTCGTAATCCACCACGCGGGCCCAGTGCGTATTATGAGTAATATAATGTAATAAAACTCGTATGAGTTAAATATGTAAGATAATAAATAATATTTCATATTTTCGTATCTCAAAAAACCTAATAAAACCATTTACAACTTTTACGCCGACGAATTCGTGGGCAAAAGCTGGTGTATAAATATTTATGTAAATCAAACAATACAATAAACAAACATATTATTATTATATTATAATAACGGCGTGTCCAATTGCTCTTTGGGTGGGTTAAGTTTTCTGATCCATTGTGTCTAATATGTTTGGTGTTTGTGTTTAACGTGCGTTAAATTAGTTAAAATGGCCACAGATTATAGGTGTAGTGACATCTATGGCGTCACATAAGAACTAATCCTGCATCGCGCAATCAAAGTTCTCCGCGCGATTAGAATAGATAGAACAGCCCGAAATCGTTCATCGGGCACTTGCCCACCAGACATAACATCCGTCTGGTCGGAGGATCCTCCCTTATCAAAGGAGGTTTGCGGGACTTTACACTCCGTTCCACTTACCTCCATATAGGTAAGGATATTTTTTTAGATGGGAAATCATCCAATGACTTCTGTCGCTCGAGGGCGAAGTGGGAGGATAGTTTTTTGGTGGATACCTTAACTGAAACCACACCTGTGTTTCTTATTTGCCTTGCGTTCCAGGACCTCGGGTTTCTCTTTCGGACGTCAACCCATGGCCTCAGTAGGCTTCGACCCGACTGGGCCCCCACGATTTTGCTGCCATCTTTTTGAGGCACGCGTGGAACATTACGTGCCGTCGACGACTAGGGCTCGGACGACGAGCTACCCATTGCATGTCGTCCGCAAACCCACGCCTACAGTGGCTGGAAATCGAGGTCAGGGTCCCAGTGGCTGGGGCGTGAGGAACCATGCCCGGTGAGGACTTGCGTCTTGCGGAAGGTGAGGACGCCGTGATGTCTTTCCAGCTACTCCTCAAAGAGGAGACGTACCGCCATGAATAGGTAGGAAAGAAAATAAAACTTCTTAGGATGATATTTTTACAGTTTTAATTTCTTAAAAAATCATATGAATTTAATTCTACTTGTCGCAAACGGTACCTTTGATCAGATCTCGAACGTTACCCCTGGAATAAAAAACAACACATTATTTAAAATATGAGATAGAGACCGACCAAAGATTTGATTTTTAGGCATCTTTCTGCCATTGTCCCATATCTTGGGGTCGGCACAAATAGGTTTTTCTTCCATTCTGTCCTATCACCCATCACGTTATCACTAACTTCCTTTTCTTTCATATCACTCCTCACAGATGGATTTCTGTCTTTTCTTTTATCTCCCTCTCCCGCTCTATCCATACCCATGCATACTCCGAACGGAATATCATCTAATGAAATCCCTCGCCCTGGGGCGGAGCGTGAGGGCGTGTCAGACTTTTAATGACTAAAAACCCACTCCTGTTCCTTCTTTGCTATTGTTCCAGGGCTCTGGTGACGTCTTTCGCATCACCCATGGTCCCAGTAGGCTTCGACCGTATTGGGCCCCTACGGTTGCGGACATCTCCTTGAGGCTCGCGTGGAACACTACGCGCTGTCGACGACTTGGGCTCGCGTCAGAAGATAACCGGACGGTCGGACGGCGAGCTACCCATTGCTCGCCGTCCGTAAGCTCGTGCCTACGGTGGCCGAAAATCGGGATCGGAATCCCAGTGCCATTGCCTCGCGCGTGCGGACGCCTCCTTTGCTAGCATTACCGCTTCGCTGAAGGAGGCGACCGCCTGCCACTCCTCCTCGCTTCGGACCATGGCCCATACCAAAGATACCTACACTACTGCATTTTTTTTTTAATTAAACCAAATTGATGTTAAGAAATACACGTATATTTAAACATTCAAAAGATTCAAAGCATTTTATTTAAAATAAACCATTTACAGGCACTTTTGAAATGTCAAGAAGTCATAAAAAAATGATGCTAATTGCACATTCCAAAGCGTAGATGGAGAATAATGTGCAGGAAACTCCATGGACACTCTTTTCAATCACATTATGTACGTGATTCTGTTACGTGTTTCTTGTCGCTATCATGTGATAACAATGTAAATGAAGTAAAAATAAAAACTAAATATAGATATTAAAATAGCAACTGGCAGCTAAGAGATGACCAGTCTCAACTGACAGCATCCGTTCACGGACTTGACGCGAATATTAGCACCACTCAGCTCAACCATTTTGAAGGGAATCGAATGATCCACACAAGGCATATGAGACTTCGTTCCGCACTAAACGTATTAAACTAAAGGACCTTTACATAATTTGAATACTTACTTATGCACAAAGAAGTTCGGTTCAGTAATATTGAACTGTGAGTATATAAAGGTAGGTATTTGGTTCACTAACACCCACACATCATCTCCAACGACTTTCAAATCTGCAAAGAAAGAATACAAACTGAACATTTGTCTTTTTGTCCCTTTTTTTTTGAGAAATCTTCAAATCACTTCTCCTTCTCTAGTTGAGGCGAACAGGTATGTCAGATTTTACTGACTTAAAACCCACTTATGTTCCTTCAGTTGTCCTTTGTGTTTCAGAGCCACGGTAACTCTTTCGAAATAACCCAATTTTCTTATCCTATTCTAATCACATTATTTCTCCCATATTTCTTTACTAATCAGGAATAGTTACCCCTCTTTTTTGAGGTGGAATATTATCTAATAACTTCTCCTGCTTTAAGGTGACACGAGAGGCCGTGTCAGACTTTTACTGATTGAAACCACACCTGTGTCCTTCAGTTGCCCTTTGCGTTCCAGGACCAAGGCTTCCTTTCCAGAAATTCTGCGTAGTCCTAGCGTACATCGGACATCTCTTTGAGGCGCACGAGGAACACTACGCGACGCTGACAATACGGGCTAGGTCCATAAAGGATGGCCGAACGGTGAGCTACCATTGCTCGTCGTCTGTAAGCCCGTAGTTACGTTCTTGCTACGGGCGCGTTCGAAAGATTCACCTCGGCCCTTGAACGCATCTCTATTTAGTTTGGGCATTACCGAGATCGAAATTTGGTCAGGAGGTTTACCTGATATATACACTAATTTGCTATGGCTTTGAGCGACAGGTGCAGAGTTCTTGCTGATCAAAGGTTCTTTGGTGTTCCAGCACATGATGCTGTCCTGGGCCACATTGGCATACAACAGCGTCTGGGTGCCGCTGTGGAAGTCGTGGGAACCGCTCTGGGAGAATGCTCCTCTGACACCTTCAAGCTGGAATGAAAATGGTTTTTATATAAATAATATATATATTAATACTCAATACTCAATTCTTTATTGCATTCCACAATGTAGACTTAGATGATAAATTTTTGACAAAAGAAACAATCATGGACCCTGTCGGGCACAGCAAAAGAAGGATATAATAAGCGGAGAGGAGGAATTAATTTACGCTTCTTATAATCTAACTTAGTCTAAATACATTTTTGTGAAATAATTTATTAATAATAATAATAAGAATTTGTGATTTTAATAATTAATAATGTCAATATTTCAAATAAAATAATATTTATTTTATTTATATACAGTATGCCACATAATAAGCTCACGTTATGAAAGTAGTATGTCCAGAATCGGCTTCTGAACTGATTAAAGCTACTTTTTAAGTAGGTAACTTTTAGGGTTCCGTACCTCAAAAGGAATAAACGGAACCCTTTATAGGATAACTTGGTGGTTCGTCCGTCTGTTTGTCTGTCAAGACCCTTTATCTCGAGAACGCGTGGAGTTATCGAGTTGAAATTAAAACCATATACTCAGGTCTGCCTTCCCTTGAAGCTGTGACAAAAATACAAACAGCCGAAACGGCCGTACAAAACGTGTATTTTGACACTCTCAAGGGAATCAAAATTCATAGGATACTTTCCGTTGACTTAGAATCCTGAAATTTGGCATGAAACAAGGTCTCACAACATAAATATAGGAAAAAATCCAAAAACTGTAAATTTGTAATAACAAACGTCACAAAAAAACATCTATTGCGATTCGGAAAAATCTTCGTAACTCAATTCGGGAATTGAACAGTTTTGAGTCCGACTTGCACCAGCCCAGTTTTTGTTTTTATTTAGGTCTAAATTAAGAACATAAATTGAGTCTGTCAGTTTTTAGGTATCTATCACAACCGTCAGCTTAAAGACGTCAGTTTTGGTCGAGCCGAATTTTCGGCCCCTTTTTAACTGAAACCGGAACTTGCCGAAACCGTACCTTGGGTCGGTCTCAATCAATTTATTTCATCACCACTACTCTCAAAGCGGTGATCTATTTTATTTTATACTAGCTTTTGCCCGCGACTTCGTCCGCGTAGAAGTCGGAAATGGTTTTATTAAGTTTTTTGAGATACGAAAATATGAAATATTATTTAATATCTTCGTCGTGTGTGATAGTCCATTGAATTGTATGGCGAGCGATATTGTATCTTAAGATAAAATATTATTGTATCTTAGCCGTGTGCAGTTTCCCCTTAGTCCACTGCGGGTAACGTAACTTACGAGATACTTATTATTTGCGGTTACAGTAATCGGGTCTAGGGATCGAACCGCAAAATTAAGTTTGTTTTTAATTGTTTATATTTTTCCGGGATAAAAAGTACCCAGTGTGATGCCCAGGATATTAAAGAATAATTATACCAAGTTTCATCGTAATCGAACTGGCAGTTTTTGCGTGATGCCTGAACAAACAGACAAACAAAATTTTTTTTAATCCCTTTTTTGGGTTCGGTGTCTGTCTAGTAACACCATTTATTTTATTTGAAATTTTCAATGTACAGAATTTTCACTTCTACAGATTTATTATAAGTATAGATTTTTGATAGTTACCTTAAAATTGGCCTCAAAATCAGCATTCTTGTCTTTCAAGACCTCGTTAGACACAGAGAACTCTTGCGTTGATATCAAGGGATGATAGTAAGCTGTTCTTTTTCCTGTACTGTCAGGATCTGACAGAGCGATGCTGAAGATGCCGTCGCGCCAGTTGATCACCTGATCTGAAAGAACAAAGTATCTGATCACAAAGAACTATCTGATTATTATGACAAGCTTACTAGACCCACGGGTTTCTTTTTCAGAAGTCGACCCATGGCCCTAGTAGGTTTCGGCCCTGCTGGGACCCTACGGTTTTGCTGACACCTCTTTGAGGCGCTCGTGGATCACTATGCGCTGTCCACAACTCGAGCTTGGTCCGGACGGTTACTGGACGGTCGGACAGCGAGCTACGCATTAGTCGTCATCGGCAAGCCCACGTCTATGGTGGCTGGAAGCTGGAGTCAGGGTCTGGGCGGCTGGGGCGTTAGGATGCCCGTTACCTCACGCGTGCGGCCGTCTCCTTCGCAAGCATTACTGTTTTGCAGAAGAAGGCGACTGCCGCCCTTTTCCCCTCGCTCCGGAGCATGGCCTGTACCAGGGCCCTACCGATCGCCTTCACGAGGACACGGCGGTGCTCTGCCCATGCGGGGCACACCTCTACCGTATGCTCTACCGCGTTAACCGAGCGATCCGCGAAATAAGAAACCCGGGTGTTTCTTCCGCCTGAATCAGTTACAGGAACCTCCCGAACTTACCATAGCCGGTGAAGACCTGCGTCATGGGGAATGTGAGGACGATGGGACGTCTTTCCAGCCACTCCTCAAAAAGGGGCTTAACCACTATGATTATGGCGTGTCCAGAACAGGGTTGCGACAGTCGCTGTCACTGAGACAAACGCAGTGTAGGACATAGTTTCAAATTATGGTAGGATTTAAAACTTACGAGCAACCATAAAGTCAGTAGCTCCAACATCGTAGACAAAGGAAGGATGGCTGAACCTCCAACTGGCCAGCTGCTTCAGAGAAAACACTACCAGCCCGTTCCTGGCCAGGTCGTTGATGTAGGCATACGCGTCGTCGCAGGTCGAAGATGTTACGTCGACTGTTATTGAAGTTAGCCCTGCAACAGTAGAAGACAGGGGTCTTACCATCACCATCATCATCATCATCATCTTCCTGCCCTTGTCGGCGCAACATGTTTTTTTCTTCCATTCTATCCTGTCAACCGTCATGCTATCACTAACTTCCTTTTCTTTCATATCACTGTTCACACAATCCATCCATCTTTTCTTTGGCCTCCCTCTCTCCCTCTCCACCCATCCACATGTATACTCATAACTCTTTTAGTAACATGCGTCTCATCCCTCCTCTTTACATGACCATACCAAGACAAACGATTCGCCTTCAACTTTTCAGTCACTGGCGCCACTTTCAAACATCCTCTAATATATTCATTTCTCACTTTATCCATTCTCGTCACACCACACATCCATCTCAACATTCTCATCTCCGCTACATGTTTTTTCATCCGTCTTTTCCTTATCGAGACGTTAAATTAGTGATGCAACGGAAGTGTCTTAACGGAAACGGGAACAGATGTCAAAAGTAATTCTTTGCGGATGCGGAAGCGGAAGTGTTAATACTATGAAGAAAAAGCAAAATATTTTTTTTTTAAGGCAGCTGTTGTTTTACATCGTAATCACGTCACGAGGCGCGGTGATGCGCAGAATGAACCAAAAAATATAATAATTAAGGAACTCGTTGCGACACGCTTGTGTACCGACATCGCCCTCTTCCGATGTCCAGTCGTCCACGCGCCCCCTACCCCGAGTTCCTCGCTGTATTCTTCCGTTTAGAGTTCTGTTATAAATTTTGCGGAAGCAGAAGCGGAAAAGGAAGTGCGGAACTTCTGCAGAAGTTCAAAATATCTCTGTTTTATTATATGGAGTTAAAATACCGGGGGTGCGAGTGAGAAAGAGGGATGGAGCTTTATAGGGTGTATAGCTTAACTATTATTATATTTATATATTATATAACTCCTGTTACTTGACCTGCCTATGTATTCTTTAAGAAAACAGTCTTAAGCGCAGCGCTGGCCGCAGTGACGAAACCCAAATACGTATATCTGACTGGCCTGTTGGTCTAGTGGTTAGTGGCCCTGACTGTTAATACTGTTATGCCGGAGGTCGTGGCTTCAATTCCCACCCAGGACAAATGTTTGTGTGATGAGCACAATAATTTGTTCTGTGTCTGGGTGTAATTTATCTATAATATGTATGTATTTAGAAATATTTAAGTATGTTTATCAGTTGTCTAGTACTCATAACACAAGCTCTGCTTAGTTTGAGACTAGACGGCGTTGTGTGATAGTTGTAAAAAAATAATTCTAATTCTATTATTCTATTACATAGGATTAACAATTCAATGTACCTATATATTGGAAGAAAGAATAGCACTGCTACAAAATGCAAAAAAACTTAAGAAAATTTGACCTTTGCGAGATACACTGGAGCTTCCAGCTTAACAATACAGAGACCCTACCACGAGCTATTTACGTGATCCATTTTACGACCTAAACTGAACTGTTAAAGGGTTGGAGCTAAATTGGGTGTACAGCTCCATCACTCTTTTTCGATCGTACGACTGACATTTTAACATTATCATGGTAAGGACCCTGGCCACCTACTTAGCGATAGTTAAATAATTATAAATTTTGATAAATTTAATTCGCGTGTTTGCTATTCAAAGCCAGATGGCGTCACTGAGGCATAGGATGACAGTTTTCCTAACACATTTTTTCTGATAGCCGCTCTATTGTATCTCTTTAAATCTCTTTAATTGGATCAGATTAGTATAACAATGATTTACCTGAAGTGGTGCCATTAACTAAGACATCAGATGGGATCTCGTACCTCAGCAGTTCCTTGTCAGTTTTCAAATCGTACACTATGATGTGAGGCGGCCGTTTCTGAACGAAGTTATCTGCAAAATATTTTTTTTTAGTTTTCTCACACGCCACATAACACCACAAAATTTTTATTAGTACAAATACTTAAAGGGCTTATTAGAAAAGATCTTGTTATTATTTAAGTAAAGTGTCAATAAATAATATTTATAATAAATATCAAAGTTATTAGCGTTTGTTTATATCCCAAAATGTCACTCAATTTATGGAAATATTGTACATACAGGCTACTGATTTATGAATGAATGAATGGCGATAAAAATGGAAAAACACTGCGTGGAAGTATTTTCTAGTAGAATTTATGAATGATTGATCTAATTATTAATTTATCAATTAAAACAATTTTTTTTGGACAATTTTGGGATTTCGTTGTTTTCACTTTTGACTACACAAATATGATCAGTGACGGATAGAGCCCTATTATTTTTTGTACTAATTAAAAAATAGGGGTGTATGAAACCAGTTACGATATCAAATCAACTGAACGCGTCCGCTTCGCTTCGCTCATCGCCGCACCACACCCACGTGCGGTTGGTCACGTATACCACCACAATAGAGCATCGATCGTTTATTCCGTTCGCACCGAAGTCCTACGAATATACCCGTAGCTAGTGTTCTCTTTAGTAACCATATACTTACAGTATTCCCAAATTAATAATGCGCATGCAGATCTTCGTTAATTGTCGTATTCCTGGAAACACCTGAATCATTGAATCGTAAGAGCCATAAAAAATGCATGAAGGAAATGCACTGAACCACTCTATATACATATCTTCTTCCGACGCTCGGGGAATACGACCGTTGCCGAACAGTGACGAAGATTTCTGTGCGCATTATCACTTTGGGAGAGCCGTCATTTAATGTATTTAAGAATAAATACTCACTAGGTACTTCCAAAAGCCCTGTATCGACCATCCACAACCTCTCACAGGCATCCACTCTTGGCCGGTAGACAGAGATAAAGTTATTGATGCTGTTAGCGTCAGGGTACGGCTTGAGTAGTGGAGAAGATGATTTGGAAGACTTGAGATCCACGTAGTTGAGGGTTGACGGTATTCCTGAAAAAAAAAAACCATGTAGCGTTTAGTTCCTTGTATGTTAGGGTCGGCTTCCAGTCAAACAGTTCTTCTTCTTTTTTGTCATTTCACTCTTGCCAGAGTGGTCGTGGTTATCACGAAAATAGGTCTCCAGAAGCTGTCAGGGTTCGCTATACGACTTCCCGGCACTTTTGCCCGCTGGCAGTCATCCGGGCGTACTCGTTCAATGGGCCACCAACTGCCACTTTTATCTGACTAGTCCATCGCATCGGTGATCTGCCACGCGGCCTCGTTCCGTCCACCTTTCCTTGTATAACAAGGCGTTCGATGGAATCACTTCCACGTCGACAAATATGGCCAACACAAATGGTACAAACAGTTATTGAACGTGGACCGGAAGACGCTGCGTTTGAAGGAAAACGAAAGGTTCTGAAGTATTTACCGTGGACCGGAAGACGCTGCGTTGGAAGGAAACCGAAATGTTCTGAAGTATTTACCGTGGACTGGAAGACGCTGAGTTGGAAGGAAACCGAAATGTTCTGAAGTATTTACCGTGGACCGGAAGACGCTGAGTTGGAAGGAAACCCAAAGGTTCTGAAGTATTTACCGTGGCCCGGAAGATACTGCGTTGGAAGAAAACCAACCGAAAGGTTTTGAAATAGTGACCATGGACCGGAATACGCTGCGTTGGAAGGAAACCGAAAGGTTTTGAAATAGTGATCGTGGACTGGGACGTGGCGTTGGAAGGCCTCCCACAAGGTGGACCGATGACTTCAGCATGGGTCGCGAGAATCCTATGGACGCGAGACGCACAGGACCGGTAATTTGACAGGCCTTTTGGTCTAGTGGCCCTGACTGCTATGCTGGAGGTCGTGGGCATTTGTTCTGTGTCTGGGTGTAATTTATTTATAATGTGTATGTATTTAGAAATATATAGCATGTTCAAAACCGGTTTTTGTTATGTACACGGCATTATGCACGATTGGGCGTCCATTACACGATGGGCTTTGCTGTCAGTTTTGCCCCAGTCAAATATATTAACAAAAAACCCTACCGTCTAATGAAATTATTGACGTTTGCATGACGAAAACATAATGGCGATAAAATTCCGTCATTTTAACATTCATGATGGGTGGAGAGGGAGAGGGAGGCCAAAGAAAAGATGGATGGATTGTGTGAACAGTGATATGAAAGAATAGGAAGTTAGTGATAGTACGACGGTTGACAGGATAGAATGGAAGAAAAAAACGTGTTGCGCCGACCCGAAATAAGATGGGACAAGGGCAGGAAGTGCTTCTAACATTAATGATTGATGCAATGGTGATTCTAACATTCATGATTGATGGAATTGAATGACGCTTGCATGACCGTGTACTGGACGCTTTACATGTACATACGCCTTACGTGTAGGTACTTACAGTCTTGTTAAATTTTGTGACATTTTTTTTTTTGTTTTTTGTTATCTTAGTACACTTCTGGACACATCTATTGGCCCACCTTGTATTTTCAGTTTCGTTTGGTCCTAGCTAAAATTTTATATAAGGTCGAGCAAAAAGTTTTTATGCAGTTTTGAACCTGGCACATTGACAATTTCATTCAATAGTCTTTTTTTGAATTTCGAACACAGAATTTAAAGAAACAAAAGACAATTTGGAGCCTGTTTGTTGATATCAAACAATCGAATACTAAGAAAACTTGGTTTTATTGGTTTACTTGGATTTAATTCTTGAAAAAGTGATTGATATCTTTGGTTTTGCAACAAACATTACTTATTCTTAACATTAAGGTGAGGTTCTATCAGTAATACTATGGATACTTCACCTGAAGTCGCCGCCCAAGCTGGCACTTACTCAGGCCGGACACAGCCAAAGAAACGTGAGTGCTCAACTTAATTTAAGTCGATCTGCGGTCCGAAATGTTTATCGGAGGTACCTAGAGACTGGCGGTTTTGTTCGTCGCCAAGGAAGGCCACGACCTCGGGTCACAACTGAAAGGCAGGATCGATTCATCGTGACGACCAGCTTGAGAAATCGTCACCTTACCTCCATTGAGATACAAAACCAACTTCGCAACTTCCACGGAGTATCTGTGAGCGCTCGAACTGTTCGGAGAAGGTTAAAAGAACGCGATATGGTACCACACAAGCCAGCTAATGGGCCCAAACTAACGCGAGCCCACCGAACAGCGCGCCTTCATTTCGCACGCAGTCATTTAAATTGGACACAGCAAGATTGGAGCCGTGTACTCTTTTCTGATGAGTCTAAAATTGTGTTACATGGCAATGATGGAAGGAAGAAGGTCTACCGACGTAAGGGAGAGCGTTTCGCACAATGCTGCTTTGAAGAGAGGGTTGCTTATGGCGGTGGCTCATGGACTGTCTGGGGCGGTATATCCGCGAGCGGCAAAACTCAACTTGAGGTTGTTACAGGACTACGGCTGCCAACATTAAATGCTGAAAGGTAAATTCGTGAGTGCTTAGAACCTCGCGTGATACCATACGCGGACTATGTGGGCCCAAATTTCCTTTTTATGCATGATAATGCAAGAGCCCATGCGGCCGGCATCGTCAGGGAATATCTTCGGGATGTGAACATCGCAGTTATGGACTGACCAGCCAGAAGCCCAGACATGAACCCCATTGAGCACATGTGGGACGAGCTAAAAAGACGTGTTAGGGCTCGTCAGCCAGTTGCCCAGACGATGCAGGAGTTGAAATCTGCCATAGAAGAGGAATGGGAGATGATCCCTCAAAATTTCATAGAGCGGTTGATAAACTCTATGCCTAATCGTATGAGAGCTGTGGTAGATGCCCATGGAGGCAACACGGGTTATTAAATTAAACCTTTATTTCATAATACATGTCTTTTATTCAAAAATCAATTGCCTTTAACAAGGCGCATATCCGACTTGTTAGGCGTAGCTCCATGTCGTATGGTATTCTGAATTCAAATTTAAAACAATACAATCGAAAAAGATGGTAAAATGTATCAGGTTTAAAACTGCATCAACAGTTTTTGTTCAATCTAGCAATCATATTTCGGTAGGGGCCATCGAAACCTAAACTCTAAGGTGGGCCAATAGATGTGTCCAGAAGTGTATTTTATTATTTTGTACACATCTGACGCTAAACACCTGTTTATTATTTATCATTTATCACACCGCACAATAACATTTATATATATTTATTTACCTTACACATAACACTAGTTTACAGTACATCTGTTGCCGAAGAAATTTTAGCTGTTGCTGACTACATATGATATGCTATTTTCAAAAATATAATTAGAAGATTTTTATCAGCTCTAGTTTCTGAGTTTCAGCTATGTAGGTTTAAAACAGAAAAAAACATGTATTTACTGAGAAAAACTTTATTTAAAAAAATAATTAATCATTGAGTTCTAAAAAACTTCGTTTTAAAGCTCTTCTCTGATGTGTAAACTTTGGAAAATGACGTATCAGAGACCAACAATAGTCAGACATCATATTCGTATCCCAGAAACCCTGATAGCGCTCTTCCATGACGCGTAAGTCCTGATGCATACGCTCTCCCTGCTCTTCGCTCATATCTCCTAAATTTTCCGGAAACCTGTCCAGGTGACTATGGAGGAAGTGGAGGTTATGCTCATATTGCACCCCATATTTTTTAATTATAGCAGAAGGTCTTCTACAAGTTCAATATAATTTTCAGATTTTTTGTTTCCGGGAAATTTCCGAGGAAAGCAATTTTTTTTCTTTCAGTCTTGATGCTAATAATTCTGAAGCTTGTTTAGAAAGATTTAAATCTCTTACAAGATCATCTAACTCATTTTGGGAAAAGCATTTTGGCTCATTTGACATAGTTTCAAAATCAGCATCATTTTGTGATGAGCTTGGTCCTTCAATGTCTTGTTCTAAGGGTTCAGATATATTTTTAGGCACTGAAGAGTCAGGTGAACGCTGCACTGGACGTTGAACACAACTAGTACTTGGGTACTGCCATTTAGCTCGATTTTTAGTGTTTAAACCGTTTACGTTCACACTACAAAAATAACAGTCTTCGAGATGATTTCGTGGTTCTCGCCAAATAGTCGGTGTTCCAAATTTAAAGGCACCTCTTTTACCACTTTTCCATAATCTTAAATATTCCACACACGATTTACAAACACAATTGGGTGCCCAAGATTTCTCATTTTTATCCAAGAGCATCCCAAAATACTCAAAATAGGTATTTTTCACCAACTCTGATATAACTTTTCTACAATCGTTAAACACATATTCTCCGCATATATAGCAAAAATGATCTGGATTGTTTAAACAACGTCTCCTTGAACTACTCATGACGCATAAACTTCAGATACCAATCTGAACACAGTAAAATACGCCTGTTATCGATTAATATTTAGGCTTAAATGATAAAAATCAAAAACAAAGTAACTCGAGCTGCTCAAAAAATTTTGAGGGTAGATTTGACAAAAACAAGTCATAAGTGAACATTATCAACCATAAAATTCGTGGCAACAGACAAAAAGTTAAATTTTGTAAACTAGTGTAATACTTATAAATTAGACATAATGCTAATATACCGTTTATACCGCGTACATCGAAGGACTGGAACAATTTGCCTGCTGCGGTCTTCCCGTCCAACTATAATATAGGTGTCTTCAAGGCTAGAGTGAATAGGCTCTTAATAAACTAGTGCGCCTAACCATCAATGATTGCATCTCCGCTTACCATCAGGTGGGATCGCAGCCAAGCACTGGTTTATATCAATTAAAAATAATAATAATAAGTAAATAACTGTCGTTCACTCTCAATAAGGTTCAGTTGAAAACCAACGTCAGGCAACTACCACTGATTGCCATGTAGTTGTCTGGCATTTTTGCTGAACTGGACCTATTTGGCGCAGCCGTGAGACACACATTGTGTCAGTGTTTTTTTCTTTTGTTTTTTCTTAGTTGTCTTAAATTTTGTTTTACAGTGTGTGCCAAATAAAATATTTTTCTTTCTTTCTTTCCTTCTTTCTTTCTTTCTTTCTTTGTCTAGTACTCATAGCACAATAACTCTGCTTAATTTGGGACTGGATGGCGTTGTGTGAAAGTTGTGGAGTAGTATTATTTTATTATTATTGTAGCGACACTTGGATGAGGACTATGCCCTGGCTGAAGTGATGATGATGATGAAACTAACCGTATCGTCTCCTGGGAACGGTAATGAACACCTTGTCGTGGAACACTTCGAACCCTATGGGTATATTGTTGTACTGCACGAAGAATCTTTCATTTTCCTCTGGTTCTTCAGCAAAGAAGATACCTCCCAATATTTTCTGGAGCGCCTCGTCCTTTACATCTGGAATTTACAGAAGAGTGTTTTGAGGAATTCATTGTAATTATAAACTAGCTTGTATCAGTGGTTTTGCCTGCGCGAAATTAGAAAATAATAATAAATCTATATACAACATTATTTTTCGTATATGCGAAACCTGAATAGTTTGTTTAAGATCAATAATTTTAACAAGTACTGGGCAGTACCCAGTACCACTGACACTAAGTACAACACAGGTTACGGAAGGTCATATCGGGCATTAGGCGCCAGCGCACAGCTGGGAGCGGGAGCAAAATAACCCCTCAGTCGCCTGGATGGCCTGGTGACCATGTATTTTTACCAAAGACGTAGAAGAGGTCTTGAAGTATAGACTCGTTTATATGGAATTCAGTCCACGATACTCCGAACGTTCTTCTCCAGCACCACATCTCTAGGACGTGTATCTTCTTCTTCTCTTCTATTTCCCGTAAGGTCCACGTTTCTGCGGCGTACAAGAATATGGGGAATACAAGTGCTCGAACTAGCCGGATTTTCGTGGCTCTATATATGTTGCAATTTCTCCATATTTTCCTCAATTTATCCATCGCAAACCTGGAAATTGCCATACGCCTCTTCACTTCATCGATACATCTACCGCTGTTCGCAAAACAAATGGTCAATGGGGCCGAAAGGTTCTAGAGCCTCCCTCAAAGTGGACCGCTGACCTGGTGAGGGTTGCGGGAATCCTACAGATACGAGACGAACAGGAGCGTTCGTTGTGGCGACAATTAGGGTAGGCCTATTTCCAACAGTGGACGTCTATCGGCTGGAACGATGATAATGTTATTATGTGTTACGCGGAAAAGAACTTTAAATAAATTGTATGTCTACAAAAGTCTGATTTATTTGTTTTATTTTTCAAGTTTTCCTGCTATTTATTTATTTATATATTACATACTATATGCACATAAAGATACAAAGGCGGACTTAATGCCTTAAGCATTTTCTACCAGTCAACCTTTGGGTGATGCAGAGAAGAATAGTGGTAGGTGCAATAAAAGAGAGAGAAATAGTGTATATATAGTTTTAATTAGTTAAGTGTTTTATGTATTCATTTTACCTGAAGTAAACTTGAATCATTTGAAAAACATCGAAGGACTGGAACTATAACTTAGGTGTCTTCAAGGCTAGAATGAATAGGCTCTTAATAAACTATTGCGCCTGACCATCAATGATTGCATCTCCGCTTACCATCAGGTGGGATCGCAGACAAGCACTGGTTTATATCAATTAAAAAAATATATATATATTACATACTACATGCACATAAAGATTCAGAGGTGGACTTAATGCCTTAGGCATTTTCTACCAGTCAACCTTTGGGTGATGCAGAGAAGAATAGTGGTAGGTGCAGGCAATAGGAGAGATAGAAAAAAAAGGTAATATAAACAGATATAGCAGCATAGTATATATAGGATAGCTATTTGTCAGTGCTAATAACGAAATCCTATGTCATTGTCCAATGACTTAGAAATACCTAATGTGTGCAGAAAGAAGACTGGCGTTAACAATAATAAAATCCAGTTTCAAATGTCAAATGTTTTAAAACGATAAGGCTCGGCGCAAATGGGCCACCGGCCACAGCCACTAGTGGCCAGCGACAGCGACTTAACACACTTTTTCATATATTTTGTATAGACGCACCGCACGCGTGTTGCCGGTGGCGGCCACTCGTTACAGCGGTGTCCGCGACTCGCCACTTGTGGTCGCTACGGGCCACACAAAACGCCGACACCCGCCACTGTCACACAGCTTCACACCCCGCACAGTTAACCGTTAATACGTTCTACGTATCGCCTAAGTCACCATAGAGCACGATGACTCAATGCATGTTGATACATTCATATCATCCATCGTACGACTGCGCAGTAGGGATCGGGTTATAAAATGTGGCGGCTTCTGAACACCGGTGGCTGTCGCTCGCTTCTGACACTGTTACAAATGAGGTGGTAGCGCGCGACAGCCACTGATGGCTGTGGTCGGTGGCCCGTTTGCGCCGAGCCTAAGTAGACTCCTGTTACAAACAATGTTGTCGCCATATGACATAGAGTCACGTAGGCCAAGACCTGTATGTACGGTAACCCAGCAGGTTATTATATTTCCGCCGCTTGAGGTTCTCTGCAGACGAGCTAGGAAGATGAGATGGCGCAAGAGTGTCGATACAAGTAGCATCCCACACTAAAGACCTACCCAACTTCCATGGAAATAAAGACATACCGTTCAGTTTTTTGCCATCGTCGCGTGCCAGGCTTTTTATTTATTTATTAAAACTTTATGCACTAGTAAGAAACACTGTACAAAGGCGGACTTAATGTCTTACGCATTTTCTACCAGTCGACCTTAGGGTGGTGCAGAAATATAACATGGTAGGTGCAACATAATGGTCAACTAGATCATAAAAACAATAATAAATACATATATACTTAGATACATACGTACAAATTAACAATGTTATTATTACACCAACTTCCTGGGAATGTATTCACGTGCCATCACCTTAAAAGTGAACCGACTGGAAGCCGTCCTGATGTTCAGAGGGAGCGCATTCCAAAGAGAGATCGCCTGGACAAAGAAATAGGACTGGATAAACCCAGAGCAATGTGTGGGACATCGTAGTAGGCGATTATTGGTAGATCGGAGATTTTTATTATGACTAGAACAAAGAAATTGAACTTGAGAAGTCAAATAGGAAGGAGAAGAAGGTTTATCCAGAAAAAAATACAGCGTTGTCAAGGCTTTTTCGTTCTACACGGTAAATTGAAAATCAAAATAACAAGGTTACTCACATTTCACTCCATCAAAATTATAACCAATTTGTTTCCACGAAAAAACTTGTTTCATATCACTGAAATGGTTGTGAGGTATATAATACTGACCATTACAGTAACTTATTAAAACTATTAATAGAATAATTTTATTTAACATTTTAGTAAATGATTTTTGTTTGTCAACAGTACCGGTTGGTTGCGAGTGTAAGTATATACTGCTGGTGTCTGTGTTCTTGTATTTATTGATATATTGTTAAGGTGTGGTTACATGGAATATAGAATTTTTGATTTTGAGAATAAGCTTATGTTACTTTTGGACAGTAATTTTAAGCTAATTCGCCGCTGGTTTGTATACTTGTGTCTGTTTGTGGCTAAATAATGATAATAAGAAAAATATAAATTCTTGGTATTTCAAAAAAAAAAGGAGGTAGTAGATTAAATAATAATTATACCAAATTTCAACCGGTAATTTTTGCGTGATGCCTGGCGAGCGATATTGTATCTTAAGATAAAATATTATAGTATCTTAGCCGTGTGCAGCGCCTCTTAGTGAACTCCACTGCGGGTGACGTAACCTACGACATACTTATTATTTACGGTTGGTACAGTAATCGGGTCTAGGGATCGAACCGCAAAATTAAGTTTGTTTTTTATTGTGTATACTTTTCCGGGATAAAAAGTACCCAGTGTGGTGGCCAGGATATTAAAGAATAATTATACCAAGTTTCATCGTAATCGAACTGGTAATTTTTGCGTGATGCCTGAACAAACAGACAGACCGACAAATTTTTTTTAATCACATATTTGGGTTCGGTGTCGGTCTAGTAACACCCCCCGCTATTTTTTTTTTTTATATTTTCAATGTACAGAATTTTCACTTCTACAGATTTATTATAAGTATATGGATTGTCGATTGCAGTTTCATTCTGGTATGTACGAATCTTTACAAAAACAAGTTTATCATACACATTACCATTTAAAACATATGTATAAACTTGATCCGAAGTAATAATTATGTTGAATCCACTACAGAAGTTTAAGGAAAATTATTATTAATTACTTATTAATTGCATGCATACATTTTGTGACGTACATTGTAATATTGTATGACGTTTTGTTATTATATTATTTATATAAACAGTTTTTGGCCAGTGACCTTTTATTTAAGTAAAACAAGTTTTTTTTTTGTAGATAACAGGGGGCCAAGTCTGCTATTTTTTTAAATCCGTCATTCCAACACGATCCCATTGTCATTTTGCTAAAAGTTCGTAATCTGCTAATTCATAACGATCGATCACTGATCGGTCAATGGTCTTTTATAAGAGTGATGGTAGAATGACAATATTGAGCTTATTAAAAAGCAATGACTGCACAATGACATTCTAATGGTAGGTCACCGATCAAAGGAACTATCAAAATTTTAGTAGATTACCGCATACGTCAGATATTCATTTGTCAGTATGTAAGAGATTATCACTTCTTTCAATGGAGTGTCAGTGGTTGACCATTGAAAAGTCATAATGACGCCATTATATTATTAGATTACCAAATTTGTCAAAATCAACAATTATGAAATCAATGATAGACCATTCTGACTCTATTGTAATAGCAGACTTGAGGCCCTGCTTGGCAGTTGATTTTTTGACAACAAAAAAAGGGACGCCATCTAGTGGTAAGTAGAGGAACTAGAGTTGGCGCGCCTTTGAAAGAGACAGGCGTTTTCCGTTTGGCTAAGAGGTTGAGGAGAATCTGTCGGGCGGCGGACACAAGGCCGTCACAGCGTGAAGACGCTCTAGAACTGTTCTACGTTGTTGTTTGTACTTACCTGATATTGTAGTGCATTAAGAAGTAAACTGATTCAGTTTCTAGCCGGTTCCGTATCTCAAAAGGAAAAATTGGAACCCTTATTTATTTATTATTTATTAAAACTTTATGCACTAGTAAGAAACACTGTACAAAGGCGGACTTAATGCCTTAGGCATTTTCTACCAGTCGACCTTAGCGTGGTGCAGAAATATAACATGGTAGGTGCAACATAATGGTAAACTAGATTAGGAAAACAATAATAAATATATAGTTAGATACATACATACAAATTAACAATGTTATTATGAAAAACCTATACAACAAATCATCACTGTGATGATTATACCAACTTCTTACGAATGTATTCACGTGCCATCACCTTAAAAGTGAACCGACTGAAAGCCATATAGGATCACTTTGTTGTCCGTATGTCTGTCTGTCTGTTTGTCTGTTAAGACTCTTTATCTTAGGAACGCGTGAAGGTATCGAGTTGAAATTAAATCATATACTCAAGTCTGGCGGTCCCTTGAAGCTGTGAAAAAAAGAAAACTTCTGAGTTAACGAAAAGAAAAGATACGACCGTTTCTGTCGCAAAAAACATTTATTTCGACACTCTCTAGGGAATCAAAATTCATAGGGTACTTCCCGTTGACCTATAGCCCTGAAATTTGGTATGAAACAAGGTCTTATAGTATAAGTATAGGTAAAAAATTTAAAACTGTATATTTGAAGTTACGTCACAAAAAAAAACTTTTTTTGAAATTCGGAAAAACCTTCATAACTCAATTCGGGAATTGAACTGTTTTTATAGGTTAGTTTGTATGGAACCCTCAGTGCGCAAGTCCGACTCGCACTTGCTCGATTTTTTATACATTACACGATACCCACATAGGCCCACCTGGTAGATGATCATAGCTCGAACCATCCTTGACGAGCCGTCATATACACCACTAGTTTTTAAAATATAGTACAAAGACTCAAAGGGCTTATTAGAAAAGGTCTTGTTATTATTTAAGTAGTCTCAATAAATAATATTCTTAAACAGCAAAGTTATTAGCGTTTGTTTATATCCCAAAATGTCACTCAATTTATGGAAATATTGTACAGATTATTGATTATGAATAAAACCTATGTTCTTCACACGCAAGGAATCTGCGTTCTTCTAACAATCTCCTTCTGCTCTGTCCTTCTCATACTTCTGAATTTGTCCATTCTTCCTTCTATATACAGTCCATCCTTCTGTGGAATGCGCTTCCTCTCGATATCAGGACGGCAGAAAGTCGATATGCATTTAAGCGGAAGGTGCGGAATCATTTGCTCCATCAATAGCAGAATCGTCTCAAAACTTCTTTCTTTACTTTATATTAATATATATGTATATATATTATATTAAATATATATGTATGTGCATTTTAATTATATCATCATCATCATCTTCCTGCCCTTATCCCGTGTTATTTGGGGTCGGCGCAACACGTTTTTTTCTTCCACTCTGCCCTATTACTCGTCATGCTAATTTAAATGCATTTTAATTATATGTATACTTTTTTTTAATCTTGTTTTTTGTAAAATTTCATTTTTATGCACTTACCATATTGTCTCTTCACCACCCTAGGTTGACTGGTAGAGAATGCCTAAGGCATTAAGTCCGCCTTTGTACTTTATGTTGCATGAAGTTAAAATAAAATAAAAAACAATGGAAAAACACTGCGCGTAGTATTTTCTAGTAGCAATTGTTATGAATGATTGATTCAATTATGAATTTATCAATTATGACAAATTTTCGATTTCGAGATTTCGTTTTTTTCACTTTTGACTACACAAATATGATCAGTAACGGGTACGGATAGAGCCTTATATATTTTTGTACTAATTAAAAAATAGGGGTGTATATACAGCACGTAACATACAAATACACATCCTGAAACATGTAGTATGTTCAGAATCGGCTACTGAAGCGATTTTAGCAATTTTTTTTTTGATATTCACTATCCACTATACCACTATCTCACCTGATGGTAAACGATAATGTGGGCTACGATGAAGCACGCTTGCGTTGAAGTAACCTATTCATTCTTGACTTAAAACTCCACTCTTTAACTGTACGCATAATGAATGTAAGTATCCCCAAAACGCTTTGTACGTGTGAGTGGCATGTACACAACGTGGTGGCACAACGCCATACGTCTAGCGGTCCGATGATGGAACGGGTTTGGCAGAATTAAATTGTGTAATTCCAGTGCACGCTCTTGCGGACGGCGAGTAATGGGTGGCTCGCCGTCCGACCGTCCGGTAACCGTCCGGACCGAGCCCAAGTCGTCGACGGTGCGTATTGTTCCACGCGCGCCTCAAGGAGATATCAGCAACTGTAGGGGCCCAGCAGGGCCGAAGCCTACTTGGGCCAAGGGTCTAATTCTGAATTAAGACTTGCGTCAAACATACACACCCCGGTACGAAAGGCAATGAGGGAACAAGAGTGGGTTTTTAGTAAGTAAAAGTCTGACACTATCTCCCGCCCCGCCCAAGAGCGGGGGATGTCATAAGATGATTAATTTCCCAACGGAAAAAAAAAGTGCACGCTCTCCGAAATGTAATAGAAAACCGACATGCTAGCAACTCGACGTTGATGTCTACTCTATTATTTAGAGACGGTCGTACGCGTGAGAGAACGGACATCCTCACACCCCAGGCGACGTGACAGGAGATGACCTGGGCGTAGAGACTCCCAGGTCGATATCCGGCCACCACAGGCGCGGGTTTTTTGGATGAAAAGCCATGGGTAGCTCGCCGTCTGGCCGTCCGTCCGGACCGCACCTGAGTTGTCGACGGCGCGTAGTGTTCCACGCGCGCCTCAAAGAGATGTCAGCAAAACCGTAGGAGTCTAGCAGGGCTGATGCCCGCTAAGGCCAAAGGAAATTACAGTCAAGAATAGTAACGCTAGCGAAGAAGGGCACCGTATCCGTGAGGCAACGAACTCCTCACGCCCCGGCCGCTGCCACAGGAGGCGCCCCGAGCGTGGGCCCCTCGCCCACGGTGACTTTTGGTAGCGATTCTGTCGCGCGCTCGCATAGATACAGTCGCAATGCGTCGTTAGCGTATTTTGTATGTAGAATATTTCACTTACGCGTCACCCTCCCTCCGTTCTCTTCCCGATTTCGTCCGACGCGGTCGCGCGTTTGCGTCGATACAATCGCGATATTGTAGTGCGTTAGGCCTCTGCTTCGAATCTCGCGGGCAGCGGGGCGGCGGCGGCGCGGGTGCGGCAGGATCTTACGCGTATAATCAAATGGACCGGCCCTCGAATACAGCGGTGCAGGAGCGGCGCGGGGGCGGGCAACGAGCGGTGCACTCCAGTCAAGCGGTGACCGCCCGCGTTGCGCGTCTGCATTGTAGGTATAGTGTTGTACATTTTTTTTGTGACGTATCAAAATGTCTTCGGATGTGCAAGAGCTAATTATTTCGGCAATCTTTGAGAGGACACCCATATTCTGGTGTAGTCGTAGAATTTGTCGGGATTTTGTCTCTGTTCTTCATAATTTCGATAAAACTCGCCATTTATTTTTCTTGCCCTATAGTAGGGATCCACTTCTTCTTTTGCCCACAATAAATCGAGCGTTAGAAATAAATTTGAATCAAAAAGATGTCGCCGTTTTTCAGACATTTCGTTCGCGAATAAAAACAAACATCTCGACAACACAACCACGAACACAACACTACACCGCTATAGTGCCACGCGATCTGCCCGCTAGTTTGGAGAACAGGTATGCGTTGCCCGCGCCTCCGCCGCCGCCGCCCCGCTGCCCGCAAAATTCGAAGTAGAGGCCTTAGTAGCGATGCTGTCGCGGGTTTAGGAAACGCGCGTCAACTTCGCGACAAAAAGTCGCCGTGGGCGTGGAACCTATCATTTGTAAGTTGATAGAATGGAATTGATTTATTTCTCGACATTTCAGAGATTTTCCCATTTGGTAGTTTTAGTAGGTACTTTAAAAAAAATAATTGAAGGAACACTTAAGACTCCTATTTAAGTAAAAATAAAACACCAGTTTATTACAAAATAATATTTACTTATTGTCTTTAAGTATATACTCGTAAGATTAAATGTATATAAAAAAAACTCCTTACAACAACGTATCTCTTATTACATTTTGGCATTAGATTTAATTGCAATTTCCAGCATTTAGTGGGATTTCAGTTTAACAGCACATTTAACAGCAAACGGCAAAAATAAATGTTTGTTAACTAAATGTTTATTTAAAATAAATCTTTATTCAAAAATAAATGTTTATTAAATAAATGTTTGTTTAAAAATAAATGTTTATTATTTTATTTCTTTCTAAACGGGTCCTCATTTATGCTGGTTAATGTTATAGGTGGGTTTATTTAGACAAGTCTTGTGTGAGACATGCCGCTGTCTCTCCATGTAGTGAAGTACTGCTTGAAGACGGCAGGTTCGGTACCTTGAGGTATCTTGACGATGTGTACCTATGGAAAAAAAATTACATTTAGCATAGGTACGAATGCCTTTTTGTCGTGGTCGCTGAGCGCGGGGTCCGGACAAAAAGTGCTACTGGATTCTTACTCGATTGCGCCCGAAGAAAGTTTGTTGATGTTTTTCGAGTGTATGTATATTTTTTTGGCATACGCTAGAGTCTAAGTGCTTGTTGAATTTTAGCTTCAGACATATCTTTAGATTCGTCTTACGGGGTTACCATGACGTTCAAAGTAAGTAAGTACAAGTTTACGATCTTACTTTGAACGTCATGGTTCTTATTTCAGTGTGGGTAAGGGACAGAGCTATACAGGTTGTCTAGCGCCATCTCTTACCCACACTGGACATGAGAATGAAACAATTTTACTTTAAACGTCATGGTACAGGTCTTAGCTGCGAGAGAGAGAGACATTAAAATGGCCGATCCCTTTTGGTGCCATATTATACGTTTTTTCGTGCTTCACTCATGTATGGTATCAAATTAAAGGACTCGAGGAGACTATTTCAAAACTATTACTAATTAAAATAGAGGAAATGAAAAAAGTTGACAGTGCTAAACCCGCCCGTAGAAAATTTGTGACGGCGTTTTGTATCGGCGCTAGCAGCTGTGATCTCTAGCGTGTGGCAGCCACCGGCGCGCGGGGCGAATCCATCCATTGCCCCATTTACATGTGGGCCTAGCCTCGGCCAATCGACATACCTACTTAGCAATTGTGTAAACAGGAAAACTCCGTTGAAACAATGGCGATTGGCCGAGGCTGGGCCCACATGTAAACGAGGCATAAAATGTGTAGCAAATTTTTTTTTTTGTGACGTGTGTAACAACAAATTTACTGTTTTCAGATTTATTCCTTTACCTGTGACATAAGAACTTGCTTCGTGCCAAATTCCAGGATTCTGGGTCAACAGAAAGTACCCTATGAATTTTGATTCCTTTGAGAGTATCGAAATATTAACATTTTTGTGACATAAACGGCCGTATCTTTTTTATTCGTTAACTTTTGATTTTTTCACAGCTCCAAGGCACCGCAGACCTGAGTATATTGTTTTCATAGATAGATGGACAACAAAGTGATCCTATAAGGGTTCCGTTTTTTCCTTTTGAGTTACGGAACCCTTATAGGATCACGTTGTTGTCCGTCTGTCTGTGTGTCTGTCTGTCCGTGTGTCTGTCTGTCTGTGTGTCTATCTGTCTGTGTGTCTGTCTGTCTGTGTGTCTGTCTATCAAGACCCTTTATCTTGAGAAGGCGTGGAAGTATCGACCTGAAATTAAAACTATGTACTCAGGTCTGCGGTCCCTCTGCGTTAACGAAATATAGATACGATCGTTTATGTCGCAAAAAACTTATATTTCGACACTCTCAAGGGAATCAAAATTCATAGGGTACTTCCCGTTGACCTAGAATCCTGAAATTTGTCATGAAGCAAGATCTCATAGCATAAGTTTATAAAAAAAATCTGAAAACTACAAATTTGTAGTTACGTCACAAAAGAAAAAAAACATTTTTTGCGATTCGGAAATAAATTTTCGTAACTCAATTCGGGAATTGAACTGTTTTCATTGGTAAGTTTGTACGAAACCCTCTGTGCGCGAGTCCGCCTTGCATTTGCTCGGTTTTTAGTTATTATTTTTAGTTAATAATAATAATAATATTCCACAACTATCACACAACGCCGTCTAGTCCCAAGCTAAGCAGAGCTTCTGTTATGGGTACTAGACAACTGATAAACATACTTATATATTTCTAAATACATACATATATAGATAAATTAACCACAGGCCCGAAACAAATGATCGTGCTCATCACACTAACATTTGTCATGGGTGGGAATCGAACCCACGACCTCCGGCTTAGCAGTCAGGGCCACTAACCACTAGACCAACAGGCCAGTAGATTAGTTATTTATTATAGGCTTGAAATGACTAAAGTAACAAATGCAGTTGACTCACCCATGAAGGATAATTCTTGGCACTCAATAGAGCCTGTGCTTTAGTCATAGCTTCGTTCTTTTCCTGAAAAAACAAAATACATTACATAAGTAAATAAAGGTGGTGGGTGGGAATACCTGATTAAGTCTGCGGGGCAAACTTGTCCAGAGATTACTCTAGACAAATTTGTTTTAATAAGTTTTAAGAGCAGTGGTGGCCGAGTGGTAACGGCCCGACTTACGAGTTGTAGGTCGCGGGTTCAAACCCAACCAGGCGCATTACTTTGTGTAATTTATTTCATCACTACTGCTCTCAAAACGGTGAAGGAAAACATCGTGAGGAAACCGGCATGTCCTAGAACCAAAAATTCGAAGACATGTGACATCCACCAACCCGCGCTGGGCCCGCGTGGTGGATTATGGCCCATCCCCTCCTAGAGAGGAGGCCTGTGTCCCAACAGTGGGAACATTATAAGGCCGACTATGCTATGCTAAGTTTTAAGATAAGTTTTCGCTTTACAAATGTTTTGAATTTATTAAGGCTTAGTTGTTGAATATGATACTTTACTAGGTTACTTTGTGCTGTAATATCCTCGGACTAGCTTGGAATAAAAACTTCAGACAGTTTTGGATTTTATAATTAAGGTGTCTTCAAGGCAAGAGTAAAGTGAATATTCTCTCAATAAACTAGTGCGCCTCACCATCAACGATTGCATCACTGCTTACCATCAGGTTGGATTGCGGTCAAGCACTAGTTTATATTAATTAATTTAAAAAGTCAAAGTCAAAAGCTTTTTATTTCACATAGGCCTACATGGGCACTTATAAAATGTCAGAAGCTAGTGCACGGTTCCAAATTGGTCGTTTCCTATGGAGAAGAACCGGCAAGAAATTCCATGGTTACTCTTTTTAAAAAATTGATGTTCTTACAATATTTCCATATTAAACTATAAATAAATATTATGTAAGGACAGTGTAGACTGGTCAATATTGTACTAAAAAGTACAATAAAAATAATCATAATAAAAAGTGAGTCGTAATAGGAAATAACCTAAGAATTTACATTTTTTTTATATTACATTCATATGGAAAAAAAACGAATGCCGAGTCGGCTAGTGTAAATATATATACATATATATATATGTCATAGCCAGATCATAAAAATTGATCACTACATGATATGGCCAAGTAAAACTGGCCAGATCGTTTTAAACGTTAAAGTTTAATGATATTTCAATCTTCGTTGGGCCTACTTTCTTTAGACCTTTTATTATCATTGAAATCCTACGTCAATGATATGGCCAAACGAGTTAAAACGATCTGGCCAGTTTTAGTTGGCCATATCATGAAGTGATCAATTGTGTGAAAAGTGAGTAATTTTATGATCTGGCCTCGATATATACATGCCTCCTAGCCAAGTTACAACCGTTTCGTGTCGAATTCCGTTCTCCAATCGGTAACGATAAGCCGGCCGCTCGTTCTACATTGTCGTTCTACAATAACAAAGGATTTAGCGTTGCACATTGTAGAAACGATAACAATTCATTCTATCATTTTGAACGATGTGAACTTGGCTACGAATTTTCTATTCGTTTGTTCTGACCACGTGACTTAACGTTGAGATGATGTCATTACCATATAATTGATTAGTTTTCGACTAGCGTTAACGATTGAAGATTATCAACTTGGCTAGGGGTGATGATCATGAAATATCGTATGTGTGGTGTATTAGAGGTATGTTTAATATCAACCAGACTGGTAGCTGTAGGCCATATTTTGTCAAGCATAATATTTTAACGTTGCCGTGTGTTTACTTTTATGAGATTGCTAGCTTTGCAAGAATTAACAAAAATATTTTTGATAAGTACCGACATGGCCGGATCTACCTAATGGCTAAATGGGCAGCAGCCCAGGGCCCCTTGGATGTAAGGGGCCCCCAGTCCTCATTGAAAACTCGAAATAACTTTTTAGAAGAAATGGAGTACTACTGTTTACTTATTATGGAAACAGTCATTAATATCGCTGCTAATATAGGGTCAATCATGATCAGTTGAAGGTTTCTTTCGGTCATTATCTAAAAGGCACACTTCAGAAAAAAATACAAAACTGATTTTTGACAAAATGCCAATTAGTTTGATTACTCAGGTAGGCCCCCAAACAGTGTTAGCCCAGAGTCCAACAATATCATGATCCGCTCCTGAGTACCGAAGTAAGCGGCATACTGACAAAATTTGCTGCAAATCTAGCATGACAGCCTTATATTCTCAAAGCCTTTTAAGTATGGCACCGCGTATATACCATCACTTGCCGAAGACCACACTAGAAACTTCATAAATAGATGCGTTCAAAAATAAATTAAAAAGATTGTTGCTAAGTACATGTTACTATAGTGTTCAAGATTACTTAATGGAGGATGTAAAGACATATTGATGTAACTAGTGCACTAATTTTATATTAATATTTGATATACTTTGAAATTTTTATACTTTGACATTTACTTTGGCATATATTTACAGATATATCTTGACATTCTCATTTAATACATGACATTTCAAATTGTAATTAAACTATTGAAATTATTGATTTTCATAGTGAACTAAATTGAAATATTAATTGTAAACTTTTTTGCATGAATTATAACAATAAAAAAGCTTGTGACTTGCATACCTCAAGGTGTAATATAGTTGGACTGTTCTATACTTTTAATAACTTTATTTAATTACCCATATTAGCAAATAAATGATTATGAATTATGAAATCATGAACGTACCCTCTCAGTGGATTGTTTGCCGGTCCAGACGTAGACGCTACCGCTGACTGTGTCCAATATGTAACTCTCCTGTGAATTGAAATAACAGTAATTATTAAATATATTCTATACTTATAATAAATCTGTACAAGTGAAAGTTCTGTACATTGAAAATATCAAAAAATAAATAGCAGGGGTGTTACTAGACCGACACCGAACCCAAAAATGTGATTAAAAAAATTTTTGTCAGTCTGTTTGTTCAGGCATCATGCAAAAACTACCGGTTCGATTACGATGAAACTTGGTATAATTATTCATATCCTAGGCACTACACTGGGTACTTTTTATCCCGGAAAAGTATATACAATAATAAAAAAACTTATTTTTGCGGTTCGATCCCTAGACTCGATTACTGTACCAACCACAAATAATAAGTTTGTCGTAGGTTACGTCGACGCACACGCCTAAGATACTATAATATTTTATCTTAAGATACAATATCGCTCGCCATATAATTCAATGGACTATCATACACGAGGAAGATAATAAATAATATTGCATATTTTCGTATCTCAAAAACCTAATAAAACCATTTTCGAATTCTACGCGGACGAAGTCGCGGGCAAAAGCTAGTAAATAATAAATATTCCATATTTGTTACACAACGCCATCTTTAGTAGGGAAGGCCGGGTTGCTAAAGGAGAAACCCATTTCTGGGCTTGAGCCGTTTCACGAATAAAATATGTACAAAAAAATCGTTTATTTCGTTTAATTAACCCATTTAAATCTTAGCTCCAATAGCATTGGCCAAATATAGAAAATAAATAGATTTCTATTTTTTAGTTTTAAACAAGCTTTGTAAACTGTTACAGAACTTTTTTTCTTTATACGTCACTAACTTCACAAACGCTGTCATTATGACATTAGAGCATATTCTACGAATGTAATTGATTTAGTGGAAATTGGTACTTTTTCAAATAGTTAATTAATAAGCCTCCGTTTTAGTATAACTTTTTAATAGATGTTAAAAACGTAAAATAAGTAACTGTCAATCTCAATGACGGTCATTGCTATGGCTTCGGCCTCACTTTTGGATACTGATGATGAGGCGCTATGGTCTCAGATCTTAGCCTGGCCAAAAAGGATTTTTTTTTTTGTGTGTGGCCTCTCGCAGGTCAACCTAGACCCGAGGCGGCAGCGCGTAGTGTTCCGCGCGTGCCCCTATTGGATGTCGCGGGGGAGGACACATCACCGCGGGCCTGAGGTGGCCCTAGCCGGGGATCATGAATGGCGTATCAGCTCCCACGATCCCCGGCCCAAGAGTGGGAGGGAACACCGGGGTGGTTTTTAGTCAGTAAATGGATGTCCTTGAGCATCCATATGGATTTTCCACCCCGGCATTTTTTATTTTTATTTCTTTTTATTTTTTTAGGAGGTTGTCGGCTGCTTAACCGGACTTGCCTGTGACGGCCTCAATTATACAATCAAAGCCTCCAGCCAGGGTTTACTCAACTAACTTAAAAACAAAGCGACTATACGCTAAGGGTCCCCCTGTGGGGTACGGACCTCGGCTTAGGGCGTCGCTGGGGGAGGGCAGCAAGGGACGGGCTGAGTCGAACAAGAGTCGAAGGAAATAAAGATTGCTGTGGTTATAATTATGTCACATCATTCAATGTCATTCGCTTTTTTTTTTCGTATTTTGCGCAAGTGACTTCTTATTATGACCATTTTTACACTTCTTATTGTGGGGTGCCTAAAATCTCATCGTGGTGTGTTATGGCTACTGTGTTTAGCACCATCCATGTTTGTCCCACATTTATATTACAAGCAAAGCTTAAAAATTTTTTTTTTTTATTTAAGTACCGTATACAAAAATGTCAGAATGTAGCGGAGATGAGAATGTTGAGATGGATGTGTGGTGTGACGAGAATGGATAAAGTGAGAAATGAATATATTAGAGGAAGTTTGAAAGTGGCGCCAGTGACTGAAAAGTTGAAGGGGAATCGTTTGTCTTGGTATGGTCATGTAAAGAGGAGAGATGAAACACATGTTACTAAAAGAGTTATGAGTATACATGTGGATGGGTGGAGAGGGAGAGGGAGGCCAAAGAAAAGATGGATGGATTGTGTGAACAGTGATATGAAAGAAAAGGAAGTTAGTGATAGTATGACGGTTGACAGGATAGAATGGAAGAAAAAAACGTATTGCGCCGACCCCAAATAAGATGGGACAAGGGCAGGAAGATGATGTATACAAAAACTTTTTTTATATACTCAATAGTTATATCACAATAACAAAACAGCTGTTTAAATCTAAAACTGTATACGCGCACGCCTGTGACAAGCGACCGCTCAGCTGTTAGCCGCGTGAAGCCGTCGTACCTGCAATAGTGATAGAGCACCCACGCGGCTTCCAAACCCAGCGGTGTACGTAATCAGTGTATGTACCTAAGTTTCAGTTGTTAACTACTAGATCAAAAAATAAAAAAGTTTCTTTGGGAAAGTTGTTTGTAATCATAAGTACAATCACGTGTTTAAGTATCGGTCACTAATTACCAGTCACCCTATATACTAAAAATAACCTAAAATGTAAACTTTGCCTGATTTTACCAATTTGGCTAATGCTGAGAACCGTGTAACTTGGGCTCGTGAAACCTTCCTATATGCTCTAGTTTATGGCCAAAGTCCAGCCCTGGAACCAGTCAGGCCCAAGTATGTATAGAGTTTGGGTTTGTCCTTTGTAGTTACTAAAGCGTCATGGGGACCTATTGGATTGTGAAGATTACCTGTGGTTTGAGCTGTTCCTGTGTTATGGGCTTGTTTAGAGCTGTCACTTTGACCTTTCCAGTGCTGTCGGACACCTCGGACAGGGTGACAGATGCCTCCTCATTGCGTTCGAAGGCCTGAAAGTAATATTGATTGGTTAGAATGACAAGCCCTAAAACCAAAGTACAGATAGCGGCACGAATCTTGAGCGCTCGGCAAAAGAACGGGGATCGTTTTACGCATCGTACAATATCAGCAAGCTGATCACTGTACAAGGATTTCACTCCCCGCCCCCGCATCTCTCTTCATACCACTAATGAGACCCGTTTCATTCGTTATTTTTTTATTTCATTTATTTCACTTCTGCGTGCTTCTGCGCAAGTAGAACTGTAGAAGTGAGCGCTCAAGATCCGTGCCGGTATCTATATAAACGGACACATTGCTCGCAGAACAGATGTCGTTGAGGCCGAAAGGTTCTGGAATAGCAATTTCGTACTGGAAGACACAGTGATTGCTAACGCCGATCGCCCCCACGAGGACACGGCGTTGCTCTGCCCAGGCGGGGCACACCTCTACCGTATGCTCCACCGTGTCCTCCGGGCGGTCCACACACTGGTGACACTCAGGCGTTTCTTTCAGTGCAGGAACCTCCCGAACTTACCATGTCCGGTGAGGACCTACGTCATGCGGAAGGTAAGGACGCCGTTGCCTTTCCAGCCCCTCCTCAAAGAGGGGTCTTACCGCCATTGACGCCGCTATATACGTGGCCACCTACTGGCCACTGGGTCCAAATTATTTGAGGGGAAAGGAAATTCGAGAAGAAGGAATGTTTCGGTTACCTGGTCATCACCGCCGGCACTCTCTTCAGGGACGAGATCCTTAGTACCAGATCCTAAAGCTGTGAAGAACTTCTGAACATCGACATCGCTGGAGTATTGTTCTGTAAACAAAAGTATTAGTATTTTTTATATTATTAGACTTGGGGTCTCCATAAATTCATAATCAGAATCATAATCATTTATTTTGCAAACATAATAGCTATTACATAGGTCTTTGTTTTAATAACAGAGTCCTCCATATTTTACCATCACATTGGCATGCAAATTTTAACAATATTTTTTTTTACCGTTGCAATTTAAAATGAATATATTTATGTTAAAAATGTCAGCTTAATAAAGGTCATAAGTAATAAAAATTAAAATAATATTATATAATGTCAAATGGAAATAAAAAGTAAGTCAACCAGGATCAAAATGATAATGTCAAACGGAAATAAAAAATAAGTCAAACAGGGACAAAATAATAATGTCAAACAGAGTAGCAGTATGTCAAACAATTAGTGAACCGTCATGTGTGTTGCCATAGATGTCGCTACATCACCTTTCGGGAAAAAATAAATGTCAATTTTTTTTTTATTCTCGATAGGTTCGCGCTTACCTAGAAGCCGCGCTCACCTGTTGGAAAGCGACGATGCGGTCGACGATGGAACGCGCTTACCTAGAAGTAACCTATTCACTCTTGACTTAAAGATTTATTATCTCACTTACCGATGATCTCAACTCTTCCCCTGCCGTTATGGTCTTGATCCCTGATTTGGTTGGCGACGGAGATAGCCTTGAGTTTCTCCACGCGTTTGGCAGATTCTCCATGGTAGACGTATATGTCATTGCCGACGTCAAGGATAAAGCAGTCGCCCTTGTTCATTGAAGAGAATACAGGGTCCACCTGGGAAGTTCAGAAACGAGAGTGAAAGTAGGAAAAAACTCGACGTACGGCGAGTATCCGCTGTTACGTTGTTGAAACCTCTACGGTACATTGAGGGACTGGAACAATTTGCCTGCTGCGGTCTTCCCGTCCGATTATAATTTAGGTGTCTTCAAGGCTAGAGTGAATAGGCTCTCAATAAACTAGTGCGCCTCACCATCAACGATTGCATCACTACTTACCATCAGGTGGGATCACAGTCAAGCACTAGTTTATATCAATTTAAAAAAAAAGTATAGTAATTTATTAGTAAGGGATTCTTATAAGTCATATACAGAAGGTTAAATTATACTTAGTCAACAAATTAATGATTACATAACAATGTCAAATAATAAAAAATGTCAAACAAATAAAAGAAAATACAAGAAAAACAAATAAATCGAAGTCAAATCACAAATTAAAATAAAAAACAATCCTATTAAAAGTCACAATAATTTTCAGTCCATTAATAATATTAATATTCGCGTCAAAGTTAAATTAAATTGAATCATAAATTCGTCAAAAGAATAAAAAGCTTGCTCGATAAGCCATTTTTTCAAAGGAGCTTAGAAGCTCCCTATAGTTGGGGCACCAGAAATAGCTACAGGCAGCTGATTATTAACTGTCGGGCCCATAACATGAGTAGTCTTGGAAGATTTGGTGAGCGTTCTCGAGACCGTCGATAACTGACCCCTGCTTCTGGTACAATATGAATGACGGCTGCGTACTTTGACTTTGGGTAAAGGTCAAGGTTACAAGTCAAAGTACGTCTACAGTAATGTTAAAATACAATCTATGCAACACATTGACCTCATACCAATGTCATTGCCGCTTCGTAAGATACAATATCGCTCGCCATACAATTCAATGGACTATCACACACGACGAAGATAATAAATAATATTTCATGATTTCGTATCTCAAAAAACCTAATAAAACCATTTTCGACTTCTACGCGGACGAATTCGCGGGCAAAAGCTAGTGACGAATACGCGTCTATGAAGCTATGCGGCCATGAACAGGCCTAATATAATACTAACCTGTCGTGTGCGGATGTTCTTCTTGCCTTTAATCTGTATGAGTCGCTTCTCCGCGCCGGCGTTAGTGACCACATGGTTGAAGCCTGAAGCATGGCCGCCATCCAAGTACGTGAGGGCTGGGGACAAAGCAGTATGATGAGCACGATCATTTGTTCTGTGTCTGGGTGTAATTTTACTATAACTAACTTCTGCCTGCGGCTTTGCCCGTGTGAATGGTTAACCCATACAAATTTTGAAACCCCGTTTCATGCCGTTAAGGTCTGTTTTTTTTCATTTTCATCTAATGACATCCCCCGCTCTTGGGCGGAGCGGGAGATAGTGTCAGACTTTTACTGACTAAAAACCCACTCCAGTTCCTTCTTTGCTATTTTTCCAGGGCCCCGGGGATCTCTTTCGCATCACACATGGCCCCAGTAGGCTTCGACCCTGCTGGGCCCCTACGGTTGCTGACATCTCCTTGAGGTGCGTGTAGAACACTAACCGCCGTCGACGACTTGGGCTCGGTCCGGTCGGTTACTGGACGGTCGGATGGCGAGCTACCCATTGCCCGCCGCCCGCAAGCCCGCGCCTACGGTGGCCAGAAATCGGGATCTTCTGATCCCGGCGGCTGTGGCGCGAGGGCCATTGCCTTGCGCGAGCATGTGCGGCCTCCTCTTTTGCTAGCATTACTGCTTCGTAGAAGGAGGCGACCGCCTGCCACTCCTCCTCGCTCCAGACCAGGGTCTGTGCCAGGCGGGGCACACCCCTACCGTATGCTCCACCATTTCCTCCGGGCGGTCCACATAATGGTGAATCCGGTGCAGTAACCTCCTGAACATACCATGTCCGGTGAGGACCTGCGTCATGCGGAAGGTGAGGACGCCATGAAGTCTTTCCAGCCACGCCTCAAAGAGGGGACTTACTGCCATAATTATGGCGTGCCCAATCCCGTTATGGGCTGAATTTAGGAAAATCCTTAGTGCTCGCCTACATCATAAAAGAAAACCTTGTGAAAAATATCAGCGTTCAAGGTCCAAGGATGGCCTTGTAATATAGGTACCTACACAAGATAAGTTAGGTTAAGATATTAACACAGTTACTGATCAATTAGACGGTAGGTACCTAGATCAATTGTGAACCATTATTCAATTGTTTCAATCGATCTCATTGGATAATTGAACTTCAATTAAACGTAATTAACGACTTCAGTAGTACAAGGAAGTCGTTGTAATAGTGCTAAATTAATTACGTCATGTTTTGTTTTTAAAATAGATTCGCACGTGTACAGCGCCTATGCACAAAAAGAAAAACCACTATCGTAGGTAATAAAAATCTTCTATACCTACCTACTTATAAAAAGTTTCGTCCTAAATAACTGACTGAAGGATCAGCCCCCATAACCAAGTTACGATCGTTTCGTTTTTTTTTTACACATAGTCGGCCTTATAATGATCCCACTGCTGGGACGCAGGCCTCCTCTCTAGGAGAGGGAATGGGCCGTAATCCACCACGCCGGCCCAGTGCGGGTTGGTGGATGTCACATGTCTTCGAATTTTTTGATTCTAGGACATGCCGGTTTCCTCACGATGTTTTCCTTCACCGTTTTAAGAGCAGTGGTGATGAAATAAATTACACAAAGTAATGCGCCTGGCTGGGTTCGAACCCACGACCTATGACTTGTAAGTCGGGGCCGTTACCACTCGGCCACCACTGCACCGCTGCTGCTGCTTTTTTTTTACTGGGTGGGAAATCATCTTATGGCAAATTCCACTCTTGGGCGGAGCGGGAGATAGTATCAGACTTTTACTGACCAAAAACCACTCCTGTTCCTTCTTTGCCTTCGTCCCAGGGTTTGACTTTCACACTACGCCTCTGATTCCTTTGTTCTGACGTCATCTCAACGCTCAGTCACGTGGTCAGAACAAAGGCCTACTCGAGGCTTTCGACGCAAACGAAACGATCGTAACTTGGCAAGGGGGGGCAGGCTAAACCACTGATCGTAAAGACCTGAGACTTGAAGGGTATGTTGTTTGTATAACGCAGGCATCCGATAAGAAAGGATTTTTCGAAATTCTATCCCTAAGGGGGTGAAAAAGGGGGGCAAAGTTTGTATGAGACAACGTGATTCCTTGGTCCAATCTACTTCTAATTTTACATGAACATTCTTTAACAGAAGACGAGTTATTTATAAAAAAAAGGGACAAAAGTCACTTGGAGCGATCGGGCGGGTATTTTATTGAAATTCATCTCCGAACGGGGTTAGAAAGGGGTAGAAAGTCTAAATATAAGTCGTTAAAAAATTAACTTTAAGAATTTCGAGGGGACATTGTACTCCTCATTATGACTTTTACTATGGGACCAAACCTAAAATAGCGAAAAAAAAAATCATCTGCTCCATACATTTTGACGAGTTATGCGAACATAAACGTAGGGAACAGCTGATTTTTTTTTCGCGATTTCAGGTTTGGTCCCATATATTTTTTTTAAATTGATATAAACCAGTGCTTGACTGCGATCCCACCTGATGGTAAGCGGAGATGCAATCATCGATGGTCAGGCGCACTAGTTTATTAAGAGCCTATTCACTCTAGCCTTGAAGTCATAGTAAAAGTTGTTCATAATGACGAGTACAATGTCCCCTTGAAATTCTTAAACTTAATTTTTTAACACCTTATATATAAAAGGGGAAACTAACTGATATATCAACGCACAGCCGAAACTACTGGAACTAGGAGCGTGAAACTTTGCAGAAGGTTTCCTTTTATAACGTAGGCGAGCACTAAGAGAGGATTTTTCAAAATTCACTTCCTAAAGGGATGAAACGGGCGTCCAAAATTTGTATGGAGAAACCTACTTTTATGCGAGTGTCATTCTGAACTTCGACACAGTCTCAATTTCGAAAAAATGTAGTTCGAATACTCATTGCTTCAACAGAACATATTATATTCGACTAGCAATAGTCCGACAGAACAAACTTCGAAAACACACATCTTCGAAAAACATTACTTCGACAGACTCTTTGTTCAATATGCACTTGTTCTACGGATCTCTATTTCGACGGAACATATGTTCGACATAATACTACTCTGAAATGTGATGATAATAATTGAATTCTGTTCGAATGAATGTCTGTCGAAGTAATTAAATTTGTCGAAGTTCAGAATGACACTCCTTTTATGCGGGCCAAGTCGTTGGCAGAAGCTAGTGTCAATGTAAAAAAGGCTATTACTAATAATATAAATAATTTAAAAAAATAATTAAAAACACTGCCACCTATCGGCGAGTAGTGAAACTTTTACCACTAAAACTTCCTAATAACAACAACAGATGTCGTCACTAACCTGATGGGAAATATCCTTTGAATAGTTGACTCTCTTGGCCCAAAGTTTCTCTGTGCTGTACTGCAGCGCCATTGAATTTGTCGTCAAGCCCAACAGTCAATATGGCGGCGGCTCCAGACTCGTCTTGTGTTGATTCGCTGCCGATCCAATAGTGGATGTTCCAGGAGAGGTTGTTACGTTTGTCTGCCGTTGTCTGGAAAAACGGAATAATGTTTAAATTCCATTGTGTGTACAGCTAAGGCTTACTATCCAGGGACGCGTAGCTTCATAGACGCGAATTCGTAGTGTAGACGAAGCGGCAACATCGTGCTATCATGATATAAATGAATGAATGCAGAATCGTTCGAAATGCATGAATCGTTGCAGCTTCGTCGACAGTGTAATAGTTTTGTATGTACCTAAGTTTCAAGCAGGCGTACATCAAAAGTACTAATAATAATACTAATAGTACTAGTAATAATAGTAGTGTAATAGTAGTAATAATAGTAGTAGTGTAGTAGTAGTAGTAGTAGTATAATAGTACTAGTAATAATGACGAATACGCGTCTATGAAACTATGCGTCCGTGGTCAGTAGGCCTAAAGAGTGGAATTCCATTCCGGACTCTGTGTTTCCTGATAGTTACAACCTGGGGGTCTTTTGGTCAAGGGTGAATAGGTTACTCCTAGGCAAGCGTGTTCCATCATCGCTCACATCGTTGCTTTTCTTCTCTTTGAAGCGCGCGTGGAACACTACGTGCCGTCGACAACTTTGGCTCGGTCCGGACGGTTACCAGACAACTGGACGGCCTGTTGGAAATAATGGATACCGGCGGCTGGGGCGTCAGGGCCGTTTCCTCGTACGTGCGGCTGTCTCCTTTGCTATAATTACTGCTTCGCAGAAGGAGGGGACTGCCTGTCATTCCTCCTCGCTCCGGACCATGGCCTGTACCAGCGTCGACGTCATGTAACATGGCGAGGAAAATGTTAAAACAAAATGAAACATAGGTTGAAGAAATTAAACAGTTACCTTCAATACTATGTAGGAGTCTCCTTTGTAGAATTTCCCGAAGTCGGTCGCAGCTACTGGTACGGGCTCAAAGTCCTGAAAATAAGAGTTTCAAATTAACTTTATTTTCTTATATATCGGCTTTATAATGTTCCCACTGTTGGGCCTCAGGGAATGGGCCAAAATCCACCACGCGGGCGCAGTGCGGGTTGGTGGATGTTACATGTCTTCAAATTTTTGGTTCTAGGACATGACGGTTTCCTCACGATGTTTTCCTTCACCGTTTTGAAAGCAGCGGTGATGAAATAAATTACACAAAGTAATGCACCTAGCTGGGTTTGAACCCGTGAACTACAACTCGTAAGTCGTGGCCGCTATCACCACTGCTCTCAGTTCAGCCCTATTTTCTAAAAACTACTAATTAAAAATTAATTTGAAAAATATTTTTTTTCTATGTGGGATATCATCAAACACCTCTTCCCTATCTGGGTGGAGCGAAAGAAAGTGACAAGATTTTGACTTTTTATTTTATTTTATTTTGCAGAAGGCTAACAGACTAATAAACCAATGATATATTTAATATTATTATAATAATATTACCAAATTGCTAATTATAAAATATCGTTCGGATACCATCTTATTAATTAGAAATTGTACCTAATATTAATACTAATATTATACAAAAGTATAATGAATTATAAAAAAAAAAAATAGTTTAATGACACTCCATCAAGTAGACAAATATGAAATATTAAAAGAGACGATAATCATCATCATCATCATCTTCCTGCCCTTATCCCGTATTATTTGGGGTCGGCGCAATACGTTTTTTTCTTCCACTCTGCCCTGTTACTCGTCATGCTATCACTAACTTCCTTTTCTTTCATATCACTCTTCACACAATCCATCCATCTTTTCTTTGGTCTCCCTCTTCCTCTCCATCCATCCACATGTAAACTCATAACTCTTTTAGTAACATGCGTTTCATCCCTCCTCTTCACATGACCATACCAAGACAAACGATTCCCTTTCAACTTTTCAGTCACTGGCGCCACTTTCAAACTTCCCCTAATATATTCATTTCTCACTTTATCCATTCTCGTCACACCACACATCCATCTTAACATTCTCATCTCCGCTACATGCAATCTTTTTTCATCCGTCTTTTTCAAAGCCCAACATTCTGATCCATACAGTATGACAGGCCTTATCACGGGCTTATAGATTTTACCCTTCAACTTGAGGGGCATCCGTGGGTCACAAGTTTTAAAAGAGACGATACAAAAATAATTTTATACAGTGAGTCTTTTCAGACAGTGTGTGCTTCATGGCCACCCCAAAAAGGCTCCTATCAGCTATGTCTTCAGAAAAATGCCGTCCGAAAACGGAGTAATCGTCACAAATATCTCATCAGCTCCTCTGTCACCTATGGGGCTTGAAGAGCTAAACAAGATGGAGTACCCAGTCACAAACAGACGACCCTGGCATATAGGACACGAAAACAGTCGTCCGACCAATCCGATACAAGGTGTTATAGGGTTGGTCACGAGCCATACGTATTATTAATAATATAGCACTATCGGAGGACGTATTTGGACGAAACCTGCCGGAATTTTTAGAAACAGCTACAAATCTGTATGGTTCTTTCTTCAAAAGATCATCTCAGACAAATCTGCATGGTTCTCATGTGATTTGACCATTACATATTAACTGTATGGACTTTAAATGAAACTTTGACCCCTGAGTTTGTTTCGGTGTTTCTTCTCAGGATAGTCAGCTAGGAAACACCGACTTCATCTAGTTTAAAATGACGAAAAATAAATTGACGTGTAGAAGTGTTTTTTTAAACTTATTTACAAAATAATATCATTTATCAATAATTGAGAAAGGTCTGGACATTACATCCTAATTAATTTAATAATATCATAACTATGTACATATTAAGTGTTAGTTATAACATCGCCATGGACTAGTCTGAAAAGGTGTTGTAATGTAATAAATAAATAAATAAATAATAATTTGGTCACTGAACTTCACTCGAAAAAATCTCGTCAAAAAACTCCTAATTCGTATTTTAATTACGCTACTCATCAACAGATGTCGCTACTCACTTGAATTCTCCATATTTCTACGCCAGCTGCGCGACCGGCGTTGGTAAAAGCGGGATGCACTCGCGCCTTACTTCTTGCGTCCTGTAAAAGAGTAGAGAATAATATTAAATAAAGTGTACTTGTATTAGTTTACACAATTCAGTATTTACAGCTTTTTTAGGGTTCCGTACCCAAAACGGGACCCTTTTGCTAAGACTTCATCTGTTTGTACCACCAGCTTAGCGTATCTCATGAACCGAGATAGCTAGACAGTTGAAATTTTCACAGATAATGTATTTCTGTTGCCGCTATAATAAAAAGTACAAAAAACAGAATTTAAGGGTGCTTTTTGGCATCTGATTGTCATAACGAAAGCAAAAGAGAAGCAAGACTATTAAAATTACTATGCCTGTGCGATATGAAATCTAAACAATTCCGCACTTTCCATAAAGACAATAAATAGAACAGCCCCCCTAGCCAAGTTACGATCGTTTCGATTGCCTCGAACGCCTCGAGTAGGCTACGCCTCCGATTCCTTTGTTCTGATCACGTTACTGAGCGTTGAGATGTAGTCAGAACAAAAGAATCGGAGGCGTGGCCTACTCGAGGCGTTCGACGCAAACGAAACGATCGTAACTTGGAACGAGGAGGTTTAATTTTTTAACCGACTTCTAAAAAAGGAGGAGGTTCTCAATTCGGATGTTTGAATTTTTTTTTTATGTTTGTTCGCGCATAACTTCGTCGCTTGCCTACCGATTTGAAAAATTCTTTGTTCGTTTTAAAGGGTATAGTTCCCAAATGGTCCCATAGTCACCAAGTCGGGATTTGATGATGGAATCTTGGCGAAATTGAAGGAACTCCTCAAATATTATAAGCAACCATATAGTGATTTTAGTATTTTCATTAAGAACTTAAGCATTTACAGTCAAAAAGTAACATTTGATGAAGTGGAACTGATGAAGAAGACCAGAAATGGTCAACGGAACTTCTTACTCGCATATATATCACAATGAAGATAGTTAAGCGACTATGACAATACAAATAAATGAATGGTTCTTAATAGTTACGTTGAAAATGGTATCATCGAAGGGAACTGCTGATGATGATGGAGCCGGAAGGTAGGCACTGGAACTCCGTAATTAATCAATGTAACCTAGCCATGTTTGGGCTTATTAGAATTGTCATGAGATGCAATTTGACTATCAAACTGATCTGATGATGGAGCCGGAAGGTGAAAGGTAGTTACAGGAACTTCATAATAAAACAATGTAACCTAGCAGTGTTTGGATTAATTAGAATTATCATGAGAAATAGGCACTCTGTTTATAAGTGTATCGCAACTAACTAACTGTTAAATAAGATACAAATAATACCGAGAAACACCGACTTCCGAAATTAAAGTTATTGTGATCCTTTTAGTGTTTTTTTAGTGAAGTCGGTTATTATTTTTTTGTAAAAAGTTTTTTTGTTAAAAGTTTCCGATTAAGAAAGAGGTAATATTTTTTTTATTCTTGATAGTTTCGCGCTTGACCGCTATCTCACCTGATGAAAAGCGACGGTGCGGTCGACGTTGGAACGCGCTTACCTAGAAGTAACCTATTCACTCTTGACTTAAAGATTTCCGTGTTGTAGCTATCAGGAAACACAGATTCCGGCAAGGAATTCCACTCCTTAGCTGTACGCACAATGAATGTGTTCCAAAAACATTTTGTGTGTATAGGTGGCATGTCCACCATGTACCGGTGGCGCATTGCCGTACGCCTGGTGGTCCGATAATGGAACGGGCGCGGGCGGAATTAGGTTATGCAATTCCGACGCACACTCCCCGAAATGCAACCGGTAGAAAACCGACAGGCTAGCAACTCGGCGCCGATGCTCAAGACTTTGAAGCCTCGACTCAACGAGTGCATCATTGCCAATGATCCTCCTGGCACGCCTCTCAATAGCCTCAAGTGCATCAAGCTGGTATCGGGCAGATCCGTCACAAAGATGAGAGCAGTACTCCATACACGATCGAACTTGTGCTTGGTAAAGTTTGAGCAGCTGTTCCGGCGTGAAGAATAATACGTTTAAATAAATTATAATCAATACTTATATCGCACACTTTATTAAACAGAGACGTAACTCAAAAAAGAGGTTATGAAAATTGAACCTTATTTTTGAAAAGTTTGTTTTTAAATTCAAACACCCTGTTTTTGAGTTAGGTCTTTTTATGAGTAAGCATGTGATATGAAAACAATATATGGGCGATCAAATCCTTTCACCACGATGGCAAACTTAAACTCTAACAGGCCCTTCTCAGGGTCTTGCAGTCGACTGACAAAACCAGCCTTGTGTGTAATCTCGATCAACATCGAAGGGTTTTCACAGAATAGAGCAGAGATTATCTCTGATTTAGCTCGAAAGACACACTGTAACATCTTATGTGTTCAGGAAACTCATCGGGATACCTCACAGAGTAGGCCTTACATTCCTGGACTCTCACTTGTCGCCGAGATCTGTCATAGTCGGCCTTATAATGTTCCCACTGCTGGGACTCAGGCCTCCTCTCTAGGAGAGGGAATGGGCCGTAATCCACCTCGCGGGCCCAGTGCGGGTTGGTGGATGTCACATGTCTTCGAATTTTTGGTTCTAGGACATGCCGGTTTCCTCACGATGTTTTCCTTCGCCGTTTTGAGAGCAGTGGTGATAAAATAAATTACACAAAGTAATGCGCCTGGCTGGGTTTGAACCCGCGACCTACAATTCGTAAGTCAGGGGCGTTACCACTCGGCCACCACTGTCTCCATCATTTGAGAATTGTGAGATCTGTCAAAAAAATATATTAAAAAGGCAACACTCACTTTCGTGAGACTTGCAAGTTATACCTAAGTGAGGGCACCTATTCAGGCAATCTAAAACTTCAGGATTTTTCGTTGCATTTTTTCTAGTTTCCTTAGACTTCTAAAAATCCCCTCAACTAACTTTTTTTTTTTATAATACTTGGAACTTTTTTCTCCATGTAAAGGGTTAACCCAAACACTGGGGCCCAAGTCAACACGATTCCATTGTCATTTTGCTAAAAGTTCGTAATCTGTTAATTCATAATGGCGAATCATTGATCGATCAGTGGTCTTTTAATAAAATTGTGGTACGAGCTGTCTTGTAACGAATTAAAAGCAATTACTGCACAGTGACGTTCTAATGGTAGGTCACTGATCAAAGGAACTGTCAAAATTTTTGCAGATTACCGCATACGTCATATATTAATTTGTCAATATGTACGAGATTACCATTCGTTGCCATTTTTTTCAATGGAGTGTCAGTGATTGATCATTGGAAAGTCATAATGATGCCATTATATTAGTAGATTAACAAACTTGTCAAAATCAACAATTATGAAATCAATGATCAATGAATCAATTGAGGCCCTGATAGATTACTTGTTTTATTATGAAGTTCCTGTATCTACCTTCCACCTTTCTTCTTGTTTCTTTACTAAGTCAATTTCGTATATGAAATTAACGATTTATTCCAAATAAATATAATACTACTTCCTTTATATTTTCGCCATTTCGTAAACATTCTTATCATCCGTGGGGATCAGGCGACTATTTGTCAGTGCTGACGTCACCATGGGGTGCGGTGCTCCCTAGCTAGCCTAAAGGTCACGCCATGACCCAGTTTATTGATTCAATTCTTTAATGGATTGTCTGTGTAAAGGTCATTAGTAGGCAAGTATAACTTAATGTAGGTAATCTATATATAAGGTGTTAAAAAATTAACTTTAAGAATAAAATTAATTTAAGAAAAAAACGAGGGGACATTGTACTCCTCATTATGAACAACTTTTACTATGGGACCAAACCTGAAATCGCAAAAAAAAATCAGCTGCTGTAACATGCGTTTCATCCCTCCTCTTTACATGACCATACCAAGACAAACAATTCCCCTTCAACTTTTCAGTCACTAGCGCTATTTTCAAACTTCCTCTAATATACTCATTTTGACGAGTTATGCGAACATAAACGTAGGGAACAGCTGATTTTTTTTTTCGCGATTTCATGTTTGGTCCCATAGTAAAAGTTGTTCATATTGAGGAGTACAATGTCCCCTCGAAATTCTTAAAGTTATTTTTGTAACATCTTATATATATAAAAGGAGAAATTGACTGACTGACATATCAACGCACAGCCGAAACTACTGGGACTACAAGCGTGAAATTTTGCACAAGGTTCCCTTTTATGACGTAGGTGAGCAGTAAGAATGTATCTTCCAAAATTCACCCCCTAAGGTGATGAAACGGCACACCCGGGCGTCGCTTCCGCACGGATCCGGCGCAGGAACTTCCCGAACTTACCGTGTTCGGTGAGAACCTGCGTCATTCGGAAGCTGAAAACGCCGTGAGGTGTTTCCAACTACGGAGCTGGATAACTAACGGAGGGACTGGCCTACAATGGCTGAGGATAGAAGTGTGTGGAAAAGAGAGAGGAAGGCCTCAGTCCAGCAGTAGGACGTAATAGGGTAAATAACTAACATATAAATAGAACAGTTTATGTTACCATGCGTAAAAGATAGGTAGCTAAATAATTGAAATGGCCTCTCAAACTCAAATGCTTCATATTTATAGACATGCTCTACGATAAAATTATATTAAAGTACGAGTAGATGATATAATAAATTATGAAACTACTGCTAAGGCAGTCGACAGACTGAGTATAGAATGCTTACTGATTTACCTGGCTTTTATTCTCTACACTAATATTCTATTCTATCATGTGGATGGGTGGAGAGGGAGAGGGAGGCCAAAGAAAAGATGGATGGATTGTGTGAACAGTGATATGAAAGAAAAGGAAGTTAGTGATAGTATGACGTATGACAGGATAGAATGGAAGAAAAAAACGTGTTGCGCCGACCTCAAATAAGATGGGACAAGGGCAGGAAGATGATGATGACACTAATATTCTATCTATCTATCTATTGTGGTCTGGTTTCCGCACTTAGTCCTTGACGGACAATGGTCCGTCAAGGACTAAGTGCGCACGCACGCACAATGGTGCGTGAGCCATCGCGGCCTTCACTCCAACCAGCCCACCTCACTCCAGAAACAGATGAGTCTTTTCAAATTTCTCAGGGCATCTATGAGTGAATTCAGTCCCAAAGTTCGTGTTCTTATTTCGTTGACGGCTGTGCACTTGAGGAGCACGTGCGCGACAGTTCTCACTAACTCCATGCATCCTCTGCACAGAGGAATATCCGTGAACTTCATTGCGAAGAAGTGTTTGTTCAGTGAGCAGTGTCCAGTGATAGTCCCAGCCACCAGACACAGGCTACCTCTGTCCAAACGCAAGAGGTTGCTGGGTTTTTTTTTTTTTTAATTTTGTGGGAAAATCATCCATATGACATCCCCGCTCTTGGGCGGAACGGGAGATAGTGTCAGACTCTTACTGACTTAAAACCCACTCCTGTTCCTTCGTTGCCTTCGTCCCAGGGCCCCGGGTTCCGCTTTCACACTACCCGTGGCCCCAGTAGGCTTCGACCCTGCTGGGCCCCTACGATTTGCTGACATCTCCTTGAGGCGCGCGTGGAACAAAACGCGCCGTTGACGACTTGGGCTCGGTCCGGACGGTTACCGGACGGTCGGACGGCGAGTCACCCATTGCTCGCCGAGAGGTTGCTGGTTAGGGTTTTGTTTGCTAGTTAGGGTTTTGTTTAAGTATGGCATGGCTTCTCTAGCCTGACTGCAACCCGCTGCCAGGGACCACCACTTTTCCGCTTGTGCATTTGTGTGCTCACGTAGCCAAAGACGCAGCTGACCAAATGGTATTGGCACGATGGGTTCAGGTCCGAAGACTACCGGGTCAGACCCCCGCCTTGCCAGCTCATCAGCTGCTTCGTTGCCCAGTGAGCCGCTGTGTCCTTTTATCCATTGCAGTGTCACAGTGTTATCGTTGGGCACTGTAACACGTACTACACTAATAGATGGCGGAATCAAGTCATGCAATTCCCGCGCACACTCTCCAAAATGTAACCTGTAAAATACCGATAGGCTGGCTACCCTGCGCCTGTGCTCGACTTTATTCTGTTTTTTTGTTTTTGTTGTTATAGCGGCAAAAGAAATACATCATCAGTGAAAATTTCAACTGTGTAGCTATCACGGTTCATGAGATACAGTCTGATGACAGACGGACGGACAGCGGAGTCTAAAGTCTAAATTTAGTAATAGCGTCCCGTTTTACCTTTTCAGTACGGAACCCTAAAAACGATAGCAATCTATCTCCACTATTTTGACAAGATGAAACTGTTTTGTTTGTGTTCACCGCCTAACCGAACATATGTTTTGTATTAACTAAATTATTGTTGATTATAAATGATTTACAAAGATGTTTTTATTTCGCTGCCACGAGTTTGAGATAATTTGAAACACCAGAGTAGACAACAAATTGTAAGAAACGAGGTAGACTTTCTGAACAACACTCCTAGCCAAGTTAATAATCTGCAATCGTTACCGCTAGTCGAAAACTAATCAAATGTATGGGAATGACATCATCTCAACGTTAAGTCACGTGGGCAGAACAAACGAATAGAAAATTCGTAGCCAAGTTCACATCGTTTAAAATGATAGAAGGAATTGTTATCGTTTCTACAGTGTTCAACTCTACATCCTTTGTTATTGTAGAACGACATTGTAGAACGAGCGGCCGACTACCAACTTATCGTTTTCTACAATTGCTGACACCGAGGCGTTACCGATTGGAGAACAGAATTCGACACGAAACGGTTGTAACTTGGCTGGCATTACTATGCCTAATTATTTACTTTTGAATCTTATTAAGTTTTAGAAATATTCATTCAATGAAATCTTCTGCCCTTGGGCGGTGTAGGAGGACGTGTTAGACTTTTTCTGACTAAAACCCACTCCTAGTCCTTCTTTGCCCTCGTTCCGGGAACCCAGGGTTCTCTGTCGCATCACCCATGGCCCCAGTAGGCTTCGACCCTGCTGGGTCCCTACGTTTGCTGACATCTCCTTGAGGCGCGCGTGGAATAGTACGCGCTATCGACGACTTGGGCTCGGTCCAGTCTTTTACCGGACGGTCGGATGGCGAGCTACCCATTGCTCGCCGTCCGCAAGCCCGTGACTATGCTGGTCGGAAAGTAAAAAGGGAGTAAAGTTCCATATAGCTCCGTTGAAATTGGAGTGTTTTCCAACCAGATGGGTGTTACCTATGTCTGGTTCGATGCGCGGTCGCCATTCCAGAACCTTACAGCGCCGACGGCGAGTGAGCGACCAGGTTTCGGAGCCACATATCATCACTGGCAACACGCACTGGTCATAGACTTTCGTCTTGAGACACTGTCGTATGACTTTCAGCCTTCTGATGAGGCCCACAAAATTTTTATTGCGTCATAATATAGTTTATTAATCCAGTACCATATGGCTTGTAGTTAATTACTTTGAGTTAACCAGTAATTTCATCAAAGACTCATCGCAGACATGTTTACAAACATACTAGACAGTTATATTAGCTGGATTAAACATGTGGATTCCAACTCGAACCAATCCGGCTGCTATTTATAGAGTTAAAAAAAGATATTAAGCTAGAAGAGATTCATCCAATGACGTCCCCCGCTCTTGGGCGGAGCGAGAGGGCGCGTCAGATTTGTACCTGTTCCTTCTTTCCCTTCGTCCTAGGGCTGAGTTTTCCTTTCAGAATCAGTCCCTTAGCCCCAGTAGGCTTCGACCCTGCTGGGCCCCTTCAGTTGCTGATATCTCCATGAAGCGCGCGTGGAACAATACTTGCCGTCGACAAATTGGGCTTGGTCCGGACGGTTACCGGACGATCGGACGGCGAGCTACCCACTACTCGCCGTCCGCAAGCCCGCGCCTACGGTGGCCGGAAATCGGGATTGGAGTCCCGACGGCGGTTGGGGCGTGAGGACCGTTGCCTCACGCGATCGCCCGCCTCCTTTGCTAGCATTACTGCTTCGTAGAAGGAGGCGACCTGCCACTCCTCCTCTCTCCGGACCATGGCCTGTATTAAGGCCCGGCGTAGAGAGATCGCCGTCGCCGATTGCCCCCACGAGGACACGGCGTTGCTTTGCCCAAGCGGGGCACACCTCTACTGTGTGCTCCACCGTGTCCTCCGGGCGGTCTACACAATGGTTACACCCGGGCGTTACTTCCGCATGCTCGTCCCAGGGCTGAGTTTTCCTTTCAGAAATAACCCTTGGCTTTAGTAGGCTTCGACCCTGCTGGGTCTATTTGAGGCGCGCGTGGAACAGTACGCGCCGTCGACGACTTGGGCTCGGTCCGGACGGTTACCAGACGGTCCGACGGCGAGCTACCCATTGCTCGCCGTCAGCCAGAAGAGATACGGTTTGTATCGTCAACGCGGGCGTAGTCTTATAGATTAACTAGCTTTTACAAGGGGCTTCGGCCGCGTAAAAATAGTTTTATCCATACAAACTTTGGAGCCCCGTTTCATCACCTTAGGGGGTCATAAAAGGAATTCTTTTGCATACATAATTTGACGCTCCTCAGTCCCAGCAGTTTCGGCTGTGCGTTGATATGTCAGTCAGTCAGTTTCTCATTTTATACATGTCGTGGTCAGATCATAGAATTGATCACTTCATGATATGTCCAACTAAAACTGGCCAGATCGTTTAAACGTTAACATTTGATGATATGTCAAACCTCCTTTGGCCATAATATCATTGATGTAGGATTTCTATGATAATAAAAGGTCTAAAGAAAGTAGACCAAACGAGGATTGAAATATCATGTTTAAAACGACCTGGCCAGTTTCACTTAGCCATTTCATGAAGTGGTCAATTTCTAATATCTGGACACGATATATATACATTAGTTTTAGTATATGTGAAACCCAAAACAAATGTCTAGTATTTTTATAATGGAAAGAATCTGTGTACAAAATTTCATAACTGTATCATGAAAAATTATAAAGTTGTAAGCTTGTTATGTGACCTGGTTGTCCGCACAAATACATGGTCACCGGGCGACTGAGGAGTTATTTTGCTCCCGCAACCAGATGTGCCATGACCTGTGTTGTACTTAGTGTCGGTGGTGTCCGCTTGTGACCTTTTTTAAATATTTTTGGAAAAAATATAACATGGTGTAAAAATTATTGGAATCGATTCAGTTACTGATTCTGAAAAAACTATATTCAGGTTTCGCGTATACTAATAATAATGTTGTTTAGAAGAAAGTCACCGACTGACATAATAACATTACCCTCTTTCTAGGGCAGTCGGCTAAAAACTCTGTAGTCATCCAGCGACTTTTATTTTCGTCGTGTCCTCGAATCAGTCATGGTCGTTCACATTGAGATCACAACGTAATAAAATGTTACATTACATGACGTAATGCTGCAGTGATTAAAAATAAGGCCGCAAGTGAGTTGAGCTTGTTTGATTGGGGTTCCGTATGGATACATTAACTATTTCGTGCGGCAGGGTGATTAGAAATTGTTTTTATTTTTGATTATGTTATTTTTGATTATGTAATTTTTTTTTTTATCATGGTATTTTTTATTATGTTATTTTTGATTATTTTTATTAACTTGATGTAATTTAATTCGATTTTAATTAATACTACTAAGCCTTAGTTGATAAGTTACTTCTGTACTAACCATTGGACCAATGTTGTCAAACTAAATAAATAAATAATTATTATTATTATTATTAACACTAGAAGCGCAGAATATCAGCTCATCTGTGGAATGAATTGCCAGACAATTAAACGCGCTCAATCGTTGCCTGTTTTTAAAAGACTCGGGGTACATTACCTGACTCTGTAAATATCGACAGTCGTCATTTATATCTCTGTCTATAGTTTTCAATATGTATGTATATATACATCTATTATATAGTATAATATTTGTGTATCACTACATAGTAGTATAAAACAAAGTCGCTTCCCGCTATTTGTCCTTATGTATGCTTAGTGTGTTTTGCTTAGTTAGTGTACTTTGCGATTCTACGCATAATAAAACTAGACCAGGAAGATGGAGAATGGGTCAAATTTGGGACGCCTGCTTTTCTAGTGTAGACCACAGCTCCCCTAGCCAAGTTACGATCGTTTCGTTTGCGTCGAACGCCTCGAGTAGGCCACGCCTCCAACTCCTTTGTTCTGAACACGTGACCGAGCGTTGAGATGACGTCAGAACAAAGAAATCGGAGACGTGGCCTACTCTAGTCGTTCGACGCAAACGAAACGATCGTAACTTGGCTAGGGGGGCAGAGCATATCGATCCTTTTCAAGAAGAACGAACTAAAATTTGTGCTTTTTGTACGAAGGTTTGGGCTTTTTGCACGAAGGAATCTTTTCTTTCATTAAAATGTGTTAAAAGATAAAGCTAGCTGACCCGGCAAATGTTGTTCTTCACATTTATAAAATTAAAGAAAATAATGGTGATGGGAGGGTAAAAAAATAGCCTACGAAATACAACTCAAACAACATCGTATCGTTTTCCCAAAAACATCGAAAACAAAAAATCGCTTAGGATAAATTCAGAAAGATATCTACGTTCGTCGTAAAAAAGTGAAACTAAATAGCACGTTTGGAACGTGCTATTTAGTTTCACTTTTTTTTTGACTTACCGACATTTTGGCAATTCAAAAATGCCTGTAAATGGTCTATTTGAAATAAACGTAGATCTCTATGGAGAAGAACGTGCAAGAAACTCCATGGACTCTCTTTTAAATCATATTATGAGTTACATAAAGTTATAATAATTAAAATCAATGTCCACTGTAAAAATATCGATGTTTCTAAAATATCGTTGTATCGTTTTCATCTCTGCGTGTGAGAGCAGTGGTGGCCGAGTGGTAACGGCCCCGACTTACGAGTTGTAGGTCGCGGGTTTAAACCCAGCCAGGCACATTACTTAGTGTAAATTATTTCATCACCACTGCTCTCAAAACGGTGAAGGAAAACATCGTGAGGAAACCGGCATGTCTTAGAACCAAACATTCGAAGACATGTGACATTCACCTACCCGCACTGGGCCCGCGTGGTGGATTACAGCCCATTCCCTCTCCTAGAGAGGAGGCCTGAGTCCCAGCAGTGGGAACATTATACTGTATATAGTATGTGTGAAGCAGGTGAATCTCAAAAATAAATAGCTATCTTGTTGCTTGGCGGGGAAGACGGAAGTTTTTTTCTGTAGGTAGATATATCTACAGTTTGGAAGTTCGCCAGCAGGTTAAGGCCTGTTACTACATATCGACGGTGAAGTACCAATAACTCCTAACTGTCGGAAGTCAAAATTATCTGTCCAAAAAATGTTAGGAAGTAATACTATAAATTGACACGTTGGTTTAGTTTGGTGTTTGTTTCCACAAATTAATTTGATGCAGTTGCAACTAAATATCCGCTTCGGATATTTTACGAAGCATGCGGAAACACGCATTTAAAATATAAGCACTTGAGAGTAATTTTATCGAAAAATGTCAGTTAGAAGGTATTGGCACTTCGCCGTCGCATATGTATACGTTCATACAGAGTAGGGATGTAATAGAAGTGGCTATATCGAAACCAAGAGATTTGGTTAAGTCCAATCTACAAAGCCTCGAGCACAGGCGCAGGGTAGCCAGCCTATCGGTATTTTCCAGGTTACATTTTGGAGAGTGTGCGCGGGAATTGCATGACTTGATTCCGCCATCTCCTTTCTACCATCGGACAACCCGACGAACAGCGAGTATCCACCCTTACGTTGTTGAAACTTCAACGGTCCGGACTAAGAGTTTCGCTTCGTCGTTTATATCGAAGGACTGGAACAATTTGCCTGCTGCGGTCTTCCCGTCCAACTATAATATAGGTGTCTTCAAGGCTAGAGTGAATAGGCTCTTAATAAACTAGTGCGCCTGACCATCAATGATTGCATCTCCGCTTACCATCAGGTGGGATCGCAGTCAAGCACTGGTTTATATCAATTAAAAAAAAAAAAAAACTAGAACCGGAGTTTTTAAAAAAAACAACAGCGAGGAAATTGTTGATGAAATTATTAAGTGTCTATATATATGTCACCATGATATATACCGGAGAAATAATTTACTAAGTTTTATTATTTAAATCGAGCTAATGGCCAGTCTAAGTTTCGACAAATCGGCATAATTGGAAAGTTAATTGATTAGATTTTTTTACGATAATATATAAGGTGTTAAAAAAATTACTTTAAGAATTTCGAGGGGACATTGTACTCCTCATTATGAACAACTTTTACTATGGGACCATACCTGAAATAGCGAAAAAAAAAACAGCTGCTCCATACATTTTGACGAGTTAAGCGAACATAAATGTAGGGAACAGCTGATTTTTTTTTCGCGACGGGTGGCACATTTCTGGGGCGGCAAATTTGGGGACCGAATTTTTTTTTTTAACTACCCCATAGGAATCTTAAAGATTTTTGCATGACGATTTCCTGATATCTCACTGATAACAACCAATTTTGCTGATGACTTTCCTCTCTCACTTTTTAATGCACATTCCGAGAGTTTTTTAAAAAAGTATTTTACGTGTAATTTTAACGAAATTTTTGGATTGTAAAAATAATGCAGGAGATGACAATTGTAGAGACGTAAGGGCAGCAAAAACTGTATAGCCTATGCCTTGAAAATGTTTAAATCGCCACTGGACGCTGTGTTACCTGCGGATTGAGCTAGTCATCTCTCACCGGCTTCTATAAATACTCGAGTGGACGGCTACATTAAACATTTTACAATCAACAAGATACTTTCATTTCATTGATATACTCATCTTGTTTTTTAAACAAGTTTACTAATAGAAATCTTGCAGAGTTTATTTTTACAAAGTTCATTGACTACACGAAAATCTACAAGGTGAAACTGCTGGTTAAGGTCAGAACATGGATGGGCGATAGTTTTATTTACAGACTAGTTAATGCTAGCGGCTTTGCCCGCGTGAATGTAGGTTTTTTCATACAAACTTTGGACCCCTGTTTCATCCCTTTAGGTTGTAGGTAAGTTTCGTAAAATCCGTTCTTAGGGGTTGGTTACGTCCTATAAGGAACCTATCTGCCAAATTTTAAGTTTGTAGGTGTTATATAGCCGATTTCTAAACTGAGTATTTTACGTTGAGAATATTTATTTATTTATTTATTTAAACTTCGTGTACAGTGGTGGTACATAGGCGGACTTAATGTCACAAAGCATTCTCTACCAGTCAACCATTGGGTTAAAAAGACAACACTGTGGTAGGTGTGCACAATAAATAAATAACAGATATTTTTGAAATAGAATGTAGTGTCATTAAATTAAGTGGCTTATAATAATAAAATACGTATATATGCTAATATAATAAACTAATAAATACTATGATACATAAGAAAACATTCTAATTAAGAGAATTTAAAATATAGCAATTATGACGAAGACCAAACTAAGATTGAGAGAACTTGTTGTTGTTGTTGTTGTTTGAGAGAGATTGTTATTCTTATCTGTGACTTAAAAAATATTTTTGTTTCTGAACTAAGTTTAAGTTTGATTTGAGCATAAAGTTTGACTAATCTTAAATTTGACAGTTTGAACATCGAATATTGTGATCAACTCTAATTTTGTGTTTCTACACAAGATTTATAGTACTCAAAGCCCGCTTACTGCGAAGTTAAGCGTCGGAAAGACAAGTCATCCAAATCGGGCTACTTGTGCTTCATCACCATTGTAAGGGACGCCGAGCCTGCGGACCCAATGAGTGTCAAAGTGACAAAAGACTGATAGGACAGTGAGTGATTATGTACATAATTAGTGTTTTAGTGTAGTGCTAAGTGAACCTGATTAGTTTTAAGTAAGAAACTCATGTGATGAGCCTTTATTAAAATGTAACTGTATGTAATTATATTACGTAGTGATAAGGACTCAAGTTTTGTGATAGTGACTTTTTGATGTTTTTATATTTTTGTAGGATAGATTAGGGAATTCCAAGTAGAAAGATATAAGGTTTCATATGTGAAAAATGGATATTTCTATGTGAAAAACATGTTTAAAGTGTAAAGGCTCTCGTTAAGGTAAAGTTTCGCGATACTAAAGGTTAATGCATGTAATTTCAAGATTATTCCGTGCTTGATTCTGATTGGTTGAAATATTCGCGAGCATTCCGGAACGTTCCTTAATGGCCGAAAAACTCCACCTCCTGAACATTCGACCAATCAGCGATCAGCTGCGGAATAAATAAATTGGAACCGGTTTTGTTCCACGACACAGTCGTCATCAACAGTCGTCACACAGTCGGCATCCGAATATTTTAAGAATACCTGAGAAGAAATAAACTGGAAGAAAGAAGCCTTGTTTTATTTCAAGAAGAACACACACAAGAAGTGAAAACCTACATATACAGTCCACCACAACCATCATCATTTCAAGAGTTACTAACCTTATCAGTAAGAGATGTTATGTGTCCAGTGACTGGCTGGGTTCTGGTCGCACTGCGGGGGCTGGCGTACACTGCTGCTGCTATCAGGAGTATTATGGCAAGGACCCTCATGCTGGAACAAAAGAGATACACTTTTTAATATAAAGCTATATAGCTATATCTTCTATATATATATATATAAAACTAGCTTCTGCCAGCGGCTTCGCCCGCGTGAAAGTAGGTTTCTTCTAACAAACTTTGGTAGATATTTATAAGATCTACAATTAATTAGAACATGTTATGGTTCTATCTTTTATAGTTTAGGCAGCGTACGCAAATAAGTAACTTTTCTGGTTGACTTTTTACACCTTGTGTCCGAAAAACTCAAATATCTTACGGAACCCTATTTTTTTCCAAAATAAAATATAGCCTATGTTACTCGTGGATAATGTAGCTTTCGAATGGTGGAAGAATTTTTAAAATCGGTCCAGTAGTTTTTGAGCCTATTCATTACAAACAAACAAAGTTTTCCTCTTTATAATATTAGTGTAGATATATATATGTCGGAGAAGTCAATAGTACGGAAGCTTAAGAACGAATGAACGAGCTAAGTGAAAAGTGACACATGTCACTTTGACAGAATCCGCACTGACGTTTGCACGAACCGAACAGATAAAAGGCCGGACCGCAGAGGGGCGGTGCTCTTTCCTGTGTCGGCAGTCGTGGCAACAACATCGTCTCTCGGAGACTGTTTCACGGCTCGTTGTGTGAAGTGAATACCTAAAGCTTGCATTATAATAAATCAGTTGAATGATCTGGAATAGTTTGTTTATTGCTCGATACCCAGCCATCGCCCACAAAACAGAGTCCCTGGACAGAGCTTCAATGATGATCGGCATCCTTGCGCCGACATCAGAATTGGGATTCCGAGCAAATAAACAAGCGCAGCACGAAGGTTACGTAACGCCGGTCATGAAGAAAATAGCAAGAGCGAAGACATGTGGCGGTTATTATTTGAAATGGAAAATTAGAAAATGAAGACCTGGAATGAATCACTGAACCGAATAAGATTCATAGTTCCGATAATCAATGTCATTATCAGTTTTGGTCTGATTAGGTTTTTTCTGGGGTTTTTCCCTAATCCTGAGCAACGAATGTTGGACCATGATGACATTGTTTCCCCAGAGAGAAATAGGAACTGAGTAAATCACCGTGTACTACCCAGATTGTGACCGGGACAAGACCGACGCAAAAGCACGTTCACGATGTACCACTTTCTGATACGTGCTTTGCTTATAATCCGAAGTCACCAGTGATTACAGCAAGAATTACAAACTTTTACTTACCTGAAGTGTAAAATGCAAAGTGCAGTGCGTGTGTGTGCATGCATGCTACCAGATCAGAAAACATTTGACACAAAACGTATGAAGACATCTCAAAAGTCACCTGTCAAATGTTTCCACTGTGGAAAAATTGGACGAAGCAGGCTGTGTTTTCATAAGGAAGAAACAGTAGGAAACCGACAGAATAACGTGATATTCAAGCTTCAATATTCAATCCCATGGCCAGCCACATCGTATCCTGCAAATGTGGCAATATGCAAGGTCACATCTCCTTCCGGTGTCCTGATGAAAGTGACTCGGCGGTGACGGTGACGCCAAGGCATCACGTAGCGAGCGAGAGGTTGACTGACGTGTGATGTCGATTCTCCACCAGGAACAAGGTCAGGTATTCACATTCCATTTTAATTCTGGTGCTGAGTGTTGTCTCTCTTTCACTTTAAAGTCTGTCATCACTATTTCACGGCAAACGTAAACAGTGTTGTTACATTGAAGGGTTAATTTAGTGTGTTCAGATTACTTGCATAGTTTAATTGAGATTTTATTTCATGCTTTGTCCAACATCAGATCTATTTGCGAAGTGATATTTTGGCCGTGAAATATTGTTGCAAGGGTTCAGTTCAAATAGTATGACCACGACACATTTTTTTGAAAAATCGCTTAAGTTCACGACGTAAACAATTGTAATTACAACTACCCTCATGAGATCCAGTAGATACCGTTTCGATTTTTATGACAGTTATAATTCCTCCATAGATAATTTTGACGTTATTGACACTGACGTGTGCCTAGAATATAAATCTGCGATTGTTTCTACGTTGATTGGATAATTAGACTATTTTATTATCGGTATACTACAAACGCGTGTTACAAAAAGTGAACGTATCCGTTTAATTGACTCTTCTTTGACTGTACAAAGAAGACCATAGCGGTCTAGCGCGGAAAAATTAAAAATAATGCGTGAGCGGGTAGATAAATTGTTGCGTGCAAATATTATTCGTCAGAGTAATTTGGTGTTTGTTAGTTTAGCTCTTTTAACTTAAAAACTCGACCGGTCAGATATAATGTGCAAAGATTGTTGTGAACTAAATAACAACGTGCCCAACCTGTATTCGTTACCACTTAGACAAAATAACTCGTTTACATACTGCGCGATCATTTTACAAAATTAGATTATGTATCAGGTTTTCAGTAGTGTTTATGACAGCGGACAGTCGGTAGAAACATTTGATTATGTCATTCAGTTTCGAAATACGATCAAGTTTTCCAACGGATTGATAATGTTCTTAAGCGAATAGGTAAATACCTACTTACAACGTAGTTTGAGTTATCGATATTTTGATTATTTTGAAAACTATTGAGATCGCGATTGTGTCGGAGACTTGAAGTAGTTTTGAAAACGTCGATTAAAGCCGGATTTTTATTAGATTTGAAAAAGTGGTAGTTTTTGAAAATGCAATTCACGGTATGAAATCAAGTCAAGTAGTAAAGTTAGAAGGAATAGCACCTAATAGCAGAAAGCAGGTCACGTACATTCGACTCTGCCTCCACTGTTTATCGTAGCTCAGTTAGGGCAGTTTATAGGTCTAGTAGCTTACTTTGGGTGGTTTCTGCCTAAGTTTTCTCGTGTTATTGGTTCGTTCTAAAGATTTGACATGTGGTAAAGTTTATTTTTCTTGGCAACAGCGCCATAAAAACATTGATTAAGAAAAAAATTCTATTCTTAAAAAAAAAACCACAAATACCTAGTAGATTTGCATACTGATGCCAGTTGATGGCTATCCCAGGCGGGTGAAACCATAAAATAAGGCCTGGATCAAAAGCAGGCGATGTCCTGTAGTAGTGCCATACGTGACTTATCACGAAACTATCTCCCATTGCTTGATCATAAAGCTAATTTACAGTCGGTCAGAAAGTAAAGCTAAAAATAACTCTCTGGTAATTAGTTACGTGTTTGTTGGTGGGCAGAACAGAGAGTAAAGTCCCACATACCTCGGTTGAAAAGAGAGGATACTTTGACAGGGCGGGTGTTGTCTGGTGGGCAAATGCCCGATAGATGATTTCAGGCTGTACTATATGTTCTAATCGCGCGGAGAACTTTGATTGCGTAATTCAGGATTAGTTCTTATGTGACGCCATAGATGTCACTACACGTGCTACATAAAATAAAAAAACGAGACTTTGAAACATTTAGGGTTCTGATTAAAGTAATTGGTAGTTTAGTTAAAAGAATTTACAGTTCTGTGATTCAAGTAACATTATCTTACACTTGATCGCGACGGGCTTTTCACGTGTGAATGAACAAAACGAACGTGTGATGTTCGTGTTAGAACCAATGCTAATAATGACTGTAGATACAAAATATCATATTTGGTAGGGTTTATTAGGCAAAGTCTAACTCGCGATTATCTGTACAGTTACAGAAGCTTAACCAAGTGACGACGGCTGGTGGACCCTTAGAACTGTAAATTGGAAAGGTTGCGTTTTCTCTACCGCTGATGACCAAAGACCATGTAGACCCCGAGGTTAATTTAAGTACCATGAGAAACGATGCGTTACGCAATATAGAGAGTACGTAGCAATCTATGAAAAGTGTAGGTTTAATCTGACGAGGGCGGAAGTTGATACATTTTTGTGAAGAGACTTTTTTATAAACGAGCAGAGCTAGTTAGATCCGTTTAAAGATTCATTTTAAGTAGTAAAGAAAGGAGGAAAATCAGCGCATAACTGATAAAATTAGAGTAGACTAAAGTAGTAGTGATAATGAGATTATTGAGATAACATGATGATTGAAATATACCAGATTTATTTGTAGCCGTAGCTTAATAGGAACCGGTATCTAGCGGTCTCAGTAGTCCGAAAGTACGTGGTATTCAATTCAAGTTGCGATCAAACGTGGGACGTATTGTGGGAAACAATTAAGTTGTGAGAGATATGGTAATCCTGGAGGGATGCGCAGGAATGGTTGAGTAACTAGAAGTTACTGGGCTATGAGTAGCCAGAGATCACATGTAGAGCTTAATAGTTAGTATTTTGGATTAGTTTGATTGGTTGTGTGTAATGTAAAGGTACCCCGATAGGTTAAGAAAAATGCCTGAAAGTCATGTACCAGTCGAAGTAGATGATGAGTAGTGATCACAGTGGTGATGAGCAAGCCTAAGTTGTGGGGAGCACGCGAGTAAGGTTCTCCATCGGCCGTAGTAGAGTTGACGGTTCCAGCAGCCACGTAACCGTAGCCCGGTAGAAATCGGTGTCTATCTTGGGGTAACCCAAGTAGTCCGTGGGATCGCGATGCGCGTTGGCTCTGAGGGAAGTCATAGTGGGTGGCTCACGTGGTTAGTTGACGGTTCCAGCAGCCACGTAACCGTAGCCCGGTAGAAATCGGTGTCTATCTTGGGGTAACCCAAGTAGTCCGTGGGATCGCGATGCGCGTTGGCTCTGAGGGAAGTCATAGTGGGTAGCTCACGTGGTTAGTTGACGGTTCCAGCAGCCACGTAACCGTAGCCCGGTAGAAATCGGTGTCTATCTTGGGGTAACCCAAGTAGTCCGTGGGATCGCGATGCGCGTTGGCTCTGAGGGAAGTCATAGTGGGTAGCTCACGTGGTTAGTTGACGGTTCCAGCAGCCACGTAACCGTAGCCCGGTAGAAATCGGTGTCTATCTTGGGGTAACCCAAGTAGTCCGTGGGATCGCGATGCGCGTTGGCTCTGAGGGAAGTCATAGTGGGTAGTCAGTGAGTGATGCCCGATGTGATCCATGGGAGGTGGATGCACATGTGAGAGAGTGAGTGATACCCAATGTTGTCCACGGTGTTGACCGGTGGGAGTGAGTGCCGCGGCGACATGGCAATGAGTGCCATGGCGTCGGAGTGGTTTACTCGTGGGTAGCTCCTAAGGCTTTAAGATGAGAACAAGGAACGTTGGTACATGACTGGATGACGATTTCTATTACCCATTTTTTAATTATTTGGCTTATTGAGTAAAGTTTTGTTGTGACATTGAACGTTAGAGAATATTAGTTTTCTCATGAGAAAGGTTTGAAGTCATGATGGTCAGAAATGGCCGAGTGGAACAAGTACTGTGCTAGATTTGTTGTTTCAGAGTAACACACAGAGGCGGACGTCTTTTTGGAAGTCTCGTCAGTGGACGTCTTCCGGCTGAGGTGGTGATAATGAACACAGTGCGACGGATGGCTTGTTGGGACATCTCGTCAATGGACATCTTCCAGCTGATGTGGCGATGAGTAACACACAGAGGCGGACGTCTTTTTGGAAGTCTCGTCAGTGGACGTCTTCCGGCTGAGGTGGTGATAATGAACACAGTGCGACGGATGGCTTGTTGGGACATTTCGTCCGATGAAGACTAACACACAGGGACGTGTGTTCTGCAGGATGGCCGTGTCGGAGAAGTCAATAGTACGGAAGCTTAAGAACGAATGAACGAGCTAAGTGAAAAGTGACACATGTCACTTTGACAGAATCCGCACTGACGTTTGCACGAACCGAACAGATAAAAGGCCGGACCGCAGAGGGGCGGTGCTCTTTCCTGTGTCGGCAGTCGTGGCAACAACATCGTCTCTCGGAGACTGTTTCACGGCTCGTTGTGTGAAGTGAATACCTAAAGCTTGCATTATAATAAATCAGTTGAATGATCTGGAATAGTTTGTTTATTGCTCGATACCCAGCCATCGCCCACAAAACAGAGTCCCTGGACAGAGCTTCAATGATGATCGGCATCCTTGCGCCGACATATATATATATATATAATAAAGAGAAAAACTGACTGACTGACATATCAAGGCACAGCCGAAATTACTGGGACTATACCCTATTCAGGGAGTCGTGAGATAAAAGGTAAACAAACCATTTATAATACTACTAAATTAAAGACCACAGATACTGGAAATATTTTACATAAAAATGTGACGTTTTGTCATCGGGCGGATTATAAATCCGCCATCTTTTTCACTATCGATCAACTTGTTGATACGAGATATTTTCGTTGAATTCTTGTTATTCACTGGCCGAAGCATTCATTCGAAAACGCCAATGCATTCAATAGAAAAGGAGACTGTTATTAAGGTATTCAAATACGTCGAAGAAACTTGGTCGAAGGTATCTACATTGTTTTCTTTGTTTACATTCTGTCTCAAGCCGAGATGAATAGGGTATAGGAGCATGAAATTTTATACAAAGCTTGCTTTTATGACGTAGGCGAGCACTAAAAAGGGGTTTCTGGATATTCCCGGGCCATAATGGCCGGGAATCGTCCTGCGACTTCCAATAATAATATACATATATAAATTCCACAACCATCACAAAACGCCATCTAATCTCAAGCTCAGCAGAGCTTGTGTTATGAGTACTAGACAACTGATAAACATACTTATATATTTTTAAATACATACATATTATAGATAAATTACACCCAGACACAGAACAAATGATCGTGCTCATCACACAGACATTTGTCCTGGATGAGAATCGAACCCACGACCTCTGACATAGCAGTCTATACCAATACCCAATACCCGGGGCGTGAAGATGTCATTTCCCTCACAGTTTTGCCTCTGCCTTCGCTTGCAAATTTTGACTGACTAAAAGCTCCTTGATTTCCTTCAATAGTCTTTTGCGTTGTTTCTAACAATCTATTCTCCATTCGCAATAAGTTTAGACGTATAACCAAACCTATTTTACTGTCCGTTCAACCGATTTTGAGTTTAATTGCGCTGGTGGCATGATAAATGCCGGCTGCAGTAAATAGTTGGTATTGTAACCACTTTTTAGGATTTCGTAGCCAAATGACAAAATACGGAACCATTATAGATTCGTCATGTCTGTATGTCTGTCCGCCCGTATGTCACAGCCACTTTTTTTCCGAAACTATAAGAACAATACTGTTGAAACATTAAGATTTTTACACAAAAATAGTAAAACAAAAAAATTTGGAGGTAGGCGGAACAGAGAGTAAAGTCCCGCAAACCTCCGTTGAAAAGGGAGGATCCTCCGGCCAGACGGGTGTTATGTCTGGTGGGCTGCAACTGCCCGATAGATGATTTCGGGCTGTTCTATATGTTCTAATCGCGCGGAGAACTTTGATTGCGCGATGCAGGATTAGTTCTTATGTGACGCCATAGATGTCGCTACAAAAACAACAAATTTTGGCGGTTCCCCATATTTAGAACTGAAAGTCAACAATTTTTTTTTTTCATCAAAACTATACTTGTGGGGTATCTATAGATAGGTCTTCAAAAATGATATTGAGGTGACCATTATATTTTTTTTCTAAACTGAGTAGTTTGCCCGAGAGATACTTCCAAAGTGGTTAAATGTGTGTCCCCCCCCTTGTAACTTCTAAAATAAGAGAATGATAAAACTAAAAAAAATATATGATGTAAATTACCATGCAAACTTCCACCGAAGATTTGTTTGCACGAGATCTAGCAAGTAGTTTTTTTTAATACGTCATAAATCCTAAACCGCAATTTACCTTTCAAGTTTGCACGGAACCCTCAGTGCGCGAGTCCGACTCGCACTTGCAAAGTTTTTTGCTTTGAAAAACTTTGCAAGTGCATGTGTCTACTGAATAGAAGTCAAAATTAGGTTTTAATTATTATTATTATTTTAATTTATTTTATTAATTTAAGTTTTAGTATTTAAGTTTCTATATTGTAATTGTCATCTCATTGTGTGTACCTGTGTGCCAAATAAACGTGTTTTCTTTTCTTTCTTCTTTTCTTTCTTTTCTAAAATTGGTTGGACGGACAGTAAAAAAGGCTTGTTTAAATGTCTACTCATCATCTTCCTGCCCTTGTCCCATCTTATTTGGAGTCGGCGCAACACGTTTTTTCTTCCATTCTATCCTGTCAACCGTCATACTATCACTAACTTCCTTTTCTTTCATATCACTGTTCACACAATCCATCCATCTTTTCTTTGGCCTCCCTCTCCCTCTCCACCCATCCACATGTATACTCATAACTCTTTTAGTAACATGCGTTTCATCTCTCCTCCTCAATAAATTAAATATTACTATTATTTTAAATGGTGTATAGCTGAAGACGAGTAGGAAGGTACCTTCCTGAGCTTCCTAAAAACCTCACGCACGTGCATACGGTTACCAACAACGGTTAGTCATACAGTGACTAGCGTTGTACTAGTGACTAACAATGGATTCACCTTGGCACTCCGCAGTTCGTTGACTAATAAGGAAGGAGTAAATGGCTAAGGGTGCGAACAGACTTCGCTGTTTCGTCGAGCGGTTTTCTAGCCGCCAATGACTTTCGATTTAAGCAAGTAGACTCATCGCATTTTGCGTGTGGTCAAGACATTGGCACCTGCTAGTGTGTAATAAAATGCACATTAACAACATACTGCTTCTACTTAATTGTAGGCGTTTAGCGAGTTAAGAGCGACCAACACGAGGTACATTTTTATACAACCAAAAACTAGCGCCGTAGACTCATCGCATTTTGCGTGTGGTCACGGCATTATGCTGAGCGTTCGGCCGTTTTGCGCGAATGTGGCGCATGTTTTATTTGTTTTTTTCTTCTTTTAAATAAGATACTTATAATTTGTTAGTTCTAAATTTGCGCCTTGTTCTGCCAAATAAAATGTTTTTCTTTCTTTCTTTCTTTCAGGTTATGTAAGTATGTGTGTATTAACGTATATTACATCGTAGTGCCTAAGCTTACGGCGGGGCTTAGCGAAAGAATTACGGCAGCCCTGGAATGCTACAGGCAATAGGAGGAACACAGGTAGGTTCTGAAAAAAAATTTCTAAAGTCGCTTTCTAAAACGGCACTTCATAAAAACGGCGTTACTTCAAAATGGAGCTACATCAAATCACCGCTGTGCCCCTTCGCAAAAACGCCTCGTCTGTAACCGTCCTAACTAACAGACAAGCGGGTTAAAAGTAGCAATTAGATCACATTACGTGTTTAAGATAACTGAACCATTATTTTCCTTAATAAGATTGCGTATGCCTACTTCAAGGAGAACCAGTGCCTCAGATATAATTGGTTGTTCGAACCAGTGCCTCAGATATAATTGGTTGTTCGAACCAGTGCCTCAGATATAATTGGTTGTTCCTGTTCTTAAAATTCCGTACCTCAAAAGGAAAAAACGGAACCCTTATAGGATCACTTGATTGTCTGTCGGTCGTCTGTCAAGACCCTTTATCTCGGGAACGCATGGATGTATCGAGTTGAAATTAAAACCATACACTCAAGTATGCGGACCCTTGAAGCTGCGAAAAAAATTAAACTTCTAAGTTAATAAAAAAAGATATGGCCGTTTAAGACGCAAAAAATTCAATTTTTTGTCACTCTCAAGGGAATCATAATATGATTGGTAAAACCCAAAAACAAAACACAGCCAAATTCTTTCGAAATTAAAATAAACAAAATGGAGATGACAAAATACGAATTGATAGATGTATTTTCCTACCCTGCGTTCCGAAATACGATAATTTGCGCGCCAACAGTCGTTCCGAATTACCGTAAAGTCTGTCGTGGCCAGATCTTGGAATTGATCAAAAATTGGCCAGAACGTTTAAATGTTAACATCTGATGATATGTCAATCCTCGTTTGGACATATCATTGATGTAGGATTTCTATGATAATAAAAGGTCCAAAGAAAGTAGGCCAAATGAGGATTGAAAAACTGGCCCTTTTTGGCGCTAGCGTCAGACACATGATATTAGATTTTTTGTTTTCTAAGTTTCAACATGTTTTTCTACATTGTCTGTATCTATTTATGTGCACCAAATAAAATATTTTTCTTTCTTTTCTTTCTAAATATCATCAAAGTGTAACGTTTGAAACGATCTGGCCAGTTTTACTTGGCCATTTCACGAAATGATCAATTTGTAAGATCTGGCCATGACAAAGGCGATTTATGGACGCGCTAATAGCGGTGGTATCGTAAATCGGAACGCGGGGATGGTGGGAAGTGTTATCGAAATATCATGTCATAGGTCATTCAAGTTCTTAAGTAACAACAATTTTATCAGCTTTTGTACTAAAGTCGATGTAAATAAATGATAATAAAACAGTGATTACCTCATGCTATGCCGTATCTTGAAGATACTTATTCCCGGCTGTACTTCAAAAAGTCAAAAGTCAAAGTTTTTTATTTCACATAGGCCTACATGGGCACTTATAAAACGTCCGAAGCTAGTGCACGGTTCCAAATTGGTCGTTTCCTATGGAGAAGAACCGGCAAGAAACTCCATGGTTACTCTTTTAAAAAAAAATTTGTTGTTACAATATTTCCATATTATAGCTTATGTAGATATTATGTAAGGACAGTGTAGACTGGTCAATATTGTACTATAAAGTACAATAAAAATAATCATAATAAAAAGGAACCTAAGCATTCGCGGAGTCTACAGTGTTCTCACATTCACATTATAAAAAAGAGGCTATATAAATAAAAGCAAGTAAAATAAATAAATAATTATTAATAAATGATACGTTAACGTAAACAAAATAAATAATAATAAATAAAAAAAATATAACTATATATACTTAGGATTGCTAGAAAGACTCCGTGGCCCAGGGCCTCAAGTCTGCTATTACAATAGTGTTAGAATGGTCTATCATTGATTTAATTTTAATTGACTGGCCTGTTGATCTAGTGGTTAGTGGCCTGACTGCTATGCCGGAGGTCGTGGGTTCGATTCCCACCCAGGACAAATGTTTGTGTGATGAGCATGATCATTTGTTCAGTGTTTGGGTGTAATTTATCTATAATATGTATGTATTTAGAAATATATAACTATGTTTATCAGTTGTCTAGTAGGTACTCATAACACAAGCTCTGCTTAGCTTGGGACTAGACGGCGTTGTGTCATAGTTGTGTGAATATTATTATTATATTATTGTTATTAATAATTGTTGATCTTGACAAGTTTGATAATCTATATATATAAAAGGAGAAACTGACTGACTGACATATCAACGCACAGCCGAAACTACTGGGACTAGAAGTGTGAAATTTTGCACAAAGCTTCCTTTTATAACACAGGTAGGTAACTAAGAGAGGGTTCTCCAAAATTCAGCTCCTAACGGGATGAAACAGGGGTTCAAAGTTTGTATGGAGAAATCTATTTTCATGCGGGCGAAGCCGCTGTCAGAAGCTAGTCTACTAATATAATGGCGTCATTATGACTTTCCAATTGTCAACTTGATACTCCATTGAAAGAAGTGGCATAGAATGGTAATTTCTTACATATTGACAAATTAATGTCTGATGTATGCGGTAATCTGCTAAAATTTTGACAGTTCCTTTGATCAGTGATCTACCGTTAGAACGTCATTGTTTAGTCATTGCTTTTAATAAGCTCGATATTGTCATTCTACCACAACTCTAGTACGAGACCATTGACCGATCAATGATCGATCATTATAAATTATAAGATTACGAACTTTTAGCAAAATGACAATGGGATCGTGTTGGAATGACGAATTTATAAAAACAGCAGACTTGGACCCCTGGAACGTAAAGAGCAACTGAAGGAACGCGTGGGTGGGTTTAGTACTTGTCTGATAATTTTTCTCGCTCTAACCAGAGCAGAAGAAGTTATTTAATATTTTAACGGTAAGTCGTTATTCCCATGGAAGAAGGGTAGGCCTTTAGTATGGGACACTACTTGTGTCGATACTCTTGCGCCATCCCATCTTCCTAGCTCGCCGTGATGTGCTGGTGCTGCCGCTGCAGCTGCGGAGAACTTCAAGCGGCGAAAATATAACCTTGTTGGAAATTATATTTTCGAACTGAAACTCTCAGATTGTGAGGTCCGAGTGCTCACAAGTTGTTTATAGATTTGTCAAAGCATGTAATTGACACTTCGCGTGACCCTTGGGCTGGCTTTTACCTCGGACAGAGGATAGGCATTGCCATACAGCGTGGCAATGCCGCCAGTCTTTTGGGCACATCACCAGTCGACAGCGATGTGGAAGAGTTTTTTGACGCCATATTTTAAATTGGTTTTAGTTAGTCTTTACTACGGTGTTTATATATTTTTTTAATTGTTATTAAAGTTAGATAAGTACTATTTGACACATCTCGTGACCAAAGGGCTGGCTTTTACCTCGGACAGAGGATAGGCATTGCCATACAGCGTGGCAATGCCGCCAGTCTTTTGGGCACACTTCCAGTCGACAGCGATGTGATGGAATTTTTTGACGCCATATTTTAGGTAGGAGTTATTGTGTATATATTATGTAATTTTAATTAGTTAAGCGTTTTTATTTTTCTAGTATTTTTTAAATGTAAATTGTTCGTGTAAATAAATAAAAAATTAATAATAAAAAAAACTGGCCTAAAAACGCCGACAAAATAACGTTTCTTGAACGGGAACCTCCTTTAATTTTTAACTTTATTTTAATTTTATTATTTTTTGTTGTAGTGACAATAGAAATACATATTCTGTGAAAATTTCAACTCTCTGCCTTTTACGGTTTATGAGATACAGCCCACTGACAGATGGGCGGACAGATACAGACGTGCGAACGGACGGACAGCGCAGGCTTAGTAATAAGGTTGGCACTTTTCGAGTACGTAACCCCAAAAAGGGGGATGATCTCTGACGTCATCAATCAGTCTTGATTGATGACTTACTTATTACTTTTTTTTTTCTCTTTGAATTATCCGATATTTGTTTATTGTGCAAGCCTACCACAGTGTTGTCTTTTTAACCCAAAGGTTGACTGGTGGAGAATGCCTTGTTGCATTAAGTCCGCCTATGTACCACTACTGTACATGAAGTTATAAATAAATAAATCTTAGTGAGGGGGTCACTAGGATTGCTCCTGTATAGTGGTTGCAAATGTAGACGGTACACCCAGACCCGTAACAAAACGGATTAAAAAAAACAGTGCAAGTTCAAGTCGGACTCGCGCACTGAGAGTTCCTTACAAACTTGCATATGCAAACAGATTTTTTCGTATCGCATTTTTTTTTTGTTGTGACGTAACAATAAATTTACAGTTTTCAGATTTATTCCGATACCTGTGCTATAAGAACTTGTTTTATGCAAAATTTCAGGATTCTGGGTCAACGGGAAGTACCCTATGAATTTTGATTTCCTCGACAATGTCGAAATATACGTTTTTTGAGACATAAACGGCCGAATCTTTTTTTTTCGCTAACTTAGAAATTTGATTTTTCACAGCTTCAAGAGACCGCAGACTTGAGTACTTATATGGTTTTAATTTCAATTCGATACCTCCACGCGTTCCCGAAATAAAGGGTCTTGACAGACAGATAGATAGACGGACGGACAACAAAGTGATCCTATAAGGGTTCCGTTTTAGCCTTTTGAGGTACGGAACCCTAAAAACAGTAGTCTTAGAAAAAAAGAAAGTATACTATACCCCCGGTTTTTTGATGAATAAATAAATTGCAGCTGAGCACTTTCTCTTATTCTGAAAACCGGTAAATTATTGACATGATCAAAGCGCAGTTTGATACGTTAGAAATAAAAAAATCAAATAAAAAAATTGGTCTTGTTTGAATTTAGAAAACAGGTCAATATTTGTCATTAAAATAGACACAGCGTGGCACGTTCGAAACTCAAAAATAGGTACGGTTTAACATGTTCGAAATTCAAAAAATTCAAATTCTTAAAAAAATTGCCGTGTTCGAATTCTGAATACCGGTCAATCTTTGACATCAAAGTTGGCACAGTTTGACACGTTTGAAACTCCAAAAATCAAATCAGAAGTCTGTTGTGTTTGACCCGCGATAAGAAATGATTGATTTGTTACACGTCTTAAAACAAGAACTTGAAATTAAAACTCGTTTTACAAGTAAACACGTTTTAGTAAAAGAACCAAACATAAATTTAGCGAACAGCTAATCATTTTGTGTCTAGGCAACCTCTGTCTATTCTAGGTTGTATGGAAGAGATTTCTGAATGATCTCTTTTAGTTTAAAGTAAGTAGAATTTTATGTTTTTTAGTGTAAAGTTCCCATCGTCGACCACATCATCATTTGCCTACCATTGGGTGAGATAGTAAAGTGAAAACCAGGCAAGTGCGAGTCGAACTCGAGCGCTGAGGGTTCCGTACAAACTTAGCTATGAAAACAATACAATTCCCGAATTGAGTTACGAAGATTTTTCGAATCACAAAAAAAAGTTTTACGCAACTACAAATTTACAGTTTTTAGATTAATTTCAATATCTTTGCTGTAAGACCTTGCTTTATGCCAACTTTCAGGAGTCTAGGTTAACAGAAAGTACCCTATGAATTTTGATTCCCTTGAGAGTGTTGAAATATACGTTTTTTTTTTGCAATTAAACGGCCGTATCTTTTTTTTTCATGAACTTAGAAGTTTGATTTTTTCACAGCTTCAAGGGACCGCAGACCCGAGTATATGGTTTTAATTTCAACTCGATAACTCCACGCCTTCCCGAGATAAAGGGTCTTGACAAACAGACGGACAACAAAGCGATTCTGTAAGGGTTCCGTTTTATCCTTTTGAAGTACAGAACCCTAAAAAAGTCTGACATTCCGTCTCGCTCCACCTAGCGCAAGAGAAGTTGATAGTGTCCCATTATCATAAAAAGGAGGGTGATCTCTGAAAGTGTTGGTCGGATTACGAAATTATTTACCCGATACCAAGTAACATTAGGTAGAATTGAGGGTAATGGACTACCTTTTTACGTGAAAAAATACACAGTACTTGTTGAATAGGCCACGCAAGTGAAGCCACGAGATCAAGTTAGGTTGTAACGAAGTAATGTGTTAATGAATGGAAGAATGGAAACTGTTTTAACAATATTGCAAATCATAACACAAGAATGCAATGGCGTAAGTATTCTAGAGTGTTTTCAACCATTTCTATAAAAGAAAAAAATAAACAACAGACGAATTGATTTCTACTAAAGATAAGAATACCAATAAAAAATAAATCAATACCCAAATAATTGAATCAATAACAAAAAAGTCTTTAGAGAATCTATACATATTAAAAAATAGAGCGGACCCCACTTTAACTTAAAATCAAAACAAATTAATTCTACTAAACAGGATCAGACCAATGAAAAAAAGATTACAATTCACAAACAATAAATTCAATGAGAAAAAAGTCAATAAAGAATCCATACATATTCAAAAATAGAACGGACCCCACATTTAACTTAAAATCAAAACAAATTAATTCTACTAAACAGGACAACACCAATGTAAAAAAGATTTCAATTTACAAATAATTAAATTCAATGAGAAAAAAGTCAATAAAGAATCCATACATATTCAAAAATAGAACGGACCCCACATTTAACTTAAAATAAAAAAAAAAAAATACTACTAAACAGGACAACACCAATGTAAAAAAGATTTCAATTTACAAATAATTAAATTCAATGAGAAAAAAGTCAATAAAGAATCCATACATATTCAAAAATAGAACGGACCCCACATTTAACTTAAAATAAAAAAAAAAAAATACTACTAAACAGGACAACACCAATGTAAAAAAGATTTCAATTCACAAATAATTAAATTCAATGAGAAAAAAGTCAATATAGAATCAATATAGAATACATATTCAAAAATAGAACGGACCCCAAACTTAACTCGAAATCGAAAACAAAATACTAGAATACACAATGTCCAAAATGCTTTATCAATTTATAACAATATTCTGAAACAAAAACTTATATAGCATAATAGAACTTAAGATAAAACTAACACAAAACTATTCTCTAAATAAAAAAAATACTCACGTTTTAATAAAAAAAAATAAACTATTGTCACTGAAAATCACGCATGCGCAGATTGACTGCGCGTTGACAACTGACAGTTCGACCTAAAATGGCCGCTCTTATTACCGGTTATATACTCCTACGGAGTTTGATAGTACAACAAAGAAGCGTGGAATTGGTCGTTGTTAGGTTTAATTTTTTTCCTTCTATGACTATTAAGGACAAAATTGTATCTTATAAAGTGGTTTAGTGTAGTTTTGCACTGTAATTGGCTATTTGACTCATTTTTAGAGTTCCTTAACCAAAGGGCTGTATAGCTAAGACTCCACTGTCTGCTTGTCTGTCAGAAGGCTGTATCTCATGAACCGTGATAGCTAGGCAGTTGCAACTTTCATAGATGATGTATTTTTGTTGCCGCCATAACAAAAAATAATAAAAACAGATTAAAATAAATATTTAAGTGGGCTTCTTAGACAACAAACGTGATTTTTTTGCCGTTTTTTGCTCAATATTAATAGAAAACTCGCACTTGGCCGGTTTCCTTTATATTATTTGTATCAAAAAGTAACATTTTTAACCGACTCCTAAAAAAGGAGGAGGTTCTCAATTCGGATGTTTGTATTTTTTTTTATGTTTGTTCGCGCATAATTCGTCGCTTGCCAACCGATTTGAAAAATTCTTGTTTTGTTAGAAAGGGTATCTTGCCAAATGTTCCCATAGTCACCAGATCGGGATCTGATTATAGAATCTTGGCGAAATCGAGGGAAATCCTCAAATATTATAGGCAATTATATTATGATTTTGGTATTTTCGTCGAGAACTTAAGCATTTACAGTCAAAAAGTAACATTTGATGAAGTGGAACTGATGAATAAGACCAGAAATGGTCAACGCTACTTCAAATTTGCATAGATATCACAATGAAGATAGTTAAGCGACTATGACAATACAAATAAATAAATGGTTCTGAATAGTTACGTAGAAAATGGTATCATCGAAGTGATCTGATGATGATGATGGGGCCGAAAGGTAGACACTGGAACTCCGTAATTAATCAATGTATCCTAGCCGTGTTTGGATTTATAAGAATTGACATGAAATGCACTTTGGCTATAAGGTACTATCGAACTGATCTGATGATGGAGCCGGAAGGGGAAGGTAGGCACAGGAACTTTATAATAAAACAATGTAACCTAGCAGTGTTTGGGTTAATTGGAATCATCATGAGAAATAGGTACTCTGTTTATAAGTGTATCGCAACTAAAAAGTGTAAAATAAAAACTTTTTACAAAAAAATAATAACCGACTTCACTAAAAAAAAACACTAAAAGGATCAAAATAACTTTAATTTCGTAAGTCGGTTTAAAATGTTGTAAAATAAATACTTAAATTTTATATTCTTTTTACGTGTGGTCTTTTCTTCATCTTTATTGAAATCTGAGCTTTTTCTTTCAAATCTCAGAATCACAGTCGATCATAATTAGTTACTCGTCGATCTCTTCCTAACTGCAGTCTATGGTCGAGGGCTTGCGGACGACGAACAATATATATAATATATAATAATATAGCATAGCATAGCATAGTCGGCCTTATAATGTTCCCACTGTTGGGACTCAGGCCTCCTCTCTAGGAGAGGGAATGGGCTGTAATCCACCACGCGGGCCCAGTGCGGATTGGCGAATGTCACATGTCTTCGAATTTTTGGTTCTAGGACATGCCAGTTTCCTCACGATGTTTTCCTTCACCGTTTTGAGAGCTGTGGTGATGAAATAAATTACACAAAGTAATGCGCCTAGCTGGGTTTGAACCCGCGACCTACAACTCGTGAGTCGGGCTGTTACCACTTGGCCACCACTGCTCTCATATAATAATAATATAATAATATTCAACAACCATCACACAACGCCGTCTAGTCCCAAGCTAAGCAGAGCTTGTGTTATGAGTACTAGACAACTGATAAACATACTTACTTATATATGATAGATAAATTACTACTTAGATATTATAGATAAATTACACCCAGACACAGAACAAATGATTGTGCTCATCACACAAACATTTGTCCTGGGTGGGAATCGAACCCACGACCTCCAGTATAGCAGTCAGGGCCACTAACCACTAGACCAACATGCCAGTCAAAAGATAGTAATAGATAGGTCGTCGTCCGCAAATCCACGTCTACGATAAATTAGGCAGTCAAATCTTTCAAATGAAAACATTTTACTTCGACAAACATACAAACAATAACAAATTAATGTTATTAATATTTGTATTATTATCATAACAGTACTGAGAATTATTATTAATTTTATACTGCGGTTTAAAGTGAACTAACTTATTTATTAATAATAATAATTAAGTAGGTACACTATCATTTGGCTAAACCATATGCCATATGTTTCCTGTTAACTAGCTCTGTGTCCCTGGTTTGCTTGCTTATTTTCCTTTTTTAAGATCTTACAGGCTTAGTATTATAATAAAAAACACTACCGTGGTCCTGGAACACAAAGGACAACTGAATGATACAGTGGGTTTTTGTCGGTAAAAGTTTGACATGCCCTCTCACCCCACCCTAGAGCGAAACTAGAGCGAAAAGGGCTTGCGGACGGCGAGTGATGGGTGGCTCGCCGTTCGACCGTCCGGTAACCGTCCGGACCGAGCCCAAGTCGTCGACGGCGCGTATTGTTCCACGCGCGCCTCAAAGAGATGTCAGCAAATCGTAGGGGCCCAGCAGGGTCGAAGCCTATATAAGGAACAGGAGTGGGTTTTTAGTCAGTAAAAGTCTGACACTATCTCCCGCCGCGCCAAGAGCGGGGGATGTCATTAGATGATTTTGCGACCAGAAAAAACAAAAAAACACCATTGGATGAAGAGTTGCGGACATCAGCCAACAGGATAGAATGGAAGAAAAAAACGTGTTGCGCCGACCCCAAATAAGATGGGACAAGGGCAGGAAGATGATGATGATATAGTTGCGGACATCATCACATCGGACATCGGACATGTGGCCCCCTGGTAGCTCATAATATTTTGTAAATGTATCCATTGACTGCTCCACATTTGTTGTAATATATACATTGCTTTTGCAATATTTTTTTTATTTTTTTTATTTATTTATTATTATTTATATTGTTAACGTATTATTTATTAATAATTGTAATTATTTATTTTACTTGCTTTTATTTATATAGCCTCTTTTTTATAATGTGAATGTGAGAACACTGTAGACTCCGCGAATTCTTAGGTTCCTTTTTATTATGATTATTTTTATTGCACTTTATTGACCAGTCTACACTGTCCTTACATAATAAATCCAATATATTGTATCAACAAATTCTTTTTTAAAAGAGTAACCATGGAGTTTCTTGCCGGTTCTTCTCCATAGGAAACGACCAATTTGGAACCGTGCACTAGCTTCTGACGTTTTATAAGTGCCCATGTAGGCCTATGTGAAATAAAAAACTTTGACTTTTTGACATCAGCCCGACATACATACATAATTATACATAGAAATATTCAGTAAATCTATTTATTACACGATTTACCAATTACTGCTAAAAGGTTAAGAGTGTATCAGTTTGAACCACAGTAGGCAGATGTGTCATTCTGCAATTATTATGACTAACTTAAACAAATTTAATTTAATTGAAAATATAGGTTTTTTTGGGATTTAAAAGGAAAATTATCTAATGACAAATAATAATTGTTACTAAATCACTACATAGTATAAAACGAAGTCGCTTTTCGTGTCTGTCTGTCCCTATGTATGCTTAGATCTTTAAAACTGCGCAACGGATTTTGATGCGGTTTCTTTTAATAGATCGTGTGATTCAATAGGAAGGTTTACATGTATAATACACGCACAATGTAGTAGAGGAACACTGATGATTTTAGAGATTTTTAATATGATGTCGTAAATAAATACAGTTTTTGCGCTTACATTGCAAACGCCTGCTGAACCCTTAGAGATAGATCAAAATAAGGTACTACAGTATTGTACACCTTAAAAAGGTCATACTATGACGGTATCAGCATTGCACTCGTGCGAAGCCGGGGCGGGTCGCTAGTGATTTATATTTGTTAGTTACCTTTAAGGGGATGCATCTCGACATACATTTTCACTCGGATCATTCAGTTCCTTTCAAAATGGTTGAGACTTTACTTAAATAATAACAAGACCTTTTCTAATAAGCCCATTAAGTATTTGTACTAATTAAAAAATAGTGGTGTATAATGGAGTCAAGAGGTGAAAAACCAAAATGATTCTCTCAGTATTTTATGACCACAAAATGGTAATTTTAAAGGAAAATTACGAAATATTCTGAATAGGTATTATGCGTAAACTGTCCCGTAGGCAGAGACGGATCGTGAAATTGTTGGACTCTGGGCTAACACTACTTGGGGGCCCACCTAAGTAATCAAATTAATTGGATTGGATTGGATTAATTACAAATAAGTTTATATTTTTCCTACAGTGTACCTTTTCGACAACGACCGATCACTAGAAATGTCGTCCTAACGGAACAAGAGATCATGAGTTACTATAGCTAACTTGAAAGTCTAAATATACTTCGTCTTGTGGTTTTCTGTAAGAGATTGCCCTGTGCGAGAAGACCGCCGACTGAACACTTAGTTTTTGTAAATCGTGTATCATTGTAGATAGTTTTTAATGAAAACTGGGGGCCCCTTATATCCCTGGGGCCCTGGGCTGGAGCCCATTTAGCCATTAAGTAGATCCGGCCATGCCCGTAGGTATCAATAAATATTAAGTATTTTAATTTCATGACTTATAGTGTTAGTAAGAATTTACTTAGAATTTAATCATCATCACAATAATATGATAAATGTTGTATAATTATATTTGTTGTAATATGGAAATATTGTAACAACAATTTTTTTTTAAAACAGTAGCTATGGAATTTCTTGCCGGTTCTTCTCCATAGGAAACGACCAATTTGGAACCGTGCACTAGCTTCTGACGTTTTTTAAGTGCCTATGTAGGCCTATGTGAAATAAAAAACTTTGACTTTGAAAAAATTTAAGTACCTGACCTTCTAATTGTTTACCTATTTTTATGTTTTTATTTTACTGTTAGCTTAGAGTTTCAGTTAGCATAGTCGGCCTTATAATGTTCCCACTGCTGGGACTCAGGCCTCCTCCCTAGGAGAGGGAATGAGATACAGCCTGGTGATAGACGGACAGTGGAGTCTTTTTGACAGGCCTGTTGGTCTAGTGGTTAGTAGCCATGACTGTTATGCCGGAGGTCGTGGGTTCGATTTACGCCCAGGACAAATGATTGATGAGCACGATCATTTGTTCTGTGTCTGGGTGTAATTTATCTATAATATGTATGTATTTAGAAATATATAAGTATGTTTATCAGTTGTCTAGTACTCATAACACAAGCTCTGCTTAGCTTGGGGCTAGACTGCGTTGTGTGATAGTTGTGGAATATTATTATCATTATTTGTAATATTAGGGTCCCGTTTTTACCTTTTGGGTACAGAACCTCAAATGAACTTTTTACAAAAAATAGAAATCTAAAAAATAACACAACATCACTACAAAATACAAAACACTAAAACGATCAAAATAACTTTAATTTCGGAAGTCGGTGTTAAATAAGAAACAAAGACTACCGAGAAACACCGACTTCCGAAATTAAAGTTATTTTGATCGTTTTAGTGTTTTGTTTTTTGTAATGAAGTTTGTTATTTTTTGAAGTCGGTTATTTTTTTTTGTAATTTTTATTTATTTCTCACTTTTTAGTTGTAATACGCTTATAGCCAGAACACCTATTTCTCATGACAATTCGATTTATCCCAAACACTGCTAGGATACATTATTTTATTATGAAGTTTCCATCCACCTCCCGGCTCCATCATCAGGTCAGTTCGATAGTACCTTATAGCCAAAGTGCATCTCATGACAATACTAATAAGCCTAAACACGGCTATGTTACATTGATTAATTACGGAGTTCCAGTCCCTACCTTCCGGCACCATCATCATCATCAGATCACTTCGATGATACCATTTTCAAAATAACTATTCAGAAACATTTATTTATTTGCATTGTCATATTCGCCTAACTATCTTCATTCTGATATCTATGTGAGTATGAAGTTCCGTTGGCCATTTCTGGTCTTCTTCATCAGTTCCACTTCATCAAATGTTACTTTTTGACTGTAAATGCTTAAGTTCTCGATGAAAATGTCAAAATCACTATGCAGTTCCCTAGAATATTTGAGCAGTTCCCTCCATTCCACATGGATCCCATCATCAGAACTGGATTTTGAAAAAAATGGGACCAATCTGGAAGCATATCCTTTTAGGGGAAAAAAAAATTGCAAATCGGTTCATAAACGACGGAGTTCTGAGGTAAAAAAAATAAAAAAATGGTGATAAAAAAAATACAACCGAATTGATAACCTTTTAGAGGTAAGCGGAACAGAGTGTAAAGTACCGCAAACCTCCGTTGAAAAGGGAGGATCCTCCGACCAGACGGGATGTTATGTCTGGTGGGCAACTGCCCGATAGATGATTTCGGGTTGTTCTATATGTTCTAATCGCGCGGAGAACTTTGATTGCGCGATGAAGGATTAGTTCTTATGTGACGCCATAGAGGTCGCTACAACCTCCTTCTTTTTTTCTAACTTGGTTAAAAAGGTATTGTCTAGTAGTAATAGCATATAAACTATGAGTATGTAGGTTTTTTGCAAGTAAGAAAAATATTTTGAGAATAACCCTAATTTCTTCCAGTGAGAGATAATCCATTCCAAGAGCAATGATTAAAATATATACATATAAACACATAACATTAATTCATAGAAACTAATTGTAACAAACAAGATTACTTTTTTCTTAAAATTACACGTTTTATGTTTTTCTTGGCTACTTTTTATTTCCCGTAAATGATAAACAAAAGGTTTATGGATAAAGTGAGAAATGAATATATTAGGGGAAGTTTGAAAGTGGCGCCAGTGACTGAAAAGTTGAAAGGGAATCGTTTATCTTGGTATGGTCATGTGAAGAGGAGGGATGAAACGCATGTTACTAAAAGAGTTATGAGTTTACATGTGGATGGATGGAGAGGGAGAGGGAGACCAAAGAAAAGATGGATGGATTGTGTGAAGAGTGATATGAAAGAAAAGGAAGTTAGTGATAGCATGACGAGTAACAGGGCAGAGTGGAAGAAAAAAACGTGTTGCGCCGACCCCAAATAACACGGGATAAGGGCAGGAAGATGGATGATAAACAAAAGGTTTAAATTACAACGCAGACTACCCCTCCCCCACCCCCTATGTATTTGGGCACGCCACACTTATGGCGGAACGTTCCCTCTTTGAGGCGTGTTTGGAAAGACCTCACGGCGTCTTCACCTTTCGCATGACGCGGGATTCGTGCGGAAGCGACGCCCGGGTGTCAGCACTGTGTGGACCGCTCGGAGGACACGGTGGAGCACATGGTGGAGGTGTGCTCCGCTTTGGGGCACTTGGGCGATCGGCTGTGGCGATCTCGAGGAGGAGTGGCAGGCGGTCGCCTCCTTCTGCGGAGCAGTAATGCTAGCAAAGAAGGCAGCCTTCCGGCCACCGTAGGCGCGAGCTTGCGGACGGCGAGCAATGGGTGGCTCGCCGTCCGACCGTCCGGTAACCGTCCGGAACGAGCACAAGACGTCGACGGCGCGTACTGTTCCACGCGCGCCTTAAGGGGGGCCCCTACGATTTGCTGACATGTAGTGGGTTTTCAGTAAAAGTCTGACACTATCTCCCGCTCCGCCCAAAAATGGGATTTGTCATAAGATGATTTTCCCACCTAAAAAAAAAATCCTTGTATTATTTCAAGTTCTTACGATCCATTATAAGGTTGTCTGGTAGATATCGCTGTCAGCGATAAGACTGCCCTTGTACCCATAGATTTAAGTATGTATAAATTGTGTTAGGTACTTTTTGGGGTACAATAAAGTTTATTCTATTATATTTATTATACTTATAAGTATAATAAATAGAAAAGAATAAACTTCGTCATAGACTCGATTACTGTACCAACCGAAAATAATAAGTTTGTCGTACACCCGCAGTGGAGTTCACTAAGAAGCGCTGCACACGGCTAAGATACTATAATATTTTATCTTAAGATAATAAATAATATTTCATATTTTCATATCTCAAAAAACCTAATTAAACCATTTATGACTTCACACGGACGAAGTCGCGGGCAAAAGTTATATAAAAATAAATTACTAAGATAGCTTAGGTAAAATGCAGTCGGTAAGTGTTGGTTTTAGTTCATAAAATAACAAAATAAATTTTAAAATACAATTTTAAGTTTTCTGTTTTTATTATCTGTTCTTTATCACCTTGAAGTAGTAGCAACCATGTTATTACGTCATTCGCCTGTATAAAATAAAGTGACAGCTGTCAACTGTCAACTGATCGGCCATACTAAATGCATTTGTTCACACAGCCAGCTGACGTCACGACCGCAGAGTAAATATGGCGTCCACTGCTTTCTACATTTTCGTCAAATACGCGCAAAATTTGAAAATGTCAATTTTAAATGGATTTTTACGGTACTTAGTGACTGAATAAAAATGTTGTTGTTTTTTTTTTGTTGTTTATTAGCACTATAGAATCTAATTGAGACACTTTTCAAAAATGTGTGTAATGTCCTATTGTAGACTAGTTAAGTAACTCCTTTTGGAGTAATTTTCGACTTTCATGCGGGCGAAGCCGCAAGCACCTGCTAGTGTTTAATAAAATGCACATTAACAACATACTGCTACTACTTAATTGTAGGCGTTTAGCGAGTTAAGAGCGACCAACACGAGGTACATTTTTATACAACCAAAAACTAGCGCCGTATACTCATCGCATTTTGCGTGTGGTCACGGCATTATGCTGAGCGTTCAGCCGTTTTGCGCGGATGTGGCGCATGTTTTCTTTGTTTTTTTTCACATAATATAAGTTAGTTCTAAATTTGCGCCTTGTTCCGCCAATTAAAATGTTTTTCTTTCTTCTTTCTTTCTTTCAACCGCTCTTACGTGATTATGATGTCATTACACATCTTTCTCTAAATATTTTGGATACACAGCTACCTTGTGGATATTATCTAGGCTTTTATAGAAATCAAAACATAAATTTGTGTAAAACTAATCCAGTAAAGACCTCTGTAAATCTGCTATTTTACGTGAAGTTTGGTCCTCCATAATGTACTCAAATATTAAAAATATAAAAAAGTACATCCATAGAAGCTTTGCACATTTAATGGAGATTCTGAATGACAACAATTTTTCTGAAAAACTTTTAAAGGTTTAAAAAAAACTCGTATTTCCTGGATCAAGTTTTGTGAAATATTCGAGTTAATCACGAAATTACCGAATGCCAACAAAGTTTTCAAGCGTTATCTCCCTTTTTTCGCATTGCCTTGCTCTTCATCAAGCATCGCATTAGATTGCGTTAGATGAAGCAACAAGCTTTTAAGCCATGCTCGACGTTGACGATATGCGAGAGGCAACGGACCCTCTTAAATAGTGTGTATTTTTGTGTGTATTCCTTCCCTTTTTGTGGGAAATCACCACGTAACCCCTCCCTCTCTGAGCAGCGCGAGAGGAAGTGTCACACTTGTTGTTGTTCTGTGTGTCTACTTGTTTGTGTATGTTATGATTAGTTTACATGTCTTCGTAAGTGTATTGAAAAACTTCGTTTGATCATTGATACACGTGGAAATATGTCGCTGCTGCCCTCAGCTCCATAACACCCTCGCCTACAGCTCGGGTTAACGCCGCAATCGCAATGACAAATTTTCTCCACGTGTATCAAAATCTACTTATACAACTGTCACAATTCGCCTTGACCACATAAGGATTATTCCACAATTATCAATTCTAAGAGAGACGGCACACACGTCGTCCCCATTATTAAAAATAAAGCATTCAAGTTTAGCACGAAGAATCGCCAAACTTAAGTGGCAGTGGGCAGGGCACATTGCTCGCAGAACAGATGGTTGATGGGGCCGAAAGGTTCTAGAGTGGCGGCCACGTACCGGAAGACGCAATGTCGGAAGGCGTCCCAAAAGGAGGACAGATGTCCTGGTGAGGGTTGCGGGAATCCGATGGATGCGAGATGCACAGGACCGGTCGTTATGACGACTCTTGGGGGCTTATGCCCCAAGTTTTCGATGACCTAAGATATCTAGTATGTGTGTCTTGAAGGAACTTGAAACATTCTTTAAGAGAGTGGTAATTATTGGGGCCCTGAGGGACTCCTGCAATTATGTGGTGGGGGGATGATAGTGCTCCCCTAATGCGATAGGGTAGGTAAATTATCTATATTGTAGACAATTTATCTTCCCTATGCCATACAATCTACAGCAACACGCGAGGGTCATTCATCGATGGAGAATCTTAACACCGCGATACAGAAAGGAGACGTCAGTGAAAAGCGCCATCTATTGAGAATAAGAAGTAAACCAACTACCTACCTTCCCTACCTTCTGGGGTCTTATCATAACGTGGTAAAATGTAAATAATGCGAGCGAAAAAGAGGCATGGAGCCAGGGTTGCCATGTCTTGAAACCGAAACGCCGGACAACTTATCCTGTTTAGACGGATTTTGGTCAAAAAGGCCGACATTTTGTTTTTAAGTCTGACATGACTTTTGAATAACTATAAAATTGACAAAACGATTTTAAATTCTAATGAAATAAAAAACTTTTTTACATAAAAAAATAATAATAACCGCCTTCACTAAAAAAAACACTAAAAATATCAAAATAACTTTAATTTCGGAAGTCGGTGTTTCTCGGTATTGTTTGTTTCTTATTTAACACCGACTTCCGAAATTAAAGTTATTTTGATCCTTTTAGTGTTTTTTTTAGTGAAGTCGGTTATTTCTTTTTGTAATAAGTTTTTTATTTCACACTTTTTAGTTGCAATACACTTATAATCAGAGTGCCTATTTCTCATGATAATTCCAATTAACCCAAACACTGCTAGGTTACATAGTGTTATTATGAAGTTCCTGTGTCTACCTTCCATCTTCCGGCTCCATCATCAGCCAAAGTGCATCTCATGGCAATTCTAATAAGCCCAAACACGGCTAGGATACATTGATTAATTACGAAGTTCCAGTACCTACCTTCCGGCTCCATCATCATCACCAGATCACTTCGATGATACCATTTTCAACGTAACTATTCAGAACCATTCATTTATTTGTATTGTCATAGTCGCTTATCTATCTTCATTGTGATATGTATGCAAGTATGAAGTTCCGTTGACCATTTCTGGTCTTCTTCATCAGTTCCACTTCATCAAATGTTACTTTTTGACTGTAAATGAAAATACCAAAATCACTTTATATGGTTGCCTATAATATTTGAGGAGTTCCCTCGATTTCGCCCAGATTCCATCCCAACTTGGTGACTATGGGGCCATTTGGGAAGTATACCCTATCCAACAAAAAAATAATTTTTCAAATCGGTTGGCAAGCGACGAAGTTATGCGCGAACAAACATAAAAAAAATACAAACATCCGAATTGAGAACCTCCTCCTTTTTTAGAAGTCGGTTAAAAATAACAAAATTAAGTGATATAATTGCTAGACTAATTACATGTCCGCTCTGCTTTTGCTAGCGATACAAAGTAAGGTAGAACTCAAATGAGAATTCTAAACAAAATAGTAAAATTTAAAAAGCTCAAAAAAATCCGGACGGGCCGGACTCCGCCTGATTTGGCAACAATTTGGCAGGTAGGTTTTTTTTTTTAATCGGTATAAACCAATGTTTGACTGCGATCCCACCTGATGGTAAGTGGAGATGCAATCATTGATGGTCAGGCGCACTAGTTTATTAAGAGCCTATTCACTCTAGCCTTGAAGACACCTATATTATAGTTGGACGGGAAGACCGCAGCAGGCAAATTGTTCCAGTCCTTCGATGTACGCGGTATAAATAACGAAGCGAAACGCTTAGTCCGGACTGTTGAAGTTTCAACAACAGGTTCCTTTTAAAGTTTCGTAAAGTCCGCCAATAACGGATTTTACGAAACTCCACACCTAAGGGGGTAAAAAGAAGTTCCAAAGTTTGCATGGAGAAAGTTACTTTCACGCAGGCAAAGCCGCTGCCAGAAGCTAGTAAAAAATATTGTTTAAAGAAATTTTGTTGTGTTTACCTTGTGGAAGAAAATACATAAATAAATAGTTCCATCCCTATTTTTCTCTCGCACGGCTGACATTTTAAAATGTCATGATAAAGCCAGCCCTGTGAGTCATTATCATCATCATCATCATTTCAGCCGAAAGACGTCCACTGTTGGACATAGGCCTCCCCCAAATGCCGCCACAATGACCGGTCCTGTGCGTCTCGCATCCATCGAATTCCCGCGACCCTCACCAGGTCATCGGTCCACCTTGTGGGAGGCCTTCCAACGCTGCGTTTTCCGGTACGTGGTCGCCATTCCAGAACCTTTCGTCCCCATCGACCATCTGTTCTGCGAGCAATGTGCCCTGCCCACTGCCACTTAAGTTTGGCGATTCTTCGGGCTATGTCCGTAACCTTGGTTCTCCTGCGGATATCCTCATTTCTGTCGCGATCACGCAAGGATACTCCGAGCATAGCCCTTTCCATTGCCCTTTGAGTAACTTTAAGCCTTCTGATGAGGCCCATTGTAAGCGACCACGTTTCGGAGCCATATGTCATCACTGGCCCTGTGAGTATCCTGCTAGTATTTTGTGGTGATGGGATGATATTGCTCCCCATTTTGCGGTAGAGAAGATGTGAACAAGTGATTTTATAACTGTTATGAATTCATCTTCTCTATCGCAAACAAACTACAGTAACCAGTGAGGATCATTCAACGATGGAGAATCTTAACACCGCGATTTAGGAATAAGACGTCAGTGAAAAGCGACATCTATTGAGAGCAAGAAGTAAACTAAATGCCTACCCTCTGATCAATAGAATAGTCAATAGAATAAACTTTATTGTACACCAAAATATTAACAATTCTACAGACATACAATGTATTGTTTTTTAGTATCCATGGTTCCTTTATACTAGCAGCTCTTCATATTGGTGAATATAAAAAAGGATATCCCACTTCAGTTACAATACAAGAATTTTTTTTCAAAAAAATTACAGATGACTTCCAAAAAGAAAATAACAATTATATAACAGCTGTTTTTGGTTTTATTCCTTCGTTTTATAACAAAAACTACAAGATAACTTTAATTTCGGAAGTCGTTCCGTCCGTTTAATTAATTTTTGGAAGTCGTTTTTTTATTTTATTATTCGCTGGGAAAATCATCTAATGATAAATCCCGCTCTTAGGCGAAGCGGGAGATAGTGTCAGACTTTTACTGACTAAAAACCCACTCCTGTTCCTTTGTTGTTTTCGTTCCAGGGCCTCGGGTTTCGTTTTCACACTACCCATGACCCCAGTAGGCTACGACCCTGCTGGGCCCTTACGATTTGCCGACATCTCCCTGAAGCGCGCGTGGAACAATACGCGCCGTCGACGACTTGAGCTCGGTCCGGACGGTTACTGGACGGTCGGACGGCGGGTTACCCATTACTCGCTGTCAGCAAGCCCGCGTCTACGGTGGTCGGAAATCGGGATCGGAATCCCGGCGGCGGTTGGGGCGTGAGGACCGTTGCCTCACACGATCGGCCGCCTCCTTTGCTAGCATTACCCACTGCTTCGCAGAAGAAGTCGACCGCCTGCCACTCCTCCTGGCTCCGGACCATCGGCGCGAGAGATCACAGCCGCCGATCGCCCCCACGAGGACACGGCGTTGCTCTGCCCAAGCGGGGTACACCTCCACCGTGTGTTCCACCGTGTCCTCCGAGCGGTCCACACAGTGGCGAATTCCAGGCGTCGCTTCCGCTCGAATCCAGTGCAGGAACTTCCCGAACTTACCGTGTTCGGTTAGAACCTGCGTCATGCGGAAAGTTTTCAGTGGTGTGTTTGTTTTAGTTGTGATATAAACTAAAACTAAATAATGAGCAAGTTCTCTGCTTACTAGAGAACTTGTAAGGTACCTATAGAAATGACCAAATATCCATAATGACTCAATCTACAAATTACTTTTAGATTGGTGAATAAAATATAAGTGACTAGTGGGCCTGACAGACTTATAGACCTGTACCATGACGTTTAAAGTAAGATTGTTTCATTCTTATTTCCAGTGTGGGTAAGAGATGGCGCTAGACAACCTGTATTGCTCTGTCTCTTACCCACACTGAAATAAGAATGAAATAATCTTACTTTGAACGTCATGGTAACCCCGCAGATCAGCGAAAGATAACGTCAGACCACTACTAGCCACATCGCTCCCTGATAAAAATCTTCTACGGTCGCCAACTAGTCTGCCAAGTGAGAGGCATTAACCTCACCAGCGATCCCTAGGTCTTTTAGTAGAAGAGGCCTATGTTATGTAGGCGTATCATGCCATTTCAATAAATTACGAGTAACACTAGCTAATGACCGCGACCTTGACCTGTACCATGACGTTTAAAGTAAGATTGTTTCATTCTTATTTCCAGTGTGGGTAAGAGATGGCGCTGGACAACCTGTATAGCTCTGTCTCTTATCCACACTGAAATAAAAATGAAACAATCTTACTTTGGACGTCATGGTAACCCTGGTGGTCCTGCCCAAAGGCTGGCTTTACGGTTCTAAACAACTTTACTGAGTTTTTGTATAATATTAATGATAACATTTTACAGGATTTTAGCCTATGAACATAAATTCGTTTGAAAATCTCCACCTCAAACTATTAAATCATAAATCTGGGGATAAGTGTAGGTTAATCATTTGGGCTCACTGGACCCAATGCCTGTGAGGACTTCGGGATTTAAAAAAAATGTTTTTTAGGGTTCCGTAGCTTAAAAGGAAAAAATCGGAACCCTTATAGGATCAATTTGTTGTCCGTCTGTCTGTCAAGACCCTTTTTTTCTAGAACGCGTGGAGGTATCATTTTGAAATTAACACCATATGGTCAAGTTTGCGGTCCCTTGATGCTGTGAAAAAATATAACTTCTAAGTAAACGAAAAAAAAAAGATACGGCCGTCTATGTCGCAAAAAAAGTGTATATCGACACGATCTGTTTTTTTTGTATTTGTTGATTCCCCAGCACAAGAGGGAAGAGAGAGGGGAGGGGAGAGAAGTATATTTTTATTATTGTTCTTATTTCCTCTCTGTCAGTCTTCTTTTAAGCTGCACCTGCCATGTTATATCTCTGCACCACCCTAAGGTCGACTGATAGAAAATGCTTAAGGCATTAAGTCCGCCTTTGTACAATGTTTCATTAGTGCATAAAGTTTTTAATAAATAAATAAGAGGTAAATCTATTTAGAGACTTCCAACTTTCTAAGTTAGCTTTGACTCTGGACTTAATGATTTAATAATAAATAGCAAAATGAAACATCATCATCATATCCCTAGCCTTTTTTCCAACTAGCTTGGGGTCTAACCAGAATTGCGGTTGAATACCCGTGTTCTACATGGAGCGACTGCCTATAAAACGAAAATAGGGGAAAAGCTGAAAACGGGTACTAAATCTACCCTGTCTGTGGTCCAGAACACCTTGCCAAAAACAGGCCAAGTGGATGAAGAGGGTTTCACAAGAGTAGAAAAGAAGAAGGAGAAGAAGAAGCCCTGTTCTCGTAACCAGTGCGGTACCGCACCAAGTGGTCCGAACATGCTGCTGCGTCCTGCTGTGCCTACGACGCAGCTATACATTTCGCGCCTGCATCACTACACGAAGGCTGAGGAAGTCGTGGAGTATTTGAAGGTGAAGACCAACTGGACTCTGAGGGTCGTAAGGTTGGAGGCGCGTCACGACGTTAACTTCAAGTCGTTCGTGGTACGAGTTCCAACCCAACAGCTACAGACCTTTTTAAAAGAGGACTTCTGGCCGAAAGGTGTCGTATACCGACGTTTCCGAGGACGGTTATGCGACACCACGCAGCGCAACACGACGCCGACTTAATTACGTGTTTAATTATAGTTAAATAAGCATTGTTTTTATAATATGTATTAGTTTATTATTGTTTAAGTTTATTTTATGTATTTTGTCTATGGGCCTCTGATGCCTGAAAATAAAATTATTATTATATTATAAGATCTCCACACCCCAGTTACTGGGCAACACGATACTCCTTGGATAGATTGAAGGTCAGACTTTCTGACGTCTTACTATCTGTAACGACTGTTAAAGATATAAGAATGCCTTGTGCTATGAGTACTAGACAACTGATAAACATATGATCTCACTCTGTAACTCAAAGGTTTGCTGGGAGAAAACTCATTGTTGAGTTAAGCTCGCCTTTGTACATAAACTGTATTATCTCCGTGTACTATGTATGTTTTTTTTGTGTACAATAAAGAATTAAGAATTAAGAATTATATATTTCTAAATAGATACATAAATATATAGATAAATTACACCCAGACACAGAACAAATGATCGTGCTCATAACACAAACATTTGTCCTGGGTGGGAAACGAATCCACGACCTCCAGCATAGCAGTCAGGGCCATTAACCACTAGACCAACAGGCCAGTCAAATGATGATGGATAAGATGATTTGGCCCTGACTGCTGTAGTCAGGGCCACTAACCACTAGACCAACAGGCCAGTCAAATGTCCTAGAGAAACTTAGAAAAGTAAAATAAAACAAGACATTATTATTAGAAATAACATTTTATTTATAAATTAAAAATTATCAGAAAATAATACAAAAATGTGTTTAGTAAACATAATCTTATGTAATAATAATTATTATAGAAATACTAGTAATGTGTAGAAAATTAAAAAAAAAAAAATGTAGTCGCGTTTGATCTTTACGTATCTCACTTGATGGTAAGCGATGATGGGGCCGACGATGGAGCACACTTGCCTAGAAGTAACCTCAATTCTTCGAATTCACTTGAAACTCTCCCTCATTACCTCTTTTTAATAATAGGTAAGTTTACTGCCTGTTAAACCGATTTTGACTTTTATTGCGTGGTAGCATGAGAAATAGCATAGCATAGCATAGTCGGCCTTATAATGTTCCCACTGTTAGGACTCAGGCCTCTCTCTAGGAGAGGGAATGGGTCGTAATCCACCACGCGGGCCCAGTGCGGGTTGGTTGATGTCACATGATTTCGAATTTTTGTTTCTAGAACATGCCGGTTTCCTCACGATGTTTTCCTTCACCGTTTTGAGAGCAGTGGTGATGAAATAAATTATACAAAGTAAAGTGTCTGGCTGGTTTGAACCCGCGACCTACAACTCGTAAGTCCGGGTCGTTACCACTCGGCCACCACTGCTCTCCAAGCTGCTGAGAAATGGCAATCGCAAGAAATAGTTGGTATTGTAACCACTTTTTTGCTTTTCATACCATCCTTATGCCTACGAAATAGATGTCAAAATCGGTTGAACGGAGAGTAAAAATAAGTTTGTTTAAATGGCTAATCATATTGAGAATAGAGCATAGCTTTGTCCCTGCTATGAGTCGACTTTCAGTCAAACCGGTTGCAGCTGGATGTCAGATATTTTACCTGAAGCGATTGTATATCTGACCTCCATAACCCAGTAACTGGACATCACGATACCCCTTGGCAAGACTGGTGGCAGATGTCCTGGCTACTGACTATCCATACAAATGTCAAAGATCTACAAATGGCAGCCGGAGCTAACAGCTGGGTGCTTATCCAGGCACGGAGGAACCTCGGCATGTTAAGATGGTCACCCACCTAAAGGACCTCCTTTTTTATTTATTATTTGATATAAACTAGTGCTTGACTGCGATCCCACCTGATGGTAAGCAGTGATGCAATCGTTGATGGTGAGACGCACTAGTTTATTAAGAGCCTTTTCACTTTAGCCTTGAAGACACCTAAATTATAGTTGGACGGGAAGACCGCAGCAGGCAAATTGTTCCAGTCCTTCGATGAACGCGGTATGCCTCGTTGCTTAACCTAAGATTATAAAGAAAGAATTTCTGTTTTTCTTCACATTGCTAGTACTCCTGTTAACCCAACTTAAGTTTGACTTAGTAGGATAGTTTAGTAACGATAGTCCAACGGGGTTATGAACACCGTAAGGGCGGGCTTGCGGACGGAGAGCAATGGGTAGCTCGCCGTCCGACCATCCAGTAACCGTCCAGACGAAGCCCAAGTCGTCCACGGCGCGCAGTGTTCCACATGCGCCTAAAGGAGATGTCAGAAACCGTAGGGACCCAGCAGGGTCGAAGCTTACTGGGGCCAAGGGTCTGATTCTGAAAGGAAGACTCGGCCCTGGTATGAAAGGCAACGAAGAAACAGGAGTGGATTTTTAGTCAGTAAAAGTCTGACACTATGACGATGGGGATGTCATCACCAGTGCATGTTGCCAGTGATGACATAATTATGGTTCCGAAACGTGGTCGCTCACAATTGGCCTCATCAGAAGGCATAGAGCAAAGTCACCCAAAGAGCATAGAAAACTATGCTCGGAGTTTCCTTGCGTGATCGCATCAGAAATGAAAATATTCGCAGGGGAACCAAGGTTAAGTGGCCAGCTTACATTGCTTGCAGAACAGATGGTCGTTGGGTCCAAAAGGTCCAAAAGTGGTGGACGAGTATGGGAAGAGATACTGTTGGAAGGCCTCCCCACAAGTTTGTTTTTGATGACATGGTGAGGGTCGCGGGAATCCGATGGATGCGAGACGTCCAGGAACGTTCGTTGTGGCGACTCTTGGGGTAGGCCTATGTCCAACAGTGGACGTGATGAGGAGACTGTTGGCTGGTATATAATAACTCCGTTGTACTATTGATTCTTAAAATGCAATGTGACTTAACATTCTCTTATAATTTAGTTCCATTCAGTGAAGGCTTGTTTGAAGGCTGTTGGTTCCACGCCTTGGGGCACTTTGGTTACGTGTACCTGTGGAAAAAAAGAATAATTTAGTTTTTTTTATTGTGGAACCAAAAAACAAGACAGAGCAGTGGTATCCTAGTGGAAACTGTGTAGAACTTAGACCACAATAAATTAGAGATGTGCCGAAGGTTTCATCGAATAACCGATTAATATTCGGTTAACTTCTTACCGAACCGAATATACTGCTGGTTTGAAAAATTCGGTTCTCTTTCGGTTCCCCGTTCCATAGTTTTGTTTAGCGAGGCAGCAAATATGTATGAGGAGAAAAAATATAGATATAGATAGAGCAGAAAGCTTAGTGTTCTTGCTTAATAATGCTGATTTACAATTATCCATTAAACTGAATGCGTTCGGCATTTCAACCGAATGATTCGGCCGAATACGAATACCTCAAAATTCTGCCGAATACGCCGAATACCGAATATAAAACGAATATTCAGTTGTTAAATGAAGCAGCATTTCCAATATTGGTGTAAGAAAGAGTGTGGACGTGGTGAGAACACCTGATGTTCTCTCAAAAACAACGTGTTGCGTACAAAAGAGATAGCGAACTCGCTATCTCTACGTATCGTCTCATACTACGTAGACGATCAAGGCATATTTCAATATTTATATGGCCTGCAGGTAGGGACTATATTTCACCACGCGCCGCCATGGTGTCCGTAAGCTACCAAACTAGACACCATACAGACACCAGAGTCGCTACACCACACTGAGACAGTATCAAAATGGATCTTAAGTGTACGCGTCCGAGCTGGTCGCACCGCCAAATTGGTTGCGCAACCAAACGCACACCAGGGCCTCAAGTCTGCTATTACAATAGTGTCAGAATGGTTTATCATTGACTCCATAATTGTTTATTTTAACAAGTTTGGTAATCTACTAATATAGTGGCGTCATTATGAAGTCATAATGACGCCACTATAACTACCATTGGAAAGTTCCAATGGTCAACCACTGACACTCCATTGAAAGAAATGGCATAGAATCGTAATCTCGTACATATCGACAAATGAATATCTGACGTATGCGGTAATCTGCTAAAATTTTGACAGTTCCTTTGACCAGTGACTTACCATTATAACGTCATTGTGCAGTCATTGCTTTTAATAAGCTCGATATTGTCATTCCACATATACCACAACTCTATTAAAAGTCCATTGACCGATCAATGATCGACCATTATGAATTAGCAGATTACAAATTTTTAGCAAAATGACAATGGGATCGTGTTGGAATGACAAATTTTTAGAAATAGCAGACTTGTGCCCCAGGTGAGTAACTCTCTATAGAGCTGTATTATACACTTTGTTGGTAGCGGCGACTGGTCGCGCCGCCATGGTGTCCCGGTGATATACAGTCGCTATCTGTAGGCCATATAAATATTGAATTATTACTTTGATTGCCTACGTAGTAAGTAGGTACTATACCTATTTGTTTGTAAGATTCAAGGGCAGTACTTTCAGTCCAGACAGAATCAATATATCCGGCGCCTAAACATATGAAGGTTATGTATTATGTCAGTCTGGCGGTTCACTGTCCTTCTTACAACATAGCCTTGTTCTACACCCCTAGTTTTCTATCCAAACCTGTTACTGATCATATTTTTGTAGTCAAAATTAAAAAAATGAAATCCCAAAATTGTCGACGTAAATTTGTCATAATTGGTAAATTTAGAATCAATAATTCATAAAAATTGCTACTAGAAAATACTACGTGCAGTTTTTTTTTCATTTTGATCGTCATTTATTTATTCATAATCAATAAATAGCTTGTACAATATTTCCATAAATTGAGTGACATTTTGGGATATAAACAAACGCTAATAACTTTGCTGTTTATGAATATTATTTATTGAGACTTTATTTAAATAATAACAAGATCTTTTCTAATAAGCTCTCTAAGTATTTGTACTAATTAGAGAAAATGACATTCGGAATTGACGGTTTTTTTTTAATTTAAAATGTTTTAAGTCACATGTAGCTCAGAATAAAACTTTTATTTGTAAAATTATAAATCTAAATACAAGGTATTGAAACATAGATACGAGAGCAGTGTTGCGGGGACATTTGAAAGAGTGACCGTGGCCACTACGCGCCTTCTATGACCTGAGCCACCTTACCGGACGATCGAACGGCGAGCTATAGATAGCCCGCCGTTCGTTCGTCGCCGGTGACCGGGGATCGCCCTACGACTGCGGGGGGGGGGGGGGGGGGCATTTCTTGTGGTGGCGGCTGTGGCGTGAGCATGTCTATTTCCCTTATGGTTACGGCCCTATCCTTCGCTAGCAATGTCTGCTTGCAACATTGACGCGGACGAAGCCACTGATTGAAGCTAGTAATAAATACTTACCCAAGCTGGGTAGTCGTGCCACTTCAGGTACTGTTCAGCCTTGTTCATTGCTTCAGCCTTTTCCTAAAGAAAACAATAAAAATATCAATTGGTTAACGATTCCGAATCTCTAGAATTGAAATGAAATGAATAAAATAGAATTATAAATTAAAACAATGAAATGACAAAGAATAAATATGAAATAAAATTAATCATTGGAATTATACATTGAAACCGTAAAATGTAATAATGCAATTATAATTTGAAAAAAAGCTGAATTAAAAATTGGAGTAATAAATTTAAACAGTGAAATTTATAAAGTATAATAATGAAATGAAACATTATATTTATAAATTAATAAAGTGAGTATGATAAAATGAAACAATTGAATTATAAATTGAAACAGAGAAAAGATAAAGTAGAATGATGAAACAAAAGATTAAATGAAATGCATACCTTCTCATTAGATTCTCTTCCGACCCACACGTAGATACCACTGTGACTTCCAGTATCCAAGATGTAGCATTCCTGAAAATATCCAAATGTTTTAGTTTTAAAATATAAATAGGTTTTTTAGTACTGCCCTATATTGAACCACTCTCAGGTTTTAACCGGATTTCTCAACTCAGATGGTTCTTGGCATGAGAAATATGTCATCATAAATAAAATCAGCTTTTTAATGTTCCCACTGCTGGGACTTAGGCCACCTCTCTAGGAGAGAGAATGGGCCGTAATCCACCGCGCGTGCCCAGTGCGGGTTGAAGAATTTTTTTTTAATTCATTTATTATCATTAATACAAAAGAATAGAATTTTCTATGTTAAATAGCAACCAAAAACCACTAAGGTTTAAACCCGTGCTATCATGAATACATTCTCAACATCGAAATTATACAAAAGGATTTTTATATGTGTACGTTAATGTCGATAACAATTTATAAAAACTTTAGGTCTTTAAGTAGGTAAAAAAAAACATTCTTAAATAATACTTAAGGGATATTGCTTAAGTTTGCATTTGATATTTTTGTGTGTAATATTGTGTGATGGTTCTTGGCATGAGAAATATGTCATCATAAATATTCAGCCTTTTAATGTTCCCACTGCTGGGACTCGGGCCTCCTCTCTAGGAGAGTGAATGGGCCGTAATCCACCGCGCGGGCCCAGTGTGGGTTGGTGGATGTCACATGTCTTCGAATTTTTGGTTCTAGGACATGTCGGTTCCCTCACGATGTTTTCCTTCACCGTTTTGAGAGCAGTGGTGATGAAATAAATTACACAAAGAAATGCGCTTGGCTGGGTTTAAACACGCGACCTACAACTCGTAAGTCGGAGCCGTCAACGCTCGGCCACCACGGCTCCAAAATAGAGTAATGGTTCAGAAATAGGAAGTTTTGTGAATCAATCTCACTAAGGGCCTGCGCACACTTAAGACAAGACTGTCTTAGACAGAATTGTCTGCGACGTCGTAGACTTGTCTAAGACGTCTGCGACATGACTGTTTTGTCTACGTCACGGCGCACACTATCAAGACCACAGAATAAGTAATGATACAAGGTACAGAATGTTCACTTTTCGAAAGAAAACATGCGAATACTGACAAATTTAATAATTTTATGCGCCTTTGAACAGGCCGCTCTTGTTTTAGGGTTAAAACTTAAGCTTCTGAGTTTGTGTGTTTGTTACTTCTTCACGGTCCGAACGGCTGCACTGGATAAGCGGGGTTACCATAACGTTCAAAGTAAGATTGTTTCATTCTTATTTCAGTGTGAGTAAGAGACAGAGCTATAAAGGTTGTCTAGCGCCATCTCTTACCCACACTGGAAACAAGAATGAAACAATTTTACTTTAAACGTCATGGCACAGGTCTTGGAAGATGTTTGGCACAAGGGTCGACCATGTTCTGGTACAGCATATAGGATTCTTTCGATTCTGGGAGTATGTTTTCTTGGGATAATTTTTAGGGTTTCGCAAAGGGGATCCTATTATTAAGACTTCGCTGTCCGTCTGTCTGTCCGTCTGTCACTAGGCTGTATCTCATGAACCGTGATAGACAGTTGAAATTTTAACTAATGATGTATTTCTGTTGCCGCTATAACAACAAATAGTAAAAAACAGAATATAATAAATATTTAAAGGCGCTCACATACAGAGAACGTGATTTTTTTTAGCGTTTTTTGCTACGGACGGTACGGAACCCTTCGTGCGCTATTCACACTTGGTCGTTTTTAGAGTTCCGTACCTCAAGACGAAAAAACGGGGGTTCCGTTTTTTCTTCTTAGAGGATCACTTTGCTGTCCTTCCGTCTATCTGTCAATACCCTTTATCTCGGGAACACGTAGAGGTATCGAGTTGAAATTAAAACCATATACTCAAGTCTGCAGTCCCTTGAAGCTGTGAAAAAATCAAACTTCTGAGTTAACGTAAAAAAAAGATGCCGCCGTTTATGTCGCAAAAAACGAGTATTTCGACACTCTCAAGGGAATCAAAATTCAAAGGATACTTCCCGTTGACCTAACATCCTGAAATTTGGCATGTAGCAAGGTCTCATAACAAAAGTATAAGAAAAAATCTGAAAACTGTAAATTTGTAAGTAGTTACGTCACAAAAAAAAACTTTTCGCGATTCGGAAAAATCTTCGTAACTCAATTCGGGAATTGAACTGTTTTCATAGGTAAATTTGTACGGAACCCTCAGTGCGCGAGTCTGGCTCACACTTGCTCGGTTTTTTTTCACAGCAGTAACCAGAGCGAAGGTGGCTCAAAAATTCATGAAAATATAGTGATGTAATTTATGGATGGCCTCTTAGTTAAGAGTTCCATTAAAATAACTCATTGAACACTATAATCGATAGAGATAATAATATTTTTTTACTACACTATCGAGTGTTTTCATTCAAGTGCTCACGTGTAAAGCTTTTTAACGAGTATTTGAACAGGGATAAGATAGAAATAGAAGGCCACATTCGCGTTCTCGATTAGATTTTTTTAAAACGTTATCCCACACTATGAATTACTAATATAATTACATACACAAAGCACCCAGAACACCTATGTGTAGGCCATAAAAATATTTGTTCCTTGCGGAACCCGCGACCCGTAGCACAGCAGCCCAACGCTTAACCACTGCTCCAACGGTGCCTTTGTGACATACATTTTATTTATATAGCCTCTTTTTTATAATGTGAATGTGAGAACATTGCAGACTCCGCGAATTCTTAGGTTCCTTTTTATTATGATTATTTTTATTGTACTTTATAGTACAATATTGACCAATCTACACTGTCCTTACATAATATCTACATAAGCTGTAATATGGAAATATTGTAAAAACAATATTTTTTTTTAAAGTGTTACCATGGAGTTTCTTGCCGGTTCTTCTCCATAGGAAACGACCAATTTGGAACCGTGCACTAGCTTCTGACGTTTTATAAGTGCCCATGTAGGCCTATGTGAAATAAAAAACTTTTGACTTTGACTTTGACTTGACAGGGTTTATCGACATAACGATTGTATCAAAATGTGCTTTTATTGAATTAATAAAGAATAATACGAAGATCTTAAACGATATCAAGCATTTAATTGTAATAAAAATATGATCCCCCAAACAACCTGTCGCAGAGTGCGACAGTACCTTAAATACATTGTGTATTTAATATAAGAGTAGATCAACATGGCCCTTTACAGAATGTAATTTAACTGAATATTTTCGAAGATCATCATCATCATCATCATCTTCCTGCCCTTGTCCCATCTTATTTGGGGTCGGCGCAATACGTTTTTTTCTTCCATTCTATCCTGTCAACCGTCATACTATCACTAACTTCCTTTTCTTTCATGTCACTGTTCACACAATCCATTCATCTTTTCTTTGGCCTCCCTCTCCCTCTCCACCCATTCACATGTATACTCATAACTCTTTTAGTAACATGTGTTTCATTTCTCCTCTTTACATGACCATACCAAGACAAACGATTCCCTTTCAACTTTTCAGTCACTGGCGCCACTTTCAAACTTCCTCTAATATATTCATTTCTCACTTTATCCATTCTCGTATTCTCACATCATATATTACGGATATAAAATGCAGCGACATAGCGGTTGCGGTAGTATCAGCATTGCACCCGTGCGAAGACGGGGCGGGTCGATAGTATTAAATAATCGAACATGTTCACACAAAGTAGAATTTTAATGGAGTGAGCCTTGGTACATATATATATAACACAAGTTTAATCTTAGCTTGAGTACCAGAGGTCGTTAATCTGTGTTACATTGCAGATTTTAAAGGAATCAATATCTCCTCGTGTAATAACTGCATATTTATGAATAATATTTTTTTTAATTAATTATTAAAAAATACTAGCAAACCCGGCGAACTCCGTTTCGCCACCAGATGGCTTCGTTTTATGTAAAAAAAAAAAAACCTATAAACCTCACGGAGCCCGAGACCTTTCCAACGAATGCAAAACCGTGGAAATCGGTTCGTACGTTCTGAAGTTATAGCGTCAGGAAGGAAAACCCGACTTATTTTTATATAGTAGATAATTAATTATTAAAAATTATAATTAATTATTAAAAACTATAATTAATTATTAAAATTATAAATAATTATTATTATTACATTCTAATGTTTTTGCAGTATTTAGCAGCAAATGTATCGAGTTAGCCTTCTTGGTTTTGCTGAGGTAGTCAACCTTCTAATATATAATTTCGTGTCAGTGTTCCTCCGTAATGCCATGCCCGACTTATATGATTTGATTTGATGATTTTTTTTTTGTGTGTACTTTGGTCTGAGAATAGATTGTAGGCTGTTTTTTTTCTCTCCTACCCCATTCCCTTGTTTTCTTTTATATATAATTCATATGACAAAACAACATTTGTTGTGTCAGCTTATATAACATTTTCAACTCCATTTTACCAATATTGCGCCTGTTTCAAGAATTATATTGTCTCGTTGAGTATGTAGGCACTTGAGATACAAAACTACACCAATTTTACATTACAATATCTACTAGATATTATCTAGTTATGTAGAAATAAAACAGCCACGGAATTCCTCTCGAAAAAATCCCACCGATAACTCTTCAACATACATAATTTAAAAAAATAATAAATCCCGAGACAGTGGTGGCCGAGTGGTAACGCTCCCGACTTACGAATTGTAGGTCGCGGGGTCAAACACAGCCAGGCGCATTACTTTGTGTAATTTATTTCATCACCACTGCTCTCAAAACGGTGAAGGAAAACATCGTGAGGAAACCGGCATGTCCTAGAACCAAAAATTCGAAGACATGTGACATCCACCAAGCTGCACTAGGCCCGCGTGGTGGATTACGGCCCATTCCCTCTCCTAGAGAGGACTGCGTCCCAGCAGTGGGAACATTATAAGACCGACTATGCTATGCTATGCTAATAAATCCTTAGTATTTTTACACTTTTTATTAATTATTTAGTTTCAGTGACACTGGTATAATTGGTATATGTGACACTGACAGTACCTGTATTTGTAACTCCACTAGCTACTGCCAGCGGCTTCGCCCGCGTGAAAGTAGGTTTTCCATACAAACTTTGGACCCCCGTTTCATCCCCTTACGGGAGGAGTTTCGTAAAATCCGTTCTTAGCGGATGTTTACACCCTATAGGGAACCTACCTTCCAAATTTTAAGTTTGTAGGTGTTATAGTTTCTGAGATTTCGTGTTTTTTTTTTAATTTATATAAACCAGTGCTTGACTGCGATCCCACCTGATGGTAAGCGGAGATGCAATCATTGATGGTCAGGCGCACTAGTTTATTAAGAGCCTATTCACTCTAGCCTTGCAGACACCTAAATCAGTCATTAATCAGCGAATGGTATTATATATATATGTCGGAGAAGTCAATAGTACGGAAGCTTGAGAACGAATGAACGAGCTAAGTGAAAAGTGACACATGTCACTTTGACAGAATCCGCACTGAAGTCTGCACGAACCGAGCAGATAAAAGTGCCGACCGCAGAGGTGCGGTGCTTTCCTCTGTCGGCAGCCGTCCGAACCACAACGTCTATTCTCGGGGACTGTCTCACGGCTCGTTGTGTAAAGTGAATACCTAAAGCTTGCATCATAATAAATCAGTTGTGTGATCTGGAATAGTTTGTTTATTGCTCGATACCCAGCCATCGCCCACGAAACAGAGTCCTTGGAAAGAGCTTTAATGATGATCGGCATCCTTGCGCCGACATATATATATATATATATATATATATTAGTGGTGCCAATGATACTATTATCGGTATCAGAGACACTATTATTAATATCAGCGATACTGGTATTAATATTTATGACACTTATCCTATCGGCTAATGGGGAATGATTACCATAATCTTCTTAGCATAAGCATAGCATAATCAGCCTTTTAATGTTCCCACTGCTGGGACTCAGGCCTCCTCTCTCTAGGAGAGAGAATGGGCCGTAATCCACCACGCGGGCCCAGTGCGGATTGGTGAATATCACATGTCTTCGAATTTTTGGTTCTAGGACATGTCGGTTCCCTCACGATGTTTTCCTTCACCGTTTTGAGAGCAGTGGTGATGAAATAAATTATACAAAGAAATGCGCTTCGCTGGGTTTGCCTGGTTTGGTTTACCCGCGACCTACAACTCGTAAGTCAGGGTCGTTATCACTCGGCCACCACTGCTCTAGTCGGGGTCGTTATCACCTAATCTTCTTACCTTAGTATTAAGTAAGTCTTGTGTCAGAGGAGGAGGCAGCTTGGTGATTTTGAGAGTACCAGTGCTATCAGAGATCTCGCTGAGGGTCACCTCTACGTCAGCTCCGCGCTCAAACTCCTGCTGGACAGAATTATGAGTTAGATCTTACATAGTAGTTGAAAGGAAAAAATAAAAACGATGAATAAAACAGTTGGATATAATATGGGATGGAATATTATATTTAGACAATTCTTGCGAGTTTTGCAGTTCATGCGAGCGATTTCTCCGTTAGTTTCGCCGAGAGACACATAATTTTAGTTAATCTTAAAGGTGCTTTTGATCCTCGGCTGCAGGCTGCGGATGCAGGCTGAGAATGCAGGTAGCACGCACACGCATGACACGCAGCCGTTACATGCATCCGCAGCCAGGAGTGATTCTGAGGCTGCCTGCACGTGCTGCTAGTCGCAAATCTACGATTCAATCCAATATGAGCGCTATCGGCTCCAAGTAGCGATTATTTCGGGCCTGTCTAAAACAGGTTGCGTCACATGTAGTTATGTCACTCTAGTGACGTCACTACGTGCGTATCGACTTGCGGCCGCAGCACTACTGGTCTGCGATCGGCTGCGGCTGCAGGTCGAGGCAGCACTTGCAGCCGATGCTCGGCAGTACGTGCTGCCGCAGCCGCTTTAGGAATGATTTTCACAAAAATCCACACTATTACATAGAAAACCAGTCGTGCAGCTGCAGCCGGCTTTGTGCAGCCGCTGCATGTGCTGCCTGCATTCGCAGCCTGCAGCCGAGGTTCGAATGGCACCTTAAGTGGTCATGTTGTTTCTACATTGTGTCTATTTGTGCCAATTTTAATATTTTTCTATCTTTTCTTTCGTTAAGATGATGATGTATGCGCTGTGAGAACGTCGCGTCTCGCAGCGTGCGGCTAGTAAATGACGTTTTGCACGTCAATAATTCTCGTCGCAGCGTTCAACACAACAAGGAAGCAAGTTCATAGAGTTGGTATCGATTGAGTTCGCTAGACGAAAACGCGAAAAAACACTGTTATCACAGCCTTGGAATACAAAGGGAACGAAGGAGAGAGACTGATAGAAAAGGAGGTTAGGGTGACAAACATATGAAAGGGAGAGAGAGGGAGGAGAGACACGAAAGAGAGTGAAGGTGAGAAAGAGATTAAAGAGAGAGGGGGAAGAGAAAAACTAAAAAGGCAGAAGGGGAGAGACACGAAAGAGAGAAAGGAAGAGACGAAAGAGAGAGTTAGAGAGAGTAAATGTGTACTTGACGCTGAAGAGCGGGGAGTGCTGCAGGACCTTGAGTATGTTGCGCAGAGGATGGGATGATGGCTTCATATTTAGTTAACACTTGATTTTACTGCTCATTTATTTTTCAAATATAAAACTATTCTTCAATAAATTTAAAAGAAAAAACATTTAATCACGGTTGAATACGGCCTTAACTTAAAAGCTCAATCTAAAGATTAATTTTGAAATTGTTAATATTCCATCACCATAATAGTTTTTAGTTCTAGTAACTGCACTGACCTCATCATCTCCACCTTCCGCAGCCTCAGCCACAGAGTCCTTGTCACCAGATCCCAGGGCTTCGAAGAACTTCTCAAAGTCGTTGTCGTTTGAATCGATATCTGTTAGTAAAATTAAAAACAAACGTTATAACTCCATTTTTTAGGGTTCCGTACCCAAAGAGTTAAACGGGATCCTATTACTAAGACTCCGCTGTCCGTCCGTCCGTCTGTCTCTCTGTCACCAGCCCCCCTAGCAAAGTTACAACCGTTTCGTTTCGATTTTCTTTTCGTCGATCTCCTCAAGTGGTCACGCCTCCGATTCCTTTATTCTGACGTCATCACAACGCTCAGTCACGTGGTCTGAATAAAGGAATAGGAGGCGTGGCCGACTCGAGGCGATCAACGAAAAGAAAATCGAAACGAAATGGTTGTAACTTGGCTAGGGGGGCTGGCTGTAACTCATAAACCATGATAGCTAGACAGTTGAAATTTTCACAGATGATGTAATTCTGTTGCCACCAACCATCTCGATTAGGTAAGCTTTCAAACAAAAAAAAACCGCATCAAAATCGGTCAATTCGTTTGGGAGTTACGATGCCATGGACAGACACAGATACCCCTCTTTTCTGTCGGGGGTTAAAAAGAAAATAACTCACCAATAATCTCAATGTTGGCCCTTCCATTGTGGTCCTGGTCTCTGATCTGGTTGGCTACCTGGATGGCCTTCAGTCGCTCCACGCTCTTGGCATTCTCGCCGACGTACAAGAAGATCTCATGTTCGTAGTCAAACACAAAGCAATCGCCTTTGTTCAGAGAGTCGAAGCTGACCGCCACCTGGTGACAGAAAATGGAACAATAGTATACTTTCTTTAATAATATAAACTAGTGCTTGACTGCGATCCCACCTGATAGTAAGCAGTGATGCAATCGTTGATGGGGAAGCGCACTAGTTTATTAAGAGCCTATTCTCTCTAGCCTTGAAGACACCTAAATTATAATCGGACAGGAAGACCGCTGCAGGCAAATTGTTGCAATCCTTCGATGTGGTATAAACGACCAGGCGAAACACTTAGTCCAGACCGTAGAAGTTGCAACAATGTAAGACGTACTTAACGTCGGGTTGTCCGATGACAGAAAGGTGATGGCGAAATCAAGTCATGTAATTCCTATGCACACTCTCCATAATGCTTCCGAAATGCTAATTACCTTACGCCTATGCTCTAGACTTTGCTGATTGGTGTTAACCAAATCTGGATCGCCACGTATCTTCTCGTCCAACATACTACAGTGTCACAAGACGAATGTCTATGACCAGGGGCCTAAGTCTGCTATTTTTATAAATTCGTCATTCCAACACGATCCCATTGTCATTTTGCTAAAAGTTCGTAATCAGATAATTCATAATGGTCGACCACTGATCGGTCAATGATCTTGTGGTAGAATGACAATATCGAGCTGTCTCGAAATAAATTAAAAGCAACGACTGCACAGTGACGTTTTAGTGGTAGGTAACTGATCAAAGGAACTGTCAAAATTTTGGCAGTTATCCGCATACGTCAAATATTCATTTGTCGTTATGTACGAGATTACCATTCTTTGCCATTTCTTTCAATGGAGTGTCAGTGGTTGACCATTGCAAAGTCATAATGACGCCATTATATTAGTAGGTTACCAAACTTGGTCAAAATCAACAATTATGAAGTCAATGATAAACCATTCTGACACTATTGTAATAGCAGACTTGAGGCCCTGTGCGTGTTGCCAGTGGTGACATATGGCTCCGAAACGTGGTCGCTCACAATGGGCCTCATCAGGAGGCTTAAAGTCACCCAAAGGGCAACGGAAAGGGTTATGTTTGGAGGTTCCTTGCGTGATCGAATCAGGAACGAAGATATCCGCAGGAGAACCAAGGTTGCCGATATAGCACGAAGAATCGCCAAACTTAAGTAGCAATGGGCAGGGCACATTGCTTGCGGAACAGATAGCCGTTTGGGCCAACCTGTACGGATTTGACATATGATTCTTTTTATCACCAGATTATGTTCCTCTGAGAGGTCGCCGCCGCCGATCGCCCCTATGAGAACACGGTGGTGTTCCAAACAAGCGGGGCTCACCTCCACCATGTCCTCCGGGCAGTCCGCACTATTGTGAAACCCGGGCGTTTCTTCCGCCTGAATCCGGTGCAGGAACCTCCCGAACTTACCATATTCGGTGAGGACCTGCGTCATGCGGAAAACTAAGGACGTCGTGACGCCTCTTCATCATCATCATCATCATCACTATTTCAGCTGAAAGAAGTCCACTGCTGGACATAGGCCTCCCCTGAGCGACGCCACAACGACCGATCCTGTGCGTCTCGCATCCACCGAACTCCCACGACTCTCACCAGGTCGTCGGTCCACCTTGTGGGAGGCCTTCCAGCGCTTCGTTTACCGGTGCGCGGTCGCCAGTCTAGAACCTTTCGGCCCCATCGACCGTCCGTTCTACGAGCAATCAGCCTTTTCAGCCACTCCTCAAACACGGGACTTACCGCCATGACTATGTTATGCATAAACTACTGTACATGAAGTTTAAATAAATAAATAAACATTTTATATAAACCATCATTCAGTTTTTATTGCCATTAAAAATATTGTGCAATGTTGTAAAGAACTGCAAATTTGTTTGATACAATTTGATGATTGGATCGTTAAGTGAATGATGTTTTGAAGAGTTCTTGCGTCATACAGTCTGAAATAGTTCAGCTTTTGATCCTCGTGTATCAAGTTTGATTGAAATGAACATACCTACTTGACGTGTTGGCGTGAAAATTTATGGAATAGCAATGATATAGGAATGTAAAAATTGTACATTTTGATACAAGCGGAGAAACTTTAACATTATGACTGAGACAAAATTCGCCCGAGCCGCAGGTGAGGGTGTTATGGAGACTAAGTATGATACAATTTGATAAATCTTTCATTTTGAAGAAACTTTGTTATTGCAATCGAGGCGGAATTCGCCCGAGCGGAAGGTGAGGGGGTTATGGAGCCGAGTGCTGCAGTGATTTTCTACGTGCAACAAACGACGTTTTTCAATACACTTAATTGATCCTAGTTGATCAAGTTTAATCTATGTAAACTTACTTGACGTGTTTGGCGAGAAAATCGATGCAATAGCAATCACATAAGAATGTAAAAATTATAGATAAATTATGATACAAGTGAAGAAACTTTGTTATTACAATCGAGGCGGAATTCACCCGAGCTGCAAGAAAGGGGGTTATGGCCGAATGCTACAATGACAAATTTCCACATGTATCAAACGACGTTTTTTAATACACTTGCGAAGATACAAACAACTGGGGGCGACTAGTGGGGGCTGCTAGGCGATCAGCCTGATGCAATAAGTTGTGATACAACAAATTATTCTAAGGAAACATACTATTCCAAGACATGGTCTACCCGTGTCCCTATTTTCATCGCAATCCGTTCAGCTGTTCAAGCGTAAAGCTTCCATACACTAAAACATAAAATTAAAAACATGACAGACTATGTATGTATGTGAGTATGTTCATCTGTTCCCTCATAGCTCCTAATCTACTTATCGGAACTCGACATATGAGGTATCGTTAGAACAGTCTTAATTGTCCGCTGAACATAGGCTACGTGACGTGTCACAAAACTCGATATGGCGCCCTCTAGCGGACAAAAAGTAATGTGTTAAAAATAAACATGGAGATAAATACGCCGTGTTTGGTATCATTTGAAAGGGCTTCACTTGTACACTTCCAAAATATTGCTCAAATTTAAAGTGACGCCCTCTAGCGGACAAAAAGTCATGTGTTAAAAAAATATTAAGATAAATACACTGTTTGATATCATTTGAAAGGGCTTCATTGGTACTTGTCAAAAAATATCATTAAAATTCAATGTGGCGCCCTCTAGTGGACAAAAAGTTTTGTGTTAAAAAAAATAAGATAAATACGTCGTGTTTGGTATCATTGACTGGCCTGTTGGTCTAGTAGTTAGTGGCCCTGACTGCTAAGCCGGAGGTCGTGGGTTCGATTCCTACCCAGGACAAATGTTTGTGTGATGAGCACGATTATTTGTTCTGTGTCTGGGTGTAATTTATCTATATATGTATGTATTTAGAAATATATAAGTATGTTTATCAGTTGTCTAGTACCCATAACACAAGCTCTGCTTAGCTTGGGACTAGACGGCGTTGTGTGATAGTTGTGGAATATTATATTATTATATTTGAAAGGGCTTCACATGTACAATACCAAAATAAATAGTATAGAAGCACAGTAATTTAACACCAAAATTGTTTAAATAAAAAAATTAAAAACGAAAACCCGACTACGACAAATTATTCTGTTCTGTTCTTGTTTTTCCAGGTAACTTGTTTATTTCAGCGCCCTGAAAATCTTGTTTCATACTTTTTCAGCGTCTTTTTTTTTGTCGTAGTCGGGTTTTAGTTTTTTAATTTTTTCTTGGTGTCTGGTAGTGACCAAGGGTCTACTTCCAGATAACATATAAGGTTTCTACGACAGACCTGCTTGACGCGAACATTCCTCTTGCCCTTAATCTGGAATAGGCGTTTTTCGGTTCCCTCGTTGATAGTGACGTGGTTGAAACCGGACTGGTGGCCTCCATCCAAATATCTGATGGCTAGGGAAGAAAGAAAATGGTTTTTTATAAAGAAGAATTTAATCGAATTTCATTTGATTGGCCTGTTAGTCTAGTGGTTAGTGGCCCTAACTGCTATACCGGAGGTCGTGGGTTCGTTTCCCACCCAGGACAAATGTTTGTGTGATGACCACGATCATTTGTTCTGTGTCTGGGTGTAATTTATCTATATATGTATGTATTTAGAAATATATAAGTATGTTTATCAGTTTTCTAGTACCCATAACACAAGCTCTGCTTAGCTTGGGACTAGACAGCGTCGTGTGATAGTTGTGGAACATATTATTATATATATTTTTCTAAGAATGTACTCGTATTTATATATTATTACAAGACTGCAGAATTGATTGGAATCAAGGGCGAATTTAGGGGGGCGGCGGAAGGGGACACGTGCCATTTCAAGGCTGCAGGTTTGATTGCAATCAAGGGCGGATTTAAGGGGGACACGGGAGCACGTGCAAGACGGTATTTTTATATTCTGTTGAGATTCCATCGCAGTACATACTAGCAAATAAAATTATCAGAGTTATCAAAATACATGAATAAAATAACAGAAAGCAGAAATGGTTGCTAATGGAGTGCTGGACATCTTTAGTACAGTCAAACGGGGTGAATAGGAACGCAGGGGTGAATAGGAATAAAAGTTGGAAGGGGGACCTACGCGTTTATTAACAATTTTTTCTCAGGATTTAAGTTCTCTTATTTATTCATTAATTCTAATAAAAATGGATGCTTTGATAGAAATCAATTATATACATATATACCAATTTGAAAAACCTAACCAAAGTTTTGTTCCTATTCACCCCTGCGTTCCTATTCACCCCATTTGACGGTAGGAAACATAAAAGACGTCTTTATTAGACATTTAATTTTTTTCTTGTTTTGACACTATCATAAACTTTCCTAAACATTGTATACTTGAATTTGTAGAAATAAACTTGAAGTATGCAATGATACTACAAGTTCATTAAGTATCATTGCATACTTCAAGTTTATTTAGGTTTGTTGGTCTAGTGGTTAGTGGCCTTGACTGCTATGCTGGTGGTCGTGGGTTTGATTCCCACCCAAGACAAATGTTTGTGTGATGAGCACGATCATTTGTTCTGTGTCTTGGTGTGATTTATCTATAATATGTATGTATTTAGAAATATATGAGTACTCATATGTTTATCAATTGTCTAGTACTCATAGCACAAGCTCTGCTTAATTTGGGACTAGATGGCGTTGTGTGAAAAAAAAAACTGGGCAAGTGCGAGTCGGACTCGCGCACTGAGGGTTACGTACAAACTTTCCTATGATAACAGTTTCTCGAATAGTGTTACGAAGATTTTTCCGTATTGCAAAAAAAGTTTTATTTTTTTTAACGTTACACAGTTTTCAAATTTTTTCCTATGCTTGTGTAATAAGACCTTGCTTCATGCCAAATTTCAGGATTCTAGGTCAACGGGAAGTACCCTATGAATTTTGATTTCCTTGAGTGTCGAAATACCCGTTTTTTGCGACATAAACGGCCGTATCTTTTTTTTTCGTTAATTCATATGTTTAGTTTTTTCACAGCTTCAAGAAACCGCAGACCTAAGTATATGGTTTTAATTTCCAACTCGATACCTCCACGTGTACCCGAGATAAAGAGTCTTGACAGACTGACGGACGGACGGACAACAAAGTGATCTTATAAGAGTTCCGTTTTTTCCGTTTTTTTGAATTACGGAACCCTAAAAATAAGTCAAACGATTCGGTTGCTTACCCTTCAGATATAGAATCCTAAAAAGCCGATCCTAAAGATACCGTCTCCATGCAAATTCTACAGGAGCATAAACATGTCAAAACATTTAAGAAAAAAAAAGCATATCTGATCAACAGACGCGAATGAATTTCACACATGAAAGACTTTACACCAAGACACGCCGTTAAAAATAAATCAAAATGGCTGCTGCGGTTATATGAGATCAATTACTAACCTGTTTTATGAGAACCACAGGAGTTAATTGCGAGTTTTATACTGCGCAAAAGTATAAAAAAGTTTGAAAAAAAATCATTTTTTCATAGCAAGCTTTCATAGTGCGGTATAAAGATACCTATATAATTAATACTCATCACGACCATTCCAAAAAGCTCAAACACGATAGGGTTATCTGAGTTCCTATGGCCACCTTCCGGTTCCATCATCAGATCAGCTCCATGTCATAATAATTTTGCATTGTCATCTGATTTATACATGCATGCAAATTTTCAGCTCAATCGGTAACCCCGAAGTGGATCAAATTTAATTTGCAACATTTGGACCTGTACCATGACGTTTAAAGTAAGATTGTTTCATTCTTATTTCCAGAGTGGGTAAGTGATGGCGCTAGACAACCTGTATAGCTCTGTCTGGCCTGTTGATCTAGTGGTTAGTGGCCCTGACTGCTATGCCAGAGGTCGTGGGTTCGATACCCACCCAGGACAAATGTTTGTGTGATGAGCACAATCATTTGTTCTGTGTCTGGGTGTAATTTATTTATAATATGTATGTATTTAAAAATATTTAAGTATGTTTATCAGTTATCTAGTACTCATAACACAAGCTCTGCTTAGCTTGAGACTGGACGGCGTTGTGGGATAGTTGTGTGAATATTATTATATTACTTTGAACATCATGGTAACCCCGTAAATCACAGACAAGCAAACATTGGAACAGGTGTTAGAAGAAAGTCGTAAGTGTACGTAATTGATGTTGCTTGCCCTTTGAAATACATAGTTTCTACGTTGGAACTCTTAAAATGAAAAAAAAGTTTTTTTTTTTTAGCTTTCATGGTTATAAGAACTACGATATTACAGAAAATACAAAACACAAAGAAACCAATAAATATCTAATTTCGGAAAAAGAATAACGTACCTTTAATATAAAGTTTATTTGAACTTATAATCCCAAGTCAATCCATAGATATAACACTTCAAAGCAACCCGTTTTAAAAAACGGCAATTTTATTATTAAAGACCTAATATTATAAAGAGGTAAAGTTTGTTTTTTTGTTTGTAGGACGTTATCTCTAAAAGTACTGCCCCCTTAGCCAAGATACGATCGTTTCGTTTGCGTCAAACACCTTGGGTAGGCCACGCCTCCGATTCCTTTGTTCTGACCACGTGACTCAGCGTTGAGATGACGTCAGAACAAAGGAATCGGTGGCGTGGCCTACTCGAGGCGTTCGATGTAAACGAAACAATCGTAACTTGGCTAGGGGGGCAGGACCAATTGCTAACATTTTTTCACCGATAGAAAGCTGCTTTATTCTCGAGTGTTATAAGGTCTATATTTTGTGTACGCGGGCGAAGCCCGAAGTACATTACACACTGCTACTATACGTCACTTACCAGGCTGGAAGTAGTCCAAAAACTGCTTGGACTCGTAACCCTGAGCCTCACGATGCTGTATAGCAGCTCCATGGAACTGTTCGTCATCCATGTTGACAGTAAGAACTGCTGCAGAACCGGCTTCATCCTGGGACGTCTTGCTGCCGATCCAGAAGTGAATGTCCCAGGACAGGTTACTTTCGTCGCCGGATGTCTAGAAATTGGTAGAAGAGGTGAGCTTGCGTTTTTTTAGGTAGGAAATCATATTATCAATATCTTCTCCCTCTCTAGGGTGGAGCATGAGGGTGTGTCGGACATTTACTGACTATAACAGAAAATCCCCTTAGCCTTAGCGGGCATCGGCCCTGCGGGGCCCCTACGGTTTGCTGACATCTCTTTGAGGTGCGCGTGGTGCAATATGCGCTGTTGAAGACTGGGCTTGGTCCGGTTAATTATAGGACGGCCGGACGGCGAGCTATCCATTGCTTGACGTCGGCAAGCCCGCGTCTACAGTGGCTGGTAGTCGGAGTCGGAATCTCGGCGGCTGGGGCGTGAGGAGGGCGTTCCCTAACGGGTACGGCCTCCTGCTTCGCTATATTCTGCTTCACAGAAGGAGGCGACTGCCTGCTATTCCTCCTCGGTTAGGGTGCGAAAGGTCACTGCCGCCGATTGCCTCGACGAGGACACGGCGTTGTTCTACCCAAGCGGGGCACACTTCCACAGTATGCTCCACTGTGTCCTCCGGGCGTCTAGGACTTAGGCTCGGTACGGACGGCGAGTTACCCATTACATTCGTCGTCCGCAAACCCACGCACCATAAGCCGATAGTATCTGTTAACATTCACCATACACTTTTAGAGTTATGCGGAAAAGGTTATAAAGTCCCATATATACCTCCGTTGAAAAGGAAGGATCCTTTGAATAGACGGGTGTTTTATCTGGTCCGGGTAACTGCGTGATATTTGATTACGGGCTTTTGTATATGTTCTAATCGCACGGAGAACTCTAATCCACCGTATGCGCTGGCTCGCGGAAGATGAACAATGGGTAGCTCGCCGTCCGACCGAGCCCAAGTCGTCGATAGCGCGTAGTGTTCCACGTGCGTCTCAAGGAGATGTCAGCATAACCGTTGGGGCTTAGCAGGGTCAAAGCCTATTGGGGCCATGGGTGATGCTAAAGAGAACCCCGGGGCCTTGGAACGAAGGCAAAGAAGGAACAGTAGTGGGTTTTAGTCAGTAAAAGTCTAAATGACCTAAAAAAGAAAAACGGAGAATCTAATATCGCGAAGGATTTCGGATATTTATTTCCTTTCTACCGCCATAAATGTCACTACAAACTACAATCCATTCGCAAGAAAACATTTAAACACACATTTTTTACTGTCCGTTTAACCGATTTTGACTTCTATTCCGTAAGCATAAGGATGGCATTGAAAGCAAAAAAAGTGGTTACAATACCAATTATTACCGCGGCCGGCATTTGTCTTGCCAACATCGCAATAAAAGTCAAAATCGTTTGAATGGACAGTAAAAAAGGTCTGATCTTTTTGCGAATAGTTTGAAAACTGAATGTATGACAAAAAAAATTGTGTATATATAATAATGAATGACAAAAAACTATAAATGATAATAATAATTTAAATTACATGAAGAATGACATACAAATAAATAATATGCACGCTTGCTTACAGGCAGAATACCGTAACTTTTAGGTTATAAGATCTTTCCTTGTCATCATCATCTTCCTGCACTTGTCCCATATTATTTGGGGTCGGCGCAACACGTATTTTTCTTCCACTCTGCCCTGTTACTCGTCATGCTATCACTAACTTCCTTTTCTTTCATATCACTCTTCACACAATCCATCCATCTTTTCTTTGGTCTCCCTCTCCCTCTCCATCCATCTTTCAAGATCTTTCCTTGTAAACAATGTATTTCTGGCAAATAAACGTTTTGATTTTGATTTTTTTATTTTCATTTTGAATGGAGTAACAGCACACAGACTTACTTTAAGAACAATGTAGGAATCTCCAGAGTAGAATTTTCCTAGATGAGAGGCAGGCACTGGAACGGGCTCAAAGTTCTAGAACAAAACAAAATAAATCTATACATATAATAAATCTGTAGAAGTGAAAATTCTGTACATTGAAAATATCAAAAAAATAAATGGCAGGGGGTGTTACTAGATGACACCAAACGCAAAAAAGTGATTAAAAATTTTTTTTTCAGTCTGTCTGTTTGTTCAGGCATCACGCAAAAACTACCGGTTCGATTACGATTAAACTTAGTATAATTATTCTTTAATATCCTGGGCACCAGACTGGGTACTTTTTATCCCGGAAAAGTATATACAATAAAAAACAAACTTAATTTTGCGGTTCGATCCGTAGACCCGATTAGTGTACCAACCGCAAATAATAAGTTTGGCGTTGGTTACGTCACCCACAGTGGAGTTCACTAAAGGGCGCTGCACATGGTTAAGATACTATAATATTTTATCTTAAGATACAATATTGCTCGCCATACAATTCAATGGACTATCACACACGACGAAGATAATAAATAATATTTCATATTTTCGTATCTCAAGAAACCTAATAAAACCATTTTCGACATCTACGCGGACGAAGTCGCGGGCAAAAGCTAGTAATAAATATTTTCCTCAAAATTTTCCTAATTAGCACAAAAATAGCATGGCATCATTATTCAATTGTTACAAATATTAATTAAAATAAAATGATTATTACTAGTTTAATGTAATGTTGATAATAATGCTTAATCAGCGTCAGTTGAACAAAATTGATAATAAAATGGTTTTCATGATTTTATGGAAAGTTTGTAAGTATATATATATTATTTTAATTATAGTTTTAAAATGTATGTTTTGGAAAATATTTGTCATACTCAGAATGTTGGGCTGTGAAAAAATTGGATAAAAAAACCGGCCAAGTGAGAATCCGACTCGCGCACGAAGGGTTCCGTACAGTCCGTAGCAAAAACGGCAAAAAAAAAACATGTTAATTGATTTTTTTTTTTGTGTGTGGCCTATCGCAGGTCAACCTAGGAGGTTGTCGGCTGCTTAACCGGACTTGCCTGTGGCGGCCTCGATTAAGAAATCAAAGCCTCCAGCCAGGGCTTACTTAAACTAACTTAGAAACTAAGCGACTACACGCTAAGGGCACCCCCTGTGGGGTACGGAACTCGGCTTAGGGCGTCGCTGGGGGGGGGGGGGGCAGCAAGGGACGAGCTGGATCGACCATGTTTGTTGTATGGGAGCTCCGCTTAAATATTTGTTTTATTGTGTTTTTAGTATTTGTTGTTATAAAGGCTACAGAAATACATCATCTGTGATAATTCTTACTATCTAACTATCACGGTTCATGAGATAAAGCCTGGTGACAGACGAACAGACAGACAGACGGATGGACAGCGGAGTCTTAGTAATAATCCTGTTTACCTCTTAGTTACAGAACCCTAAAAATATTGTACTAGCAATATTTTGATGAGAATGTGCAGAGATGAGAATGTTGAGATGAATGTGTGGTGAAAATTCATTTAAAATTTTGTAAAACAGTGTACGTGCACAGGAATTTTTCTAAATCTAGAAATAAACTGACTACTGTTGTCTGTGCTAAGAATCTGTGCATAAAAGATTATTCTTATTTTACGAGCTCTTTTAGATTGATGTCGAAGATAAAAGTGTTTCTATAGATTTTATTAGCACTAATACTATTTTCATACGCTTTCTGCATTTTACTATGGAAACTAGTATTCTGCAAGTGACTTTGTTCGCGAGAATATTTTTATAAAAACGTTAACAACCGTATTTTGAGGGTAGTTTTGATAAATGAATAACGAAAGTCTTTTTAGGGTTCCGTAACTCAAAAGGAAAAACCGGAATTCTTATAGGATCACTTTGGTGACCCTTTATCTCGAATGCGTGGAGATATCGCATTGAAATTAAAACCATATACTCAGGTGTGGTGGTTGCCGAGTGAGAGCGGTGGTGGCCGAGTGAGAGCAGTGGTGGCCGAGTGGTAACAGCCCCGACTAACGAGTTGTAGGTCGCGGGTTCAAACCCAACCAAGCGCATTACTTTGTGTAATTTATTTCATCACCACTGCTCTTAAAACGGTGAAGGAAAACATCGTGAGAAAACCGCCAAGTAAAAGAACCAAAAATTCGAAGACATGTGACATCCACCAACCCGCACTGGGCCCGCGTGGTGGATTATGGCCCATTCCCTCTCCTAGAGAGGAGGCCTGAGTCCCAACAGTGGGAACATTATAAGGCCGACTATGCTATGCTATGCTACTCAGGTCTGCGGTCCCTTGAAGCTGTGAATTGCATTTTATTGTTTTTTGACTATCCTATTTTGTGCTCGACTGTATTCACTGGTAGCTTGCCTTTGGGGTCGGAAATAAATAAATTAAAATTATGTGGTCACTTGGACCCGCGGGTCCAGTAGCAAGCGGGTCCAGATGATTGACAACCTCTATGTCATATAAATTCTATTTTATTCTTGTTAGGTTCGCGCTTGACCGCTATCACACCTGATGGAAAGCGACGATGCGGTCGACCATGGAACGCGCTTACCTAGAAGTAACCTATTCACTCTTGACTTAAAGATCTCCGGGTTGTAGCCATCAGGAAACACAGATTCCGGCAAGGAATTCCACCCCTTAGCTGTACGCACAATGATTATATACATAGATTCCAGTATTTTATAATCGAGACAGTGCATGAACAGCGCATTATTCTTGTCATGAATTCAAAAGCAAAAATTGGCGTCTGCCACGCGCAATTTAGACCCAACATCTAGTAATGTCATAAATAATGTAAAAAAAATGACATTTTGTCTTATCCAATTATTTACTTGCATCTAGCAGTATTTCATTTATACTTGTTCACAGTAACGACCAAAATAGATGATAAAAAACACATGTAACCGGCTAAATATAGGTTTTATTAATGTCCTCCGTCATTGCGCGCCGTCCGGGACAAGAATATTTTCTTACCTATGGTTTTTGGTTACAGAGGCACGAAAATACGAGAATGAATTTGGCAGTTATGACCTGTACCATGACGTTTAAAGTAAGATTGTTTCATTCTTATTTCCAGTGTGGGTAAGAGATGGCGCTAGACAACGGTTGTCTATTGCTTACCCCAAGATTATATACCATTATCATCATATTCCCGAATTTCATTTGCCCGAATGTTTTGTTTGCCCTAAAAGACATATGACATACTGTTAATTGCCTGAAACTTAGATACCATAAGATACGAGTGCCATACGTATTGTTTTTCATATTTTTAAGTGCCGTAATAATTATCAAACATAATATTTAAACGCCATAATGATTATTAGACATAACATTTAAATGCCATAATAATTAAATATTTGTCTAATAATTCTGTCAAATAACTATTTCTGAGTGGTTTATAAAAAAATAACCACGAAGGGGATGGCGGGGTCGTTTGAGCGTGCGAAGCGAGCGAATAGACCTAGCCAAATCTTAAAATATTCTATGCATGGTTGATAGTGGGCTTGGTTGACGGAGCCCCGCTTCGCGGGGCTCCTTCTTCTGTGTGGTTTATAAAAAAATAGTCGAGTCGGAGTGCCCTAAAGTCCCAATGGAACCAGTTTCTCCTAATATAACAACCGTTACATATCCAATGTCGATGGCAAATGATGTTATGGCATATGATAATTATGGCATGTGATAATTAGGGCTTACAATGATTACGACAAATGATGTTATGGTAAGTGACTTTATGGAAAACAAAGCTTCTAAGCAAGTGACTATAATATAGCAAATAAGAGTAGGGCAAATGAATATTATGTCGTATAATATTATGGCTGTTGACTATTATGGCAAATGATATTAGGGTAAATAAAATTCGGTTAAACGGCGGTATATAATACCCTAGACAATCTGTATAGCTCTGTCTCTTACCCACACTGAAATAAGAATGAAACAATCTTACTTTGAACGTCGTGGTAACACCGTATATCATTGTGTCTACACTCGAAGTTGTGAACGACTACATTTACTTGGGGCAGACGGCCCAGTTAAGTCTTAACTTCGAGAGAGAGGTCAATTGTCGAATCCGACTCGGATGGGCAGCGTTCGGGAAGCTGCGTGGTATCTTTTCGTCTAGTATACCACAGGAGTGGCAGGCGGTCACCTCCTTCTGCAAAGCAGTAATGCTAGCAAAGGAGGTGGCCGGTCGCGTGAGACAAAGGTCCTCACGCCCCAATCGCCGCTGGAATTCCGATTTCCGACCACCGTAGGCGCGGGCTTGCGGACGGCGAGCAATGGGTGTCTCGCCATCCGAGATGACAGCAACCGTAGGGGCCCAGAAGGGTCGAAGCCTACTGGGGCCATGGGTGATGCGAAAAGGACCCACGGGGCCCTGGAAAATTGGCAAAGAAGGAACAGGAGTGGGTTTTTAGTCAGTAAAAGTCTGACACTATTCCCCGCTCCGCCCAAGAGCGAGGGATGTCATTAGATGATTTTCCCACCCAAAAAAAAGTGTCTCAAGACGAAAGTCTATGACCAATGCGTGTTGCCAGTAACGACATATGGCTCCGTAACATGGTCGCTTACAATGGGCCTCATCAGAAGACTTAAAGTCACCCAAAGGGTAATGGAAATGGCTATGCTCGGAGTTTCCTTGTGTGATCACATCAGAAATGAAGATATCCGCAGGAGAACCAAAGTTATCTACATAGCATTTTCACCGAAGAATCGCCAAATTTAAGTGGACAAGGCACATAGCCCGCAGAACAGATGGTCGATGGGGACAAAAGGTTCTGGAGTGGCGATAGCACATCGGAAGACGCAGTTTCGGAAGGCCACCTACAAGGTGGACCGATGACCCAATTATTTTTTCACAGCAATCTTTTATAGCTCGGTATATACCTATACAATTAATACTCATCAAGACCATTCCAAAAAGCTCAAACATGATTTATCTAAGTTACTATGGCCACATTCCGGTTCCATCATCAGATCAGCTCAATGTCATAATAATTTTGCATTGTCATCTGATTTACACATGCATGTAAAATTTCAGCTCAATTGGTAACCCCGAAGTGGATCAAATTCTTTTGCAAGATTTGATTCATCATCATCATTTCAGCCGAAAGACGTCCACTGTTGGACATAGGCCTCCCCCAAGCGACGCCACAGCGACCGATCCTGTGCGTCTCGCATCCACCGCACTCCCGCGACTCTCACCAGGTCGTCGGTCCACCTTGTGGGAGGCCTTCCAACGCTGCGTTTTCCGGTGCGCGGTCGCCACTCTAGAACCATTCAGCCCCATCGACCGTCCGTTCTACGAGCAATGTGCCCTGCCACCCTGTTCCATCATCAGATCAGCTCAATATCATAATAATTTTGCATTGTCGTCTAATTTACACATGCATGCAAAATTTCAGCTTAATCGGTAACCCCGAAGTGGATCAAATTTAATTTGCAAGATTTGATTACAGACAAACAAACATAGGGACAGGTGAAACTAAATAAAAGCTAGTAAAAATCCCGCTAGTAGAGACAGTTTTATTTCTTGGCAACCGTTGCCTAGCAACAAAATAACAGTATATTATTTCCTAGAATATGTAGGCATTTTCAAACCATATGTCTTCAAACATTTAACGACAGATACTAAACTCTGGGCTATATTTTTAAGAACTAAATAACATGATAATAATAAAACCTATTTATGTGTCAAAAGTAAAATTGAGTAGACGGAAAAATTTACTGCCTTGTTGATTTATGACATTAGAAATAGTCTGAAATAATTCTACATCGTGCATCGTTCAAATGCTGACAGATAGAGTTGGTGTTGAAAATTTTGATGCGTGCATCTTTCAGCGACGGGCTTCTCAAGAACCATGGTTTAGTATAGATGTTGTGACTAGATCGTTGAATTGATCACGTCATGATATGGCCGACTTACGAGTTGTAGGTCGCGGGTTCAAACCCAGCCAGGCGCATTACTTTGTGTAATTTATTTCATTACCACTGCTCTCAAAACGGTGAAGGAAAACATCGTGAGGAAACCGGCATGTTCTAGAACCAAAAATTCGAAGACATGTGACATTCACCAAACCGCACTTGGCCCGCGTGGTGGATTACGGCCCATTCCCTCTCCTAGAGAGGAGACCTGATTCCCAGCAGTGGGAACATTATAAGGCCGACTATGCTATATGCTATGATATGGCCAACTAAAACGGGCCAGATTGTTTAAACGTTAACGTTTGATGACAAATGTCCATCCACGTTTGGCCATATCATTTTTTAGGGTTCCGTAGTCAACTAGGAACCCTTATAGTTTCGCCAAGTCGGTCTGTCTGTTTGTCCGTCCGTTCGCGGATAATCTCAGTGACTGTTAGCACTAGAAATCTGAAATTTGGTACTAATATGTATATCAATCACGCTGACAAAGTGGTAAATTAAAAAGTAGAAAAAAATGTTTTATTAGCCCCCTTTATTACTCCCCACTTTACGGGTAGGGGCGTAAAGTGGGGAGTGATTTCTTTTTCATTTCAACTCTAACGTGTGATATATTGTTGGACAAGTAATTAAAAATGAATAGGGGTTCTTTTTAATGTATTTTTGATAATGTTAATATTTTCGGAAATAATCGTTCCAACACATTTTTTTATACTTTTGGAACGATTTCTCCTCTAACTTTTGAACCAAAACTTTAGAAAATATGTAAAAAATCTCAAAAGTAGAACTATATAAAGACTTTCTAGGAAAACTATTTTGAACTTGATGAGTTGAACAGTTTTTGAAAAGTTTTACAAAATAATTTATGAACTAAGTTTGTAATTTAACCGTATAAGCAAGCATTTATTTTTAACTTAGTTTACATATTTTATTATTCTGAAAGTATTTTCTTTCAAATAAAAACGAATTATTAAAATCGTTTCACGCAATCCAAAATTATCAACGAAAACCCAACATACATAACCAGTTTGTATAAATTAGTAACCCAATTTCCCAAAAGATGACGCTGTACTTTGGGCTACTTCGCACTGTTAAGATTTTTCCTGAGTTGATGGGGTCGAGACGGGTATGAGCCATTATATTGTCGACTTGTTCGGTTGGTCTCTCTTTGGCATTGGTGGTATTTGTTCTTGCTCGTTGTCCGTCGTTCATTAACTCTTAAGTAGGGACACTTATTGTGACAGACAGGAAACTACGGAACCCTACACTGAGTATGGCCCGACACGCTCTTGGCCGGTTTTTTTTAACCCACCTAATGGTAAGCAGTGATGCAATCGTTGACGGCGAATCGCACTAGTATATTAAGAGTCTATTCACACTAGCCTTGAAGACACCTAAATTATAAGCGGATGGGAAGACCGCAACAGGCAAATTGCTCCAATCCTTCGATGTACGTGGTATAAACGACGAAGGGGAACGCTTAGTCCAGACCGGATTAATGTGGGATTTCTGTGTATCAAAAATCTTATTCTTCACTAAATATACATAGATATTGTACACCACATATTAATGGACTTGCGGCATTGCACCCCCAGAAATTCGGAGGGCTGTGGCTAGCCGCATAGAAAAGGCGAAACAACAAAACGACTCTCGTCATCCAATGCACAACTACAGTTCAGTGCCCCTGAGACTTAAAAGTCGTAAAAGTTTTGTTGCAAGTGTGAGCCCATCTCAATGTAACAGCACCTCAGAGAGATGCGTCCTCTGGCGAGAGAAGTTTAAACCTCCTGATGATTTTGTCGAGCCGTCGGAGAGCCTCTCTCCTGGTCACGAGTTGCCATGGCCCACTTGGAAAACTCTAAACAGACTCCGCACCGAAGTTGGGCGCAGCAAAGACAATCTCCACAGATGGGGGTTCTCGGACGGTTCCAATCTTCAGTGCTTGTGCGGCGTCTCTCCGCAGAACATGTCCCACCTTCGATCCTGCATCACGTGCCCTGTTACCTGTTCACGTAGGGACCTAATGACAGCATCAGCGGACGGCACTGCCGTGGCCAAATACTGGGCCATACAAGGAATTTGACTAGTTTTGCCATCGATACGCTAAGAAGAATGGACTTTGTACAATAATTAAGGGTCTTGGGGACACCCCGATATCTCCTCCGTGGTTATTTTTAAACCCAGAAGAGCATATTAGTATTTTTGATGGAACAAACGCATATTTTGTAGTAGAAAACAGAAATACATTGAGGAACATTGGACTCTACTGATGGACAACTTCACTATTTTATGATATGATCAGCCATGTTTGACCATTTCATGAAATAATCGTGCGTTCGTTCTAATAAAACCATTTCCTGAAATGGCCGGTCACATTATGAAGTGATAAATTTTGATAATTGTTCTTTCAACGACTGACACACGATTATGCTGAGATAAGAGCCTTTTTATTATAATTTTATTATATATAGTTCTTGGTTTGAGTTAGTTAATCTGTTTTATTTTGTAATTTGCTCTGTTTAAACTAAAAATAAAAACGGAACCTTTATAGGATCACTTTGTTGTCCGTCCATCTGTCAGTCTGTCTGTCTACTTGCCAAGACCCTTTATCTCGGGAACGTGTAGAGGTATCGAGTTGAAATTAAAACCATACAATTATGCCTGCGGTCCCTTGAAGCTGTGAAAAAATCAAACTTCTGAGTAAACGAAAAAAAAAGATACGGGCGTTTATGTCGAAAAAAACGTTTATTTCGACATACTCAAGGAAATTAAAATTCATAGGGTACTTCCCGTTGACCTAGCATCCTGAATATTGGCATAAAGCAAGGTCATATAGCACAGGTATAGGAATAAATCTGAAAACAATAAATTTGTTGTTACCTAAGTCACAAAAAAAAAAAACTGTTTTGCAATTCGGAAAAATCTACGAGACTCCATTCGGGAATTGTAGTTTGAACCCTTAGTGCGCGGTTCCGACTCGCACTTGCCCAGTTTTCTTTCTTTCTACACACTTTTAATTAATAAAACAAAGAAGATTTCCACTTACCTCTATCCTCCATACTTCTAATCCTGCCCTCTTTCCAGAGTTAGCGAACGCTGGGTGTACTTCTGGCATTTTCTGTTGACAATCCAAAAAAAATCGCATCAATATCTGCGTAGCATTTTGTGGGAACTTATATACAGAGTTGTTTGCATTTGTGATTAGCAGGATAATAGTGAAATTAATACTATAAATGTAGTTGTTTTTAGGAAACTATTATCACGAGGAAAATTAGAAAAAAATTGTCCAGGAAAAAATATCTAGAAAATGCATAATTTTGATGATAAAAATAATAATACTCATATTTTCCTTGAAAAGTATTGCAAAACTCATTGTGTAACATAATAATCACTCATCCTGAAATTAATTGGTATTATCAGAGGACCCTTCTCCACGCGCCTATCGTCAACGTCGAGCATGCCTTAAAAGCTTGTTGCTTCATCTAACGCAATCCAACGCGATATTTGATGAAGAGGCAACGCGAAAAAAGAGCGGTAACGCCTGAAAACTCTGTTGGCATTCGGTAATTCAGTGATTACTCGAATATTTCACAAAACCCTTAATTCATTCAAAAAAAAAAGGTTATGAGTTTGTAAAAAAAATTGTCGTCATTCAGAATCTCTATTAAAGGTGCTGGGCTTTTATAGATGTACTTTTTAATATTACACTATGGAGGGCCAAGGTTTATGTGAAATAACAGATTTTCAGACGTCTTTACTGGATTAATTTTACACAAATTTATATTTTGATTTCTATATAAGCCTAGATAATATCTAGAAAAATATATGGAGAAAGATGTACGGAACTTCATACTCACATACATTTCACAATGAAGGCGACTATGACAATACAAATAAATAAATGGTTTTGAATAGTTATGTGAAAATGGTATCATCGAAGTGAACTGATGATGATGATGGAGCCGGAAGGTAGGTACTGGAACTCCGTAATTAATCAATGTAACCTAGCCGTGTTTGGGCTTATTAGAATTGTCATGTGATGCGCTTTGGCTATAAGGTACTATCGAACTGATCTGTTGAGGGAGTCGGAAGGTGGAAGGTAGACACAGGAACTTCATAATAAAACAATGTAACCTAACAGTGTTTGGGTTAATTCGAATTGTCATAAGAAATAGGCACTCTGGTTATAAGTATATCGCAACTAAAAATTGTGAAATAATTTTTTTTTTACAAAAAAAGTAACCGGCTTCACTTAAAAAATAATTAATATAACTTTAATTTCGGAATTCGGTGTTAAATAAGAAGCAAACAATACCGAGAAACAACGACTTCCGAAATTAAAGTTATTTTGATCCTTTTAGTGTTTTTTTTTTAGTGAAGTCGATTATTTTTTTATTGTTAAAAGTTGTTTATGAGAATAGTGATGATGAAATAAAATACACAAAACAAAGCACCTGGCTGGGTTTGAACTCGCGACGTACAACTGGGCCATTACTACTTTTAAACATATACAACATTCGTATAAAACCTGATTCCTTCAATGAAAAGAGACTAAAAGCACAGCCCGAAAGAGATAGCGATACAATTCGCAAACGAGTAAGCGAGATAGCAACTGCGATTGTTAACTGGACGTCCTTGGAGGGCAGATGTAATTTGCGTTAGAGGATTCATATGAAAAAATAAACTGGGCAAGTGCGAGTCGGACTCGCGTACTGTGGGTTCCGCACAAACTTACCTATGTAAATAGTTCGACTTTCGAATGGAGTCTCAAAGACTTTTCCAAATTTCAAAAACAATTTTTTTTTTGTGACTTAGGTACTAATAAATTTATTATTTTCAGATTTATTCCTATACCTGTGCTATAAGAGCTTGCTATATGCCAAATTTCAGGTTTCTAGGTCAACGGGAAGTACCCTATAAATTTCGATTTATTTAAGTGTCGAAATTTACATTTTTTGCGACATAAACGGTCGTATTTTTTTTATTTGTTAACTTAGAAGTTTGATATTTTTACAGCTTCAAGGGACCACAGACTTGAGTATATGGTTTTAATTTCAACTCGATACCTCTACGTGTTCCCAAAATAAAGGGTCTTGACCGACAGACAGGCAGACGGACAACAAAGTGATTCTATAAGGGTTCCGTTTTTTCCTTTTGAGGTACGGAACTTTAAAAACAAATGCAGATCGAATTCTTTTTTTTTTTGTTAAAGTTTTTAGCATGGATACTATCATTTATTTACCATTAGAATATGGATGTACACATTCTATTGTAATTGTAATATTTGGCAGCAAATTTATCAAGTCAACCTTCTCGGCAAACTTCGCTGAGGTAGCCAAAAGTACAATAAAATTCTCAGCTCCATTTTACCGAGATCGCGCCTGTTTCAATGATTCCACATATTGTCCAGTTGTGCACACACTTGAGATACAAAACTACACCAATTTTACATCACTATATCCACTAGAATCAAATTGCGAATAATTAAAACAGCCAATGAACTTTACTCGAAGAAATCCCGCCAAAACTCCGCAGTTCCGATTTTTGCCGACGATTAATATTTTTGATAGAACAAAAACATATTTTGTAGTAGAAAACTGGAATACATTTTTTTTTTTTTTTTTTAATTGATATAAACCAGTGCTTGACTGCGATCCCACCTGATGGTAAGTGGAGATGCAATCATACATATAGGAGCAGTAGACTCTACGTATGCACAACGTAACTATTTCACAATACATATATGATCTGCCCCCCCTGGCTAAGTTACGATCGTTTCGTTTGCATCGAACGCCTCAAGTAGGCCACGCCTCCGATTCCTTTGTTCTGACCACGTAACTGAGCGTTGAGATGACGTCAGAACAAAGAAATCGGAGTCGTGGCCTACTCGAGGCATTCGATGCAAACGAAATTATCGTAACTTGACTATGGGAGCTGGCACGTCTGACCATATCATGAAATAATAGCACCATTTCATTAAATGACCGGTCATATTATGAAATGATCAGAGCTAATATCTGGCCACGACATACTGATTGATACTACTCAGCTATTGACGCCTTGATTGGAAGTCGACCCTAAAAAAGGAAAAACAGGGAAACGGCAAGGTAGATTGATTTTTAAAAGGCTTCAAAATAAAATAATTTCTAAAACAAACAACAAGCAACGTTTAAGAAAATAGAATTCTAACTTTGTAGCTGGCACGTCATCAAACAGGCGTTTTCCTGCTACGTGTGAAAACGATACAGTGCCTATACAAAAAACAGATACGCATCAATGACTGTGCACTAGCGTGTGACTCTGTGCCTAATTGAAAACAGATTCCGTATTTGATGTGAACCGCCTCGGCTTTTCATGAGTACAAAAATTATCCTACATATTTTTATACTTATTATAATATTACTAGCTTTTGCCCGCGACTTCGCCGGCGTACATAAAATATAATCTATGTCACTCAGGAATAAAGCAGCTTTTTATCAGTGAAAAAATTTTAGCAATCGGACCAGTACCTTCAGAGATTACTTCCTACAAACAAAAAACCAACAGGGCAAGTGCAAGTTGGACTCGCGCACTGAGGGTTCCGCTCAAACTTATCTATGAAAACAGTTCGATTCCCGAATTAAGTAACAAAGAATTTCAGAATTGTAAGAAAAAAAAATTGAGACGTAACTACGAATTTAGTTTTTATATCATTACTATAAGATCTTATTTTATGCCAAATTTCAGGATTCTGAGTCAACGGGAAGTACCCTATGAATTTTGATACCTTTGACAGTGTTGAACTGTACGTTTTTTGCGACATAAACGGCCAATTTTTTTTTTACGTACTTTTATGTTTGATTTTTTTCACAGCTTCAAGGGACCGCAGACTTAAGTATACGGTTTTAATTTCAACTCGATGCCTCCACGCATTTCTGAGATCAGATAGGTCTTGACAAACAGACAGACAGACGGACGGACAACAAAGTGATTCTATAAGGGTTCCGTTTTTTCCTTTTAAGGTACGGAACCCTAAAAATCTACCTATTTATAATATTTTGTGTAGATAAAGGCGAAATTTTGTCTTGTTGTTTGTTGATCTTTCACGCAAAAACTACCGAATGGAGAAGCCAGTGGCCTAGTGCAACATTATAACTGGAATATTTTTCTTTTTCTCCCTCATTATTTTTAATTTTTGTCACGGGATTGCTGCGAAATCGTGATTTTGATGCGGAATTGTATTTCCTAGTTGTGACTGACCGACCTAGACAATTCAAAAGTTTTTTATTTTTTTTATTGATATAAACCAGTGCTTGACTGCGATCCCACCTGAAGGTAAGCGGAGATGCAATCATTGATGGTCAGGCGCACTAGTTTATTAAGAGCCTATTCACTTTAGCACCTGTAAATGGATTAATACATTTACAATGCGTTCTAAATAAGAATAGGATCGATTGCCATGTTGTGACGTCACGTCATACTGTCAAACCGAAGAATTAACATGCTGAGCAAAACAAGAAATATTTAAAATTTAATTTATTTACAAACTGTAAACGAAAAAAGTTTAATCAGAATCCAGTTCTTCAATTTTGCTCATCTCTGAGTTCTTGAATTTTGCCCAATTTCTTGCGATTTGACAGTATGACGTGACGTCACAACATGGCAATCGATCCTATTCTTATTTGGAACGCATTGTACCTAAATGCTTTATGTCTTACTCTAGTTTATTTAATAATCTACATTATATAAGTACCTAATGTACTAATGCGGGTACCTAACTATCATTTCCTAACGGTACGTAAGCAGATAATTATCGCCATTTAGCAGATCGTTAAAAACTTTCGGATTTGACACTGTTCTCAAAATCTATTCATTCTTAGAATGCGGGTTTAACACATTCAAATGTTTTTTTTTAAGTATTTGGCAGCAAATGTATCGACTCAGCCTTCTCAGCAAACTTCGATGAGGTAGCTAAAACTACAATAAAATTCTCAGCTCCATTTTACCGAGATCGCGCCTGTTTCAATGAGTCCACATATTATTTCAGTTGAAATACAAAACTACACCAATTTTACATCACAATATCCACTAGGAATCAATTTGCGAATAATGATGCACTCGTTGAGTCGAGGCTTCAAAGTCTTGAGCATCGACGCCGAGTTGCTAGCCTTTTGGTTTTCTACCGATTGTATTTCGGGGAGTGTGCGTCGGAATTGCATAACCTAATTCCGCCTAACCCGTTCCATCATTGGACCACCAGGCGTACGGCAATGCGCCACTGGTACATGGTGGACATCCCACCTATACGCACGAAACGTTTTGGGAACACATTAATTGTGCGTACAGCTAAGGAGTGGAATTCCTTGCCGGAATCTGTTTTTCCTGATGGCTACAACCCGGGAATATTTAAGTCAAGAGTGTATAGGTTACTTCTAGGTAAGCGCGTTCCATCGTCGACCGCATCGTCGCTTTTCATCAGGTGAGATAGCGGTCAAGCGCGTACCTATCAAGAAAAAATAAATAAATAAAACAGCCACTAAACTTCAATCGAAGAAGTCCCGCCAAAATGAAAACGTAACCAAATGCATTCGTGTGTAACATTTCGTTACTCGGTACTAAAGGGCGCACCCGTTACTCAGAACCAGAATACATACGCTTTGCTACACCTTTACTACCTTCATCTTAAGAATCTAAGTACTCAACGTAATTCTAAAGATGATACAGAGCGTGACGTATGACGCAGCCAAGTTGTTTGTCACGGTTGCTAAGCAACCGACACAATAACAAGGCTATCTCTGTTTACACAACAAAAAACGGAAAACACCGCATCGGCTTTAATACACAGGAACATTTTTTTTAGGTGGGAAAATCATCTAATGACAAATCCCGCTCTTGGGCGATGCGGGATATAATGTCAGACTTTTACTGACTAAAAACCCACCTATGTTCCTTCGTTGCCTTCGTCCCAGGGCCTCGGCTTTCGTTTTCACACTACCTATGGCCCCAGTAGGCTTCGACCCTGCTGAGCCCCTACAATTTGCTGATATCTCCCTGAGGCGCGCGTGGAACAATACGCGCCGTCGACGACTTGGGATCGGTCCGGACGGTTACCGGACGGTTGGACGGCGGCCTACCCATTGCTCGCCGTCCGCATACCCGCGCACAGAGGACCATGATATTTTAACGTGATCTATTTGACGTCCTAAACGGAACTGTTAGGGCTATATTTCACCGGGACACCATGGCGGCGCGACAGCTCTATAGAGAGTTACTCCTTTGGTGTCCGTTTAGTTGCGCGACCAGCTCGGACGCCAGTCTGGCCGCCAGTGACGCCCCCACTAAAGAGTATGTTAGGGCTATATTTTTTCCGGGACACCATGGCTGCGCAACTGGTCGAGCCGCCATGGTGTCCCGGTGAAATATAGTCCTTAAAGGGATGTCGCTATATAGGGTGTCTGCTCCATCCCTCTTTCTCGTTCGCACGACTGACATTTCACACTGAACACATTGCCTGGTAAGTCGGAGCCATTACCACTGAGCTATCACTGCTCACTATCATTTGATGATTTCGAAATAGTACCTAAATTCTGATACAAGTGCAGAATATTTGTCATTGCGAACGAGGCGGAATTCCGAAGCCAAGAGCTAAAGTGACTTTCCACGTGTATCAAACAACGCTTTTCAATACAGTTAAGAAGAAATAAACGGGTGTTGACCGGCGAATAGTGGGGGTCGTTTAGCACCCAGCCTGATATGATACATACAATCAATTGTGGCTAGGGCGAGCTCGCGTACTTTTCCGCGCTAGTGCGGAAATAGTCAATTGTGTGCCTAAAAATAATAACGCAGTGTTAGTATTCTTATAGGCTTTGTGTTGCCACGGACGAAGCACGGAGCGTGCCATGCAATGCAGGATGTGTATTTCAGTATTTCTCGATGAAAATTGATCGTTTTTCAAACATAAATCGATTTAGATGAACTAATAATGCACGATTGTAAACAAATCAAGAAATTGGAATGTGCATTTTTGTATGATTGACGAGACAAATATTTTGCTTGAGAACAAATATAGCTAAAGTAAGATGCATCAAGGTACCACGCAAAATTAAATTTTCTAAGTTTTTTTTTCATTTGGCGATAATTCAAGTTTATAGGATGAATATGATGTTTTTAAGAGAAGGGAATAGCATAATAGGATGTAGCATAATCAACCTTATAATGATCCCACTGCTGGGACTCAGGCCTCCTCTCTAGGAGAGGGAATGGGCCGTAATTCACCACGAGGGCCCAGTGCGGGTTGGTCAATGCCAGATGTCTTCGAATTTTTGGTTCTAGGACATGCCGGTTTCCTCACGATATTTTCCTTCATTATTTTGAAAGCAGTGGTGATGAAATAAATTACACAAAGTAATGCGTCTGGCTGGGTTTTAACCCGCGACCTACAAGTCGTAAGTCAGGGCCGTTACCACTTGGCCACCACTGCTCTACTCAACCGTCTGGACCACCCTTTAAAATTACAATAGTTGTACCTATCTATAAACACGAACTTAATGCAACAAGTCATTCAGTACTAATCAATCTTTAGATTGTATTATTTAAGAAATAATAATTATAATTCTTCTGTACGTGTGCTTAACACCTAACTCCTTTTAAACGGCTTGACCGATTTCAATGAAATTTTGTTTTTATATTTGACTGCGTCCCTGGATGGTTTGAAAATACAATTGGACCAAGTAGGTGGCGTTGCAATCGGGATCTCAATTTTTTTTTCTGACTTAAAGCCAGCTTTCGGACAAGTCAACGTTACCAACAGGGCTATTGTTACATTATTATTATTACTAACAGTACTGGACAGCCCCGCTTGGGAAGAGCGACGCCGTGTCCTCGTGAGGGCGATCGGCGGTGGCGATCTCTCGCGCCGGGCCGCGCGTACAGGCCATGGTCCGGAGCGAGGAGGAGTGGCGGGCGGTCGCTTCCTTCTGCGAAACAGTAATTCTAGCTAAGGAGGCGGCCGATCGCGTGAGGCAACGGTCCTCACGCCCCAACCGCCGCCGGGATTCCGATCCCAATTTCCGGCCTTAGTAGGCGCGGGCTTGCGGACGGCGAGCGGACGAGGCGGACCAAGTATCCGAACAGTATTGGTCAGAAATAATAGCAATATTTATGATCCAGTAACTCGTTTTTTGTTACCAGTTTAGCTGGTAGTCAGTTTACTCAATGTGAGTGCGGAGCTCCTGTTCAAAACATGAGCCACATGTTGGAATGCCCCAGATGTCCGTATACCTGCACTTTGGAGGATTTGATGAGTGCTACCGATGCTGCTATTAGTGTGGCCGCCTATTGGGCCCAAAAGGTTTGACGAGTTTACCATCGAATCGAAAAGAAGAAGAAGAAGAAGAAGCTGGTTACCCTGGCCCCAATATGTTATAGTCTAGGTATTGATTATATTAACTCACAATAAATTGAAGGAAAAACCATTTTTATTACCACGACCTAATAACTAATTTTAATTTTGAATTTCCTACAGATATTTGTGACTAAACCTAAGGCTCTAAAACGTCCCAACGGTCCAGTTGGGAATGTCTAACTGGCTGGGCAGCGTTCGGGAAGCTACGCGGTATCTTCTCATCCAATATACCTCAGTGTCTCAAGACGAAAGTCTATGACCAGTGCGTGTTGCCAGTGATGACATATGGCTCTGAAACGTGGTCGCTTACAATGGGCCTCATCAGAAGGTTTAAAATCCACCAAAGTGAAATGGAGAGGGCTGTGCTTGGAGTTTTCTTGAGTGGTCGAATCAGGAATGAAGATATCCACAGGAGAACGAATGTTACCGACATAATGGTGGCACGTGTTGTTGGGTCATTCAGTTCCCTTCAAAATGGTTGAGCTGAGTGGGGCTTAGCAGTAAGAGCAGTGGTGGCCGAGTGGTAACGGCCCCGATTTACGAGTTGTCGCGCGTCGCGGGTTTAAACCCAGCTAGGCGCATAACTTTGTGTAATTTATTTCATCACCACTGCTCTCAAAACGGTGAAAGAAAACGTCTTGAGGAAACCGGCATATCCTAGAACCAAAAATTCCAAGACATGTGACATTCACCAACCCGCACTGGGCCCGCGTGGTGGATTACGGCCCAATCCCTCTCATAGAGAGAGGAGGCCTGAGTCCCAGCAGTGGGAACATTAAAAGGCTGATTATGCTATGCTATGCTATGAGTGGGGCTGATGCATGCGTCACGCTTGTGAACGGGCACCGTTAGTTGAACCTGGTCATCTCTTAGCTGCCATTGGCTTAATTCAATTTATATTTTTTAATTGGTTTTTTTTTTTACTTATCTACATTGTGCTCACATAACAAAAGCGACAAGAAACATGTAACTAAGATTTATGTAACTCATATTAAGATTTAAAAGAGTGTCCATGGAGTTTCTTGCACGTTTTTCTCCATAGAGATCTAAGCATTGGACCGTGCAATTTAGTTCCACTATTTTTTTGGCTGACCGACATTTTGACAATTCAAAAGTGCCTGTAATTGGTCTATTTGAAATAAACGTTTCTGTTTTCTGAATTCGAAAAATCACCAAACTTAAGAGGCAGTGGGCATATTACTTGCAAAAGAAGGTCGATGAGGCCGAAAGGTTGCCGCGAAAGATGCAGCGTTGGTAGGCCTCTTACAAAGTGGACCGATGACCAGGGGTTATAGCGTAACGTAAAAAACTGTCAGGCATGTGAAAAAGAGGGATGGAGCTATACAATACACCCGTATATTTTAATTAGTAGAAAAAAAAATAGGGCTCTATCCGTACCCGTTACTGATTGTATTTTTGTAGCTAAAAGTAAAAAAAACGAAATCCTAAAATTGTTCACGAAAATTTGGCATAATTGGTAAATTCATAATAGAGTCATTCATTCATAACAATTGCTACTAGAAAGTACTATGCGCAGTGTTTTTCTTTTTTGACCGTCATTTATTCCATCTAGGCGTGTGTAACTCGCTACTGAACCGACTCATTGTTTCGCAACATTTTAGTGTTCCGAAAGATCGGAACAGCAGTAATGTTTTAAATGTATCATTTGGAACAATTGGAACACTGAAACACTCTTTACTTTAAGTGACCAGCAGTCTTTTTGAAATAAAAATTATAACGTAAATAGCGTAAATACAATTTATGACCTGAACTAAAAACATTTGCTTTAAATTATACTCAGATCAAAATTCAATTAAATAAAACGCGACGTAACAGATCACGATTCATAACAGTCAGTGTCTGTATCTTTTGAGCTGTTGTTTCAAATGTTCCGTTTGTGTCTTTTGAGCCGATGTTCCAAATGATACATAATTATCACTGTTTCGGAACATTTCAGTGATTCAGATGCAAATGTTCCAATCGCAAAGATGACACACTTTTCCCACGCCTGATTCAATCATTATCAATTAATAGCATGTACAATATTTCCATAAATTGAGTGAAACTTTGGGATAGTAAAAAGATCTTTCCTAATAAGCCCTTTAAGTATGTATACTAATTAAAAATTGGTGATATATAGCCCTATAACACTTCAGTTTAGGTTGTCAAATGAATCGTGTTAGGAGGTCATGGTACGGAAGCAAAGGACTGATCGTTGTAGCGACAGTTAAATAAGGCCTTTTAAAATTTCTTTAACCTTCAGGTACATAGTCGCCACTCCAGAACCATTCGGCCCTATCTATCATCTGTTCTGCGAGCATTGTGCTCTGCCCACTGCTACTTAAGTTTGGCGATTCTTTATGCTATGTCAGTAACCTTGATTCTCCTGCGGATATCTTCAATTCTGATTTGATCGCTCGAGGAAACTCTAAATTCACACTGGTCACAATAAACAGCAGGAAAACCACTTCCATTTCCGCAAAATTATTGCTAGGTTTCCGTATTTTTTTCCCGTTTTCTGATGACAAGTTTCCCGGTAGACATTTGTGGGAAATCGCCATCAAATGACTCCTCTCGTTCTACTGTTTTTAGGGTTCCGTACCTCAAAAGGATAAACGGAACCCTTTTACGATCACTTTGTTGTTCGTCTGTCTGTCTGTCAAGACCCTTTATCTCGGGAACGCGTGAAGGTATCGAGTTGAAATTAAAACCATATACTCAGGTCTACGGTCCCTTGAAACTGTGTAGAACTTAATCTCGGGATTTTGGATACACTTTATTCTTTCGCTGTATGAAATCGGTCTAAGTACATAAATAACTCTATCTAATTCCGCCCTCTGCTTATAAATGTAGGTATATACTAGCAGTCCCGGCAGACGTTGGTCTGACCGAAAGCTAGCCTTTCGGTCAGAAATGAAATTAATACCCGATTGCAGCACCACCTACTTGGTCCCCTTGGTACTTGGTTCCCTCTCCTAGAGAGGAGGCCTGAGTCCCAACAGTGGGAACATTATAAGGCTGACTATGCTATGTGCTATGCTACTTGGTCCAACTTTATTTCGAAACCATCATACATAAGGACCTACTTAAATACACCACTAATTTTTAATTTGTACAATTATTTAAAGGGCGTAATAGAAATGGTCTTGTTATTATTTAAGTAAAGTCTCAATAAATAATATTCATAAACAGGAAAGTTATTAACGTTTGTTTATATCCCGAAATGTCACTCAATTTATGGAAATATTGTACAGGCTTTTGATTATGAATGAATAAATGACGAGCAAAATAGAAAAACACTGCGCGTAGTATTTTTTTGTAGCAATTGTTATGAATGATTGATTCATTATGAATTTACCAACTATGATAAATCGTGGACAATTTTGGGATTTCTTTTTTTTACTTTTGACTACACAAATATGATCAGTAACGGGTATTGATACAGCCCTTTTTTGTACTAACTTAAAAATAGGGGTGAATGATCTTCGGGTGAAAATCGGTCAAGCCGTTTAGAAGGAGTTAGGTGACAAACATACGTACAGATGAATTATACATATAAAGATACAAAAGTGCGTCAGAATGACAACCGAAAAACCCAGTTTCTAAGTTGAGCTAATAGACTACTGTTTAGTATTCGCCAATTGGTTTTTCCACCATAATTGGCCAGAACCAATTATGTACATAATTGTACGTAATGTCATTATAATGAATCAGAAAACAATGTAAATAGTCATCAAGACAGGTAACCACAGGCATTGAGAACTGGACTGAGCGTTCCCGCTTCGCTGTCAAGATAGATCTACAGTCCACGGACGCGTAACTTCATAGACGCGTATTTGTCATTATCAAAGGTCGGAATTAGGTAGAGTTAAACATGTACTTACACCGATTTTATGCAGCAAAAGAATAAAGTGCATGTAAATTTGCATGGTACTGTACATCATATATTTTTTTTAGTTTTATCATTCTCTTATTTTAGAAGTTACACATTTTACCACTTTGGAAGTGTCTCTCGCGCAAACTATTCAGTTTAGAAAAAAAAGCATACCAGAAACCTCTCACGTATGGGTTTGATGAAAAAAAAATTGACTTTCAGTTCTAAGTATGGGGAATCCCCAAAACTTATTGTTTTTTTTTCTATTTTTGTGTAAAAACCTTAACGCGGTTCACAGAATACATCTACTTACCAAGTTTCAACAGTATAGTTTTTACAGTGTCGGAAAACAAGTGGCTGTGACATACGGACGGACAGACAGACAAGACAAATCTATAAGGGTTCCGTTTCTTGCCATTTGGCTACGGAACCCTAAAAAGAGTTAATATTGTAACTGGTAATGTTCAATCCACTTCTATATCTGTGTGTATGTTATTATATATCTACAAAACCATGCCATGTTTTACCTTTCATGGCATCAATACGTAATACAATAAGATATTGATTTTTTTACGACATCATAAAAAATACAATTGTTGTTTATTAAGATTATCCTATGATAATAACAAAGAACTGACTTGAAGATTGTTTTACAAGTATTATAGAAGCGAATAATAGAATATTAATAATAATATTCCACAACTATCACACAACGCCGTCTAGTCCCAAGCTAAGCAGAGCTTGTTTTTTTTTTTTATTGGGTTGGAAAGGCACAGTTAAAATCTACAAGTCCGTGATAAGGCCTGTCATACTGTATGGATCAGAATGTTGGGCTGTGAAAAAGACTGATAAAAAAAGATTGCATGTAGCGGAAATGAGAATGTTAAGATGGATGTGTGGTGTGACGAGAATGGATAAAGTGAGAAATGAATATATTAGGGGAAGTTTGAAAGTGGCGCCAGTGACTGAAAAGTTGAAAGGGCATCGTTTGTCTTGGTATGGTCATGTGAAGAGGAGGGATGAAACGCATGATACTAATAGAGTTATGAGTTTACATGTGGATGGGTGGAGAGGGAGAGGTAGGCCTAAGAAAAGATGGATGGATTGTGTGAACAGTGATATGAAAGGAAAGGAAGTTAATGATAGTATGACGGTTGACAGGATAGAATGGAAGAAAAAAACGTGTTGCGCCGACCCCAAATAAGATGGGACAAGGGCAGGAAGATGATGATGAATATTCTACATCTATCACACAACGCCGTCTAGTTCCAAGCTAAGCATAGCTTGTTTTTTTTTTATTGGGTTGGAGAAGCATCTTATGACAAATCCCGCTCTTGGACGGAGCGCGAAATAGTGTCAGACTTTTACTGACTAAAATCCCACTCTTGTTCCTTCTTCGCCTTCGTCCCAGGGCCCCGGTTTTCACTTTCACACTACCCGTGGCCCCAGTAGGCTTCGACCCTGCTGAGCCCTTACGATTTGCTGACATCTCTCTGAGTCCCACGTGGAACAGTACGCGCCGTCGACGACTTGGGCTTGATCTGGACGGTTACCAGACGGTCGGATGGCGGGCTACCCATTGCTCGCCGTCCGCAAACCCGCGCCTACGGTGACCGGAAATCGGGATCGGAATCCCGGCGGCGGTTGGGGTGTGAGGACAGTTGCCTCACGCGATCGGCCGCCTCCTTTGCTAGCATTACTGCTTCGCAGAAGGAAGCGACCGCCTGCCACTCCTCCTCGTTCCCGACCATGGTCTGTACCAAGGCCCGGCGCGAGATCCCCGCCGCCGACGATCGCCCCCACGGGGACACGGCGTTGCTCTGCCCAAGCGGGGCACAGCACAATCGAACTCAAAATCACCAGTATAACAGTCACAGCCACCAAATACTAGACCAACAGGTCAGTCTCAGAATAGAAATTAATTTAGATACTCGACTACTCTACTAAATATTATGGTTATGAAGTTTTAATTATTAATTTCAAGTGTGCTGAAGTAATTTTGTTTCAGTAACTGGGTTGTGGAGGTTTAATAGACAGTCCCTCCATGTAAAACACGGGGTATTCAACTATACCCTATTCAGAGAGCCGTGAAATAAAACGTAAATCATTTATAATACTACTAAATTATAAACCAATGATACTGCGAACATTTTATATAAAAATATAACGTTTTGTCATCGGGCGTTATAATCCGCCATCTTTTTCACTATCGATTAACTTGTTGATACGAGATATTTTCGTTGAATTCTTGTTATTTATTCGCTGAAGAAAAAGCGTGCAAAGAAAACTAAGAAAAGGAGACTGATATTAATGTATTCAAACACGTCGAAGAAACTTGGTCGAAGGTACCTACATTGTTTTCTTAGTTTACATTTTGTTTCAAGCCCAGATGAATGGGGTATAGTTGGGAAAAGGCTGGGAGATAATAACGCTAGTTTCATATTTTTAAGTCAAAAGCATTACTTTGTGTAATTTATTTCATCAAAACTGCTCTCAAAACGGTGAAGGAAAACATAGTGAGGAAACCGGCATGTCCTAGAACCAAAAATTCTAAGATGACCCATTCTATCTCATAGCAAGGGGGGCGGAGTCCCACCGGTGGGAATATTATAAGGCTAATTATGTTATTTTATGTTTAACTGCTATAATTACAAAAAAAAAAAATGTAAATTAGATTCCTGAGTTAAAAAATATATTGAATTTTTTACGTTTTATTATATTTTTTTATTACTGTCTAGCTGACTCGGCGAGCTTCGTACCGCCTAATAATGTGATAAATGAAGAACCGCTCGACCGATTTTGTGCAAACTTCACATAAACCATCTACTAAATAGTCCGAACAAAGCCTAAACTTTTGGTTTGGATAGGTGAACCCGTTCTTGAGTTATAAAATTACAACGAAAAGTGGCATTGATTTATATATATATAGATAGGCTCGCGTTTGACCACTATCTCACCTGAAGGTAAGCGATGATGTGGCCAACGATGGACGCTTGCCTAAAAGTAACCTATTCACTCTTGACTTAAAGACCCCTAGGTTGTAGCAATCACGAAACCTAGACTAGAGTACTTTTAAACATGTTATTACACCTTGGTAAGACTAGTGTCAGATCTCATGGCTTCTGACTGCCCATAACGACTGTCAAAAATCTACAAATGTCAGCCGAGACTAACAGCTGAACATGCTTTAAAAAGTAAGGGAGAATCTCGGTATGTTTATGCACGTAAACATTAGTGAAGCTGAGGAAATTGTAAAAGAAAAAACATGATGGCGTTAGTTTTGATTTTGGCTGCGCGCCAAAAGACTCATGTCTTCACAGTGATGTTATTTATGGTAGCGTTAGTAAACCTGAGGCCTATATTCATGTTTTTTTTTTTAAATAAATCTCCCCACCTCAATCGACAGTTACCATGGCTACAAAAAAAAAGTTAAACGTCAAAAAAATTGACAGTTCTAGCGTGTCAGTTTTTTTGGCGGGATTTTTTTTGAGTGGCGTTCAGTGACAGTTTTATTTACTCGTAAATTAATTTCTGTGGATGTTGTGTTGTAAAATTGATATAGTTTTATATCTTAAGTGTCTACACAAATAGACAATAAGTGAAATCATTGAAACAGGCGTGATTTCGATAGAACAGAGCTCAGTTTATCGTAGTATTGATTACCTCAGCGAAGCTTTCCGAGAACGTTGACATTTGCTGCCAAATTCTACAAAAACATCAGAATGAGTAACATCCGCGTTGTAATGAAAAACAAAGTGACTGTCTTCTGTATCAAAAACGAAATATTACACTTTCTATGAAGAGATTTTCCATTGGAATTTCTTGTACATTCTACTCCATAGCTAGAACTACGCTTTGGAATGTGCAATTAGCATTTTTTTTTTGACTGACTGACTGACAATTCAAAAGTACCTGAAATAGTTTAGATATTGACTCTGATTAGCAAATCTATTGACAGATTTGGTAGTAGTTTCTTGACTAGTAATTTCTTTTAAAAAAATTACAATTTGACACGACAATTTTTTTTCGTCATTTTTAATTAGATGTTTCTTAGCTGACTACTCTGTGAAGAAACACCGAAATAAAGTCTTTTTTAAAGTCCATACAGTAAACATGTAATGGTCAAATCATATGAGAACCATGCAGATTAGTGTCTCAGATGGTCTTTTATAGAAAGAAACACACAAATTTGAGCCAAACATTTATCAGTATACGTGTAGCTCAAACCCAGGACTACTAAGGAGCTAAACGACTTGACGAAATCAATCATCAATTTTTGAAAAATCTTTCAACACCAAACCTTGTGTGTGGACACGAGACTTGAGGTGGTGGGACGTTGGGGACTGCGTGGTGGTGGCGTCGGTGGTCCAATGAGGCCTACTTTCTTGTTTAAACAAAAGAATAACATTTCGACAGCGGACGGCGCGAAAAAATCCGCGAACGACACGTCAATGATACGCGAACGATTCGAATGAACTAATTTGTTTTCTTTAGTCATTCGCCGCTCTCCAATGTTTATGCATTTTCGTACTGTTTAGGAGCAGTGGCCGAGTGGTAACGGTCCCGACTTATGAGTTGTAGGTTGCGGGTTCGAACCCAGCCAGGCGCATTATTTTGTGTAATTTATTTCATCACCACTGCTCTCAAAACAGTGAAGGAAAACATCGTGAGGAAACCGGCATGTTCTAGAACCAAAAATTGGAAGACATGTGACATTCACCAACCCGCACTGGGCCCGCGTGGTGGATTACGGCTCATTCACTCTCCTAGAGAGGAGGCCTGAGTCCCAATAGTGGGAACATTATAAGGCCGACTATGCTATGCTATGTAGGTACTGTTTATGACTGGCTACATCGCGGGCCGTAGATTTTTTTTTCTTTATGGGACCAGCTCGCCAAGTTGACACAGGGGCTTTTAAGCTTAGGGATTAATAATAATAATAATTCCTCCTGCTCTGGGTGGTGGGAGAGATTGCCCGACACTCCGAATCGCTGACTGAACTCCACCCTGGTTCTTTCAGTTGCCTTTTGTGTTCCAAGGCCGCGAAAGTTGACATAGCGGCTTTTGAGCTGAGAGATTAATAATAATAATAATTCCTCTTGCTCTGGATGGTGCAAGAGAGTGTCTCGACACTCCGAATCGCTGACTGAACTCCACCCTGGTTCTTTCAGTTGCCTTTTGTGTTCCAAGGCCGCGAAAGTTGACATAGCGGCTTTTGAGCTGAGGGATTAATAATAATAATAATTCCTCCTGCTCTGGGTGGTGCGAGAGAGAGTGCCCGACACTCCGAATCGCTGACTGAACTCCACACTGGTTCTTTCAGTTGCCTTTTGTGTTCCAAGGCCGCGAAAGTTGACACAGCGGCTTTTGAGCTGAGAGATTAATAATAATAATAATTCCTCTTGCTCTGGGTGGTGCAAGAAAGTGTCTCGACACTCCGAATCGCTGACTGAACTCCATCCTGGTTCTTTCAGTTGCCTTTTGTGTTCCAAGGCCGCGAAAGTTGACACAGCGGCTTTTGAGCTGAGGGATTAATAATAACAATAATTCCTCTTGCTCTGGATGGTGCAAGAGAGTGTCTCGACACTCCGAATCGCTGACTGAACTCCACCCTGGTTCTTTCAGTTGCCTTTCATGTTCCAAGGCCGCAATCACCCGTTCAAACGACTACAAATTACTCCTCTGATCAGGGGCGCCGACTCCGTGGGTGCTCGGGGGCTCGAGCACTCATGAGAAATAAACAGTGGGTGCCGAGCACCCCTGAGAATAGACATCAAGAAACAGATCAGTAATCGCCTTTTAGGTTACTAACTAGTTTCATTGTTATATAATGGCAATGAAAAGGGCTATGCTCGGAGTTTCCTTGCGTGATCGCATCAAAAATAAAGATATCCACAGGAGAACCAAGGTTGCCGACAGCACAAAAAATCGCCAGACTTAAGTGGCAATGGGCAGGGCACATTGTACGCAGAACAGATGGTCGAAGGGGCCGAAAGATTCTGGAGTGGCGACCGCGTATCAGATGTGGAAGAACCAGTACGAATCCAACGGTTACTCTTTAAAAAAATACTGATTCGATTATAATTAATACTGTAAAACAAAATCCACCTCCGATTTGTCTGTCTGTTCGTAATACAACTCAAAAACTGCTGAACGGATTTTCATGCGATTTTTATCGATAGACAAGGTGATTCATGAGGAAGGTTTAAGTGCATAGTATAAAAGAAAATAACGAGAATTGAAGCTGGCGTTTCGCTAGTTAATAGATATGAGAGATCAGTTTAGATCAGTCACCATAATGCTAAATAAGTAAAATAATTAGTTACTTTAGAAATCTGTTTTCAAGTGCCGTAACTGGGGCAGTGCCAGGGGTGCCTAGGCACAGGGCACAGGCCCAGGACGGGCGAGAAATGATAAAAAACCAGAGCCAAGTTTTAGATCATACTTGGTATTTAGTATAGTATTTGTCGTGTACCTACATAATACGGTAGACGCGCCCTACCAATACTGCCGATTCCGTGTACTCAGGGCTCCAGAACCCACAAGAGGGAAATAGTGGGCGGTGTGTTCATAGAATCACGTAACGTGGGTTTTCAGGGTTCTGTACCCAAAGGGTAAAAACGGGATTCTAATGCGATCACTGCGCTGTCCGTCTGTTGGTCAACAGGCTGTATCTTATGAACCGTAAAAGCTAGATAGTTGAAATTTTCACAGACGATGACATGTATTTCTGTTGCCACTATAACAAAAAATATTAGTAACAGAATAGAATAAATACATTATTTAAGCGGGGTCCCATATAACAAACGTAATTTTTTACGGAACCCTACGTGCACGAGACCGATTCGCACTTGGTTAATTTTTTCTTTTTATTATCAGAGTTATGATAAAAAAGAAATAAGTGGGCTGATCTAGAAGCTCGCACCGGGCGTTAAAAACTCTAGTTACGACACTCTAATTATTATAGTGATTAATTACTGCACTTGAGTCAAACAGTTTAGTCTATGTAATAATACCTAAAAATAGGCAATAAGGTAAATTAATAATCATTAAAGTTTATTTCAAATTATATTCTAGCTAAACCAGCACGGAATATACTAAAAGAGTTATGAATATACATGTGGATGGGTGGAGAGGGAGAGGGAGGCCAAAGAAAAGATGGATGGATTGTGTGAACAGTGACATGAAAGAAAAGGAAGTTAGTGATAGTATGACTTTTGACAGGATAGAATGGAAGAAATAAACGTGTTGCGCCGACCCCAAATAAGATGGGACAAGGGCAGGAAGATGATGATGACCAGCACGGAATATACGACAATATACATAATGTATAAGTATCTTCAGTAAATAAACAGCATAAGAACTCCGTAACATAGTAATAACAAGCCTTATAATGTACCCAAGCTGGGAGTCAGGCCTCCTCTCTAGGAGAGGGGGTGAAAAAAGGGCCACCACGCGGGCCCAGTACAGGATGGTGAATTAGGTACAGTGCAAAAAAATAATTCTGATTTCTACAAGTCTACACTGTATTCGTGTGTTGTTAACAACTGAATATTAAATGAAAAACAAAAAACTTAACATAAAAACAATAAAAAAAAACTTGCAATACAATTCGCGACAAAAAAGTCATCTCAAACTTTCTTTACCTAAACTTGCAAAAAAAAAACAACGAAATAAAATCAAAGATATTAAAATTAAAACACAATAGATACACTATAATTTCGATTACCAATTCAAAGTGTAACCTAAAAGAGTAAATAAAAAATACACTCACGATTTTTTTTTATTCCGACAAACGTACAACCACTATGGAGCTCAATTCCGTACTGAATAGTATAGTGAATACGCCAAATCATTCGTTCATAGAACTAAAAAGAACGAATGAATGACAGATGCTGTGGACTGTTTGCTGTAGATAAGAACGGTGTATGTGACAATTAGAATGAAGGTCACGTTTAGTTTGTTTTGCCAGGCGGTTGAACTGTTTTTGTTACATAATAGAAAGGAATGATTCATTCTTGTCTACTCGAGAAAATGTCGCGAGGCGTGTTGAATAAACACAATTAACAATTTTGTTTTTTTTTTCTAAAGGTTGGTGATGTTGATAAATTGAAAAACTGTGACAGTTTTTGACAGCAGACTTGCGTAGAAAATGACCATGACTTAGATACAGTCAAACGGGGTGAATAGAAACGCAGGGGTGAATGGAAACAAAACTTTGATTAAGATTTTTACTTTAATATATGATCATATTTTTAGTTTCAATAAAGTAATGTGTTTTAATATACCACTTCTATAGTTTTGAGTACTCAAATACTGCAAAAAAAATTTCAATAACGTGACCATTACCATCAAAGTTTTGTTTCTATTCACCCCTGCATTTCTATTCACCCCGTTTTACGGTAGTGTAGTTTAAGCATAAGGGTATGACATTGATTAGTCAAGTGTTGGTTGAAGATTATATTTATAATTTAGGTGTCTTCAAGGCATGAATAGGCTCTTAATAAACTAATGCGATTCATCATCAACGACAGCATCACTGCTTACCATCAGGTGGAGTCGCAGTTCAGCACTGGTTTATATTAAAAAAAATAATTTGGAAATGGAAAATAAATTTGTTCTGTGTGTGCGTGTAATTTATCTATACTATGTATGTATTTAGAAATATATAAGTATGTATATCAGTTGTCTAGTACTCATAACACAAGCTCTGCTTAGTTTGGGATTAAACGGCGTTATGTGATAGTTGTGTGTGAAATATATATCATCATCATTTCAGCCGAAAGACGTCCACTGCTGGACATAGGCCTCCCCCAAGTGCCGCCACAATGAACGGTCCTGTGCGTCTCGCATCCATCGTACTCCCGCAACCGTTACCAGGTCATCGGTCCACCTTGTAGGAGGCCTTCCAACGCTACGTCTTCCAGTACGTGGTCGCCATTCCAGAACCTTTCGGCCCCAACGGCCATCCGTTCTGCGAGCAATGTGCCCTGCCCATTGCCACTTAAGTTTGGCGATTCTTCGTGCTATGTCGGTGACCTTGGTTCTCCTGCGGATATCCTGCTTCGATTCCTGATTCGATCACGCAAGGAAACTCCGAGCATAGCCCTTTCCATTGCCCTTTGGGTGACTTTGAGTCTTCTGATGAGGCCCATTGTAAGCGACCACGTTTCAGAGCCATATGTTTTTACTGGCAACACACACTGGTCATAGACTTTCGCCTTGAGACACTGTGGTATATTGGACGAGAAGATACCGCGCAGCTTCCCGAACGCTGCCCAGCCAAGTCGGATTCGACGATTGATCTCTTTCTCGAAGTTAGACCTTCCCAACTGGACCGTCTGTCCCAGGTAAACGTAGTCGTTCACAACTTCGAGAGTAGAGTCCCCGATCTTGATAGGAGTGGGTGCTACATGGCTGTTTACCATGACTTTGGTTTTATCCATGTTCATTTTAAGTCCCACTCTTTCGGAAGCTCTACTGAGGTCACCAAGCATTGTACTGAGCTCCTCCGTAGTCTCAGCCATGACTACTATGTCGTCGGCAAACCGAAGGTGAGTGATGTACTCGCCATTGACATTAATGCCTAGCCCTCTCCACTCTAGAACCTTGAAGACATCCTCCATTGCTGCCGTGAACAGTTTCGGAGAAATTACGTCTCCCTGCCTCACGCCCCGCTGCAAGAGGATAGGTTTCGAAGTCTGGTCTTGTAGTCGGACTGACATAGTGGCGTTTTTGTACAAACACTTCAGCACTTCGATATACCGATAGTCAATTTGGCACCGTTGGAGAGACTGCAGTACAGCCCAAGTCTCAATCGAATCAAAGGCTTTCTCGTAGTCCACAAACGCTAAGCAGAGAGGCTGATTATACTCCTCAGCCTTCTGTATAACCTGCCGCAGCGTATGTATGTGGTCCACGGTGCTGAAGTCTTTTCGAAATCCAGCTTGTTCGGGAGGCTGGAAGTCGTCAAACCTGCGTGCAAGACGATTCGTGATGACTCTGGAAAACAGCTTGTAGACATGACTCAGAAGCGTGATGGGCCTGTAATTCTTAAGCAGGGCATTATCGCTCTTCTTAAAGAAGAGTACCACCACGCCTCTGCTCCACGCCTGTGGCGTTTTTCCTTCGAGTATGACGGAATCAAATAGCTTCTGAAGGGCCTTAAGGACCGATTTTCCACCCGCCTTCAGGAGTTCAGCCGTAATTCCGTCCTCACCCGACGCCTTGTTGTTTTTTAGCTGCTTCAGAGCCATCCTAATCTCGTACAGGCTGACGTCCGGGACATCTTCGGTATAGTGTCGAGTCAATCTAGCTCTTGGGTCGTTTGCTAGATTTGCCGCGGGTTTAGTGATAGACGTGTATAACTGTCCATAAAAAGTCTCGATCTCTCCCAGAAGCTCCGATTTGGCGGAAATGACTCTGCCATCGTCGGTCTTCAGCTTCGTGAGCTCGCTTTGCCCAATAGACAGATCTCGTGCAAATACTTTAGAGCCCTTATTCCGCTCAATTGCATCCTTAATCCTTGCGGTATTAAAGCGGCGAAGGTCGCGTTTCAGAGACTTCGATATTTGTCTTTTGAGCTGCCGGTATATGCACGCATCGTCTGAAGACTGCAGAATCATCTCACGCCTCTTCATTAGCTCGAGGGTCGGATCAGAGAGCTTTTTGTTCTTATTTGTACGGTGAGTCTTGAAAAACTTAGACCCAACCGTATGGACAGTTTCCACGAACCCGAAATATATATATATATAAATAAACTAGCTGTCTCAACAAACGTTGTTGGGGGTAGAAGGGTAAAAATAGTCTATGACCTATTCTCAGACCTACCAAATAGGGATAAAAAATCTTAAAAATGGTTCAAGCTTTTTCGGAGGAGTTTGATAACAAACTTTGTGATACGAAATTTTTATATATTAGTAGATATTGTGTTATAGATCTTCTCAGATTAAGTTATTTGGATAAAATACATCTTAGAAATAAAAAAGGATTCGGGCCTTTTATTTTTTGACAAGTTTAGATAGTTTGCGTCAATTGCCAATAACATTATTTTTCATCGACATTTCAGCCGAAATACACGTCCACTGACAAAAAATGAGTTAAAGAAGCCGCCTCTAACCATCGCCACATAAGTAGCGGGCTTATTTCTGTTTTTTTAATCTTATGATAACGTTTTTTATTCAAAATAACAATCATAGTTTAAGTTCACAGCATTCATAAAAATCAAGGTCGAACTAAGTTGAATTTCCTGCTAAGAAATAAAATATTAGTGCATTGTACTCCTATCCGTTCAATTCTTAACCTATTTTCCTTGTCTTTGCATTTCAACTCAGGGTAAAATTCAAACTAATTTAATGCAGTCGACGAATTTTGTACAAACCTGCCAAACTGCTGGCCAGGTATAATAACCGTGCTGACCGCTATTTCCCTGCGAGCCTCTGAGGGCCGCACGGGATCTCATCACTCCTCTACACCCTTTGCTCCTCCTAGCCTCTGAAGGCTGCTGGAAGGACCTCACCGACTACGCTTCTACTGGCTATTGTAGATGGTACAATAATTAGTATACTTTGTATATTGTATACTAGCTTCTGTCAGCAGCTTCGTCCGCGTTACAATAAGTTTCTCCATAAAAACTTTGGACCCCCGTTTCATCCCCTTAGTGAGTGAATTTTGGAAAATACTATCTTGATGCTCGCACACGTCATAAAATGAAGCTTTGTGCAAAATTTCACGCTCCTAGTCCCAGTAGTTTCGGCTATGCGTTGATATGTCAGTCAGTTTCTCCTTTTATATATATAGATTGACAAAACCTGCCAGGAATGATGTCTGTCAGGGTTTATTTTGAGTAGTGGGGGAGGGGCTCTTTTGACCGGAACTGCGGTCCCAACATCCAGCTATAATGCCTACAGGGTATTGTTGGGGCTACCTCGGTACTGCAGTGCGTCGGGGATGTTCGCCGAGTCACGCCTTGACTACTTCTGTGCGACGATGCGGAAAAGGTGCACATCCTTGGTGCGCAGGGTCTGCGCCAGCTCCAACATCATCCTGAGGATGATGGCTGAGAGATTTGACTGTCACTACATTAACCATTGTTGCATGGTTAATGTAGTGACTATATAAATATTTACATTGTGTTTTAATTCAATTATTTTTTTGTCTGTTTAAAGACTTTAATTGGAATAACTTATTTTAATTAATTTTTATATGGACATGGAAAGGTAATGAATTGAATTTTAATATAATCTATATAATTGTGTATGTATGTGCGTATTTGTGTAAATTGTATTTTTTTAATATGGGAATAATTTCCTGACAAATAAATTATTATAATTATTTTTTTTTTTTCTGAGTAGTATTTTGGGACCTCAAGGAAGAATGCAAATAAGTTACAGAACAAATACAAATAAAAACTATATTTATTTTATGTGTAGTCCCAAAATACTACTAAAAAGGAATTTAAAGGTAGAAGTTGGGAACACGATCTCGGTACAAAGAGCCTCACGACACTTTTCTGAGGTGGGAAATCATTCAATGATATCTCCCACTATAGGATGAAACGAGAGGGCGTGTCGGACTTTAACTAAGGAGATACTTTGTCCTTCAGTTGCCCTTTGCGTTCCAGGAACACAGTATCTCTATCAAATATTCCGCGTGGCCCTCGCGATGCCTACCAGGGCTGTGAGATTGTTCGAAAGAAGTTTGAGTAAAGGCCACCCTCCCACCCACCCTCTTTTTTAAGGCAGTCGGGTTTTGACTTGAAAAAGAGAGTAGGTTTGTTTTAAAATAATATTATAAATAAATCAACTTATTGGTTTTCTTGTTTGATTTTATCTCTAGGGCTGTGGGATTATACGAAATAGTCACCGCGGCCCTGAAACACAAAGGGCACCATCAGTTGCCCTTCATCACGGGTGGGTTTTGTCTGCAAAACTCTAACACTACTTCTCGCTCCACCCACGTCAGAAGAAGTAAATTCATAATTTACCACACGTTATAAAATCACTTATTTCTTCTGAAATACAAGGTTAATAATTTTAAAATTTCCATCAACCCGCATTTGGCCCGCGTCGTGTTTTAGGACTCCCTGTCACAGGGTCGAAGCCTATTTCCCAGGGTGGATGTTACAGACTAAGGACTTGAATGGACTTTAAAAGAGACTTTTACCACTGAGTTTGTTTCGGTATTTCTTCTCAGGGTCGTCACTGAAACACCGGTTATAGTGTTTGTATATTTGTCTCGGGTCATCACCCGTACGGGAACACTATACCAAACTTATCTAGTTTAAATTGACGTGAAATTTTAAAAACACTTAGTTTTTAAAATTTATTTGCATAGTAAATATCATATTTATTGTGCGGATCACATCAGCCGCATGCACACTGACTGCTGGGCAAGAGTCTCCACAAAGTGGGTACCTGAGAATGGATGATGCCACCGAGGTCGACTTGGCAAGAGGTGACGAAATGACCTAGACGCCTACCACTAGGGCTGGTTGGAGGTGGCTCAAGAAAAGAATACCTATGAACCTGAATAACTGTTAGGGGAGGCCTTTAGAGCTCAGCAGTGGGAAAGTATAGGCTAAATAAAAAAAATATGGAAACAGTTCGTTCCCGAATTTAGTTACAATTATTTTTCCGAATAGCAAAAAAAAAAATTTTTTTACTGACGTAACTTAAAATTTACAGTTTTCCCATTTTTCCTATACTTGTGCTATGAGACCTTGCTTCATGCCAAATTTCAAGATTCTAAGTCAACGAGAAGTACCCTCTGAATTTTGATTCCATTCAAAGTGTCGAAATATACGTTTTTTGCGATATAAATTATTGACTCAAGATATGGCATCTTTTGTTTTCGTTAACTTAGAAGTTTGATATTTTCACAGCTTCAAGAGACCGCGGACCTGGGTATATAGTTTTAATTTCAACTCGATACCTCCACACGTTCCGAAGATAAAGGGTCTTGACAGACAGACGGACGGACAACAAAGTGGTATAAGGTTTCCGTTTTTTCCTTTTGAGGTACTGAGCCCTAAAAAATAAAAAGAAATACCACAATATAACAGATTTTTTGAAAAAATTAATCAATAGAACATTTTAGTTTCATGCCATGTTATTGATGCCACATACTGGATTCTAGTTTTTAGCAATAAACGACACTACGCCAATCTCGATTTCCGTTGAGGACCGGTTTATCTACGACATTATATCGTTTTATACACAAAATATGGTTACCATGCCAACTGATTGTTTATCATCATCATCATTTCAGCGACGTCCACTGTTGAAAATAGGCCTCCCCCAAGCGACGCCACAACGACCGATCCTGTGCGTCTCGCATCCACCGCACTCCCGCGACTCTCACCAGGTCGTCGGTCCACCTTGTGGGAGGCCTTCCAACGCTGCGTTTTCCAACTGATTATTAAATATATATAGGTTTAGGGTCGCCGCACGCGGGCCACCGGCCACAACCACAAAACACCGCCACTGGCATAATTCCTTTAAGTTTCATACATTTTATATGGAATTGCCGCTCACGCCACTCGCGTAATTAAACCTTCATCAGAATACATTTTGATACTCAGCGTATGCGTTTGGGGGCGATGGCGGCAGTGATCTCTCGCGCCGGGCATTGGTACAGGCCATGGTCCGGAGTGAGGAGGAGTGGCAGGCGGTCGCCTCCTTCTGCGAAGCAGTAATGCTAGCAAAGGAGGCGGCCGATCACGTGAGACAACGGTCCTCGCGCCCTAACCGCCGCCGGGATTCCGATCCCGATTTCCGGCCACCGTAGGCGCGGGCTTGCGGACGGCGAGTAATGGGTGGCTCACCGACCGTCCGGTAACCGTCCGAACCGAGCCCAAGTCGTCGACGGCGCGTGCTGTTCCACGCGCGCCTCAAGGAGATGACAGCAGCTGTAAGGGCCCAGCAGGGTTGAAGCCTACTGGGGCCACGGGTAGTGTGAAAGCGAAGCCCGGGGCCCCGGGATGAAGGCAAAGAAGGAACAGGAGTGGGTTTTTGGTTAGTAAAAGTCTGACACTATCTCCCGCTCCGCGGGATTTGTCATTAGATGATTTTCCCACCTAAAAAAAAAGCGTATGCGTTAAAAAAAGTAGCAGCCACCGGCCACAAGTGGCTGTCGCGCGCTTCAGTTTCCTTTGTGGCCGCTTCTAGCTTCTTGTGGCGAGGTTTGTGGCTGTGCCATATGGCCCATGTGCGGCGACTAGACTACCTATAGCTCCGATGCTATATTATTAGCATTTAATGGAAATATACATATATATATAGAGAGCAGTGGTGGCCGAGTGGTAACGGCCCCGACTTGCGAGTTGTAGGTCGCGGGTTCAAACCCAGCCAGGCGCATTACTTTGTGTAATTTATTTCATCACCATTGCTCTCAAAACGGTTAAGGAAAACATCGTGAGGAAACCGGCATGTCCTAGAACCGAAAATTCGAAGACATGTGACATTCACCAACCCCCGCGTGGTGGATTATGGCCTATTCGCTCTATTAGAGAGGAGGCCTGAGTCCCAACAGTGGGAACATTATAAGGCCGACTATGCTATGCTATGCTAGTGGGAATATTATTAGGCTGATTATGCATAGTTTTTTTTCTACGTATTTTCGGTGGGAAAATCAATGACATCTCTCGCTCTTGGGCGGAGCGCGAGGCCGTGTCAGACTTTTACTGAATAAAAACCCACTCCTGTTCCTTCGTTTCCTTTCATACCAGGGCCGAGTCTTCTTTTCAGAATCAGAACCTTGGCCCCAATAGGCTGGGCGAGATCCTGCTGGGCCCCTACAATTGCTGACATCTACTTGGGACTCGCGTGGAAAACTACGCGCCGTCGACGACTTGGCCTCGGTCCATCCTCCTCCCATGCATAGGTAGTGTTAATTAATTTAATTATAATTAATCATCATCTTCCTGCCCTTGTCCCATCTTATTTGGGGTCGGCGCAACACGTTTTTTTCTTCCATTCTATCCTGTCAACCGTCATACTATCACAACTTCCTTTTCTTTCATATCACTGTTCACACAATCTATCCATCTTTTCTTTGGTCTCCCTCTCCCTCTCCACCCCACATGTATACTCATAACTCTTTAAGTAACATGCGTTTCATCTCTCCTCTTTACATGACCATACCAAGACAATAATTAATGATGAATTATTATTATATGAATATAATTATTAATTATAATTGGGCACCTTAATAATTTTGCTAATAAATATTCGTATAAATAAAATTGAAGTGTCTGTAATATCGAAATAATATTTCTAGGGTTCCGTGAGTCAAAAGGAAATAATGGAACCCCTATAGGATCACTTTGTTGTCCGTCCGTCTATCTGTCTGTCTGTCAAGACCCTTTATTTTGGAAACGCGTAGAGGTATCCAGTATAAATTAAAACCATATACTCAGGTCTGCAGTCCCTTGAAGCTGTGAAAAGATCAAACTTCTAATTTAACGAACAAAAAAGATAAGGCCGTTTATGTCGCAAAAAACGTATATTTTGACATACTGAAAGAAATCAAAATTCAAAGGGTACTTCCCATTGACCTAGAATCCTGAGATTTGGCATGAAGCAATGTCTCATAACACAAGTATAGGAAAAAATCTAAAAACTGTAAATTTGTAGTTGCATCACAAAAAAAAACTTTTTTGCGATTCGGAAAAATCTTCGTAACTCAATTCGGGAATTGAACTGTTTTCATAAGTAATTTTGTACGGAACCCTCAGCGTGCAAGTCGGACTCAAACTTGCCCGGTTTTTTATTTACAACGAAATAGCAATTTTAATTTTTTTTTCGGAATTTTTGAATACCTATGGAATCATATTCGGTATGCAAATTATACATTATCACGTTTAGTGCGTAACGAGGTCTAATAGGCCTCGTATCTATCTTCCAAGTTGCGGTGCAGCCAAGAAAAACATCTGCAATTTAGTTTAGTTCACGAAAGAGATGAATACATATATGTATCTAAGTTGCCCTATTAAAACAAAAAGCAATGGTGTATCTACTTCAATACGGGGTCACTTTGACCTCGTACTTAAATGTTACGGGGTCTAATAAGCCCCTTACCGTGATAATAATAGTTTACAAACGAGGTCTTAAACGCCCCGTACAGCAGGAATAGAAATAATACAACAATGAGTACCGTTGCCAACGTGTTAATAAATAGGTGTAAAAAATAGCCATTCACATTTTGGCTGTAGAATAGTTTAATCTTAATAGTATGTAATACTAAAACTTTCAATCGTAATTTCTTCAAGAGCACAATATGTTTCAGACATTTTGAATTATTACAAGTGGACACTTAAAACAAAAAACTGATTAGATATGTGGTGATCGAATGGCTCTCGTCAACGTTTCAGCGGGTTGGTGAACGAGAGCTCAGCCATGCCGAAGCTAAATTTAGCTAGGACCTTCTCACCTTAGGAGCGGACTTGCGGACGGCGAGCAATGGGTAGCTCGCCGTCCGGACTGAGCCCAAGTCGTCGACGGCGCGTAGTGTTCCACGCGCGCCTCAATGAGATATCAGCAACCGTGGGGGCCCAGCAGGGTCAAAGCCTACTAGGACCAAGGGTCTGCTTCTGAAAGGAAGACTCGACCCTGGTATGAAAGCCAACTAAGGAACAGGAGTGGGTTTTTAGTCACTAAAAGTCTGACACACTCTCTCGCTCCGCCCAAGAGCTGGAATGTCATTGGATGATTTTCATAACGAAAAAAAATCAAAAAAATAAGGTGTCTTCAAGGCTAGAGTGAATTGGCTCTTAATAAACTAGTGCGCATCATCATCAACGATTTCATCACGGCTTACCATCAGGTGGGACCGCAGTCAAGCACTAGTTTATATAATTTAAAAACAAGTTAAACAAAACTGAGACAGCTAAAGGTAAATTAACCCTTTTTTTTTTGTTTGGGAAATCATCTTAGGACAAATCTCGCTCTTGGGCGGAGCGGACTTTTAGTGACTAAAAACCCATTTCTGTTCCTTCTTTGCCTTCGGCTCAGGGCCCCGGGTTTCATACTACCCGTGGCCCCAGTAAGCTTCGACCCTGCTGGGCCCTACGATTTGCTGACATCTCCTTGAGGCGCGCGTGTAGCAATACGCGCCGTCGACGACTTGGGCTCGGTCCGGACGGTTACTGGATGGTCGGACGGCGAGCCACCCATTGCTCGCCGTCCGCAAGCCCGCGTCTACGGTGACCGGAAATCGGGATCGGAATCCCGGCAGCGGTTGGGGCGTGAGGACCGTTGCCTCACGCGATCGAACCGCCTCTTTTGCTTGAATTACTGACTAAAAACCCACGTTCCAGACCATGGCCTGTACCAAGGCCCGGCGCGAGACGTCGCCGCCACCGATCGCCCCCAGAAGGACACGACGTTGCTCTGCCCAAGTGGGGCACACCTCCAACGTGTGCTCCACCGTATCCTCCGGGCGATCCACACAGTGGCGACACCCGGGCGTCGCCTCCGCACGAATCCGGAGCAGGAATTTTCCGAACTGACCATGTTCGGTGAGAACCTGCGTCATGCGGAAGGTGAGGACGCCGTGAGGTCTTTCCAACCATGCCTCAAAGAGGGGACTTACCGCCATAATTGTGGCGTGCCCAACCCCTAATAAAACTTGCCCTTAAATTCCTTTTTTGCCTTACGTTCAGAAGCGAACCCATGGCCCCAGTAGGTTTCGGCCCTGCTGGGCCCATGCATAAGAGGGTACCTTAACCGCTGGACCATCACGTATTAGTTTAATTGTTTCTAAGTACTGTTATCATAAGAGACCTGTAATAGTTTTCCGGTGACGCCTACCAGGTAGCGGCCTGATGACAATCAGATAAACAAAACCCTATTGTTTATTGTTATTGTCTCATCTTATATGATTAACGTGATTGGAGATAATCCTAGCGAAACTGATAGCGTAATAGTTTTTTTTTTTTTATTGCGGTGGGAATAGAATAGAATGGAATAGAATAGCATAAGCATAATCAGCCTTTTAATGTTCCTACTGCTGGGACTCAGGCCTCCTCTCTCTAGGAGAGGGAATGGGCTGCTATCCACCACGCGGGCCCAGTGCGGGTTGGTCAATGTCACATGTCTTCGAATTTTTAGTTCTAGGACATGCCGGTTTCCTCACGATGTTTTCCTTCACCGTTTTGAGAGCAGTGGTGATGAAATAAATTACACAAAGTTATGCGCCTGGCTGGGTTTGAACTCGCGACCTACAACTCGTAAGTCCGGGGGCCGTTACCACTCGGTCACCACTGGAATGGCCACCAATAAAATAGAATAGAATAGAATAGAAGTGAATAGAATAGAATATTTTTATTTGCTTAGAATGTAGATACATAAAAATAAGTTGTTAAATGTAAAAATAGGATCCATGTAATACAATTTTTTACAAACTAGAGGATATTGAAGACATTACAAAATGTTATAATTTAGGAAATTCTGGACAAAATAGATATATCCTAGATAATAGATAAAATCCTGGGAATTATCACATACTCCTCATATTTAGGCCGAGGCCAACTCGCAGATGCCATTTAGATTTTTTTTTTTATATTATCTTCTTAATAAATTGTAAATACATTAAAAATACTAGCCATAATTACAATAAAATAAATAATAATAATAATAAAAACCATGTCAATGGGTGGAGAGGGAGAGGGAGGCCAAAGAAAAGATGGATGGATTGTGTGAACAGTGATATGAAAGAAAAGGAAGTTAGTGATAGTATGACGGTTGACAGGATAAAATGGAAGAAAAAAACGTGTTGCGCCGACCCCAAATAAGATGGGACAAGGACAGGAAGATGATGATGATGATGATGAATAATAAAAACCCTACACTAATTACAACTAACTAAAATCAAACTAAAATATGGCGTCAAAAAACTCTTCCACATCGCTGTCGACTGGTAATGTGCCCAAAAGCCTAGAGGCATTGCCATATAAATTACATTTTTCAAACCTAATCACAAAAAAAAAAACATTTAAACGTATAAAAAATAGTAGCCCACCGGTGTCGGGAACAGGGTCCAAGCTACCGGCGGTCAGGGCTCCAGAGAAAGGAAACTCCGAACAATACGAGCCGTGTCCAGAAGTACCGCTTTTTGAATCAAACCCTTGGTATTATTCCATTTATTTATTTTGTATACATATTGTTTACATTTTTAAATATTTCTTTAAAAAAAAGACACAAAAAAAAAATTAAAAAATAGTTGTCCGCCGGTGTCGGGAACAGGGTCCAAGCTACCGGCGGTCAGGGCTCCTGAGAAAGGAACCTCCTAACAATACGAGCCGTGTCCAGGAGTACCGCTTTCTGGATCAAGCCCTTGATCCAGCCGCCTAACGCGAGCCTCCTAAGATGTTGGTCGAGGCTCTTGGCTATGAAGCCATTGCCCGACACGACTATCGATACAATGATCGCCGAGTCCACATCCCACATGTCGACAAACCTCGCGAGCCAAATCAATATACTTGATTTGTTTGTCTTTCTCGGTTTTCATTATTATTAATATAAAAAATGGTATGAATGAACATCCATTATCATAAGTATGAATGGTATATTTATCAATGACAAGCCTAAGGACAGTCAGGAAATTGACTCACAGATCTATGGACTACGAAAAAAAAACTAACATAATATGTAGGTGATACGTACATATTTATTCTTGGTACACACGTGTCAAATACATATAGATAAGAATAGCAAGATGACTGGAACAGTTCCCTTTTAAGGGGTTCCGCACCCAAAGGGTGAAACGGGACCCTATTGCTAAGACTCTACTGTCCGTCCGTCTGTCTTCATAGATGATGTATTTCTGTTGCCGCTATAACAACAATACTAAAAAAACTGGGCAAGTGCGAGTCCGACTCACGCACTGAGAATTCCGTACAGACTTACCTATTTAAATATTTCAATTCCCGAATGGAGTCTCGAAGATGTTTCCGCATCGCAAAAAAAAGTTTTTCAATTTCAATGTTGATGACCTAGAGGTCAACGGGAAGTACCTTATGAATTTTGATTCCCTTGAGTGTATACACGTTTTTTGCGACATAAACGGCCGTATCTTTTTTTTCCGTTAACATAAAAGTAAAAATCAAACTTTTATTTTGTATTACAGCTTGAAGGGACCGCAGACCAGAGTATATGGTTTTAATTTCAACTCGATACCTCCATGCGTTCCCGAGATAAAGACCTGTAACATGACGTTCAAAGTAAGATTGTTTCATTCTTATTTCAGTGTGGGTAAGAGACAGAGCTATACAGGTTCTCTAGCGCCATCTCTTACCCACACTGAAATAAGAATGAAACAGGGTCGTGGTAACCCTGAAAGGGGACCACAAAGTAATCCTATAAGGGTTCCATTTTTTCCTTTTGAGGTGCGGAACCCCAAAGCAGAATAAAATAAATATTTAAGGGTACAACGTACAACAAACAAGATTTTTTTTGGCGTTTTTTGCTACAGCTGTACGAAACCCTTCGTGTGCTGTCGTTGAAGATAAACAGGGTACCCCAAATATTAATGAAATATGGTTGAAGTACACGTAAATTTTTCAAAACATTATGTCCGGTTTCGGGAAGTTCCTGCACCGGATTCGTGCGGAAGTAACGCCCGGGTGTCACCACTGTGTGGACTGCCCGGAAGACACGGTGAAGCATACGGTAAAGGTGTGCCCCGCTTGGGCAGAGCACCGCTGTGTACTCGTGGGGGAGATCGGCGGCAATGATCTCTCGCGCCGGGCCTCGGTACAGGCCATGGTCCGGAGCGAGGACGAGTGGCAGACGGTCGTCTCCTTCTGTGAAGCAGTAATGTTAGCAAAGGAGGAGGCTGATCCCGATTTCCAGCCACCATAGGCGCGGGCTTGCGGACGGTGATCAATGGGTAGGTAGCCGTCCGACCGTCCGGTAACCGTCCAGACCGAGCCCAAGTCGTCCACGGTGCGTACTGTTCCAGGCACGCCTCAAGGAGACGTCAGCAAGCCGTAGGGGCCCAGCAGGGTCGAAACCTACTGGGGCCAACGGTCTGCTTCTGCAAGGAAGACTCGGCCCTGGTATGAAAGGCATCGAAGGAACAGGAGTGAGATTTTCCCATCAAAAAAAAAAACAAAAGGTCACTGTAGATCATAACGGGCAGCAGGCGCCAGCGCACAACTGGGTGCGGGCGCAAATCAACCCCTCAATCGCCCGGATGACCCGGTAACCATGTATTTGTGCGGTCAACCAGGTAAAACGATAATAAATTAATTAATAATGAAATGAAAACAATAATAATGCAATAATATATTTTTAAATAACTTTTTATATTATTGCATGCAATAATAATTCAATTTATAATTAAGAAATATAATGTTGCGGTGCCCTAGCAGGGTTCATGTACGATACTTATATTTAATTTGTAACACCTCGTAAACGACATGAACGCAATATAAATTAAATAAATAAATAAAATAACTTAGTGATTTTTCCTTATATTATGAAATTTTGTACATAGATCTTTACATAAAAATACTAGACACATGTTTCGGGTTGCGCAAATGTATGTATTCCATTAAAAATCTTTGCCTCCTGTGTGGCATTATACATAGTTGTGGCTTATGTTGGCATACATCGGTATAAGATAGCGTATTTACTCGAAAAATTTTTATCCGACTGTATTTCTGTCACAGCTGACAAACGTTCAGCGACCTAAATTAGAATTTGTGCCAAGTATCAAAATCATTCGGTCCTCACGCCCCAACCGCCGCTGGGATTCCGATCCCGATTTCCGGCCACCGTTCCTGTGTTTATCTTCCACCTTCCGGCTCCATCATCAGATCAGTTTGGTAGTATCTTATAGCCAAACTGCATTTCATAACAATTCAAATAAGCCCAAACACGGCTAGGATACATTGATTAATTACAGAGTTCCGGCGCCTATCTTCCGGCTCCATCATCATCATTAGGTCACTTCGATGATACCATTTTCAACGTAACTATTCAGAACCCTTTAATTATTTGTATTGTCATAGTCGCTTAACTATCTTCATTGTGATATCTATGTGAGTATGAAATTCTGTTGGCCAATTCTGGTCTTATTCATCAGTTCCACATCATCAAATGTTACTTTTTGACTGTAAGTGCTTAAGTTCTCGATGAAAATACCAAAATCACTATATGATTCCTCGATTCCTCTTGGATCCAAACATCAGAACTGAATTCTGAAAAGAATGGCGCCAATCGGAAAACATTGCAAAAAATAATATAATATAATATAATATTCCACAACTATCGCACAACGCCATCTAGTCCCAAGCTAAGCAGAGCTTGTGTTATGAGTACTAGACAACTGATAAACATACTTATATATTTCTAAATACATACATATTATAGATAAATTACACCCAGACACAGAACAAATGATCGTGCACATCACACAAACATTTGTCCTGGGTGGGAATCGAACCCACGACCATCGGCATAGCAGTCAGGGCCACTAACCACTAAACCAACAGGCTAGTCAAAAATTTGCAAATCTGGCCATAAAAGACAGAGTTTCGAGGTAACACATAAAAAAAAAAATACAACTGAATTGATAACCGCCTCCTTTTTTTTAATACGGTTAAAAAATGTAGACTGTTTGGTAACGATCGGTCCCGTGCATCTCACATCTATCGGATTCCACCTTGCTCCAACGCTGCGTCTTCCAGTACGTGGTCGTCACTCCAGAACCTTTCGGCCTCATCAACCATCTGTTCTGCTATTAATGTGCCCTGCCCACTGCCACTGTTTGGCGATTCTTCAGTCCCACATCTGAAAACCATAACGTGATGTCAAATTGTGAAATCAAATGATTCAGCATTGGCATTGTTATTTCAATTCGAGTGAATGTAGTCATTGTGGATTCTAGAAGCTAGCTGATTACTAAAGTTTTGGCTCGCATCCAAATATTTACCTCCGTGTTGTAAATGGTAGGTACGAAGTGTCTAATTCGCTGAAAGTCGGAATTATTACTGTTATTTACTCAGTATTTTCAGAATCATCTTTGGTTTTCACAGACCATGACTAAAAATAATGAATTGGATAGAAAAGGGGTAGTAATAATAATATTTGTGTTAATCAAAGTCAAAGTCAAAGCATTTTATTTCAAATAAACCATTTACAGGCACTTTTGAAATGTCAAGAAGTCAGTGAGTCAGAAAAAATTATGCTAATTGCACATTCCAAAGCGTAGATCTCTATGGAGAAGAATGTGTAAGAAACTCCATGGACACTCTTTTCAATCATGTTTTGTAATTACAAATATATCTGTTACATGTTTCTTGTCGCTATCATGTGAGAAAATGCCTTCCCAACTCCATGTTGATTGGTTTGTAACCTTTTAAAATGGTTACCCATCCGTCAGCGTAGAGCGCTAAGAGCCTTGACAACGCTGTATTCTTTTCTGGATAAACCTTCTCCTTCCTATTTGACTTCTCAAGTTCAATTTCTTTGCTCTGGTCATAATTAAAATCTCCAATCTACCAATTATCGCCTACTAAGATGTCCTACACATCGCTCTGGGTTTATCCAGTCCTCTTTCTTTGTCCAGGCGATCTCTCTTTGGAATGCGCTCCCTCTGAACATCAGGACGGCTTCCAGTCTGTTCACTTTTAAGGTGATGGCACGTGAATACATTCGCAAGAACTTGGTGTAATCATCACAGCGTTGATTTGTTGGATTCGTTCTTCATAATAACATTGTTAATTTGTATGTAAGTATAAATTTATTATTGTTTTTCTGATCTAGTTTACCTTTATGTTGCACCTACCATGTTATATTTCTGCACCACCCTAAGGTCGACTGGTAGAAAATGCCTAAGGCATTAAGTCCGCCTTTGTACAGTGTTTCTTACTAGTGCATAAAGTTTTAATAAATTAATAAATAATGAGGGAACCAGACAAATATGACAAATGCCATCTAGCAGCTTTGGACTCAGTGGAAAGGCGTGCTAAGAGGCTAATTGGGGATCCAGATTTGGTTAAGTCCAATCTACAAAGCCTCGATCACAGGCGCAGGGTAGCCAGCCTATCGGTATTTTACAGGTTACATTTTTGGAGAGTGTGCGCGGGAATGCATGACTTGATTCCACCATCTTCTTTCTACCATCGGACAACCCGACGTACGGCGAGTATCGACCCTTACGTTGTTGAAACTTCAACGGTCCGAAATAAGCGTTTCGCTTCGTTGTTTGTACCACGTACATCGAAGGACTGGAACAGCCTCCTTAGCCAAGTTACAATCTTATCGTACGCGCCAAATGCCTCGAGTATGCCACGCCTCCGATTCCTTTGTTCTGACGTAATCTCAACGCTCAGTCACGTGGTCAGAACAAAGGAATCGGAGGCGTGGCCTACTAGAGGCGTTCGGCGCGAACGAAACGATTGTAACTTGGCTAGGGGGGCAGTTTTCCTGCTGCGGTCTTCCCGTCCAACTATAATTTAGGTGTCTTCAAGGCTAGAGTGAATAGGCTCTTAATAAACTAGTACACCTCACTTTCAACGATTGCATCATTGCTTACTATCAGGTGGGATCGCAGTCAAGCAATGGTTTAAAAAAAAAAACAAAATACGGTTGGATAGCTCTCGTATATTGTTCGTTATACATTATGTGTTTTATATGGAGATCTAGATAAAACCAAAATCCAAACCGACTTCTCAAACCGTCAACATGACTGCTCAAACAATTTTTCAATGAAAATATTTTTCTCACAGCAAGCTTTTATAGCTCCGTATATACGGATATATGGAGAGGGAAAGGGAGACCAAAGAAAAGATGGATGGATTGTGTAAAGAGTGATATGAAAGAAAAGGAAGTTAGTGATAGCATGACGAGGCAGGGCAGAATGGAAGAAAAAAACGTGTTGCGCCGACCCCAAATAATACGGGACAAGGGCAGGAAGATGATGATGATGATGATGCCTATACAATTAATACTCATCGAGACCATTCCAAAAAGCTTAAACACGATAGGGTTATCTGAGTTCCTATGGCCACCTTCCGATTCCATCATCAGATCAATCCCATATCATAATAATTTTGCATTGTCATTTAATTTACACATGCATGCAAAAATCTTCTAATTCATAATGATCGATCATTGATCGGTCAATGGTCTCGTAATAGAATTGTGGTAGAATGACAATATCGAGCTTATTAAAAGCAATGACTGCACAATGACGTTCTAATGGTAAATCACTGATCAAAGGGACTGTCAGAATTTTTGCATAGGTCAGACATTCATTTGTCAATATGCACGAGATTACCATTCTATGCCACTTCTATCAATGGAGTGTCAGTGGTTGACCATTGGAAAATCATAATGACGCCATTATATTAGTAGATTACCAAACTTGTCAAAATCAACAATTATAAAATCAATGATAGACCATTCTGACACTATTATAATAGCAGACTTGAGGCCCTGGTGCACTGCACGTGCTTTTTGAGACACGGGGGCCTCACATTACCACTTTTCAAACTCCGGGCTGCTACATAGAAATTCCTAATGCAAAAACCTAAGAACCCAAGATCTTACACTGCCGGTCGCGCTTTGCATGCACTTGACCACGAGACTACATGTTTTGTTTATAAGATTAAAAGTAGTAACTAATGATTATAGTACGCAGAAATTAACGATACCATGCCAACAAACCGTACACAATTTGCCTGGTCTCTGAGTCATTTACATATATATATGTCGTGGCCAGATCTTAGAATTGATCACTTCATGACATGGCCAACTAAAATTGGCCAGATCGTTTAATCGTTAACGTTTGATGATATGTCAATTCTCATTTGGCCATATCATTGATGTAGGATTTCAATTATAATAAAAAGTCTCAAGAAAGTAGGTCAAACGAGGATTGACATAATTGTTTTGTTTGTTTGTTTTATTCCACAATTTCCACAACTATCACAAAACATCGTCTAGTCCCAAGCTAAGCAGAGCTTGTGTTATGAGTACTAGACAACTGATAAACATACATATTATTGATAAATTACACCCAGACACAGAACAAATGATTGTGCTCATCACACAAATATTTGTCCTGGGTGGCAATCGAACCCACGACCTCCGGCATAGCAGTCAGGGCTAGACCAACAGGCCAGTCAAAATTATCATCAAACTTTAACGTTTAAAACAATCTAGCCAGTTTTACTTGGCCATATCATGAAGTGATCAATTTCTAAGATCTGGCCACGAAATATAATGTAAAAACCAGCCAAGTGCGAGCGGGACTCACGCACGAAGGGTGACGTACCGTCCGTAGCAAAAAACGAGCAAAAAAAAACACGTTTGTTGTATGGGAGCCCCCTTAAATAATTATTTTATTTTATTTTTTATTATAGCGGCAACAGAATACATCATCTGAAAATTTCAACTGTCTAACTATCACGGTTCATAAGATACAGCCTGGTGACAGGCGGACTGACAGCGGAATCTAAGTACGAGTACTACTTGAGTACGGAACCCTAAAAAAGAGTAACTGACTGATATATCATCGCATAGCCGAAACTACTAGGAGTAGGAACGTGAAATTTTGTATAATGCTTCCTTTTGTGACGTAGACGAGCACTAAGAAGGGATTTTTAAAACATCAACTTTTAAGGGATGTAAAAAAAAGGGGGTAAAAAGTTTCTTGGGTCAATATACTTGAAACTTAGCATAAACAGTATCCTAAGTAAATAAAAAAGGTTTTAATTATTAACTTTTCAAAACTACACTCAAGATACGGTTTATGGGTTTAAGTTTTTAAAGTAGTCAAAAAATAAAAGACCTGTTTTGACATCTGTCAAAACGAATACTAAAAATACTCAAAAAGATGGCTCGCAATATATTCCATTATATTATTATTTAACTATTAACACGCCAAAAAAAATTATGTATTTTTTTTTTAAACACTTACGTAATTAATTATGTTGAGGAGCACAACGATCTCCTAGCTCAATTAGGTTTATGTAAAAGTTAATAGTTATTTGTAATGAACGTGATTGGCAGAAGAATAAAGATTTGTATGGTTACATCTGTCACTACTTCCACCCACGTGCAAATACTGCTCCACTATATGATTATATGATTGGCTTATTAGAATTTTGGTGGTCGTATAAGACCACCACTACTTGCACCCACCTACGGGGGGTATAAATATAGCCGCCTCACGGCCGAAATTGTGGTCGTCGTTTGTCATCGTGTTTCAACACTTGCTGTATTATGAAGAGAGAATAAATCCTGAAGCCTTCAAGTTCCTGTGTTTCATTTTCTTCGGGAATCATCCACCCCTGCGCCTGAATATTCTACAAAAAATTGGTCCTTCGAGCCGGATCGTCCTGAAGAACTGAAGATCGTCCTGAAAAAGCTGAAGATCGTCTTGGAAAGTCTGAAGATCGGCCTGAAGATTCGTCGAGATCGCCCTGTGAAGATCGCCCTGAAGACTTATCAAGACTGCCTGAAGACTTATCAAGATTGCCTGAAGACTTATCAAGACTGCCTGAAGACTTATCAAGACTGCCTGAAGACTTATCAAGAGCGTTCTCAAGACTCATCAAGATCGCCTTGTAAGGATCGCCAGAGAAGATGAGTGAACGCAGCGCCGTAACTACACGAAGCAAGCTACGCAAGTTGGAGGAAGCAATCAACAAGCGACGTGCCATGGAGAGTGACTCGGGAGTGCCGTCTGAATTGGCACCGGGATCACCATCGATAGCGCCTACGTCATCTTCTGTTTCTGTACCTGCACCTGTGATTCCATTGGCGGGGCCCGGTCGTGTGATTGACTACAGTGATGCTGCAACACCAAGGGAATCGGAAATACGACGGAGTGCAAGGAAACAAGGATCAAGAGCCAGCCACGTCTCCACGAAAAGCGGACAACGAAGTGCCGACTATCTTCGGAGGAGGGTCGAATACGAGGCTGAAAGAGAGCTAGTGCGTCTGAAAGAAAACCTCGTGAGGAAGAAACTTGAAGCAGAATTGGCTGAAATAGATGCAGCAGCCGAGGAAGATAACTCATCAGATGAAGAAGGAACGACTCGCCGAGTTGAAGAGTGGATTACTCGTACCGCACCCAGTGAACAAGTGCCGTCAAACTCAGTGCCAGTGACAGTGTCCGTGTCCGCGACCTCGCGCGAAGTACCCGTGTCCGCGCCCGCGACCTCACACGATGTGCCCGCGTTCGCGCCCGCGACATCTCGCGGAGTACCTATGTCCGTGACGCCACAAGTATCAGCGCTCCCACAACAGTGTGCGCCCGCGGCCGTCCAGTTCCGAGACTTAGTGCCCGACACGCCTATACCGAGTGGCAGTGTACCGCGAGTGCAACGTGAAGTGCCTGACTGGGATCAAACCTTCGCTGAAGATACAGATAGAAGCCGATCGCGAGACAGGAAGATAAATCAGCTAGCAGAGGCCATTTCGAACCTAGCTCGTCCGCGACCAGTGCCCAGACAAGCTTATGAGTTGCCATACTTCAATGGAGATCCAGCTGATTGGCTGTCATACAAGAACATGTACTGGGACACTACAGCAATGTACAACTTCAAGCCGCATGAGAACCTAGCGCGCCTGAAAACATCGCTGCAGGGAGAGGCCAAGATAGCAGTAGAAGATCTGCTCAGGACATCTACGAATCCTACGGAAATCATGAAGACACTGGACGAAGAGTTTGGACACCCGAACCTAATACTGGAATGTGCATTAAGGAAAGTGCGTGCGTTACCTAAAGTAACGGAAAGTGGTCGTGAATTAAGAAAGTTCTCATCGACAGTGCGGAATTGTGTGTCGCTGCTGAGGAATGTGCATGCAACAGGATATCTGAATAACCCACAACTGGTGAGTGAACTATTAAATAAGTTGACACCTGTACAGAGAGCTCAGTATGGGGACTTTGCTATGGGCATGGCTTCTACCCAGGGAATTGACGTAAGGGTGTCGCCTAGTTTGGAAATATTGTCAGAATTCCTAAGTCACTTAGCCCGAGCTACCTCCTATTATGTGCAAATGGAAGTAGGCGCTACCGGAGCACCGGTTTCTAAACCACAGAAAAGCGCACCAAAGCAAGTCCCATATAGAAGCATTCAACGATTGCATGTACAAAGTGACAATGTACCACCACAAACAAAAGTGTCTCAGTGCACAATGTGTGAGGGAGATCACAATCTCACCAAATGTGATAAGTTTGCCAAGTTGAATATAGATGAAAGATGGCAACACGTAAAGAATAAACGTTTATGTTTTAAATGTATAGTGAAACAACATGCAAAGAATTTCTGTCGAGTTAACAAATGTCCGTCATGCAACTATGCACACCATATCCTATTGCACGCAGAGAAAAAGACCACTGAAAGTGTCACGAACGTGAGTGAGTACCACGGCAAGTCACTTCTAAAAATATTACCCGTGTGTGTAACAATAGGGAACAACACACACGAGTGCTACGCCCTACTTGATGACGAGGCCACGATATCGCTGATAGATGACTCGTTGGCAGAGAACGCTGGGGGCCAGGAAGAACCCTTAGTGTTAAAAAGTGCGCGCGGACAAGAGGTGTCAGACAAGACCTCACGAAGATTGACAGTGTCAGTGCGTGGGCCAAACGGCAAAGTGTTTACAGTGAAGTGTCGTACCTTCAAAAGACTGGACTTACCCGCACAAACAGTGCCGGCTGCGTTGCTTACGGAGCACGCTCACCTGCGCGACTTGGGCTGCGAGGGAATGATTGGGGCCAAGCCGCTGCTGTTGCTGGGACAAGACAATTGGGAGTTGCTGATCGGCCGGGATATACGCCGAGGAAAATCTGGTAAGCCCGTTGCTTCCTTGACCAAGCTAGGTTGGGTCGTGCATGGACCCGTAGGCAAAGGACATAGGTCGGCTGTAGAGTCTGTGAATTGTGTCGCGGAACCACTATTAGATTTACATACGATGGTAAAGAACCAGTTCGAGCTGGAATCTATAGGGATAGTAGAAATTCCTAGAGCACATAGGGACAACGATAGAGCTCTAGAGATTTTAAATAATACTAGCCATCAGAATAAGGATGGCCAATGGGAAGTGGGGTTGTTGTGGAGGCATGATAGCCCGCAACTCCCCGACAATTATGCTTACGCTCGCCATCGCTTAGCGGGGATAGAGCGTAAGTTAAGCCGGGACCCTGAATACGCTGAGGCCTATAAGAAGCAGATAGATAGGTTAATTGATCAGGGGTACGCCAATAGGTTGGAAAGCGGCGTCCAAGATCCGGTTTGGTATTTACCCCATTTTGGGGTAAAGAATCCAAATAAGCCGGGGAAATTAAGGCTAGTCTTTGACGCCGCCGCCACTTATCAAGGGACATCATTGAATGACAACCTATTGGCGGGCCCCGACCTATTGAATTCCCTCCTAGGGATTTTGTTTAAATTCCGGTTAGGGCCGATAGGGTTCACGGGAGATATAGCGGATATGTTCATGAGAATTAAAATCAGAGAGCAAGACCGCGGGGCACAGCTATTCATGTGGCAGTCGGGAACCGAGAAGGAACCCCAAATTTATGTCATGAGCTCTATGATATTCGGAGCAGTATCGTCTCCAACCTCGGCGATATACGTCCTGAATAAGAACGCATCGCGTCATGAGGAGGAGTACCCCGAAGCAGTAGCAGCCATAAAACGAAATCATTATATGGATGACTACCTGCATAGTACGTGGTCTGTCGCTCAAGCTTATAGACTGGTAAATGACGTGACCCACGTTCACGCCGAGGGCGGGTTTCATATACGGGGGTGGGTCACGAACTCCCAAGAGCTGAGGAGTAAGCTGCAAGTGGACATGCCAGACCGCATATCCCTTGAGAATGGGGACAATGCGTCCGAACGCACATTAGGCATGATATGGTCACCAGCAACCGAACTCTTAGCCTTTGATCTATCCTTCAAGAAGATACCCAAGGCTATCGTGGAGGGGGAAGTAGTACCCACGAAGCGAGAATTCTTAAGATTGGTAATGTCAGTGTTCGACCCGCTGGGTTTCCTGTACCCATGCGTCATTCAGTCGCGCATATTAATGCAGAGGATATGGCGCACAGGAATTCAGTGGGACGAGAAACTGGGTGAGGCGGAGGCTAAGAGTTGGTTTGAGTGGCTGTATAACTTGCAGCAACTTGAGAAGGTAACCATCCCGAGATGGTATGGCCTAGTTCTAGAAAACATAGAACTTCACGTTTTCGGGGACGCAAGCGAATCCGCATATGCCGCAGTCGCTTATATAGCGGGAAATGATGAGCTCGGCAACAGGCGGGTAAGCTTCGTCCTAGGAAAGGCCAGGGTGGCCCCTCAAAAAGTAATTTCAGTTCCCCGCCTGGAGTTACAGGCAGCAGTGTTGGCCTGTAGGATAGCGGCAACTATAGAGGCAGAGTTGGGGGTAGATATAATTTGTAAATATTATTGGACGGACAGTCAGACCGTTTTAAAATGGATAGGTTCCGACGCTGCAGACTTTCAGCGATTTGTGTCCCACAGACTAGCCGAAATTGACGCAAGGTCAAGGAAGTCCGACTGGCGCTGGGTTCCCTCGGCGTTAAACCCGGCCGACAAAAGCACCCGCTTGGACTGGCCTATCAACAGTGGTGAGTGGCTTTCGGGCCCTTCATTCCTTTACCATCCACAGGAGCAATGGCCGACGGCTTCTGGGAGTGACGTAGTGACGGAGGAGGATTTAGAACGTGTGCAACATGTAAATATCTTGACCACACAGGCCGAACCCACCCTGACATACGAGCGGCTGCCGACATGGACACGCACCGTACGTGTCGTAGCGCAGGTAATGATATTTACAGAACTTTGTCGCAAACGACGCAACTCGTCTAACGTCACTATAGAAGACCTGCGAGAGGCAGAACTACGCCTGCTGAAAATAATACAGGCCGAGAGTTTCGCAGAAGATATTAAAGCCCTTCGAGAGGCCCGACCGCTGCCAAAGAACAGCAAAATAAGGACACTAGACCCGATGTTATTCGAGGACGGGCTAGTGAGAGTACGCGGCAGACTGGGCGCCTGCAACGAGCTTGCCTTCGGAGCGCGTCATCCCATAATACTGGATGGGAAACACGCCCTCACGCGCCGACTAGTATCAAAGTACCATGTGGCCTCCCTGCACGCTAATCAAGAGGCCGTGGTAAACAATATACGGGAGAGGTACTGGGTAACTAACCTGCGATCGACAGTTAAAGCAGTGGCTGCAAATTGTCAGAAATGTCGAATCACAAGAGCTAAGGCTACTTCACCGAAGATGGGAGACCTGCCAGCAGCGAGACTGGAAACATCACGAAGAGCCTTCGTCCATTGTGGGGTGGACTATTTCGGCCCCATGGAGGTTGTCATCGGGCGGCGCCGGGAGAAGAGGTGGGGCGTGTTGTTCACGTGCCTTACTACGCGCGCTGTCCACCTGGAGCTGGCGGCATCACTGAGCGCCGACTCTGCTATACTAGCACTCAGGCGCCTGATCGCACGCCGCGGCTGTCCCGCGGACATGTATTCCGACCGCGGGACCAACTTCGTCGGGGCGCACTCTGAGCTTCGGGAGGCGCTAAGGGAGCTAAATCACGACCGTCTCGAGAGCGAGGCGACAGGCCGAGGCATAGCCTGGCACTTCAACCCCCCGGCTGCTCCACACATGGGTGGCTGCTGGGAGCGCTTGGTGCGATCAGTAAAGAACGCACTACGGGCGACCCTAAAAGAACGAGCCCCTCGCGAGGAGGTCCTCACTACTCTTCTCACTGAGGCCGAGCTGGTCATAAATAGCCGACCGCTCGCCTATGTGAGCTGCGATGCGGAGCAACCAGTGGTGCTGACACCAAATCATCTCCTGCTGGGCACTGCCGCGGGAGATGCGCCGTGCACACGTCAACATGCGGTCGACCTCGACTCGCGCCGCATGTGGAAGCGGGTGAACGCGCTGGCCGACCTCTTTTGGAGGCGCTGGCTGCGCGAATATCTCCCAACGTTGCAGCAAAGAAACAAGTGGAATAGTGATGTGCCCAACGTAAAAATCGGTGACGTGATAGTGATCGTGGACGATAATAAACCACGTAATCAGTGGACCAAAGGTGTTATTACAAAGGTGTACCCCGGCTCGGACAATGTAATTAGGGTCATAGATGTAAGAACCAACAATGGAATTTTACGACGTCCGGTTGTAAAGGTCGTTGTGCTCCCTACCGATGGCTCAGTAATCGGTTGAACCCTCTTACGGGGGGTGGGATTGTTGAGGAGCACAACGATCTCCTAGCTCAATTAGATTTATGTAAAAGTTAATAGTTATTTGTAATGAACGTTATTGGCAGAAGAATAAAGATTTGTATGGTTACAACTGTCACTACTTCCACCCACGTGCAAATACTGCTCCACTATATGATTATATGATTGGCTTATTAGAATTTTGGTGGTCGTATAAGACCACCACTACTTGCACCCACCTACGGGGGGTATAAATATAGCCGCCTCACGGCCGAAATTGTGGTCGTCGTTTGTCATCGTGTTTCAACACTTGCTGTATTATGAAGAGAGAATAAATCCTGAAGCCTTCAAGTTCCTGTGTTTCATTTTCTTCGGGAATCATCCACCCCTGCGCCTGAATATTCTACAAATTATTTTATTGTTTCTTTCAGTTACATTCTACCTAGGATATTTCTCAAATGTCAAAACGGTCCTTTTATTTTTTAACGAGTTTATGGAATTCTTCTAGCGAACGAATTAAATTCGACGGTAGTGCTAGCTGTATGTAAAAAAATTATCCATATTTCCCTCGGTCACGTCACTATACGATTTTGCTTATATATCTCTCTCTCTCTATTTATGACTGGCCTGTTGGTCTAGTGGTTAGTGACCCTGACTGCTATGCCGGAGGTCGTGGGTTCGATTCCCACCCGGGACAATTTTTTGTGTGATGAGCACGACCATTTGTTCTGTGTCTGGGTGAAATTTATCTATAATATGTATGTATTTAGAAATATATAAGTATGTTTATCAGTTGTCTAGTACTCATAACACAAGCTCTGCTTAGTTTGGGACTACACGGCGTTGTGTGATAGTTGTGAAATATTATAATAAATTATATTATATCTACCTTACCTTTACATCAATCCACGCGGTTGTTATTTCTTACATACTTACCGGAAATATTATTATTCAGCAGACATTATTTAAGTAGCCTATATACCAATATAAACAATAAATAGGTATCTAAAAATAAATATTATTTTACAATATGTTTTATGAAACAGGAATCGTCTGGATTCACTTAAAAATGCGCATTTTTTAAGCAACTGACCTACCGCAACATGTCAGTAAGAGGTTGTTTTAAGGACACAGTTGACAGTCGTTAGGGATAGATCAATAATTCATGCTGTGGTCCGTCCATTTCACTGAATAATACATTATCCGCATTTTGCTTATGTCCTGTTTGTGTTTCGTGCGGTTATTTTTAGTACAATATGTTGTTTTTCGTGTATTATAAAGTTTTGTTATAACCGCGATAATAATAGTATTGATCGGAATTTATAATAACGCCATCTAGTTTTATATACGGCATTTAACTTAGATTAAGTCCTGCTACTCGATACTAGGTGGCGCTAGTTGTCCGTGACTGGTAGTATTTTTCAATGGTTTTTTTATATTATATTGCTTTCATTTTCTTGAAGCAGTATAAGATAATTTTGTCTCATGGTAGGCATTATGCTGTGAGGTAAGTTCTAGGGATTTTGGGGCAATCGTATTAAACTAGCCATCGAACTAAATTCCCAGTGCGTTAAATACCTGTAAAAGGAATAATAAATAATAATAGCAACTATTGCCAATTTTTTTTATCGTACCAAAAATGCGAAAACATGTCATTGGTTTATAGTTGCATAATTTGTTGTTTTTATTAGTTGTTAATACTGTTTGTTTTCCGATTATAATAAATAAATACCAATCTTGTTACTGTCCGAAATACATTATTTCCTTTTTTTATCTCGATTAGAGTACCTATTAAGCATGTGCCATATTTGTATTTAGTTTTAGACACTTTTTTTGTTAAGTGGGAAATCATATAATGAAATCTCCCGCCCTTGGGCAGAGGTGGGTAGCCTTCCAGGTTGTTCCTTCTTTGCCTTCGTTCCAGGGCCCCGGGGTTCACTTTCACTCTACCCGTGGCCCCAGTAGGCTTCGACCCTGCTGGGCCCCTACGGTTTGCTGACATCTCCTTGAGGCGCGCGTGGAACAGTACGCGCCATCGACGACAGTTTTAAATATGTAAGACATTCTCTTTGTTTTCAATTGCATTGAAAATCATCATCATCTTCCTGTCCTTATCCCGTGTTATTTGGGGTCGGCGCAACACGTTTTTTTCTTCCACTCTTCCACTCGTCATGCATTGAAAATATACATGGTAATTAAATTATTACGTATTTGTTTTTTTATTATGGTAATTTTTTAATTTGTATAAATTATTATTATTAATTTATAAGGAATATACGGAAGTATATAATTGTATTAGCGTTAGCTTTTAGGGTGTATAAATTAATTTTGAACTTATTAAAATAAGTACTTTTTACAAAGAAATACATAAAACACTTAACTAATTAAAACTATACATATAGACTAAAATCAAAAACTACTAGCTAAAATATGGCGTCACAAAAATTCCTCCGCATCGCTGTCGACTGGAAGTGTACCTAAAAGGCTGGCGGCATTGCCACTTTGTATGGCAATGCTTAATCTCTGACCGAGGTAAAAGCCAGCCCTTGGGTCACGCGAAGTGTCAACTAAGCGTTTGGATAATTAGGGCGTTGCTACTGAAATCTATTTATATAAAAATGAATAGCTTTTCGCTAGTCTCGCTAAAACTCAAAAACGGCTGGACAGATTTGGCTAATTTTGGTTTTGAAATATTTGTGATAGTTCAGGAAAGGTTTAAACGGTGAGAAAAAATATCACGAAAAAACAAAATCGATTTCAAAGTCATCTCTAATTAAAATGTGATTATAAAATGAATTATGCAGTTCTGATAATGCCAAAAAGTACCGCAAGGGTTGGTTTGAGGTGGCGCGGAAGAAGATAGTCTGGAAGACCTTGGAAGAGACTTTTACCCAGCTGTGGGATGGTAATAGCTAGAAAAAAATCTATTAAATCACATATTGCTCTCTCTATTAATGAAAATCACATCAAAATCCGTTGCCGTCTTTAAGAGGAGTTATCAGACAAATAGGCAGACTCGAAAAGCAATTTTGTTCTAAGATCATCATCACCATCATTTCAGCCGAAAACCGTCCACTGTTGGACTTAGGCCTCCCCCAAGTGTCGCCACAATGATCGGTCCTGTGCGTCTCGCATCCATCTGATTACCGCAACCCTTACCAGGTCCTCAGCCTACCTTGTAGAAGGCCTTCCTACGCTGCATCTTCCGGTACGCGGTCGGCATTTCAGAACCTTTCGGCCTCAACGGCCATCTGTTCTGTTTGTTGTAAACTATTACTAAGTAAATGTTATTATAGCTTAACTGAATATTTAAGTGACAAATCTATACAGCTCGCAAAATAATAAATAATAATAATAAATACTAATTTAGATGGATGTGTGGTGTGACGAGAATGGATAAAGTGAGAAATAAATATATTAGGGGAAGTTTGAAAGTGGCGCCAGTGACTGAAAAGTTGAAAGGGAATCGTTTGTCTTGGTATGGTCATGTGAAGAGGAGGGATGAAACGCATGTTACTAAAAGAGTTATGAGTTTACATGTGGATGGATGGAGAGGAAGAGGGAGACCAAAGAAAAGATGGATGGATTGTGTGAAGAGTGATATGAAAGAAAAGGAAGTTAGTGATAGCATGACGAGTAACAGGGCAGAGTGGAAGAAAAAAACGTGTTGCGCCGACCCCAAATAATACGGGATAAGGGCAGGAAGATGATGATGAATAAATACTAATTTATAATGTAGGTATAAAATCCTTTCATTTTTCCTTATATAAATAATATATATTTATGTATGTTTATTTTTTTATATATGTACATTTGATCCCTTGTTTTCCTATTAATCTTTCCTTTTTTTATGCACCTACCATGTTTGCTCTTCACTACCCTTGGTTGACTGGTAGAGAATGCCTAAGGCATTAAGTCCACCTTTGTACCCATATGGATGGGATGGAGCTATATAGGGTGCATAGCTCCATCACTCTTTTTCGCTGGCTTCCCTGGCCACCTACCGAGCGATAGTTAAATAATTAAAAATTTTGACAAATTTAATTCGCGTGTTTGCTATTCAAAGCCAGATGGCGCCACTGAGGCATAGGATGACAGTTTTTCTAAGACATTTTTTCTGATAGCCGCTCTATTGTATCTTTTTAAATCTCTTTGCCACTTAAGTTTTTCGATTCTTCGTGCTATGTCTACAACCTTGGATACCCCTGTTCTAAGATACAAAACAAGCTATTTAAAGAAATGTCCTTCCATCCAATTTCTAATTCTAACAAAAGAAAAGTTGAAATCAATATCCATTAAACATATCGCCGGACCTTTAGTAAATGCTAATGTTTTACGTAAACTGATCCATGTCGATATGAAAGTCAAATTGTCGCGGGAATAACAACCAGTCCCTCGTTCACTATCTTCTGTGGTACCCAGATTCGCGTATTGTAAGTAAGGAGGCAAAAATTACATTTTACAACACTAGAAACGCGGGTGTCCCAAATTTGACCCATTCCTATGTTCATCCTGCTCTTGTTTTATTATGCCTAGAATCGCAAAGGACACAAAAATATGCGTAATACAATTAATAAAATATATATATATGTTAAACTATCAGTTACCATCAGCTTGACATATGGCTCCGAAACGTGGTCGCTTACAATGGGCCTCATCAGAAGGCTTAAAGTTACTCAAAGGGCAATGGAAAGGGCTATGCTCGGAGTTTCCTTGCGAGATCGCGTCAGAAATGAGGATATCCGCAGGAGAACCAAGGTTACGGACATAGCCCGAAGAATCGTCCAACTTAAGTGGCAGTGGGCAGGGCACGTTGCTCGCAGAACAGATGGTCGATGGGGACGAAAGGTTCTGGAATGGCGACCACGTAGCGGAAGACGCAGCATTGGAAGGCCTCCCACAAGGTGGACCGATGACCCGGTGAGGGTCGCGGGAATCCGATGGATGCGAGACGCACAGGACCGGTCATTGAGGCGACATTTGGGGGAGGCCTATGTCCAACAGTGGACGTCTTTCGGCTGAAATGATTATGATGATGATGATGATCAGTTACCAGTTTCATTTGTATTCCATCTCTCCATATTACTGTAGCAAAATTGCCCATTGTTAAACGGCAAGGATCCAACCCACACAGAGGCAGTTTTGAGATATTAAGACTTTGATTCTCCACTTTAACTTTTAGGGGTTGGTTTTAACTAAAGAAAAAACATATAAATTTAAATTTTATTAATCTCTAGTCCGACATCATGACATATTGTTCGAGATATTAAAGTATGACGATGGGTCCTTTTTGTTAAAATAATATTTCAAAAGCCCAGGGTAATAAACATTTTAAACCACAAGGATCCAAACTTTAAAATAGAATAAAAAAACTAAATTTTGAAAAGAAATGGCTGATTTGTATGTTTTAGAAAATAAAACATACATGTACCATACCTATCAACCCACATAGTATTGTCTATAACTTTATGTTGCGTTTAAATTTTACTTGGATTGTTTTTGGGATATTAAAGTTTTAACTACAAAGGTTGTTTTGGTAAACATAACTCATTTTCGGCCATAGTGTGGGTTGGATCCTTTTCGTTTAACTATGGCCAATTAAAGTGGCCAAAATTACACTGATATTCCGCGCTTCTAGTGTTAAATCATATTACTAGTATAGACCATCGTATTACTAATAATGCTCGTATTAACCAGTGTTGGGCAAAATTTAGTTTGATTGAGTACGTTTACGTTTACTTGCGTACAGCCAAGGAGTGGAATTCCTTGCCGGAGTCTATGTTTCCTGATAGCTACAACTTGGGGGTTTTTAAGTCAAGAGTATAGAGGTTACTTTTAGGCAAGCGTGCTCCATCGTCGATCACATCATCGCTTACCATCAGGTGAGATGGTGGTCAAACGCGAGCCTATCAATGATAAAAAAATATGTTTGATAACTAACTACTAAAAAATCAATAATTAATCATGATTGATTGTTTTTAATCATTAGTCCTTAGTCATAATGAATTTTTTCGTAACTAAATTTTAAGTTTGATTATCCTTAGAAAACCCAAAATAATACATTAAAAACATTTTAAAATATAAAACCCAAATATGAAACAAAAACAAATCCTTGGTGTTCAACATTTCAAATGATAGCCGTGGTCGTATTTTAATCATTACTCATTCGATCATAACTAATGATTAATATATTTAGTCATGATTATTATATTTATTTTTGCCATGATTAAATTAGTCATGGCTAATCTATTGATTGAAAAAAAATATTGATTTATTAATTTATTGATTGACCCAACACTGGCGTTCCATAATAATAATAATGCCTTTACTAAAACAATATTGTTTTGATATTACAAAGGAAAATAAAACTTTAGCCATACGTAGCTGGCATGTTTTTTTTTCCGCCAATATTGAAACCTAAGCCATATCTTACAGGACTGCATAAGAAATCAATAGCAAAAAGAATTATGTCTAACCACCATAACCGAATGAAGTTACAGACCATTTAGTAGATCGCTATTGTTTTTTATCAGGCGCTATTTTTCTTAAATAAAAATACTCCGTACCTGATATTTTAAGTTTCCCATTTTTAAAAATACTGCACGGTTTCTATAATGAGTTATTCTGCGTTCCTCGGTTCCGCATTTATCGCCGGGTGTGGCTAGACGCCCCGCTACCACACCCGGTTACAAAGAACTCGAGCCCTCAAGTCATCTTAATTATAATTTAAGAAAAATAGGTAACGCCTGACAAAAAAGTACAAGCAATGCTTCTATACGCATCTTCGTTCGGTTACAGGTTAAGGACCTGGTTCTTTTTGCTATTGATTCCTCGTATTGTCCTCTAATTTATAATCTAGGTTTCATTTCTGGTGAAACGAAAAAAGTAAATCATACCAATATTTTCCATTGGCTTTCACATTTATGTATAAAGGCAATTTTTGGTGGCAAATCAACAAATACTTAACTTCTCCAATTTTGGTTGGAGCGAGAAGTGATGTTAGACTTTTACTCACTAAAACCCATCTGTGTTTTTGTCAGTTGCCCTTTGGACGAGAAGATACCGCGCAGCTTCCCAAACGCTGCCCAGCCAAGTCGGATTCGACGATTGATCTCTTTCTCGAAGTTAGACCTTACCAACTGGACCGTCTGTCGTCATTCTACCTACCTGCGTACAAATCAGGCGTGATCCACGTGTGCGTCGGTCGATTATATTTCTAGCTTCATGCTATTAAAAGAAAGTCTTTTTAATTATCACCCAATTATGTATTATTGTTAGGCTCGCGTTTGACCCTACTCACCTGATGAAGGTAAGCGATGATGTGGTGGACGATAAAGCACACTTGCCTAGAAGCAACCTATTCACTCTTGACTTAAAGCTCTCAGTTTGTAGCTATCAGGAAACACAGACTTCGGCAGGGATTTCCACTCCTTAGCTGTACGCATAATGAATGTGTTCCCAAAACGCTTTGTACGGATGGGCGGGATGTCTACCATGTACCGATGGCCCAACGCCGTACGTCCAGTGGTCCGATGATGGAATGGACTTGGTGGAATTAAGTTGTGCAATTTCAACGCACACTCCCCGAAATGTAAACGGCGTCGATACCCAAGACTTTGAAGTTTTGACTCGACAAGTGCATCACTACCGATGATCTTGGCTCTCCTCTCAATCCAGGACATCAAGCTGGTATTTGGCAGACCCATCCCTAAGATGAGAGCAGTCTTTGAACTTTTTACTGTTACCCGTCCCAGTTTAGCACAAGTGTTTTTTTTTTTGAGGTGTGAAATCATCTAATGGTTTGTCCCGCTCTATGGTGGAGCAATAGGGCGTGTCAGATTTTTATTAACTATTATGATTATTTATTTATTTATCTTTATTCCAATAAGGTAAGTAACTTATAAGATAAGCCCCACAAAACCGTTGCAATGGTTTGACTGTGGGGTCGGTGAGTCTCTAGACTTACTTAAATGTACTTAAAACATTTCTAAAACTAAAACCACACCTGTGTTCTTCAGTTGCCGTTGTTGAAATATTTGGGTTTTATCTACTTTAATATGCTACATCTAAAATTCTAAACCTTTCTCATGAATCATCTATTAATGAAAACAGCTCAGTAATATTTGAGTTTATCGCAGACAGACCAACGTGGTAGAGGACATTGTTTTGTAGCGACATCTATCGCGTCACATAAGAACTAATCCTGCATCGCGCAATCAAAGTTCTCCACGCGATTAGAACATATAGAACAACCCGAAATCATCTATCGGGCAGTTGCAGCCCACCAGACATAACACCCGTCTGGTTGGAGGATCCTCCCTTTTCAACGGAGGTTTACGGGACTTTACTCTCTGTTCCGCCTATCTCTAAACTGGTGACCCTCGACAAAGAACGTCAGCGCAGCCTTCGTGCAGCTACTACTTCGTGATGTCATCATCACTTCCTCAAGCTTTCGAGCAGCGAGCCATGCAGCCAGCACCCACGGCTATAAAGGGTATCCTGACCACCAGCATGCCTACATGGTCATACCTGGTCATCACCCTCAGCCTCATCAGCGACCTTGGCGAAGCACACTGCACCTTCGGCCAGTCACATGAAGAGCAATGAAGAACCTCTCCTGGTCGACGCAAGCAGTCAAGCCACTACGTCGCACAGCACTACTCCGACTCACTGGAGCCTGCAGCATCATCCCGACTCACTGGGATAGCACCACCCCGACTCACTGGGGCATAACCGCAGACAGTTCCGACTCACCAAGAACTATGCGGCATTCGGTTCCGACTCACTGGAACCAACCTACCACTGGCCTGGCACGTATCAAGAAGCATCAAGAACCATCGATCTCCGATCTCCGGAGGGGAGTGATGTAGCGACATCTATCGCGTCACATAAGAACTAATCCTGCATCGCGCAATCAAAGTTCTCCGCGCGATTAGAACATATAGAACAACCCGAAATCATCTATCGGGCAGTTGCAGCCCACCAGACATAACACCCGTCTGGTTGGAGGATCCTCCCTTTTCAACGGAGGTTTACGGGACTTTACTCTCTGTTCCGCATACCTCCAAAGTTTTATAATGTGTAAGGGTCTGGTCAATAATGGATGGAGAGGGAGACCAAAGAAAAGATGGATGGATTGTGTGAAGAGTGATATGAAAGAAAAGGAAGTTAGTGATAGCATGACGAGTGACAGGGCAGAGTGGAAGAAAAAAACGTGTTGCGCCGACCCCAAATAACACGGGACAAGGGCAGGAAGATGATGATGGTCTGGTCAAAAATAGAAATTACACTCATTTTTGAAATGTGTCTCAATTAGATTCTATAGTGCTAATAAACCACTAAAAAACATCACAAAACTTTTATTCAGTCTCTAAGTTCCCTAAAAATGCATTTAAAATTTACATTTTCAAATTTCACGCGTAATTTGACGGAAATGCAGAACGCAGTGGACGCTGTATTTACTCTGTTGCCGTGAGTTCATGACGTCAGTTGGCTGTGTAAATGCGCTGATATTCAGTCAGTATGGCCGATCAATTGACAGTTGACAGCTGTCACTTTAGTTTACACAGCCGAATGACGTAATAACATAGTGGCTACTATTTTATGGTGTTAAAGAACAGATAAAAAGGACAGAACTTTGAATTGTATTTTTTAATTTATTTTGTTACTAGTTTTTGCCCGCGACTTCGTCCGCGTAGAAGTCGAAAATGGTTTTATTAGGTTTTTTGAGATACGAAAATATGAAATATTATTTATTATCTTCGTCGTGTATGATAGTCCATTGAATTGTATGGCGAGCGATATTGTATCTTAAGATAAAATATTATAGCCATGTGCAGCGCCCCTCAGTCAACTCCACTGCGTGTAACGTAACCTACGACAAACTTATTATTTTCGGTTGGTACAGTAATCGGGTCTAAGGATCGAACCGCAAAATTAAGTTTGTTGTTATTGTATATACTTTTCCGGGATAAAAAGTACCCAGTGTGGTGCCCAGGATATTAAAGAATAATTATACCAAGTTTCATCGTAATCGAACCAGTAGTTTTTGCGTGATTCCTGAACAAACAGACAAACATTTTTGGGTTCGGTGTCGGTCTAGTGACACCACCTGCCATTTATTTTTTTGATATTTTCAATGTACAGAATTTTCACTTCTGATTTGTTATAAGTATAGATTGTCAGTGCATTTGTTTTATGACCAACTGATGTCATGACTACAAAGCAACATGGCGTCTATAGTTTTCGTCAAATTAAGCGCGAATATTTAAAATGTAAAATTAAATGCATTTTGACACTTGTAGATTAAATAAAAATATTGTGGTAGTTTCTTAACCTTTTATGATCGAATCGAGATACTTTTCAAAAATATTTAGGTATAATAGGTACGCCATTGTAGTGTTAAGCTATCTCTATCTCGTTGGACTGTTAGACAACCACAAAATGGTTAGGAAATACTAGGAAAAAATAGATAATATTAAAATAAAAAACCTCAAATAATTTGCAAATGTCAACTATAATTTCGTTTCTAATTCATCTATTGATCACAAACTACATCGAATATAAAGTCAGCCATTTTTGTTTTCTCTTCGCATTTAAACCGAAAATATTCAGTACATTCACTCATATTCATTTCAAATACATTATTTTTAATTTATCTGCCACTAATTTTATTGTGATTACAATGATTTTTCAAAATTTAAAATTTAACAAAAAACAAGATGGCATCTTTTGATTCTACCAAAGCGTAAAAATATTTTGAATATTGAATCTAAAAATTAATAAAAACAATTAACTAAATACGATACATTTCTTTGGAAACCCGCCATAGTTTTAGATATAATTAAAAAATCATTGAAACTAAAAATAATATAGTTATTTTAATTATTTAAATATGCTCTACTTGATTATAAGAGTTTTTTACAATATTTCCCCTATTAAGTCTATTCTTTATTACTATTTCTAATGTTTTACCAGTTCTATAAGTAATAATCACACCAAACACTCATAATCATGTAATACAATAAAGTAACCGAAGACAAGTAAAAAATAATCAAATTAATCCAAAAAGTTTCATCTACTCACCACTAGATGTCGCTAATCTAAATTTTGATTTGCTGTCAATTAAAAGATCAATTTTATTCTTCGGTCAAATCATGTATAAACAGCCGATTTTGACGAGAGATTTGATAAAATAAGGAAAAGAACTAATGCTCAATTCACTAATTCATAATGAAATCTAAAATACTACTAACTACACATTTCTAAAGAAAAAAATATATATTCGTGATTAAATGCTACTAAAAATAATTGCTACTGACGTTATAAAAGTTTCCTATTCACATCTAAAAGAGAAAAAAATCACGATATATATATTTTTTTCGACTAAACAAGCGAAATCCACCAGGCAAGATACAGTCGTTTTTTTCAGCTTCTGAGCTCAATTATTTTAAATTAAATATTTTAACGTAAATAAGTACTAATTAACTAGTTCTAAACTAATCATGTCTTGTTCCTGAAGAAGGCTGAATCAGTCTTCAGACTTTTTCATTAACAAGGACTTTTGTATAAAATTTTGGAATCTAGATAAAACTAAAAGTATACGAAAAAAATATTTAAACATAGAAATAATTGTGAACAGCGAGCCTTATAATCAGTTACATCCATAGACTAAACAGATTTTTGTTTATGTGCCATTTTTTTAAAAGTTTGAATTTAGAAGACCATCAAGTTACCAAAAATATAAAAAAATAACTTAAAAAATCAATTATTTCGAGAAATAAATAGGTTTGAGCGAATATTTCTTGGTTTTTCTGTGTTCTTTATGAAGGGGTCATAGTATAAAAATATAGAAGTTGATACAAATCATAATACAGTGCGTACCAAAATTAGTAATTTATTTTTAAATTTTTGGCTCTGCAGAATAATTACGCGCTTCAAAAGTTACAAAACGAAAAAAGGTATTCCTCTGGGTATCACAATTACCTACTTAAGAAGACCCAAATAGTAAATAATAAACATAAAAAATACATTGTTAATTTTTTTTACTATCCAATGTATTTCTTTTTGGTTTTAATTTTGCATAACTTCCATAAAATAATATATTTACTGTCAATTCTATTATTGGGCTTTCTACTAAGACTTTGTTATTTATCGTTGATTAATTATTTACCAACTTAATACAGAAATGATATTAAATATTATTTCTATCGACCTCTAAATATTTTTACTTCAAATATAATTATTAAATTACAAAAAAAAAACTTACATCAGATGTAAGTCATTTTTTAATTTTTTACAAAATTTAGAAAAATATCTACATCTGTGCAGCAAATTTTCTTCATTTCTAACAATTAAAGATCGCAAGAAAGACTACAAAAATGGCCTCACGTCTTCTAAAGAACACAAAAACACCAAACCCCAAATAATTTACATTATTTTAAACCTCAATGTTTTCTTGGCACCAAATACATGTTATATGTGTCTTTCGGCAACGCCACACACGCTGGCTTCTGTCTCAGATCCTCTAAACTCTCTGCCCCTACCTCAAACTCCTGCATTATACTCGCAAACATGACAAAACTCATAGTAGTAACCAAAGTCTGGCCAATACAGGTCCTCTTTCCTATGCTGAACGGCAGAAAATGAGGTATATTCCTTCTTACCGACCAAACCTCTTTTTCTGTCTCAGTGTGATTCTTGGCTGAAGGCCTCTCGCCATCTGATTCCATTCCCGAGTCGCAGAGAGATTTCCTTCGTACTCTGATTTTTGTTTTTTCGAGGAAACGGGATGGATCGAATTTTTCCGGCTCGTTCCAGTATTCTTCAGACGTGTTCAGTTCGTAGTTGTTAATGAAGACGATTGTTCCTTTCTCGACTCCATATCCTGAGATTGCGGCGTTTTCAGTAGCAACGTGTGGTACGATGGGGGATGAGGCATATCGAAGGCATTCTAAGACAGTTGCCTCGGTGTAAGGCAAGCTTTGGCGGTCCAAAAGAGTTACTGGTCGCTTACCCTTCGTTAGAGAGTCCAATTCTGCCCGAATCTTCCTTCCTACTTCTGGATCTCTGGCCACAGCAGTCAGACATAACATGACCAAGTTACCAACAGAAGAATGACCACCTAAAAAGTCTTCAAGCATAAAAATGATGGTGTTCCTATCGACAGTCGGATCTTCGTGAAGCACTTTGAGGAGACCATCCAAGAAATCCTTTTCAGGACCTTCGACGTCCAAGTTCAGTTCTCTCTGCTCAACAATCCTGGATAGAATGAAGGAACGGATATCTGAGGACCAGTTTGACAGCTTATCCAAATGCTTTTTGTAGAAAGGAGACAGCCAAGGCAGAAAGTCAAGAGCGTAACCCTGGTTGATCTCCCAGAAGATCTCGTCGAAATGATCGACGACATTTTTGAATTCTTGGTCCGTGTCTGCGTCAAACCTAACGTTGCACATATAATGACAGAACATGTTCATTGCTGTGGTCATCAAGATAGGCTTCAGGTTGATACTGGCATCTGAATTCCTGGTGATATCTTTCAGAGTCTGCATCAGTTCAATAGATTCGAAGGTGGCTACATCTCCTATGCGTGCGAAGTTGTCGGTGTGTTGCTTCGGGCCGCAGTGGCGGCGTGCCAGGTTTCTTCTGCGCAGTTGAAGGTTTGACCAGTCGCATAGTGCCAGCGCTGAAACAAGGAGAAGCAAAGGTTAATTTGATATTGTAAGTTAATGCGTTCAGTGCGGAACGAGGGCTAAAACGCCTTGTACGTGTGTTCCTTGCGGTGCGGCAAAGAATAACAAAGTCTTTTCTGCTGCCCCAGTTACAATCGTTTCGTTTCGGCCACGCCTCCGATTCCTTTGTTCTCACCACGTGACTGAGCGTTGAGATGAAGTCAGAACAAAGGAATTGGAAGCGTGGCCCACTCGAGGCGTTCGGCTCGAACGAAACGATTGTAACTTGGCTAGGGGGGCTGTGCTAAGGCCATAACTTCAATTTGGTTTAGTTCACAAAAGAGGTGAATATATATAAGATACGCTATTAAAACTACTTGCAGTGGTGTACTTTAATATGTGGTCTCTTTGCTCTTGTACAGCACTTAAAAAAGTTGTTAATTTCTTATCACTCTCACGCCTGACATCTTTCGTAGGGGCCCAGCAGGGTCGAAGCCTATTGGGGCCATGGGTTAAGTGAAAAAGAACCTTCGGGACCCCGGAACGCAAGGCAAGGAAAGAACAAACGAGTGGGTTTTTGTCAGTCTGACACGCCCTCGCGCTCCGCCCAAGAGCGAGAGAAGTCATTGGATTATTTCCCACTTTAAAAAAAACCTAACATTTTAACATGCCATGATTAGGCCCCTATTCCACGAACTGCGTCTCAAATAATTTGTAAATAAAGCATTTCATGAAATGTGTGTCAAGTTTTTGTCAGTTCAATAAAATAGCATTATTGAGTAAGGATTCGTATTTCGCATGTAACATTAAAAATAATAGGAAGTAAATGTAAACAATAAGCGTGTTGTATTACATTTTTTTGGCACTGACATTCATTACAGCAGCCCGATTTAATTAAAAATTTTGATTGCGTGTCTTTTCATGTCACTAGCTGTCCCCAGTGCCGTAAGTAGGCATTTGTACGACCGGTGCGAGCTTTTTTAACCGCCCCTCTTTTTTTTTATTGGGTGGGAAAATCATCTTATGACATCCCCCGCTCTTGGGCGGAACGGAAGATGGTGTCAGACTTTTACTGATTAAAAACCCACTCCTGTTGCTTCGTTGCCTTCGTCCCAGGGCCCCGGGTTTCGCTTTCACACTACCCGTGGCCCCAGTAGGCTTCGACCCTGCTGGGCCCCTACGATTTGCTGACATCTCCTTGAGGCGCGCGTGGAACAGTACGCACCGTCGACGACTTGGTCCGGACGGTTACCGGACGGTCGGACGGCGAGCTACCCATTGCTCGCCGTCTGCAAGCCCGCGCCTACGGTGGCTGGAAATCGGGATCGGAATCCCGGCAGCGGTAGGAGCGTAAGGACCGTTGCCTCACGCAATCGGCCGCCTCCTTTGCTAGCATTACTGCTTCGCAGAAGGAGGCGACCGCCTGCCACTCCTCCTCACTCCGGCCCCCTTAAAAATATATTTAATCTTACCCGGCTCTAAATCCAGGGGCCCTGGGACGAAGGCAACGAAGGCACAGGAGTGGGTTTTTAGTCAGTAAAAGTCTGACACTATCTTCCGCACCGCCCAAGAGCGGGATTTGAAATGATATGATTTTCCTACCCACTAAAATAAAACCCGGCTCTAAATCGAATCTAATGGGAGTACGTAAGCGAGCAATATTGAGTGTACCTTTCGTATTGAGCAATTATATGAGCAAACTTTTTTCAATAAGGTGTGCACTTGATTTTAATAGACTTACTAGGGACCTTAATATTTACTTGTTCTGCACCAGCGTGGCGCCCCTAAAACGACAAATGGAAAAGAATAGTTTCAATGATAACCAACTTCTCTAGTTACTAATTAGATGATTTTTTATTTATGGAGGCTAGTAATTAGGGGAAGTTTGAAAGTGGCGCCAGTGACTGAAAAGTTGAAAGGGAATCGTTTATCTTGGTATGGTCATGTGAAGAGGAGGGATGAAACGCATGTTACTAAAAGAGTTATGAGTTTACATGTGGATGGATGGAGAGGGAGAGGGAGACCAAAGAAAAGATGGATGGATTGTGTGAAGAGTGATATGAAAGAAAAGGAAGTTAGTGATAGCATGACGAGTAACAGGGCAGAGTGGAAGAAAAAAACGTGTTGCGCCGACCCCAAATAACACGGGATAAGGGCAGGAAGATGATGATGGAGGCTAGTAATTAGCAATTTGATAATGTTACACTTTAAATGTATTGTTTTCATTAGTCTGTAAGCTTTAAGAGTAACCATGGAGTTTCTTGCCGGTTCTTCTCCATAGGAAACGACCAATTTGGAACCGTGCACTAGCTTCTGACGTTTTATAAGTGCCCATGTAGGCCTATGTGAAATAAAAAACTTTTGACTTGACTTTGAAAGTGTGTGTAATGGTGTCTGTGAGTGAATTTGTGTGTATTAGTGTGTTTAATTAAGTGATTGTGTTTATATATGCGTGGGCGTGTATATGTGTGTACGGCTATATGGCTAGTTCGTCACTGTATGACCCGTAGGTATGACCTGGTTCTCCTACTGGCATAACAATGTCAGACTGGCGCCTAGGTATTTCGAAGCCGCCACTATTAGCAATAGTAATAAGACACTTCTATTATAATAATATCATTAAATCTATTAAGTAAGCTGATCGTAGGCATGAGTGCCAAGGACAGACGGTGTAAGACATGAGCGGTAGCGATTTGCCGAATCTAATCTATACTTATAATAAATCTGTAGAAGTGAAAATTCTGTACATTGAAAATACCAAAAAAATAAATGGCAAGGGGTGTTACTAGACCGACACCGAACCCAAAAATGTGATTGAAAATTTTTTTGTCTATCTGTCTGTCTGTTTGTTCAGGCATCACACATAAAATACCGGTTAGATTACGATGAAACTTGGTATAATTATTCTTTAATATCCTGGGCACCACACTGGGTACTTTTTATCCCGGAAAAGTATATACAATAAAGAACAAACTTAATTTTGCGGTTTGATCCCTAGACCCGATTACTGAACCAACGGAAAATAATAAGTTTGTCGTAGGTTAGGTCACCCACAGTGAAGTTCACTGAGGGGCGCTGCACATGGCTAAGATACTATAATAATTTATCTTAAGATAAAATACAATCGCTAATTGCTCGCCATACAATTCATTGGACTATAAATAATATTTCATATTTTCGTATCTCAAAAAACCTAATAAAACCATTTTCGACTTCTACGCGGACGAAGTCGTGGGCAAAAGCTAGTGCTAATAATAATATTCTACAACTTTCCCACAACGCCATCTAGTCCCAAAGTAAACAGAACTTGTGCTATGAGTACTAGACAACTGATAATCATGCTTGTAATTTCTAAATACATACATATTATAGATAAATTACACCCAGACACTACAAACAAAAGAAATCACAGAATCAGTAACTAAAAGTGTGTTAGAGAGCATAGATAATAAACTAGCATCAGTTATTGAAGAAAATAAATTCCTAAAAATTAAAGTTGAAACTTTACAGCACAAAATTGATTCCCTGGAAGATAACAAAAGGAGATATAATTTAATTTTCTTCGGAGTAAGCGAGACAGAGCAAGAGGGTTCCTTAATTGATTACACAAAAACGATAATTGAAAAAGAAACTAAGACGACTATACAACCCTACGAAATAAATACAGTGCAAAGATTAGGGGCCAAAGGAAAGGAACCACGCCACTAGTGAGCTTTACTACAATGTGGAAAAGAAACTTAATCCTTAGAAATAAAAATAAAAAAGAGAATTCAACCAGTTCAACCATCACGATTAAGGAAGATTTCTCCAAAGATATTCTACTAAAAAAGAAAGAACTTATGCCCCAACTATTGCAAGAGAGAGAGAAAGGTAAGATTGCCTACTTAAAGAGAGATAAACTGATAATAAAGGATCCAAAAGAAGTCAACCTAATCAAAAGGAAAAGAGACCCAAAGGAGTCGCCTAGCGACAAAACAAACACAATTAGACCAGCTTCCAAGAAAATAAACACCAACAATATTTTTAATTATGTAACTCGAGGACAATCTTCACCTTCTCCATCGAATTCGGATTCAAAAAACTAAAAGACAGCGACAACCGGATCAAGAACATTACAACAAACAAATATACTACAAAAAAACGAATAAGCACCCCAATCCGGCCGGTCACCGTGGGGGAAGAAGACCACTACCCTCCAACCAAAAATAACAGCAAACCATTAAATCAAAATTTACTAAAAATTTGTACCTATAATGTACGATCCCTATCATCTTTTGAAAAATATCTTGAATTAACTTATGCTCTAATAAATATCAACTGTGATATAATAGGCCTATCAGAAGTCAGACGAATGGGCTGTAACATCGAAGAGTACCAAGACTATGTTTTGTGTTATATAGGACAAACAAAAGGTCTACACGGAGTAGGATTCCTCATTAAAAAAGAGCACAAAGACAAAATAACTAACTTTACCGGAATCTCAGAAAGAGTAGCTCTCTTACAATTGGAATTTGATAACTTTTCAATATCTCTGATACAGGCTTATGCACCAACAGAGAGAGCAAACGAGGACGAAATTTGTCAATTCTACGAAGACCTAAACCAAGCCCACGCTCTATCGAAACACAGAGTTCTGGTAATTGGAGATTTCAACGCTAAAATAGGTCACCAAAAAACTGACAATATGCAAATCATTGGTCGATTCAGTTTCGGTGAAAGAAATGAAAGAGGCAAAAAACTAATAGAATATGCCTCGGAATACAAATTAGCAATAATGAATACCTTTTTCAAAAAGAAGAACAGTAGAAAATGGACTTGGATATCTCCGGATAGAAAAACTACTAACGAAATCGATTTTATATTGACAAATACTCCAAAAATTGTAATGAATGTTGAGGTTATTAACAATTTAAAATTCCCCTCTGACCACCGACTTTTAAGAGCTACTATTACCCTAAAACCACCGAAATTGTCAAGGAAAAACTTCAACAACACAAAAACTTCGACAAGCAGACCCAGAACAAGTGAAGAAATTGAAAAATATTTGAAAAATCTGTCAGAAACTATGAAGACTTCAGACAATCTAAGCAAAGTTACAGACGTACAGACTTACTACAATCAGCTTGAAAACATCATACTCGATAGTCTAAAAACACAACAGGCAACAGAAGTCAAAACACATAAGATATTCAGCAAGGACACAGAACTATTAATCAAAAGACGCACAGAACTAATAAAAACAAAAAACAAGAACACTGAAATGAAAACGGAACTGAGTAGATTGTATAAATCAACAAATAAACTAATAAGGAAAGATTACGGCAATTACAGATACAACATCATAACTAAAAACTTAGAAAATTTTAGAAGCACGAAAAGAGCATTTAAGGAACTAACCACACATAAAAAATGGGTACATAACTTTAATAATGTATCTGAAGAAACCAAGACCAGGAAAAACGTGATCGAACATGCAACCAACTTCTATAGAAACCTATACAAGAAAAACGACAACATTATCTCTGAAAACGAAACACACTACCAAATAAAAGTTAACAATATCCAACCATTTGATGGAAGGGAGGTGTACACACATATAAGACAATTAAAAAACGAAAAGAGCCCTGGCCCAGATGGAATCAGCAATGAAGCTATAAAAGCGGGAGCGCCAATTTTATTATACCATTTGACTCAATTATTCAATATGATACTGAGCACAGAGACAGTTCCCAAAAAATTATGCTCGTCAGATATTATTCTACTTTTTAAAAAAGGTAATCCGCAAGACATAGGAAACTATAGGCCAATCAGTCTTCTAACAAGCATTTACAAACTCTTTGCTTCAATAGTTCTCAAACGAATAACTAAAGAAATTGATAACTCACAACCTATAGAGCAAGCAGGCTTTCGTTCAGGTTTCAGTACTATCGATCACATTCAGACAATTGAACAAATAATAGAAAAATATAGAGAATTTAACCGACCCCTCTACGTGGCGTTTATAGATTATAGCAAAGCCTTCGACAGCATCAGTCACAGTTCCATCTGGAATGCACTCAACTCACTAAAAATCGACCAAAAATATATCAACATAATAAAAAACGTATATGAAAACAGTACAAGCAAAATAAGACTTGAGACTAGTGGAGAGCCCTTCAAAATTGAGCGAGGTGTAAAACAAGGTGACCCGCTGTCACCAAAACTTTTTATAGCGGTTCTTCAAGACATTTTCAGCAAAATAAATTGGGAACAAAAAGGTATACTGATGAACGGTAAGTACCTCAATCATTTAAGATTTGCAGACGACATTGTGATACTAGCTGAAACACCTAAAGATTTAGAGGACATGATAACGACACTCGATCAGGAAAGTAAAAAAGTCGGACTTGCTATGAATACAGATAAAACAAAAATAATGACCAACTTTTACAGAAGACCAATAAACGTAAACGGACACTTAATAGAATATATTGACAATTATATTTATTTAGGAAAACAAGTCTCATTTAATACAAACAGTAACTTGGAAGAAGTAACGAGAAGAATAACTTTATCATGGAGAAAGTTCTGGTCATTAAAAGAAATATTGAAGGGAAACTATAGTTTACATATGAAAAAAACCGTGATGGATACCTGTATTATGCCTTGCCTTCTATACGGTTGTCAAACCTGGGTATTCACAAAAAGTATCAAACAAAAAATAAAGAATACACAAAAAGCAATGGAGAGAAGCATACTACGGATCAGGAAAATACATAAAATACGGAGCGAGTACATAAGACAGAAAACAAAGATTGCGGATGCATTGAGTCACGCACTGACATTAAAGTGGCAATGGGCTGGTCACATCGCACGCTGCACAGACAGAAGGTGGGCAATAGAGACCACTAAATGGAAAGGACCATCAGGCAAAAGAAAAGCCGGCAGACCAAAGCAGCGATGGGCAGACGACATCGAGGAGACGGTGGGGAGACACTGGATAGACCAGGCCAAGGACAGGAAAAGGTGGAAAAGGTTGGGGGAGGCCTATACCCAAAATGGGGTCCATAACCTAGATGAAGCAGATTCACATAATAACACTAGTTTTTTAAGGTAATATATAAGAAAAAGAAAAAAAAAAAGTACTAACAACATTTGAAATGTAAAATTTAAGGGTTATAGAATAAATGGCTTTATTATTATTATTATTATTATTATAGGTATAGAACAGAGAGAGCAGTGGTCGCCGAGTAGAGCAGTGGTGGCCGAGTGGTAACGGCCTCGACTTACGATTTGTACGCCGCGGGATCAAACCCAGCCAGGCGCATAACTTTGTGTAATTTATTTCACCACCACTGCTCTCAAAACGGTGAAGGAAAACATCGTGAGGAAACCGGCATGTCCTAGAACCAAAAATTCGAAGACATGTGACATCCACCAACCCGCACTGGGCCCGCGTGGTGTATTACGGCCCATTCCCTCTCCTAGAGAGGAGGCCTGAGTCCCAACAGCTATGCTATAGATATAGAACCTACCACCTCCGGCATAGCAGTTAGAGCCACTGACCACTACACCAACCAGTCAAATACACAATAGTAATTTATTTAACGTAAACATTGCCCCACACTGGGAATTATTTCTATATCGTGATTACAACAATGTATAGGCCATACAAATATTTTTTTCAGTTCGGGAATTTAACCTGCGACATGCAGCGCAGCCAGCCGATCTCTCAGCCGCTGCGCAAACTATACCGTCAATATTATATAGAGGTAAAATTCGTATGTATTTAGGATGATGCCTGCGCACGTCTCGCGTCGAGAAGCTCGCTTTGCTCCACGCAACCGCGTGCCCACTATGAACATTCCAAAAAAGTTCTTGTGTTTGAGGTCGCCGCACCACGCCCGCTACTCGCCCGCGTTTGCCGTATGGCCGTTTTTTTTTTTATGTGGGAAATCATCTCCCACTCTTGAGCGAAGCGAGTGCGTGTCAGACTTTTACTAAATAAACTGGAGTGGGTTTAATCCTTCTTTGCCTTCATTCCTGGGCTCCGGGGTTCTCTTTCGCACAACCCATTGCCCCCAGTACGCTTCGACCGTGCTAGGCCCCAACGGTTTTGCTGACATCTCCATAAAGCGCGAGTGAAACACTACGCGTCGATGACTCGGCTCGAACGGCTACCTACCGGGCAGCCGGACAGCGATCCATTGCTCGCTGTCCGGGCCGACCACTGCTGTCAGATTTTCTGCGACTTGGACCACGCAACAAGATAGTATGTCACACAATTTAATAAAAATCTAAGTCTTACGTTGAAACGAAATATGAATCCCACGTTTTTTGTTACGTGTACTTTATTCAGGTGAATGAGGATCTGGTCTCCTGGCTTATGATAACTTAGTAGGCCACCCAGTAACTTAGAACGGAACAGATGGATTGATATGTTACATTCAAAACAGTCAAAACTGTGGGACTACGTTTTGTGCATGATGCGTATACCGTTGACTGGCCTGTTGGTTTAGTGGTTAGTGACCCTGACTGCAATGCCAGAGGGGAAAATCATCTTATGACATTCCCCGCTCCTGGGTGGAGCGAGAGATGGTGTCAGACTTTTACTGACTAAAAACCCACTCCTGTTCCTTCGTTGCCTTTTGTACCAGGGGCTTTGAAAGGAAGACTCAGTCTTCCTTTCAGAATCAGACCCTTGGCCCCAGTAGGCTTCGACCCTGCTGGGCCCCTACAGTTACTGACATCTCCTTGAGGCGCGCGCCTGGGTAGAGCAACGCCGTGCCCTCGTGGGGGCGATTGGCGGCGGCGATCTCTCGCGCCGGGCTTTAGTACAGGCCATGGTCCGGAGCGAGGAGGAGCAATTGGTGGCTCGCCGTCCGACCGTCCGGTAACCGTCCGGACCGAGCCCAAGTCGTCGACGGCGCGTACTGTTCCACGCTCGCCTCAAGGAGAAGTCAGCAACTGTAGGGGCCCAGCAGGGCCAAAGCCTACTGTCTGATTCTGAAAGGAAGACTCGGCCCAGGTACGAAAGGCAACGAAGTAACAGGAGTGGGTTTTTAGTCCGTAAAAGTCAGACACTATCTCCAGCCCCACCCAAGAGAGGGGGATATCATAAGATGATTATCCCACCGAAAAAAAAAAACCAAAAAAATATCATGTGTACTCTATAATCTATAACACAATAGAGGACGCTAAAATACTCTTTTTTACCCAGTTTTTTACTATACTAGTGCCTGTCACACTTATATGGTGCATACTTAATTCGTAACTAAATAAAGTCAACTATTTTAATTTTGATTTTATTTTATTTTTGACATTAATTTTATTTTTAACATTAATTTTATTTTTGACATTAATTTTATTTTTGATTTTATTCTGTGGAATTTATTTTAATTTAGACTTTCGGACACTGTTTTTTGATTGTATTTTATTTTTAGACTTTTATTTTGATTTTATTTTTGGATTTTAACATTATTATTATTATATCTGATTTTATGAATTATTTAAGTGCGATATTTGACAATGACCGTAGTTTTAAATTATTTTGATATGATTTCCATTTTAATTATTTTTTTTTGTTATATAATTTTTAATTCTTTTTTTTCTCTAATTTTTCGAATTTGTTGACAAAACTGTAACAATAATATGGGGAATACACTGGTTCCTGTAATACACTTCCTAACTAGCTCAGAAGCCAGGGAATTTCATGTAGATGTGAAAAAAAAAAGTCAATAAATAATTTATTATTATTATTTTCATTAATGTGAAGTGCCGGAAAAGAGGAACAGGGTTCCATTAAAATTGATTTTAAATGAGTTTCTAATCATGTATACTTAGAGCTAGAATTTTTGGAGTCATACAAGTCTTTTAAAAACGATGAAAAACTGGTATGTGCGGCAAAAAGTAACAAAAAAACTGGGCAAGTGCGAGTCAGACTCGCACACTGAGGGTTCCCTACAAACTAACCTAAGTAAATAGTTCAATTCCCGAATCGAGAATCGAAGGTTTTCCCGAATAGAAAATTTTTGTTTTATTTAAGACGCAACTACAAATTTTCAGTTTTCAGATTTATTCCTTAACATGTGCTATGAGACCTTGCTTCATACTAAATTTCAGGGTTCTAGGTCAACGGGAAGTACCTACCCTACAAATTTCGATTTCCTTAGAATTGTAAAATTTACGATTTTTGCGACTTAAACGGCCTTTTTTTTCGTTAACTTAGAATTTAATTTTTTCACAGCTTCAAGCGACCACAGACTTGAGTATATTATGGTTTTAATTTCAACTCGATTCCTCCACGCGTTCTCGAGATAAAGGGTCTTGACAGACAGACAGACGGACGGACCACAAAGTAATCCTATAAGTGTTCCGTTTTTTTTCCTTTTGAGGTACGGAACCCTAACAATAGCTTTTAAAAGTTTTTGAATAAATGATACATAAGTATAGATATGAAAAAATACATCTATAGTAGCCTTGTACATTTAATCCAGATTTTGAATGGTGACAATTAGTATCAAAAACTTTTAAGGGTTTCAAAAAAAAAAAACACGTATTTTCTGGAACAAGTTTTGTGAAATATTCGAGTAAATCACGGAATTACCGAATGTTAACAGAGTTTTCAGGCGTTATCTCTCTTTTTTCGCGTTGCCTCTTCATCAAACGTCACGTTGGATTGCGTTAGATGAAGCAGCAAGCTTTTAAACCATGCCCAACGTTGACGATAGGTGAGTAGCCCTCGGCTCCATAACGCCCTCGCCTATGGCTCGTGTGAATTCCGCCTCGGTCGTAATGACAAACTTTCTGCACTTGTATCAAAATGCTATTGCATTTTTTTCTTCAATGAAACAACGTGTTTTTTGCTTGTTGAACCATATTAAGTAAAATGCTGACATCGACGTATTACCTACTAGTTAGCTATTTTGAAACCGGATACATTTATACAAATATTGTACAGCTAAAGAGTTTGTTGGTTTGAGCGCGCTAATCTCCGGAAACACTATTTCGAATAGAAAAATTGATTTAGTTTTGATTAGCTCATTTTTAATATAATATATAACATTTCACAACCATCACACAACGCCATCTAGTCTCAAGCTAAGCAGAGCTTGGGTTATAAGTATTATAGATAAATTACACCCAGACACAGAACAAATGATCCTGCTCATCACACAAACATTTGTCCTGGGTGGGAATCGAACCCACGACCTCTGGCATAGCAGTCAGGGCCACTAACCACTCAACCAACAGGCTTGTCAAGGTTATAGGCTATGTAATATTACGCTGCAACCAATAGGAGAAGAGTAGTCACCAAATACATAGTCGTCGAAAAAATATATATCTCTGGTCAAAAAAAAACTACAGATCGTATGGACACTAAAACTAACTGAAATTTTTCTAAGGTCTATAGAAAATTAAGTCTTAAAAAATCTAGCCATATTATCTAAAAATCTTTGTAATAATCTTGGAAAAAATGACAAAACGCAAATAGGACGTCCGAATTTTTTACCGATATTCGCTTGTTTTATTTGACCATTTCATGTTTGTTGTATGGACTTTAAAAGAGACTTTGACCCCTGAGTTTGTTTCGGTGTTTCTTCTCAGGGTAGTCAGCAAGGAAATACTGGTCTCATCTAGTTTAAATTGACGAAAAAATTAACACCTATTTGAAAAATAAATATTATTTATCATCGAAAAATAAAGTAAGTCATATTTACGTTTGAAATTTAGTTTTCCTATTCATTTTAAAATACATATAGCATAGCATAGTCGGCCTTATAATGTTCCCACTGCTGGGAATCAGGCCTCCTCTCTAGGAGAGGAAATAGGCCGTAATCCACCACGCGGGCCCAGTACGGGTTGGTGGATGTCACATGTCTTCGAAATTTTGGTTCTAAGACATACCGGTTTCCTCACGATGGTTTCTTTCACCGTTTTGAGAGCAGTGGTGATGAAATAAATTACACAAAGTCACCAGCACTGCTCTTAAAATACATATTATTATTTAAGGGCTATAAATGACATAATAGGTAATAGTATTTTTTTTAATAATGTGACATAGTAAACTAAATACACTTCCTTTTTTCACACACATTTATCGTAAATACCATACCATATGACTTGTAAAAATGTCAAGTGTGCAAGCTCTCTTAGGGAGAGAAAGAGGGATGGAACTATACACCTAATATAGCTCCATCCTTTTCACAGTTCAGTTTAGGTCTTCAAATGTCAATGTCACTGTCTGCCTGTCTGTTAGTCCGTTTACTTCTAAATCATGCAACGGATTTTGATGCGGTTTCAGTTATAAAAAGAGTGATGAACGTGGTAATTAGAGATTCTGATCTGGTCTTTGCCAATTTCATTTTAGCATTTTATAAAAGACATTATTTATGTATTGTTTATAGTAACTGAAAATCTTTTACGCGGATTGAGAAAGAAAAAATAACGACACTCAAATATGGATTTTATTGTGACTAGATTAGAATACAGATTAGAATTGAACCCAATGGCTTGTAACTGCAATTAATTTCGGTATATCTTTATTACAAAGTTACATAAATAAAAAAATCTTCTGGTTTCATTTATCAAACATGATATACATAAACGTCTCTCGTTTATACAAATGCAGACATAAACACGAAAAGCGCGCTTTGTTTTAAACATACTAAGGTAGCTAGCTAATATATAGATGACTAGCTGACTCGACGAACTTCGTACCGCCTAATAATGTGATAAATGAAGAACCGCTCGACCGATTTTGTGCAAACTTCACATAAACCATCTACTAAATAGTCCGAACAAAGCCTAAACATTTGTTTTGGATAGGTGAGCCCGTTCTAGAGTTATAAAATTACAACGAAAAGTGGTATTGATTTTTATATTTATAGATATATTTTTTTTATAGAATACATTGTTTTGCATCAAAACATTTGAAAACCATAAACAAATGGACAGTCATCTGGCTACGAAACCTTTAAAATTTGCCAAAAAAAAAACAGTTCACGGAAGAATGGAAAAAAGGCCTTTACACAAAAAAGGGCTAGACAAAAAATAAAAAAAAAAAACGTCATATTAATTTCCAAAGACAAACAAAAATAAATGTGGTACTTACAATTATTCCTGTCACCTGCAAACAGCTGATGAAAGCGTATAAAGTCAGGCCGACCGCCGAAAAATTTACCGTTTTGATTCAAAACCTCACGAATCAACTCCAGATTATTTACAACCAGACATTTCGTAGTACCCATTTTTAAGCTGAATATATCTCCATATTCCTTTGCCAAGTCTGTAAAAGACTGGAACGGAGACTCATGCTTGCTTAAAAGGTGTAAATTCCCTATAATAGGCAAAGGTGTTGGCCCCGGAGCCTCTTTTAGGACTACAGTCTTATTTTCACCATATTTAGTAACCTTTTTAAAAGTTATGGTGTTATTAAAATAAAATTTGTAGACCGCTATCAAAAAGACGGCTAATAAAAAGAGCGCACTCAACATCTTGATTTTTTAGAAAAAGATTTTTTAGAGTGGCTACACCGGTGGCGGGAACGACTATTCCGGTTGCACTGACTTGTATCTGTGATGGCGGCCATATTTATAGTGAACGCGCGAAATTTGCATTCGTATTTTGAATTTACAAATCGGTTTTCTGCTTTCGGAAGCCGAAAAGCTGTAACTCGATCAATGTGTGTTTAGAGATAAAAAATGATGAATGATTTTTGTCACCGTATATGCCAATTACGGTCATAAGAATAATCTTAATAAGTTCCCACTGCTGGGACTCAGGCGTCTTTTCTATGATAGACTGAGCCGTAATCCACCACGCGGGCCCAGTGCGGGTTGGTGGATGTCACGTCTTTTTTTTTTTACTAGGTGGGAAAATCATCTTATGACAAATCTCGCTCTTGGGCGGAGCGAGAGATAGTGTCAGACTTTTACTGACTAAAAACCCACTCCTGTTCCTTCTTTGCCTTCGTCCCAGGGCCCCTGGTTTCGCTTTCACACTACCCGTGGCCCCGGTAGGCTTCGACCCTGCTGGGCCCTACGATTTGCTGACATCACCTTGAGGCGCGCGTGGAACAGTACGCGCCGTCGACGACTTGGGCTCGGTCCGGACGGATACCGGACGGTCGGAAGCCCATGTCACATGTCTTCGATTTTTTTGGTTTTAGGACATTTCCGTTTCCGGACCGGTTCCCGTTTTTACGTCACCGCACCGTAATGACATACATTTAATACTAGTTTCTGCTCGCGGATTCACCCGAATCTATTCTATCCTAAACAAAGTTCGCGTCTGTCTTTAAGTAAGTAAGAAAAAAATGAAGGAAAATTTTTCATGTGGTTTTCTCCATTAAACAGAGTAATTCATGAAGAAAGTTTTAAGTGTAGGTATATTGGGGGCAATCGGCGGCGGCGATCTCTCGCGCCGGGCCTTGGTACAGGCCATCCGACCGTCCGGTAACCGTCCGGACCGAGTCCAAGTCGTCGACGGCGAGTATTGTTCCACACGCGCCTCAGGGAGATGTCAGCAAATCGTAGGGGCCCAGCAGGGTCGAAGCCTACTGGGGCCATGGGTAGTGTGAAAACGAAACCCGGGGCCCTAGGACGAAGGCAACGAAGGAACAGGAGTGGGTTTTTAGTCAGTAAAAGTCTAACACTATCTCCCGCTCCGCACAAGAGCGCGATTTGTCATTAGATAATTTTCCCACCTAAAAAAATAAGTGTAGGATATACCTACACTTATTTTTTTGTGTGCATGCATATTAAGTATAGTAGAGGAAAAGCGAGAATTTCAAAGATTTCTAACAAAGTGACACCTCACAAGTGAACTTCGTGTTTCTCGGTATTGTTTCATCGACTTTCGAAATTAAAGTTATTTTAATCCTTTTATTGTTTTTTTTTTAGTGAAGTCGGTTATTTTTTTTTTTTGTAAATAAATTTTTATTTCACAATTTTCAGATGCGATACACTTACAAACAGAGTGCCTATTTCTCATGACAATTCCAATTAACCCAAACACTGCTAAGTTACATTGTTTTATTATGAAGTTCCTGTGTCTACCTTCCACCTTCCGGCTCCATCGTTAAATCAGTTCGATAGTGCCTTATAGCCAAAGTGCATCTCATGACAATTCTAATAAGTCCAAACACACCTAGGTTCCAGTACCTACCTTCCGGTTCCATCATCATCATCAGATTACTTCGATGATACCATTTTCAACGTAACTATTCAGAATCAGTATTTATTTGTATTGTCATAGTCGCTTAACTATCTTCATTGTGATATCTATGTGAGTATCAAGTTACGTTGGCAATTATTAAAAAAAAAATACAACCGAATTGATAACCTCCTCCTTTTTTTTGAAGTCGGTTAAAAATACAGTACAATTAGGATACATTAGAATTAAAATACAGCAGAATTAAGTATGAAAAAATAACTTTAAAATCTGTGCAAGGCGAAAAAGGCGCCTAACTCAGCATATACCATATACGACACTAGCATATGACCTGTACCATGACGTTTAAAGTAAGATTGTTTCATTCTTACTTCCAGTGTGGGTAAGAGATGGCGCTAGACAACCTGTATAGCTCTGTCTCTTACCCACACTGAAATAAGAATGAAACAATCTTACTTTGAACGTCATGGTAACCCCGTTTAACACAGTACTAGTTTTACATAGTATAAGTAAATATATGAAGGTTTTTTCTATATTTCGATATCATTACGGGTTTTTCAAATTAAAAAAAAAACACTGAAAATTGCAAAATAACTTTAATTTTGGAAGTCGTTGTTAAATAACGAAGAGACAAAACTATTATAGAAACACCGACTTCCGAATATATTTTTTTACATTTTTTTTTTAATTCTTTACAGTTTCGCGCTTGACCGCTACCTCACCTGATGGAAAGCGACGATGCGGTGCGATGCGCACTCTTGACTTAAAGATTCCCGGGTTGTAACTATCAGAAAACACAGATTCCAGCAAGGAATTCCACTCCTTAGCTGTACGCACAATGAATGTGTTCCCAAAACGTTTTGTGCGTATAGGTGGGATGTCCACCATGTACCGGTGGCGCGTTGCCATACGCCTGGTGGTCCGATAATGGAACATTGAACATTGAAGTCGGATGTATTTTTTTTGTAAAAAGTTTTTTATTTTACACTTTTTAGTTATTGTACCACCACTAAAAAGTACCCCACCAAACTTAAATACCTTATAGCCAGAGTGCATCTCACGACAATTCTAATAATACCAAACACGGTTAGATTAAATTAATTTACTAAAGAGTTCCGGTGCCAAACTTCAGGTTTCATCATCAGATCAGTTCGATATATTCCCCTTCTTCTTTCAGTCAATCATCGACTACACGTATAAATAAAGCAATTTTACTTCTGACGACGGTTCTACTGTGATCCTATGAGGAGTTCTATTCCATATCTTCGAAGTTTATGATCAGATCATAACAATATTTTTATGGGACCAACTTGGAAACATAACCTTTCAATAAGAAAAATAAATTTCATAATCGGTTCACAATTGACCGAGAAATCGGTGAAAATACATAAAAAAACATACATTCAGCCGAACATAGACCTCCTCCTTTTTGAAGTCGGCTAAAAATAGGTTGTTTCGAAATATGGGTTTTGCTTCCGAAGGCATATTGGCTGCTTTCGCCATCATCATCATCATCATCATCATTTCAGCCGAAAGACGTCCACTGTTGGACTTAGGCCTCCCCTAAATGTCGCCACAATGACCGGTCCTGTACGTCTCGCATCCATCGGATTCCCGCGACCCTCACCAGGTTATCGGTCCACTTTGTGGGAGGCCTTCCCTGCGTCTTCCGGCACGTGGTCGCCATTCCAGAACCTTTCGTCCCCATCGACCATCTGTTCTGCGAGCAATGTGCCCTGCCCACTGCCACTTAAGTTTGGCGATTCTTCGGACTAAGTCAGTAATCTTGGTTCTCCTGCGGATATCCTCATTTCTGACGCGATCACGAAAGGAAACTCCGAGCATAGCCCTTTCCATTGCCCTTTAAGTAACTTTAAGCCTTCTGATGAGGCCCATTGTAAGCGACCACGTTTCGGAGCCATATGTCATCACTGGCAACACGTACTGGTCATAGACTTTTGTTTTGAGACACTGTGGTATATTGTTTCACCCACATCTTTGATTATTGTTTCGCTACTTATATACCTATGTATAACTTTTCTCGAAATGAGCTAACCGACAAAAAAAAAATTCAATTCGAACCAGCGCAACGTTTCGCCTAGTCGTTTATTGAAGGGTTGGAATAATTTGCCTGCAGCAGGCTTCCCGTCCGATTACGATTTAGGTGTCTTCAAGGCTAGAGTGAATAGGCTCTTAATAAACTAGTGCGATTCACCATCAATGATTGCATCACTGCTTACCATTACTATTTTATATAATTTTAAAAAAAGTTCTTGGGATTAGCGCGTTCAAACAAACAGACTCTCAGCTATATAATATTAGTATAGACTAGCTTTTGCCCGCGACTTCGTCCGCGTAGAAGTCGAAAATGGTTTTATTAGGTTTTTTATGATACGAAAATATGAAATATTATTTATTATTTTCGTCGTGTGTGATAGTCCATTGAATTGTATGGCGAGCGATATTGTATCTTAAGATAAAATATTAAAGCGATATTGTATCTTAGCCGTGGGCAGCGCCCTTTAGTGAAGTCCACTGCGGGTGACGTAACCTACGACAAACTCAACGTACGTTTACCCACGAGCGTACATGAACGTAAGTTTTCTATTTTATGTACTTTTCCAGGATAAAAAGTACCCAGTGTGGTGCCCAGGATATTAAAAAATAATTATACCAATTTTCATCGTAATCGAACCGGTAGGTTTTGCGTGATACCGGAACAAACAGACAGACAAAATTTTTTTTAATCACATTTTTGGGTTCGGTGTCGGTCTAGTAACAACCCCTGCCATTTATTTTTTTGATATTTTCAATGTATAGAATTTTCACTTCTACAGATTTATTATAAGTATAGATATAGATAATCTGATGTAATCGGAACTTTTTCGTTTTTGGTACGCAGATTACATTATTATTTTATTTTTATGATTTATGCTTTCGATACACAATTTAATTCCTTTGTTTTGATTTGTTTGTTTTTTAAAATTAATGTTATTTTGATCAGATTATTCCGTATAATATATCGTTACATAGTTTTATTAATTTCTCCGCTATTATTTATAATTCAAATTAGTAACGGGTTTATTGCAATATAAGTGCAAGCTCAGTGCAATTTTAGTGCAAGGTTTAAATGTTAAGGCCTCTATTATTATTAAATACTAGCTTTTGCCCGCGACTTCGTCCGCGTAGAAATCGAAAATGGTTTTATTAGGTTTTTTGAGATACGAAAATATAAAATATTATTTTTTTATCTTCGTCCTATGTGATAGTCCATTGAATTGTACGGCGAGCGATATTGTATCTTAAGATGAAATATTATAGTATCTTAGCCGTGTGCAGCGCCCCTCAGTGAACTCCACTGCGGGTGACGTAACCTACGACAAACTCTTTATTTGCGGTTGGTACAGTAATCGGGTCTAGGGATCAAACCGCAAAATTAAGTTCGTTTTTTATTTGTATATACTTTTTCGGTATAAAAAGTATATGATAGTTATGCATTTTGGAGAGTGTGCGCGGGAATTATATGACTTGATTCCGCCATCTCTTTTCTACCATCTTATAACCCGACGTACGGTAAGATAAGTATCCAACCATACGTTGTTGAAACCTCTACGGTCCGGACTAAGCGTTTCGCCTCGTCAGTTATACCGTGGACATCGAAGGACTGGAATAATTTGCTTGCTGGTAATGGCAATGGTCTTCCCGTCCGATTATAATTTAGGTGTCTTCAAGATTGAACGAATAGAGTGAACGAAAAATAAAGATATAGTCGTTTATGTCGCAAAAAACATATCAAGGAAATCAAAATTCATAGAGTACTTCCTGTTGACCCAGAATCCTGAAATTTGGCATAAAGCAAGGCCATATAGCACAAGTATAGGAATAAATCTGAAAACAGTAAACTTGTTTGTTACCTACGGCACTAAAAAAATACTGTTTTACAATTCTGGAAAAATCTTCGAGATTCCATTCGAGAATTGTAGTTTGTACGGAATCCTCAGTGCGCGAGTCCGTTTCGCACTTGTTTTTATTACTGGCCTGAACTATCCCTCTGCTGAGTTACGGCCCCCTTCCATTCCTTCCATCGGTCATAACATTTGCGGTTACCTTTACAATCAAAATCCAAATCATAATTATTTTATTTCAAAAATAAACCATTTACAGGCACTTTTGAAATGTTAAGAAGTCAGTCACTCAGAAAAAAAATGATGCTAATTGCACATTCCAAAGCGTAGATCTCTATGGAGAAGAATGTGCAAGAAACTCCATGGACAATCTTTTTAATCATGTTTTGTAATTACAAATATCTCTGTTACATGTTTCTTGTCGCTATCATAGTGAGAACAATGCAAATAAAGTAAAAATAAAAACTAAATATAGATATTAAAATAGTAACTTGTAGCTAAGAGATGACCAGTCTCAACTGACAGCGCCCGTTCACGGACATGACGCTAATATTAGCACCACTCAGTTCAACCATAAGAATCCTTAAGAAAGTCTAGATCACGCCGTCATTTCCTTCGTGATCCGTGTGTGCAAAGGTTTCAAAGAAATACTTTGAATATTCTAAAGTACCAGATAGCTACAACCTGGGGGTCATTAAGTTAACAGTGAACAGGTTAGGTACTTCTAGGCAAGCGAGCTCCATCGTCGACCACATCGTTAGCAACCATCAGGGTTTTTTTTTAATTTTTTTTTTCACAACTATCACACAACGTCGTCTAGTCCCAAGCTAAGCAGAGCTTGTATTATGGGTACTAGACAACTGATAAACATACTTATATATTTCTAAATACATACATATATAGATAAATTACACTCAGAAACAGAACAAATCCGCTCCATCCGCATCCGCGCTTCTCAGCTTACCATCAGGTGGGATCGCAATCAAGCACTGGTTTATATCTATTAAAAAAAAAAAAAATGATCGTGCTCATCACACAAACATTTGCCCTAGGTGGGAATCAAACCCACGACCTCCGGCATTGCAGTCAGGGCCACTAACCACTAGACCAACAGGTCAGTCTATATATCAGTCAATAGTTGTCAAGCGCGAACCTATCAATCATCATCTTCTTGCACTTGTCCCATCTTATTTGGGGTCAGCGCAACACGTTTTTTCTTCCATTCTATCCTGTCAACCGTCATGCTATCACTAACTTCCTTTTCTTTCATATCACTGTTCACACAATCCATCCTTCTTTTCTTTAGCCTCCCTGTCCCTCTCCACCCATCCACATGTATACTCATAACTCTTTTAGTAACATGCGTTTCACCTCTCCTCTTTACATGACCATACCAAAACAAACGATTCCCCTTCAACTTTTCAGTCACTGGCGCCACTTTCAAACTTCCCCTAATATATTCATTTCGCACTTTATCCATTCTCGTCACACCACACATCCATCTCAATATTCTCATCTCCGGTACATGCAATCTTCAAGCTCGAACCTATGAATATAAAATAAAAAAACAAATTGCTATTTAGTGTAATGATCGGAAGCGCTAGTACTGCCCTGTTCAAAAATGAGGTTAGAGTTAACTCGAATGACGTCATCAGGGTAGATACTCTACGCTCGCATTTTTGAACGTAGAGTTCAACTGTCAATGCCAGGCAACTGTCATTCCTGCCGCTTACACCAACCTACTCTGCTCGGAGTTAGAGTTAGTTGGGTTAACTCTAGGGTAGCTACTCGAGTTATAAAAGAACGACTCTGGGTTGCAACTCGAAGCATTTTTGAACGGTTAGAGTAAAGACCCTACCCTACTCTTGTTATTTTTGAATGCAAAGCTGCTGAGCGTGGAGTCGTGAAGCCGTTGGTCCTAAACCTGATCTCCCTGAGAGTACTATGTAAGTCTTCTACGGTCCGGACTAAGCGTTTCGCCTCGTCGTTTAAACCACGTACATCGAAGGATTTAAACAATTTTCCTGCTGCGGTCTTCCCGTCCGATTATAATTTCGGTGTCTTCAAGGCTAGAGAGAATAGGCTGCACCAAAATAGGTCCAGTTCAGTATGAATGCCAGATAATTAGTGCCTGACGCTGGTTTTCAATTGTGACGCAACGGACGTAAAAAATTTTTCAAGGATAATTTAATACATAGCGGTGATCTGTATTTAAATAATATAAACCACTAAAATAGGGTTTTTAATAATTAGCGAAATTTGTTAAATGTAAAAAAAGTAAAAAAAAAAGGAATGGAAAATTTCGACCACAATACTTTTAATAAGACTTATATTTCAAAATAACTTCTATGTATTTATTTAAATATCGAATAAAAACGTTTGAATAAAAAGACGTTTAAATCAAGATGTTGCCAGGTAATAAATATTTTGTAATGAAAATATATTCGTTGATCTTCGCGCTTTGTTCGATGTTTTTGATTATCTACATTCTATTTTTAAAACTTTCGCCTCTGTTCCTTTTGACAAATAACGGTTTGTTTAATAATATTAGATATATTAGCGGATAACCGACAGGACCAATGCCCGCTAGATCAACGAGGAATTTCTGAAAAGTAAACCCGTGGAACGTAAAGAGCAATTGGAGGTCACAGGTATGATTTTAGTCAGTAAAAGTCTGACATTTTCCGCCCCACTCTAGAACGGGAAATGTTAGGATGATGTCCCACCTCAAAAAAGTAGAAGGTACTTACATTTTGATGCAAGTGAAGAAAAAAGTAGAAGGTACATTTTGATGCAGTGGAGAAAATTTGTCATCGACAGAGGCGGAATTCACCTGAGCCGCAGGCAAAGAAATTAAATAAACAGGGTTTTTTTTAAGGTGGGAAATCATCCAATGTCATCTCCCGCCCTTGAGCAGGGCGGGAGGGCGTGTCAAAATTTTACTGACTAAAACTCACTCCTGTTCCTTCTTTGCCTGTGTTACAGGGCCCTGGGGTTCTCTTTCGCATCACCCATGGAAATAAACAGCGGTTGACGCGCGACTCGTTTGGGACCGCTTAGCACCCAACTTCTGACACGTTAAATATAATAAATTGTAGCAGAGACAAGCTCGCGCACTTTTCGGCACTAGTGCGGTAAATAGATCATCACTTTTCTAAATGCATTTTTTTGAGTACGTGTATTGAAAAAAAAAATTGTTGCGAAAACCCGATATGTGTTCTCATCACGAATTCTAACAAAATAATTCCATTTCATTCAAAATAATAACATTTTGTCCTCAAAGGTAAAGCAACGGTTGCCGAGGTCACTTTGGAGATTGGTCTAAAACTAAAGTTCGCGAGCTAATTCGTAAGAAGTTGGCAGTAGTATCATCACAGTGTTAATGTTTTAAAATTGTGGATTTGGATTAATTATTTGAGTATGTTAGTTAGGTATGTAGTTTATTAATTTGGGTTCTTATATATTGTATAATTGTGTTATAAATAATTATGATTTATTAGTATATCTGTCGTAGCCAGATCTTAGAAATTGATCACTTCATTATATGGCCAAGTAAAACTGGCCTACCATGTTTTGTTTCTGCACCACCCTAAGGTCGACTGGTAGAAAATGCCTAAGGCATTAAGTCCGCCTTTGTACAGTGTTTACTATTTGTGCACAAAGTTTTAATAAATAAATAAATAATATCCACAAGATACCGTGTTTCCAAAATATCTAATGAAAAATGTGTAATAACGTCAAAATCGCGTAAGAGCGGTTGTATGAAAAACAGTGAAAATTTTATGTCGAGTTGCATCCACTTAAGTTGTTGGTCCCAGCTGTTAATTATAGATCTTTGACAGTCATTACGGATAGTCAAAAGCCAGGTGATTTGACACCAGTCTTGCCAAAGGGTATTGTGTACCCAATTACTGAGGTCAGATAGGCACGCCACGACGGCGGCGGTAAGGAGAAGGAGTGGCCGGAGAAACGCCATGGCATCCTCACATTCTGCATGACACAGGTCCTCACCAGACATGATAATTTCGGGAGTTTACTGTTCCGGATTCAGATGGAAGAAACACCCGGGTGTCACGGTGGAGTACACTATGGAGGTATGCCCCGCCTCGGCGGAGCACCGCCGTATCCTAGTGGAGGCGATCGGCGGTGGCGACCTCTCGCACCGAACCTGGTTCAGGCCATGGTCTGGTGCGTGAAGGTATGAGATGCAGTTGTATTCTATTGCGAAGAAGTAATGCTAGCGACGAAGGCGGCTGCAAGACTGACGGAACGCGTACAACTCTACGCCCCTGCCGCTGCGTTAGAAGACGCACCGGGCGTCGGTAATCGCAGAGTGATCTCCAGCCGTGCGGGATTGCAGACAACGAGCAATGGGTAGCTCGCCGTCCGACCGTCCGGTAACCGTCCGGACGACTTGGGCTCGGTCCGGACGACTAGCCCAAGTCGTCGACAGCGCTTACACTTGCTGACTTCTCGTCAGCAAACCGTAGGTGCCCAGCAAGGTCGAAGCCTACTGGGGCCAAGGGTCTGCTTCTGAAAGGAAGACTTGGCCCTGGTATGAAAAGCAACGAAAAAACAGGAGTTTAGTCAGTAAAAGTCATTGGATGATTTTCCCAACTACAAAAAAAAGCTAGTTGGGAAAAGGTTGAATAATTTCAGTTTATTCCAGTATTAAAATTGGCTTTTCATCAACTATTTTGTTTCTTTGGATTTCTGTGAATGCATCAATAATTATGTTAAAGCAGTATGTATTTTCTAGTGAAAAAACCGGTCAAGTTCGAGTGGGACTCGCGCACTGAAGGTTCCGTACAAACTTGTATAAATAGTTGTTGTTATTGTGGCTGAAAGTAAATTTTCCTTTAAGCGTAAAATTCGGAACTACTACTTGAAGTCCTCGCAACTTTAGTTTGGTCTTCGTCAGAATGATTATTAAGTTCTCTTAATGATTTGATATTTTTCATAGTATTTCATCATCATCATCTTCCTGCCCTTGTCCCGTGTTATTTGGGGTCGGCGCAACACGTTTTTTTCTTCCACTCTGCCCTGTCACTCGTCATGCTATCACTAACTTCCTTTTCTTTCATATCACTCTTCACACAATCCATCTATCTTTTCTTTGGTCTCCCTCTCCCTCTCCATCCATCCACATGTAAACTCATAACTCTTTTAGTAACATGCGTCTCATCCCTCCTCTTCACATGACCATACCAAGACAAACGATTCCCTTTCAACTTTTCAGTCACTGGGGCCACTTTCAAACTTCCCCTAATATATTTATTTCTCACTTTATCCATTCATTTTTCATAGTATTTATTAGTTTATAATTTTAGCGTATATATGTATTTTATTATTATTAATAACTAATTTTTATTTTTTCTGAAGTGTCTGTTATTTGTTTATTGTGCAAGCCTACCACAGTGTTGTCTTTTTTAACCCAAAGGTTGACTGGTAGAGAATGCCTTGTTGCATTAAGTCCGCCTAAGTACCACTACTATACATGAAGTTTAGTAGTTGAAGTTTCTAGGAGATTTTTTCGAATCGCAAAAAAGTATCTAATTACTTTGTGATGCAACTAACAGATTTCAGACTTTTTTCTTTATTTGTACTATGAGACCTTGCTTCTTGCCAAATTTCAAGATTCTAGGTCAACGGGAAATACCCGTTTTGATTTGCTTGTGAGTATTAAAATATGCTATAAATATGCTTAAGTGGCAATGGGCAGGGCACATTGCTCGCAGAACAGATGGTCGGTGGGAACGAAAGGTTCTGGAATGGCGACCGCGTAACGGAAGACGCAGCGTTGGAAGGCCTCCCACAAGGTGGACCGATGACCTGGTGAGGGTCGCGGGAATCCGATGGATGCGAGACGCACAGGACCGGTCATTGTGGCGACATTTGGGGGAAGCCTATTTCCAACAGTGTGATTAAAATATGCGCCTAAACAGAGCATAAACGGCCATATATATTTAGATTACATTGACTTAGGAGTATGATTTTTTCAGTGCTCCAAGAGATAGCAGACTTGAGTGTTTGATGTTAATTTAAGCTTCTACCTTCAAACGTTCCTGAGAATAAAAACATTTTACAAAAAAAAAATATAACCGACTTCAATGTAAAAACTGGGCAAGGACTCGCACTGAGGGTTCCGTACAAATTTACCAATGAAAACAGTTCAATTCCCGAATTGAGTTACGAAGATTTTTCCAAATCGCCAAATCAGATTTTTTCCTATACTTGTACTCTTAAACCTTGCTTCTTGCCAAATTTCAGGATTCTAGGTCAACAGGAAGTACTTCGTATAAATTTTGATTTCCTTGAGAGTGTCGAAATATACGTTTTTTGCGACATAAACGACCGTATCTTTCTTTTTCGTTAACTTAGAAGTTTGATTTTTTCACAGCATCAAGGAACCGTAGACTTTTCTTTATAGTTTTAATTTCAACTCCATACCTTCACGAGTTCCCGAGATAAAGGGTCTTGACAGACAGACGGACGGATGGACAACAAAGTGATCCTATCCCTATCCTAGCTCCTACGATTCACTGACATGGGAGATGTCCGCGAATCGTAGGTAGTGTGAAAGTAAAACCCGGGGCCCTGGGACGAAGGCAAAGAAGGAACAGGAGTGGGTTTTTATCCAGTAAAAGTCTGACACTATCTCCTGCTCCGCCTAAGAGCGGGATTTGTCATTAATGTTTTCCCCTAAAAAAAAAACCCTTATAGGATCACTTTGTTGTCCGTCTGTCTGTCCGTCAAGACCCTTTTTCCCGGGAACGAGTGGAGGTATCGAAATGAAATTAAAACCTCCAAAAACTGTGAAAAAATCAAACTTGTACTCGTCAGTTAACGAAAAATGTATACGGCCGTTTATGTTGCAATAAACGTATATTTCGACACCTCAAAGGAATCAAAATTCATAGGATACTTCCCGTTGTCCTAGAATCCTGAAATTTGGCATCAAGCAAGGTCTCATGGCATAAGTATAGGAAAAAGTCTGAAAACTGTTTTGTAGTTGAGGCGCGCGTGAAACAGTACGTGCCGTCGACGACTTAGGCTCGGTCCGAACTCGCTGTCCGCAAGCCGGCGCCTACGGTGGCCGGAAATCGGGATCGAAATCCCGGCGGGGGTTAGGGCGTGAGGAACGTTGCCTCATGCGATCGGTCGCCTCTTTTGCTAGCATTACTGCATCGCAGAAGGAGGCGACCGCCTGCCACTCCTCCTCGCTCCGGACCATGGCCTGTACCAAGGCCTGGCGCGAGAGATCGCCCCCACGAAGACACGGCGTTGCTCTGCCCAAGTGGGGCACACCTCCATCGTGTGCTCCACCGTGATCCTACAAGGTCAGCCGAAAGACATCCACTGTTGGACTTACGCCTCTCCCAATTGTTGCCGACCGGTCCTGTACACCTTGCATCAGGTTCCCGCGATCCTCACCTGATCAACGGTCCAACTTGAGGAAGACCTTCTAACGCTGCATCTTTCGGTACGTGCGGGGTTACCATGACGTTCAAAGTAAGATTGTTTAATTCTTATTTCAGTGTGGGTAAGAGACAGAGCTATACAGGTTATTTAGCGCCATCTCTTACCCACACTGGAATTCAGAATGAAACAATCTTACTTTAAACGTCATGGTACAGGTCCAGGTCGCCACTCTAGAACCTTTACCGACCATCTAGGGCCCAAGTCTGCTATTTTTATAAATTCGTCATTCCAACAACATTCCAACATTGTCATTTTGCTAAAAGTTCGTAATCTGCTAATTCATAATTATCGATCATTGATCGGGCAATGGTCTTATGGTAGAATGACAATATCGAGCTTACTAAAAGCAATGACTGCACAATGACGTTCTAATGGAAGGTCACTGATCAAAGGAACTGTCAAATTTTTAGCAGATTATCGAATACGTTTTTTACCATTCTATGCAATTTCTTTCAATGGAGTGTCAGTGGTTGACTATTGGAAAGTCATAGTGACGCCATTATATTAGTAGATTACCAAACTTGTCAAAATCAACAACTATGAAGTCATTACTGACCTGAGTCATTATAGACCATTCTGACACTATTGTAATAGCAGACTTGAGGCCCTGTTCTGCGAGCAATATGTCTGAGGTTCGGAACCCTAAAAATTATGAATAATGTATTGTAAACGTATATATTCATCACTTTAGTTCTTTTTATGATAATGTAATGACGCAGATGCTAAACGTTTATATAATGTCTACAGCTGACACTTATTGAAGCATCCTATGTTAATAGATCGAGAAAAAGACTTAAAAATAAGAATAAACGCATTGGCCCCTGTTATATAACATAGCGGATCAATACAGGATGGATGAAATGGCGACAGGTCACTGGAACAACTTGTGACCCACGGATGCCCCTCAAGTTGAAGGGTAAAATCTACAAGTCCGTGATAAGACCTGTCATACTGTATGGATCAGAATGTTGGGCTGTGAAAAAGATGGATGAAAAAAGATTGCATGTAGCGGAGATGAGAATGTTGAGATGAATGTGTGGTGTGACGAGAATGGATAAAGTGAGAAATGAATATATTAGAGGAAGTTTGAAAGTGGCGCCTGTGACTGAAAAGTTGAAGGGGAATCGTTTGTCTTGGTATGGTCATGTAAAGAGGAGAGATGAAACACATGTTACTAAAAGAGTTATGAGTATACATGTGGATGGGTGGAGAGGGAGAGGGAGGCCAAAGAAAAGATGGATGGATTGTGTGAACAGTGATATGAAAGAAAAGGAAGTTAGTGATAGTATGACGGTTGACAGGATAGAATGGAAGAAAAAAACGTATTGCGCCGACCCCATATAAGATGGGACAAGGGCAGGAAGATGATGATATAACATAGCGTAGAGTGAGTCTAGTGCGTGTGTATGGAATCCGTTTGAGAAGCAGTATGTATTAGCTTTAGAGAAAGTACAAAACTGGGAAAGTGCGAGTTGGACTCGCGCACTGAGGGTTCGGTACAAACTTGAAAGGTACATTGCGGTTTACGATTTATGACGTATTAAAAAAAAAACTGCTTATTAGATCTCGTTCATACCAATTTTCGGTGGAAGTTTGCATGGTAATGTACATCATATATGTTTTTTTAGTTTTATCATTCTCTTATTTTAGAAGTTACAGAGGGGGGGGGGACACATTTTACCACTTTGGAAGTGTCTCTCACGCAAACTATTCAGTTAAGAAAAAAATTATATTACAAAACTCAATATCATTTTTGAAGACCTATCCATAGTTAAATGAAAAAAAAAAATGAGTTTCAGTTCTAAGTATGGGTAAACCCCAAATTTTTTTGTTTGTTTTTCTATTTTTGTGTAAAAATCTTAATGGGGTTCACAAAATACATCTACTTACCAAGTTTCAACAGTATAGTTCTTATAGTTTCAGAAAAAAGTGGCTGTGACATACGGATGGACGGACAGACAGACTGACGAATCTATAAGGGTCCCGTTTTTGCCATTTGGCTACGGAACCCTAAAAAGCATTCATCAGGTACCTTTACAAGCACTTTACAACACACACAACACGTACGGATTTTATTCGTATTTGTATCCCACTAAATTCTTGTTGGGTTGCTTAAATTTCAACTCCTTAGAAGTAAGACCATCGCACGATCAGATGACTGTAGTAATTAAAATTCTTAGGGGGATTATTGATGATCCTGATCTGCACTATGAAATATCATTCCTTAGCTAACAACACCGCATAAGTCATTTTTACCAACTTACGTTTACAAAAGGAAACGAAAAAAACTGTGCGGTGTTGAAAGGCCAGCCGACTTGCACGCTGTCAATATTTTTCGAATTATGGCTTCTGATTGGCTGAAATCTATATCATGTGACCAATGGTTAGACGCGCAATCAGCAGCGCCATCTAAAGACATTCAAATGTGAAAACTGCCAATTTTTGACTTTAGAGGAAACGAAAAAAACTGTGCGGTGTTGAGAGGCCAGCCGACTTGCACGCTGTCACCACTTTTCGAATTATGGCATCTGATTGGCTGAAATCTACATCATGTGACCAATGGTTAGACGCGCAATGAGCAGCGCCATCTAAAGGCATTCAAATGTGAAAACCGCCAATTTTCGACTTGAGCGGTGTTGTAAGCTAAGGGACGAAATGCAATCTGTTCGTCCCAGACGATTACTGTCGGGGCAGAAAACATCGTTTACTGGCTGTTACAACTTTCCGTACTATTTCACATTCCAAGTCGCCTATTCCTCGGACAATAGCCGCCATTAACGCTCTCCTGAACTTAAACACAGGTCTTGATGTGTTTGCGGATGAATGGAAGATAATAATGTTTTGTGAGAACGATGCATAGCATAGCATAGTCGGCCTTATAATGTTCCCACTGCTGGGACTCAGGCCTCCTCTCTAGGAGAGGGAATGGGCTGTAATCCACCACGCGGGCCCAGTGCGGGTTGGTGAATGTCACATGTCTTCGAATTTTTGGTTCTAGGACATGCCGGTTTCCTCACGATGTTTTCCTTCACCGTTTTGAGAGCAGTGGTGATGAAATAAATTACACAAAGTAATGCGCCTGGCTGGGTTTGAACCCGCGACCTACAACTTGTAAGTCGGGGCCGTTACCACTCGGCCACCACTGCTCTACTCCCTAGAGTAGTGATGGCCGAGAAAGATTAAGCACACGGCTTACCGGGCATGGGCTGACGCTCGTATGCGCAAGGCAAATGACGTGGGTCAGAAGAAGAAAGCCTTCAACAGAGCTGCCAAGTCTTGCAAGAAGGTGATGCGGAGGTCTCGGTACAACCACATTAGCCGCATCGGGAACAAACTCGCTTCACACCCTGCTGGTAGTAAGGCGTTTTGGTCCCTGGCTAAGTCGGTTGAATTGAATTTCTGCCGTCACTCACTGCCGCCACTGCTGAAACCCGACGGATCGCTGGCCCACACCGCTGAGGAGAAAGCAAATCTGTTTGCCTCACTCTTCGCGGAATCTTCGCGTCTAGATCCTGGTGACGCGCGGCCCCCTGTTAATCCTGTTGGTTGCGAGACGAGTATGTCAGATATTCGCATCCATCAGAAGGACGTCCGCAGGGTGCTGCGTAACCTTGCGTGAACAAGGCTAGTGGCCCAGACGGGATACCAGCAATTGTTCTGAGAACGTGTGCGCCTGAACTGTTTCCGATCCTGACACGCCTATTTAGGCTTTCATTTGAGACTGGAAAAGTGCCGATTGCATGGAAGCAAGCTAACGTTCAGCCCGTGCCCAAGAAAGGTAGTCGGGCTGACCCAGCTAACTACAGACCAATCTCAGTAACGTCCATTCTCTGTAAGACTATGTAACGTGTACTCAACACTAAACTCCTGGCATACCTAGAAGCTAATGACATCCTAAGTGACCGACAATACGGCTTTCGCCGAAATCGGTCAACTGGTGATCTTCTAGCGTATGCCATCCACATCTGGAGTGAAGCCATCGAGAAACACGGGGAAGCGCTTGCCGTCTCCCTCGATATCTCGAAGGCTTTCGATAGGGTCTGGCACGAAAGCCTTATTAGTAAGCTTCCTTCTTTCGGTTTACCTGCTGGTTTGTGTGCTTGGATCGCAGACTTCCTGAGTGACCGGTCAATCCGAGTGGTCATCGATGGTTGCTCGTCCGGTCAAATGGCCATTAATGCCGGGGTCCCTCAGGGGTCAGTGCTCTCGGCAACATTGTTCTTGCTGCACATTAATGATCTGCTTAAGCCCGGTACCTTTGGGTATGCAGACGACAGCACTGTTGCTGAGGGTTACATGTCCAGCGCGCAAGCTAGGGGGTCACTGATCCAGTCTCTTCGTGAGGCTATGGTCGAGCGCTTGAACTTGTCCTTGGAGGCAGTCTCTGAATGGGGCGATGCCAATTTGGTTAAGTTCAATGCTGCTAAAACCCAGGCGTGTCTCTTTTCTGCTGAAAGGAGCCAATTCAGTCCTGCTCCAACTTTCCGGGGCGTAACCGTGCCGTTAACCGACCATCTTGATCTTCTTGGTGTTACGCTGACGTCAAAACTCAACTTTGGGCCATATATTGAAGCAAAGGCTCAACTGGCAGCAAAAAAGCTGGGTATCCTCGCTAAGGTCAGACAGTACTTCACGCCGGAACAGCTGCTCAAACTTTATCAAGCAGAAGTTCGATCGTGTATGGAGTACTGCTCTCATCTTTAGGACGGATCTGCCCGATACCCGCTTGATGCACTTGAGGCAATTGAGAGGCGTGCCAGGAGGATCATTGGCAATGATGCACTCGTTGAGTCGAGGCTCCAAAGTCTTGAGCATCGGTGCCGAGTTGCTAGCCTGTCGGTTTTCTACCGGTTGCATTTCGGGGAGTGTGCGTCGGAATTGCATAACCTAATTCCGCCTAGCCCGTTCCATCATCGGACCACCAGGCGTACGGCAACGCGCCACCGGTACATGGTGGACATTCCACCTATACGCACAAAACGTTTTGGGAACACATTCATTGTGCGTACAGCTAAGGAGTGGAATTCCTTGCCGGAATGTGTGTTTCCTGATAGCTACAACCCGGAAATCTTTAAGTCAAGAGTGAATAGGTTACTTCTAGGTAAGCGCGTTCCATCGTCGACTGCCTCATCGCTTTCCATCAGGTGAGATGGCGGTCAAGCGCGAACCTATCAAGAATAAAAAAAAAAAAAAAGATGCATGACTGACTTTAAATAAATAGATATGAGTTTAAATAATGTAATTGGCTTCGGCCGTTCTAATTAAAATAATACAGCCCAACCAGAGGTTGGAATTAGGTAGAGTTATTCATTTACTTACATCGAAATGTTGATATTAATATGGATATTTTCTGGATTTCTTATGAAAAATTCGTCCTATGACGTAAAATTTGTACAATTTTTTGTTAACACAACGTCTAGTCACGTCCAATAAAAATATGTCTTCACTTGCACTACGTCTCATAACGCCAAGCAGCCATAGCTATTCTCAGGGTTGCGCAGTATTTGAACTACTTGTAATTAAAATACGTAATTGAAATACAAATACGTATTTGGTATTTGTATTTCAATTACTTCCTTAAAATATCATTTTTAATTCGTATTTAAAATACTTGACGGCGAAGTATTTTGTTAACATTAAAATACATTTAACCTTTATTTAGCGACCACCGAACGTGTTGGCGCGTGGTTTACATCAAACAAAACACATAAACCAAGGTCACCTTGGTTGGAACGCCAGTTTGCAACCGTATGGTCGCCCCTTAAGTAAGGGTCTGTGCTGTGGCCTCCCTTTTTTTTTATTCTTCGTAGGTTCGCGCACCGTTTTTATCCCATTAAAGGTCTACAGGCTGCATCTGATTCGCGTGCGTATCGCGTCTGTATCACTAAAACCCGCGTTAACGGTGCGTTTAAAAAACATGGTGTACACAGGCCCTAAATTGTTCTGCGAAGTTTGTTTAAATATGAAAACCGATTTCCTTAAACTTTTGGGGTCAATTTTAATATATTTTTTCCTCAAACGTAACTGTTACAAGAAATGCGGTAAAAGAAGTCCTCATTTTCTTCCAAGAATCGATTTATTATTGCGTGTCGGACTCGCTCACTGAGAGTTCCGTACAAACTACAATTCCCGAATGGAGTCTCGATAATTTTTCCCAATTGCAAAACAGTTTTTTTTTTTTGTGACGTATATCACACTAAATTTACTATTTTCAAATTTATTCATATATCTGTGCTATAAGACCTTGCTTCATACCAAATTTCAAAATTCTAGGTCAACGGGAAGTACCCTATGAATTTTGATTCCCTTGAGGGTGTCTAAATACACGTTTTTTGCGACATAAACGGCTGTATCTTTTTTTGTAGTTAACTCAGAAATTTGATTTTTTCACAGGTTCAAGGGACCAAAGATTTGAGTATGTGATTTTAATTTCAACTCGATACCTCCACGCGTTCCCGAGATAAAGAGACTTGACAGATAGACAGACGGACACCAAGTGATCCTAAAAAGGTTCCGTTTTTTCCTTTTGAGGTACGGCACAAAGCGGTAAAAAGCCATTTTTCCTTATTCTAATAAAATCTTCTCCTATCTTCTATGTACATTTCAATTCATACAGAAAAGTCGACATGACGATACAAACTTTCCAACGATCCTGCTTTGTTTGTTATAATACAGTCTGTGACCTCAATTCTACCTGACTTAGAATTAGGGCAACAGGCACATGCCAGGAGTCACGTCTACAAGTTTAACATTTTACTTGACATTCTCAGGGTATTTTATGTTTTTAGATGTGAGTAATCATCAGCGGTCGGAATTAGGTAGAGATATTCATGTACTTGCATCGAAATGTTAATATTAATATGGATCTTCCTGGGATTTTTAATGAAAAATCACATGTGGCCAACAATATTACAAATAAATAATAATAAAAACCTCAGAGATAGATTAGACAAATAAAACAAAGATAATTAACATACAATTTTTATTTGTATTTTTCATTGATCTCTCTACGTCAACTCAGGTGAGGTTAACAAATGTATACACTTCGTCCTCCTCGTCATTAATGCAGGAAGAATTCTTTTCTGCTATACATATTTCTGATAGTGTCATAAAAAAAAATCTGCTCTCTCAAATTAATCTCGGGATTGGAGGCATATCCACTTTATTCTTTCAGTGTAAGTACATGAATAACTCTACCTAATTCCAACCTCTGGTAATCATTAACTAACTTAAATTCTCCTGTTCTGGGTCGAGCGATAGTTTTAGTGTCCCTTTTAGTTGCGCACGTGGAAAATAACGTGTCTGTCGACGACTCAGGTTCGGTCCGGACGGTTAACAGACGGCGAGCTACCCATTGCTCGTCCGATGATGACCGGTCCCCCACGTGTTTATTACGGCAGTTTACTTGTCATTCTTAGGGTATTTTATATTTTTAGATGTGATTAATCCCTCAAATAATTTCTACCACTCTGGGTGGAGTAATCACCATCATTTCAGACGAAAGACGTCCACTATTGCACATGGGCCTCCCCCAAGTGTCGCCACAATGAACGGTCCCGTGCGTCTCGCATCCATCGGATTCCTGCAACCCTTACCAGGTCATCGGTCCACCTTGTAGGGGGCCTAATAATGCGCAAATGAGCTTTCTTCCTCAACAATCACGCGAGAAGTATTTAAAAAAAAATTAAGCACTCTATGGAGTACGTATTCAATGCTAAAAGCAACCATAAAGATGAAAAAAGACATAAATATTGTTGTTTTTTTTTCATTGATATAAACCAGTGCTTGACTGCGATCCCACCTGATGGTAAGCCGAGATGCAATCATTGATGGTGAGGCGCACTAGTTTATTAAGAGCCTATTCACTCTAGCCTTGAAGACACCTAAATTATAGTTGGACGGGAAGACCGCAGCAGGCAAATTGATTCCTATCCATAAATTAGTGGCATTTTTAAAAAGAGCCTCATCTGGTCATCAAACTAAAAAATCGAAGGTTTTCACAGCTCCTGTAATTGAAAAGTTTCTTAACGAAGCACCTCATTCCGTATATTTGGCGGCAAAAGTAAGTCAGTTGCACATTCAGTATTCACTTAAGTATCTATATTAATTCCAACGCTGCGTCACGCGGTCGCTACTCTAGAACCTTTCGGACCCACCAACTATCCCTTCTACGAGCAATGTGCCCTGCCCACTGCTACTTAAGTCTGACCATCAATCTATCCAAGGAGTATCGTGTTGCGCAATAACTGGGTTGTGGAGATCTGATAGGCAGTCGCTCCATATCATCATCATCATCATTTCAGCCGAAGGACGCCCATTGTTGAACATAGGCCTCCCCCAAGGGTCGCCACAATGAACGGTCCTGTGCGTCTCTCACTATGTCATATGTCCAACTTGTGGGAGACCTTCCAACGCTGAGTCACGCGGTCGCCACTCTAGAACCTTTCGGGCCCACCGAATACCCTTTCTACGAGCAAGTGTACTGCCCACTGCTACTTAAGTCTGACCATCAGTCTATCCAAGGAGTATCGTGTTGCCCAGTAACTGGGTTGTGGAGATCTGATAGGCAGTCGCTCCATATCATCATCATCATTTCGGCCGAAGGACGTCCATTGTTGAACATAGACCTCCCCCAAGGGTCGCCACAATGAACGGTCCTTTGCGTCTCTCAACAAGTCATCGGTCCGCCTTGTGGGAGACCTTCCGACGCTGAGTCACGCGGTCGCCAGTTTAGAACCTTTCGGGCCCACCGAATACCCTTTCTACGAGCAAGTATACTGCCCACTGCTACTTAAGTCAGACCATCAGTCTATCCAAGGAGTATCGTGTTGCCCAGTAACTGGGTTGTGGAGATCTGATATGCAGTCGCTCCATGTAGAACACGGGTAATCAGCCGTATCTGGTTAGACTGGAAGCAGACCCCAAATTAGTTGGGAACAGGCGGTCACCTCCTTCTGCGAAGCAGTAATGCTAGCAAAAGGAGGAGGCCGCACGTGCACGCGCAAGGGAGCAGCCCTCACGCCCCAGCCGCCAAGATCCCGATACCAATTTCCGGCCACCGTAGGCACGGGCTTGCGGACGACCGTCCGGTAAACATCCATACCGAGCCCAAGTCGTCGACGGCGCGTACTGTTCCACGCGCGCCTCAAAGAAATGTCAGCAAACCGTAAGGACCCAGCAGAATCGAAGCCTAGGTACAGGCCATGGTCCGAAGCGAGGAGCAGTGGCAGGCGGTCGCCTCCTTCTGCGAAGCAGACGCGCGAGGGCGTGGCCTTCACGTCCTAGCCGCCGGGATTCTGATCCTGATTTCCGGCCACCGTAGGCATGCGGACGGTTAGCAATGGGTAGCTCGCCGTCCGACCGTCCGGTAACCGTCCGGACCGAGCCCAAGTCGTCGACAGCGCGTACTGTTCCACGCGCGCCTCAAAGAAATGTCAGCAATCCGTAGGGACCCAGCAGGATCGAAGCCTATACTGAGGCCAAGGTTTGGCTAGTCTGACACACCATCACGCTCCACTTAAAAGCGAGAGATATCATTGGATGAAAGTTTAGAGAGAAAACAGAACGGCATTTGATTTATAGTGCTCGAACTTTCGTTGGCCCCAAAATTGAACCGAAGACCAGGTTTTACCATGTTACGTCAGGTATACTATGTCAGGCGTATGCGCGAGAAAGAGGAATGGAGCTATACGCCCTAAATAGCTCCATCTCTTTAGCAATTCAGTCCAGGTCAGGTAGGAAAATGGATCACGTCAAAAGCTCGTGAAACACAGAACACTTCTTCAGTTCACAGTATCAGCACGAAATGTTTGAGTTCACTGTTCACAAAATAGGCCAAATTCTCGAAAACAAAGAAAAAAAACAAGTGTTTACTACTAACGGAGATTCGATCCGACCCTATTCTCTGAATCGTCTAGAAAATATATTTCAATGACAAGATTTCGACACACCTAATTCATTCATCATTTTTAATCTCTTGTCTCTTTCTAACCTTTGAAAAATTGTCTCTCTATCTCCCTCTTATGTAACAGTTAGGAAATAGGATCAGTTTAGAAATTCGACTTTTCCGAATGGTTTATTCATATGACTTATTTATTTTAGATGTAAACAGTTTTTGGAAACGAGTCGGAAAATGATTGTAGAGATGAAAACAAGTTTAAAAATAAAAATCAATTATCATAGCAAGCTTTTATGACGTGGTCTGTACCTGTATAATTAATGATAAATGATATGGACTGAATTGCTAAAGAGATAGGTATGAATTTATTTATGTTATATACATCTTAACTAATAAATATTATAACTTAATAAATATTTAAACAAATTGAAAATAATATTATGTACAAACCGGTAGAAAAAGAACTCATATATCAAAAAATTCGTCCACATCGATGTCAATGGGAAAAGTGCCCAGAACGCTGGCAGCATTGCCACGCTGGATGGCAATGCTAATTCGTTGACCAAAGAAAAGCCCAGCCCTCTGGTCACGCGAAGAGTCGACCAGCTGTTTGCTGATATCCCGAACAACTCGATGAGCGCTCGGACCCCATGGCCCCAGTGTTTCAACCCCGAACGGCTCAAATATATAACCTCCGATGAGGTTATTATATTTACGCCGTTTGAGGTTTTCTGCACCTGCAGCAGCCGCCCCAGCACAACCTGCCGTACTCAGAAGATGGGATGGCGAAGAGATGGAGCTATTTAGGGCGTAATACCTGATGTAACATAGTGAAACCCCTGGAATCTGGAACGCGAAGTCTTCGGTTCAATTTTGGGGCCAACGAAAGTTTTAGAGCTTAAAATCATGTGCCATTTTGTTTTCTCCCCAACCTTTAATCCAATGAGATCTCTAGCTCTTGGGCGGAGCTAGAGGGTGAGTCAGACTAGCAAACCCTTGGCCTCAGTATAGGCTTCGATCCTGCTGGGTCCCTACGGTTTGCTAACATCTCCTTAAGGCGCGCGTGGCACAGTATGCGCCGAGACGACTTGGGCTCGGTCTGGACGTTTACCGGTTGGTCTTCCGCAAGCCCGTGCCTACGTTGGCTGGAAATCGGGATAGGGATCCCGGCGGCTGGAGTGTGAGGGCCGCTTGCTCGCGCGTGCTTGTGCGGCCTCCTCCTTTGTGGTAGAAGATTAAAAAAAAACACTTTTACACGTCCATTTTTTTTCGTCATTTTAAACTAGATGAGGCCGATGTTTCCTAGCTGACTACCCTGAGAAGAAACACCGAAGTCCATACCGTTAATATGTAATGGTCAAACCACATGAGAACCATGCAGATTTGTCTGAGATGGTCTTTTGAAGAAAGAACCATACAGATTTGAGTGGACCTATCCAGTCAGTTCAAGCATTTGTCAGTATTCGTAAAGCTCAACCCAGGACTACTAAGAAGCTCAACAACTTGACGAACAATAGTTCGTCAAGTTGTTGAGCTCCTTAGTAGTCCCAAAAAAATGACAAACAAATGACATTTGGGTATACTCATCAAGACCATTTCAAAATGCTCAAACATGATAGGGTTATCTTATTGCACTTATGACCGAATTCCTATGGCCATCTTTAATTCTTTTGATTGGCGGCGGCGATCTCTCGCGCCGGGCCTTGGTACAGGCCATGGTCCGGAGCGAGGAGGAGTGGCAGCTGCGAAACAGTAATGCTTGCTAAGGAGGCGGCCTATCGCGTGAGGCAACAGTCCTCACGCCCCAACCACCGCCGGGATTCCGATCCCGATTTCCGGCCACCGTAGGCGTGGCCGTCCGACCGTCCGGTAACCGTCCGGACCAAACCCAAGTCGTCGACGGCGCGTATTGTTCCTCATGCGCCTCAGAGAGATGTCAGCAAATCGTAGGGGCCCAGCAGGGTCGAAGCCTACTGGAGCCGTGGGTGGCGTGAAAACGAAACCAGGGGCCCTGGGACGAAGGCAACGAAGGAACAGGAGTGGGTTTTTAGTCAGTAAAAGTCTGACACTATCTCCTTACTCCACCCAAAAGCGGAATTTGCCATAAGATGATTTTACCTACCAAAAAAAAAAATCTTAAGGCGAGCTTAACTCAGTAATGCGTTTTCTCCCAGCAAACCTTTGAATTATAGAGAAAGAACATATTCGAGGGTAGGATCCAGTGCACAATAAAGACCCACATAACTGAGTCTAATATATAATTATATTATACACACTAATACATACTATATATACTAATATTATGTCAAAAATGAAAGGAAGTGTTCTTTAAGTTTCCTTTTGAAGACATCTAGAGAAGGGCTATCGCGAAAAGAGTGTGGCAGAGAGTTCCAGAGACGTACTACAGTTACAGAAAAGGAGCTATCATAGCGGCTAGAATTATGACGTGGAGTACGAAGGAGAAGAGAAGAGGTGGTGCGACAGAGTTTACCCCTCGGGACAAGGTAATCAAAGCGTTCACGAAGGTATTGAGAAGCATTAGGATTGTGAAGGATTGTATAGAGAAGAGATAGAATAGGTGTATCTCGCCGACGCCGAATTGGCAGCCACTTTAATCTGGTTCGGAACTCCGGCACGTGATCGTATTCGCGGAGGCCAAAAATAAAGCGGATGCACAAATTCTGCAGTCGTTCAAGCTTGTTTAGAAGTACATCTATCAGCTCCATAATCAAGTTACTTTGATGGTAGAAGGTACCCTGGTTATCTCATAACACAAAGTACTCGTCAAGACGAATCATACGAGCCCCAATTCGATGGGGTTGTGTCGTTTAACTACCGAGTTCCTATTGCCACCTTCCGGTTCCATCATCAGATTAGCTCCATGACATAGAGGGAGCGTAAAATTTTGCGCAGTTTCCTTTTATGATGTAGGCGAGCACTAAGAAAGAGTTTTTCAAAATTCAACTTTTGAGAGGGTGAAAGGGGAAATTATTTGTATGCAAAATTTCATTCCTTTGACCAATATACTTTTATATGATTTAATTTTTAATTTAGATAATATAGTATATTTAAAATTTTCTAACTTATTTATATACACTGTGTCTACATCTCTCATCCAAGTCTCCTGTCGCAGAGAAATAAGCAGTACCTTTGTGATCTTCTATCTGCTTTTGTTCTTTTCATTTTTAAGTGTTTGTGTGTACATAAATACATATATAAATACTTGAAACTTAGCATGAATAGTAAACTAAGTAAATAAACAAGTTTTCAATGAAAATCACTTTTTCACAGCAATTTTTTATAGCGTGATATATACCTATATAATTAATACTCATCAAGACCATTCCAAAAAGCTCAAACGCGATAGGATTATCTGAGTTCCTATGGCCACCTTCCGGTTCCATCATCAGATCAGCTCCATGTCATAATAAATTTGTATTGTCATCTGATTTACACATGCGTGCAAAATTTCAGCTCAATCGGTGACCCCGAAGTGGATCAAATTTAATTTGCAAGAATTGATTACAGACAAATGAACATCGGGACAGGTGAAACTAAATAAAAGCTAGTAAAAGGTTTTCATTATTCGTTGTTCAAAACTATCCCTGTAAAACAATTTATGGGGTGTCAAAGTTAGGGAAAATATTATTTCCTGGATTATTAAAATTGAAACTTGTCACAAAGTCTAACCGAAATGAATAATTCATTCATTCATTCATCATCATGATCATTTGATCCCTTGTTTTTCTATTAATCTTTTTTTTTATGCACCTACCTTGTTTTCTCTTCACTACCCTTGGTTGACTGGTAGAGAATGCCTAAGGCATTAAGTCCGCCTTTGTACCTTTGTGTTGCATGAAGTTTTAATAAATAAATAAGTAAATAATAAAGACAGGCATCATTCGTTTTCAAAACTACCCTTAAAATAGAAGTTTTTATTGTAACATGCTCGCGGACGAAGTCGCGAGTAAAACGCTGGCTTAATAGCATAACGTCCTTAAAATGTTCCCACTGCTGGAGCTCAGACCTCCTTGAGGCACGCGTGGAACATTACGCCACATCGTCGACTGTAGCTCAATCCGGACGGTTACCGGACGGCCGGATGGCGAGCTACCCATTGCTCGCTGTCCGCAAGCCCACGCCTACGATGGCTGGAAATCAGGGTCGGGATTCCAGCGGTTGGGGCGTGAGGGCCGTTCCCTCACGCGTACGGCCTCCATCGCTAGCATTACAGCTTCGCAGAAGGAGGCGACCGCCTACAATTCCTCCTGGGTAACGCGAAGTATCAACAAAGTAACAGTGTACAATCAAAATAAAAACATGACTCAAAGGTCCCATAGTTACAGTTATAAAATTTAAAAAAAGAACGCATGAATGCGTCAGGTGAATAACTATAAGACGTGTCCCTTCGTACTCTTGCGCAAGACTAGTAACACATTGTACTGGCGAGTGTACTGTCCTATTTCTCACATTATTAGGCCAGTAGAGTAGGTTACTGTAATGTTATAAAGGTTATGTGCAATATGTACTTACAGTTTTTAAATTTCTAATTTCTCTATATTTGGAAAAGTCCTTCAAGTCAATACAAAGGTTGTATATTTAAAATCCGTTTAAAAGACACGTCAGTTAAGGCTCTCGCTTCCGAGCAGTGTTCAACGTGAACGTTTTGGGAACACATTCATTGTGCGTACAGCTAAGGAGTGGAATTCCTTGCCGGAATGTGTGTTTCCTGATAGCTAAAACCCGGTAATCTTTAAGTCAAGAGTGAATAGGTTACTTCTAGGTAAGCGCGTTCCATCGTCGACCGCATCATCGCTTTCCATCAGGTGAGATGGCGGTCAAGCGCGAACCTATCGAGAATAAAAAAAAAGTGTCATAAAACAGTGTTTTTCTGAAGCCTCGGTAACGGCTTGGTCAATATGCTTGAAAAAAAAAATTTACTACTAGCTTTTGCCCGCGACTTCGTCCGCGTAGAAGTCGAAAATGGTTTTATTAGGGTTTTTGAGATACGAAAATATGAAATATTATTTATTATCTTCGTCGTGTGTGATAGTCCATTGAATTGTATGGCGAGCGATATTGTATCTTAAGATAAAATATTATAGTATCTTAACCGTGTGCAGCGCCCCTTAGTGAACTACACTGCGTGTGACGTAACCTACGACAAACTTATTGTTTGCGGTTGGTACAGTAATTGGGTTTAGGGATCGAACCGCAAAATTAAGTTTGTTTTTTATTTTATATACTTTTCCGGGATAAAAAGTACCCAGTGTGGTGCCCAGGATATTAAAGAATAATTATACCAAATTTCATTGTAATCGAACCGGTAATTTTTGCGTGATGCCTGAACAAACAAACAGACAGACAAAAATTTTTTTTTATCACATTTTTGGGTTCGGTGTCGGTCTAGTAACACGCCATATATTTTTTTGATATTTTCAATGTACAGAATTTTTACTTTTACAGATTTATTATAAGTATAGATAATTACTAACTCCGAAAGAGAGTGTACACTTTAAAGGTAGATTTTTGAGGAACTTATTAATTTATTATTAAGATCTCATTTAAAGTGTACCAAAAATCACACCAATAAATGAATTATGAATTGGATTATCATTATCATTGGATTGGATTATCATTAAATTGCATTGGATTATCATTGTATTAAAAGCGAAGTACCGTTCACTGATTAATCACGAAATCTCAGAAACTATAACACCTACAAATTTAAAATTTAGCAGGTAGGTTCCTTATAGGGTGTAAACATCCGCTAAGAACGGATTTTACGAAACTCCACCCCCTAAGGGGGGTCCACGGGTAGTGTGAAAGCGAAACCCGGGGCCCTGGGACGAAGGCAACGAAGGAACAGGAGTGGGTTTTTAGTCAGTAAAAGTCTGACACTATCTCCCGCCCCGCCCAAGAGCGGGTTTTGTCATAAGATGATTTTCCCACCCAATAAAAAAAAAACCCTAAGGGGTTAAAACGGGGGTTGGAAGATTGTATGGCGAAACTTACTTTTACGCGAGCGAAGCCGCTGACAAAAGCTAGTAATCTATATACATAAAAGGAGAAACTGAATGACTGACATATCAATGTACTGCCGCGTGAAATTTTGCGCACCTTTCAAAACGTAGGTGGCCAGTATAAGAAAGAGTTTTTGGAAATTCAACCTACTTGGGGGTAAAAAGTGAGAGTTTCGTTTATATGCAAAATCTCTTTTCGTGTATCAACTTTTTTTTAAATTGATATAAAGTAGTGTTTAACTGCAATCCCACCTGATTTAAGCAGTTTATTAAGAACTAATTTAATGTACTTGAAAGTTACCAGATATTGTAACCTAAATAGAAAGAAGAAAGAAAGAAAAACATAAAAATTGTCAGTATTAACTTTTCAGATTGGCGGTTGGAGTGTGAGGACCGTTGCCTTACACAATCGGCCGCCTCCTTTACTAGCATTACTGCTTTGCAGAAGGGGGCGACCGCCTGCCACTCCTCCTCGCTCCGGACCATGGCCTGTACCAAGGCCCGACGCGAGAGATCGCTGCTGCCCAAGCGGGGCACACCTCTACCGTGTGCTCCACCGTGTCCTCCGGACGGTCCACACAATGGTGACACCCGGACGTTTCTTCCGCTCGAATCCGATGCAGGAACCTCCCGAACTTACCATGTCCGGTGAGAATCTGCGTCATGTGGAAGGTAAGGATGCCGTGTTGCCTTTCCAGCCACTCCTCAAAGAGGGGACTTACCGCCATAATTATGGCGTGCCCAACGTTCTAATGGTAGGTCACTGATCAAAGGAACTGTCAATATTTTAGCAGATTACCGCATACATCAGACATTTATTTTTCATTACGTACAAGATTACCATTCTATGCCATTTCTTTCCAGTGCCTGTGGTTGACCATTGGAAAGTCATAATGACGCCATTATATTAGTAGATTACCAAACTTGTCAAAATCAACAATTATTTATTTATTTACAAGCACTTGTACAACGTTACAGAGGATGTCCAAGGCGTTGTACAGTAGAAACTTACAAACTAAAAAAAAACACTTAAAAAAAAAACAATAATAACCTAATAACAAATCCATACAAATTGAAGAAAAAAAAAAACTAACTAACACATAATTTAGAAATAAAAAGAAAATACATATACTTTATCCCTCAAAACAAATGTAACAATGTTAACTTATTTTTTATCCATCTTCTCACAAAACCTTAGACATTCACGACACACATCTATCCACCTCCCAGCAAACAAGTCACACTCCGGTGTTAGAGTCAGAAGAGCACAGAAAGCGCACAAACGAGCGGCGAGTTAGCTCGTGACACTGTCTACGATAAAGGATCAGCTAACAAGCGGTGTGTTCGCGGCCTTAGGTGTTGTTTAGGTACGAGAGGAACAAACAATCTCACCAGTTGAGAAACTAATTCAGGACAATCAGATTCACCCCGATTATGAAATCAATGATAGACCATTCTGACACTATTGTAATAACAGACTTGAGTCCCAGGGACCTAAGTCTGCTATTTTTATAAATTCGTCATTCCAACACGATCCCATTGTCATTTTGCTAAAAGATCGTAATCTGATAATTCATAATGGTGGATCATTGTTCGGTCAATGATCTTATGGTAGAATGACAATATCGAGCTGTCTCGAAACAAATTAAAAGCAATGATTGCACAATGACGTTCTAATGATAGGTCACTGATCAAAGAAACTGTCAAAATATTGGCAATTATCCGCATACGTCTAATATTCATGTACGAGATTACCATTCTATGCCATTTCTTTCAATGGAATGTCAGTGGTTGGAAAGTCATAATGACGCCATTATATTAGTAGATTACCAAACTTGATAAAAATCAACAATTATGATGTCAATGATAGACCATTCTGACACTATTGTAATAAGACTTGAGTCCCAGGTCTATAGAAAACCTGCGCAATATCATTTTTGGCAGACGTAAACAATTTTTTGCCAGCGCGACAAATCGCTTAGCCTGATTTTGGAACAAAACATTATTTACGAAAGTACGACGCAATATTTTGCTATAGCAAACTCCGCAGCCGTCGCAAAGGTGATATTTTTTGTCAGTGGCCATATTGTTTGACCCAATTTATTCAGTACAGACGAATTCGGGAAAAAAATGTCGGCATATTTTGGTAGGTACATTTGTATTTGGAATCAATGGGTTCTGTAAACGATTTTTGTTGACCTATCAACCTTACTATGAGTCTACGGACTTAAATTTTTTAACCGACTTCAAAAAGAAGGAAGTTCTATGTTCGGCTTTTTTTTTTATTCTTGATAGGTTCGCGTTTGACCGCCATCTCACCTGATGGAAAGCGACGATGCGGTCCACGATGGAACGGGCTTACCTAGAAATAACCTATTCACTCTTGACTTAAAGATTTCCGGGTTGTAGCTATCAGGAAACACAGATTCCGGCAAGGAATTCCACTCCTTAGCTGTACGCACAATGAATGTGTTCCCAAAACGTTTTGAGCGTTTAAGTGGAATGTCCACTATGAATGTTTTTTTTTATTATATATTGGTGAACACAACCGATATCTCGGTCAATTGTGGATCGATTACTTTTTAGTGGTGGTAGGAACCATAATTTTTTTTTTTACATAAAAAAAAAACACAAAAATGTGCAAAATAGCTTTAATTTCGGAAGACCGTGTTAAATAACGAAGAGACAAAACTATTATAAAATACCGACTTTCGAAATTAAAGTTATACCGCATACCTCAAAAATACTTATTGGTAGACAAAATGGCGCCTTCAACCATCTTAGAACAGACTAAAGGATCTCCAAAAATCACAAAATTACGCGGAAACCATGTCCAAAATACATGAATATGTTAACTAGAGTCGACCTTCCAGTTTCCGCACGAAATAATCCCGAAAAAAAACCAAAAAAATTGTTTATGCAAACATTTTTTTAAGGAAGTTTGTTATCCATGTTTTTTTTTTCGTATTTACTTAATTCAATATTTATTTTCTGTTTAGAATATTGTTTTTTAAGCATTTGGTTCTTGTTGCTATCGAAAAAGACGTTAGGTTTTTTTTTTCATGTATGAATTGTCAAATGGAACAAATTTTTCAAATGCGTCATTTTTTTTTCTTCGTATAATTTGGCGGGCTTTCGGAAAAAAATGGGTTAGTTTCTCTATTTCACCATAGTGACAACCTTGGAGACTTCAAAACACGTTTAGATGTGTCATTTTGATTTGTTTACCCCTTAGGAAAGGCTATAGTCGTTTAAACATATCGTCTAGTCTTTCGTTCTTGCGTAATAAGTTTTTAATAATATTATTAAAATTTATTTCAGAATTGCTTCCATATAGTGTTAGTAACAATGTTCTTAGCCTAGTGTTAGTAAAGCATAATAAATTAATAATAATAACAATGACAGTATTTATATTAGGCACTTGCTCTCACGTGTAGGCCTATCAAATGTGCCATCAGTACATAGTCTCATCGGCCGGCACACGCGGTCAGGATGGCGCTGGGGCCGCCGCGTACCCGCGCCATTAAAGTCGCACTTCGCTTTCGTATGACAGCGTCCACGCGCGCCTCCGCGAATATGCCACTCGCGCTACAGCACCACGGCAGTCCCATCAGCATCCTGAACGCGTTATTATATTGCACACGCAGGGCGTCGTGTATGTCCTCTGCGTGTATTTGGCCCACAAACTGCACGTGTAAAAGGTCTGGCAGAAAGCTCTAAATAGTGTGACCTTCACTTGTTCCGTACACCGTGCGAATCTGCACGATGTCTCTCGTATTCGAATATCATTGTTGTTTCTTTTTGTTTTACATTAGAATGCGGATGTAACACATTCTAATGTTTTGTTAGTATTTGGCAGCAAATGTATCGATTCAGCCTTCTCAGCACACTTCGCTGAGGTAGCCGAAACTACAATAAAATTCTCAGCTCCATTTTACCATCGCACCCTTTTCAATGATTCCACATATTGTCCAGTTGCGCGGACATTTGCGATACAAAACTCTACCCAGGGGCGCCGGCTTTTAGGAAACCTCATGGGTGATGAGCACCCATGAGCTCATTTGATGGACTCGAAAAAATGGTAAAGAAGAGAAATGTACACTGCTCGACCGACAAATAAATAAATGCCTAAAATAAATTTGATAAAATTATAAAATGAAGTCATTATATAAAAATTAAACTAGTTTTTATTATCAAGAAATATTATAATTTATACGTAACCTAAAAGGCAATCTGTTTCTTGATGTCTATTTTCAGGGGTGCACGCGAGCACCCACAGAGTCGGCGCCCCTGACTCCACCAACACAATATTCACTAGGAATCCATTTCCGAATAATTAAAACAGCCACTGAACTTCACACGAAGAAACCCCGCCAAAAAACCCGGTTCTGAGGGCGGAATTCACCAATAAAACAAATCGCGTTTTAACGTTTGGCTCGCATAATCGCGTTTAGCCGCTGTCACTAGTGTCACTTGTAAAAATACAACAAAAGAAAAATACAGACAAGTGACACTAGTGACAGCGGATAAACGCGATTATACGAGCCAAACGTTAAAACGTGATGTGTTATTGGTGAATTCCGCCCTAAGTGAGATATATAATTATTGGTCCCGATTGTCCTTCGTAGATCTTTAACAGTCCTTACAGGTACTCAGACGCCAGAAAGTCGGACCATCGATCTATCCAAGAAGTGTAATGGTGCCTAGTAACTGGGTTGTGCACACACACACACAACACACGCACAGGACCGTTCTTTGTGGCGACATTTGGGGGAGGCCTATGTCCAGCAGTGGACGTCTATCGGCTAAAATGATGATGATGATGATGAACTGGGTTGTGGTGGTCTGATAGACTGGCGCTCCATGTAAGAAACCGACCCGAGCTAGTTGGGAAGGCTAGAGAGATGGTGATTAAAAACGATTTCATATATAAATAAACAAGGCAAGTGCGTGTCAGACTTCCGTACAAACTGGCCTATGAAAACAGTTCGATTCGATACAAATTTACAGTTTTTAGATTTTCTTCTATACTTGTGCTATGAGACCTTGTTTCATGCCAAATTCCAGGATTCTAGGTCAACGGGAAGTACCCTATGAATTTTTGATTTTTGATTCCCTTGAGAGTGTCGAAATACATGTTTTTTGCGACACAAGCGGCCGTATCTTTTTTCTTGTTAACTTAGAAGTCTGAATTTTATTTATAGCTTCAAGGGACCGGAGATTAGAATATATTTTTAATTTCATCTCGATACCTGCACGCATTCCCGAGATAAAGGGTCTCAACAGACAGACGCCGAGACGGACAACAAAGTTATCCTATAAGGATTCCGTTTTTTCCGTTTCAGGTACGGAACCCTAAAAACATGTACAAACGTGCCATTTATATTTTGGTCACGTTTTGAACTAGTATCTTATGCACATAATGTATTACTTATGGGTTTATTTTAGTTATATTAAGCGTATATTTTGGTGACTTTTCAATGTGACTAGGGTTGACTAGGTCGCTTTTTGCCGTAACTAGGGTTGACTAATACGATTTTTGTCGTAGTTATGGTTGACTAGTTCGAATTTTTGCCGTAAGTTAAGTTCACCAGATAGATTTTTGTCGTCGGTAGGGTTGACCTGTTCGATTTTGGTCGAAACTAGGGTTGGCTAGTTCCATTTTTGTCGTACCTACCTATAAGGGTTGACAAGTTCGATTTGCCATTTTTATAGTAATTTGCTGTAACTAGGGCGGTGCCAGCCTAGGCACAGGGCGCAGTCCCTGGAGGGGTGCAACCATTTTATATCTAGTCCTTTTTGTTTGTATTGTACCTTTTTCTAGGGGCGCAGTTAAGAAGCTCAAACCAGGCGTATAAAAGGCTTGTTATGGCACTGATTAGGGTTCACTAGTGCCATATTTTTTTGTAATTAAATAGCATAATCAGCCTTTTAATGTTCCCACTGCTGGGACTCATGCCTCCTCTCTAGGAGAGGGAATGGGCCGTAATCCACCACATGGGCCCAGTGCTGGTTGGTGAATGTCACATGTATTCGAATTTTTGGTTGAAGGGTGTTTCCTCACGATGTTTTCCTTCACCGTTTTGAGAGAAGTGGTGATGAAATAAATTACACAAAGTAATGCGCCTGGCTGGGTTTGAACCCGTGACCTACAAATTCGTAAGTTGGGACCGTTACCACTCGGCCACCACTGCTAATTAGATAGATATTATACTCTTTATTGCACACAATAAATAATTAATTAGGGTTGACTAGTGTCAGCGCCATTTTTATTGTAACTCGGAATGACTAGTACGCTAACTAGGACTGATTAATTCGATTCTTGTTGTAGGTATGTAAGTTCCACTTTTGTTGTTGGCGAATTAGGTACATGACAGGACTTCCTAACATATGAGCCTTCTTCTTCGGACCAATGTAAATTTGAATTTCATCAACCCAATGCTTCACCACCTCCATGGCATCATCAATGGTAGTTCATTGAGCGCTTAAGTTATTAGTTAAGTCGATAGAAGACAGTAAATGAGGTGTAACATGTTCCACATCCCAACTTCTCCAAATTGGCGTTTATTAGTTGGCCATTTGAGTTTGGGCACGCCATAATCATGGTGGTAAGTCCGCTCTTTGAGGAGTGGCTGGCCATGCGTTATGGCGTCCTTACCTTCCGCACGATGCAGGTCTTTACCGGACATGGTAAGTTCGGGAAAAAAAAAATGATTAAAATTTAGTAAATCTGTGGTAAATCCTAAAAATAGAGGACTGGAATTCCTTGCCGGAATCTGCGTTTCCTGATGGCTACAACCCATCTTTAAGTCAAGAGTGAATAGGTTACTTCTAGGTAAGCGCGCTCCATCGTCGACCGCATCGTCGCTTTCCATCAGGTGAGAGATAGCGGTCAAGCGCGAACCTATCAAGAATTAAAAAATAGAAAAAGGTCGATTTAGCAGCTTTTCGAGAGATATGAACAATTTATTTTTATTCGAAATTAAGGAAAGGTTTGCAAATATCTCGCGGTGAAACTGTTGGCACATCTATTTAGGTTCTTCCTTATTATTTTTTTTGTAATTCTTTACAGTGTATTTTTTCAAATTTTTTTCTTTTAAAAAAACTTTGCCCCCACTAGGAATGACTTCTGTATCGTGTTTGCGTTAACAAACACGTAAACTCACATATACAAGACACCCAGAGCCGGAATACTTATCTGTAGGTCATACAAAAATTTGTCTCGTGCGGGGATCGAACCCGCGACATGCAGTGTCAATCGCGTAACAACCGCGCCTAAACCGTGCTGTCATACTTTAAGAAGTGTTTCTTCAGGACTGTCCCCGTTTACCTACATGTATAAAACGCTAAGTCCTGATTCACTCACTGTCATATCAACACCCAAAATGAAAGAAAAGAAAAAGAGAGAAAAATATTTTTTTTGGCACACAATGTAGTAACAACATGAAGACACTTAAGATTAAAAAAAACCGGGCAAGTGCGAGACGGACTCACGCATTAAGGGTTCCGTACATACTTATCTATGAAAACAGTTCAATTTCCGAATCGATCCTCAAAGATTTTTACGAATCGCAAAAAAGTTTTTTTTGTGACGTAACTACAAAACAGTTTTCAGACTTTTTCCTATACTTATGCCATGAGACCTTGCTTGATGCCAAATTTTAGGATTCTAGGACAACAGGAAGTATCCTATGAATTTTGATTCCCTTGAGGTGTCGAAATATACGTTTATTGCAACATTAACGGCCGTATAATTTATTTTCGTTAACTTACAAGTTTGATTTTTTCACAGTTTCATGGGACCACAGACTAAGGAGTATATAGTTTTAATTTCATTTCGATACCTCCACGCGTTCCCGAGATAAAGGGTCTTGACAGACAGAAAGACGGACAACAAAGTGATCCAATAAGTGCTTTTTTATTTTTTAGGGAAAATCATCTAATGACAAATCCCGCTCTTGGGCGGAGCGAGAAATAGTGTCAGGCTTTTACTGACTAAAAAACCCACTCCTGTTCCTTCTTTGCCTTCGTCCCAGGGCCCCGGGTTTCACTTTCACACTACCCGTGGCTCAGTAGGCTTCGACCCTGTTGGGCCCCTACGATTTGCTGATATCTCCTTGAGGCGTGCATGGAACAGTACGCGCGGTCGATGACTTGGGCTCGGTCCGAAAGGTTACCGGACGGTCGGACGGCGAGCCACCCATTGCTCGCTGTCCGCAAGCCCGCGCCTACGGTGGCCGGATATCGGGATCCGAATCCCGGCGACGGTTAGGGTGTGAGGACCGCTGCCTCACGCGATCGGCCGCCTCCTTTGTTAGCATTACCACCTGCCACTCCTTCTCGCTCCGGACCATGGCCTGTACCAAGGCCCGGTGCGAGAGATCGCCGCCGCCAATCCTATAAGGTTTCCGTTTTTCCTTTTGAGGTACGGAACCCTAAAAAGAAGACTAACATCGTGTGTCGCGCGGCCCAAATCCTTGGTCCTAGAACGCAGAAATTTTGCACAAATGTTCTTTTTATGATGTATACAAAGAAGAAGCAAGCATTTACCAAAATTCACCCCTTGAGGGGTGCGGCAGTGATCTCTCGCGTCGGGCATTGGTACAGGCCATGGTCCGGAGTGAGGAGGAGTGGCAGGCGGTCGCCTCCTTCTGCGAAGCAGTAATGCCAGCAAAGGAGGCGGCCGATCGCGTGAGGCAACGGTCCTCACGCCCCAATCGCCACCGGGATTCCAATCCCGATTTCCGGCCACCGTAAGCGCGGGCTTGCGGACGGCGAGTAATGGGTGGCTCACCGTCCGACCGTCCGGTAACCGTCCAGACCGAGCCCGAGTCGTCGACGGCGCGTATTGTTCCACGTGCGCCTCATGGAGATGTCAGCAACTGTAGGGGCCCAGCAGGGTCGAAGCCTACTGGGGCCTAGGGTAGTGTGAAAGCGAAGCCCGGGGCCCCGGGATGAAGGCAAAGAAGGAACAGGAGTGGGTATTTAGTCTATCTCCTGCTTCGCCCCAGGGCGGGATTTGTCAGTAGATGATTTTCCCACCGAAAAAAGAAAAAATAACCCCTTGAGGGGTCCTACTTTTATGCGAACGAAGCCGAAGCTACTAAAATTATATTTGCCAGCAAAATTTATTTTTATTCTAATTTATTTTTGACAGTAGGTATGATTTTAAATCGCTGCTGACTTCCATTCTGAATTTTCTATTCCGTTTTACGGTTTTCTTGTGTTCGATTTTCACTTATTAACATAATAATATTGTATTTGTAACGGGTTGAAATAACAGTATAGGTAGAATTAGGTGACACGCCTAGATTATCAGATGACTATAGATTATCCTGTTTTTAGGGTTTGAAATCGATCTAGTAAGTAGTTTTTTTTAATACGTCATAAATCGTAAACCGGAATTTACCATTCAAGTTTGTACGGAACCCTCTATGCGCGAGTCCGACTCGCACTTGCAGTTTTTTTTTATTTTGGTGGGATAATCATCTAATGACATCCCCCACTCTTGGGCGGACGGGAGGGTATGTCAGACTTTTACTGACTAAAAACCCGCACCTATTCCTTCTTTGCCATTGTTCCAGGGCGCCAGTGATCTCTTTCGCATCAACTATGGCCCGTACAGTTACTGACATCTCGTTGAGGCGCGCGTAGAACACTACGTACCGTCAACGACTTGGGCTCGGTCCGGACGGTTACTGGACGGTTGGACGGCGAGCTACCCATTGCTCGCAGTCCGCAAGCCCGTACTTAATTGGGTTGCATCGCTAATCTGATGTTCCCAGTGGGAAAGTATCAACGCAAGGGTCGTTAGTTGCTGATGTGGAACCGCATCGCAGGTTATGTTCCACCTAATTTCTGGTCCTCTATACCCGATACTTACAGCTACATCGATTAAAAAAGCTGGGTATCCTCGCGAAGACAGACAGGACTTCACGCCGGAACAGCTGCTCAAACTTTATCAAGCGCAAATTCGATCGTGTATGGAGTACTGCTCTCATCTTTGAGACGGATCTGCCCGATACCAGCTTGATGCACTTGAGGCATTTGAAAAGCGAGCCAGAAGAATCATTGGCAATGATGCACTCGTTGAGTCGAGGCTTCAAAGTCTTAAGCATCGATGCAGAGTTGCTAGCCTGTCGGTTTTCTACCGGTTGCATACCGGGGAGTTTGCGTCGGAATTGCATAACCTAATTCCGCCTAACTCGTTTCATCATCGGACCACCAGGCGTAAGGCGATGCGCCACCGGTACACGGTGGACATCCTACCTATACACACAAAACGTTTTGGGAACACATTCATTGTGCGTACAGCTAAGGAGTGGAATTCCTTGCCGGAATCTGTGATCCCTGATGGCTACAACCCGGGAATCTTTAAGTCAAGAGTGAATAGGTTGCTATTAGGTAAGCGCGCTCCATTGAAGACCGCATCGCTTTCTATCAGGTGAGATAGCGGTCAGGCGCGAACCTATCAAGAATAAAAAATAATTGATGACCTCAAAAAGAAAGCCGTGTTTTTGACAATTTACTTGTAGATCTAACCAGCCTATATCATATTGATAAAATTAGGACAGTTCTCTCTACAGAGCATATGCCTCCCCTTTGCCACTCAATTCTGTTTTCTATTACTGCAGTGCGCAGGCCAATCCTTTCGTTATGAATCAAGTTTGACCCGAAAGTCCTTAAGAATACAAAATTAGCCGTCAATATAAAGCCAAAAAACAAAACCCAAACAACTAAAAAAAGAATTAAAAAGAAAACATAATAATTCACGGTCAAAAAATACTGGCTGTGAACAACGTCAGTCCGCGTTCTAAATTCAAAAACACAAATTATACTATTCATTACGGTTGACAGTGACGCACGAACGTCATCCATATTGTATGAACGTTGTTTTTAGTTCGGATATTCGTATGGGTGTATCTGTGATGTATTATTTCATTATTAAAATTATGTTTGTAGTTGCTTTTTTCAAGCTAGCTTCGCAGAAGGATATTTTTTTCTTTTATTTTTGAGACTAACTTCCTGTTTGTTTGTTATGTAAAAGTTTTAGTGATGTGGCAAGGGGTCGTTTCTTCATAGAATAGATTTTTTCATAAATTGTAATTTGATAGTCAGTGGCGGATTAAGCCAGCGCGGGGCCTGTAGCAAATTCGACCAAGGGGCCCCTGTGTAAATCTATTTAGTACTATTATTCTCATTTTCAATAATCCAGTGGATTTTAAGATTGGGAAAGATACGTGGAATTACGGTAATGATTGTTAAGCGATTGACTATCATATACAATGAAATAATCAGCTGTATTCATTTGGACCAAACCTGAAATCGCGAAAAAATATATACATATATCAGCTGCTCCATACATTTTGACGATTTATGCGAACATATGTAAATGTAGGGAACAGCTGATTTTTTTTTTCGCGATTTCAGGTTTGGTCCCATAGTAAAAGTTGTTCATAATGAGGAGTACAATGTCCCCTTGAAATTCTTAAAGTTATTTTTTAACACCTAATATACTGGCTAGTTTTTTTTTTACATTCAAGGTCAGGATCTCCGAATGCGCGGGGCCTCCGAATGCGCGGGGCCTCCGAATGCGCGGGGCCTCCGAAGGCGCGAGGCCTGTAGCATTTGCTACTCTTGCTATGTGGCTAATCCACCACTGCTGATAGTAATAATTTCAAATATAAATCTTTCTGTTAGTTCGGCTTATGGCTTTTAATAATAAATTGAGGGTTAGAAATAATAGATGGTTCGACTACGTCTTTTAAGCAATTTGATTGGTTGTTAGTAGACAAGTTTGATAATTGGAAAGTCATTATGACGCCATTATATTAGTAGGTTACCAAACTTGTCAAAATCAACAATTATGAAATCAATGGTAGACCATCCTGACACTATTGTAATAGCAGACTTGAGGCCATGACGAGTATCCGTGCTTGAACGAAGGACGACATAACTACACAGGCTGTTTGACATCCAATTGTTTTACCGTGTCCATGATATTTCCATCATCCATTTTCAGCACCTTCTTTCCACTTTCACGCTATGTCCAAAAGGTTTAGCTGCAGAAATAACAGTCAGTTTTTTTACAGTCTAGGGATCAATCGCTGTAGCATGGACAGAAAATGTAAACAATCACCATCTTGTCGCCAGCTTCCAAGACCTGTACCATGACGTTTAAAGTAAGATTGTTTCATTCTTATTTCCAGTGTGGGTAAGAGATGGCGCTAGAGAACCTGTATAGCTCTGTCTCTTACCCACACTGAAATAAGAATGAAACAATCTTACTTTGAACGTCATGGTAACCCCGCAAGTCGTGACTTAGCATTATGACTGTAGCGAGTGGCTTGATAAATTATTACTTTTTTGTAAAAAGTTTTTTATTTCATACTTTTTAGTTGCGATACACTTATAAACAGAGTGCCTATTTCTCATGATGTCTCCAATTAACCCAAACACTGCCAGGTAACATAAATTAATTACGGAGTTCCAGTGCCAACCATCATCATCATCAGTTCACTTCAATGATACTATTTTCAACGTAACTATTCAGAACCATTCATTTATTTGTATTGTCATACTTAACTATCTTCATTGTGATATCTATGCGAGTAAGAAGTTTCGTTGATCATTTCTGGTCTTCTTCATCAGTTCCGCTTCATCAATAGTTTCGTTTTGACTGTTAATGCTTAAGTTCTCGATGCAAATACCAAAATCACTATATGGTTGCCTATAATATTTGAGGAGTTCCCTCGATTTCGCCCAGATTCCATCATCTGATCCCGACTTGGTGACTATGAGACCATTTAGGAAGTATACCCTTTCCAACAAACAATGAATTTTTCAAATCGGTTGGCAAGTGACGAAGTTAAGTGCGAACAAACATAAAAAAAAATACAAACATCCGAATTGAGAACCTCCTCCTTTTTTAGAAGTCGGTTAAAAATTTATCCCTGTGGGAAATGTAACTGGCATCGTTAACACAGGTTACTATGTAACTTATGTAGTTAAGGGCGGAATTCACCAATAAAACTAATCGCGTTTTAACGTTTGGCTCGCATAATCGCGTTTAGCCGCTGTCACTAGTGTCACTTGTATTTTTCTTTTGTTATATTTTTACAAGTGACACTAGTGACAGCGGCTAAACGCGATTATGCGAGCCAAACGTTAAAACGCGATTAGTTTTATTGGTGAATTCCACCCTAAGATACCAGTTGCGTTATATTCTGTGTCGAAAGCAATCTTAAACACACCTAAGATATTTTTGTAATCTTGTAACTGATATTTCTGAGACTCAATAAAGCTAAATATTATTATAAGGTTGATTTTGCTATGCTGTGAATAAAAGGATCCCAAAACAGCCGCCATTAGTATTGAAACTAAGACTAAATAAAAAAAAAAAAATTTAAAATTGGGTTTATGATTGTGGAGGATTCTTATTTCTTGTGTTAACAAACATGGAACTTAGCACTAATTCTAATCAAAATGAGGAAAAAAGACTGCCATCATTAATTTTTCAGAACTATCTTCAAAATACGGTTGAAGGGATGTTTGTTTTATGAAAACATTATTGTGAATGAAAATGCTTGTAAAATTAATAGACTATGCATAAAAAGTAACCACTAAACTCTTTTGCTAGATATGCTGAGTCCGTCTGAGTATATCAAGCACACGGTGGAGGTGTGACCTGCTTGGGAAGAGCAACGCCGTGTCCTCGTGGGGGCGATCGGCGGCGGCGATCTCTCGCGCCGGGCCTTGGTACAGGCCAGGTCTGGAACGAGGAGGAGTGGCAGGCGGACGTCTCCTTCTGTGAAGCAGTAATGCTAGCAAAAGAGGCGGCCGATCGCGTGAGGCAACGGTCCTCACGCCCCAACCGCTGCCGGGATTCCGATCCCAATTTCCGGCTACCGGGCGCTGGCTTGCGATGGCGAGCAATGGGTAGCTCGCCGTCCGACCGTCCGGTAACCGTCCAGACCGAGCCCAAGTCATTGACGGCGCGTACAGTTCCACGCGCGCCTCAAGGAGATGTCAGCAACTGTAGGGGCCCAGCAGGGTCGAAGCCTACTGGGGCCAAGGGTCTGATTCTAAAAGGAAGACTCGGCCCTGGTACGAAAGGCAACGAAGGAACAGGAGTGGGTTTTTAGTCAGTAAAAGTCTGACACTATCTCCCGCTCCGCCCAGAGAATGTCATAAGAAAATTATACTAAAAATAAAAACTGGGTGTATCAAACTCATTATTTCATAGCATTTTTGCTGTACATTATCAAAAGTCATATCTGCCTAAAACAAAAAAAAGCCACTATAAAAGAAAATATTACGCAATTCCAAATTCAAAACAAGAAAAATAATATTTAAAACGCTTGCGTCTATCCGAACGCACGCGTAAATCTAAAATGGCGCCCTAACGGTAGCGTTCAAAACAGTGTCAAGACATTATAATTTTTCGAAATGGCGATAAAATATTTATTTATTCGGGAGGTACGGATCGAGCAGCAAGTTAACAGTTAGTGAATGTTTAACATACGTTTAGTTTTACGAATTTGATGCAATCTTAAGAGGGTATATTGAATTAATTTTGAGTTGTCCACAATCTAGAACGTTGGCTGTGCATGCATCTCAATTTGAGACTACTGAAATAGGACAAAATCGATCTATTTTATACGAATCTAATCTGAACTAGTTACTTTATGCCTTCTTCGGTAACTCGTCTCGGTGTTTTAGGATTTTTTTCTTATTTTTTTCCTCTTTTTTTTCATTTTGCTTAGCAGTGTTTGTGCATTTAACCAGTGTCACGTTTGTGGGCTTGCGAACGGCGAGCAATGGGTAGCTCGCCGTCCGGCCGTCCGATAACCGTCCGGACCGAGCTCGACCTCGCGCCTCAAGGAGATTTCAGCAAAACCGTAGGGGCCCAGTAGGGTCGAAGCCTATTGGGGTCATGGATTGTGCGAAAGGGAACCCCGGGGCCATGGAACGAAGGCAAAGAAGGAACAGAACTGGGTTTTAGTCAGTAAAAGTCTGAAATGCTCTCGTTTTTAGGTCATAAGTCATTTGATGATGTATCACCTAAAAAAAATATATAAAACAAAAAGTATTTTACTTTTGATACGGTATACAGTCAGTTTGTTTTTTATTACAACGCGAATGTAACAAATTCTACTGTTTTTGCAGCATTTGGTAGAAAATGCTACTCGGCAAGCTTCGCTGAGTTAATCAATACTACAAAAACATTATCAGCTCCATTTTGCCAAAATCGCGCCTGTGAAAACAAAATGTATCTCACAAGCAATACATCTAAATATATATAAAAATCAATGCCACTTTTCGTTGTAATTTTATAACTCCCCCCTAGCCAAGTTACTATCGTTTCGTTTGCGTCGAACGCCTCGGGTAAGATGACGTCAGAACAAAGAAATCGGAGGCGTGGCCTACTTGAACCGTTCGACGCAAACGAAACGAACGTAACTTGGCTAAGGGGGTAGAACGGGCTCACCTATTCAAACCAAATGTTTAGGCTTTATTCGGACTATTTAGTAGATGGTTTATGTGAAGTTTGCACAAAATCGGTCGAGCGGTTATTCATTTATCACATTATTGCACCTGTGCGAAGCCGGGGCGGGTCGCTAGTATTATATTAAATTAGATTGTTTATTCAATTGCCAAGTCAATCTATTTATTTAAAACATAAAATATTTGTAATATTGATTCGGTCATAAGATGTTGCAAAAGGTCCCTCAAGTAGGGACTGAATAAATTAACTGACTTGGTATTACATGGATCTCAAAACTTTTTTAACGTAGAGAAACTGAGTTGCGAGCCGTAATTTTTTTACAAGTTATGTTTTTGATGGTATTATATAGCATAGCATAGTTGGCCCTATAATGTTCCCACCGCTGGGACTCAGGCCTCCTCTCTTGGAGAGGGAATGGGTCGTAATCCACCACGCGGGCCCAGTGCGGGTTAGCAGATGTCACATGTCTTCGAATTTTTAGTTCTACGACATGCCTTTGCTTGTAATGTTTCCCTTTACCGTTTTGAGAGCAGTGGTGATGAAATAAGTAACAAATTAAGGGTGAAATTCTCCAATGAAACTAATCGCGTTTTAACATTTGGCTCGCATAATCGCGTTTAGCTACTGTCACTAGTGTCACTTGTCTGTATTTTTCTTTTGTTGTATTTTTACAAGTGACACTAGTGACAGCGGCTAAACGCAATTATGCGAGCCAATGCGCCCGATCGCTAAAAGTGACTTTTATCCCTTTTTTTTTAAACGTGATTAGTTTTATTGGTGAATTCCGCCCTTAGAAGCGCCTGTCTGTGTTTGAACTCAATATGTACAAACTCGTAAGTCGGAGCCGTTACTACTGCTGACACACTATAATCACTATTTTAACCGCAAATGTCAATTTCATACAAGTATTTATTTTAATGCGTGGAATACGCGCACGAGACGCGTCTTTTTTGCATTTTGTAATTTTCTGAATGCGGGGCAATCCCGCATAATAATGAGAGGCTCTGAAATAGTGTTGCAACAGAACTCTGCTTTCGCTTCTGCCTCTGCAGAAGTTCCGCAAGCATTTTCACTTCCGTTTACATTTCTGGTTCTGTTATAAAGGTTCCGCAAACTTTATAACAGAACTCTTTAACAGAAGAATAAAACGAGGAGCGTGGGGGTCAGGGGTCCGTAGACGACTGGACACGACGGGAAAGGAGTGGAGGGGTAGGGGGTGCGGCACACAAATGTGTCGTAGCGACTTTCTTTGTTTTTAATTTTTTTTTTTTTTCATTCGCGTATCACCGCGTCTCGTGACGTTTAGCGTAAGCACGTAAATCTTCTGTTGTTTTAAGTTTGTTGTAGTTTTGTTCTGTTGCCAATAGTTCACCAATACTTATCAGCTGCCCACAGAAGTGTAGCCAGTGAGCAAGTATGTAGCGGAGCTGATTTATTATATAAAGAACACCGAAACAGACTCAATGGCTTAAAAGCAGCCAAATTACTTTTTATTAAATAATTTGCCTGTTTAATTTCGAGTACTGTGGTAATTAAAGTAAAAAATACAACTCTGATTAAACAAATCTTAAAAAATTAAATTGTGTTTTTTCTTCATAGTATTAACACTTCCGGTTTCGCTTTCGCATCCGCGAAGATTTACTTTTGACATCTGCTTCCGTTAAGACACTTCGGTTGCATCACTACTCTGAAATTGATGGTATCATACCAGGTTATCAGTAAATGTACAAAAATAGAATAGTAACTGTGAAAAAAAATATCAAAATTGATAAAAAAGAGATATAAATTTTTTTACCGACTTCAAAAAAAAGGTTATCAATTCGTTTTTTTTTTATGTGTGTTACCTCAGAACTCTGTCGTTTATGGACCGATTTGCAAAAAAAAATTTCCTCTTATAGGAATTGCTTTCCGATTGGTTCCATTTTTTTCAGAATCTATTTTTGATGATGGGTTCCATGAGGAATTGAGGGAACTTCTCAAATATTATAGGCAACTATATGGTGATTTTGGTATTTTCATCGAGAACTTAAGCATTTACAGTCAAAAAGCAACATTTGATGAAGTGGAACTGGTGAAGACGACCAGAAATGGCCAACGGAACTTCATACTCACATAGATATCATAATCAAGATAGTTAAGCGACTATGACAATACAAATAAATAAATGGTTCTGAATAGTTATGTTGAAAATGGTATCATCGAAGTGAACTGGTGATGGAGCCGGAAGGTAAGCACTGGAACTCCGTAATTAATCAATATATCCTAGAGCGGGGCTGGCGAACGATATGTCTACCACGGACTCGCCCTGCATCTGCATGCACGTGGGGACAGAACCCCGATTTAGGACGACCAGGCCTGCCTCCAGAGCCCAGTCCTCCACCATCCGGCCCCGTGCGTCTGTATACCGGGAACCCCAAGCCAAGTTCTTGGCATTGAAGTCCCCGCAGACAACCACGGGGAGGGATTGAAACCCGGCGACGACGATGTTCAACTCCATAAGAGAGTTGTGGAGATCGGCGAGAGTTCGGTTCGGGGAGAGGTATACACCTACCACAGCAATGTCCCCGAACTGTGCTGCAACGCAACCCCGTCCTCTTTTGACGCCCTCGAGGCAAGGGGTACCGGCGGCTGCCGACGAAATTAATGTCATCGAGCCGTTCAGGTCCTGCACCCAGCCAGCCCTGGGTGGGACATAGTACGGCTCGGTGACCACGGCGATATTAATCGCCACTGCGCCGTATTCTGTAGCAACAGATCCTGAGCGGGGACGCAGTGGTTGATATTCGCCTGGAGGAGACGTAATGGAGCCGTTATTGACAGTCCATTACAGTCTCCTCCCGAGCTCCCTGTGAGGGTTCTGTCGTGGTAGTTGTGGCGGTAGCTGTGGTAGCGGCAGCAGCAGCAGCAGCGGCGGTGGTGACGGCGGTGATAGGGGAGGGCCTCTTGCCCTTACCCCTGGCCTTGGTGGGGGGAACGCAGTTCCTGCTCCCAGCCCGGTGGTCGGCCGGCTTGCCACCCGCTGCACACACGTAACAGTGTGGCGCGGCGTTGCAGACTACGGCTTTGTGACCGGGCCGACCACAGTGCAGTGCAGTGGACCCCCGCATGGTGGCCCACTTGGTAACGGAAGCACCTCAGAGGTTTGGTCTCCAGCAGCTTCACCTGCGCTGAAACCCAGCCCACCAGGAGCCTTCGGCCCTCCCCAGTTATGGCTTTGGCCGCCGACACGGGGCAGCTCACCGTTACGGTTCGCATGCCCGTGCTGTCAGCACGGATAGTGCCTGCCCGCACCTGGTCGTCAGAACACCTTCCCGCCCTGACAATGGCGGCCACTACCTCTTCCTCCGACACAGAGTCGTCCAGGCCCATAATGCGCATATCAATGCACTTCGTGGGCCTGGACACTCGGGCCACCTCCGCATATAGGGACGCTCTGATCTTTTCAGCCAAAGCGTCCGCGGTAGGGCCGCTGTCAGCACCAGGAACCTCCAGCATGCGGCCCCCGGTTGCAGTGGTCCTCATACGGAAGCACCCGGCGATGCCCAACTCGGTGAGGTCTACTGCCCGCTTCGCTTTGGTCGGCACCTCGTTATAGGACACGCCCTTCTTTTCCGCACTTGGCTGTAGTGCGATCACTACAGCTGCGGATGTCAGGGCGCGAAGCCTAGCCGCGAGGGCCCTCCTTTTGCGCTGCCGCTGCCTTTCGCGCTCCTTGGCCGCCCTTGCCACCTTGCCCGCTTTTTTCTTCTCTCCCGCCACGTGCCACTCGGCGTTGGCTGGAAATTCGACAGGCTGAGAAGGGGTAGGTGGCCGGCTCCCCGCCGTGGCTGGAGCTCCCACCGCCTTGCCCTTCCTTGGAAGGGCAGGCTTCCTTTGCCTCGCTGCCACCGGAGTCGACTTCGCGGGTTCCGATAAGGTGGCTCCTCGCTTGGCTTGCCCCGATGGTCCCGGTTTAGATGCAGCAGCCGGGGCCGCGATGGCGGTGGCGTAAGACGTCGCCTTCCACTGGCCGGAAGCCGCGAGTGGGCGGCGCAGCACTATTCCCTCCAGCACGGAGAATTGCTGCTGGACATGCTTCTGGAAATGCTGTTGCAGCTGTTGCTGCTGCTGCCGGAAGGCAGCCAGCTGTCGCACCAGAGTCAGCACTTGGTTCTCCGGCTCGGAATGAGGCTGTTTGCGCCCCCCTTTTTGTGCCATCTGTGGGGCGGCTACATTCGCACCTCGGAGCCCGGTCTGATTTGCCCGGAGCCTCTCGTTCTCCTTTCAGAGAATCTTCAAGCTGGCCGCCTGGCGGGCGACCTCCGTCCTCAAGTCCCCAATGGCGTCCACCGCGACGGCGCTAATTGAGGCTATGGCCTCGGGTATAGCCTGGTCTTTTGAGGCTTTCACCCTCTTTAAGGCCACACCCCTTATCACCGTCGCCACGACCTCCACAAATTTTTTGGGCAGGTCTTGGGTGGAGCAGCCTTCGGTGTCTGGTTCACCGTCGGATGACCCCGAGAAATTAGCCTCGCGGCTGGACTCCCCAGAGTGGCGCGCTTCTTTGGCGATCTCCAAGGATCGATCCTGGGTGGTGAGCCCTCTCCCCTTTCCTACCTTTCGACCCGCCCCCCGACTTGAGGTGGGAAGTTTGCGGGCCGAAGGCCTGAGCTCGTCGTCACCTGAGGATGACCCCCGGCCATCGGAATGCTTGAGGAATTCGTTCCTCCTGGAAGTGAGCTCCACCACCATGTGCCCCAAACTGAGCGCTGAGGTAGTGTCGGAGTCCGACTCCTCATTTGCGCTCACCTCCCTCAGGCCAAAGCGTCTGCCGGCCTGTTCGTTTTCCACCGGTGCCGCAGACGTGCTGGGAGTGATCCCAGGGACTCTACGTCGCCGGTAGGTGAGCCACCCTGGCTCGATGCGTCCACAGAAGACGGTACAAGGTCCGAAGGACCGGTGCGGTGATTGCCCCCCCCCCCAGAATACGAGGGGCAGCCCGAGCTCTGCTCGGGGAGGGATTCTCCTGCAAGCAGGTACCCTCCTGGGGTAGTTATATTTTTATCATTCGTACTCATGTTTTTTGGCAATGGGGTGGGGTTCCCAATAGACTCGTTCGCCATCAAGGTCATGTCTGCTGGGCAGACACATACCTGAGGCGAACCCTCCGCGGCAATCCAGTTTCCTGGGCTCTGCCCTGTGTGTATTCCTCTTGGTCTGGTCTCTCACTTGAGGCCTTCCGGCCCCAAGCCCCACCAGGACGACAACGTGGAAACACAGTTGCTGTTCGGTAATTAACCGGACCGAGCCCAGTCGTCAACAGCGCGTAGTGATTCACGCGTTCCTCAAGGAGATGTCAGCAAACCGTAGGGGCCCAGCAGGGCCGATGCCCGCTAGCTAGGACTGCGGGGCATTTCTGAAAAGGAAATCCGTAGTCCTAGAACGCAAAGGGTAATTGAGGGACACAGGTGTGGTTTTAGTTAGTAAAAGTCTGACACACCCTCTCGCTCCGCCCAGAGCACGATAAGTTCCGGACCGACTGCGGGCGTCGCGCACCTCTGCCATACGGAGCCTGTTCGTTGCCCCTCCATCACGTACTCTAACGGCTCGATATGCCCCTACAGCCCAGGCGCTCCATCTGCTGAACGCCCTGATTGCTCAAGAACCTAAATTTGACATATTTTTTTATAGCAGTAAAGAAATGATAAATGTTTGTATAAAATTTTTTAGTTCATAAATTGTTGGTTTGTTGGCTTGCTATACGCTTTGCTGCATATTGTAAATAAATAAATAAGTCATATGCATGATTTCCCTCCCACCTTAAAAAAAAAAGTCCAGGCACGAGAGATCGCTGCCAAAAAAAAAACAATTCATCCATTAGTAGGTATATATGTAGGGATATCGGCTATCCCTACATATATACCTGCTAATGGATGAATTGTTTTTTTTTTTTTAAATATTAAAATAAGATAAATACCAAAGATAACTTGGCTATCTTTACGATAGCTTTTCATAAAAGCGATGGCCGTGAATATATTGATTGTATTATCTTTATCTCTAAGTACTTACATTGTTCAGGGTCCCATACAATGACTTGTCAAAATGTCAGTCGTACGAGCGAAAAAGAGCTATACACCATATACACTACAATTTTTTAATTAGTACAAATAATTAAAGGGCTTATTAGAAAAGGTCTTGTTATTATTTAAGTAAAGTCTCAATAAATAATATTCATAAACAGCAAAGTTATTAGCGTTTGTTTATTTCCCAAAATGTCACTCAATTTATGGACATATTGTACAGCAGCAGGCAGGCGAGGGGTTGGTTTTGGGTATTGTATTGGGGGTTAATTATGAATGAAAAATAATGGAAAAACACTGCGCGTAGTATTTTCTAGTAGCAATTGTTATGAATTATTAATTCTTCTTTTTTTTTAAATTTATATAAACCCAAACTGTATATATATTCTATTATGACTTTTTTTAAATCTTGATAGGTTCGCGCTTGACCGCTATCTCACCTGATGGAAAGCGACGATGCGGTCGACGATGGAGCGCGCTTACCTAGAAGTAACCTATTCACTCTTGACTTAAAGATTTCCGGGTTGTAGCTATCAGGAAACAACAAATTCTGACAAGGAATTCCACTCCTTAGCTGTACGCACAATGAATGTGTTCCTAAAACGTTTTGTGCGTATAGGTTGTCCACCATTACCAATTATGACAAATTTTCGTGGACAATTTTGGGATTTCGTTTTTTTTTACTTTTGACTACACTAATATGATCAGTAACGGGTACGGATAGGGCCCATTTTTTTGGTACTACTAAAAAAAAATAGGGGTGTATAGCTCCATCCCTTTAACAGTTCAGTTTAGGTCGTCAAATGGATCGCGATATGAGCTCTTGGTAAGGGCTGTGATATTGAAAGATTGTAGGATTAAGGATTCAAATACTAGTGTTTGTGACTAGTTTAATTAGATATAGCATAGCACAGTCGGCCTTATAATGTTCCCACCGTTGGGACTCGGGCCTCCTCTCTAGGAGAGGGAATAGGCCATAACCCTAGGGATTATCAATTCTTTTTTAAATTAATATATTATAATAATTGACAAAAATAAGCATGGGAACTTCATAATGAAACAATGTATCCTAGCAGTGTTTGGCCTAATTGGAATGATAGTCAGATTTAACTACTTGAGCTATAGTAATTGAATCACAACTAAAAAGTGTGAAATGAAATCACATTCCAAAAAAAAATAACCGACTTCCTAAAAAATAAAACTCAAACGTTCAAAATAACTTTAAATTCGGAAGTCGTTGATTCTGGTTTTATTTGTTTGTTATTAACACTTACTTCCGAAACAAAAGTTATTTTGAACGTTTTATTGTTTTTTAGGGTTCCGTACCTCAAAAGGAAAAAACTGAACTCTTATAGGATCACTTTGTTGTCGGTCCGTCTGTCTTTCTGTCTGTCTATCTCAAGACCCTTTATCTCGGGAACGCGTTTAAGTATCGAGTTGTAATTAAAACCATATATTCAGGTCTGCGTCCCTTGAAGCTGCGAAAAAATCAAACTTCTGAGTTAACGAAAAAAAAACATGCGGTCGTTTATGTCGCAAAAAAAAGTGTATTTCGACACTCTCAAGGGAATCAAAATTTATAGGGTACTACTTTCTGGTGACGTAGAATCCTGCAATTGGCATGAAACAAGGTCATAAGGGAATAAATCTGAAAACAATAAATTTGTAGTTACGTCACAAAAAAAAAAAACATTTTTTACTAAGTATTCGAAAAAATCTTCGTAACTCAATTCAGGAACTGAACTGTTTTCATAGGTAAATTTGTACGGAACCCTCAGTGCGCGAATTTATTTTTTTGAAGTGAAATCGATTGTTTTTTTCCGGGTACACGTGTACTCAATGTTCCTAAAATAATTCAGTAAAAAAATAAGCCAAGTGCGGTGAGGACTCGTACACTGAAGATATTATCAATAATATTAACAAGATTAGAAAATTTACTAGGTAGTATTTATGACTAGCTGACCCGGCGAACTTCGTACCACCTAACAGTCAATTGATTTAGTATATATTTCGATATAGTCAACCGATTGCAATGAAACAAAGTCTAAGTAATATATCAAGATACACACAATTTGAACGTATAAAAGTTATCTACATCGATTTCGTACATTTTACGTGATGCGCGGACAACTAAAAACTTCTACCTATTTATTATATGTATAGATAAGATTAGCAAGAACTCATATCCCTGATGTCGGTTGCCATGGTGTGGGCACAAAATAGATAGGTATAGAAGTCAATCTACATACAAAGCACGCTCGAGCAACGCACACATAGACACCGCTCACGGACACGATATCTCGGCTCAATTCAGCTCAATGCGAGCTCGAGTGCTATCCGTTTGAGACACGCGTCTGTGAACTTTTTTGTGGAAATATAGACAACCAAATAAAAACCTTATTCTAACTGTTCAGTGGACGGTTGTTTAAATTCAACATTATACAGTGAATTGACGTGTTTTAGGCTACCAGTTGTTTCAGAGAGGTAAGTAGATATTTGCTTGCATGTTGATGGTTTGTTTTAACGTAACAAAACAGGCCCCGCGCCGAGAAAGAGAAGATGATTGTGTGGCCATGTAATATTTTTAACCCCCGACGGAAAAGAGGGGTGTTATAAGTTTGACGTGTCTGTGTGTCTGTCCTTGGCACTCTAGCTCCCAAACGAATGGACCGATTGAACGAATTGATGCAGTTTTTTTGTTTGAAAGCTGACCTAATCGAGATGGTTCTTAGCTACAATTTATGAAGATCTGTCCAGGCGTTCAAGGTCATCAGCTCGTTTGTTAACTGCTGTAGGGATCTTAAACACTTAATGAGTATTTACTTTACTTTTAAACATATGTGTGACCTAATATTTGAAATACTTGTACATGCTGGTGCCTTTGAGCTGATCTGATGATGGAGCTCGAAGGTAATAGACGTAACCCTGGATTGCCTATTAGTAAACCTATCGAGTTTGGGCTCATTAGATTCGCTTTAACTAGTGCTATATATTTCTCGTGATGACGAAGACCTGATGCGGGGGACCGCTAAGTAAGGAACCTAGGTAAGCTATAGATTGATATACAAAAAAATTAAGTTCACGCGTATATTTGAAACTATTAGGTATTTTCTATTCGTTAAAGCTAACTTAACTTCTGCACATTGCGGTCCCCCGACTCAGTGACGCTCATCTCTAAAATATTTATAGATTTTAATGAAGTTAAAAGGCTTAAAGAGCAATTTATTAAATTATTTTTTAATATATTTTTGAGTCGGGGTTTTTTAAATTTTTTTTACAATTCATTTCGTCCGGTCGCACTCGGACAGTTCGGCGGCACGCGCTTTTCCTAGCGCGATCGTCGAGCGTAGGTGTGAAAAGTGAAGTACATACATGAGATTGACTTCTGTACCTATTCAGTAAAAAAAAAAACAGGCCAAGTGTGTTGAGGGCTCGTGCACGGAAGATTTTATCGATAATATTAGAAATATTTAGGTTTGATAAGATTGGCAAGAACTATGTACACGTGATGACCGTTGACATGGTCCGGACTGTGGTCTAGGCGAATAATTCAATAAAAAAACCGACTAAGTGCGTTGAGGGCTCGTGCACCGAAGATAATAAATATAGTATCAATAATAATTAATACTAGCAAGATTGGAATTTTAGAAGTAGGTATTTACGATAAGATTAGCAAGAAGGTATATCTTCCACTTTCATACCATGGTATACTAACATACACATCACATATCTGATGTCAGTTACCATGGTATCAGAGGCGACGACTCCGTGGGTGCTCGGGGGCTCGAGCACCCATGAGAAATAAAAAGTGGGTGCCGAGCACCCTGAGAATGGACATCAAGAAACAGATCAGTAATCGCCTTTTAGGTTACGTAAAAATTATAATATTTCTTGATTGGTTTTATTTTATTATTATATTTTTATCAAACATAATTAGTAATTAAGTACGTACACAGTATGTAAGTAGGACATTTGTTTATTTGTCCATCGATCAGTGTGCATTTCTCTTCTCACACTTCGCCACTTTTTCGAGTCGTCAAATGAGCATGAGTACCCATGAGGTTTTCTAAAAGTCGGCGCCCCTGCATGGTTTGGACTGTGGTCTGGGTGAACTGAGTGAAAAAAGTGGGCAAGTTTTTTTTTCAGACAACTATCACACAACGCCGTCTAGTCCCAAGCTAAGAAGAGCTTGTGTTATGAGTACTAGACAACTGATAAACATACTTATATATTTCTTAATACATACATATTATAGATAAATTACACCCCGACACAGAACAAATGATCGTGCTCATCACACAAACATTTGTTCTGGGAGGGAATCGAATCCACGACCTCCGTCACTGGCATAGCAGTTAGGGCCATTAACCACTGGACCATCAGGCCAGTCAAAGACGAAAAAAGTGCGAGTCGGACTCGTGCCCTAAGGGTTACAAACTTACCTATGTTAACATTTCTCGAACGGAGTCTCGAAAATTTTTCCGATAACTGAAAAAAGTTTTTTTTTGCGACGTAACAACAAATTTACTGTTTTCAGATCTATTACTATATGACCTTGCTTCATGCCAATATCAGGATTCAACGGGAAGTAAGTACCCTATGAATTTTGATTCCCTTGAGAGTGTCGAATTATACGTTTTTTGCGACATAAACGGCCGTTTCTTTTGTTTTCTTTAACTCAGAAGTTTGATTTAATCACAGCTGCAAGGGATCGTAGACCTAAGTATCTGATTTTATTTTAATTTCAATTCGATACCTCTACGCGTCCCGAGATCAGGGACCGTACAACCCCGAATATAAGTTAATTCTTTCAAAAGGGTTACAGATTGTATGCCTACAGTAACGGAAAATGTTACCTCTTCGTAGTGTTAGCCCTTTCATAACACTAACGTTAGGGTAACCCAGCGGGGTGGCAAGGAGGCGTGTGCATGTCCGCGCGACTTGCGCAAAATGCACACGATCGGGCAAACGGCCGTCAGTTACAAACTTGTGAGATACGCGATACGTGATCGTAAACAAATTTAAAATGCCGTGTTGTTCAGTGGTTTCATGCAAGAACCGAAGTGATAAGAGAAGCCTGGGTCATCATGGAATCTCTTACCATATGGAAGTACAAGTTTAATACTATATTTATCTTTAAAATCAGTAAAAACAACAAATCTTATAATATCCCTTGCTGCTACTACGTTATTTTTGTTTTCAAATATCAAGGCGACTGTATTACTCTTACAGTATATACATTGCTCTTTAACCACTACTTAATTTTAACGCTCAGTAACGGAACAAGCAATGTAAAAATAACATAACGATACTTTATCAGTGCGGTGTATTTCATAATAAAGCCGCTGTTAGTTGCGGCGAGTTAATGATGTGCCTGTATGATCTACTAATATAGACTATCGACCATAATATCGATTGGTTGGATATCCGAAGTAAAATAATGTAAATATTTTTATTTATTTTGATTATTTTACAGAGTTGTAAAGAAATAGCATAATTCAGAATTTAATAACGACTTTTGCTTAAAATAAGGCAACATGTTCTAGCTCTTTATTTGTTCTCTTTATTTAACAAGATAGAATTTTTTTTTCAAAACTTCATTTTGTTAGAAAAAAAATAGTACAGTATTTTTTTTCTAACAAAAGCCTTACATGGTGAGGTTTAGCAGTAAGTTAGGTAAAATGATAACTACAATGTTACTTTATGTTTTCAGTTTCCCGAAAGACGCAATTTTAATAAAGCAATGGATTGATGGAAGGCCACCTAATGGGTTCCCTAAAAAAATATAGTACTATACATGCTCATTATATATATATGCTCATTCCACTTTCAACCAGAAATAATGCTTTAGCCTTATTTCTGGCAATCCTTAAATTAAGACTAGACCTGAGTTAAAGTTTTTTTAGTAACTGAAAGCTTTTTCATGCAATAATTCATAATACAAGTTATTAAACTTTTCAGGATTTTAGAGGACCAGGACATGTACTTGGCCGATTTTTAGTATTTGATATTGACGTTCTGAAATGACGTATATAATGGCCTTATACGGGTAAATGGTTAGTTTTTGGGTTTTATGAAAACAAATTAATAAATAATTTATTATTATTATTATTAAATTATTATTATTAACATTTTATGATTTTGTTTTTGGGACTCAAAAGAAATAGCACGACAAAAAAAAAATGGAGAAATCGATAACTTTTCTATTTAGTCAATCACTAGCGTAAATGTAAAATAAATTGCTTTTGCATAGCACATCGACATTTCATGTGTGCGTAAGTTGTACGGTGCATGGAAAATACACGCTGTTTTTAGGGAGGTAAGGTTTATAATTGACTGCGTAGTATGGACTGATTTATGATTTGCGGATGTGTGCGCGACTGCGTAAATATTACTGCAAATGTAGTAGTTTCGGCGGTGGTAGGGAAACTGGAGACATCGTGTTCCGGTACAATTTTTACTACTTAACATATCTCCTCCCTTCTTAAATCTGTGGGGTAACCCTATCAATAAGTTAACCAGTTCAAGATGTTACCGGTTCCAATTGAAGCAGAAAACCCTTTGAAAGGATTTGTCGGGGTAATCAAAGGGTTTTAAATAAAATTATTTTAAATTACGTTGGAGTGGAAGAATAGATTTTGACCTTCCCTTCGGGCACTAAATGATGAGGGAGACGATCCAATGACATTTATGATTCCGTAAAAAAGACAAGATTATACATGAAACAATCCCGACTATTCCAGAAAAAAAATACATTTAACTTTAAAATCACTGCAATAATAACCATAAAATAATCGTATGTGTATGGACTGTGGAGTCGCAAGGTCCTAGATTACGTGTTGCGACTTGACGCGTACCTGCCGCATGCATGCAGTTTAGTACTTTAAAGTAAGGCACGAGAGATAAAATTACAATATTTGTGGTCCAAATGGGTTACTCTGTTACAGTCGTTGAAGCGGTAACCCGTTCAAAACGTCTTACCGCTAAAAAGTATAAACCACCAAGAATGTGTTTTTGAATATACAGGTAAGCAAATCGAAAGGGTTTGGAAGAGGTTATCCATTGATGAGGGTTTTCGTAAATAAGTGTAACCAATATGAAATGGGTTTTAAAACAACACTTTGTCAAAACCCTATCAAAAACCCTTTCAATGGGTAACCAAAATGGTCCCTGCCCGAGATAAAGACGTACAGACATACAGACAGATGGACGGACAACAAAGGGACATGCTAGCTACAAGAAACGTAACAGATATATTTGTAATTACAAAACATGATTGAAAAGAGTGTCCATGGAGTTTCTTGCACATTCTTCTCCATAGAAATCTACGCTTTGGAATGTGCAATTAGCATCATTTCTTTTCTCATTCTGACTGACTGACTTCTTGACATTTCAAAAGTGCCCGTAAATGGTTTATTTGAAATAAAATGCTTTGGCTTTGACTTTGTCTTTGATCCTGTAAAGGTTCCTATTTTTCCTTTTGAGGTACGGAACCCTAAAAATAGGCCAAGTGCAATGAGGACTTGTGTACTGAAGATATTGTAGATGTCAGATGCTATGGTACGTGTCGTGGTCTGGGCGAAGTAGGTATAAAGGTATGGTCGGAAAAATAATCATCCATCTACTACGATAAGTGCCAGCCATCATTTCAATTTACGACCAATATCCAACGAATATATTCAGTAACAAATAGATTACTTCGATTATTTACTTGAAAATATAGTCAAAAATATACGAACATAATTATTAGGTAATAATTCTAATATGAAACATTGACCTAGATGTGTACGAATTTTTTGATGCCCTATGAGTTCTTTTTCTACCCGTTTGAACATACTTATCATTATTTTCAATTTGTTCAAATATTTACTAAGTTATAATATTTACTAGTTGAGTTGTAGGTATATATATGTCGTAGCCAGATTATAGAAATTGACATACATGATCATCATCATCATCATCATCTTCCTGCCCTTATCCCGTATTATTTGGGGTCGGCGCAACACGTTTTTTTCTTCCACTCTGCCCTGTTACTCGTCATGCTATCACTAACTTCCTTTTCTTTCATATCACTCTTCACACAATCCATCCATCTTTTCTTTGGTCTCCTTCTTCCTCTCCATCCCTCCACATGTAAACTCATAACTCTTTTAGTAACATGCGTTTCATCCCTCCTCTTCACATGACCATACCAAGACAAACGATTCCCTTTCAACTTTTCAGTAACTGGCGCCACTTTCAAACTTCCCCTAATTGACATACATGATATGGCCAACTAAAACTGCCCAGCCCCTCTAACCACGTGACTGAGCGTTGAGATGACGTCAGAACAAAGGAATCGGAGGTGTGGCCTAATCGAGGAGTTCGACGCAAACGTAACGATCGTAACTTGGCTAGGTTATGTGTGAATTCCGTACTCCAATCTGCCCCAGATTGGAGTACGGAATTCGACACGAGACGGTTGTAACTTGGCTAGGTGGTAGAACTCTAAATTGGCTACTGATTTAAAAAAAAAGATTAAAATTCCATTAAAATAGTTGCGTACTGTACACATCATTACTTTGAAAATAAACATAAAAATAATAAGATTAATTCTATCAGTTCAAAATTCGAATACTATCAGTGTCATGTAAGGGTATTTTTAACCGACTTCAAAAAGGAGGAGGTTCTATGTTCGGCTGAATGTGTTTTTTTTATGTATGTTCACCGATATCTCGGTCAATTGTTGAACGATTTTGCAAATTTCTTTTTTTATTGAAAGTTTATGCTTGCATCTTAGTAAAGTTTCTCGAAAATTGTATGAAAAAAATTGTAACAAAAAAAATTACATCCGACTTCGATGTAAAAAAAAATTTTTTTTTTTTAATTGTTTAACAACAAATTTATTGTTTTTAGATTTATTCCAATACTTATGTTATAAGACATTGCTTTATGAAAAATTTCAAGATTCTGGTTCAACGGGAAGTACTCTAGAATTTTGATTTCCTTGAGTGTGTCGAAATATGAGTTTTTTGCGACATAAACGACCGTATCTTTTTTTTTCGGTAACTTAGAAATTAGTTTTTTTTCACAGCATCAAGGGACTGCAGGCTCGACTATATTGTTTTAATTTCAACTCGATACCTCCACGCGTTCCCGAGATAAAGGGTAGGTAGAGAAGATAGACAGACAGACAGACCGACGGACGGACAACAAAGTGATCCTATAAGGATTCCGTTTTTTTCCTTTTGAGGAACGCTAACAAAACTGGGCAAGTGCGAGTCGGACTCGCGCTCTGAGGGTTCCGTACAAACTTACACGTCTTTCTGTCTGAAAATACTTCGAGATTCCAACCAGGAATAGAACTCTTTACATAGTAAGTTTGTACGGAACCCTCAGGGCACGAGTCCGACTCGCACTTGCCCAGTTTTTTTTACATTGAAATCGGTTGTATTTTTTTTTGTAAAAAGTATTTTACACACAATTTTCAAAAAACTTTACTAAGATGCAACTGAAAATGTAAACGTGATGATCTCAAATTCGAACTCAGGTGACTTCAATATAACGAAACGGTAATAATTGTATATTGCATTTAAAAAATAAAAAATTGTGTAATATCAGTAGATTACACAATTTTTTATAGTTTATTCACTAATAAACAGATAATAAATTGCAATATGTATCTAATTATATTCCCGCTCTTTATCTCTCCTACCATTTGTATTGTTGTTGTGCCCGACAGAGTCTATAACTGTTTCCATTTTCAGGGTTCCGTACCTCAAAAGAAAAAAACGGAACCCTTAAAAGATCACTTTGTTGTCCGTCTGTCTGTCTGTCTATCTGTCAAGGCCCTTTATCTCACCAATTTATGGTTCAATATATGGTTTTGAAATTAAAACCATATACAGACAGACTGGCCTGTTAGTTTAGTGGTTAGTGGCCCTGACTGCTAAGCCGGAGGTCGTGGGTTCGATTCCCACCCAGGACAAATGTTTGTGTGATGAGCACGATCATTTTTTCTGTGTCTGGGTGTAATTTATCTACATATGTATGTAAGTATCAGTTGTCTAGTACCCATAACACAAGCTCTGCTTAGCTTGGGACTAGACGGCGTTGTGTGATAGTTGTGGAATATTATATTATATTATTATATTAAAACCATATACAGACGTCTGCGGTCCCTTGAAGCTGTGAAAAAATCAAACTTCTGAGTTGACGAAAAAAAAGATGCGGCCGTTAATGTCGCAAAAAACATGTATTTCAACACTCTCAAAGGAATCAAAATTCATAGGGTACTTCCCATTGACCTAGAATCTGCAATTTGGCATGAAGCAAAAAGGTCTTATAACACAAATATAGGAATAAATCTGAAAACAGAAAATGTGTTGTTACGTCACAAAAAAAAAGCGATTCGGAAAAATCTTCGTCTACTCTCAATTCGGGAATTGAACTGTTTTCATAAGTAAATTTGTACGGAACAATCAGTGCGCGAGTCCGACTCGCACTTGCCCATTTAGTTTAAAGTGGACTGCGTTTTCATGTTTGGTCACGAAGTTTCAAGTATGTATTTATCATTCAGCAAAAAGTGTGGTAGAGCAGTCTATACTGTTGGCTTCTAATTATTATTTTTTCTATTTTTACCGGACTACAGCGAAGCCAAAGGAGGGTTATGATTTTGACAGGCTATGTATGTATGTGAGTATGTTCATCTGTTCCCTCATAGCTCCTAATCTATTTATTGGAACTCGACATATGAGGTATCGTTAGAACTGTCTTAATAGTCCGCTTAACATAGGCTACGTGACGTGTCACAAAACTTGATATGGCACCCTCTAACAGACAAAAAGTAATGTGTTAAACAATAAAAATGAAGATAAATACGCCGTGTTTGGTATCATTTGAAATGGCTTCATTTGTACATATTCAAAATATTGCTCAAATTTAAAATGACGCCCTCTAGTGGAAAAAAGGTAATGTGTTAAAAAAAATGTTAAGATAAATACACCGTGTTTAATATCATTTGAAAGGGCTTCACTGGTACTTATAAAAAATATCATCAAATTCAATGTGGCACCCGCTAACGGACAAAAAGATTTGTGTTAAAAAATAAAAAATACGTGGTGTTTGGTATCTTTTGAAAGGGCTTCTCTTGTACATACCAAAATAAATAGTATATAAGCACGGTGATTTAACATCAAAATTATTTAAATAAAAAAAAGTAAAAAACTAAAACCCGACTACGGCAATAAAAACGACGCTGAAAAAGTCTTAAACAAGATTTTCAGGATGCTGAAATAAATAAAGTGACATCAGCCAAGCATAGCCAAGTTACAATCATATCGTTCGCGTCGAACGCCTCGAGTAGGCCACGCCTCCGATTCCTTTGTTCTGACGTCATCTCAACGCTCAGTCACGTGGTCAGAACACAAGAATCAGAGGCATGGCCTACTCGAGACGTTCGGCACAAACGAAACGATTGTAACTTGGCTAGGGGGCAGAATATAAGAATCTAACGCAAGAGAATCGTGAAACCCAGCAGTGGGAACATCATACGTCTGATTATATATGTGAGTAGGTATGTGTCATCAGTACCACTCACAAAATAGGTAAAACAATTTATCAGCTGTCACTATCTTTGCAAATATTCGATAATGATAAAGATTGATATGATTTACTATCGTCGGTAACTGTTACAAATAGTATTACGTGTCATTTATTATGATTCATTACCAAAAAAATAACATTGGTGAGTAATTCTGGGAATTAGAGTAAAATAGAAAAAAGACGGATGAAAAAAGATTGCATGTAGCGGAGATGAGAATGTTAAGATGGATGTGTGGTGTGACGAGAATGGATAAAATGAATCGTTTGTCTTGGTATGGTCATGTGAAGAGGAGGAATGAAATGCATGTTACTAAAAGAGTTATGAGTTTACATGTGGATGGGTGGAGAGGGAGAGGGAGACCAAAGAAAAGATGGATGGATTGTGTGAAGAGTGATATGAAAGAAAAGGAAGTTAGTGACAGCATGACGAGTGACAGGGCAGAGTGGAAGAAAAAAACGTGTTGCGCCGACCCCAAATAACACGGGACAAGGGCAGGAAGATGATGATGATGATGATGATGAGAATAGAATAGAATCGTTTATCTTTAAGTACCTGTATGGTATCTACATGAAGATCTTAATAGTAGACTAGGGCCAAGGTACAGGCCATGGTCCGAAGCGAGGAGCAGTGGCAGGGGGTCGCCTCCTTCTGCGAAGCAGTAATGCTAGCAAAGGAGGCGGCCGCACTTACACGCGCGAGGGCGTGGCCTTCACGCCCCAGCCGCCGAGATCCTGATCCTGATTTTCGGCCTAATGGGTAGCTCGACGTCCAACCGTCCGGTATCCGTCCGGACCGAGCCCAAGTCGTCGACGGCCCATACTATTCCATACGCGCCTCAAGGAGATGTCAGCAAAACGTAGGGGCCCAGCAGGGTCGAAGCCTACTAGGGCCACGGGTAGTGTGAAAGTGAAACCCAAGGCCCTGGGATGAAGGCAAAGAAGGAACAGGAGTGAGTTTTTAATCAGTAAAAGTCTGACACTAAGTATCTCCCGCTCCGCCCAAGAGCGAGATTTGTCATAAGATGATTTTCCCGGATCACGCTTAAAGTCACCGTAAGGGCAATAGGATATAGGCAATAGGAATAGGACTTTAATCGGAATTTCCTTGTCTGATCGAATCAGCAAAGAAGATATCCGCAAGAGAACCGAGGTTACCCGATGAATCGCGTCTAAGGAAATCAAACGTAAGTGGCTATGGGCAGGGCATATTGCTCGCCGAACTGATAACCGTTGGAAGAGAAAGGTTCTGTAGTAGCAACCGCGTACCATGTTGGAAGGCCTCCTACAAGGTGGACCGATGACCTGATAAGGGTTGCGAGAATCCGATGGATGCGAGACGCACAGGACCGTTAATTGTGGTGATACTTGGGGGAGCCCTATGTCTAACAGTAGACGTCTTTTGGCCAAAATGATGATGAAGGTTTACGGATTGTTAGGTACCTATTTTAGTTTACAATGCTTTCTGAGACCTACATTTTCGCAATCCTCACGCACGGACTCGCAAGAGACACCTTTCTGCACTGCGACAACGCTATTCTGAAGTGATTCGACCATGTTTTCAGAAATTCACAGTAAAGATACAATTCCATGATGGGCTGCAGACTGCAACCGCAGGCGACAGTTGACCGCAGTGCTGCCTGCGGTCGCAGTTGCGTCTTTTTTTTTAATTGATTAAAAAAAAGCTTGACTGCGATCCAACCTGATGGTAAGCAGTGATGCAGTCGTTGATGGTGAGGCGCATTAGTTTATTAAGAGCCTATTCACTCTAACCTTGAAGACACCCAAATTATAATCGGATGGGAAGACCGCAGCAGGCAAAGTGTTCCAGTCCTTGGATGTACGCGGTATGAACGACGGTGAAACGCTTAGTGCGGACCGTAGAGGTTTCAACAACGTAAGGGTGGTTACTCGCCGTACCTACGCCGTGCGTTTATTCTGTTCCAAGCTTGGCGGCAGGCCGCTGCTGCACAATGCATACAACCATGCTTCAGTCACTTCAGAACCTTCGTGCGAGACAGAATGTCCAACAACAAATATCGATACTTTACTAATGTGTTTTTTTAGAAAAGTAATATGATGACGAAATGTGTGGATGACCAGCAATAAAGTTAATTAAATGACAAAACTATTATAGTAACACCGACACCGAAATTAAAGTTATTTTTCACTGTTAAGTATTTTGTTTTACATTGAAGTCGTTTGTATTTTTTTTTTGTAAATAGTTTTTTTATTTAAACTGCGACTAGTAGAAATCAAATCTCTTTTCTTCTTCTTACCGTATCGATGGTAAAACTAGTTAAATTCCTTGCCTGGCCTAGAATTCGGCCACAGCAATGCCCGAACCAACACATCACGCATCAGCGGACGGCATTGCCGTGGCCGAATTCTGGACCTAATAACAGCATTAGGTCCCTATGTGAACAGGTAAAAGGGCACGTGATGCAGGATGGCAGGTGGGACATGGTCTGCGGAGAGACGCCGCACAAACACTGAAGATCGGAACCGTCCGAGAACCCCCATCTGTGGAGATAGTCTTTGGTTCGCTTGGGTGCGGAGTCTGTTTAGAATTTTCCAGGTTGGCCATGGCAACTCGTGTCCAGAAGAGAGGCTCTACGACGGCTCGATAAAACCTCTTTCGAGAATAAGCATTAATATTTTTTTTAATAATATATTATGATACAAGTGATCTATGTAGGCAGTGCCGTAAGTAGGGCGGTGCCAGCAGTGCCCAGGCACGGCACAGACTCTGATGGGACGCAGAAATAATCAAACCATGACATTTTTTTTATTTTCATCAAAAGGAGGTTAATGTTTTTCATTCCCTTTCGCTCCGTACTGTGGCGATCATACAGGTCCCACTAATAATTACTAACTTGCAAACTGTCGTGTTACACTTGTAAGATTTATGTTTTAAATAGTTTGGGTTTGATATATGTTCAAACAATAGATGGGGAGACGTCATACGAAAGTCAAGACGTAATTTTTATAAAAAATTGTATTTGAAAGTGCTTAATACAATATTCTGCGCACCGGAAAACGCAGCATTGGAAGGCTTCCCACAAGGTGGACCGACGACCTGGTGAGAGTCGCAAGAGTGCAGTGGATGCGAGACGCACGGGATCGGTCGTTGTGGCGTCGCTTGGGGAAGTCCTATGTCCAACAGTGGACGTCTTTCGGCTGAAATGATGATGAAGATGGTGAATACAATATCATAATAGTTTGAATCTAACCAGAAGCCTTTCATTGCGTATCTACCTTCACAGTACATGGCCTACCTCAGGACCGGGCGTTCGGGTCGCCCCCGTGAATACATATGGCGGGGCTCCGAACAAGCGGGGCAAACTTCTACCATATACTTCACCATGTGCTCCCGTCTGATCCGCACAACGGTAACACCCGAGCGTTTCTTCCCACCAGATCCGAAATTGGTATCTCCTAAAATACTTATGTGCGGTGAGGACCTGCGTCACACGAACTTATCCAGCCCGGACTGTTTTTAGGGGCGCTGTTATAGAAAATGGCACCGGGCGTAGTAAAGACTAGTTACGGCACTACATTTAGGTACATAATTATGGGAGATATTGTAGGTAGCCTTTCTAAAGCTCGTATTAATAAACGTTCCTCAGCCTAAAATCCTGTACTTGATACCAAGCTTGAGATCCTGATCGTATTAATAAACGAGATTCACAAGCCCAAGCTCGAGCTCAAGTTTCGGCTTAGGTTTACGTCATCAGCCGAGTGTTGACTGATCCAAAAACGAAACTCAACACTTAAGTTTACAACAAACTGTACTTGAGATGCCAGAATGATCTGGCAGACTCTAGACCGACTGAGACTTGAGGTAGTGATTAGCGTAGCGCGAAACATGGAGTTTGTAAATATTTTCAGTCAAATTAATTATTACAATAAAATAGAGTAATATGATGCTATGTTATGGCCTTTGCGATATTGTTTATCAAAAATGTATTTATGGGATGCTTCAAATCCTTTTGAATAGCCAAGTGAAAATTAAAAAAAAAGGTTTGTTTTTGTTCGAGATTCAGTGTTTTTACATATTAGTCTCATTTTTAGTGAACACAATAAGTTTCTTTCTTTCTTTCTTTCTTTCTTTCTTTCTTTCTTTCTTTCTTTCTTTCTTTCTTTCTTTCTTTCTTTCTTTCTTTCTTTCTTTCTTTTCTTTTCTTCTTTTGCTGCAAAAGCTTGAATACTGATGAGGATCTTGGTAACTGAGATTCTGTACTCATGTATTTATTAATTAGCAGTGATCTTGAGCTTTTGACATCGTATAATCGGGCATCAAGTGATATCGCACTTGAAGACGAAGTTGAGCATCTTTTATTATATTAATACGGGCCTAAGTGATCCGTCATTTTTTAGTAGTAGTAGTTTTAGAGATAAAGAGGTGAATCATTACCAACCTACTATAAAATAACATGGATGATTAATCGTGAAAATCGATAGGCTTTTCAATCAGGAAAACCTATATTGCGTAAAAAAATATCTTTTTCACGATCGTAATAAAAATTATTTGTTATTATGGTTCCGTAGCGTAATTTAATTTCGTTCGCTGGTTATATACTTACACTTTTGAACGATTAAATTGTTTTTTTTTTAACAAAAAATCAAAATCACAGCATTAATTTCAAATAAACCATTTTCAGGCACTTTTTAACCGACTTCAAAAAAAGGAGGAGGTTATCAATTCGGTTGTATTTTTTTTATGTTTTTTACCTCAGAACTCCGTCGTTTATGGACCGATTTGCAATATTTTTTTCCCCTTAAAGGTTATGCTTCCAGATTGGTTCCATTTTTTTTCAAAATCCAGTTCTGATGATGGTATCCATGAGGAATCGAGGAAACTCCTCAAATATTATAGGCAACCATATAGTGATTTTGGTATTTTCGTCGAAAACTTAAAGTAACATTTGATGAAGTAGAACTGATGAAGAAGACCAGAAATGGCCAACGGAAATTCATACTCTCATAGATATCACCATGACCCAACCGTTTCGACCCTAAATGACTCAAAACTATAATTCCCAATTAGGTCTCAGCAACTACAGCGGCAGCGCCGGCACAGCCCGCCTAATGCCTAACGAACAAGGGTGTCGACATATGAATTGAAAAATTCATGTTGGTGCTTGCCCAGTTTCGAATCCGCAACCTCAAGTGTGGCACCGGGCGTAGAAAGGACTAGTTACGGCACTACATGTTTTTCTTTTTTTCGGTGGGAATATCATCTTATGACATCCCCCGCTCTTGGGCGGGGCGGGAGATAGTGTCACACTTTTACTGACTAAAAACCCACTCCTGTTCCTTCATTGCCTTTCGTACCGGGGCCGAGTCTTCCTTTCAGAATCAGACCCTTGGCCCCAGTAGGCTTCGACCCTGCTGGGCCCCCCTACAGTTGCTGACATCTCCTTGTGCCTAACCACTGGGCCATAATGTATGCGGTAGAAATTTTGGTTACTATGCGGTAGAAATTTCGGTATTGTTATTATTTGGTATTTTTTTTAAATACACTCCCAGCATTATGGGTTATTTTAAATTACAAATATAGAAGTTCAACGACTTCTTTTTTTTACCGTTTCCTCAAGGAATACTATGCTATTTTTGGTGTTTATAAAATTAGTATTTTTTGTGGTTTCGTACCTCAAAAGGAAATACAGAACCCCTATCATTCAGTTGTCCGTCCGTCTGTCTGTCTGTCAAAACCATTTATCTCGGGAACGCGTTGAGGTATCGAGTTGAAATTAAAACCATATAGTCAAGTCTGTGGTCCCTTGATGCTGTGAAAAAATCAAACTTCTAAGTAAACGAAAAAAAAAGATACGGCCCGTTTATGTCACAAAAAACTAATAATTCGACACTCTCGAACATATTTAAATAAAATTGTTATAATTATTACCTCTATGTTTATGTGGCAATTAATTTGTTTTGTATGTGTAAAATTTTTGACTGTAATTAATAATCTAAAATATTGTTATTTTCTAATCATCCTAACATTAATGTTATTTTTGTAATTTGAAATTTGATAAAAACTGATTATAATCAATCAATATCAATCTAATTTGTACGCTTAAACGCAAAACATAGACGGGACTCTTATATTTAATTGTAACACCATTTAAAAACCTATGTTTACAAATAAAGATTTCATTTTCATTCATTTTCATTTCATTTTCATTTTCGAAGAAATCAAAATTCAAAGGGTACTTCCCCGTTGATCCAGCTTCCTGAAATTTGGCATAAGGCTTTGTCTTATAGCACATATATAGATATAAATCTGAAAGCTATAAATATGTTGTTACTTCAGAAAAAAAAGCTTTTTTGCGATTCGGAAAAATCTTCGTGACTCAATTCGGAAATCGAATTGTTTTCATACATAAGTTTGTACGGAACCCTCAGTGCGCGAGCCCGACTCGTAGTTGCTCAGTTTTTTTTATTTAATGCGGGATATCACCAAATGCCTTCTTTCACTCTAGGTGAAGCGAAAGAGAGTGTCAGACTTTTACTTACTAAAACCCACATGTGTTCCTTCAGTTGTCTTTTTCATTCCATGACTCTTTTGAACAATCCTGCAGCCTCAATCAGTACTTTTCACGAACAAATTGCTACAATGGAATTTAGATTGGAACAATTTGCCTGCAGCGGTCTTCTCGTCCGATTATAATTTGGGTGTTTTCAAGGCTGGAGTGAATAGGCTCTTAATAAACTAGTGTGCAATGTTTTTTTTTATTTTCATTATTATTTATTTCGTTAACGTATCATTTATTAATAATTGTAATTATTTATTTTACTTGCTTTTATTTATATAGCCTCTTTTTTTATAATGTGAATGTGAGAACACTGTAGACTCCGCGAATTCTTAAGTTCCTTTTTATTGTACTTTTTAGTACAATATTGACCAGTCTACACTGTCCTTACATAATATATCTACTTATGCTGTAATATGGAAATATTGTAACATCATTTTTTAAAAAAAAAAAGTAACCATGGAGTTTCTTGCCGGTTCTTCTCCATAGGAAACGACCAATTTGGAACCGTGCACCAGCTTCTGACGTTTTATAAGTGCCCATGTAGGCCTATGTGAAATAAAAAACTTTTGACTTTTGAGTGCGTTTCACCATAAACATACATACATACATTTGCGCCAACCACAATAAAAATCTACCCTCATCTCATAACCGTCTTCTACTATGTCCTACTCATCACACTGACTTTCTTCATTGTTCTTTCTTTGTTCAGGCTATTTCTCTGTGGAATGCGCTCCCCCAAGAGGTCAGGATGGTTACAAACCGAATAAGATTCAAGATTGAGGTTCGCGAGCATATTCGTAAGAAGTTGGCAGTAGTATCATCACAACGTTAATGTTTCTCTGTTTGTCGATTTGGACCAGTTTTTTTTATTTTCTTTTATTATATACACTTCTGGACACATCTATTGGCCCACCTTAGAGTTTAGGTTTCGATGGCCCCTACCGAAATATGATTGCTAGATTGAACAAAAACTGTTGATGCAGTTTTAAACCTGATACATTTTACCATCTTTTTCGATCGTATTGTTTTAAATTTGAATTCAGAATACCATACGACATGGAGCTACGCCTAACAAGTCGGATATGCGCCTTGTTAAAGGCAATTGATTTATGAATAAAAAACATGTTTTATCAAATAAAGGTTTAATTTAATAACGCGTGTTGCCTCCATGGGCATCTACCACAGCTCTCATACGATTAGGCATAGAGTTTATCAACCGCTCTATGAAATTTTGAGGGATCATCTCCCATTCCTCTTCTATGGCAGTTTTCAACTCCTGCATCGTCTGGGCAACTGGCTGACGAGCCCTAACACGTCTTTTTAGCTCGTCCCACATGTGCTCAATGGGGTTCATGTCTGGGCTTCTGGCTGGCCAGTCCATAACTGTGATGTTCACATCCCGAAGATATTCCCTGACGATGCCGGCCGCATGGGCTCTTGCATTATCATGCATAAAAAGGAAATTTGGGCCCAAAGTGTCCGCGTATGGTATCACGTGAGGTTCTAAGCACTCACGAATGTACCTTTCAGCATTTAATGTTGGCAGCCGTGGTCCTGTAACAACCTCAAATTGAGTTTTGCCGCTCGCGGATATACCGCCCCAGACAGTCCATGAGCCACCGCCATAAGCAACCCTCTCTTCAAAGCAGCATTGTGCGAAACGCTCTCCCTTACGTCGGTAGACCTTCTTCCTTCCATCATTGCCACGTAACACAATTTTAGACTCATCAGAAAAGAGTACACGGCTCCAATCTTGCTGTGTCCAATTTAAATGACTGCGTGCGAAATGAAGGCGCACTGTTCGGTGGGCTCGCGTTAGTTTGGGCCCATTAGCTGGCTTGTGTGGTACCATATCGCGTTCTTTTAACCTTCTCCGAACAGTTCGAGCGCTCACAGATACTCCGTGGAAGTCGTGAAGTTGGTTTTGTATCTCAATGGAGGTAATTGATATCAACAAACAGGCTCCAAATAGTCTTTTGTTTCTTTAAATTCTGTGTTCGAAATACAAAAAAAGACTATTGAATGAAATTGTGAATGTGCCAGGTTCAAAACTGCATAAAAACTTTTTGCTCGACCTAATATAAAATTTTAGCTAGGACCAAACGAAACTGAAAATACAAGGTGGGCCAATAGATGTGTCCAGAAGTGTATATTTTGTTCATTAAATTATGTATATATTATATTTACCTGTATTGTATTGTATCTGTGATTCATTTGTATATCTTTTTTTCTTTCTCTTTTACTGCACCTACCACTATTCTTCTCTGCATCACCCAAAGGTTGATTGGTAGAAAATGCCTAAGGCATTAAGTCCGCCTCTGTATCAGTATGTGCATGAAGTATGTAATAAATAAAAAAACGATTGCATCACTACTTACCTACCATCAGGTGGGAACGCAGTCAAGCACTAGTTTGTCATAAAAAAAAAAAACTCGACTCCCGCGCATTTGTCCGATTTCTACAAGTTAGTACAGAACCCTAAAAATCGACGAATATATATCAGTGAATTCATTCAAGGATACACAGTCCGGTTCAAACCTTGAATGCACGCGCACGCATTCAAGTGCCCTATTTTTTTTATCTGTGTAGCCAGTGATTTCGCGCGCTTTTCCTATCAAATTTTCAAATTGACAGTTCATTTCGATTTGACAGGTATGTTATTTAAATTGTATTCTTATGTAATTTCCCTGCCGGAGTCTGTTTCCTGATAGCTATAACCTAGGGGCCTTTAAGTCAAGAGTGAATAGGTTACTTCTAGGCAAGCATGCTCTGTCGTCGGCCACATCATCGCTTACCATCTCCATGAGTAGTGTGAAAACGAAATCCGGGGCCCTGGGACGAAGGCAACGAAGGAACAGGAGTGGTTTTTTAGTCAATAAAAGTCTGACACTGTCTCCCGCTCCGCCCAAGAGCGAGATTTGTCATTAGATGATTATCCCAATTAAAAAAAATTCACTTACCATCTGGTGAGATAGTGCTCAAACGTGAGCGTATGCCTAATAACCAGAGGTCGGAATTAGGTAGCGATATTTAAGTACTTACACCGATTTCATACAGCGAAAGAATGAGGTGGATATGCCTCAAAACCCGAGATTAATTTTAAAGAGCAGAATTTTTTTATGATATTATCAGAAATATAGCCGAAAAAAATTCTTCATGCATTAATGACGAGGAGGAGGAAGTGTATAAATTTGTTAACCTCACCTCAGTTGACGTAGAGAGATCTTTTTCAATGAAAAATATTAATAATATATTTGTTTTATTTCTCTTATCTATCTCTGAGGTTTTTATTATTATTTATTTGTAATATTGTTGGCCATACAGGATTTTTTATTAGAAAGACCGGGAAGATCTATATTAATATCAACATTTCTATGGAAGTACATGAATAACTCTACCTAATTCCGACCTCTGATAATAACAAAATAAAAATGATGGTGTATTTGTGGATAGCTGCTAGCTGGGCCACAAGCTAGACCGATGACATGGGCCTTACCATGGTATGTAAAAATATCAAACTTTCGAATGAGAAAGAGGGATGGAGGTACACCCTATATACACACCATTTTTTTAATTAGTACAAAAAAAAATTAGGCTCCATCCGTACCCGTTACTGATCATATTTTTGTAGTCAAAAGTAAAAAAAAAACGAAATCCTAAAATTGTCCACGAAAATTTGTCATAATTGATAAATTCATAATTGAAACAATTATTCATAACAATTCCTACTAGAAAATACTAAGCGCAGTGTTTTTCCATTGTTTTTCATTCATAATCAATAAATAGCCGGTACAATATTTCCATAAATTGAGTGACATTTTGGGATATAAACAAACGCTAATAACTTTGCTGTTTATGAATATTATTTATTGAGACTTTACTTAAATAATAACAATACCTTTTCTAATAAGCCCTTTAAGTATTTGTACTAATTAAAAACTAGTGGTGTATGTAGCTCCATCCATTTAACAATTCAGTTTAGGACGTTAAATAGATCGCGTACAGTTAGCATGGTAGAGCCATTACTCTTTTTTTTTTCATTATTTATTAACATCTTACTCACATAATAATAGAAGCGATAAGAAACATGTAACCAAGATGTTAGTAACTCATAATTTGATTTATATTTAGTCCATGGAGTTTCTTGCACGTTCTTTTCTACGCTTTGGAACGTGCAGTTTAGCTTCAGCTTTTTTTAGGGTTCCGTACCTCAAAAGGAAAAAACGGAGACCTTATAGGATCGCTTTGTTGTTTGTCCGTCTGTCTGTCAAGACCCTTTATCTCAGGAACGCGGAGACGTATCGAGTTTAAATTTACGCCATATACTCAAGTTTTCAGTCCCTTGAAGCTGTGAAAAAATCAAACTACTAAGCTAACGAACAACAAAAAAAGGTATGGCCGTTTATATTGCAAAAAACGTATATTTTGACACTCTCAAGGAAATCAAAATTTATAGGGTACTTTCCGTTGACCTAGAATCTTGAAATTTGACATGGAGGAAGGTGCACTTAGCACAAGTATAGGAAATATCTGAAAACTGTAAATCTGTAGTTATGAAACAAAAAAAAACTATTTTGCGATTCGGAAAAATCTTCGTAACTCAATTCGGGAATTGAACTTTTTTCATAAGTAAGTTTAAAGGGAACCCTCAGTGCGCTAGTCCGACTCGCACTTGCCCGGTTTTTTTTTTACCGACAGTCATTTTGACAATTCAAAAGTACCTGTAAACAGTTTATTTGAAATAAATGTTTCTCATTTCTGATTTCCTTATCATGATGTGTTATAATGTCAAGCGAGCGAACGAGAAAGAGGGATGAAGCTATACACCCTATATGGCTCTATCCCTTTAACAGTTCAGTTTAGGTTCTCAAATGGATCGCGTTAAGATCCTCTAGTGAGGGTCGAGGGAGTGCGATGGATGCGAGATGCACAGGACCCTTCGTTGTGGCGACACTTGGGAGAGGCCTATGTCCAACTGAGGACGTCTTTCGGCAGAAATGATGATGATAATGATGAGAAAAATAACTATTGCACTGGCATTGGCTTATTTAGGGTTATTACAAGGGGGGGTTGGGACCCTGATAAGCAGCTGTTTTTGTGTGAATTTAGATTTATTTATTTTTTTGCGACATAAACGGCCGTATCTTTTTCGTTCATTAAACTGTACTGTACTGTACTCCTCCTCGCTCCGGACCATGGCCTGTACCAAAGCCCAGCAGGAGAGATCGCCGCCGCCGATCGCCCCCTCGAGGACACGGTGTTGCTCTGCCCAAGCGGGGCACACTTCCATCATGTGCTTCACCGTGTCCTCCGGGCAGTTCACACAGTGGTGACACCCGGGAGTCGCTTCCGCACGAATTCGGTGCAGGAACTTCCCGAACTTACCTTGTTCGGTGAAAATCTGCGTCATGCGGAAGGTGAGGACTCCGTGAGATCTTTCCAACAACGCCTCAAAGAAGGGACTTACCGCCATAATCGTGGCGTGCCCAGCACTGGGTCACTACAGTCACTGTCGCCATTTTTCCATGAGATTCCGCCGGAGCTCTGTCCGCCATGCCGCGACTTGTCGCGGCAGCGAAATTTTGCCCCGGCATTGCATCTCCATGCGCAGGTCGTGCATGCATGCAAAGACTGTTGCCCCCAGATCTGCTACGGATGGTACGGAACCCTTCGTGCGCGAGTCCGAGTCTTACTGGTTTTTATATTTTTACTTTACAACCCTAGTCACTGTCAACAAACGCCCACAGTAATCATTTTGTTTAAAAGTTACATTGAGATTCATAGTTCCTATAAAATATTTCAAGACAAAGGGTCTTCTTGTAAGTGCAGCCATAACAAATGGTTGTTATTGTTTGCACGTCGACTCTAAATGTAAACAGAAAACTTAGATTAAGTCAAAATGATTCAACATCAAGTACCTCATAAGAGTCCTACAAGGAGCTCTTGTAATTTCAAACAAAGTCAGTGTTTTGTAATCTACATATTTGACTTTCAAAGAGTGTATTGACAGATTTATTGCCCCTCAAGCTAAACCTTTGAAGAACTGTTATTTATAAAGGGTTATTTGTAAAACACCGGCAACCTCTCAGCACTATGTTGAGAACATCATAAACAACAATTTTTGTTCTATAACTTTTCAAAATTTATCATATATTGGTTCCTCAGATTTTCATACAAAAATAAGAATATTTAAATAGAACGTTCTAAATGTTACGAAGTCTATGCGAAGCAAGCGATAGTACAATAGCGGAGGGGAGCGGGGAGTGCTCGGGGGGCGTAGGTGGGTACTGTGGTGTTCACTAAAATCACTATTTAGGGATTAGGGTATATAAATGAAACAACCAAATTATCAGTAAGCAGGCGCAACTTCAGAGTGACGTCTACCCGCCATCGGGAACGGATCGAGTGTGCCCACGACGCCACACCTCAGCCGGTCTACATTTAATGTGTATATCACATCTCTTCCTTTTTATAAAATGATTTAGATTTCAAGATATTTAGCACTCAGATGGTAATTTATAATATTCGCTGGTTCGGTTTTGAAGTACAATACAATACAGTACAGTAGGTATTTAGAATTTCTAATTTGTATACCACATGTCTTCCTTTTTATAACATTATTAAGATTTTAAGTGCAATTACAATATTTAGCATTTAGACGCTAATTTGGTTTTGAAATGCAATTACAATATTTAAGATTTAGAAATTAAATGCGTTTTACATACATTTCACTATGTTTTGTATTTAAACATTCTTTGAGTTTTAAAGTACAATTTACTATGTTTTGCAGTTAAACATTCGTTGAGTTTTAAAGTACAATATCTTATTATTTATTTATGTATTTATCTACACACAAACACTTAAAAATGAAAAGAACAAAAGCAGTTAGAAGAGCACAAAGGTACTGCTCTTATTTTGGATTTATAAATATTAAAATAAAACATGTAATTTTAATTAACTAGTTGAGGCCTGTGTTTCCTAGCTGACTACTCTGAGAAGAAACACAGAAACAAACTCAGAGGTCAAAGTCATTTTAAAATCCACAGTAAACGTGTAATGGTCAAATCATTTATGAGAACCGCGCAGATTAGTGTCTGAGATGATAGTTTGAGTAAAGAACCACACAGATTTGAGTGCATTTAGTATTTACACTAGACTTACAGATATACTGTAGCATTTAGCAATATATTATGTAGGAGTATTTTATTTAATCAAGAAACATTTCCATTTGCTTTCTAGTTTCTACGTGTTTTAAATTGAAGGTGATGCTTCATACTCGACACTCGTCTTACATGTTCTTATGTCTTCTTTGTCTATTTGATGTTTCTCTTGTACTTTAGTCCAGCTTCGATATCTGGCTTCCTTTATGAGGAGTGAGGGTATCTTTGTTTATTAATTTATATTTTGGTTTTTGTATCTAACTTCTTAGTTTTGAAGTATAGCATAATGGTAATAAATCGACGAATTTCTGGATATGAATTTTCTTTTAAGGTCAATTAAACATCTCGCCTTGGATATTTCTTGAGACCTGAAGCCATTATTACAGTCTATTATTGCTTTGACTTTTCTTAATTCTGGATTCGGAATGCAGTATTGAGAATATTATTCCTGTATGCTGTATGATGTGTGTTAACATGTAATTAAATTCCTGACTACACATTTTTTTGCCATTATCAGGTGCTCTTTCTTTTTATTTATTTTTTTCACATTGGGATTTACTCTTGTATTGTGGGTGCGTTCACAGACATGTAAACTCCCATGCACAAGACACCCAGACTCGGAACAACCATCTGTAGGACAATTTAGGATATGCACTTTCGAAATATGTTTATATTTTAAACACTATTAGGTATTTTATTCTACCTAGAAACAATTTTGCTTTGCAGTGTACTATGGGAATCAGCAACTGGTGTTTTTTTAAAACATAACACAATTATGTTGTTTGGTCTCGATTTTAGCCTAAATATAATGTCTCGATAGACTGGTTTGTGCTTGTTTTTATATAGTCCTCAGGGCATAAAAATTATATTTAATTTCTAAATAAGGTCTTTTTTTTTTGTAGCTAGGGAATATGTTTATGACATATACTTTATTACATGCGCAATTGTTGGATTCCCACTATGTGAGTACTAGATACATTAGTTACCATTTACTGGTTGGCCTTTGAGTCGGATGTGCTCTGGCGGTTTGGAATGTCAAGTTTTGCTTATGGTGGCGCATGTGCTAGGTCATTCATTTCCCTACAGGAGAGTAGTGTTGAATGGTTCTAAGACATGAGTCATGTTCGTGAACTAATGCCATCAATTAGGACTGGTCACCTCGCAACTAGGTACCGTGGTTTGTTTGAATTATTAATTATGTCCGTGTAATCATTTATTTATCCAAGTGTCAGTAGAGTTAAAGTGTCAGTAGAGTTTCTTCCACGTTTAACGTGCTAATTTGTATTAAATTCAATTCAATTCAGGAATTCAATACGATACACAAAACGTATGCCTCGTTTTTATCTAATAGTACCATTTTCCATTTATCAGATTCAGTCTCCGAAGTCATTGTGGGTGAGCCCCTTGGCTGAGTATTGAATTAGCTAACCGAACTATCGTCAGCTCTACGTACGATCTCTTGTCTTTATAGTTAAGGGATTTATATTAATTTTTTAAAACCAATTGTTTGATTTTTAGGGTCGAAAATTAGAGTTTCCTTTTTCAATGAAACTGGTCCAGGAAACATTGGATTTCTGTATGAAAGTCTAGATCGACTGTCTTATTTTGAACTAGTTTGTTACCTGATGACATTTATCACCCAGAAATTGAATAAGTTTCAATTGTTAACTATTTATTAAATTTGATTTAAACATGTAAAAAGTGTTTCCAGTTATTTATAACTTTTCAATTGATCTTATTCGACTCATAACGTGAACACTGTGGGAATTATTTATACAGGAACTTATTAAATAAACAACTTAAGCTAGTTCATTGATAAACACCTGCTAGGTGCGAACTAAGCTCAACGGCCACTTTAACAGCCGCTTGAAACGTCGAGGCATGATAAACTTCACTGAGATAAGAATTCTTTGTTTGTTGTGAATTCTTTACATGTATCTCCAGATAAATACGAATGTCGTCATCAGGCTTACCCGAACTATCGGAGAAATCCAAAACTGAATGATCGTTTTATTTACACTTCAGGTCCTATGAAGCTCGTTTATTATCCATTTTGACTAGCTCGTCTTTTTTATATATTTCAATCAAATAGAAACCGGACTAACTGATAGATTTGCTTTTTATCAATAGAGATCTTTAAGTTGGCAATAGAATTCAGATCAAAGCCTTGTTTTATATTATCTACGACATAAGCTTTGCTAGTAATACTCCAGAGAATAACCCTTACACGTATATTATTTAGCATGTAACAATCAATTATAATTGTTGCATCCGACGCGTCACGTAGCAATTTAGATAAGTAGGTGGGAACCTACCTACCAGTAAGTACTAGACGTTTTCTTTAGTACTTTGTGTTTCTAATATTTTGTTTTATTGTTGTCATTTGACGAAAGCTAGTCTTATTATTTTCTCTTTTATTGACCCTCGTTTCGCATTCGTTCTGCAAATTACGCTTAAACCACCTCTTCATGCCATTTGCATTAATTATAGAACATGACTGATTTTTTTTATAAATTGCTCGAGCTATAATCATTTTTGTGATTACCACAATTTTCATGACATGTGTGATAGCAACCAATTCATTATTGATATTTGACAAGAGGTTAGCACTCTCTTTATGCCATTTGCATTAATTATAGGTCATGAACTGATTTTTTCATTAATTGCTCGAACTGTAACCACTTTTGTGATTACTACAATTTTCATGACATGCATGATAGCAACCAGTTTATGCTGTTATTTGTCATGAGGTTAGTAGGTACCTTTTTTAGGTACAATTGCAGTGTTTCTGGAAATAACATTTTAAAACACCTTTTGTGCAATTAGCAATATTTTTATAGGAAAGGAACTTTTATCACGTTTGTGATTTTAATTGCCGCATCGGCAACACTTCCTGTTCAAGTGTCACCTCCTTTATGGCGGGTACATTTTGCATTTTGACTCTGGCAATAGTGGATTAAGTAGTTCAATGGCGAGTTTGCTGTTTTTAAAGGGTTTAGGTATAGTTATGATTTTTCATTGAATCCAAAATTATATTTACAATATAAATCATTTATTTGAAATAGAATCAAAACTTGTATCTACAATTCAAATCAGTTATTTTTCTTAATTTTCATTATATTCTTGGTGTACTAAACTAAAATGAAAGAATCAATTAGGTACACAACACCTCGTTACTTTAGTTTTAACACTGAATTGATTGTGGCCGGCTGATGATAAGAGCTCTATGGGTACTGTTCCCATAACATTTTAAATAAACAAACTCTAGCTAGTAAGTCACACAAAGGTCCATTCATATTAAACGCTACTCAGCAAATCGGCCCTTTGAAACAGAGATTAGATCCAAACACATCGGGGCGTTACAACGCCTTTTAGATGTGACGAATTCTTTGTTTGATAAGTAAAGCCAGTGCAAAATGTATTTGATATAATTAGCCTTTGAAGGATTTTATGACACTTATTTAGTTTTAAAAATATAGTAATGCTTAATCAGGCATCACTTAACTCCGAAGTATCGAAGTGGTACTTAGCGTTATAGCTGGTACATATTAACGACATTAACGTTGGGACATTTTTTAGATCTAACAATATCTTTCGATAAAATTAGCTTCTATTAACGTTTAATCGCTGGTACTGATTTAACGACATTAACGTTGGAACATTTTAGATCTAATAATATCTTTCGATAAAATTAGCATCAATTAACGTTTAATCGCTGGAACTGATTTAACGACATTAACGTTGGAACATTTTTAGATCTAATAATATCTTCCGATAAAATTAGCATCAATTAACGTTTAATCGCTGGAACTGATTTAACGACATTAACGTTGGAACATTTTTAGATCTAATAATATCTTCCGATAAAATTAGCATCAATTAACGTTTAATCGCTGGAACTGATTTAACGACATTAACGTTGGAACATTTTTAGATCTAATAATATCTTCCGATAAAATTAGCATCAATTAACGTTTAATCGTTGGTACATTTTGATCGAATATCTTTTTCATTTGGTTCGATCCATTAGCGATTTGTCGTTGGTACATTTTGATCGAATATCTTTTTCATTTGGTTCGATCCATTAGCGATTTGTCGTTGGTACATTTGATCGAATATCTTTTTCATTTGGTTCGATCCATTAACGATTTCTCGTTGGTACATTTGATCGAATATCTTTCCATTTGGTTCGATCTATTAACGATCTCTCGTTGGTACTTTTATTTCGATTTTTCAGTATCATATTATGTATCCACAAACGAATTTGGTCAACAAACATCGTATTTGGTTAATATTATTTTTATTTTTTATCTATTATCAAAATGTAGAAACAAATTGTATGTCGTAATCACATTTCGATATACGGTCCGTTTATGTGATGAGTGACGTAATGATTTCATCGATCTATGCAGCACATCCCTCAGCTAACCACCGAGGCAGATCGCTCATAGATAACAACAGAAATATGAATATAGAAATATGAAACATTTACTGAATTTCACTTAGTTAACGGTCACTTCTTTCTTTTTTTTTCTTTCAAAACACTTTGTGCTATGACATAATAATTTCATTGCTGACCAATATTCGTAAGTAGTACATTATTTGATTTATGATCACTTTACTTACTGCGCTTTAACTCGTCGCCAATGTGGTGTTCACTAAAATCACTATTTAGGGATTAGGGTATATAAATGAAACAACCAAATTATCAGTAAGCAGGCGCAACTTCAGAGTGACGTCTACCCGCCATCGGGAACGGATCGAGTGTGCCCACGACGCCACACCTCAGCCGGTCTACATTTAATGTGTATATCACAGGTACAGCAAAATACAGAGTTGAAATGTGTTAGATAGAACAATGAAATCTTGAAGGTTTGTTTTTGTTAAATGTATTATGTTTTGTAAAAAGTCGTAGAACAAAAGTTGTTGTTTATGATGTTAGTAATATAGTCCTGCAAGGTTGTTGGTGTTTTAAAAATAACCCTGTATATATTTGCTGATCCAAAGTAATAATAATATTCCACAAATGTCACCCAACACCATCTAGTCCCAAACTAAGCAAAGCTTGTGCTGTGAGTACTAGACAACTCATAAACATACAGAGGTCGGAATTAGGTAGAGTTATCTATGTACTTAGACTGATTTTATACAGCGAAAGAATAAAGTGGATAGGCCTCAAACCCTGAGATTAATTTTAAAGAACAGATTTTTTTTATGACACTATCAGAAAGAAAGCAAAAAAAATTTCTTCCTGCATTATTGACGAGGAGGAAGTGTATAAATTTGTTAACCTCACCTCAGTTGACGAAGAGAGATCTTTTTCAATGAAAAATACTAATAAAAATTGTATATTATTTATTTGTAATATTGTTGGCCACACGGGATTTTTCATTAGAAATCCCGGGATCTTCCCGAGATTACAAGTAAAGTCAATTTAAGTAAAGTCTCAATAAACAATATTCATAAACAGAAAAGTTATTAGCGTTTGTTTATATCCCAAAATGTCACTCAATTTATGGAAATATTGTACAGGCTATTGATTATGTATGAATAAATGACGATCAAAATAGAAAAACACTGCAAAGTAGTATTTTCTAGTAGCAATTGTTATGAATGATTGATTCCATTATGAATTTACCAATTATGGCGAATTTTCGTGGATAATTTTGGGATTTCTTTTTTTTTACTTTTGACTACAAAAATATGATCAGTAACGGGTACGGACAGAGCCCCATTTTTTTATGTTCTAATTATAAAAATATACGTACATATATAGTTTTTAGACTATATTCTTAAGGTCTTAATATTTGACGGAAACACTGGTTTTGTTAAAGTTCCCATGCTCCTTATGTCAAGAGGTTAATGATTTTTTTTTTGGTCTGGGCTCGGGGTAACGCAGCGTGGGCACTTGAACGTCCAGATCCCGTGCTGTCACCCAGTACTCCAACTCCATCGCCGTCCATGATGTCATCAGAGCACAGTGATCGCCAATAATCTATACATAAAGTAAATTTCTATACGAAGTGAAAATTCTGTACATTGAAAATATCAAAAAAATAAATGGTGGTGTTACTAGACCGACACCAAACCCAAAAATGTGATTAAAAAAATTTTTGTTCGTCTGTCTGTTTGTTCAGGCATCACGCAAAAACTACCGGTTCGATTACGATGAAACTTGGTATAATTATTCTTTAATATCTTGGGCACCACACTGCGTACTTTTTATCCCGGAAAAGTATCTGCAATAAAAAACAAACTTAATTTTGCGGTTCGATCCATAGACCCGATTACTGTACCAACCGCAAATAATAAAAGTCGCGGGCAAAAGCTTTCAAATCGGTTGGAAAACGACGAAGTTATGCGCGAACAAACATAAAAAAAAATACAAACATCCGAATTGAGAACCTCCTCCTTTTTTAGAAGTCGGTTAAAAATAAAATTTTCTAAATTATTGACGATCGCTGTACTCTTCTCTGTAATCACAAGATCATTGAACAAATCTTCGATTACAATGACATGCTTAGCATATACAACGCATCATGAACATGCTGGCGACAGCGACTGTTATAGCGACAGAAAATATCGCAACACAGTGCTTGCGGACGACAAGAAATGAGTAGCTCGCCATCTGGTAACCATCCGGACCGAGCCCGGGTCGTCGAAGGTTCGTAGTGTTCCACACGCACCTCAAAGAGATATCTGCAAAACCGAAGGGACCCAGCAAGGCTGTAGCCTACTGGGGCCATGGGTTGACTTCCAAAAGGGAATCCTGTATCCTGGGCTGTATCCTACGCAAGGCAAAGAAGGAACATAGGTGTGGTTTTAGTCAGTAAAAGTCTAACACGGCCTCCCACTCCGCCCTAGAGCGTGAGAAGTCATAAAACGATTTCCCACCTTAATAAAAAAAAATTGGTAAGACATGGTAGGCAGGTTAATTTGTCAAAAAAGGTAAGTCAATATGCGTTAGGGGCCGTTCTTGATCACACGAAAATCAATATGTATACTTACAACATTAATTTTAGTATAAATATGCAAAACTTGAAACACGTGTCTAGTATTTTTATGTAAAGAATCTATGTACAAAATTTCATGACAGTCTCATGAAAAATTACGAAGTTATGCTACCTGGTTGTCCACACAAATAGATGGCCGCCGGACCATTCATACAACTAAGGGTTATTTTGCTTCCTCACCCAGCTGTGCGCTGACATCTAATCCCCCCTATGACCTACCGTAGCCTGTGTTATACGTGTCGGTAGTGTCCAACTTGTTACCTTTTTGAAATATTTTTGGGGAAAAATATAACATGGTGTAAAAATTATTGGAATCGATTCAGTTACTAATTCTGAACAAACTATATTCAGGTTTCACTTATACTAAAAATAGTGTTGTATACTGGTGCGTATTTTATCGATTCGTTATAATCTTGTCATCTTTTCGGAGTATATCGATAACGATATCAATTTGCGATAGCGATTAGGGCCAGCTCACACCGAGTCGCGACGCGCCGCTATATTTGGAGAAGCCAGGTATTTTAGAACTTGTTGACATTGTACTTAAGATTTATGTGTTAGTAAAGAACATCTCTGTTTGAACTAGATAATCATCATCATCATCATCATCTTCCTGCCCTTATCCCGTATTATTTGGGGTCGGCGCAACACGTTTTTTTCTTCCATTCTGCACTGTCACTCGTCGTGCTATCACTAACTTCCTTTTCTTTCATATCACTCTTTACACAATCCATCCATCTTTTCTTTGGTCTCCCTCTCCCTCTCCATCCACCCACATGTAAACTCATAACTCTTTTAGTAACATGCGTCTGAGCTAGATAATAAAATCCGTATTTAATACATCAGCGCTCTTCCCTAGATCTATGCATAGGGATTGCAAAATCCGGACTTTTTAGAAATCCGAATTTCTGTACTCTCGTCCAATAAAAATGCGGATTATCCGAATTTTTCGAATTTTTGAGTGCTTTAAGTTGATTTGATACAACTGAAATAAATAGAAAAAACCGAATCTGAGTCCAAAATACGGGATTTCAAAATGTCAAGAAAAACCGGATTTTTCATTTATTTTCGAATTTCGAAGAATCTATGCTCCACTTAAATATAAGTAATAATAACAATATACAAAATCGCTTTTAAAAACTAAATCAATTACATGTATTAGAAATTAAAATTACAATATGAAATTAAAATGCAATAAGAAAATTTAATTATGTGAGTAAATTATTAAATTAAATGATCAAATGGACACTTAAATAATTAAAACTATATATACCTACTTACACTAAAGGTAAAAACTACTAGCTAAAATATGGCGTCATAAAACTCCTCCGCATCGCTGTCGACTGGAAATGTGCCCAAAAGGCTGGCGGTATTGGCACGTTGTATGGCAATGCTTAATCTCTGACTGAGGTAAAAGCCAGCCCTTGGGTCACGCGAAGTGTCAACTAGGCGTTTAGATAATTCTTTAAAAAGCGTATGAGCGGAGCGCTCGGTGGGGTCCGAGCTCCGGACTTCTATAGAAATCAAAACATAAATTTGTGTAAAACTAATCTAGTAAAGACCTCTAAAAATCTACTATTTTACTTGAACTTTGGCCCTCCATAATGCACACATATATAAAAAATATAATAAGATATATATAATTAGTTCAATCCTTGCACATTTAATCGAGATTCTGAATGACGACAATTTTTTTGTAAAAATTTAAGGATTAAAAAAAAACACGTGTGAATTATACATGAGATTTGTGAAATATTCGATATAAATTACGGAATAACCGAATGCCCCCAAATTTTCCAAGTTTTCTGACGTTGTCTCTCTTTTTTCGCGTTGCCTCTTCATCAAGCATCGCGTTGGATTGCGTTAGATGAAACAACAAGCTTTTAAACCATGCTCGATGTTGATGGAAAAGAACCTTCTTAATGAAAAACCCTATATTAAAAAGTGTGCCCGATATCCGGCCCGAAGCAGTAATGCTAGCAAAGGAGGCGGCCGATCGCGTGAGGCAACGGTCCTCACGCCCCAACTGCCGCCGGGATTCCGATCCCGATTACCGGCCACCGTAAGCGCGGGCTCGCGGACGGCGAGCAATGGGTAGCCCGCTGTCCGCCCGTCCGGTAACCGTCCGAACCGAGTCCAAGTCATCGACGGCGCGTACTGTTCCACGCGCGCCTCAAGGAGATATCAGCAACTGTAGGGGCCAGCAGGGTCGAAGCCTACTGGGGCCAAGGGTCTGATTCTGAAAGAAAGACTCGGCCCTAGTACGAAAGGCAACGAAGGAACAGGAGTGGGTTTTTAGTCAGTAAAAGTCTGACACTAACTCCCGCTACGCCCAAAAGCGGGATTTGTCATAAGATGATTTTACCAACGAAAAAAAAAAATTACAAAAATAAAAATATCGCGTCCCATTGCGTCGCATCTCTGTGTGAGCTGACCGCTACGTAGACATGACTACACACCCACATACTGTATGACGTCTATATATTTATATAATTCAATTCGCCTCCATAGAACAATAAATTGATATCTGTTCATAAGGAACTATATTCATTAGGTAAGATGTAACACTTTTAAAACACCGAAGTAGGTACTTCTTTTTATCGTTAAAGATAAAACCAGTCAAAAGCAGTTCCGTATCAGTCAAGTTGTAAGAGTAGTAAATACTACGGGCCCCATGTACTGCGGGGCCCCGCTGTTTGGAGGACCCGATATTGGGAGCCCCACGGAGTTTGGGGCTCTGCGCATAGTGGGGGCATGTCCATTGGGAGGCTGGAAATATTATTTATATTACTCATGGAATACTCACCAAAGTGTGTGATTTTGACCTATATTCATCTGTTGATCAGAAGAAAAAAAACTCAAAATTCAATGTATTTATTTAAAACTAGCTTTTGCCCGCGACTTCGTCCGCGTAGAAGTCGAAAATGGTTTTAATAGGTTTTTTGAGATACGAAAATATGAAATATTATTTATTATCTTCGTCGTGTGTGATAGTCCATTGAATTGTATGGCGAGCGATATTGTATCTTAAGATAAATTATTATAGTAACTTAGCCGTATGCAGCGTGTAGTGAATGAAACCCACAGCGGATGACGTATCCTACGACAAACTTATTATTTGCGGTTGGTACAGTAATCGGGTCTAGGGATTGAACCGCAAAATTAAGTTTGTTTTTTATTGTATATATTTTTCCGGGACAAAGTACCCAGTTTCATCGTAATCGAACCGGTAATTTTTGCGTGATGCCTGAAAAAAACAGACAGACAGACAAAAATTTTTTAATCACATTTTTGGGTTCGGTATCGGTCTAGTAACACCCCCTGCCATTTATTTTTTTGATATTTTCAATGTACAGAATTTTAACTTCTACAGATTTATTATAAGTATAGATAAACCATTTAGAGGCATTTTTAAGGTCGGTTGTAAAATGTAGGACTGAGAGTAAAAGTTCTTTACACCGAAAAGCCCTGGCATTAATGTCATATTTAAAAATAAAACTTTAAAAAAATTTTAGGCTCGGCGCTAACGAGCCACCGACTGCAACCACTGGTAGACAGCGATAGCGCTTAACACACTTGTTTATATATTTTGTTTAGACGCACCGCACACGAGAGCAGTGGTGGCCGAGTGGTAACGGCCCCGACTTACGAGTTGTAGGTCGCGGGTTCAAACCCAGCCAGGCGTATTACTTTGTGTAATTTATTTCATCACCACTGCTCTCAAAACGGTGAAGGAAAACATCGTGAGGAAACCGCCATGTCCTAGAACCAAAAATTCGAAGACATGTGACATCCACCAATCCGCACTGGGCCCGCGTGGTGGATTATGGCCCATTCCCTCTCCTAGAGAGGAGGCCTGAGTCCCAACAGTGGGAACATTATAAGGCCGACTATGCTATGCTATGCACCGCACACGTGTAGCCGGTGGCAGCCACTCGCTACAGCAGTGTCCGCGATTAGCCATTTGTGGTCGCTACGGGCCACATAAAACGCGGACACCCGCCGCTGTCGCACTACGAAGCAGGAGCGGGTTTTTTTTTGTATGTGGGAAAATCATCGAATGACAAAACCCGCTCTTGGGCGGAGCGAGAGATGGTGTCAGACTTTTACTGACTAAAAACCCACTCCTGCTCCTTCTTTGCCTTCGTCACAGGGCCCGGGTTTCACTTTCACACTACCCGTGGCCCCAATAGGCTTCGACCCTGCTGGGCCCCTACGATTTGCTGACATCTCCCTAAGGCGCGCGTGGAAAAATACGCGCCGTCGACGACTCGGTCCGGACGGTTACCAGATGGTCGGACGGCGAGCTACCCATTGCTTGCCGTCCGCAAGCCCACGCCTACGGTGGTCGGAAACCGGAATCGGAATCCCGGCGGCGCTTGAGGCTGGAGGACCGTTGCCTCACGCAATCGGCCGCCTCCTTTGCTAGCATTACTGCTTCGCAGAAGGAGGCGACCGCCTGCCATTCCTCCTCACTCCGGACCAAGGCCTATACCGAGGCCCGGCGCGAGAAATCGCCGCCGCCAATCGCCCCCACGAGGACACGGCGTTGCTCTGCCCAAGCGGGGCACACCTCCACTGTGTCCACCGCACGAATCTGGTGCAGGAACTTCCCGAACTTACCGTTTTCGGTGAGCATCTGCGTCATGCGGGAGGTGAAGATGCCGTGAGGTCTTTCCAATCACGCCTCAAAGAGGGGACTGAACACCGGTGGCTGTCGCTCGCTTCTGACACTGTTACAAATGTGGTGGTAGCGCGCGACTGCCACCGGTGGCTGTGATCGGTGGCCTGTATGCACCGAGCCTTAGGCTTCCGCACTTCAGTCAGCAAAAATGAAACCCTTAAAGGGTGCACGTCCACCGAAACGGAACTGGGCGGAGTGGAACGAAAAAGAGAAATGAAAAGTGGGAATTGTTTCCATTCATTGACTGGCCTATTGGTCTAGTGGTTAGTGGCCCTGCCTGCTACACCGGAGGTCGTGGATTCGATTCCCACCCAGGACAAATGTTTGTGTGATGAGCACGACTATTTGTTCTATGTCTGGATATAATTAATCTATAATATGTATGTATTTAGAAATGTATAAGTATGTTTATCAGTTGTCTAGTACTCATAACACAAGCTCTGCTTAGTTTTGAACTGGATGGCGTTGTGTAAGTTGTGGCATATCTATTATTATTGTAATGTATTTATTAGTTCAGATACATATATAAGTCGTGTTTTTTTTTTAACAAAAGTATATAAAAAAAGCATTTAAAAATATAAAATATAGTAGTCCACCGGTGTCGGGGGCAAGGTCCAAGCTAACGGTGGTTAGGGCTTCAGAGACAGAAACCGCCTCACGATGCGAACCGTTTCGAGGAGTACTACCTTCTGTATCAGCCCCCCTAGCCAAGTGACGTCATCTCAACGCTCAGGCACATGGTCAGAACAAAGGAATAGGAGGCGTGGCCAACTCGACGCGATCGACGCAATCGTAACTTGGCTAAGGGGCAGGCTCTTGATCCAAACGTTGGCGGTAACGACAATCGGCACAATAATAGTCATTTTAGGGTTCCGTACCCAAAGGGGAAAAGGGGACCGTATTATTAAGACTTCGCTGTCGGTCCGTCTGTCACCGGGCTGTATCTTATGAACCATGACAGTTGGACAGTTGAAATTTTCATAGTTGATGTATTACTAAATAACAGAATAAAAGAAATATTTAAGGAGACACCCATACAACAAACGTGATTTTTTTGCTATTTTTATAGATAGTGACACGGAACCCTTCGTGCGCGAATCCGCATAACACTTAACCGGTTTTATTATTAAAACTAGCCTTTGCTGGCGACTTCGTCCGTGTAAAAGTCGTAAAAGGTTTTATTAGGTTTTTTAAGATACGAAAATATGAAATATTACCTATTTATTATCTTCGTCGTGGCTGATAGTCCATTGAATTGTATGGCGAGCGATATTGTATCTAAAAATAAAATATTATAGTATCTTAGCCGTGTGCAGCGTGTAGTGATTATTTGCGGTTGTTACAGTAATCGGGTCTAGGGATCGAACCGCAAAATTAAGTTTGTTTTTTATTGTATATACTTTTCCGGGATAAAAAGTACCCAGTGTGGTGCCCAGGATATTAAAGAATAATTATACCAAGTTTCATCGTAATCGAACCGGTAGTTTTTGCGTGATGCCTGAACAAACAGACAAAAAATTTTTTAATCACATTTTTGTGTTCGGTGTCGGTCTAGTAACACCCCCTGCCATTTTTTTTTTTTTATATTTTCAATGTACAGAATTTTCACTTCTACAGATTTATTATAAGTATAGATTAAAAAAAGACCATATTGACCATCCTGCCCACTCTTTTTCTTTCAGCACCGTAATGCTATGCACTAAGAAAGCTGACTTAGTACATCAAGTACTCATGAGTGACCTATATTTTTATAAATAATATTCCTAAGTGAAATATTAATAATAGCTGAGTTAGCAAGGTCGCGATTTTACCTATTACTCGAGTCAGCCTATGACACCCGACTCTTACACGAGTTCTACCGAATATTGCCGATGCGGCCATTTGTACTTCCTTTATTGTTTTTGCCTTAAAATCGACCATCACGCGGGAGTTGGCAAAGGAACGGGTTCTCCCGAGTGATAATCGAATTTGGTCTCGTACTTTGCGTCACAAGACGTCCCAAGCGTCAAGGCATCCGAATAAAACCGGACCCGGTCAGCTATTCCGCTAGGATAGAGCTTTGAAAGAAAGAAAAAACAATGCAAGTGCGAGTCGGACTCGCGCAGAGTAAGAGTTCCGCACAAACTTACCTATGAAAACATTTTTCCGAATTGACCAAGCTGGATCGTGAAGAATAAATCACATAGAATCATTGCGGCTGCGGAGAACCTCAAGCGGCAGAAATATAACAACGTCGTCGGCAGTTATATTTTTGAGCCGCTTGGGATTGAAACTCTTGGGCCGTGGGGTCCGAGTGCTCACAAGTTTTTCAAAGAACTATTTAAACGCTTAGTTGACACTTCACGTGACCCAAGGGCTGGCTTTTACCTCGGTCAGAGATTAAGCATTGCCATACAACGTGGCAATGCCGCCAGCCTTTTGGGCATACTTCCAGTCTACAGCGACGCGGAGGAGTTTTATGACGCCATATTTTAGTTAAGAGTAGCATTTAGTGTTTATATAGTTTTAGTGTATTTTAGTTAAGTGTTTATAATATTGATTGGATATCAAATAGATAATCTTATAGCTACCATATTAGTTTCTTCATCAAGAACCATGGCCAATGACAACCATTGTATTTGACCATTGAGTAACAATAGCGTGTAGAACCAATATTAAAAATAATACTATCGAGGAAATTTAAATTTTACAGTTTAAGCGCTATAATAAATTGATTAGGCGATTATTGTTTCATCACTTAAATTGAACGAGCAGTTAGATTAGATTATATTAATAAAGTTCCAAGAAGGTACCGACCGTTGTCAGTAAAGTAGGGGAAAGTAACCTAATATGGTATAGTATCCCAATTTAGAATTTCTCGTAAATTAATAACTTCAAGCTGCACAAAACAAGTACTATTCCATCTCTTTAAATCATAATACTCGCGTAAAGGGGCCTTGGACCTGTACCATGACGTTTAAAGTAAGATTGTTTCATTCTTATTTCCAGTGTGGGTAAGAGATGGCGCTAGGCAACCTGTATAGCTCTGTCTCTTACCCACACTGAAATAAGAATGAAACAATATTACTTTGAACGTCATGGTAACCCCGCAAGTCTGCTGTTTTTATAAATTCGTCATTCCAACACGATTCCATTGTCATTTTTCTAAAAGTTCGTAATCTGTTTAATATAAAATTCATAATGATCGATCATTAATTGGTCAATGATCCCGTAATAGAGTTGTGGTAGAATGACAATATCGAGCTTATTAAAAGCATTGACTGCACAATGACGTTCTAATGGTAGGTAGGCCACTGATCAAAAGAACTGTCAATATTTAAGCAGATATCAGCATATGTCAGACACTCATTTGTCAATATGTACGAGATTACCATTCTATGCCACTTCTTTCAATGGAGTGTCAGAGGTTGACCATTGGAAAATCATAATGACAACATTATATTAGTAGATTACCAAACTTGTCAAAATCAACAATTATGAAATCAATGATAGACCATTCTGACACTATTGTAATAGTAGACTTGAGACCCTGATGAGACTCACAGGAATCAGAAGGATGCGAGACACACAGGACCGTTCCTTGTGGCGACACTTGGGGAGCCCTAACTCCAACAGTGGACGTCTTTCGGCTGAAATGATGATGATGATGATTGACATATATTTTTTTCGTCTTTTCAGATGTAAAGAATTCTTCGGCCATCTTGTAAGAACACCAAAAACAAAATGGACGCCTACTGCACAGATGACGTTGACAGCGTTTTGAAAAACGAAGTCACATTTTCCGAATGTCAAAATGCCATAAAGAACGAACAGTTTAGAAAAGACTTTGTCTTATTCTATGTGAATTTAGTGTTTATGGTTTTTAGAACTATTTTTGAATTCGTTCGTGAATATAGTGTTTATATAATTTTAGCAGTGGCTGTGTACTTTTTATTATATGTTATATATAGAAGCTATATAAACCCAGTTTTATATAAAAAAGTAAGTATATTTCGATTTAGTTTCTATATTATGTATTTTAGTAATTAATGTGATTGTCGATTGTGTGATCTGAGTTCGATTCTCAGGTGCGAATTGTTTTTTTTTTAATAATATTAACTAGTCTTTGACGGCATAGCTGCGTATCTTTTCTTGGACCTGTACCATGACGTTCAAATTAAGATTGTTTCATTCTTATTTCCAGTGTGGGTAAGAGATGGCGCTAGACAACCTGTATAGCTCTGTCTCACCCACACTGAAATAAGAATGAAACAATCTTACTTTCAACGTCATGGTAACCCCGTTGCTCATTTGCCGAATTCCAGAGGGTAACACTAGCGTGTCGTCCACTGTATAACTTGTGCCGGTTCTCCAAGGAGATGCTTGAAACTGACCTACACCACAAACATACATATTAGTGCAAACAACATACATGTTTGCACTAATATGTATGTGATCAGTTTGTGTGTGGCGTCTCTGAGTGCAGCCATTATGTGACTACATTAGGTCTACGTATACCTGTAAAAATAATATAGTGTGTGTTAATAATAATAAAAAAACTTTAATACATTCTAACTTTTCCTAGCTGTAAGACTGCGCGCACTGGTGACTTTTGTCACGGTGACTTTAAAGTGTTTGTCTCTGTCACGTCACGTTTCCAAAGTGGAGTGCGCTCACGAAGAGAGACAGTGACAATTTTTTTTTGAAATCGAAGCGTCATTTGCCGATATGGATTTCGAAGAGACGGTCGTTCTCTGTGAACTCATGAGACTCAGGAGAAAAAAAAAGCAAAGAGAATACTGGGTACACCCCCTTTGGAGTGACAGGCTACTACGTGGAAAGTTCTGTACTATGTATTCTAAACTTCGAGAACATCCAAATCATTTTTTCAGATATTTCCGAATGAGTGTTAGAAGCTTTGATAAATTACTTCGCACTTTAGGACCTGCAATAATATATGAAAATACAAATGGCGAACGACCGACGACGAGTGTGACAGTTTTGTCACCGGCGTACACAAATGTCACCCAGTTGTCATGTCGTAACGTGCGCGCATCTCCATACATATCCACGGACTTGATAAGAGTGACGAAACAGTCACCAGTGCGCGCACATCTTAATATTAGGATTAGCTGTCAATTACAATAACTTTTGACAGAACGACGTCGGCTGGTAAACTCAATAATTGTTCAATTTCCAGGAACTAACAGAAATAGGTTTCGAGCACATAGAACCAGGTCCAGACCGTGAGAGAAGGATATCTAGAGCCCAGGTCACAAGACGGATGGGTAATAAGATACCACCTCCATACCCCAATGGATGGTTCGCTGTAGGAGAAAGTAGAGAGCTGCAAATTGGTGGAGTTACAGCTGTTGATGCTTTAGGTGAGTGGCGCCATCTGTTGTTGAGTGGCAGAAGCTTATTATTTATTTATTCTTGATAGACGCGCTTGACCAATTTCTCACCTGATGGAAAGCGATGATGCGGTCGACAATGGAACGCGCTTACCTAGAAGTAACCTATTCACTCTTGACTTAAAGATTCCCGGGTTGTAGCTTGGCGCAATATTATTTATAATACTTTTATGGAATATTAACTCAGTCATATAAATAACATAAATTTAGCATAACTTTGTTAGATAGCTCATTTATAATGATCGTGTAGTGCAGAAAAAATATACTTCACGTTTATTTTTTAGTTTATAAGCGCCATCTTTTAGCAAGTAGTAGAAACTAAAAACCACGGTTCTTGTAACTTGGATTCCAGTCTTGGATTCCTGTCTATGGTCTATGGTCTTGGACTGTATTGTTGAATACTTTCTACCAATGACGTATTATATATATTTAGTTTTATACATCATTGCTTTCTACGTACAGTAAAAAAGCTTTTTACTAAATTATTTATAATTCATCGTCATCGTCATCATCATCTGCTTCCTGCCCTTGTTCCGTGTTAGGGGCCGTCCAAATAATACGTAAGCAGTTTTTTTGCAAATATTGACCCCCCCTCCCCCTTCGTCAGCAAAAGTATGCAAAGCTCTCCCCCCCCCCCTTCCATGCTTACGTAAACATTGGTACATACATTTGTCAATGTGTTAGTTTGGTTATTAATTTACGAGTAGTAATTGTAAGTCTACAAAAAAGGAATACTTGAAATAAGGGAAAAAATAGAATTAATTTAACATTTAACAGTTCTCAGTCCTAAACACACTAATTCATAACACTAAGTCTTCAATGACATTAGATGTATGCTACTTAACAAAGACATTCAATATATACTACCAATAGACCGGACATAGCGAACAAAATCGTGATCCGATACTTATTCCACGTTGGTCATAAGTCAATCAGTCTAGTATGACCATAGAAATTTAAAAAAACAGGAGAAGTGGTAAGGAGGCGTGTGCATGTCCGCGCGACTTGCGCAAAATGCACACGATCGGGCAAACGGCCGTCAGTTACAAACTTGTGAGATACGCGATACGTGATCGTAAACAAATTTAAAATGCCGTGTTGTTCAGTGGTTTCATGCAAGAACCGAAGTGATAAGAGAAGCCTGGGTCATCATGGAATCTCTTACCATATGGAAGTACAAGTTTAATACTATATTTATCTTTAAAATCAGTAAAAACAACAAATCTTATAATATCCCTTGCTGCTACTACGTTATTTTTGTTTTCAAATATCAAGGCGACTGTATTACTCTTACAGTACATACATTGCTCTTTAACCACTACTTAATTTTAACGCTCAGTAACGGAACAAGCAATGTAAAAATAACATAACGAAACTTTATCAGTGCGGTATATTTCATAATAAAGCCGCTGTTAGTTGCGGCGAGTTAATGATGTGCCTGTATGATCTATTAATATAGACTATCGACCATAATATCGATTGGTTGGATATCCGAAGTAAAATAATGTAAATATTTTTATTTATTTTGATTATTTTACAGAGTTGTAAAGAAATAGCATAATTCAGAATTTAATAACGACTTTTGCTTAAAATAAGGCAACATGTTCTAGCTCTTTATTTGTTCTCTTTATTTAACAAGATAAAATTTTTTTTTCAAAACTTTATTTTGTTAGAAAAAAAATAGTACAGTATTTTTTTTCTAACAAAAGCCGTACATGGTGAGGTTTAGCAGTAAGTTAGGTAAAATGATAACTACAATGTTACTTTATGTTTTCAGTTTCCCAAAAGACGCAATTTTAATAAAGCAATGGATTGATGGAAGGCCACCTAATGGGTTCTCTAAAAAAATATAGTACTATATGCTCATTCCACTTTCAACCAGAAATGCTTTAGCCTCTAAAAAAAACGCAGTCTTTTTGAATGGGCAATCCTTAAATTAAGACTAGACCTGAGTTAAAGTTTTTTTAGTAACTGAAAGCTTTTTCATGTTAAATTTTGTTATTAAACTTTTCAGGATTTTAGAGGACCAGGACATTTACCTGGCCGATTTTTAGTATTTGATATTGACGTTCTGAAATGACGTATATAATGGCCTTATACGGGTAAATGGTTAGTTTTTGGGTTTTATGAAAACAAATTAATAAATAATTAATTATTATTATTATTAAATTATTATTATTAACATTTTATGATTTTGTTTTCGGGACCCAAAAGAATAGCACGACAAAAAAAAAATGGAAAAATCGATAACTTTTCTATTTAGTCAATCACTAGCGTAAATGTAAAATAAATTGCTTTTGCATAGCACATCGACATTTCATGTGTGCGTAAGTTGTACGGTGCATGGAAAATACACGCTGTTTTTAGGGAGGTAAGGTTTATAATTGACTGTGTAGTATGGACTGATTTATGATTTGCGGATGTGTGCGCGACTGCGTAAATATTACTGCAAATGTAGTAGTTTCGGCGGTGGTAGGGAAACTGGAGACATCGTGTTCCGGTACAATTTTTACTACTTAACATATCTCCTCCCTTCTTAAATCTGTGAGTATGACACACCTACACGTCAAGTCGTGTTTGTATCCGTTCTATGCACTAAAAGAAAATCATTTTCTGTGAAAATATGCTGAACTACGCATTACACTATTGTAAATCTTGCTATGGTAAAATGACTGGACCTAACTTCGGTTTATTTTCGTAAATATTTTTGGTATTTACGAAACATTTAATTAGAATTCAATAATTTTTATAAATAGTTCCAGAACATTTTCGGATTTTGTGTTAACGCCATCTATTGCTGAAAAGCTTAACCTTTCCATTATCACACACCGAGGCTCTACCACGAGCTTATAACGTGATAAATTATTCGAACTCAATCGGTCTGTTAAAAGGATGGAGCTATATAGGGTGTATAGCTCTATCACTCTCTTTCGCTCGTACGACTATCATTTTAACATTATCATGGTAAGGCCCCTGGCCACCTATCGAGCGATAGTTAAATCATTATAAATTTTGACAAATTTAATTCGCTTGTTTGCTATTCCAAGCCAGATGCCGTCACTGAGCCATAGGATGACAGTTTTTCTAAGACATTTTTTCTGATAGCCGCTCTATTGTATCTCTTTAAATCTCTTTGCTACTTAATGATGTGTGTCAGCTCACTTTCTTGTCATTTTGAAACATCGACATTGTTCACATAAAAAAACTAAAATAAAATGCACTGCTGACACCATCTAGACTGGGGGATGGGGGGGGGCATCTCCCATGTCATCAAAAATAAGTAATGCAAAGAACTCCGCCTTTAGTGTTTACGTAAATTTAAATGGCCCCTTACTTGAGATGTGCGCAACAAGTTTTTTTTTTTAATATACGGCCGTTTATATCGTAAAAAATGTATATTTTGCCACTCTCAAGGGAATCGAAAATCACCGTTGACCCAGAATCCTGAAATTTGGCAAGGCAAGCTATAGGTATAGGAATAAATCTGAAAACACGTCACATAAAAAAACTTTTTTGCGATTCGGAAAAATCTTTGAGACTCCATTCGGGAATGGAACTATTTACATAGGTAAATCTATACGGAACCCTCTGTGCGCGAGCCCGACTCGCACTTGCCCAGTTTTTTTTTTAATCGTTATACTTTTAATGCACGTCTAGCAGAAAACATTTCAATTTATAAACCATCAAACATTAATAAAAAAATACACATTTTTCAGGCCAAAACCTTTGCGTCTACCGCGGAGAAGATGGCGTTGCTCGTTGTGTCGACGCCTACTGCCCTCACTTGGGTGCTAACCTTGCGGTCGGAGGCAGCGTATGTGGAAACTGTATCGAGTGCCCCTTCCATAAGTGGAGGTTCAGCGGCGAAGATGGCTCCTGTGTTAGTGTACCCGGGGTGGAACACGGTTAGTATTAAATCAAGTTACAATATAAGGCAGCGCCATCTGTTGGCGGGAAAGAGAAATTTACAGCGCCATCTCTTGTCAAGGAGTGGGTAAAAATCTGACACGGCCGGGCGGGAAGTTGGATGACAACCCACCTTAAAAACTAGGCACAAGAAATTTTACATCAAGCAATGTACAACTTCTTTCACAGCCCCAAAAGGCGTATCAATAAAACAATGGACGACGGTGGAGATGGATGGCGCCATCTGGATCTGGCACGACGCAGAGAACAGGCCCCCACTTTGGGACATGACCGAGGTCCCTGAGCTTAAACACTGGGGCTACAGAGGAAGAAATGAGTTCACAGTCAGCGCTCATATTCAGGTAAGCAATTTGAAAAAAATATACTGGTATTCAGTTACATTCGGTTAGACTGGAAGTTGACCTCAACATAGTCCTGACTATGTTGAGGTCGGCTGGCAGAATATTTGCAACACTCATTTTGAGCTTAGCTCAACCTAACTAACACCGTTTGCGTGAACTGATTTACCTATAGCATCCGGTAAGAACTGCCCCCCTAGCCAAGTTACAATCGTTTCGTTTACGCCGAACGCCTCGAGAAGGCCACGCCTCCGATTCCTTTGTTCTGACGTCATCTCAACGCTCAGTCACGTGGTCAGAACAAAGGAATTGGAGGCGTGGCCTACTCGAGGCGTTCGGCGCGAACGATACGATTATAACTTGGCTAGGGGAGCTGATTATTACCTGCGCAGCGTCGCTAGTTCAACTTTAACGGTGTGCTTGTAGTCGTGTCGATGGAGAATTTTAATGGGTTATTATGTAGCAAAACGGGCGCGGGGCGCGATGGCCAGCGATGGGAGCCGACGCGTTTCCCCGCGCGGGCACCTGGACGGAACACTTTTGTAATGAACCGCGCGGGAGCGCCTGCGTAACGCAGCGTTCGGCCTAATTGTTATTTTAACTCTTCAACACTGTCGCATTGTGTTATTGTAATCATAACTGTATGTATGACTAATAAATAAATGTCTCATATCGAATTTATGTATCTATTACCTTTTCAGGAGATACCAGAGAATGGCGCTGATGTGGCTCACTTAAATGCCGTGCATTCACCATCGTTACTGTCAAGTCTCGGAGAGAAATATCCATTGTTGTATGATTTAATAGGTAAGCAAAATTCTTTTTCTTCGTTCTTAGGGGCTTAGTTATTCAAATGTGTATTTTGAGAAGCCTGAGCAGGGCTGTAGGTTCATTTCTTTATACAAAGGAATTTAAGCGTTTCGATTACGAGCATGAGCCTGCCTGAATATTTATAGCAAAGCTGCGCTCGTGTGTAAAATTGCTTGTTTGTTTATTGTAGGCGCCTCGAAGGTTCGTTTTCCTTTGGCAGGGTTAGTAATATACGGTATAACTAGCTTGTGCCAGCGGCTTCGCCCGCATAAAATTCGGTTTCTCAATACCAACTTTGGAACCCCGTTTTATCCCCTTAGGGAGTGAATTTTGGAAAATCTTCTCTTAGTGCTCGCCTACTTTATATAAAAAACTTTTTCCAAAAAAATAATAACCGCCTTCACTAAAAAAAAACACTAATAGGATCAAAATAACTTTAATTTCGGAAGTCGGTGTTTCTCGGTATTTTTGTTTCTTATTTAACACCAACTTCCGAAATTAAAGTTATTTTGATCCTTTTAGTGCTTTTTTTTTTTAGTGATGTCGGATTTTTTTGTAAAAAGTTTTTTATTTCACACTTCTTAGTTGCGATACACTTATAACCAGAGTGCCTATTCCCATGACAAATCCAATTAACCCAAATACTGCTAGGTTACATTGTTTTATTATGAAGTTCCTGTGTCTACCTTCTACCGTCCGGCTCCATCATTAGATCAGTTCGATAGTACCTTTTAGCCAAAGTGCATCTTATGACAATTCTAATAAGTTCAAACACGACTAGGTTACATTGATTAATTACGGAGTTCCGGTCCCTACCTTCCGGCTTCATCATCATCATCAGATCACTTCGATGATACCATTTTCAACGTAACGATTCAGAACCATTCATTTATTTGTATTGTCATAGTCGCTTAAATATCTTCATTGTGATATCTATGTGAGTATGAAGTTCCGTTGACTATTTCTGGTCTTCTTCATCAGTTCCACTTCTTCAAATGTTACTTTTTGACTGTAAATGCTTACGTTCTCGATGAAAATACCAAAATCACTATATGGTTTCCTATAATATTTGAGGAGTTCCCTCGATTCCTCATGGATCTAATCATCAGAACTGAATTCTGAAAAAATGGATCCGATTTGGAAGCATATCCTTTTAAGGGAAAACAAAAATTTACAAATCGGTTCATAAACGACGGAGTACTGAGGCAACAAACATAAAAAAAAATACAACCGAATTGATTACCTCCTCTTTTTTTTGAAGTCGGTTAAAAATTGTACGTTAATTATCTTTGTTTTATTTTATATTATATTAATATTATTTGCCACACGGAACTTTTCATTAGAAATCCCGGGAAGATCCATATTAATATCAACATTTCGATGCAAGTACATGAACTCTACCTAATTCCGACCCCTGCTCATAAGTCAGGGTCGTTACCACTGCTCCCTGAGCCATATTGACCTTTCTTTATTGATGCAGGTTGTCACGTCTGGTCAGCGACCTGGAGTAGAAACGAAGATCACACTGCGAACATGAACTTGACGCATGACTACAGGATCATGAAGCATGACTTAGGCCATGTTGATGTACAAGTCACCCAGGTTAGTAGGTTTTAGACACAAGGCTTATTAGGGTTCCGTACCTGAGTCGGCAATAACAAAACCCTTTAGACTTTATTGTCCGTCTGTCCGTCAGTCTGTCTATCCGTCTCTCAGGACCATTTTTCTCCGGAAAGTGTGAAGGTATGAAGCTAGACAACGCGATGTCAGCAACCGTAGCGGCCCAGCAGGGTCGAAGCCTACTGGGGCCACGGGTAGTGTGAAAGTCGATCCCGGGGCCCTGAGACGAAGGCAAGGAAGGAACAGGAGTGGGTTTTTAGTCAGTAAAAGTCTGACACTATCTCCCACTCCACCTAAGAGTCTGGGATGTCATTGGATGATTTTTCAATTTTTAAGCTGAAATTAAGAGCAGCCAACCCGAGGTACATTTCCATACAACCGCTCTTACGTGATTATGATGTTATTACACATCTTTCTCCAGATATTTTGGATACACAGCTATCTTGTGGATATTATCTAGGCGTCTATAGAAATCAAAATATAAATTTGTGTAAAACTATTTCATTAAAGACCTCTCAAAATCTGCTTTTATTTTACGTGAATTTCGGCACTCCATATTGTACTCATCAGTGATCGGAGTAGGTAGATAGAATTGGGGTCATTGATCCGAAACGTATATATTAATGTGGACATTCCTCCGGAATTGATTGATTAATTAAAAAAAAAAAACGGATCTGAGGTAGGAATTGTAATAAAATGAGCAATATTATTTTTAACGGCACAAAGACCTCCCTCCCACCTTAAATTGCACTATTCTGGTCCATATTCAATGTCAATAAAAATTTATAACAAATTACCGGAAAACATAAAACAAGAAAATAAAACCAATATATTTTTAAATAAATTAAAACAATTCCTAATTGACAAAACCTATTACACAATTGACGAATATTTAACTGATAAATTTAATAAGAAATAGATTTAAAACATTTTTATTTTTTCAATTTGACTTTTTATTGTATATGACATCACTTATTTTTTTTTTTTGGCGAATCATTTTGCGCTTATTATTGACATCAAATATTTTTCTTTGGACATATTATTATTTACTTATTAATGATATCAAATTGCATTTTTTATTTTTGACATATTATTATTTTTTAATTATTATGGAGAACAATTTGTATTTTTTTTTAATTTATTTTTTATCTGAGATACTCAAACATACGAATATAATTATTAAGCATTAATTTAGATTTAAATATAAAACAATAGTATATGTTTTTTTGAGATTGCTATGAAGGAATAATAAGTAATTTGTAATAGTTGAAATCAATTAAACAATACAAAAATATACAGAAAATTAAATAGGAACTTATAGTAGCGCTCTTCCTCTCCTACAATTTATATTGTTGCTGTGCCCGACAGGGTCCATAATTGTTTCACTTTTTTAGATTTATCACCTGACATGTACATTATGGATTGCAATAAAGATTTGAGTTTGAGTTTGAGTTTGAGTTTGAGTCACGATTTGACACAACCCACCGACCAATCAGAACATTATACCTTCCTTTAAATTTTGAATTAATAATATTAATAATAATATTCCACAACTATCACACAACACCGTCTAGTCCCAAGCTAAGCAGAGCTTGTGTTATGAGTACTAGACAACTGATAAACATACTTATATATTTCTAAATACATACATATTATAGATAAATTACACCCAGACACAGAACAAATGATCGTGCTCATCACACAAACATTTGTCCTGGGTGGGAATCGAACCCACGACCTCTGGCATAGCAGTCAGGGCCACTAACCACTAGACCAACAGGCCAGTCAAATTGAGTAATAACACTACCTGAATCTGGATATACTGGAATTACTTCCGAAAAAATGGCCATGGTATCCATGTTATTCTTTCTGTGCATTTATGATATACAAGTACCAAAAATCAATCTACCTACCCCGATCACTAGTACTCATATATTAAAAATATAAAAAACTTTAAACAAACAATAAATCACACAATAAGGCTTCACTAAAAAATACTAATAATTGATCTTTACTTATGAAGGTGAACTGTTTCTTAAAACGGGTTGCTTTGAAGTATTATATCTTTGGATTGACTTGGAATCATAGGTTCAAATAAAAATTATATTAAAGGCATGTTATTCTTTTTTGAAATTAGGATATATTTGTTTGTTTGTATATTGTATTTTCTGTAAAAGCGCAGTACATAAAGAGACCACAAACGGAACAACACCAGGATGCAATCAAAAAATCAAAATCAAAAGCATTTTATTTCAAATAAACCATTTAAAGGCACTTTTGAAATGTCAAGAAGTCAGTCAGAAAAAATGATGCTAATTGCAAATTCCAAAGCGTAGATCTCTATGGAGAAGAATGTGCAAGAAACTCCATGGACACTCTTTTCAATCATGTTTGTAGACAGGCCAAGGCGGCCATGCCATATCTAAATAAAACCCTTACTACTGCTAAAGCCTGCGACTAGACAAAGGCAACCACACAGTACTAGGGAGGTAATTATATAAATTCCTCACAGCGTTCGGGATTAAAACTTAGCAACCTTCGTTTCGTTCGGAACTCCACATGCCGCCCGCGACTTTACGACACTGCTTTATTCCCTAGTCACAGAATCAAGTATTATCACTCCAAAAGATAAATAGATAGACCCGTGCGAACAGTACCTCACTACACTACAGTGATCGGGAGTTAATTATATAAATCAACACATCTGACATCAAATTGTATTTTTTAGTAAATTTTACATATTATTTTTTAATTATTAATGTGAACTGTTTTTTCAATCTGAAATTTAAGCGTAAGAATGTAATTATTAAGTATTAATTTAAATATAAAACTATTGTATATACTCATAGTAATAATAAGTAATCAGTTAAAATGAATTAAACGATATAATAAATATACAGATAGGAAAATTAAATAGGTACTTATTATTTTATTAGCGCTCGTCCTCTCTCCTACCATTTTTTTTTATAATGTTGCTGTGCCCGACAGAGTCCATAATTGTATCAATTTTTTATTATTTATCTCCTGACATGTACATTATGGATTGCAATAAAGATTTGAGATTTGAAATCCCTCACTGCGTTCGGGACTAAAACTTTGCAACCTTCGTTCGCCACACATTCCACATGCCGCCCGCGACTTTAAGTTACTGCTTTATTCCCTAGTCACATAATCAACTATAATCTTTCACAGATAGGCCCCGGTCACGTCCGCTTGCTGCTACAGTCACCAGTGGGGCCCATCCTTGTGTCCCAGTCGGTGACGCCACTCGGGCCGTCACTACAGAGGGTCATACACAGGATGTTCTCGCCCGCCTACAACGCACCCTTCGCTGCACTGTCTGTCAAATCTGAAGGGGATATGGTGAGTTTGTACCAATTATTCATTCATCATGGAGCAGTGGTGGCCGAGTGATGACGGCCCCGACTTACGAGTTGTAGGTCGCGGGTTCAAACCCAGTCAGGCGCATTACTTTGTGTAATTTATTTCGTCACCAGTGCTCTCAAAACGGTGAAGGAAAACATTGTGAGGAAACCGGCATGTCCTAGAACCAAAAAATCGAAGATATTGTGACATCCACCAACCCGCACTAAGCCCGCGTGGTGGATTACGGCCCATTCCCTCTCTAGAGAGAGGAGGTCCGAGTCCCAGCAGTGGGAACATTAAAAGGCTGATTTATGCTTTTTTTTATTCATTCATCATTACCTTTCCCAAATATTTTCTCTCTCATCCAACTCTCCTGTCGCAGGTCTGCTGGAAGAAATTTCATTTGAAATAAGCAGTACCTTTGTGGTCTTCTATCTGCTTTTGTTATTTTCATTTTTAAGTACTTTTGTGTACATATAATAAATATTTTGGGGTCGGCTTACTAACAATTTAATTGATATTTGATAAAAGGTTTTCCGTTCCGGTATAAGTTAAGCCCTAGCAGTCAATTCTGAGCCTCCTCTGAGTCTTTCTTGCACCTTTACTTTGCGCTTTAATACCAAATTTAAGTTTGCAGTAAGCCATTTAGGGTGGAATTCACCAATAAAACTAATCGCGATTATTTCAAACAAAACTCAGTTTCGAGTGTCTAAACGAGATTATAGCTACATTTTGAGTATCACCGCTATGAATTGAATCTAGTTAACGCTAAACTCAGTTATAATTCTAAACGCCCACGTTTTCGACGTCGCATAATCGCGTTTAGTCGCTGTCACTAGTGTCACTTGTTAATGTCATAATATTAATAAACATTGTATTTTTAAACAATTTTCTACTATTACGATTGGTTGTCATTTCATTAAAAATATATTACTCCTGAAAAAATACATTCGAAAACCGCAGCAGGTCGCCGAATTCGCTGATACATGTTGTAGATACAAAACACGAATAAGGCATTTAGATCCTCTCCTATTTTATCTTAAGTTTTGTTAAACGCGATTAAAATGATGCTGGTGAAATCGGTTTGACGTAAGTCTAGATACGTACATAACGCCGATCTATAAACTAGATTATGCTGAACTCAGTTTTGTTGAACTATGTTTTTTTAGCGATTGATGAAATCGGACCTTAGGCTTTATGGGGGTGTCCTGGTTTGCCACCTCTGTAGTAGCTACAGTTTTTCGCTGACGATAAACCTCTTTCTTTCCATGGGGTGACTGCAGCCACGCAACCACGAAGACTAAGTCGGGAGCACTCCCGCCTTAGCTAACCCTTCTAAGCTAACCTGTCAATGTCGGGGTGCTCTAACATATGTTAATTCTTCATGTCGCACTAGTGTAATGTCGAGCTTCAGTGTGTTAAGCGTGCTTTCGAACTATTGTGAATCGCAGTACAGTTATTCAATTTGTAGACTTCACGTAGTATACTTCATCATCATCATCGTCCTGCCCTTGTCCCGTGTTATTTGGGGTCGGCGCAACACGTTTTTTTCTTCCACTCTGCCCTGTCACTCGTCATGCTATCACTAACTTCCTTTTCTTTCACGTAGTATACTTGCTGAACACAAACAGATCTTACCAACATCTCTAGTTTATGCAAATAGGAAAGTGCTATTAACCCCTCGGGCGCCCCGGAGGTATTATTATGACGTAATTTCGCGTTTTTACGTAAATAACAAAAAAAAAAATCTTTTTCGGGATTATTCTACGAAAAACAAAGATATAAAAAACAAAATATACGGCTAAAAAAAAATTCGTACAAACGTGTGTACAAAACTACAATTAAACTTTTTTCAAAGTCATTCAAGTTGTAAAAACGACAATTGAGCTTTTTTCAAGGTCATTAAAGTTGTACAAACGTATATACAATCGGTGTTCGAAGGATTAAAATAAAACTAACACAAACTTTGTATTTCATTACAGTTTGAACGAGACATCAAGATTTGGAACAGCAAGCGATTCGTCTCAGCTCCCACTTACGTCAAGACGGACAAGACTATACGAGCGTTCAGGAACTGGTTCTCACAATTCTATAGTGAAAATAGTGTGCCTTTCAGGGAAGCTAATCAGAATACACTTGACTGGTGATAAATGTGATGTATCTACTCTAGGAATGGCCATCAGAAATCGATTAATCGAAGAATCGATTTTTTAAGTCAAGAAAATCAATCATTAATCAAAGCATTTATTTCAAATAAAACATTTGTAGCTACTTTTGAATTGTCAAGAAGTCAGTCAGAAAAATTATGTTAATTGCACATTCTATAGAGCGTGTCCAAATCTATATAGAAAAAAATGTGCAAGAAACTCTATGGACATTCTTTTAAATAATGTTATGCATTACAATATTTCTTGTCGCTACTATTATGTGAGAACAATGTAAAAAGGAGCAGTGGTGGCCGAGTGGTTACGGCCCCGACTTACAAGTTGAAGGTCGCGGGTTCAAACCTAGCCAGGCGCATTACTTTGTGTAATTTATTTCATCACCACTGCTCTCAAAACGGTGAAGGAAAACATCGTGAGGAAACCGGCATGTTCTAGAACCAAAAATACGAAGACATGTGACATTCACTAACCCGCACTGGGTCCGCGTGGTGGATTACGGCCCATTCCCTCTCCTAGAGAGGAGGCCTGAGTCCCAACAGTGGGAACATTATAAGGCCGACTAAGCTAAACTATGTAAAAAGAAAAAAACAATTCAAAATATAGAAATTAAAAACAGACACTGCCATACGAAAATGTTGATATCAGCTCCATCAAGCGAGAATATGGCCACTTTCGGGCCTCTTATGCGACAGATTGGTCCGATAACTGTTTTCGTGTCCTATTCGCCAGGGTCGTCTGTTTGCGACAAGTTACTCCACCTCGTTAAGCTCTCTCCATAGGTGACAGAGGAGCTGACGAGATGGAGTATTTGTTCGTGGATGTGCGACGTAGGCAGTTAAAATGTTAAGTAGAATAAAATAACAGCCGGTAGCAAAGTTACGATCGTTTCGTTTGCGTCGAACGCCTCGAGTAGGCCACGCCTCCGATTCCTTTGTTCTGACCACGTGACTGAGCGTTGAGATGACTTCAGCACAAAGGAATTGAAGAATACATGGCTTAAAGGACTTAATATCAAAGTCAAAAATAGTACTTATAAAAAAAAATCGTAGTTGCGAGGCCTAATTATAAAAATATTTATGTGCAAAAATAAAAAGTATGAAAATAAGACTAGATTGTGTGCGTATTTAAATTTAGTCAATATGTTTTCTTTAATTTTGTAAAAGTGTAGTTGTGTGTGAATAATTGTAGGTAGGTAATACTGTTAATACATTTTCTTTAAGAAAACGAATGACTTGATGCCAAATTGTAACTATTAAATTAAATAGTATTTTACGTAACATGTGACTTTTTATTTAGTACTATCTTTTGCCCGCGACTTCGTCCGCGTAGAAGTCGAAAATGGTTTTATTAGGTTTTTTGATATACGAAAATATGAAATATTATTTATTATCTTCCTCGTGTGTGATAGTCCATTGAATTGTATAGCGAGCGATATTGTATCTTAAGATAAAATAGGTATTAAAGTATCTTAGCCGTGTGCAGCGCCCCCTAGTGAACTCCACTGCGGGTGACGTAACCTACGACGAACTTATTATTTGCGGTTGGAACAGTAATCGGGTCTAAGGATCGAACCGCAAAATTAAGTTTGTTTTCTATTTCATGTACTTTTCCAGGATAAAAAGTACCCAGTGTGGTGCCCAGGATATTAAAGAATAATTATATCAAGTTTCATCGTAATCGGACCGGTAGTTTTTGCGTGATGCCTGAACAAACAGACAGACAAAAAAGTTTTTAATCTTATTTTTGGGTTCGGTGTCGGTTTAGTAACACCATTTATTTTTTTTATATTTTCAATGTACAGAATTTTCACTTCTACAGATTGATTATAAGTATAGATAGTACAGATCCCGGCATGGATCTTGAGCGCTGACTTCTACTTGCGCAGAAGTATAATATCGGGACTTTTTGGTGGTATGAAGTGAGACGCGGGGGCGGGGAGTGTCAGTGATTGGCTCGCCGCGCATCGCTATGATGCGACGTCACTCGTGAAAAATAAGGTTTTTTTGTGACGTAACTACAAATTTACAGTTTTCAGATTTTTTCCTATACTTGTGCTATGAGACCTTACTTCATGCCAAATTTCAGAATTTTAGATTAATGAGTAAAACCCTATGAATTTTGATTCCCTTGAGTGTTGAGTGTCATTTTTTATGACATAAACGGCCGTACCTTTTTTTTCGTTAACTCAGAAGTTTAATTTTTTCACATCTTCAAGGGACCACAGAAGTCAAGTCTCGAGAACGCGTGGCGGTATCGAGTATATATACTCAGGTATACTCGATACCGCCACGCGTTCTCGAGACTTGACAGACAGACACAACAAAAAACAACACACAATCAAGTGATCTTATAAGGGCTCCGTTTTTTCCTTTTGAGGAGGGCCTCAGCTCAACAGCATTCAGCCTTCTTTATTGCATCTGAACGGGTTTTCAATCTTTAGTGTTTCAAGAAAATACTTACTTAGGTGAGCGCATAACACGCCCGAAAGAGCTGAGAGCATACTCCTCACATATTGCACGGTAACGGGGGATAAAAAAAACCACTGAGAATAAAATTACACGCTTTTTTTTTCATTTATTATTATTAATACAAAAGAATAGAATTTTCTAAGTTAAATAGCAACCAAAAACCACTAAGGTTTAAACCCGTGCTAGAATATATAATAGCCTTAAGTGCTATCATGAATCCATTCTCAACATCGAAATTATACAAAAGGATTTTTTATATGTGTACGTTATTGTCGATAACAATTTATAAAAACTTTAGGACATGTATTGTCATTTGTTTTATTTACGTTCTAAGAAGAGAGATATTTAGTAGTTTAGATATATAAAAAGATTAGAATATGTATGCAAATATGCATCAAAAGTTAATAATGACTACATCTATATATGTAAAAATCAATGCCACTTTTCGTTGTAATTTTATAACTCAAGAACGGGCTCACCTATCCAAACCAAATGTTTAGGCTTTGTTCGGACTATTTAGTAGATGGGTTATGTGAAGTTTGCACAAAAATGGTCGAGCGGTTCTTCATTTATCACATTTTTTGTAACAAATGAATTCAATAAATGGCGGATCATTTTGTTAACGGGGATTTTGCTGTCAAATTGAAACTTTTTCAGATGGAGATTGTGCTGTCAAATTGAATTTGATGTTCCAATTACTTTTTTTTATTATTTCACTTTATACGTAGAAAGAAAGCATAGCATAGCATAGTCGGCCTTATAATGTTCCCACTGTTGGGACTCAGGCCTCCTCTCTAGGAGAGGGAATGGGCCGTAATCCACCACGCGGGGTCATTGCGGGTTGGTGGATGTCACATGTCTTCGAATTTTTGATTCTAGAACATGCCGGTTTCCTCACGATGTTTTCCTTCACCGTTTTGAGAGCAGTGTTGATGAAATAAATTACACAAAGTAATGCGCCTGACTGGGTTTGAACCCGGAACCTACAACTCGTAAGTCGGGGCCGTTACGACACGGCCACCACTGCTCTCCTCGATGCGATATTAGTACAATCGCATCGATGTAGAAAGAAAGAAAGAAAGAAAACTCGTTTATTTGGCACACAGGTATACACACAATGAGATAACAATTACAATATAGAAACTTAAATACTAAAACTTAAAAAATACATCAACATTGTATGTCTTTGTCGTAGCAAAGGGCGTACCGGACTGCTAGTAGTATATAAAACAAAGTCGCTTCTCACTGTCTGTCCCTATGTATGCTTAGATCTTTAAAACTACGCAACAGATTTTAATGCGGTTTTGTTTAATTTATAGAGTGATTCAAGAGGAAGGTTTGTAAGTATAATACATAATATAGTAGAGAAACACTGATAATTTTAGAGGTTTTTAATGTGATGTCGTAAATAAACACAATTTTTTGCGCTTTAATTGCAATTGCGTACTACAGTATTGTACACCTTGAAAAGGTCTATAAGAAAATCCGCAATGGTATATGTCTATCTCGGAAAACCCACAATAACCATTTTTTTTCCTTTACTTTTTACGAGAAATAATGGCTTATTTACGAAGCGATTTTAAGCAATACAGCCACCCTAGCCAAATTACGGTCGTTTCGTTTGCGTCGAACGCCTCGAGTAGGTCACGCCTCCGATTCCTTTGTTCTGACCACGTGACTGAGCGTTGAGATGACGTCAGAACAAAGGAATCGGAGGTGTGGCCTACTCGAGGCGTTCGACGCAAACGAAACGATCATAACTTGGCTATGGGGGCAGCTTTAATCCCTATCCAATTAAGTACCTTAATACATTGTGCATTTAATATAGATCAATATGGCCTTTTACAACATTTAAATTAATATTATCAAAGATACAACGGATTTAAAATGCAGGGACACAGCGGTTGCGGCGGTATCAGCATTGCACCCGTGCGAAGCCGGGACGGGTCGCTAGTTTGTAATATTGTTGATTTATTATTTTTTATTTTATTTATTTTAAAATTACTTAGTCACTGTTAGTAAATTATCTACAGTAATACAATTAAATATTTATTAACATTTCGTACACAATAAGTTACCTAGGTACTTTACTAAATGTGACCACTTAAAATATACCTACTAGTGCGGAAAAATTCCATTCCATATCTACTGACATGACTTGATACTATTTGAACTTGGATGCTATAGCATAGTATAGCATAGCATACAGCCTTATAATGTTCACACTGCTGGGACTCAGGCCTCCTCTCTTGGAGTGGGAATGGGCCGTAATCCACCACGCGGGCCCAGTGCGGGTTGATAGATGTCACCATATGTCTTCAAATCTTTGATTCTAGGTTCTAGGACATCCCGGTTTCCTCACAATGTTTTCCTTCACCGTGTATGCTGTTTGCACTTATTGTTTCTGGTAAAAATTCACCCGCCCCATAAATAAACTTATCAATTCGACGCAAACATTCCAAACCTATGTTTATTGATTTATTTTATTTTATTAATTTTAAGCAACTTACAGTTAATATAACACAGTAAAAAACATTATATGTAGAAGAAGGCCAATTACAAGTTTCCACTTATATATAAATAAAATTAACAAAACGACTTATATAACGTGAGCGTTAAACATAGAAATACAAGAGAAGAGAAGAAATAAAAATACGATACATTACAAAACAAGATCAAGCTTCAAAGAAAAAGTTATAGAATAGAATATAATAAATTTTATTGTACACCAATATAGTTAAAAAAAAATTACACTAATTTAAATCATTAACTAATAATTAAAAAAAAATAATTAATATAATATTTATTTTTTTCTATTTATTTATGTATTAAAAAAAATATAATAATAAATAATAAGTTAAATAAATATTTTAAAAAATACTTTATTTTTATTTTATTATTTTGATTTATTTGTTTTTATTATTATTATTATGTTTTAATATTTAATTTATTTTTTTATATAATATATTTTTTTAATTGTTTAATTATTATTTAGTAATTTAACATTTTTTAAGTTACTGGACACTATGCGCAAATAAATCAAGCTCAACATCCCGGCACACTGTGTTGAACAATCTACATACTCTTTGAATATATTAGTTCTGTCTGTAGACACTTTTTACGATAGGTACGTGAAGAAGATCAGGTCTCCGAAGAAACACAGACGGTACACGCAGTCCAATCCTGACCACGACCTCAAAATAGTTGTAGTTGTGTTGTTGTTGTTGTTGTAGTGTTGTTGTCGCTAAAAATAGTTTTCAAGGCACAAGACGAAAGTTTTCTTTGTCCTTTGTCCCTGCATAATAGCAAACGTAATGTAGTAAAAATATTCATCATCTCGAGAATTTAAAAAAAAATCAAAGAAATCAAAATATTCCTTGCGTGGTCGAATCAGGAATGAAGATATATCCGCAGGGGAATAAAGATTATCGACATAGCCTGAAGATTTGACAAACTTAAGTGGCAGTGGGCAGGGCCCATTGCTCGCAGAACAGATGGCTGTTGGGACCGAAAGTTTGTGGAGTGGCGACCGCGTACCGGAAGACGCAGCGTTAAAAGTGCTCCTACAAGGTGGACTGATGACCTGGTGAGGGTTACGGGAATCTGATGCAGCGAGACTCACAGGACCGTTCATTGTGGAGACATATGGGGAAGGCCTATGTCCAACAGTGGACGTCTTTCGGCTGAAATGATGATGATGATGGGCCAAATATGCAAATGCATATGCAATTATGGAAATGCATATGGAAATGCATATGCAATTATGGAAATGCATATGGAAATGCATATGGAAATGCATATGCAATTATGGAAATGCATATGGAAATGCATATGCAATTATGGAAATGCATATGCAATTATGGAAATGCATATGCAATTATGGAAATGCATATGCATAATGGAAATGCATATGCAGTATGCAATGGCATATAACCCGGTCTCTAGTTTTATTACGGATCAACAACGTTTAAGTCAGTCGCTGCCCTGAACTCAGAATATTCAATAAATCCATCGTTATTCTTGTCGGTCTGCTTCAACGCTCCTTCAACCATTTCTTCCAAATCCGAATCTTTATACGACATGGCAGTGCTATCTTTATCTGTACCTGCAAAAAAAAAAAAATAACAAAGCATACAGCAGGATTTTTAAACACAAAAAAATAATAATAATTAAAGTATACAGGGTGTCTTTGACGTCGACGCACAAACGAATACCACTGATCCAGTACATGATTCTGAACCCCCAGTGGTGGAATTTTTCGTCAGTATTTTCATAATTTAAAAAAAAACTGTACTTTTTTAAATTTAATCTGTGTAATAATCGTTTGTAAATTTGATCGTTCGTAAAAAGCCGACGAAAAATTCCACCATTGGGGGGTCCAGAATCATGTATTGTATCTGTGATATTCGTTTGTGCGTCGATGTCAAAAACACCGTGTATAGAGTAAGGCTTACTGTCTACGGACGCGTAGCTTCTTATACGCGTATTTTACGGAGCGGCCAAGTTGTGCCGTCGTGTGTAGTTTTGTATTTAAGCTGTGAGCAGGCGTACGCCAAGCGTATAATGACGAATACGCGTCTATGAAGCTACGTGTCCGTAGACAATAGGCCTAAGTTAATCAATAAATAATAATATCAAAGTTCCTATACAGGGTGACTTTTGATTCATTGTCAATATTTCTCCATAACATTTGTTCCAAAGTTTCTTTTTTACTATGTATTTTTACTAACACCATATAGACACTAGTCTGAAAATAAAGATATTGAATTGAATTGAATTTGGGTAGGCCGCAGAAAATACTCAAATTGCCTGACATTCGTTAAAATGACTAAAAAGGAAAAATATGACAATCAACATTCAACATTATTATTGTGAACGTGAGGACGTTCACAATAATAAAAGGAAATATATAGTTTACAAAATGTTATATTTAGTAAAGTAAATATTTATATCAAAAATTAATTGAGAAAAAAAATGTCAAATTGAAAAATAAAAATAATCTACAATGTCAAATTGTAAAAAAATAATAATAACAAAAAGCATAATCGAGAATAGAAACAAAAGAAAAGAATAGAACAACAGTTGTAGTGCGTACTGAAGCAGGTCAATCCCAAGCCTTTTCGTCCTCAACATAGTCCTTTATAGTGTATAAAGACTTTTGGCAAAATTTTCGCTTTACAAATGATTTGAATTTTTTAAGGCTTAGTTGTTGAATAAGTTTATAGTGTAGGTCTAAAATACTCACCAGAAATCTTTAGGAATATTGAAATCTGAAACTGAAAAACAAAATAAAACACAAATTATGAAAATTAATATTTTATTTAGACTAAGAACAAATTGAATAAAGAATTTAAAAAAAGAACAGCTGTGCGCTGAGTGCGAGTCGTTTTTACCGCGTTTGGCTCTCTGATTGGTTAAGAGTCTGGAGCGGGCCAATCGGAGAGCAGAACGTCATAAACGTGTCGATTACGAACTCGCACCGAGCATACTAAAAAACACAAGTTGAACAGATTTTTTTTTAGGTTAAGTTCGAGCTCAGCTTAGTATCTACAAAATGATCGAGTTAGGGCTATATTTCACCGGGACACCATGGCGGCGCGACCAGTCGCCGCTACCTAATACAGCTCTATAGAGAGTTGCTCATCTGGTGTCCGTGAGGTTATGCAGACAATCTGGCGGCGCGACATTTTGGTACTGTCTCAGTGTGGTGTAGCGACTCTGGTGTCTGTATGGTGTCTAGTTTGGTAGCTTACGGACACCATGGCGGCTGGTCGCGCCACCATGGTGTCCCGGTGAAATATAGCCCTTAATAGCACCACTGAATGTGGGATGAATGTTTAAAGATAGGATTTTAGAGTTCCAGGATTATTCAAAAGAGTTACTGTAACCCTGGAGTACAAAGAGCAACTGAAGTAACACAGGTGAGTTTTAGTCAGTAAAAGTCTGGTTCTCTTCCTCACTCCACAAAGAGCGGAAGAAGTTATTTGATGAATTCCAAACCAAAAACCAAAAAAAAACTTCTCCAATGCTACCACGAGCTTTTAACGCGATCTATGCGTTCAATAGTTCCTATGGTCACTATCCGGCTCCATCATCAGACCATGGAATCGTGTTGGAATTACGAATTTATAAAAATAGCAGACTTGGGCCCCAGCTCCATGGTACTATATTAATGCATTGTCATCCAAATTACACAGGTAGATATACCAAATTTCAGCTCAATCAGTTAGGGGTGTTTCAAAATTCATTTGCAATATTCGTCCCACACAAACATCCTACATGCATTGCAAGTTGAATGAAAGCTTGTAAAAAATGGAATCACGTAATAAAGTCTTCTTATCTAGCTCCAGCTTCCAGCTTCTCTTTTTCAGCCTTCTTAGCCTTATAATTGCTGATCCTGTACTCCAAATAGTCAACGTATCCATCCCTGTTAATATCTGTATGCTTCAAGACGTGCTCCAGTAGCTGTTCGAGCTGTTCATCGGTGTAGGTCTGATGGTTTTTGTCCACTTGTCCTGGAAATTTGAAGGATCTTTTATGATAAAAAGAAAAAATAAATATTTAACGGAAAAGGCACCAAAAAAATCTTAGGAAAAAATTCAAAAAATTGTCCCACACATGCCCGAAAATTCACACAAAAAATGTGTGTTGTATGAAATAAAATAAGTAGGCATATAGCTTCTTAATTTCCTTTAATAATAAAGAGGTGACCAGACAGTTGCAAACTAGCGTTCCAACCAAGGTGACCTTGGTTTATGTGTTTGGTTTGTGTTGCGGCTACATGAATGTAAACCACGCACTAATATGTTCGGTGGTTGGGAAAACGCGCCTCCCAACCAAGGGCGTTGAAGGTCATGGATTACAACTGCTGTGTACACGGATTGAAACCAGCAAGGTCACCTTGGTTGAGACATTGGTTTGCAACCATCTGGTCACCCCTTAAGTGATAAAAATTAACAATCAGTTGATCAAAACACCGTTTGGTAACTTAACATTTGTAGGTAAATCAACACACAAATTATTCAATAATAGCCATGTATTAATTCTTCTTCAGACGAATAATTTTTGTTTGCACCATCATTGTCGGTATCAGATTGATCATAATTATCAATTCTACGTTGCTGATTTACTCCCGAGCGATCGCATTTTTAGTAAAAAAATAAATTTTATTAAAGCACTAGAAAAATAAGGTTAAAAACACCAGTTTTAGTAGAAAATCCACTAAGTTGGCAACACTGGCCGTACACCGCTAGACTGAGACGTCGTAGATAATTCTGTCTAAGACAGTTTTGTCTCAAGTGTGCGCAGGCCCTTAGGGCCAGTAATATATAGCTATCATTGAATATTTTGTATGTTGAATTACCTACTAATGTAATTTTACCCACAAATAGCATTTTCATCAACTGTTGACAACAATGGACGTCTCAAAACAGTCTTGTGGCAGACAAGTATGCGGTGTCATAGACAAGTCTGCGACGTCTTGGACAATTCTGTCTAAGACAGTCTTGTCTCAAGCCTTGTACGCAGGCCTTAAGAGCTTGTCCAGAAGGCGCGAATTCATTGCGATTCTTTCCCGTATTTACTGCCGCCTGCGCCCGCATAAAGCCCCGCTGACCTTTTAAATCATTTTCTTTGCGAAATAATGATTGATTTACATATGTTAAAGGGATGGAGCTATATTACATTATATGAAGGCAAAGAGCAACTGGACTCTGAAGATCGAAAAGCTGGATTCGCGCCACGACGCGGCGACTCCAATTTCATCACGTGGCGTAGATTTAATGTAGTTTTAAAAATCTAGTTGCCATACAAAATATATGAAGACCGACGCGGCCAGATGTTGTTCTACCTACCTTTAGTGTTCGCTTTCCCAGTTATGCATAACCGTAAAAACTTAGAAATAATTATGATGGTGATATTACTTACCCCAGCTTCAAGTAGGGTTTTCCTTATGCGCACACATTCACAAACACATTCTCTGTCTCATGTTATAATCATGGTTTGACAGGATACGGTACACTTAAAGATTACTAACAAGGCTAGAACCTAGAAGTAAAGAGTACTAGACAATAAAAAAACTAACAATTACTACATACTATTAATCTAGGTATATAGGGTGACTGGTAATTAGTGACCGATACTTAAACACGTGATTACAAACAACTTTCCCAAAGATACTTTTTTTATATTCTCATTAGTTTTATCACAATAACGAAACAGCTGTTTAAATCCGCGAGCACGCGCCTGCGAACGGCGACCGCTAAGCTGTTAGCCGCGTGACGCCACCGTACCTACAATGTGATAGAACGCCCGCGGCTTACAAACCCAGCGGTGTACGTAATTACGCTGATTGTTATCACTATTGTAGGTACGGCGGCGTCACGCGGGTCGACAGTGGCAGGCGCTCTCGTATTACAAACAGAGTCACACAGATGTTTTGTTATTTTGATAAAACTAATGAGTAAAAAAAAAGTATCTTTGGGAAAGTTATTTGTAATCACGAGTACAATCACGTGTTTAAGTATCGGTCACTAATTACCAGTCACCATATATAACAAAAAAATAAATAAACAAAATTGTTTACTGAATAATGCATGTATTTGCAAGATGCCTGAAATAAAAATGGGAATGTAACTAATTTCTAAAAAATCGGCCACTATTATGAGATATACAGGTTGACTTTTAATTCATTGGCAATATTTCTGGGGGTGATAGTGCGCAAAAATGTGAACGATTTTTGCTATGAAAACAACACTGAAATATGTAAAACAAAAACAGCCATTTAGTACATTTATGTTCGCATCGCTTGACAAAATTTACATGGAATAGCAGATTTTTTCGCGATTTTTGGGGCTGCCCCACCACAGTGAAGCTAGAACTACATTAGACCGACGCATATGTGGACCACGCCTGATTTGTACGTAGACCGATGTCGCGTGACGTGGATCTCATGTAGCTCTACAAGTCTAGTTGCCATATAAAATGTATGGAGACCGACGCCACTAGATCAGCAGTACGTGGCGCACGTATGCGCAGTGTAGTTCTACCTTAAAACTTGTTTATCTTCATGAGTACTTTCGCCCCCAGAAAGATTGCCAAAACTTTGGTTGTCAGGTTTTTGAGTACTGCATTTAAATTATGTGACAAGAAAAGCGCAGACATGCAACCGATGTTCCAAATTAAGAAATAACGACAAACGATTTTAAAAACTACTTTTTATTTTAGACGGACAGGACGTTGACATTAATAAGCTTAATATTATACATGACATAAATGAATGAAAAGCGACAAAAACCACAAATAGTTGTATCCAACAAAGGCCAATGCAAATTATTGGCATAATTTACTATTTTATTTTCGCCAGAAATTAAACATTTATTGTTAAAGACTAATACCAGGAATCAATAGCAAAAAGAACCAGGCCTTTAAACCGTAACCGAACAAAGATACGTACAGAAGCATTGCTAGTATATTTTTGTTAGACGTTATTTATTTTCATTATATTATAATGAAATGGAAATATAATACGTAATATTTTGAGGTTTCCATTGATAAAACAGATTAAATTGGTTATTACTTTTATATTTATTTCACAGTCGCTGTTTTTCATTACTAAAACTATAAAAAAAAAAAAAGTGATAAATGAATTGAAAAGATACGCATTAGTGTTGTGATTTTTATTTAAGAAAAATAACGCCTAATAACAAACTATAGCAATATACTAAATAGTCTCAAACTTCGTTTGGTTACGGTTGCTAGACATAATTCTTTTTGCTATTGATTTATCTTACAGTCCTTTAAGATATGGCCTAAGTTTCACTTTTGGCGAAAAGAAAAAAAAATACATGCCAGCAATGTATGGTAAAATTTTCATTCCTCTTTAAGCCCACACTAGAAATTTCTATGTATCGTGGGTGTGTTCATAAACATGTAAACTCGTTTAAATAAGACACCCAGACCCAGAACACCTATCTGTAGCACTAGTTCGAGAAGGCCATGGAAGATGAAATAAAATTATGAACCCTGCCTTGAATGAAGTTATCGCATCTGCGTTATGGTCTTAAGGGCATGCAATTCGACATACATTTTCACTGTTTTTTTTTTTACAACCGCTCTTACGCGATTATAACGTTATTACACATTTTTCATTAGATACTTTGGAAACACAGTATCTTGTGGATATTATCTAGACTTCTATTGAAATCAATTTGTAATTTTGTGTAAAACTAATCCCGTAAAGACCTCTGAAAATCTGCTATTTTGCATGAACTTTGACAATTCATAATATACTCAATAATTAAAAAAGTCAAAAAAATATTACAATAGAAACCTTGTAAATTTAATCAAGATTCTGATTGACAATAATTTTTTTCATAAATTTTTAAGGGTTTAAAAAACCCATTTCCTGGAACAAGTTTTGTGAAATATTGGAGTAAATCACGGAATTACCGAATGCAACAGAGCTGAGTTTTCAGACGTTATCTCTCTTTTTTCGCGTTGCCTTTCCGTCAAACTTCGCGTCAGATTGCGTTAGATGAATTATCAAGCTTTGAAACCATGCTCGATGTTGAAGATAGGCTAGATAAGTGAAAATAGAGTACATACCGCATTTTTTTTAAATATATTGTTACCGAACTCGGGTCCTACATATACCAGCTCAATTTAAAAACTCTTAAATAAAATAAATTCTATTTAATAATATTTAATTTAATCATTTAGTAACTTCTTAGACTATTGAAATAACGTGAATAATTAAAAATAAACCATTATGACACCTTCCGCTTGTCAGCTCCCGGTGCATCAAATATAAAATAGTTGTTGATTAACATTATTTTTTTATAAATATTATTGTTAATAATTAATACTGAATAAGCCATTTTATTAGATGATTAAGTTATGCATTAATAGTAATTAATTCGTGTAAATTATAGAAATCGATTTGTTAACAGATTTTTTGACTGGCCTATTGGTCTAGTGGTTAGTTGCCCTGACTGCTATGCTGGAGGTCGTGAGTTCGTGACAAATGTTTGTGTGATGAGCACGCTCATTTTTTCTGTGTCTGGGTGTAATTTATTTACAATATGTATGTATTTAGAAACATATAAGTATGTTTATCAGTTGTCTAGTACTCATAACACAAGCTCTGCTTAGCTTGAGACTAGACGGCATTAAATGATAGTTGTAAAAAAAGAAGTTTTTGTTAATAAGACTCCTTAGTTACCGTTACCAAGGAAATAACATTAAAGAAAAACTTAGTCTGATCGAATATTTGGACAATTAAAATCGTCGACAATTAAAAACGTGTTTATTATATATCCTAGTATCCTTGTTTCTGTGACCTTCCTGACCTAACCATCATCATCATCATCTTCCTGCCCTTGTCCCATCTTATTTGGGGTCGGCGCAATACGTTTTTATCTTCCATTCCACCTTCCTGACCTAACCACTAGTTCACAATATATTTATAGATAAACTGGTTTAATATTAAGTTTTTTGTTTCATACATATTCCTATTGTTATGATGTTAAGAAGGATGTGTGGTGTGACGAGAATTGATAAAATGAGAAATGAATATATTAGGGGAAGTTTGAAAGTGGCGCCAGTGACTGAAAAGTTGAAAGGGAATCGTTTGTCTTGGTATGGTCATGTGAAGAGGAGGGATGAGACGCATGTTACTAAAAGAGTTATGATTTTACATGTGGATGGATGGAGAGGGAGAGGGAGACCAAAGAAAAGATGGATGGATTGTGTGAAGAGTGATATGAAAGAAAAGGAAGTTAGTGATAGAATGACGAGTGACAGGGCAGAGTGGAAGAAAAAAACGTGTTGCGCCGACCCCAAATAACACGGGACAAGGGCAGGAAGATGATGATGATGACATATTCCTATTGTCTATTTCTTAGACACTTGAACTTTGTCAGGATCATCGATAACCATTTTATATTCCAACCACGATACGAAGCCGTCATCATTCTGATCCATAGCCCTGAGGCTGTCATCTATCATTTGTTCCAAAACGTTCTCTTCGTAAGTGTAGTTTGGTTCCTGTTTTTCGGTGGCTGAAATGTTGTAAAAAAAAAAACTATATGGTATTTTTATTGGGTGGTAAAATCATCTTATGACATCCCGCTCTTGGGCGGAGCGAGATATAGTATCAGACTTTTACTGACTAAAAACCCACTCCTGTTCCTTCGTTGCCTTCGTCCCAGGGCCCCGGGTTTCGTTTTCACACTACCCATGGCCTCAGTAGGCTTCGACACTGCTGGGCCCCTACGATTTGCTGACATCTCCCTGAGGCGCGCGTGTAACAATACGCGCCGTCAACGACTTGGGCTCGGTCCGGACGGTTACCGGACGGTCGGACGGCGGGCTACCCATTGCTCGCCGTCCGCAAGCCCGCGCCTTTGAGACGTTTCACACTTTTCAACTTAACAAATATAATGGGTAGAAAAAAAATCAATAGAATTACTCACGTTTAATTATATATTAGTGTCAAAAGTCTATCTACATTGTGGTTAATAAAAAAAAAATAACATATAAATCAATACAAATTTTATTGATATCGACACCGTCTTACACTATTACTTACATACCATTAAAAAGAAAAAAAAACACAACACTCTTTTATCACGCAAAGTCAAGAAAATAAAGAAAAAATATATTAAAAGAGCCAGTGCCTAAGTTCCTAAAACATTAATAAGTTTAGGCCTAATAATTATACCCAGAATCTATTATAAAAAGTAGACATAAATATTTTTAAATTCACGTTATGGAAGACTACTAAGTTTATACATTTTTTACACATTATCTATGGCTAGAATAAATCATAAGAAAAAAAAATAAAAACAATATACAGGGTTAAATTGAAACTAGAGGAACTCTGCAGAGATAATAGTTATCGATTCATCCATTGTTTAGCTTTTTTTACAAAACACACACAAACAATATTTACAAAACTTGTATAGAATATGTCTGAGAGAGATTAATGAAGATGCAATATTGTAATCACATCCATTAATAAAAGAGGGGAAGACCTGGTGACCTGAAATTCAGGCCAAAAGCCTACCGTAGGCACCAGTCTCCCACAGTATGAACCCAATTATTGTCATTGTCTTAGTTTTGTAATTACTGTGATATTGTTGTGAGAAAAATAAACGAATTATTATTATTGAAAGGCTCGCGCTTGCCCATTATCTCACCTATTGATGATGATGGAGCAAGCTTGTCTAGAAGTAGCCTATTCACTGTTGACTAAAGACCCCAAAGTTGTAGCTAGCAGGGAGCAGAGAATTCCACTCCTTAGCTATACGCACAATGCAAGTTTTCGCCTTTACAGAGTTCCACTAGCTAATTTAACTGACTCAGTATTTAAAAGTATGTTTGAGACTTTATGCAACACATTTTATGTGTCACAAATGACTGGCACATAAATATTTTTTTATAAATAACAAGAAACAATTAATTATTAAAAAAAAAACTAGATATTACAGTGGAGAGAGATAGAGAGAGAGAGAGAAGGTTCATTTAAAAATAAAATTAAAACATTCATTTACCTATTTTTAATGTAAAATTACAGAAAAATAAACTGAATATTTAACAATGATAGAGAAACAGATCTATTTATTCGAAGCAGGTTGTTTTATGAATTAAAACCTTATTAAACTAAACGAATTTTATATAAAAAATCGATTTGTTTAATCACGATATATTAAATGTCATTGCTTATAAAAATTATACCTCATATCGTCCATTTTTGACACTCAGACATAGGTGGTATCTATTTTTTTTTTCACATTATTCGTCTAAAGTAATTCGAGTTTGGCTGAAGAAACAATAAATACATTTTAAGATAATTTTTTGAGCAGGATTTAAAAACAAAATATACAAATCATATTTTTTTTCGTAAAAGACATTGCTCCTGTTTCGTTTTTACGTTTATTAATAATTGCGATTGTTTTCAAAGAAAATAATCAGTAATGAAAATACATTTTTTTAATACTATTCTACAGTTCCGTTTTTGGGTGGGGAAACGACAGATCAATGTAATTATTTCTTTTTAGTATTCAAAGTCAGCTTAAGAAGTATGCCGCGGACAAAGTGACAAGAATCTTTTGGGCTTAAATGGCATCTTCAAAGGGCGCTGTTGGTAAACATTATTAAAATCGTCTGTGGAAATTGTATTGAAAAAACAATATGGCGGCATTCGTTCGAATTTTGATTTCGCGCTTAAAGGTCCTTGTCTAAATATACTATGAGTTTCTGCAACGTTTAAAAATATTTAAAGTATTATTTATAAAATGCCAGTTTACAAAAATATTATTCATTTACGTAACATGAAAACAAGATAATTTGTTAGGTATAGGTTGGCAAAACAGAAGGTCAAAGATAAAACAACTATTTTTTTATGGTGGTTCTACTTTGCTGACAAGTGATAAGATGTTTTTTTTATCGTTGGAAAAATTATCCAATGACATCCCCCGCTCTTTTAGACTTCAGACTTTTACTGCCAAACAAAAAGGCCACTCCTGTTCCTTCGTTGCCTTTCGTACCAGGGCCGAGTTTTCCTTACAGAAGCATACCCTTGGCCAGATTTTGAGTCATTCATAAGCAGGGTCTATTGTTATTAATTATATTTTAAGGATTTTTTTTTTACGAATTCCAACAGAAAGAGACACACAAGGCAAGAGACAAATGCGATAGCATCGGCCAAATTGTTTTTCACCCTCTGTTTTGCAAACCTACACAGCGCACAGTTCTGACTAAAAACGTCGCAAGCGTCAATAGCGAATTAAGTCAGCTTACATCATGTTCTCAATCTTATCAAAAATTCTTATTTATTTAAAAACTGCATCAAAAAAGTATTTTATACAAATCTCAAACGTTTTCAGTTCATTTTTTTCTCCGGAATGTGGCTTGGTATGTAGGGGATTAGGTAGCATTTTGATGACTAAAACATACAGAAAAACTAAAAGTTTCATTCAACAAAACAAAAGCTTTAGCACGATTCGCTTAAGTTTACCTATTTTTTTTAAATTAATATTAAAGAGAACAATAACTTTTGAAAATATTAAAAAACATATATTTCGTAATTAAATATACAGAATGATTTTTAATTCATTGTCAATATATCTGGGGGTGATATCTTCACCCCCAAAAATATTACTTATGAATTATGAAAAACTTTTATTGTGGGATCAACTATGAATTCAGCTGTTCAATACATTTGTTTCTATAACTCGAAGAATTATAGAGAACAGCTGATTTCTTATTTCACGTTATACAGTTAATTCCACTATCAAAATTGGTAATTTTCATCATCACCCCCAGAAATATTGCCTATGAATTAAAAATTCTAAATTTAAAAATTATAAATGTTCAAATACAAAACAGAAGAAATTATAAATCACCCTGTATACTTCCAAATTTTAGGCTACATTTGTTGGTGACACAGCCGGTCTAGCTCAGCTTAGTTTTATGGTACTAACTCGCGACCAATAAGTAAATGCCATAGATAAAAAATCTAATATCCCATCAAATGCTACCTACTCCCACTACGCAAAATACTTAGAACTTATTGTCCACCCTGTTTCTGCTGGCTTTTTTGCTGTGCTCTCACAAACTCTGGGTAGTCTATATACCCATCTCTGTTATGATCGTCCATATTTAAAATAGGATCTATTAAGTTTACTAATTCGTCATCACCGAAGATTTTTTCGCCGACGGGCGGCGTGCCTGCCTGTGGAGCTTGCTTGTGGCCTTGCTCTGAGATTTTTAAAAGTTCGAAATGTCAAAAATAAGTGACAGGTCGAATGGCGGGAATTTTTTTTGTTGCGATTCAAGATGGCGGGTTTTTCGTGAGTTTTGATGTTTTGTTTCGAGTTTTTATTGTGATAGCGTTAATTAGTGACACGATTTTAGTTGTAATATTGTTGTAAGTTTAATATATTTCATTTTATAGTATTTATTATAGCATTAGCGTAAATTGATGACAAAGAGTAGTAGGTATCGCAAACATATACAGTTAAAATACATTATACAACATTGTTTAAGACCGAATAATTACAATAAAATACATATAATTAATTAAAAATACCCATATTGTTTACCGAACCGAAGATGTGATGGCGTACCAATGATGATGCGATCCAAACGGCGCGATGACACACATAGAAAAAGGAGACATACACAAAATGAGTTTTTTATAACTGGTACTTAAATAAATATATTTTTGCCATTTTTATTACATTAAGTACAAAATTCATTACTGTTTTAGAAAAAAAAACTAAGTTGATACTTACATCTATTTTTTTTTATTACAGTTAAAATTTTTCCCAATTTATAAAAGGAGTTGGGTTGTTAAAGAGGCATTATTCGTCAAAACATACTAAAAAAAAAAAGGTGAAACACTCTGTTTTGGAAATAATTCCATTGACTTACTAATACTTATTTATCACGTAAATGTCACTGAATAAATATATATATATCATGCAACTATACAAATACATTTATAAATAGTAGGAAACAGAAACTTTTAATTTTTGTGTGAGTGATGGGCGAAAAATGCCACTTATTAACTCTCCTCCTTAAAAACAAAAAAACTTGATTTTTTTATGAATGAAAATGGCAAAAATACGACAATGCGCTTATATTTGAAACCCTAAGCACACTAAAGCAAAAATCGTGACACAACTATAACTATTCTATTTCCCGTAAAACTACCACCACCCCCTAATAATAACAAAAATAAAAAACTGCAAAAAGAATATCCTGAAACAATCCTATTATGAACTAATAGATTTTATTAAAAGCATCTTAAAAAGTATTACAAATAAATATAAATCAACGCTAAGGTAAGGAATAATATATTCCTAATTAATATATATTATATCAAACAAAAAAAGACACCGTGTTTTATACCTACGTCCTTCTAAAAGAAACTTCCCTCACTACACTCGAATGAGTGTAGCGAGGGAACACCACTATGACACCGAAAAAAAATCTGTCCTAGTCGAAGAAGTTAATTCTTCGTAAAGAAATTTTGAGTCCAGTCGAGGAAATTCTTACAGCCGAATACTAATTAAGAATGTAGCAAGCCCTCAACTTGAAATTCTTAATTGAGTAATCAAAAGTTAGAGACTTCTAACTACTTAGAACTTCCCTGAAAAGGGTTTTTATACTTAAATTCATAATTCGAGATTAATTTCACACCATCGCGTATGGATATGACTCCAGGGCCTCAAGTCTGCTATTACAATAGTGTCAGAATGGCCTATCATTGATTTCATAATTGTTGATTTTGACAAGTTTGGTAATCTACTAATATAATGGCGTCATTATGACTTTCCAATGGTCAACCACTGACACTATCTACATTGAAAGAAGTGGCATAGAATGGTAATCTCGTACATATAGAAAAATGAATATCTGACGTATGCGGTAATCTGCTAAAATTTTGACAGTACCATTAGAATGTCATTGTGCAGTCATTGCTTTTAATAAGCTCGATAGTGTCATTATACCACAACTCTATTACGAGACCATTGACCGATCATTATGAATTAGCAGATTCCGAACTTTTAGCAAAATGACAATGGGATCGTGTTGGAATGACGAATTTATAAAAATAGCAGACATGGGCCCCTGGATTTTAGAGGAGGTACTATCAACTCTATGTTACTTAATTCCACGAATTATATGTAAATATACACTTCCTATTCCAATCGCTGATAATAACCCTCAACTGCCTATTGTTTAAGGATTTGACCATTATCTCGAATTATAATGAATTCAAGTACACTATACCACAAAATATATAGGTACAGAAGTCAATCTACATACAAAGCGCGCTCGAGAAACGGACGTATAGACATCGCTCACGGACACGATATCTCGGCTCAATTCAGCTCAATGCGAGCTCGAGTGCTATCCGTTTTAGACACGCGTCTGTGAACTTTTTTGTGGAAAAATTGACCAACAAAAAAAACCTTATTCTAACTGTTCAGTGGACGGTTGTTTAAATTCAACATTAAAAAGTGAATTGACGTTTTTTAGGCTACCAGTTGTTTCAGAGAGGTAAGTAGATATTTGCTTTTAATTTGATGGTTTGTTTTAACGTAACACAGAACAGGCCCCGCGCCGAGAAAAGGAAGATGGTTTTGTGGCCATGTAATATTTTTACAATTCAGATTAGGTAGGCATTTATCACTGCGCCCGGTCGCACTCGGACAGTTCGACGCCACGCGCTGACCCTACCGCGATCGCCGAACGTAGGTGTGAAAAGTGAAGTACATACATGATATTGACTTCTGTACATATCTATTTTGAACAAACCTTTTTTACTGTCCGTTCAACCGATTTTGACTTTTATTGCGTTGGTGACATGACAAATGGCAGATGCAGTAAATAGTTAGTATTGTAAACACTTTTTTACTTTTAATGCCATCCTTATGCTGACGGAATAGAAGTCAAAATCGGTTGAACGAACAGAAAAAAAAACTACTTAGAAATTGATTGAAATGGGTGTTACGCGGTGTACCTAAGTAGGCTTATTAACGCAAACGTGATCACGAACGAAATGGAACAAACAATTGAACTCTATTGCGGTGGCCTACGTGACCAAGCGCACGTGGGTGCGATGTGGCGAAGAGAGAAGCGAAGCGGTCGATTTGTAAGTTTGATATTTTAAATGCTTGTTGTGACTGGCCCGTTGGTCTAGTAGTTAGTGGCTCTGACTGCTATGCCGGATGCATGGGTTTGCTTCCCACCCAAGACAAATGTTTTTGTAATAAGCACGATCATTTGTTGTGTCTGGGTGTAATTTATCTATAATATGTGTGGATTAAGAAATATATACAAATAGGCAGCCAAAGTTAAAATGGCCAATAACTTTATAGTGTCCAATATCTGAAGCGTTGCCCCTACATGGAATTAGATTATACATAGAAATGAAATTCTCTCTTTTCACCCCCTAAAGGTTGAATTTTCAAAAACCCTATCTTATAGCTCGCCTACGTCATAAAAGGAAGCCTTGTGCAAAATTTCACGCTCCTATTCCCAGTAGTTTCGGCTGTGCGTTGATATGTCAGTCAGTCAGATTCTCCTTTGATATATATAAATAAATTTCAGTTGTAGCGGCGACTTCGCACGCATTTAGTACAACGCCGCCGCATCGCGTTAAATTCGCGTAAAAAAAACCGCCGCATCGCGTTATATTCGCGTAAACCGCAAACGGATAGTTTCGCAACCACATTCGCCTACGTAGCACGCCACGTTACACCCATGTAACCAACAAAATATGAACAAACTTAACTCACCGTGCCAATGTATGAGAGACTTGATCAGCTCGCAACCATCAAGCTTATTGTTATTATCAGCATCATGCATCTTGAAGTAATGGAACTGGAGTTCTTGTTCAGACATCTTCGAAGTGTCTATTGGGACTTCCATGTGTTCTTGTATGTGGCTGTCGAAGTAAATAAATTAGGAATTACAAAAACAATATTTATTATCATCATAAGCTTTATAAATAAAGAAAGACAATCTCAGACAAATCTGCATGGTTCTCACGTGATTTGACCATTACATATTAACTGTATGGACTTTAAAAGAGACTTTGACCCCTGAGTTTGTTTCGGTGTTTCTTCTCAGGGTCAGTCAGCTAGGAAACACCGGCCTCATTTAGTTTAAAATGACGAAAAAAAATTGGCGTGTAAGTGTTTTTTAAACCCACTTACAAAATAAATATCACTTATAATTATAAAAAACTGGGCAAGTGCGAGTCGGACTCGCGCACGGAGGGTTCCGTACAAACTTGCTTATGAAAACAGTTCGATTCCCGAATTGAGTTACAAATTTACAATTTTCAGTTTTTTTCTATGAGACCCTGCTTTTTCAAGATTCTAGGTTAACGGGAAGTACCCTATGAATTTTGATTCCCTTGAATGGCGAAATAAACGTTTTTTGCTACATAAACGGCCGTATCTTTTATTTCCGTTAACTCAGAAGTTTTATTTTTTCACAGCTTCAAGGGACCGCAGACCTGAGTGTATGGTTTTAATTTTAACTCGATACCTCAACGCGTTCTCGAGATAAAGGATCTTGACAGAAAGACAGACGGACAACAAATTGATCCTATAAGGGTTCCGTTTTATCCTTTTGAGGTACGGAACTCTAAAAAAAAAATATTTCAGACAATACAGTTCATAAAAATTGTTAATAACAAGAATTTAACTTATAACTAATGTTAGTAATTAAACAGTAATAAAGTACCAGACGCCATTTTTTTTTCGGTGGGAAATTCATCCAATAACATCCCCCGCTCTTGGGCGGAGCGCGAGATAGTGTTCGACTTTTACTGACTAAAAATCCACTTCTGTTCCTTCGTTTCCTTTCATACCAGGGCAGAATCTTCCTTTCAGAAGCAGACCCTTGGCCCCAGTAGGCTTCGACCCTGCTGGACCCCTACGGTTGCTGACATCTCCATGAGGCGCGCGTGGGACACTACGCGCCGTCGACGACTTGGGCTCGGTTCAGACGGTTACCGGACGATTGGACGGCGAGCTACCTATTATTCGCCGTTTGCAAGCCCGCGCCTATGGTGGCCAGAAATCGGGATCGGAATCCCGGCGGCCGTTGGGGCGTGAGGACCTTTGCCTCACGCGATCGGCCGCCTCCTTTGCTAGCATTACTGCTTCGCAGAAGGAGGCGACCGCCTGCCACTCCTCCTCGCTCCGGACAATGGCCTGTACCAAAGCCCGGCGCAAGAGATCGCTGTCACCGATCGCCCCCACGAGGACACGGCGGTGCTCTGCCCAGGCGAGGCACACCTCCACCGTGTCCTCCGGATGGTCCACCCAGTGGCGGCACCCAGGAGTTTCTTCCGCACGAATCCGGTTCAGGAATCTCCCGAACTTACCATGTCCGGTGAGGACCTGCGTCATACGGAAGGTAAGGACGCCATGTGGTCTTTCCAGCCACTCCTCAAAGAGGGGACTTACCGCCATAATTATGGCGTGCCCAAGCCGTTTGAGCGTGAAAGAGTAATAAACATACATACAGACATACAAACTTTCGTATTCATATTCCTTTATAATATTAGTGTGAGAATAACTTCAGAAATACTCACTCTCTTTCCTGAGCAATGTTGGCTGGGTTCAACAGTTGAGGATCTGAAATTATAGAAATCAATCATTAACATGTGTAAAATCATCAAGTAATTTCTCTCGCTTTGGGTGGAGCGAGGAGTGTCAAATTTTTACTTATTAGCCTGTCATATTGTTATAGTAAAATAACAAACTTTGAACCCCCGTTTCATCCCCTTGGGAGGTGAATTTTGGGAAATCCTCTCTTAGTCCTCAACTACGTTAGGAAAGGACGCTTTGTGCAAAATTTCACACTCCTAGTCCCTGCAGTTTCGACTGTGCGTTGATATGTCAGTCAGTTTCTCCTTTTTTATATAAAATAAATAAAGAATGATATTTTGAAAAAAAACGAATACAACAGCATCTACCAACCTCTTGCGAATGTGCTCTCGTGCTTTCACTTTAAAGGACAACCGACTGACCGACTTTTACAGACTAAAACCCACACACACACATTTGTTTATCAATTACCTCCATGATGGGCGTGTCCGTGTTGTTGTTGTTATTGGGGCGGGTGCATTACGTCCACGATAGGCATATGTTATTGTTGTTGGAACTGTTGCTGTTGTGGCTGCTGCGGGGGAGGAGCCTGATACTGTTGCTGTTGCCGCTATAAGGACTGCTGGTACTGTCGTTGTTGGTATACAAAACAATTGTAATGTAATTACCTCCATGATGGGCATGTCCGTGTTGTTGTTGTTGTTGGGGCGGCTGCTGTTGGAACTGTTGTTGGGGTGGTTGTTGTTGGGGCGGCTGCTGCTGCGGCTGCTGCGGGGGAGGAGGCTAGTACTGCTGTTGTTGCTGAAAGTACTGCTGGTACTGTCGTTGTTGGTATTGCGTTATATAAAACAATTGTATATTAATTACCTCCATGATGGGCATGTCCGTGTTGTTGTTGTTGTTGTTGGGGCGGCTGCTGTTGGAACTGTTGTTGGGGTGGTTGTTGTTGGAACTGCTGCTGCTGCGGCTGCTGCGGGGGAGGAGGCTGGTACTGTTGCTGTTGTTGTTGAGGGGGCTGCTGGTACTGTTGTTGTTGGTATTGTTGCTGAAAAGAGTGTTCAGTCATTTATAAAACTTGATTTATAAAGTTCCAAAGAAAAAAATAAAAAACAAAATGGCGATTGTTAACAAGGCCAACTTGAATTATTGTTAACTAGAAACAAGAACTGCTCCATCCATTTTATTCATGATGACCTTGTTTTTGCATTATTTAGACCATTGACTAACATCATAAATGATTTAATATTTTTATGTTATCTATACATACAAATAAAATTGAAGTGTCTGTGTTATTAAATGCATTTGAAAATATTTTTATTTTTATTCTTGTTTCTCTGTTGAGAGATTGCAAGATTGCATGTAGCGGAGATGAGAATGTTAAGATGGATGTGTGGTGTGACGAGAATGGATAAAGTGAGAAATGAATATATTAGGGGAAGTTTGAAAGTGGCGCCAGTGACTGAAAAGTTGAAAGGGAATCGTTTATCTTGGTATGGTCATGTGAAGAGGAGGGATGAAACGCATGTTACTAAAAGAGTTATGAGTTTACATGTGGATGGATGGAGAGGGAGAGGGAGACCAAAGAAAAGATGGATGGATTGTGTGAAGAGTGATATGAAAGAAAAGGAAGTTAGTGATAGCATGACGAGTAACAGGGCAGAGTGGAAGAAAAAAACGTGTTGCGCCGACCCCAAATAACACGGGATAAGGGCAGGAAGATGATGATGATTCTTGTTTCTCTGTCTGTCCGTTTGTTCCGATTAATCTCTGAAACAGTTGTACCAATTTTGTCAACAATTTCACAAAGGGAGGATTCTCCGACCGGACGGGTGTTATGTCTGGTTTGGGCAACTGCTAAAGATGATTTCGGGCTGTTGTATTGTATTATGTATTGTATAATGTAGAAACATTTTTTTTTTCAATGTTTGTAAATGTGAGTACCATGGAGCTATTTTATGGTTTTTATGTTACTATTGGACTTGTTTGACATAAATGAGCATTGCGCAGGGCAGTTGAGTTTGTCATGCTCACTCAAATGTCTCACTGATGGCTGTGCGTGTGTTGGATTATTCGGTTCCCTTCAAAATGGTTGAGCTGAGTGGTGCTAATATTAGCGTCATGTCCGTGAACGGGCGCTGTCAGTTGAGACTGGTCATCTCTTAGCTGCCAGTTGCTATTTTAATATCTATATTTAGTTTTTATTTTTATTTACATTGTTCTCACATGATAGCGACAAGAAACATGTAACAGAGATATTTGTAATTACAAAACATGATTGAAAAGTTTCCATGGAGTTTCTTGCACATTCTTCTCCATAGAGATCTACGCTTTGGAATGTGCAATTAGCATCTTTTTTTTTTTCTGACTGACTGACTTCTTGATGTTTCCTCTAAAAGTGCCTGTAAATGGTTTACTTCAAATAAAATGAAAATGCTTACTTGCTGCGGTGCCGGCGGGGGAGGTGGTTGCTGATAATTCTGAAAATAATTAAACAATACCATAATTAGTTTGGCGAACATATATTTTGCGGCAACATAACTAACTGTTTATACATAATTTAATTTATTTATTTTATCTGAAATAAATAAATAAATAATTATTATTATTATTATTTACATACAACCTAAACCTTCCCTGAATCTTGGTGAAAACGACTCGGACACCAAACCGTCTTTTAGTACCTCTATTACAACTAGATGGCGTTGGCGTCGAATTAGAAGTCGCTATGGTTTCGTTACCGCGCGCAGTACTAGTACGCTGGCCGACTCTTCGTAAATCGTGTTCCACGAAAGCTGGACAAAGGCCTTTCCTTTTATATTTTTGACATTAGCGACTCGCACGAAGGTGGCGATAGCTATTATAATATTCCTAATGTTCAAAATTCAGTATCACAAAACAAAACGTCCAACGAACGTTTTCTGCAACTACTTCACTCAACGATAGTTATAAGGCCGTGATAAAGCCTGTCATACTGTATGGGTCAGAATGTTGGGCTGTGAAAAAGACAGATGAAAAAAGATTGCATGTAGCGGAGATGAGAATGTTAAGATGGATGTGTGGTGTGACGAGAATGGATAAAGTGAGAAATGAATATATTAGGGGAAGTTTGAAAGTGGCGCCAGTGACTGAAAAGTTGAAAGGGAATCGTTTGTCTTGGTATGGTCATGTGAAGAGGAGAGATGAAACGCATGTTACTAAAAGAGTTATGAGTTTACATGTGAATGGATGGAGAGGGAGACCAAAGAAAAGATGGACGGATTGTGTGAAGAGTGATATGAAAGAAAAGGAAGTTAGTGTTAGCATGACGAGTGACAGGGCAGAGTGGAAGAAAAAAACGTGTTGCGCCGACCCCAAATAATACGGGACAAGGGCAGGAAGATGATGACTTCACTCAACGATGGTTTCGTCTTCAAACCAGTTGCGACGACAGTTTTCTGCAACCGTTTTCGTCGCCAAAACGGTTACGTCTCGTCCGTCTAAAATTCTACAACGACCCACCACTAGGCTCTTAATAAACTAGCGCGCTTCTCCATCAACGATTGCATCACTGCTTACCATCAGATGGGATCGCAGTCACACACTAGCTTATACCACTTATAAAAAAAACTTTCAAAAGAGTTTGTGCTTGTGTATGGTAATACTAACATATTTTTATCAGGCACGCTCTTGGACATACAGACTGACAGAGGGATAAACGGACTGGCGGACTGACAGACAGAATAGTATGACATATGAACAGACGGACAGGCGGACGGATCATATAGGTACTGACACAGACAGTATGTAACTATAACTATTTATGTAAAATTCATTTTTCATTGCAATAACTGGTTTTGAAACGACGAGTGTGACAGTTGAAGCAATGGATTCTCGACCTTATTTTCTTAACAGTAAGATAACAATTCGCATACAGTAGTGCGAAGACTGGTTTGTGCAACGAAGACTGTTTGGTCGCAGGATGGAAAACGGTTGTTTTGTTTTGTTGCAGAACAAAAAACGGTCTTTGAAAACTGTTCGTCGTTGAAACGCCCACCGCTATAAGAGCCTTTTCACTCTTGAAGACACCTAAATTATAATCGGACTGCCCCCTAGCCAAGTTACAATCATATCGTTCGCGCCGAACGCCTCGAGTAGGCCTCGCCTCCGATTCCTTTGTTCTGACGTCATCTCAACGCTCAGTCACGTGGTCAGAACAAAGGAATCGGAGGCGTGGCCTACTCGAGGCGTTCGGCGTGAACGAAACGATTGTAACTTGACTAGAGGGGCTGTTTTGTCCTTCGATGTACGCGTTACTAACGACGCGAAGAAGCGAAACGTAGAAGTGTCAACAAGATAATGTTCAACATGTATTTTAAAGATTATTTTATTCGAAATACTCAATTGTTACCCAACCTAACCTTGAGAAGCGACGTGACAAAATCAGAAATATAATAACATCACATTCACATTAATAAGAAAATGCTGTGTTTATAGAATTCAAAGCAAGCAAAATTCTGAGCCGACAGCGACACTGCATTAGCATAATGTTACATAAATTATGTTGCCGCATTTACTGACATACAAATTATACGGAATACATAATATTACGACAACATATACCGAATGATCTGAGCCACATGAGCTCTTAACGCGATCCATTTGACGACCTAAACTGAGCTGTTAAAGGGATGGAGCTATACAGGGTGTATAGCTTATATAAATATATATATTTTTTTTTGTTTTTTATTACCCTCCTTTGCGTCGCGCAGTCGGGTAATTACTATTCGAGATTGTTTATGCAAGGCCCTTTTAAAAAACAAGCTTTATAATTTTTTGTAACTTTAAATTATTTCCATGACGTAATCTCGTAGACATACACGTTTGAAATCGTAAGTTAAGGTCAGATTTGCGATTTTTTCTATCGAGCCTAATAATTTATATCACGTTTTGATTTATGCCCGGCGGTTGGTCATATAGTCAATTTTAATAAAATAATTTTTCATGGTGTTCTCTTTGATATTTGTGGATTTCCAGAGGTTTAAAAAAGTTCACAATGAGTAGAACCTAGCCTTAAGCCCTCTGATGAGGCCCACTGTGAGCGATCGCGTTTCAGTACCATATAATCGTCACTAACTAGACTAAATGAGTTACCATGACGTTCTAAGTAAGATTGTTTCATTCTTATTTCAGTGTGGGTAAGAGACAGAGCTATACAGGTTGTCTAGCGCCATCTCTTACCCACAACTGAATAAAAATTAAACAATCTTTCTTTAAACATCATGGTAACCCAGCAGGGCCTCAAGTCTGCTATTACAATAGTGTCAGAATGGTCTATCATTGACTTCATAATTGTTGATTTTGACAAAGTTTGGTAATCTACTAATATAATGGCGTCATTATGACTTTCCAATGGTCAACCACTGACATTCCATTGAAAGAAATGGCATAGAATGGTAATCTCGTACATAATGACAAATGAATATTTGACGTATGGGGATAACTGCCAAAATTTTGACAATTCCTTTGATCAGTGACCGACCATTAGAACGTCATTGTGCAGTCATTGTTTTTGTTTCGAGATAGCTCGATATTGTCATTCTACCACAAGACCATTGACCGATCAATGATCGACCATTATGAATTATCAGATTACGAACTTTTAGCAAAATGACAATGGGATCGTGTTGGAATGACGAATTTATAAAAATTGCAGACTTAGGCCCCAGGTAGGTAACAGATTATCAGTTTAAAGATTAAAGAAATTAAAAGGAAATCAACACCTTTGCCTTTGTACCACTTTATCAGTTGGAACAAATTGTAACATAAACTAAGGGCGTTATTCACGGCGCGTAGTGTTGCACGCGCGCCTCAAAGAGCTATCTGCAAAATGGATGGGCCCTCTAGGGTGGGTACCTGCTTCGGCTGCAGGATTGTATAGCTAAGGAGTTGAATTACCTGCCGGAGTCTGTGTTTCCAGCCCTCCTAGCCAAGTTACGACCGTTTCGTTTCGATTCTCTTGCGTCGAACGCCTCGAGTAGGCCACGCCTCCGATACCTTTGTTCTGACCAAGTGACTGAGCATTGAGCTTTTTTTATAACTGATAAAAACCAATGCTTGACTGCGATCTCACCTGATGGTAAGCAGTGATGCAATCATTGATGGTGAGACGCACTAGTTTAAGAGAGTTTATTCACTCTAGCCTTGAAGACACAAAAGGTGAATTGTTCCAGTCCTTCGATGTACGCAGTATAAACGACGAAGCGATGTCCGTTGAGATGGAGGCGTGGCCTACTTGAGGCGTTCGACGCAAGAGAATCAAAACGAAACGGTCGTAACTTGGCTAGGGAGGCTGATAGTTACAACCTGGGAATCTAAAGTCAAGAGTGAATAGGTTACTCCTAGGCAAGCGTGCTCCATCGTAGACCAACCCGAGTCGTCGACGACGTGTACCTAGTGTTCCACGCGCGCTTCATAGAGATGTCAGCATAACCGTAGGTGCCCAGCAGGGCCGAAGCCTACTAGGGCCATGGGTTGTCTGAAAGGGAACCCCGGGGTCTTGAGACGAAATGCAAAGAAGGAACATAGGAGTGGGCTTTAGTCAGTCAAAGTCAGATACGCCCGCTCGTTCCACCCTAGTGCGAGAAGTCAATGGATTTATTTCCCACCTAAAAAAAAGTGTCTATACAACTTGATAATACTCAATACTCAAAGGTTTATTGCATTCCACAATGTACGTACATGCATAGATGGTAAATAACATTTCGATAATGGACACAATTGTGGACCCTGTTGGGCACAGCAAAATACTATGTAGGATAAACTCTTATGGACTAACTTATAATAATGAGGAATCATTGAAACAGAGCAGTGAGAGCAGAGGTGGCCGAGTGGTAACGGCCCCGACTTACAAGTTGTAGGTCGCGGGTTCAAACCCAGCCAGGCGCATTACTTTGTGTAATTTATTTCATCACCACTGCTTTCAAAACGGTGAAGGAAAACATCGTGAGGAAACCGGCATGTCCTAGAACCAAAAATTCGAAGACATGTGACATCCACCAACCCGCACTGGGCCCGCGTGGTGGATTACGGCCCATTCCCTCTCCTAGAGAGGAGGCCTGAGACCCAACAGTGGGAACATTATAAGGCCGACTATGCTATGCATTGAAAGAGACGCGATATCAGTAAAATGGAGCTGAGAATTTTATTGTAGCATTTTTATTGCACTACCTCAGCGAAGCTTGTCTAGAAAGCTGACTCGATACTTTACATTTGTTGCCAAGTCTATATATATAAACACACAAGCTGACTCGGCGAACTTCGTACCGCCTAATAATGTGATAAATGAAGAACCGCTCGACCGATTTTGTGCAAACATCAAAATCAAAATCAAATAGCATTTATTCCAAATAAAGCATTTACAGGCACTTTTGAAATGTCAAGAAGTCAGTCAGTCAGAAAAATAAAAATAAATGATGCTAATTGCACATTCCAAAGCGTAGATCTCTATGGAGAAGAATGTGCAAGAAACTCCATGGACACTCTTTTCAATCATGTTTTGTAATTACAAATATCTCTGTTACATGTTTCTTGTCGCTATCATGTGAGAACAATGTAAATAAAAATAAAAACTAAATATAGATATTAAAATAACAACTGTCAGCTAAGAGATGACCAGCCTCAACTGACAGCGCCCGTTCACGGACATGACGCTAATATTAGCACCACTCAGCTCAACCATTTTGAAGGGAACCGAATGATCCAACACCCGCGCCACCAAGCATGACAAAAACACATAAGCATCGCACGTAAGCATCACATAAACCATCTACTAAATAGTTCGAACAAAGCCTAAACATTTGATTTGGATAGGTGAGCCCGTTCTTGAATTATAAAATTACAACGAAAAGTGGCATTGATTTTTATACATATAGACTTAGGTTAGAATGTGTCATTTGCATTCTAATGTAAGCACATAGTAACGATATTCCATATTTGTATAACTTGACACTAACTTAAATGTACAAATCAAGGAAAGATAAAAAAAAAAAACAAGCAAGGCCTAAATTGTTGATGTGTTACCAACATTAAAAAAGAGAGTTAAAAAATCTCATGTGCTATTATTTTAATGGCACCCAAAGAATGCTCTGTAAGACTAAAAACAATGTTGCTTATTCACATCAATATGTACATGGCTCGCCGTCCGACCGTCCGGACCGAGCCCAAGTCGTCGACAGCGCGTATTGTTCCACGCGCGCCTCAGGGAGATGTCAGCAACTATAGGGGCCCAGCAGGGTCGAAGCCTACTGGGGGCACGGGTAGTGTGAAAGCGAAGCCCAGGGCCTCGGGATGAAGGTAAAGAAGGAATAGGAGTCGGTTTTTAGTCAGTAAAAGTCTGATGCTATCTCCCGCTCCGCCCAACTGCGGGATCAATATGTTCATTTTTTTTTTAATTTGGTAAATGATCTAATAACTTCTCACGCACTGGGGCGGTGCGAGAGGACTTCTCAGACTTTTACTGACTAAAACCACACCTATGTTTCTTCTTTGCCTTGCATTCGAACATCCCGGGTTTCCCTTTCGGAAATCAACCCATAGACTTCGGCCCTGCTGGGCCTCTACGTTTTTGATGACATCTCTTTGAGACGCGTGGTTACAGACAACCGGACGGCCAGCTACCTATTGCTCGTCGTTCTCAAGCCCACGCTGGCTAAAAATTTGAGTCGAGATGCCAGCGGCTGGGGCGTGTGGAAGTCCATATCCTCACGCGTGCGGTCGCCTCCTCCGCTAGCATTAATACTTCGCAGAAGGACGCGACCTCCTTCCATTCCTCCTCACAACAATACATGTTGTCATCATCATCATCATTTCAGCCGAAAGACATCCACTTTTAGACATAGGCCTCCCCCAAGCGACACCACAACGACCGATCCTGTGCGTCTCGCATCCACCGCACACACATACACACACACACATACATGTTGCACATACATTTTGTGGAAGAAAAATAAAAAGAAATATAAAGAGGTTTTTTTTAAGAAAGAAATCCTTTTCCTATGCTAGGAATAACTCCTGTATCATGGGTACGTCCACAAACATGTAAACTCATATATAAAAGACATTCAGACCTAGAACCACTATCTTCAAACATTCAGGTCATACAAACATTTGTTAGGTTTTGATATTGAAAACCGTGACACACAGTAAGGCAGACAATCGCTCAAACATAGCACTAATGGTGCCATCAAGTTATTGTCATCATCATCATCATCTTCCTGCCCTTATCCCGTGTTATTTGGGGTCGGCGCAACACGTTTTTTTCTTCCACTCTGCCCTGTTACTCGTCATGCTATCACTAACTTTCTTTTCTTTCATATCACTCTTCACACAATCCATCCATCTTTTCTTTGGTCTCCCTCTTCCTCTCCATCCATCCACATGTAAACTCATAACTCTTTTAGTAACATGCGTTTCATCCCTCCTCTTCACATGACCATACCATGTTTGTCATGGTATGGTCATTCCCTTTCAACTTTTCAGTTACTGGCGCCACTTTCAAACTTCCCCTAATATACTCATTTCTCACTTTATCCATTCTCGTCACACCACACATCTCAAATTATTGTACAATAGTAAAATTGTTTGTTTGTTTTTCAAAATCAATCAAATGACAATAAATGTTAAATGATATTTATTTTGCAAGTAAGTTTTTTAAAAACACTTTTACACATATAATTTTTTTTTTGTCAATTTATACTATATGAAGATGTCAAATCATATAAGAACCATGCAGGTTCGAATCTGAGATAGTCTTTTGAAGAAAGAACCACACAGTTCTGAGCGGACCTGTCCTGTCAGTGCAAGTATTTGTCAGTATTCGTGTAGCTCAACTCAGAACTACTAAGGAGCTCAACGACTTGACGAACAATACCAAAGAAAGGTCATTTGGGTAGGCCGCAAAAGTACTCAAAACTGCCAGACATCATCATCATCATCTTTCTGCCCTTGTCCCATCTTATTTGGGGTCGGCGCAACACGTTTTTTTCTTCCATTCTATCCTGTCAAAAGTCATATTATCACTAACTTCAAAACTGCCAGACATTATGTTATAATTAAAGAAAAGAAGAAAAAAAAAGGAATAATACACATTGTCCCCACATTCACAATAATAAAATTTACAATAAATGTAATTATTACAAATTTATTTAAGAATTGATCAACTTCCAGTCTAATCAGAAGCAGTTGTATACCAGTTTATTTACATCCAAGAAAATCTGAGGTTATGTTAAGCTCAAAATAAGTGTTGTAAATATCTGCAATGTGGATACTAATCAATGAAACTGCCAGCTGACCTCAACATAGTTAGGACTATGTTGAGGCCGACTTCCAGTCTAATCGGATGCAGCTGAGTACTAATGTTTTACATCAAGCAACTGCCTATTTGATTGTGAATCTGAGAGGTTATATTAAGCTCAAAATAAGTGTTGTGAATATCTGCAATGTGAATGCTGATCAATGAAACAGCCAGCTGACCTCAACATAGTTAGGACTAAATTGAGGCTGGCTTCCAGTCTAATCGGATGCAGCTGAGTACTAATGTTTTACATCAAGCAACTGCCTATTTGATTGTGAATCTGAGGTTATGTTAAACACAAAATAAGTGTTACAAATATCTGCAATGTGGATGCTAATCAATGCCAGCTGACCTCAACATAGTTAGGACTACGTTGAGGTCGACTTCTAGTCTAACCAGATGCAGTTGAGTACTAGTGTTTTACATGGAGCAACTGTCTATCTGATCTCCACAATCCAGCAATCAGGTAACAGAGTGCCCTTGGAAAGACTGGTATCAGATTTCCTGGTTACTGTCATCTCTTCTGACAAAGGTCTACTAATGGTAACCGGGACCAATGGTTCAACATGCTTTCTGAGACAGTGAGGAATTTGATTATGTTAAAATGGTCAACAACACTATTACAGTAGTATTGTAAGATTTTTTTTTGTGTTGAAAATGCTCATTTTTAGTGGAATAGGCATACAGTTGCAGAGAATAGCTAATACAGTACTGACAAAATATGTTGGCCACTCTAAAATTGGTGATCTAAACTATCACACATACTCAAAAAATATGCTGTACAGATAGCCAATTGTTTGAAGTTTAAAGTAGTCAATTATCATTATAAATGTAATTTTTTGGTACAAACGTTTGTCTACTATCTCCTCCCAAATGGCTTGACCGATATGGATTAAATTTTGTGTGTATATTTGAGTGGGTCCCAGGATGGTTTCAAAATAAAATTGGACCCAGTGTGTGGTGCTGCTATCAGGTTTAAACAGATTCCACTTTCAGACAGGACAAAATCTGTTGGGATAACTAGTTAGCATAGCATTGCATAGTCGGCTTTATAATGTTCCCGATGCTGGGACTCAGGCCTCCTCTGTTGAAGGTGGTGGTGGATATGGGCCGTTATCCACCACGCGGGCCCAGCAGGTTGGTGGATGTCACATTTCTTCAAATTTTTGGTTCTAGGACATGCCGGTTGCCTCACAATGTTTTCCTTCGTTTTGAGAGCAGTGGTGATGAAATCAATTACACAAAGTAATGCACCTGGCTGGGTTTGAACCCACAACCTCGTAAGTCAGAGCCGTTACCACTAGGCCACCACTGCTCTCACCACCAGGGCAAAGAAGATCAGTAACTACTATAATACAGATAATTACATACTGAAATCTTAGCAAAAGATAAAGATTGATTTATTTACTTATTAAAACTTTACGCACTAGTAAGAAACACTGTACAAAGGCAGGCATAATGCCTTAGGCATTTTCTACCAGTTGACCTTAGGGGCTTCGGGGATTTACAATCATTATTATGATTTTATTATTGTATTATATATAAATGCTAAATAAAACTGGGATATTTAGATATGTAATTAGGTTCCTACATACATTACAACTCAATAATAATTTACTCTCTACATGTTCTGGCCTGCCCACTTTCACTTTTTTCTCTTTCATAGACATGAGATTTTATGACATTCTGCCTATACCACTGGCCATTTACACATGGAAACTTTTTCTAACTAACCTGGTAGTTCTGTGGAGGCACTCCCGGGGCTACTTTCTGTTGATATTGCTGGGATATAGTACACTGCAGTAAGGCAGCCAAAAATAAAAATCTCAACATCTTAAAACCTGAAAACGAAAAACCACATGAGCTCATAGTCAAAAGAACTTATCAAACAACTTTTTTGAATTAATATTCACGGCAACAGGCAAAGGCAAGTAGTAATAAAATTATGTATTCTTTTTTTTTTCAACTTTTTAATACGGTGTGAAAGAAATGTATGAAAAATTAATTTTACCTGTGTATGTAAACTTCTGACGTGGAATGTGGGTGATAATATCCTTATCGAATTGATGTATTGATAAAATATTACGCTATTTTCACCGTATGTCGATGTGTTCTGCAAACGTTTTCAAAAGATAGGTACTACTAGCTGGGATTACCGATTACCTACACGTCACGTCATTTACTTTTTGACATTGACGTTTATGTTTCGTTTTACGTGGTTTGTATGTCTGAGAAAGATTTAAAAAAAAAATAACTTTGCTCTATCACACAAAAAAAAGTATGACTTATTTTTGTAAATAAAAATATTTGTGATTCGGCAAAATCTTCGTATCCCAATTCGGGAATTGAATTGTTTTCATAGTTAAGTTTGTACAGAGCCCTCTATGCGCGAGTCCGACTCGCACTTGCCCGGTTTTTTTCTATTAGCTTTAGTACTTGGGAGCATTTCTAAGTCAAGGAAAGGGTATTCGCTGAAATCGGACATTCTACTTCAATGAGATTAGACAATTAATGACTTCAAATTCCACATACTTATTTCTTTCAATTTATTTATTTATTCATTTCTAAAGTTTTTAATTCGTTTAATCCATTGTAGTGTTGTGAGATTAACTTATTAAATTTTAATATTTTACTCCTAAATGTAGATACGAAATAATAAGTTGATTTTCAATGCAGCAATGTACGACTGTTCCTGGTAAATAGGTTGTACTTAATTTAAACAAAAAAAAAATCTGACTGTTTTTATATCTCCAACTGTAGTATTTTAGTACAGTACTATATTAGAAATCTGCTACAATTTCACTGCTCCAAGTGATATTAATTTCAACTTGATACCTCCACCTGGTCCAGAAAAACATTTACTTGACAGACTGACGATGAACTGATCCTACATTCCATTTTTGCCGACTGATGTACGTAACCCTAAAACGTTAAAAAACAAAACACAAATATCACATCAAAATATTTATTAATATTTTTGAGCTTAACGTTGACACAGACATACAGAAAAATAAATTAAAAATAATACATTGATACGTCATAATATTCATAGTAAAAACATAATACAACTCCGGACTGTCAAATAAGACTGATATTATGGTGAAGTATGTTATGGCCATCACAAATGATAAGCGTGGCTCAAAATCATATTCTAAAAGCAATTTTACAGCGCAGATGAAATGCGAAATAACAAAACGTTATAATTTTTATATTATATATTTGAGCTAACGCCGCTTACCACAAGCGTGAATGAAAGGATCGAGTGCAGGACCTGTACCATGACGTTTAAAGTAAGATTGTTTCATTCTTATTTCCAGTGTGGGAAAGAGATGGCGCTAGACAATCTGTATAGCTCTGTCTCTTACCCACACTGGAATAAGAATGAAACAATCTTACTTTGAACGTCATGGTAACCCCACAGATTTGTGTAACGCGTGGTGTTTCCTGTCAAACAAATGTTAACACTGTTCATTTAAATATACTAATACCTACCTCTGTCCGCGTTGGTGCGTTTTTATTCATTCCCGTTCTTATTACTAGGTTGATTTTTGTTTGCCAGTAAAAACCACGCTGAGATACGCTTTGGCAGTTTACAATGCCATGGCCTAAGCGTTACTATAAAATCAGTCGTATATGCTTAAATTTCGATTATACAGGGTTACTAGTTAACTAGATAGATACTTGGCAGGACGTATTAGTGTGGCCCAGTGGCCTAATTATTGCAAATAAATAATTTGCAATAATTACTAGGTACCATTAGGCCACTAGGCAAAGTTATTTTGTTTTGAACTTGTTCCAATATTCATTACTAAACATCTGTTTTTTTTTTTAACTGTCATTGTTTGTTTTTTTTTTTTTTGAGCAAATCTTACAAATGGCTTTTGAAACAGTTGCCTAATCGATTGAGCAGAAATTTTGGTCTGATAGTGGCCATTAAAACGAAACAAGATAACTTCATCGTATTTGAGCTCTTTGGAATGATCTTGACCAGTACAATCCCGCGTGATAATTGCTGATATCCCGCTTGTTATATCTCAAACTTATATTTTTAAAAGTTCTAATATAGTACTTGGTTTTTCTCGAACTCTATGGGTTTCCGCATAGGGTTTTTTCAAGCTCCACACACACACACTATTACTTCCTGTAAGAAATACGTAGAATTACCAGTCACACTGTATTAACGCTTTTATGATGTCCGAAGTCCCACAAAAACACATTATAAACACACATAAGGTCCCTTAGGTTACAACACCGCTTAAGTCGAAAATTGGCAGTTTTCACATTTGAATGTCTTTAGATGGAGCTGCTCATTGCGCCTCTAACCATTGGTCACATGATATAGATTTCAGCCAATCAAAACCCATAATTCGAAAAATAGTGACAGCGTGCAAGTCGGCTGTCCTCTCAACACCGTACAGTTTTTTTCGTTTCCTGTAAAGTTGGTAAAAATGACTTATGCGGTGTTGTTAGCTAAGGGACAATAAACATAAAAAAGTAAGATAAAAAACAAAGAAAACAAATTTAAATCAATTTGTATTTTTGCAACATCTCCGGCGGGAAATCGATGCTCATGTTTCTGCATTTAGCAACCATTTCAGGAAACCTGTCAGATTTGAAATAGAAGATTGCCAACTTTATGTCGGACTGAAGCTTGATATCTTCGAATTCGGTTCGAGATCGGCGACCGGTGGTCAGGATCAGATCACGATCGCGCTGGTCCAGGAACATATGCATTGACGAGAGCTTGTCTTTATCAGAAATAGCGTTGCCTTGTATAGTAATGGCGTTAACTATTTTTTTCACAGTGTCCTCGTTGGCCGTTGCCATTGTAGAGTCTGTAAAAAAAAAAACAGGAACTTTACTATGACTTGTTGAAATGTCAATCGTGCGAATGAGAACGTGAGATGGAGCTATACACCAAAGCTAACACCCCTTTAACAGTTCATTTTAGGTCGTAAAATGGATAACGTTAAAAACTCGCTTTCCTGAAAAACGGGCTATCAGACACTTGTTTTTTTTCTATTCGAATCATTAGGTCCTGAGATTATCGCGTTAAAAACAAACATTCTTTGCTGTATAATAATAATTAAATAAATATAAAAGCGAAATACCACTCACTGATTAATCACGAAATATCAGAAACTATAACATCTACAAACTTAAAATTTGGCAGGTAGGTTCCTTATAGGGTGTAGACATCCGCTAAGAACGGATTTTACGAAACTCCACCCCTAAGGGGCTTAAAACGGGGGTTGGAAGTTTGCATTGAGAAACCTATTTCTACGCAGGCGATGTTGCTGGCAGAAGCTAGTTAACTGTACAATATATATTTATGTAAAGAATAATCTCTGGAAGTATTGATCCGGAGCATTGTGGATGCCCTCTGTCCTATCTAGGGGACACAGGAACTTAAATCAAGAAAGGCAATTGATTCAATAACCAAAATAATTAAATTAGAAATAGCTATTGATTTTTTTTTTTTATAAAACAATCGTAAATACAACAAAAATGATTTTAGGTACTGAATGCTTAAAAAGAAATTCATACGGACTTGAAAATTATGGTTACTGCTTTTCAATAATCGAGTAAATAAGCTATGTAATTTTCATTTTAAAAATAACATCGAATTTGAAAAATTATTTAACTACCCATATTAATTTAATATTTTTACTATGAAAAGTAAAAGTTGGATAAAAATGTTTCAAATATTAGTTTTTTTTCTAATCGAGACATTGTGCGAGGCCCCTACACGAGCGAGGCCCCGGGCTGTTGCCCCGCTCGCCACCCCCTAAGGCCGCCACTGACCTTACGTCTTTACATACGCGGCTACGCCTACGCCTAATCTCAAATTCCTAAGTACCTACTACTTTGTCTATGCCCTCCTCCGTAATTAGAATTCTGGATTAAAATAGGTAACTTCTGCATGCTCTTAAGTTTACTAAATACAAGACATATTTTTATAAAGGCCAATACATATATACCCATACAAAGCGAATTTGTTACTAGAATCACGTGCAGTACTATCCATGTGTTCACACAGAAATGTAAACATAGAACACTCAACTGCGCGGGTGTTGAGCAGCGCAGCACATAACTACATACATATTTAACAGCCCTTAATCTCCCCCTGCTGCCCAAGTCTCCATTCACAAAGGGATTGGGTCGTATTCCTTGACGCAGGCCCAGTACAACTTTGCGCTGACTTTGCGCATCGCATGCTTAGGCCTCACTTTGGTCAGAGAGACGCACAGCGATTACGCAGTCGACCAGTGTCGTATATATAGTAGAGGAATATTGCCGCTTTACCCTGTCGTGTTCGAAACCGCAGTACAGAGACACTCGTTTTGTTTTGTTCAACTTAAATCACTTAATACACGAAAACAATATTTACCTAATGACGTTTACGCGATGGCCCGTCACTAAAATGCCTTTTTTAGAATATTTGCCACAGTTTTTATGTTTTTTGGTTTCGTTGAATTATAGATGAAGTGCAGTGAGATAAGGTTAGCAAGGCCTTCGGGAAGTGTTGATTGGGAGTGTCCGAGCCTCCGAGGTGGACAACGCATGCGTGAAAAGTGAATCAATAACCACGACCTCTGGGGGCAAAGGGTAAATATTAAATAAATAGGTTAATGAAATTAGCTGGCTACTTCTATTTTTGGAGTACACACATTTTCGAAAAATGAAAGAACGATTTTTTTCGCGTCAACCAGAATCTTGTTAGCCTAGACAAAAATTGTGATAGAAATCAAAGTGTATTAGATCATTATAACTAAAAGTTAAGTCCTGTCTACCTAAAATAAATTTGGGAATGCTTAGTTTACTACTTACATGACTTTATATGTCTGGAGATGAGATTCCGAAGCCCAAAATATTTATTTAAATTAATATTCTGCGGGATTGCACTGTTATGGTGCACTCTGTAAGTAGGTAGTGGTCACTAGTGGAAAGGGCATGGACCAAATGTAGAACGAGCGATTTCGATGTATTGCAACTATTGAACTATCGAATATAATTCACGCTCGATTAAATTTATAAATATTTAATCATAGCATACCTAATAATAATAAAGCATACCTAATAATAATAAAGTTTACTGTCGTCAAGGTTTTTCGTTTATTATTTAGTCAATAAAAACACAAGTCGACAAAGTAAAAGGTTCTTTAAAAATTTTAACAAACATTTTTGTTACGACTTTTGATTTGATTGTAGATTTACGACTCGCGTGTAGTTAAGTCATTTTTACCTCCACCTCTACCCGCCAAGTGGTTTAAGCTTAAAATGCTAGATCTTAGTTATGCTAAATCGAAACAGAATTTAAAAAATTAAGCTGTCAATGTCATAATTGTCTATTAGAAAAAAAGTTAGGTTTAGGTTTGTTGTGTTTTACACGCGCGGTGTTTTAACAATTTGAAAGAATTTATCAACTACTGCAAAAATGGAACCAGTTTTTAAAGATACCGTACATTTATCTGAAGGAATCAATCTCAGGTAACAATAATATTCACAAAGTGACTTACAAATCCCGTTTTAAAATGTTTTTGGTTTCAGTTTACAAATGCAACAAGTGTATGCATTGGTATTGTATTACTGCACAGTTCGCAGTTTCTGTACCCCAAATATAATCGACGAATATTGTTGATTCATAAAAATCTACATTGCCATCTTCTAAATATAAAAATCTCTTCGTGCCACAGTGTTTTTTAGCGAAGTACTCCGAATCAGATTCTTATGATTTTTCTAGTAAATATTTGGTAGGTCTGAGAATAGGTCGTAAACAATTTTTTTTACCCTCCTACCGCTACCCCCATTTTTTCCTTTGATTATTTATAAGGCAGAACAAAGTTTGCCTGGTCAGCTCATCATCATCTTCCTGCCCTTGTCCCGTGTTGTTTGGGGTCGGCGCAACACGTTTTTTTCTTCCACTCTGCCCTGTCACTCGTCATACTATCACTAACTTCCTTTTCTTTCGTATCACTCTTCACACAATCCATCCATCTTTTCTTTGGTCAGCTAGTATCTATAATTTAAGTTAATTATAATTGTATTATTCTCAGGCAGTCCTATTGCACTACACTCTACAATATTTCTCAATATGTGTTCTTTTATGTCATACATTTTAGCTTTTAGACCTTTAAGTACCCAGATGCATGACCCTTCATTTCTTTTATGTCTAAAAAAAGTAGTTGGGAACTTTCACTGAATAATCATCTTCATTTAATTCATTAAACCCCAAGTGAATGTCGGCATTCACTCTCTCATTGTCTTTCTATTGTGTCTCTAATTACTGTATGCGAAAAGTTAACATGTTGTGTTCCATGATACAATGAACATCAACTTTTTTATTGTTACAACTGAAGTCATCCAAATATACTTTGAGTTCATCAGATTGATTATTAAGCTATTTATGTTCTGATTTAATATATTTAAATGATTATAAGCAAAAAAATTTTTTTTTGGTGTACTTCATCATCATCATCATCATCATCATTTCAGCCGAAAGACGTCCACTGCTGGACATAGGCCTCCCCCAAGTGTCGCCACAATGAACGGTCCTGTGCGTCTCGCATTGGTGTACTTGATGAAGTGCAATATCCAGAAATGTTAAAACTATATTTCAGTGCACAAATATGTTTATACATTGGTAGATGAGAAGTATTTTTTATTTTTAAATACATGAAAGTATACAATTGCTACTGTGGGGGGTTAGGTTAGGGTTATTTTTTTTTTAAACCACCCAGAAAACTATTTTAGTGCACAAATATTTTTATACAATGGTTGAGCGCTCTTCGACACAACAAAAAATTATATTTTTCATTTTTAAATACATGAAAGTATACAATTGCTACTGTGGGGGGTTAGGTTAGGGTTATTTTTTTTTAAACCACCCAGAAAACTATTTTAGTGCACAAATATTTTTATACAATGGTTGAGCGCTCTTCGACAACAAAATTTATTTTTTTCATTTTTAAATACATGAAAGTATACAATTGCTACTTTGGGGGGATGGTACATGGGGAGGGGTTGACCCTCCCCCCTAAAACCCCCAAATCTCCCCCAAAAATGCATAAAAAGTACAATATTTTGATTCCTAACCTCAAAATTTCAATCTTTTATATCTCCAAAAGTATGCGTTTCCTAGATTCGGGAGGGGGTTCAGGGGGATAGAACACCCTCCCCCTCCCCCCCCAACCCCAAAAATCCCATTATTTCGTTGTCCAGTATAGTACAGTTTTACCAGAGGGAGGCCAAAGAAAAGATGGATGGATTGTGTGAACAGTGATATGAAAGAAAAGGTAGTTAGTGATAGTATGACGGTTGACAGGATAGAATGGAAGAAAAAAACGTGTTGCACCGAACCCAAATAAGATGGGACAAGGGCAGGAAAATGATGAGTTGTGAACCATTGAACATCTCATCATCAACATCATCATCATCATTTCAACCGAAAGACTGCCACTGTTGGACATAGGCCTCCTCCAAGCGACGCCAAAACGACCGATCCTGTGCGACTCGAATCCACCGCACTCCCGCGACTCTCACTAGGTCATTAGTCCACCTTGTGGAAGGCCTGACAACGCTGCGTTTTCCGGTGCGCGGTCGCCACTCTAGAACCTTTCGGCCCCATCGACCATCCGTTCTACGAGCAATGTGCTCTGCCCACAGCCACATAAGTTTGGCGATTCTTCGTGCTATGTCGGTTACAGGCCAGGCCACGAAAGGTTCTAGAATGGCGACCACGTACCGGAAGACGTAGCGTTGGAAGGCCTCCTACAAGGTGGACCGATGACCTGGTAACGGTTGCGGCAGTACGATGGAAGCGAGATGCACAGGACCGTTCATTATGGCGGCACTTGGGGGAGGCCTATGTCCAACAGTGGACGTCTTTCGGCTGAAATAATGATGATGATGATGATGATGATGATGATGAGGAGATTTAAGTACTTGTTATAATTAAAAATCACATTTGTATTTATTACAGATTCAAGCCATTTCATAGTGACTAATTGAAATTCGCGCACGTTAACATCGTTTGTTCTGCCAGCTATAACTGTATTATCGAGAATTATCTTGGGTAAAAAATTACCAATTTTAAAATGGCTGAAATCGATTCGGTAGCAGATTTAAAACATATCTACTAATTATGCAGGAAGTGTGTAGGTATATTATGTTATACAATGTATAATTTTACTGTTTAGTTGGACACATAAATCATTTTGTATATTTTAGTACTGGCTACCTGAAAAAAGTTGTAACACTAGATAAATTATATACATTAAAATCTCATCATCTTCCTGCGCTTGTCCCGTGTTATTTGGGGTCGGCTCAACACGTTTTTTTCTTCCACTCTGCCCTGTCACTCGTCATGCTATCACTAACTTCCTCTTCTTTCATATCACTCTTCACACAATCCATCCATCTTTTCTTTGGTCTCCCTCTTCCTCTCTATCCATCCACATGTAAACTCATAACTCTTTTAGTAACATGCGTTTCATCCCTCCTCTTCACATGACCATACCAAGACAAACGATTCTCTTTCAACATTTCAGTCACTGGCGCCACTTTCAAACTTCCCCTAATATATTCATTTCCCCTATTATATACATTAAAATCTAATTGTAATAAATCCTCAATTATTTAAAACTAACTAAACAAATAAAGAAAGTTAAATAAAAACTCGTCAAAACACAATTCACATCGACACTGAAATACATTTTAGTACCTCTTTTACAACTAGATGGCGTTGGCGTCGAATTAGAAGTCGCTATGGTTTCGTTACCGCGCGCAGTACTAGTACGCTGGCTGAATCTTCGTAAATCGTGTTCCACGAAAGCTGGACAAAGGCCTTTCCTTTTATATTTTTGACATTAGCGATTCTCACGTAAGTGGTGATAGCTATTTTAATTCTCAAAATGTCAGTGATTCAGTAGGGCTTAGCCATTGGATGTATTTGTTGGCTTATTTCCTTTTTTTTAGATGATTGAATTTTTGAAATTAGTACTCGACTGCGCCTGATGGTTAAGTAATGATACGATCGTTGATGGTTGGATACTGAAGCGCAATAGTTTATTAGGAGCCTACCGAGCCTATTCACAAGACACCTATAATACGGCCGTTCTAACTTGGCGCCCGTGAACATAGGCTCTGCGAACTTTAGCGCATGTACAGTCGTAAAAAAAACTGTTATTGACGTTATTTTTTTAAAACCTAAATACGAATAAAATTTTACTAATACAGGGACCAAGTACAAATAAAATAAATATACAAATTCTTTATTTCATTCAGTACATATATATATACAATATAATATACAAAAACACTTAACTAATTAAAACTATATATATACATTAACGGCTACTCCTAACTAAAATATAAAAAAAAATTCAAAAATTTAATGATATTTCGGAAAGATTGCTGGAAATTAACATGCATTCGGCCATCACCATAATTCGGTTTTGCTGTTTCGGCCCTAAATTAACATATTTTCTCCGCTCTTCTCATTTATGGAAACACCCCCATCTTTTGGAAAAAATGGACCAAATTATCCGGCATACGCTTACGTCAATTTTAAACGTGGCCATGGATGACCGAGCTTGGGCTCAAGCAAGCCTTCCCATTCGTATGGGAGGCCTCGGCGTCCGCAAAATTACTAGTATTAGTTTACCAGCTTTTATATCCTCGGTTCACGGCACTGAGAAATTAATCAGGAATATCCTTTCTCCTTTACTTATTGATTTCAATGTGCCGTGCTTCATCGAGGCTATAGATGCCTGGAGACTCGCTTGCCCGAATGCAAATCCACCCGACAACCCAACTTCCCAGAGACGGTGGGATGAGCCGCTCTGCAAAGTAGTCCAGGAGAACCTAATGCTAACATCAGCTACTACTGCGGACCGTGCGCGCCTGTTGGCTGTGGGGAATTGGGAGTCAGGTCTTTGGCTTCACGCACTGCCGTCGTCGAATATTGGCACCTTGTTCGACGATACTACTTTCCGCTTAGCTGTTGCCCTACGCCTTGGCGCTCCTTGCTGTTCTCCTCATCGCTGCCACTGTGGCGAAGTTGTCAACAGCCTCGGTCACCACGGCCTGTCATGCAGTCGAAGCGCGGGACGCATAGCGCGGCACGCGAACCTTAATGACATTATCCGACGTGCTCTTGTCACCGTCGGCGTTCCGGCTGTTTTGGAACCTTATGGCCTGGCACGCGACGATGGTAAGAGACCGGACGGTATGTCTTTATTTCCGTGGAAGATGGGTAGACCTTTAGTGTGGGACGCTACCTGTGTCGACACTCTTGCGCCATCCCATCTTCCTAGCTCATCGTGCTGTGCTGGTGCTGCCGCTGCGGCTGCGGAGAACCTCAAGCGTCGAAAATATAACAACCTCGTCGGTAGTTATATTTTTGAGCCGTTTGGGGTTGAAACTCTTGGGCCGTGGGGTCCGAGTGCTCATACCCTTTTTAAAGAAATATCCAAACGCTTAGTTGACACTTCGCGTGACCCAAGGGCTGGCTTTTACCTTGGTCAGAGATTAAGCATTGCCATACAACGTGGCAATGCTGCCAGCCTTTTGGGCTCACTTCCGGTCGACAGCGATGCGGAGGAGTTTTATGACGCCATATTTTAGTTAGGAGTAGCCGTTAATGTAAATAAATATTAAAACACTTTCAGACAGAAAGCTACAAAAATAACTTATGAATTAAAGAAACAAACCTAACACTACACAAAAAACTTAACAATGTATTAATAAAAACCAGCGAAAACTTTCGTCACCGCCTGTGCTCAAGACAGAGACAGCGACACGAACACGACACCAATGCTAACGTGTGAGTGAGACACATTACCGCGTCCCGAGCATTGCCGATTATGCACGAAGTTTTACGGAGTAAAGAAAAAGGGATGTCCAATATGCGCGTCTGAGGGTGTTGTTTAATCGATTATTTTTCAAATCGATTGAAATCTAATTATAAAAATATATTTTATTAAATTTTATAAGGAGGTTTAAAATATTCTCAAACAGTCGTTATTGTAGTAGTCGTTTATAATTAACTGATATTTAACTAAATCATATCTTTCAACCAAGAAAATATGTATAATATTATTAGTTTTTTTATTATTAAAGTCGAAATCTCGTCTACTAACGACAACATTTACTATGTTTGTAAATCTATTTCGTTCAATATGTCATATAAACAAAAATCAATAAATTCCAAATCGATAAAAATCGATTGCGATATTTGATTGAATAAAGGGTCGATTGTGTTTACATAGAGTCAATCTCTAGCTTACACCTCCGCCCCGCGCACGTCGCCTCATGCCACCATTTTGTTCCTAAAAAACGTTCGTGCGCAGCCTTCTGCGCAAACTTCAGGGCCGCCAAATTAAAACGGCCGTACTGTAAACTATAATCGGTCGAGAAGACCACAGCAGGCAAATTATATTTCAGTCCAATACTAATCCGAAGTATGGTGGGATCAGCCTTTAGTCGTATTCAATAAAATACCGGTGTTTTATATGGAGCGACTGTCTAACTGACCTCTACAACACAGTAAAGGGGTAAATTGAAAGCCCTTGGCACGCCTTTTTATTTAACCGACTTCCAAAAAAGAAGAAGGTTCTCAAGGCGTCTGTTTGTCTTGTTCAGCGATGTTTACGGCAAATTGCCATTCAGCAGACCATTATTATTTTGTTTCGATGGGCTTTTCTGCCAGGTGGTGGCTGCGTTTAAATTTGGTGAAGATCTAATGAAGAATTTTGGTGATAGACCATGGAACACTAAAGTAAAATTCATACAAAATTCATTAAAAATTCAATAGATACACTAACCCTTAAAGAAGTGAATCGAAAAAAAAGTAATACCTCTCAGGTCCCAGTGTACCGAAAATGGTACATTAGTATCATAACTTAAACCTTATTTTTACGTAAAAGGTTTTAACTTAGCTGGTACGAGATGTACCGTTTTCAGTATTATTTATTTATTAAAACTTTATGCAACACAATAGTACAAAGGCGGAATTAATGCCTTACGCATTCTCTACCAGTCAACATCACCTGCCCCTGCACCTGCCACATTTTCTCTTAGAAAATGTGGCAGGTGCATAAAAATACAAAAGAATATTACGAAAATTAGAGTTTAAAAGTATATATATATATATATATATATATAAACATACATATATAATTTAATATAATATATACATATATATTTATATTTATTTTTTTTATTTAGGAAGTTAGTGATAGTATGACTTTTGACAGGATAGAATGGAAGAAAAAAACGTGTTGCGCCGACCCCAAATAAGATGGAACAAGGGCAGGAAGATGATGATGACATATATATATATTTATATAAAGTAAAAGAAAGGAGTTATTGAGACGACTTCACTATTTGTGCAGAAAGTAATTTCGCAAAATCCGCTTAAATGCATATAGACTGGTGGCTGGTGGTGGAGATTAAACACATTCACATTATAACAAATAAGCTATATAAAGAAATATTTATGTCGTTCCAGGGAACTGATGGCTTCGAAATCGGCTGAGTTCTCCATAGACCTGGATTTTAAGAAAAAGAAACCAGTAATGTTCGATTGTGATGCTGACGACGACTTCCTATCTGACCTGGATGACGATGAAGACAGGTAAATATATAATTACTACCTTCATAATCAGCCTCTTAATGTTCCCACTGCTGGGACTCAGGCCTCCTCTCTAGGAAAGGGAATGGGCCGTAATCCACCACGCGGGCTCAGTGCAGGTTGGTGAATGTCACATGTCTTCGAATGTTTGCTTCTAGGACCTGGCGGTTTCCTCACGATGTTTTCCTTCACCGTTTTGAGAGCAGTGGTGGTGAAATAAATTGCACACACACAATGTAATGCGCCTGGCTGGGTTTGAACACGCGCGCACTCGTAAGTAGGAGGCCGTTACCACTCGGCCACCACTGCTCAAAAGTACTGGGGCCCATGTCAACTATTTTTATTAATTCGTCATTCCAACACGATTCCATTGTCATTTTTGCTAAAAGTTCGTAAACTGCTAATTCATAATGATCGATCATTGATCGGTCAATGGTCTCGAACTAGAGTTGTGGTAGAATGACATTAACGAGCTTATTAAAAGCAATGACTGCACAATGACATTCTAATGGTAGGTCACTGATCAAAGGAACTGTCAAAATTTTAGCAGATTACCGCATACGTCAGATATTCATTTGTCAGTATGTACGAGATTACCACTTCTTTCAATGGAGAGTCAGTGTTTGACCATTGGAAAGTCATAATGACGCCATTACCAAACTTATCAAAATCAACAATTATGAAATCAATGATAGACCATTCTGACACTATTGTAATAGCATACTTGAGGGCCAGATCCATGACATGGCCTACCTTTGTGAAAATTTTTATCGATATCCGTTCAGTTGTTTACACGTAAAGGAATAACAAACATGAATGTCGCCACAACAAACGGTCATGCGTCTTGAATTGCCACGACTCTAACGTTGCATCTTCCGGTGCGCGGTCGCCATTCCAGAACCTTTCGGCCCCATCAACCATATGTTCTGCGAGCAATGTGTCCTCCACTGCCACTTAAGTTTGGCGATTCTACGGGCTATGTCGGCAATCTTGGTTCTCCTGCGGATATCTTCATTCCTGATGTGATCTCGCAAGGAAACCCCGAGTGTACCCCTTTTCATTGTCCTTTGGGTGACTAAAGTCTTGGGATTCATTATGCATTGTTCTTCAAGCTTTTTTTAGGGTAGGAAATCATCCAATGACTTCGCCAGCTCTAGGGTAGAGTGGAAGGGCAGACTTTCACGGACTAAACCCACACCTGTGTTCCTTTTTTGCCTAGCGTTCCGGCACCCCGGGTTTTCCTTTCAGAAGCGAAGCTTTGGCTCCAGTAGGCTTCGACCCTGCTGGGCCCCTACGGTTTTGCTGACATTTCCTTGAGCCGCGCGTGGAACACCACGCACTATCCACGACTCGGGCTCGAACCGGACCGTTACCGGACTGCCGGACGGCGAGCTCCCCATTGCTCGTCATCCGCAATTCCACGCCTACGGTAATTTTTCTTAGGCTGAGAATTCATTACTCAAATGTAGTCTGTTCATCTGTAAATTAAATCATTTTTTTTCTAATTTCAGTGATGAGAACGACGCATTGAAGGGGATAGAGCAGTCAGCGGAGAAGATGCTACTCGCCTCACCGGAGTACCACTCGTTTGAACAGCTGGCCACCAAGATGGTCGATTGTCATCCCAGCGGCGATGTCAAAATATTGATTATTGAAGAAGGCAAGTATTATTATTATTTATTTATTTATTTATCTTTATTCCAAAAGGTAAGTCAAAGTCAAAGTTTTTTATTTCACATAGGCCTACATGGGCACTTATAAAACGTCAGAAGCTAGTGCACGGTTCCAAATTGGTCGTTTCCTATGGAGAAGAACTGGCAAGAAACTCCATAGTTACTCTTTTATAAAAGAATTTGTTGTTACAATATTTTCTGGTTGTTTACAATATATTGGATTTATTATGTAAGGACAGAAATATTGCAAAAGCAATGTGTTAGAACGAAAGTAAAAGTAATTTATAAGCCCCACAAAACCGTTGCCATGGTTTGACTGTGGGGTCGGTGAGTCTCTAGACATACTTAAAGGTACTTAAAACATTTCTAAATAATGTAATTTTAATTTGCGTCTAAATCTATTTATGTTTGTTTCACTCCTTATGTCTGCCGGCAGACTGTTCAATAGGTATGGTATTCTCTTTTTTAGTGTTCTGTCACCAAAGTAATTGGTGACTCTGGGTACATTATTAGGTAGTGGCCAGTGGCGGATAGCCATGTAGCAACAGTAGCAAATGATACATGCTCCGTGCATTTGAGGGCCCACGCGTTGTAGTGAACTGGGTACATTGCTCGCAGAACAGATGGTCGATAGGGCCGAAAGATTCTGGAGTGGAGATCGGATATCTGAAGACGCAGCGTTGAAAGGCTTCGCAACAAGGGTACCGATAACCTGGTAAGGTTCACGGGAACCCAATGAAGGCGTGATAAACAGGACCGGCCGTTGTAGCGAAACTTGGGAGACACCTTTGTCTAGCAGCGGACGCCTTTCAGCTGAAATGACGATGACGATCGATGTTGGCGTGTTGATGACATCAATCTCTCGGAAAGATTATTTCATTTTCAGATTTTTCCTATACTTGTGTTATAAGAGCTTGCTTTATGCCAAATTTCAGGATTCTGGGTCAACGGGAAGTACCCTATGAATTTTGACTTCCTCGAGAGTGTCGAAATGTACCTTTTTCTTTTTTTCTCGTTACTTTACAAGTTTGATTTTTTTTACAGCTTCAAGACTCCATAGACCTGAGTATTTGGCTTTAATTTCAACTCGATACCTCTACGCGTTCCCGAGGTAAAGGGTCTTGGTAGACAGACAAATGGACGGACAACAAAGTGATCCTACAAGGGTTCCGTTTTTTCTTTTTGAGGTACGGAACCCTAAAAAGAGAGATAACGCCTGAAAACTCTGTTGTCATTCGGTAATTCCGTCATTTACTCGAATATCCACCAGGCATGCGGCAATGCGCGTACATGGTGGACATCCCACCTATACGCACAAAACGTTTTGGGAACACATTCATTGTGCGTACAGCTAAGGAGTGGAATTCCTTGCCGGAATCTGTGTTTCCTGATAGCTACAACCCGGGAATCTTTAAGTCAAGAGTGAATAGGTTACTTCTAGGTAAGCGCGTTCCATCGTCGACCGCATCGTCACTTTCCATCAAGTGAGATAGCGGTCAAGCGCGAACCTGGCAAGAATAAAAAAAAAATTCACCAAACTTGTTCCAAGAAATACGTGTTGTTTTTTTTTAAACTGTTGGAAGAAATTTTCGTCATTCAGAATCTCAATTAAATGTGCAAGGTTTCTAAAGACATATTTTTAATTTATGAGTAAATTATGAAGGGTTTAAAGTTTACGCAAAATAGTGGATTTTCAGACATCTTTACTGGATTAGTTTTCAAACTTTATGTTAGGACTTCAGTAGAAACCTAGATAATATCCACAAGATACCAGTGTTTCCAAAATATCTAGAGAAATATGTGTAAATGAGCAGGGGTCGGAATTAAGTAGAGTTATTAATGTACTTAATATGATATTAATATTGATATTAATATGGATTTCTAATGAAAAATCCGGTCTGGCCAACAATATCACAAATAAATAATATAAAAACCTCAGAGATAGATAAGACAAATAAAACAAATATATTATTAATATTTTTCAATGAAAAAGATCTCTCTACGTCAACTGAGGTGAGGTTAACACATTTATACACTTCCTCCTCCTCGTCATTAATGCAGGAAGAATATTTTTCTGCTATATTTCTGATAGTGTCATAAAAAAATCTGCTCTTTAAAATTAATCTTGGGATTTGAGGCATATCCACTTTATTCTTTCTCCGTATGAAATCGGTGTAAGTACATGTTTAACTCTACCTAATTCCGACCTCTGGTAATGAGGTCATAATTACGTAAGACCGGTTGTATGGAAAGGTATCCCGGGTTGGCCGTTCTTAAGAATAAAAGACAATTGTTTCTGGTTTCCAGGTGATGGACCCTTGGTACCTCCAGATGCTGAAGTGACGATCCACCACGCAGCATACTATGAACGAGCTGATATTCCCTTTGATAGTACCCTGCATATGAACAGGGGACAACCACTTGTGAGTATTGAGTTCTTTATTATATTTAGATTCATGATCTTAATCTACTTTTCTTTAATATTCGTTTATTCATTATTTTAAACATAAAAATTATATTTTTTTTATTAAAATTAAAAAAAAAACATTAAAAATATAAAAAATAGTGTCCCACCGGTATCGGGAACAGGGTCCAAGCTACCGGCGGTTAGAGCTCTAGATAAAGAAACCTCCTAACAATACGAGCCGTGTCCAGGCGTACCGCTTTCTTGATCAAGCCGCCTAAAGCGAGCCTCCTAAGGTGTTGGTCGAGGCTCTTGGCTATTAAGCCATTGGCTGACACGATTATCGGTACAATGATCACCGAGTCCACATCCCACATGTCGACAACCTCGCGAGCCAAATCACGAGGTTCTCTTCATGTGGAACGGATATGTCAACAATTATTGCAGGCCTCTCGCTTCGGTCCATCACCACTATATCAGGCTTATTGGCTACAATAGTCCTGTCAGTGATGATGGACCGATCCCAGTACAGCGTAATATTGCCATTATCGAGAACTGGGTCGAGCACATACCTGTAGTATGGCACCTCAGATTCCACAAGAGCGTATTTTAGAGCAATTTGCTGATGGCTAATCCTGGCTACAATGCGAGTACTCCCCGTTAGCTAGACGAGAACAACCAGAGATAATGTGGCGGATTGACTCACCCGGTCGATGACATGCTCTCTTTATTATTATTACTAGCGACCAGCCCCGGCTTCGCACAGGTGCAATGCTGGTACTACCGCAACCGCTATGTTCCTGCATTTTAAATCTGTAATATCTTTGAAAATATTCATTTAAATTACATGCTGTAAAGAGCCATATTCACTTACTGGAGCGACAAAACGTAACTATTTTTAAGACCAAGTCTTTTTTATAAATTACAAAAATTGGAGCTACAAAGGCTACAAGGACTTAACTGAAAAAAACACTAAAACGATCAAAATAACTTAATTTCGGAAGTCGGTGTTTCTTAGTATTGTTTGTTTCTTATTTAACACCGACTTCCGAAATTAGTTATTTTGATCGTTTTAGTGTTTTTTTTAGTGAACTCGGTTAATTTTTTTTTTTTTTGTAAAAAGTTTTTTATTTCACGCAAGTGTAAAGTGTAAGTGTATCGCAACTAAAATGTTGCGATAAGTGTATCGCAACTAAAAAGTTGCGATACACTTATCTATATGAAATACGAGTAACTATTTCTCATGACAATTCCAATTAACCCAAACACTACTAGGATACATTGTTTTATTATTAAGTTCCCGTGTCCACCTTCCGGCTTCATCATCAGACCAGTTCAAGAGTAGCTTATAGCCAAAGTGCATCTCATGACGCACGATTGATTAATTACGGAGTTCCGGTGCATACCTTCCGGCTCCATCGTCATCATCAGATCACTTCGATGATACCATATCCAAAATAACCATTCATTTATTTGTATTGTCATAGTCGCTTAACTATCTTCATTGTGATATCTATGTGAGTACGAAGTTCCGTTGGCCATTTCTGGTCTTCTTCACCAGTTCCACTTCTTCAAATGTTATTTTTTTTTACTGTTAATGCCTCGATGAAAATACTAAAATAATCATATGGTTGCTTATAATATTTGAAGAGTTCCCTCGATTCCTCATGGATCCCATCATCAGAACTGGATTTTGAAAAAAATGGGACCAATCTGGAAGCATATCCTTTAAGAGGAAATTAAATTTTGCATCTCGGTCCATAAATGACGGAGTTCTGAGGTAAATTGACCCCTGAGTTTGTTTCGGTGTTTCTTCTCAGGGTAGCCAACTAGGAAACACCGGCCTCATCTAGTTTAAAATGACAAAAAAAAATTTACGTCTAAAAGTGTTTTTTTAAACCTACTTACAAAATAAATATCATTTAACAAACATAAAAAAAATACAACCGAATTCGGTTAATAAAAGCGTATTCGTTGATCCAACATTATATATTTATCTACATAAATTGGAACCACAAAGTCACTAACTAGAAAGTGCTGCAACAAAGTCAAAATTCAGGACACTTTTTTTGTTATGTTTTTCATTAGGATTTTTTTTGACTGACTAAAAACCCGCCCCTATTCCTTCGTTGCCTTTCATAGCAGGGCCGAATCTTCCTTTCAGAAGCAGACCCTTGGCCCCAGTAGGCTTCGACCCTGCTGGACCCCTGCGGTTTGCTGACATCTCCTTGAGGCGCGCGTGGTGCAGTACGCGCCGTCGACGACTTGGGATCGGTCCAGATGTCCGTCCGCAAGGCCGCGCCTACGTTGGCCGGAAATCGTGATCGGGATCCTGGCGGCTGGGGTGTGAGAGCCGCGCTCTCGCGCGTGCACATGCCGCCACCACCTTTGCTAGCATTACTGCTTCGCAGCAGGAGACAACCGCCTGCCACTCTTCTTCTCTTCGTACCATGGCCTGAACCAAGGCCCGGCGCGAGAGATCGTTGCTGCCGATCTCCCCCACGAGGACGCGGCGTTGCTCTGCCCAAGCGGGGCACACCTTGGGGTAAAAAGGGGAAATTATTTTGTTCTGTGGTCTCCTAATGTCACTACTATATATATACTCTCTTGTTAGTTTCAAATTAGTGTACCTAAGTCTTTTTTACATAGCATGGATATAGGATGCAGGACGCAAATATGCATCACTAGCTTTTCGCCCGCGACTTCGTCCGCGTAGAAGTCGAAAATGGTTTTATTAGGTTTTTTGAGATACGAAAATATGAAATATTATTTTTTATCTTCGTCGTGTGTCCATTGAATTGTGTGGCGAGCGATATTGTATCTTAAAATAAAATATTATAGTATCTTAGTCGTGTGCAGCGCCCCTTAGTGCACTCCACTGCGGGTGACGTAACCTACGACAAACTTATTATTTGCGGTTGGTACAGTAATCGGGTCTAGGGATCGAACCGCAAAATTAAGTTTGTTTTTTATTGTATATACTTTTCCGGGATAAAAAGTACCCAGTGTGGTGCCCAGGATATTAAAGAATAATTGTACCAAGTTTCATCGTAATCGAACTGGTAGTTTTTACGTGATGCCTGAACAAACAGACAGACAAAAATATTCTTATCACATTTTTGGGTTCGGTGTCGGTCTAGTAACACCCCCTGCCATTTATTTTTTTGATATTTTCAATGTACAGAATTTTCACTTCTACAGATTTATTATAAGTATAGATTAAGATGAGAGAAAAGGACAGGTAGCTACATTGTACTTTGTATGAATCCGACAGCTGTCACCCGCACTATTCTATAGCAATTGTAGTGTTAGGTACCCGTTCACTTGTAGGGGTACTCCAACTTGATACCCAAAGACTCATTATGTGACTTAATGTGTATATAATAGCATGATCAGCCTTTTAATGTTCCCACTGCTAGACGCACATCTGTCAACACATATGATTATAGATCTGATGTCTCGACTAATCAGAACGTAGTACCCCGTACCTCGGCTAGTTGACGGAATCGTATTGGTGCGCTAGTTCAAGCATGAGGCGTCTAGTGGCTGTAAGGTCATTGACTCAATCATAATTTCTCCACCTTCCAGACTATACGCATGGGGGTTGGCAAGATGCTCCCTGGTTTAGAACTAGGCCTTAGTTGCGTCAAGGGTCCTACCGCCCGGTTCCACCTTCTGCTGCAGCCGGCAGCCGCGTACGGCCCTCTGGGTGTAATGCCCAGGATACAACCGAAACCTGTTCTCTTCGTCATCTGCTTATACATGGTGCGACGCGTGGAAGCTGCTGCTAGCTCTAGGTGAGTTATACATGACATCCTCCTTGCGTCGTATTCTTCAATGCTGAGGGTCTTGACCTCCCTGCTTCATCACTTTTACTCGTATAATAATCCTGCATCGGTCTCTGTCTCTGGTGGCGTGAAAGGTATTGAATTGGTCGGACCAAAGTATTGGACTGCGCCCACGAGGCGTTTTCCCATCTACTTTGCCACGCCATGATGAGCCTTGCGAGGTTGCCACCGACTTCCCTTGCAATGTGACCGAAGTTTTGCAGAATCTTGTGAAGAGATTCGGACGACAGTCATGAGGATATATACCGTGATACATACCATAGTACGCTGGAAAAAAAGTGGCCTTCAAGAGTGTCAAGGGTCCCACCGCCTGGTGAGTTATTCATGAGATAGTAGGCTGTAGGCTGGGAGAGAAGTAGCCCTCAAGAGTGTCAAGGTTACCACCGCCTGGTGAGTTGTTCATGAGATGGTAGGCCGTGAGCTGGAAGAGAAGTAGCCCTCAAGAGTGTCAAGGGTCCCACCGTCCGGTACCACCTGTTGCTGCAACCGGCAGTCGCGTATGGCCCTCTGGGTGTAGTGCTCAGGATACCACCGAAGCCTGTTCTCTTAATCATATGGTTAGAGTGCGTTTCCACTGACGAGGAGACCGTGAATCAGTGATCAAATCTCTTACAATCACTTCGTATGGAGTGGAGCTGAGCGGATTTTTTTTTATATATCACTCACCTAGAAATATATTGGCACATCTACATTTTTCATATTTACAGATACAAGGATCAAAGATTGTACAAATATTTAAAACGAAGTTCTGAGTTTATTTTACATTTTATATCAGTAATTGTGATGATGGCTACTAGTACCTATAGACCATAATAGATATTCAAAGATATAAATTATCCAATTTTAAATACTTAGGCCGTTAAAACTTAATTTCGCATTTACTGTGTGATGTGCCAATATTTTACTAGGTGAGCGATATATAGGGTGTAAGGGACAGGTTTCCGCAAACTTTAACGGCTTGCTCTGTAGAAGAAACTGAACAATCTTACACAAGATGTTTTTTCAGGAAACAAAAAAAAATTTGCTTCTTCATACAAAATTATAAACTTGATTGGACAGTTTGTATGGAGAGGCGGTTTTTTTTTATTAATTTATTTTAATTGAGATAAAATAGTGCTTGACTGCGATCCCACCTGAAGGTAAGCAGTGATGCAATCGTTAATGGTGAGGCGCACTAGTTTATTAAGAGCCTATTCACTCTAGCCTTGAAGACACTCAAATTATAATCGGATGGGAAGACCACAGCAGGCAAATTCGCTTCTTCGTTTCGTAATTCGTTTTCTGAAGAAAAATCTTTGTTTTAATTCTTTAATTCTTTATTCAACACAAAAAAACATACATAGTACACGGAGATAATACAGTTTATGTACAAAGGCGAGCTTAACTCAACAATGAGTTTTCTCCCAGCAAACCTTTGAGTTCTGGAATGGCGACCACGTACCGGAAGACGTAGCGTTGGAAGGCCTCCTGCAAGGTGGACCGATGACCTGGTAACGGTTGCGGGAGTACGATGGATGCGAGACGCACAGGACCGTTCATTGTGGCGACACTTGGGGAGGCCTATGTCCAGCAGTGGACGTCTTTGCTGGAAATGATGATGATGATGAAACCTTTGAGTTACAGAGTGAGAACACATTCGAGGGTAGAACCAGTGCACAATATAATCCTTGCAATAACTAAATCTAAAATATAATTATATTATACATAAGTCTAATATATAATTATAATATAAATACATACTAATATAGTCGGTATTTTAGTCGGTAAAAGACTGACACCTATTAGCTGACTCAGAGTGGGAGTCGTTATCCGATGTTTTCCCACCCTCCAAAAACATTATCTCACCTGCGATGATGTAGTTACTATCTTCGGGGCCTTATCATGACACGTTGAAATGTACAGTGTGTGAGCGAGAAAGAGGGATGGAGCTATACACCCTTGTAGCTACATCCAGTTCAGTTTAGGTCGTAAAATGGATCTTATCTTATCTTGTTGTGGGGCTGGCCCTGGGCCAGAGAACTTTGACCCTTCTGGATTTTTTGTGCTATGCCCCTCCTGCCTCCCCCTCCCCTCCCCTAACCCTCTGTGCAGCTCCTTTATGAATCCCAGTATGGCCTTGATGGGGCTGAGCCTGTAGTCTTCTGGTCTTGGGAATGGTTGGCCCAGATACCATTCTTTTGGAGCCTAGTGCTGCACAGTCGCACAGCAAATGTAACATAGTCTCCTCTGCATCTCCACAGATCATGCAAGTCGGGTCGCTTGCTAGTCCCATTTTTGTTGGTGGCATAGTGCCCCGTTAAGACTCCTGTGATTGTTCGGAGCTGTGATCTGCTGTACCTCCATAATTTTTGAGTCCAGGCCTTATCTATGTCATTAAGAAATAGCTTTGCATGGTTCTGTCCAGCCCCTCTAGCCAAGTTACGATCGTTTCGTTTGCGTCGAACGCCTCGAGTAGGCCACGCCTCCAATCCTTTGTTCTGACCACGTGACTGAACGTTGAGATGACGTAAGAACAAAGGAATCAGAGGCGTGGCCTACTCGAGGCGTTCGACGCAAACGAAACGATCGTAACTTGGCTAGGGGGGCTGTTGTGGATCGTAAAATGGATCGCGTTAAGAGTTCGGGTTAGGGCCTTAGATCTGTTATTATCCAAATTGCACAATAAACATAACCAACCATAAAATATTCCAACTGCTGGGATACAGGCCTCTTCTCTAGGAGAGGGGTTCTCTTCTGGGCCGTAATGCTCCACGCGTGGCCAGTGTACCTTTTCTAATACTGGCTATTGTAATCTTTCGTCGCTTCGCCTTTATAGTGCAATGCGAAGTGTTACTAACATAGTCCTAAGCTTATTTACTACAAAATGATGTGTTTACATTAAATGGTCTGTAAGGTCTATGAGCCAAGATGCCTGATAAACAAATGAAGTATTATGTGTCAATAATATATCTCAGAAACCTGAGGTCCTGGTCCTTTGGAAGGGCAACTCGCAGAGGCCCTTTAGATAATTTTAATGGATCGTGATACCAACCGACGATTCTCCCCGTACGCTCTATTCTAGTCAAGTGAACCCGAGGATAACACTTGGTTGGTGAAAAACTATTGCGACATATGGAAAACAAAGACAATAGGGCTATAGTTTTTGAAGTCTTTAAGTGGACTGGTTACCAAATAATACTTCAGTAATTAATTGATAATTCTTTATGGGCATAATTTACAATTTGGTACATAGAATTCCCTAACGCCTGCGCTAGTAGAAACTGTGTTGCAGGTGTTAGTGTCTTACCTACAGTAAAGTGACATTAATCTTGCGTCAGACAGAGTGTGTTGAAAAAAAAATAAAACAAAAGAAGAACCTATTTTTTTAAATTAATAATAGACAAACATGAGTGCGTGTATGTTTGGAGGGAGGCGGAACAGACTGTAGTCTCGCAAACCTCCATTCAAAAGGGGGGATCCTCCGACCAGACGGGTGTTATGTCTGGTGGGCAACTGCCCGATAGATGATTTCAGGCTGTTCTATATGTTCCAATCGCGCGAAGTACTTTAATTGCGCGATGCAGAATTAGTTCTTATGTGACAGACGCCATAGATGTCGCTACATATGAGTTTTGGTATGATGGTGTGAAAATGTGTTACCAGTTACTGGTTACTGAAATATTATCATTATTATTGTATTCATAACCTCTAATTTTTTCCGCAGTTTCAACGCCTTACCAGTTGTGGAACAAGCAAAATTCGCAACTACACTGAAGACTGTGAAGAGTATACGCGCTGAAGCCAAGGTTCTCTTCAACAGACAGAAGTACTACCAAGCCATCAGGAGTTACCAACAAGCAATGTCCGTCCTATCTCTATCTCGACCTGAAAATGATATAGAAGAAGCCGAACTCAAAGATTTGAAAGTCAACATTTATGTTAACTTAGCAGTATGTTATTATAAAATAAATAAACCCAAATACATTATAGGCATGTGCCAACATATCGATAGATGTATCGATATCAATAAACACTGTAAAGGAATATTTTACTACGGTAGAGCATACGAATTGCTAGGTAAGACCGACGAAGCTATAACTTGCTATAAAAAGGCATTAAAACTTGAGCCAAAAAACAAAGAAATCGGTAAAATTTTAGCTGATCTAGATGAGAAAACTAAAAAGTCTGCGGTCGATGAAAAGATTATGTGGCGTAAGGCTCTAAACAACGCGCCTGAGGTCGTAGAAAAAAAAATAGTCTATAATGTCGATGACGATTTCAAAAATGGCGTCGTTGACATGTGTCAAGATTTGGCGGGAAGAAGTGATTTTGCGAAATTCGATTTGCCATCGGGTCTAAGTCATGATGAAATTCTTTGTATCAAAGATTTGACTAGCAATTTTGAATGCTTAGAGGTTCTTGAGGATGGGAATGGTAAACGCAAAAAGATTTCTGTTGTAAAAAAGGTATAAAAAAAAAGAAAAAAACTAAAACCCGAATTTTCAACAAAGAAATTATTTTGAAGGGACTTTTTTTTTAGCTGGGAAAATAATCTAATGACAAATTACGCTCTTGGGCGGAGTGGGAGATAGTGTCAGACTTTTGCTGACTAAAAACCCACTCCTGTTCGTTCGTTGCCTTCGTCCCAGGGCCCCGGGTTTCGTTTCCACACTACCCATGGCCCCAGTAGGCTTCGACCCTGCTGGGCCCCTACGATTTGCTGACATCTCCCTGAGGCGCGCGTGGAACAGTACGCGGCGTCGACGACTTGCGCTCGGTCCGGACGGTTACCAGACGGTCGGCCGGCGGGCTACCCATTGCTCGCCGTCCGCAAGCCCGCGACTACGGTGGCCGGAAATCGGGATCGGAATCCTGGCGGCGGTTGGGGCGTGAGTACCGTTGCCTCACGCGATCGGCCGCCTTCTTTGCTAGCATTACTGCTTCGCACTTGTAGGCGACCGCCTGCCACTCCTCCTCGCCCCGGACCATGGCCTGTACGCACGGCCCGGCGCGAGAGATCGCCGCCGCCGATCCGACGACACGGCGTTGCTCTGCCCAAACGGGGCACACCTCAATTGTGTGCTCCACCGTGTCCTCGATTTTGAAGGGACTAAGATTTGAAACCTAGTGACATTGTATTTTTTAGTCCGCTCAAAATACCTATTCAACGATGTCACTCGCATAGCTATTGGAAGGTGGGTCTTGATTTGCACCCTACTTTATTAGCATAGCATAGTAGGCGATGTTCCCACTGTTGGGACTCGGCCTCCTCTCTAGGAGAGGGAATGGGCCGTAATCCATCACACGGGCCCAGTGCGGGTTGGTGGATGTCACATGTCTTCGAATTTTTGGTTCTAAGACATGCCGGTTTCCTCACGATGTTTTCCTTCACCGTTTTGAGAGCAGTGGTGATGAAATAAATTACACAAAGAAATGCGCCTGGCTGGGTTTGAACCCGCAACCTACAACTCGTAAGTCGGGGCCGTTACCACTAGGCCACCACTGCTCTGGTGTTAACACCTACGGCGACTTTTCTTAACGTGTACAAGCGGCCTAATAGTTCTATTGACATGTTTTCAAATATTAATAGAATAAAGGTTTTATCTAGAATTCTAAGCGATCTAGTTCACAGGCTGCCAGTGTTGCAGATACAGGGATTGTTCGCACGGACGCGTAGCTTCATAGACGCGTTTCCGTCATTATACGCTTGGTTTACACCTGCGTGAACCTTGCATACAAAACTATGATATTGTGTCGTCGTGTTGCGTCTTTGAAGCTACGCGTCCGTGGACAGTAGGTCTAAGTTTTAGGCGGTAATGCTTAGTCCAATTTTCTATGCCTGTTTAAATCTAAGTATGTCAGAAGAAATTACTCTATAAGCTTAAATTTATAATTCGAGATTATTTGAATCTTCGTCGCCTCCAATATCATGTATTCTAAGTATTTTTTTAGGTTACCATTTATATTAAAAGGTCCTAAAAAAGTCGTGATTTGCAAAGGAATTTATGCTTTGTTTTTTATGATGTAAAGTTGATTTATTATTATGCGGTGTCCTACGCCGGTTCAGCGCTACTGCGATTGCGAAGCGATCTATTGTGATTCACGCGATGAGGCAGCCCTTTAACGGCCATTATATAAAACAAGTCACCGCACTGAGAGTTAAAGGGTGACCAGACGGTTGTAAACCAACGTCCCAACCAAAGTGACCTTGCTAGTTTCAATCCGTGTAGACAACAGTTATAATCCTGACCTTCAACGCCCTTGGTTGGGAGGCGCGTTTACCCAAACACATAAACCCGTCTGGTCAACCCTTAAGTGAGAAAATATCAAACCAACTGGTCGCGTCCGCTTCGCTTCGCTCATCGCAGCACCGCACCCACGTGCAATTAGTCACGTCACGCCATCGCAATCGCTTCACGATCGTGATAGCGTTGAACACTTACGTAGGACACCTGTTAGTTACTAAAATAAGGTGATATTTGAATGTTAACATATTCTGTTCATGTTTGAACTTAAATTAAGTATAATAAGTTTAAAAATTTAGGATATAAGATTATATAAACGCGAGAGTGTTTGTCGGATTTATCCGACGATGACTGTTAAAGGTTAAACTTTCTTACTCTGAGTCCAATATGATAACGCGATACGCGCGGAAGACGCAGTGTTGGAAGGCCCCCTACAAGGTGGACCGATGACCTGGTGAAGGTTGTGGGAATCCGATGGATGCGAGACGCACAGGACTGTTCTTTGTGGCGACATTTAGGGGAGGCCTATGTCCAGCAGTGGACGTCTATCGGCTGAAATGATGATGATGATGATGATGATGGTGATGATGATGATACGCGCGTGTGATACGCGTGGGTTAACAAAAGTAGCAGCCACTGGCCACTAGTGGCTATCGCGCGCTTCAGCTACCATTGTGGCCATTTCTAGCTTCTCGAGGCACTCCTAAACCCGTAAATTCTTTAACTACAAACACGCATGTGTGAACAGCGTGCTCGCTATTCGCCTCGTACACTTTATACACGAATGTTTCGTCGAACGAACATTCGTAAACGAATGGCGAGCACGAATGTGTAAACGGTATCAGATTTTTAGTAAATAAAACCAACCCGTGTTTTTTCAGTTGCCTTTTGCTTTCCAGTAGGTTTAGACAAAATTAACTTTTCTGTTAGCGTTTCCGATAAACGCTATGAACAAAATGTATGGCATTCATTACACGATAGGTTTTTCTGTCACTTTTGCCACAATCAATGTTTTGATTGACGAAAAATCTACCGTCTAATGCGATGATTGCCGTTTCTGACGAAAACCAATATATGCCATAATATGGCAATGACGTTACCTGCGAAGTAGTCATGTGACAAGTGAAGTGACAGATCATGTCATTGCCATGCATTTTGTACTTAGCGTTTACGCTAACAGAAAAGTCAATTTAATCTAAGCCCGCAGAGCTTCGGTGACTTCCGCAGCACTGGCAGGAATTCATGTCACGGGACTTGTATTTAACCTTTTTACTGCCTACGTCGGATATACCCGACAAACACTTTCTTTTATTCCGCCAGGGTCGCACTTCCACGACAAAGTACTCTATCTCGTCAGTTCTTCTGTCATTTTTGGGGATTGAAGAGCAAAACGAGATTGAGTACCCAGTCGCAAACCAAAGAGATTTAAAGTGATACAAATATTTGATGTCTTTGTCACAAACACACGACCCTGGCGTAGAGGTCACGGAAACACACGTCGAACCGATCTGACGCAAGCGGTTGTAAGATTAATGTGATGCGTCAATAATTTCTTACCAGAAACCAAAATATAAAAAATACTGTTGAATATAACCTAAAGATGATTGTTTTTCATGAGTTTATTTTTAAGTTTTTTTTTTATGATTTATAAATAAATGTTTAAATAAGAATTATATATTTTTATTTTTGTAGTTCATTTAGGATTGTGTGAAAATAATACAATTTAATAAAAGTGCAGAAATTTTGTCATTGCGACCGAGGCGGAATTCGATCGGCTTGTAGGCGAGTGTGTTACCTATGGAGCCAAGGGCTGCAGTGAGAAATTTTCACGTGTGTCAAACGACTTTTTCAATACACTTATGAAGAAATACTTTCTCTGACAATTACAACGCATTTTTGTTCATTTTGCAATGAAGAAAATTTTCCAAAGTTGCCATACATTTTAGTTTTGATTTAGATGGCAGCAGGCTATTGCGAGTATTATTTACCTTAATTACAATATCTGGCGCCGCAGCATCTAAAGAATTCTCTTCAAATCTTGATTTCAAAATTTTTTCCACAATTATCACAAAAAATTATGTTTGATAGACTTTTTTCCCGCGTTTAACCTTTGCAGGTTGAAGGAGAAGCAAAGGTATCAAACCGTTATACATCCTACTTAATATTAAAAATAGAAATTCAAATATTTTTAATTTAGAACACAGATAATTGTTAATTTGTTGATAATGACAAATTATTGTTTAAATAATCTTATTTATGATATTCTGTTCATAAACAGAATTTAAATTTTTATGAAATACTAGCTGACCCGGCAAACATTGTTTTGCTATCTATATAATTTTTTTTTGCCTAAAAATAAAATAAAAAATTTAGGGGTGGACTACCCCTAACATTTAGGGGGATGAAAAATAGATGATGGCCGATTCTCATAGATACCGGATAAGCACAAAAAATTTCATCAAAATCGGTCAAGCCGTTTCGGAGGAATATGGCAACGAAAACTGTGACACGAGAATTTTATATATTAGATTAAAACCTTAAACCTGCCATCTTTGCTTTAAAAAAAAAAAATAACCATTGACCGTGACGAAATGGGAAAGAAAAAAGACCTTGTTGTGATAAATTGAAAAAAAAAAACACGAGGGTGACATAGATGGCATAATATATTGAACCTAATCGTAGTGCGATAAGAAAGTTTATTGAGGGTCCTTTTTCATTTGCCTATCGTCAACATCGAGCATGGTTTAAAAGCTTGTTGCTTCATCTAACGCAATCCAAAGCGACGTTTGATGCGCCTAGAAACTGCTGGCATTCCGTGATTTACTCGAATATTTCACAAAACTTGTTCCAGGACATACGTGTTATTTTTTAAACCCTTAAATGTACAAAGTTTCTATTGATGTACTTTTTATTTTTTTAATATATGAGTACATTATGGAGGGCCAAACTTCACTTAGAATAACAGATTTTCATTTATGTTTTGATAGAAACCTAGATAATTTCCACAAAATATCTAGAGAAAGATGTATAATAACATCATAATCACGTAAAAGCGGTTGTACGAAAATGCACTTCGAAAAGGATGTTCTTAGGCCTGTCCGCACAGGTGCGATATTTCACCGTGAGGTTTTTTTTATTCGTCATTCTATAACTCATTGAATCTTATGGAACGGTCCGCATAGGCGATAAAAAAGTCTGTGATTTCATACAGATTTGACGCGATGCGCTGCGAAAATAAATCCGCGCGAATGTTTTGTATAGTTATGGCTGTCCGCACTGCGAAATAAAATTTGTGCGTTTTGCTCAGTCCTGCAACGGCGGCACTATGTAAGATTTTTGTTCGATTGTCCATTCTAGACGTGCGTCTCAGCCGGGAACAGCAATGAACAGTTCGCAGGGCGTACTAGTGTAATCGATCGCGGAATTTAATACGCAAGAATAAAAACCATGCGGTGAAATATATCAGACGCCCACGACGGGCACCCGTCCGGTGTCGCTAGTTCAACTTTAACTGTGTGCATGTAGTCGTGCCAATAGAGAACTACTTATTACGTAGCAAATCGGGCGCGGGGTCCGGTTCCCCGCGACGGATGCCCACTTGAGTCATCGCAATGGAGCACTTTTGTATGGGACTGCGCGAGCTTTCGCTTGACGCAATTTCAGACCTAATATCACACTACTACATAGAACCTATCACACTAGTTCACAAGTTGCCTGGTGCGGTCTTCCCATTATCATCATCATCATTTCAGCCGAAAGAAGTCCACTGCTGGACATAGGCCTCCCCCAGGCGACGCCACAACGACTGATCCTGTGCGTCTCGCATCCACCGCATTCCCACGACTCTCACCAGGTCGTCGGTCCACCTTGTGGGAGGCCTTCCAACGCTGCGTTTTCCGGTGCGCGGTCGCCATTCTAGAACCTTTCGGCCACTTTAGTTTGGCGATTCTTCGGGCTATGTCGGCGACCTTGGTTCTCCTGCGGATATCTTCATTTTTTATGCGATCACGCGGTCTTCCCGTCCGATTATAATTTACGTGTCCTTTAGGCTAGAGTTATTAGGCTCTTAATAAACTAGTGCGCATCACAATCAACGATTGCATCACTGCTCACCATCAGGTGGGATCGCAGTCAAGCACTAGTTTATATCAATAAAAAATTAATAAATATAAATCCGAAACTATGTGTTTGTTACTTCTTCCAGTTCTTAACGCTTGTATGGATTTCGATGATACTTGGTACACGAGTAGACCATGTCCTGTCCTGGAATAGTACATAGGATTTTTATTTCGGGAGTACCTTTGTTCCCTTGATATAATTTTCTTTCTAATACCTATCACGCTAATGTAGTGGCTGGCAGCAGTTATGAAATCAAGGGAGCCAGTGATAGCGTGAAGTTTGGCAGGGTAGAATGGAAAATAAAACGTCTACGTCTCTCGCCTCTCGACCTAAATACAATACGGCCAACGTATCTTGGCGACCCCGAACTTTGCGCAGAAGGCTGGTCACGAACGTTTTTTTAGGAACCAAATGGTGACATGAGGCGACGTGCGCGGGGTGGAGGTCTAGGCTAGTGATTGACTCTATGTAAACACAATCAACCCTTTATTCAGTCAAATCTCGCAATCGATTTATATCTATTTGGAATTTATTAATTTTTGTTTTTATGAGATAGAGAACGAAATAGATTTACATAGTGAATGTTATTCGTTCGGTACGCAGTCATATGTCTCACTCACACGTTAGCTTTGGTGTTATTTTCGTGTCGCTGTCTCTGTCTTGAGCACAGGTGGTGACAAAAGTTTTCGTTAATTAACTTTATATATAATACATTATTAAGTTTTTTGTGTAGTGTTAGGTTTGTTTCTTTAATTCATAAGTTATTTTTGCAGCTTTCTGTCTCAGTGTTTTAATATTTATTTTATTTGTACTTGGTCCCTGTATTAGTAAATTTTTACTCGTATTTAGATTTAAAAAAAATAACGTCAATAACATTTTTTTTTACGACTGTACATGCGCCAAAGTTCGCAGAGCCTATGTTCACGCTCGCCAAGTTACGTCGGCCGTATTGTACAAGGGCGATGGTAAATTTCTTTTTACCCCCTACAAGATCTATACTGGGACAACAAACTGTTTCGTTTGATAAAATTTTCGGAATTAAATTCAATCCTTGTTTTTAAACCAACTTCAAAAAAAAGGAGGGTCTACAAAAAAAAAAATTAGTAGAAATTTTGTTATAAAATCCAAAGAGTAGTAAAACTAACGCATAAAATCTGTCATCATAATGAATCTGTCATAATGATAAAGTGAACGAGTGAATGATAATTAAGACATTTTTTTAAATGTACCAAGTTTAGTAGCTAGTCTTTTAAGTCAATTGCCATTATTATAAATTTAGTAATGATTTTTCAAATTTACAATATCGATTGCACGCCATCTAGCGTTAAGTATTATAATCTACCGCATTCATGGCGGCAAGCTTGGTTGTCAAATCGCACTCACACTAGTAAACAAAATGTCTAATTTTGCCCGGTTTTCTAGACTGTTTTTCTCAATATATAATGCAAATTATTTACCAAAAAGTTACACGCGGAACTATTTCATTGTAGAAAAGTGATAAAGTGATTCGTTTTGAGCAAAAAGTGTCTATGTACGGAGTTTAGTTCGAACGAAAAATGTATGAACAGGCCAGCGGAACATTCACCTTAAACCATAATAATGCAGGATGTGTTTCTGAATTGAGTATTTTGAATTAAGACCGTCTCAAACACTATTTGACAGATGTTTAAGCTAGAAACCACACACATTTTAAAGGAGTTGGTAAAAAACGGGAGGCAGTCGCAAGCTTCAGTATCTTAGGAATTCAAATAAATAATCCTCTTTAATAATTATGTAATAAATAATAATTCCTCGGTCAATTGCGGATCGATTTTGAAAATTATTTTTCTGTTCTTCCAAGGTGGTCCCATAGAAGTATTGTTAAGATCTGATCACGTTTTACGATGACATAAAACGGAACTCCTCGTAGGATCACAGCAAAACTATCGTAACAAGTAAAATTGCTTTGTTTATACGTGTACGCTGTATTCGATGACTGACTGAAAGAAGAGAGGGAGTATATATCAAACTGACCTGATTATGAAATCGAAAGGCAGTCACCGAAACTTTGTAATAAATCAATGTAACCTATGTTTAGAATTATTAGAATTGTCATGCAGTTTTAATTATTAAATTTTATAAGTATCTTACTATAGAACTTGCAGACTATTTAAGTTTGGCAGAGAGCAATGCTTGACAATGTAAAATAAAAAACTTTTTACAAAAAAAAAATACGGTGAATAACAAGAATTCAACGAAAATATCTCGTATCAACAAATTGATCGATAGTGAAAAAGATGGCGAATTATAACGCCTGATGACAAAAAGTCACATTTTTATGTAAAACTAGCTTTTGCTCGCGACTTCGTCCGTGTAGTAGTTGAAAATGGTTTCATTAGGTTTTTTGAGATACAAAAATATGAAATATTATTTATTATCTTTGTCGTGTGCAGCGCCCCTTAGTGAACTCCACTGCAGGTGACGTAACCTACGACAAATTTATTATTTGCGGTTGGTACAGCAATCGGGTCTAGGGATCGAAGCGCAAAATTAAGTTTGTTTTTTATTGTATATACTTTTCCGGGATAAAAAGTACCCAGTGTGGTGCCTAGGCACCACACTGGGTACAATATCTTAATAATATCCTGGGTAATATCCTAGGATATTAATGAATAATTATACCAAGTTTCATCGTAATCGAACCGGTGGTTTTTGGGTGATGCCTGTTGTCTGTCTGTTTGTTCAACAGACAGACAAAATTTTTTTTAATCACATTTTTGGGTTCGGTGTCAGTCTAGTAGCACCCCTCGCAATTTTTTTCTTTTTTTATATTTTCAATGTACAGAATTTTCACTTCTACAGATTTATTATAAGTATAAAAGATGTTTGCAGCACCTGTGGTGTATAATTTAGTCAATTGTTTTTTACCTTTTACTTTTATCTCACAGCTCCTTGAATAGGGTATAGTTAGTGGTAGGACTTTCTTTTTGGAGTAACTGGTAAGGAACAGTGTAGATGTGAGGTCCAGGATTGAACATGATGGTGTAAAAATATATAGGCATAACCGTGAAACTTCATTAATAGAGATAGCAGTAACAGAATGAACCTTTGCATTTACGATGTTGAAAAATATGGATTATGTCGTGTTCAACCTATTATTTAATTGCGCATATCAAATGTAACAGTTGACATAACAAATACAATTGTTTTAGAACTCAATATTTCTGACATTTTAGACAAAGAACAAATTAAACGAAACAATTTGACAATTCATTGTATTTTTTTTATAACCATTGGGATGTCAATGTTTATAACTGTCAAAGGACTAAAAGCCATTTATTCTAGGCAATATAACAACAAATCATTCATAATCAATCAATCATTCACTCCTCCGTCGATCAATAACTTCATAACTTGTCAAATAAACATTTGCGATCTTTGCTGTGATCATTGACAATTTGACGGGCTTGCGCGTTTGAGTGTTCGACGGTGCGCCGATTTTTGCGTAATTTTTTCTAAAATTTAAAATACTGCTGAACAATTTTTCTCTAAATTCTTTTTCCCAGACACATCAATAAAACATGTAAGTTTAAAAACAAATTTTATGTACTAGACTTATATTTTACAAGAGTTTTGAAAAACAAAGTTGCTGTGCTTAACATAAAATCGCTTTGGCGGGTAGAAATGTTCAAAGAACTACAAATAGAATTGCAGGCAGATAAAGTATACCTATTTTACCAGCATCATTTACTCCAACACGGCGTCGAAACTATAAAATTCCAATTGGGAATCTTAGTTTCATGGAAATATGATATCTACTTCTGTAGTTTCGCTGTTTTATCGCACGCGATTTCCGTCTGGTCTTAGCTAAGCCTCTCAAAACGTGGGATCAATACTTTTGGTGTACTGGGAAACCTTAAAGGTGGATTAGAAGCTATAATTCGGTCATAAATCAGGACCTTAGACGACCCACTGACCGGAAATCTTCGCGTTCAAGTCAACATCTGCAAATAAAAAAAAAATGTTGATAGTACCTTCCTAAGAATTTATTAAAATCTGGAATTAAATACCGTGTTACTCGTTCCGAATTCGATCCGCCACAATGACGCGCGCCGATTTTCTACCCCCTTTTTATATACCCTTATCTTATCGATCTGCGCCGTTCACGCTGCGCCAGTGTCGAATTTTTTTCGCAAACGGAGACTTTGACTTTCTAAACTAAAACCTGAAAAATACTGCAAATGAGTGATTAATCTTTGGTTTCATTATAACTTTTAGGGGGGAAAAAATTGGCAAAGGAAACATGGTGGATAAAGCCTATTGATTTGAGAGATCTCATCTGACATAGACTATATTACATGTAGGTTAACCTTATTTAGATAGGCCTTCATAGAAAATTATTAAAACAATCTGCAAACACCGGTACCTAGTCATTGTTCTATAATACATGTTTTCAATATTTTCAAATACGAAGAGCTGTTCTCAGTGTAATGATTACATTTTGTTAAATAAGCAATAGCCCTGTGTTTTGGTTTGTTTACCAGGGTCTGTACCTAGATGCATAAACATTTTCTTTGTTTTTTTATTTGGCATGGTAATGTTTTGTGAATCATTCACTATTATTGTGCTTTGATTGTGTAAACTCCATACAAAAAATTGTCCACGGGTAGTGTGAAAGCGAAACTGGGCCCTGGGACAAAGGCAATGAAGGAATAGGAGTGGGTTTTTAGTCAGTAAAAGTCTGACGCTATCTCCCGCTCCACCCAAGAGTGGGATTTGTCATAAGATTATTTTCCAACCCAATAAAAAAAAATACAAAAAATTATAAAAGTAAGATTATGTTAGTTTTTTATATTTTACTAAGTTTGGACAGCGGTTTTGCCCACATGAAAGTAGGTTTTCCATACAAACTGGACCTCCATTTCACCACCAGAAGGGGTGAATTTTAAAAGGCCCTCTCTTAGTGCTCGCCTACGTCATAAATGGAAGCCTTGCCTTGCTAGCCTTGGCATATCCTACCATGTATAATTTAAGTTCTGTTGTTTTTATTTTTAAGGTATGCGCCATGTTTGACGTGAATAAACACTTTTTCTTTTTTTCTTTCCTTGTGCAAAATTTCATGCTCCTACACCCAGTAGTTTCGTCTGTGTATTGATAAGTCAGTCAGTTTTGTCCTTTTATATATTATTATTATTATAGAAACTTCTATTAATGAAAAGATATTTTAATAATACTAGAGCATACACACCTTTGAACAATTACTATAGTTTAAAATTCATATGACTGATGAATGTTTCATAAACAATGAGGGTAAAATAAAAAAAATAAAAATATTACTCTTCTAAATTAGTGTAGCATAATTATAATTTTTTTATTTTATTAATGATAGGCTTGCATTTGACCACCATCTCACCTGATGGTAAGCGATGATGTGGTTGATGATGGAACACGCTTGCCTAGAAGTGACCTATTCACTCTTGACTTAAAGACCCCCAAGTTGTAGCTATCAGGAAACACAGACTCCGGCAAGGAATTCCACACCTTGGCTGTACGCATAATAAATGTGTTGTCAAAATTAATCAAATTATTTAAGATCATGTAAAATTTTACAACTAAAAAGAGAAGGTACACACAATCAATGATGTTATTTTTTTAAACTAGAATAAATTTTCTATTTTTCATTTCACTGGATAGGGTACACAAAAAATTCTTCTTGATCAGTGCACACCCGCTTGCCACAGCTTTTGCACCATTTAAGGGGTGACCAGACGGTTGCAAACCAACATCCCAACCAAGGCAACCTTGCTAGTTTCAAACTGTGTAGACAGCAGGTGTAATCCATGACCTTCAACGCCCTTGGTTGGGAGGCGCGTTTTCCCATCCACCGAACATGTTGGCGCGTGGTTTACATCCATGTAGCCGCAACAGAAACTAAACACATAAACCAAGGTCACCTTGGTTGGAATGCTTGTTTACAACTGTCAGGTCACCTTTTTATTTGTGGGTCAAACATAGTTCTACTGATTAAGGTCTTTTTTGCATAGCATGGGTAGGATGACAGCAGGATGAAATTAACGATGACAGAAAAGGACAGGTAGCTACATTATTTGAGTTTGACAGCTGTCACCTGCACCATCCTATAGCAATTGTCCCGCCGCGTCCTTGATTTATTATCAAACTCTGTCTATTTCATACCCTTATACTAATTCATCATAATGGATAAAGTGAGAAATGAATATATTAGGGGAAGTTTGAAAGTGGCGCCAGTGACTGAAAAGTTGAAAGGGAATCGTTTGTCTTGGTATGGTCATGTAAAGAGGAGGGATGAAACGCATGTTACTAAAAGAGTAATGAGTTTACATGTGGATGGATGGAGAGGGAGAGGGAGGCCAAAGAAAAGTTGGATGGATTGTGTGAAGAGTGATATGAAAGAAAAGGAAGTTAGTGATAGCATGACGAGTGATAGGGCAGAGTGGAAGAAAAAAACGTGTTGCGCCGACCCCAAATAACACGGGATGAGGGCAGGAAGATGATACAAATTCATCATAAATGCTATTGAAAAAATATAATAATAAGAATTATTAGTATTACTTGAATGTTTAAATAAGATTTCATGTAGATCTGTTTTGCACATCGATGTTAAGATCTCAAAATTTCTTCTTTTTCTTGAAATGATTAACACAATAATAAGATTTTTATATTAGATAAGTGTTCCTAGATTAAGACTTATAATAATATCTATTATTCAGACTGAAGGACTTTATATCCAGGGACAAGAAATAAATTTAAAAAAAAATATAGCAATTGTAGTGTAGGTAGGTAAATAAAAAATCTTGCCTTTGAACCATTTTTTAGGGTTCCATACCCAAGGGTTAAAAACAGGGCCCTAATGCTAAGACTCCTTTGTCAGTCTATCTGTCACTAGGCTGTATCTAATGATAGCTAGACAGTTGAAATTTTCACAGATGATGTATTTCCCGCCAAACATTGCGTCACTGCTTACCATCAGGTAGAATCGCAGTCAAACACAAGTGTTTTAAATTATAAAAAGACTTATGATTTTTTAATAAGTTATTGACACTTATCTAGAAGGACAAGTGGGTGGGTACGTTAAAATATGAGACTACCCACTTAACATTCTTCACCCTGTTGTACTAAGTATTATATTGATACAATGCGTTCCAAATATGAATAGGATTGATTTTTACGCCATGTTGAGACGTCATAGCCGTCAAATCGAAGAAATTGGGTAGGGTTTTTGTTTTAGGTGGGAAAATCATCTAATGACAAATCTCGCTATTAGGCGGAGTGAGAGATAATGTTAGACTTTTACTGACTTAAAACCCACTCCTGTTCCTTCGTTGCCTTCGCCGCAGGGCCCCGGGTTTCGTTTTTTCAAAATTGGGTAGGCTGAGAAAAAAACTCGTTCATCAAAATCATTTTTTTTTGTTTTTGTTCATGATTCGTAAAAAAAAAATAATTTTTTATTTATTTTTCTTGGGTAGGGTGAGAAAAAAAAAGATTTTAAAAATTTATTAACGAATCTTGAACAAAAAAAAGTTTAATTATAATTCATTTCTTTAATTTTGCTCGTCTGTCACTTTGTGAAGTGTCTGAGTAGTGGCGACTCGGAGAAAAAGCGAATTGTTCCTAACAATGAAAATAAGAAAGAAAAGATTTTTTTTTATATTAAAGTTATAATTTATATTTTTCATTTCACTGGTACATAGAAAAAATTTGGTGATTGGAGCACACCCATTTGCCACAGGTCTATAAAATCCCTGATCTACATCATCATCTCATCATCTTCATACTATCACTAACTTCCTTTTCTTTCATATCACTCTTCACACAATCCATCCATCTTTTCTTTGGTCTCCCTCTCCCTCTCCATCCATCCACATGTAAACTCATAACTCTTTTAGTAACATGCGTCTCATCCCTCCTCTTCACATGACCATACCAAGACAAACGATTCCCTTTCAACTTTTCTGTCACTGGCGCCACTTTCAAACTTCCTCTAATATATTCATTTCTCACTTTATCCATTCTCGTCACACCACACATCCATCTCAACATTCTTATCTCCGCTACATGCAATCTTCTTCTACGCCCGTATTAATAAACGTTGCTCACCTACGTCCTCAAGTGCGATATCATGTGATGCTGATGATGATTATACCAGACTAGCTTCTGCCAGCGGCTTCGCCCGCGTGAAAGTAGGTTTCTCCTAACAAACTTTGGTAGATATTTATAAGATCTACAATTAATTGGAACATTTTATGGTTCTATCTTTTATAGTTTAGGCAGCGTACGCAAAATAAGTAACTTTTCTGGTTGACTTTTTACACCTTGTGTCCGAAAAACTCAAATATCTTACGGAACCCTATTTTTTTCCAAAGTAAATATAGCCTATGTTACTCGTGGATAATGCAGCTTTCGAATGGTGAAAGAATTTTTAAAATCGGTCTAGTAGTTTTTGAGCCTATTCATTATAAACAAACAAAGTTTTCCTCTTTATAATATTAGTGTAGATTATACGATGTCAAAAGCTCAAGGTCTTTACTAATTAATAAACGCGAAATTTAAATCCGATTTCTTTGTGACTCCCATATGAAAGTTCTTAGGTCATCGGATAACTTGAAACTTAAAATGCCATTTTACTTTCCTGGATAAGTCTTTTATTGTACATGCCGCTCGTCTATGGAATGCATTGCCAATGGCAATAAAACGTGCGTGTATTTAAAAGGCTTGTGAAGGATCATTACTTGTCACTGTGATCATGTCTTTGTTTGATAACTTATTCTCTTACTTATATATTTATATTTTGCATGTATGTATATGTGTATCTATTTTAGTATTAAGTATCAAGTTTTGTTTATTTTTATATTTGCACCAAGTGCAACCCCATTTAGTGTCCAGGCAGTCTCTATCAATTCTGGGTTGTCTGGAAGAAATCGCCGAGTGCGATAAGGCCGCCAATTGTATGTTATTTTTTTTGTATTACAATTTCATTTAAAAAATTTGTAATCTTGGTATACAATAAAGTATATATATAAACGCATGAGTACAGAATCTCGGTTACCAAGATCCGCAATGCGCTGTTATCACGCTGTGCTTACGTGAATGATTACGTTTGACCGAACTTTTAATATAATTCTTATTAATGACAGCTGTGCGGTGTCTTCTCGTCCAATATACCACAGTGTCTCAAGACAAAAGTCTATGACCAGTGTGTGTTGCCAGTGATAACATATGGCTCCGAAACGTGGTCGCTTACAATGGGCCTCATCAGAAGGCTTAAAGTTACACAAAAGGCAATGGAAAGGGCTATGCTCGGAGTATCCTTGCGTGATCGCGTCAGAAATGAGGATAACCGCAGGAGAACCAAGGTTACGGATATAGCCCGAAGAATCGCTAAACTTAAGTGGCAGTGGGCAGGGCACATTGCTCGCAGAACAGATGGTCGATGGGGACGAAAGGTTCTGGAATGGCGACCACGTATCGGAAAACGCAGCGTTGGAAGGCCTCCCACAAGGTGGACCGATGACCTGGTGAGGGTCGCGGGAATTCGATGGATGCGGTGCGCACAGGACCGGTCATTGTGGCGGCATTTGGGGGAGGCCTATGTCCAACAGTGGACGTCTTTCGGCTGGAATGATGATGATGATGATGATAATGACACTTTAAAAAACACTGAATCTTGAACAAAATTAAATAGCTTCTTGAAATATTTACTTGGTAAGCCAACAGAATTTGAGGCATACATTTTACAAATTTTTGATAACAATATCGCGAAAGTCATAAAATAACATCGTAGTACTCTATTTTATCGTAACTATTAATTTGACTCAAAATATTTACAAACTCCATGTTTCGCGCTACGCTGATCACGACCTCAAGTCTTGGGGGGTTACCATGACGTTCAAAGTAAGATTGTTTCATTCTTATTTTTTTTTAATTGATATAAACCAGTGCTTGACTGCGATCCCACCTGATGGTAAGCGGAGATGCAATCATTGATGGTGAGGCGCACTAGTTAATTAAGAGCCTATTCACTCTAGCCTTGAAGACACTTAAATTATACTACTTATTTCAGTGTGGGTAAGAGACAGAGCTATACAGGTTGTCTAGCGCCATCTCTTACCCACTCTGGAAATAAGAATGAAACAATCTTACTTTAAACGTCATGGTACAGGTCCTGATCGGCCTACACCCATGATCTGGCATTTGTAACGCTGATTTTTATCAACTTAAGAGTCGAGTTTTGTTTATTAATCAATCAACACTCGGTTAATGGTAAAAGAGTAACCATGGAGTTTCTTGCCGGTTCTTCTCCATAGAAAACGACCAATTTGGAACCGTGCACTAGCTTCTGACGTTTTATAAGTGCCCATGTAGGCCTATGTGAAATAAAAAACTTTGACTTTGACTTTGACTTTAAGCTTGAGTTTGTGAATCTAGTTTAATAATACGATCAGGATCTTTTTTCTATTTCAAATTCTTACATTCCACCCTAAGGTTGTCTGATAGTATATCGCTGTCAGCCGATAAGACCGCCTTTGTACCCATAGATTTAAGTTAGTGTAAAAGTTTTTGTTACTATTTTGGTGTATAAAGTTTATTCTTGTCTTGTCTTGTCTTGTCTTGACCTCAAACTTGCTATCAAGTACGAGATCTTGGGCTGAGAAACGTTTATTAATACATATTTATGGCTCATCTTTTTTTATTTCTTTTGGACAGTACCATGGAGCCCAAGCCGCACGACATGATCACCTGCCCCTACAACATGGCTCACCAGGTGGAACACTATAGGATGCACATCCACCTGCAGAAATGCCGGAAACAGTACCCTAACAGTGGCAAGAAGCATTGCCCCTTAGATGCCACACACGTTGTTAATGAGGTAGAGTTAAACGTGAGTAACACCTTTTTATTAATGTTTTTAGGGTTCCGTACCTCAAGAGGACAAAACGGAACCTTTATAGGATCACTTTGTTGTCCGTCTGTCTGTTTGTCACTTTATCTTGAGAACGCGTGAAGGTAACGAGTTGAAATTAAAACCATATACTCAAGTCTGCGGTCCCTTGCAGCTGTGAAAAAAACAAATTTCTAAGTTAACGAAAAGAAAAAACGGACATTTATGGTGCAAAAAACGTATATTTCGACATTCTCAAGGGAAACAAAATTTATAGGGTACTTCCCGTTTACCTAGGAAACTGAAATTTGGCATACAGCAATGTCTGGCAGCCCAGATAAGGAGGAATAAATTCGAAAACAGTAAGTTTTTTTGCTTATGTTACTTGTGCATGTGAACTGATGGCCAGGGAGAGGGAGGCCAGAGAAAAGATGGATGGATTGTATGAGGAGTGATATGAAAGAAAAGGGAGTTGTTGAAAAGGGAGAATGTTAGCATGACTGCAAACAGGATGAACAATTTACCTGCTGCGGTCTTCGTCTTCCCGTCCGATTTTAATATACATATTTAGGTATTTTCAAGGGTACTCAAACACCAAGCGAACGTGCCGCGTTCGCGCGTGATTTCGCGCCATTTAGGATAAACGCTAGCGTCCGCATAGATGTAGGTCGTGGGTTCAAACCCAGCCAGGCGCATTACTTTGTGTAATTTATTTCATCACCACTGCTCTCAAAGCGGTGAAGGAAAACATCGTGAGGAAACCGGCATGTCCTAGAACCAAAAATTCGAAGACATGTGACATCCACCGACCCGCACTGGGCCCGCGTGGTGGATTACGACCCATTCCTGCTCCTAGAGAGGAGGCCTGAGTCCCAACAGTGGGAACATTATAAGGCCGACTATGCTATGCTATGCTATGCTATGTCCGCATAGATTCTAAAATATTGAGCGTTTTATTTATAGGGTATTTATCCAAGTACATAAAAAAGAAGTTATTCATAAAGTAGTCTGTAAATACCGACAATAAACAAACCTTTCCGTTATCTACACTAATATTATAAAGAGGAAAACTTTGTTTGTTTGTAATGAATAGGCTCAAAAACTACTAGACCGATTTTAAAAATTCTTTCACCTTTCGAAAGCTACATTATCCACGAGTAACATAGGCTATATTTTATTTTGGAAAAAAATAGGGTTCCGTAAGATATTTGAGTTTTTCGGACACAAGGTGTAAAAAGTCTACCAGAAAAGTTACTTATTTTGCGTACGCTGCCTAAACTATAAAAGATAGAACCATAAAATGTTCTAATTAATTGTAGATCTTATAAATATCTACCAAAGTGTGTTAGGAGAAACCTACTTTCACGCGGGCGAAGCCGCTGGCAGAAGCTAGTTCTCTATATACCTATACATATCCACAGGCTAGAGTAAAAAGGCTCATATTAAACTAGTGCGCTTCACCATCAACGATTGCATCACTGCTTATGTGCTTACTATCAGGCGAGATTGCGGTCACGCAAAAGTTTTAAAGCATTATAAAAAAAAAAAATTACAAAAAACCCCACTTCACAAAAAAAAAAAACACTAAAACGATAAAAATAACTTTAATTTCGGAAGTCGGTGTTTCTCGGTATTGTTTGTTTTTTATTTAACACCGATTTCCGAAATTAAAGTTAATGTTAAACAAACAAAAAGAAAACTAAATACAGTAATAAATTATATTATTATTATATATTATTAAATACATACATAATATACATACAACAAAATACAAATAACCAAAATTATTTTGAGAAACGAATCCAACAAATCAACGCTGTGATGATTCTATCAACTTCTTGCAAATGTGTTAACCTGTCAATTGCCATCACTTTAGAAGAACCGACTGGATGCCATCCTGATGTTCAACGGGAGTGCATTTCAAAGCGACATCGCCTGTACAGAGGACTGGTTAAATCCAGAGCCAAACCTTCCTCATGAATCACTGACGTCTAGTGGTCTAAACGACTCCCGACACTGATCCGCATTTTAGTACCTCTTTTACAACTAGATGGCGTTGGCGTCGAATTAGAAGTCGCTATGGTTTCGTTACCGCGCGCAGTACTAGTACGCTGACTGAATTTGACTTCATCGTGTTCCACGAACGCCTAACAAAGGCCGTTCCTTTGTGTATTTTTTGACATAGCGAATCGCACTAGTGGCGATAGCTATTATAATACGTTGTAATGTCATTAATTGATCATCTATACTTTTTAACCGACTTCAAAAAAAGGAGAAGGTTATCAATTCGGTGGTATTTTTATTATTTTGTGTTACCTCACGTCGTTTATAGACCGATTTGCAATTTTATTTTTCCAGTTAGAGGATATGCTTTCCGATAGGAGCTATTTTTTTTTTTCAGAATCCAGTTTTGATGATTGGATCCATGAGGAATCGAGGGAACTCCTCAAATATTATAGGCAACTATAAAGTGATTTTGATATTTTCAAACGAGAACTTAAGCACTTACAGTCAAAAAGTAACATTTGATGAAGTGGCACTGATGAAGAAGACCAGAAATTGTCAACGGAACTTCATACTCACATAGATATCACAATGAAGATAAGAAACAAACAATACCGAAAAACACTGATTTCCGAAATTAAAGTTATTTTGATCCTTTTAGTGAAGTCGATTTTGTTTTTTTTTTGTAAAATGTTTTTTTATTTCACACTTTTTAGTTGCGATACACTTATATATGACCAGAGTGCATATTTCTCATAACAATTCCAATTAACCCAAACACTGCTTGGTTACATTGTTTTGAGAAATTCTTGTGTTTACCTTCCACTTTCTGGCTCCGTCATCAGATCAGTTCTATAGTACCTTATAGCCAAACGGCATTTCATGACAATTCTAATAAGCTCAAACACGGCTAGGATACATTGATTAATTACAGAGTTCCGGTGCCTATCTTCTAGCTCCATCATCATCAGGTCACTTCGATTGATATCATTTTCAACGTAACTATTCACAACTATTTATTTATTTGTATTGTCATAGTCGCTTAACTATCTTTATTGTGATATCTATGTGAGTATGAAGTTCCGTTGGCAATTTCTGGTCTTCTTCATCAAATGTTACTTTTTGACTGTAAGTGCTTAAGTTCTCGATGAAAATACCAAAATCACTATATGGTTGCCCGTAATGTTTGAGGAATTCCCTCGATTCCTCATGGATCCAATCATCAGAACTGGATTCTGAAAAAAATAGCACCGATCTGAAAGCATATCCTCCAAGAAGAAAATGTTTCGCAAATCGGTCCCATAAACGACGGAATTCTGAGGTAACACACATAAAAATAATACAACCGAATTGATTACCACCACCATTTTTGAAGTCGGTTAAAAAGTATAGATGGTCAATTAATGACACGATAATGTATTATAATAGCTATCGCCACTCGTGCGAATCGCTATGTCAAAAATATACAAAGGAACGGCCTTTGTTAGGCGTTCGTGGAACACGATGAAAGCAAATTCAGCCAGCATACTAGTACTGCGCGCGGTAACGAAACCATAGCGACTTCTAATTCGACGCCAACGCCATCTAGTTATAAAAGAGGTACTAAAATGCGGATCAGTGTCGGGAGTCGTTTAAACTACTAGACGTCAGTGATTCATGAGGAAGGTTTGGCTCTGGGTTTAACTAGTCCTCCTCTGTACAGGCGATGTCGCTTTGAAATGCGCTCTCGTTGAACATCAGGATGGCATCCAGTCGGTTCTCCTCAGGTGATGGCAATTGACAGGTTAACATATTTGCAAGAAGTTGATAGAATCATCACAGCGTTGATTTGTTGGATTTGTTTTTCAAAATAATTTTGGTTATTTGTATTTATTTATATATGTATTTATTTATTACTGTATTTAGTTTTCTTTTTAACCGAATTCAAAAAAAAGGAGAAGGTTATCAATTCGGTTGTATTTGTTTTACCTCAGAACTCCGTCGATTATGGACCGATTTGCAAACAATTTTTTTCCTCTTAGAGGATATGCTTTCCGATTGGTCCCATTTTTTTCAGAATTCAGTTCTGATTATGGGTTCCATGAGGAATCGAGGGAACTTCTCAAATATTATAGGCAACCACACGATGATTTTGGTATTTACATCGATAACTGAAGCATTTACGGTCAAAAGTAACATTTGATGAAGTGGAACTGATCAAGAAGACCAGAAATGACCAACGGAACTTCGTACTCACATAGATAACACAATGAAGATCACGTTAAGCGACTATGACAATCATCATTATCATCTTCCTGCCCTTGTCCCATCTTATTTGGGGTCGGCGCAACACGTTTTTTTCTTCCATTCTATCCTGTCAACCGTCATTAAGCGACTATGACAATACAAATAAATAAATGGTTCTGAATAGTTATGTTGAAAATGTTATCATCGAAGTGAACTGATGACGGAGCTGGAACTCCGTAATTAATCAATGTAACCTAGCTGTGTTTGGGCTTATTAGAATTGTCATTAGATGCACTTTGGCTATTAGGTACCATCGAACTGATCAGATGATGGAATGGAGCCGGAAGGTGGCAGGTAGACACAGGAACTTCATAATAAAACAATGTAACCTAGCAGTGTTTGGGTTAATTCGAATTGTTATGAGAAATAGGCTGTCTGGTTATAAATGATTGCAAACAAATCAAATCAAATTGTTTTATTTGTAACAATGCAGGTACAAAGTTTATAATAGGTGTTAAAATAACAATATTAGTGCTCTGCATTCTAGTCGCAAGCATACAAATATAATATATTTACGTTTTATAAATGTCGGTACGTATAATTAAAATGTCAGCTCATAAATAAAATAAAAGTAGTAAATGATGTCAAAAATTTAAAAAAAGAATCATCAACAGTAAACTTAATTATCTTCCATAAATTCAGTAGTAGAGTAATAAGTCAGTTTAGTAAATTTTTCTAAAAAGTGTGAAATAAAAAGATTTTTATAAAAATTACCGACTTCACTAAAAAAAAACACTAAGAGGATCAAAATAACTTGTCATGAGATCATTCATTAGAATGTATAAGAACTTCTGTCTGAAGTTATATCCGATAGATCTTCAATTTCGGGGTCAGGTGTGGTCAATGGCTCTGATGCTGGTTTTAAATAAAAGTGTAGGAGTTTTATTCTGGGCCTTAATTTGATTTAACGGGTCATATCTATACTTATAATAAATCTGTAGAAGTGAAAATTCTGTACATTGAAAATAACAAAAAAATAAATGGCAGAGGGGTGTTACTAGACCTACACCGAAACCAAAAACGTGATTAAAAAATTTTTTGTCTGTCTGTTTGTTCAAGCATCACGCAAAAACTACCGGTTCGATTGCGATAAAACTTGGTATAATTATCCTTTAATATCCTGGGCACCACACTGGGTACTTTTTATCCCGGAAAAGTATATACAATAAAAAATAAACTTAATTTTGCGGTCCGATCCCTAGACCCGATTACTGTGCCAACCGTAAATAATAGTCGTAGGTTACGTCACCCGTAGTGGAGTTCACACTAAGGGGCCCTGCACACGGCTAAGATACTATAATATTTTATCTTAAGATATAATATCGCTCGCCATTCAATTCAATGGACTATCACACACGACGAAGATAATAAATAATATTTCATATTTTAGTATCTCAAAAAAACGTAATAAAACCATTTTCGACTTCTACGCGGACGAAGTCGCCAGGCAAAAGCTAGTTTGAAATAAAATGCTTTGAATCTTTGACATATGTATATAATCTGAGTCAAAATAATACACTGTGCCATGTTATGTTTCTGCGTCATCCTAAGATCGACTGGTAGATAATTCCTATGGCATTAAGTCCGCCTTTGTACATTGCATAAAGGTTCAATAAATAAATTGATTTACGGCTAGCCACATAGAACGGGCAAAATAACAAAACGACCTTCGTCATCCCATACACAACTACAGTTCGGTGCCCCTGAGACTTAAAAGTCGTAAAAGTTTTGCGGCAAGTGTGAGCCCATTTCAAGGTAACGGTCTTCCCGTCCAACTATAATTTAGGTGTCTTCAAGGCTAGAGTGAATGGGCTCTTAATAAACTAGTGCGCCTGACCATCAATGATTGCATCTCCGCTTACCATCAGGTGGGATCGCAGTCAAGCACTGGTTTATATCATTTAAAAAAAATAAAAAAATAACAGCACCTCGGAGAGATGCGACCTCTGGCGGGAGAAGTTTAAACCTCCTGATGATTTTGTCGAGCCGTCGGAGAGCCTCTCTCCTGGACACGAGTCGCCATGGCTCACCTGGAAAACTCCAAACAGACTCCGCACCCAAGTTGGGCGCAGCAAAACAATCTCCACAGATGGGGATTCTCGGACGGTTCCGATCTTCAGTATTTGTGCGGCGTCTCTCCGCAGACCATGTCCCACCTTCGATCCGTGCTTCGACGTGCCCTGTTACCTGTTCACGTAAGGCCCTAATGACAGCATCAGCGGACGGCACTGCCGTGGCCGGAATACTGGACCAAGCAAGGAATTTAACTAGTTTTGCCATTGATACGCTAAGAAGGAGAAGAGGGTAGAAGTAAGCCAAAACAAAATAATAATAATAATATTCGTATTTTACATAATCTGGCCTTTATTAGACTAAGTAAAAAACCTTTTTTTACTTAGTCAAGGAAAATGAGTAATAAATTCTGATTTTCCTTAATCGAGACTCACTACAATTAAGATATTGTTAAATTCAGGATATTATTATTATTAATTATGTGTGTCCCTGTCAAATTGCATAAAGCCGTTAGTTTATACTACGCGTTCCAAATAAGAATAGGATCGATCGCCATCTTGTGACGTCACATCATACTGTCAAATCGAAGAAATTGGGTAGGGTGAGCAAAGCAAGAAATTTAGCAAGATATTTGAGTTGGTCCCTTGGTGTATTGGAAATACAACTGGACCCTGTAGGTGACACTGCAATCGATTTTCAAAATTTTTATTCTGATGAAACCCAGTTTTTAGACAGGAGAACTTCTGTTGGGACCGCTAGTATACCTGTAAATCTATATATATAAAAGAAAGTCGTGTTAGTTACACTATATATAACTCAAGAACTGCTCAACCGATTTTGCTGAAAATTGGTGGGGAGGTAGTTCAGAACCGACGGACGGACATAGGATACATTTTATCGAGTAGGGTAGATTAGGGTAGAGTAGAGTAGAGTAGGGTAGAGTAGGGTACAGTAGGGTAGAGTAGGGTACAGTAGGGTAGAGTAGGGTAGAGTAGGGTAGAGTAGGGTAGAGTAGGGTAGAGTAGGGTAGAGTAGGGTAGAGTAGGGTAGAGTAGGGTAGAGTAGGGTAGAGTAGGGTAGAGTAGGGTAGAGTAGGATAGAGTAGGGTAGAGTTGGGTAGAGTAGGTTAGAGTTGGGTAGAGTAGAGTAGGGTAGAGTAGGGTAGAGTAGGATAGAGTAGGGTAGAGTTGGGTAGGGTAGAGTAGTAGAATATAGACGGGAGCGAAGCCGCGGGCAAAAGCTAGTATAAAATATAATTATGATATAATGTAAAGTCATTGATTATGAACAAAATAAGTATCTAGGTGCCTAAGTCTGTTGATGAAGAGACATTTAAAACAATGATGTTTTTAGGGTTTCGTACCTCAAAAGGAAATAACGGGACCCCGTCTGTCTATCTGTCAAGACCGTTTATCTCGGGAACGCGTGGAAGTATCGAGTTGAAATTAAAACCAGTCAGGTCTTTTTTTTTATAGTTGGGAAATCATCTAATTACATCTCGCGCCCTTGGGCGGGGCGGAGCGAGAGGGCGCGTCAGACTTTACTGACTAAAACCCACTCCTATTTCCTTCGTTGCCTTTCATTCCAGGGCTGGGTTTTCCTTTTATAAGTGAACCAATGGCCCCAGTAGGCTTCGGCCTTGCTGGGTCCCTACGGTTTGCTGACATCTTGAGGCGCGCGTGGAACACTACACGCCGTCGACGATTTGAGCTTGGTCCGGACGGTTGGACGGCGAGCTACCCATTGCTCGCCGTCCACAAGTCCGCGCTTACGGTGGCCGGAAATCGGAATCGGGATCCCGGCGGCTGGGGCTTGAAGGGTGTTCTTAAAAAAGTAAATTATTATAATAATTCACTCTGGTGTTAGATTATTAAATATTGTGCTCTCACTTGTCCACAGTATCACGTATCGACGTGTCCAAAACGTGAAATGCTGGACACCCGTATTTATGTAAATGATGATGAGCATCGTCCCGTCGTACCCGTCGTACATTCAAGCACCAGCGACGCCGTATTAGAAGACTGGAGTGATGTAAGTATTATTTTATTGGTAGTTTATTGTCGTGCCCAATACATCACACGTTGGACACCCAGCTACATGTCATAGAAGAGGACCAGAGACCCGTCGTACATTCAAACACCAGCGACACCGTATTACACGACTGGGGCAATATAACTATTATTTTATTGGTAGTTTATTGACGTGCCCAATACATCGCACGTTGGACACCCAGCTACATGTCATAGAAGAGGACCAGAGACCCGTCGTACCCGTCGTACATTCAAACATCAGCTGGGGCAATGTAAGTATTGTTTTATTGGTAGTTTATTGACGTGCCCAATACATCACAGGTTGGATACCCAGCTACATGTCATAGAAGAGGACCAGAGACCCGTCGTACATTCAAACACCAGCGACACCGTATTAGACGACTGGGGCAATGTATTATTTTATTGGTAGTTTATTGACGTTTCTAATACATCACACGTTGGATACCCAGCTACATGTCATAGAAGAGGACCAGAGACCCGTCGTACATTCAAGCACCAGCGACACCGTATTAGTCAGGGCAATGTATTATTTTATTGGTAGTTTATTGACTTGCCCAATACATTACACGTTGGACACCCAGCTACATGTCATAGAAGAGGACCAGAGACCCGTCGTACCCGTCGTACATTTAAACACCAGCGACACTGCATTAGACGACTGGGGCAATGTAAGTATTATTTTTTTGGTAGTTTATTGTCGTGCCCAATACATTACTCGTTGGACACCCAGCTACATGTCATAGAAGAGGACCAGAGACCCGTCGTACCCGTCGTACATTCAAACACCAGCGATACTGCATTAGACGACTGGGGCAATGTAAGTATTATTTTATTGGTAGTTTATTGACGTGCCCAATACATTACACGTTGGACACCCAGCTACATGTCATAGAAGAGGACCAGAGACCCGTCGTACATTTAAACACCAGCGACACCGTATTAGACGACTGGGGCAATGTAAGTATTATTTTATTGGTAGTTTATTGTCGTGCCCAATATATCACACGTTGGATACCCAGCTACATGTCATAGAAGAGGACCAGAGACCCGTCGTACATTCAAACACCAGCGACACCGTATTAGACGACTGGGGCAATGTAAGTATTATTTTATTGGTAGTTTATTGACGTTTCTAATACATCACACGTTGGACACCCAGCTACATGTCATAGAAGAGGACCAGAGACCCGTCGTACCCGTCGTACATTCAAACATCAGCTGGGGCAATGTAAGTATTGTTTTATTAGTAGTTTATTGACGTGCCCAATACATCACACGTTGGACACCCAGCTACATGTCATAGAAGAGGACCAGAGACCCGTCGTACATTCAAACATCAGCGACGCCGTATTAGAAGACTGGAGTGATGTAAGTATTATTTTATTGGTAGTTTATTGTCGTGCCCAATACATCACACGTTGGACACCCAGCTACATGTCATAGAAGAGGACCAGAGACCCGTCGTACCCGTCGTACATTTAAACACCAGCGACACTGCATTAGACGACTGGGGCAATGTAAGTATTATTTTATTGGTAGTTTATTGTCGTGCCCAATACATCACACGATGGGACACCCAGCATCATGTCATAGAAGAGGACCAGAGACCCGTCGTACCCGTCGTACATTTAAACACCAGAGACACTGCATTAGACGACTGGGGCAATGTAAGTATTATTTTATTGGTAGTTTATTGACGTTTATAATACATCACACGTTGGACACCCAGCTACATGTCATAGAAGAGGACCAGAGACCCGTCGTACCCGTCGTACATTTAAACACCAGAGACACTGCATTAGACGACTAGGGCAATGTAAGTATTATTTTATTGGTAGTTTATTGACGTTTATAATACATCACACGTTGGACACCCAGCTACATATCATAGAAGAGGACCAGAGACCCGTCGTACATTCAAACACCAGCGACACCGTATTAGTCGGGGCAATGTATTATTTTATTGGTAGTTTATTGACGTGCCCAATGTATCACACGTTGGACACCCAGCTACATGTCATAGAAGAGGACCAGTGACTCGTCGTACATTCAAGCACCAGCGACACCGTATTAGACGGGGCAATGTAAGTATTATTTTATTGGTAGTTTATTGACTTGCCCAATACATCACACGATGGGACACCCAGCTACATGTCATAGAAGAGGACCAGAGACCCGTCGTACATTCAAGCACCAGCGACACCGTATTAGTCGGAGCAATGTAAGTATTATTTCAGTGGTAGTTTATTGACGTGCCCAATACATTACACGTTGGACACCCAGCTACATGTCATAGAAGAGGACCAGAGACCCGTCGTACATTCAAACACCAGCGACACCGTATTAGTCGGGGCAATGTATTATTTTATTGGTAGTTTATTGTCGTGCCCAATGTATCACACGTTGGATACCCAGCTACATGTCATAGAAGAGGACCAGAGACCCGTCGTACATTTAAACACCAGCGACACCGTATTAGACGACTGGGGCAATGTAAGTATTATTTTATTGGTTGTTTATTGTCGTGCCCAATACATCACACGTTGGATACCCAGCTACATGTCATAGAAGAGGACCAGAGACCCGTCGTACATTCAAGCACCAGCGACACCGTATTAGTCGGGGCAATGTATTATTTTATTGGTAGTTTATTGACGTGCCCAATGTATCACACGTTGGATACCCAGCTACATGTCATAGAAGAGGACCAGTGACTCGTCGTATATTCAAACATCAGCGACACCGTATTAGACGACTGGGGCAATGTATTATTTTATTGGTAGTTTATTGACGTGCCCAATGTATCACACGTTGGACACCCAGCTACATGTCATAGAATAGGACCAGTGACTCGTCGTACATTCAAGCACCAGCGACACCGTATTAGACGACTGGAGCAATGTATTATTTTTTAGGTAGTTTATTGACGTGCCCAATACATCACACGTTGGACACCCAGCTACATGTCATAGAAGAGGACCAGTGACTCGTCGTATATTCAAACACCAGCGACACCGTATTAGTCGGGGCAATGTATTATTTTATTGGTAGTTTATTGTCGTGCCCAATGTATCACACGTTGGATACCCAGCTACATGTCATAGAAGAGGACCAGAGACCCGTCGTACATTTAAACACCAGCGACACCGTATTAGACGACTGGGGCAATGTAAGTATTATTTTATTGGTTGTTTATTGTCGTGCCCAATACATCACACGTTGGATACCCAGCTACATGTCATAGAAGAGGACCAGAGACCCGTCGTACATTCAAGCACCAGCGACACCGTATTAGTCGGGGCAATGTATTATTTTATTGGTAGTTTATTGACGTGCCCAATGTATCACACGTTGGATACCCAGCTACATGTCATAGAAGAGGACCAGTGACTCGTCGTATATTCAAACACCAGCGACACCGTATTAGTCGGGGCAATGTATTATTTTATTGGTAGTTTATTGACGTGCCCAATGTATCACACGTTGGATACCCAGCTACATGTCATAGAAGAGGACCAGTGACTCGTCGTATATTCAAACATCAGCGACACCGTATTAGACGACTGGGGCAATGTATTATTTTATTGGTAGTTTATTGACGTGCCCAATGTATCACACGTTGGATACCCAGCTACATGTCATAGAAGAGGACCAGTGACTCGTCGTATATTCAAACATCAGCGACACCGTATTAGACGACTGGGGCAATGTATTATTTTATTGGTAGTTTATTGACGTGCCCAATGTATCACACGTTGGACACCCAGCTACATGTCATAGAAGAGGACCAGTGACTCGTCGTATATTCAAACACCAGCGACACCGTATTAGTCGGGGCAATGTATTATTTTATTGGTAGTTTATTGTCGTGCCCAATGTATCACACGTTGGATACCCAGCTACATGTCATAGAAGAGGACCAGAGACCCGTCGTACATTTAAACACCAGCGACACCGTATTAGACGACTGGGGCAATGTAAGTATTATTTTATTGGTTGTTTATTGTCGTGCCCAATACATCACACGTTGGATACCCAGCTACATGTCATAGAAGAGGACCAGAGACCCGTCGTACATTCAAACACCAGCGACACCGTATTAGTCGGGGCAATGTATTATTTTATTGGTAGTTTATTGACGTGCCCAATGTATCACACGTTGGATACCCAGCTACATGTCATAGAAGAGGACCAGTGACTCGTCGTATATTCAAACACCAGCGACACCGTATTAGTCGGGGCAATGTATTATTTTATTGGTAGTTTATTGACGTGCCCAATGTATCACACGTTGGATACCCAGCTACATGTCATAGAAGAGGACCAGTGACTCGTCGTATATTCAAACATCAGCGACACCGTATTAGACGACTGGGGCAATGTATTATTTTATTGGTAGTTTATTGACGTGCCCAATGTATCACACGTTGGATACCCAGCTACATGTCATAGAAGAGGACCAGTGACTCGTCGTATATTCAAACATCAGCGACACCGTATTAGACGACTGGGGCAATGTATTATTTTATTGGTAGTTTATTGACGTGCCCAATGTATCACACGTTGGATACCCAGCTACATGTCATAGAAGAGGACCAGTGACTCGTCGTATATTCAAACATCAGCGACACCGTATTAGACGACTGGAGCAATGTAAGTATTATTTTTTAGGTAGTTTATTGACGTGCCCAATACATCACACGTTGGACACCCAGCTACATGTCATAGAAGAGGACCAGTGACTCGTCGTATATTCAAACACCAGCGACACCGTATTAGTCGGGGCAATGTATTATTTTATTGGTAGTTTATTGTCGTGCCCAATGTATCACACGTTGGATACCCAGCTACATGTCATAGAAGAGGACCAGAGACCCGTCGTACATTTAAACACCAGCGACACCGTATTAGACGACTGGGGCAATGTAAGTATTATTTTATTGGTTGTTTATTGTCGTGCCCAATACATCACACGTTGGATACCCAGCTACATGTCATAGAAGAGGACCAGAGACCCGTCGTACATTTAAACACCAGCGACACCGTATTAGACGACTGGGGCAATGTAAGTATTATTTTATTGGTTGTTTATTGTCGTGCCCAATACATCACACGTTGGATACCCAGCTACATGTCATAGAAGAGGACCAGAGACCAGTCGTACCCATCGTACATTCAAACATCAGCGACACCGTATTAGACGACTGGGGCAATGTAAGTATTATTTTATTGGTAGTTTATTGTCGTGCCCAATACGTCACATGTTGGACACCCAGCTACATGTCATAGAAGAGGACCAGAGACCGGTCGTACATTCAAACACCATACAAACAGTAAATGATTGGTCCGGGTGGACTTACCGATGATGGTGGCAAGTATATGACTGCGTGCAGCCGTACCCATCGAGCCAGCATCGGGGGTCCTACCGGCCCGCCAGCAAGATGCTGTTGGGACTGTGTGACAGCCGCCACGAACATTGCAGAGGCGCTGAAGTGGCGCATTTTATTTTGACTGGCCTGTTGGTCAGTGGTTAGTGGCCCTGACTGCTAAGCCGGATGTGTGGTGTGGCTGGGTGGGTTCGATTCCAACCCAGGACAAATGTTTGTGTGATGAACACGATTATTTGTTCTGTGTCTGAGTGTAATTTATCTATATATGTATTTAGAAATATATAAGTATGTTTATCAGTTGTCTAGTACTCATAGCACAAGCCCTGCTTAGTATGAGACTAGATGGCACATTAAGGAATATTATTACAATTCAATCAGGTGAAGAACATAATATTAATTTGTGAGATATCAGAGCAGTGGTAGCCGAGTGGTAACGGCGCCGAATTACGAGTTGTAGGTCGCGGGTTTAAACCCAATCAGGCGCATTGCTTTGTGTAATTTATTTCATCACCACTGCTCTCAAAACGGTGAAGGAAAACATTGTGAGGAAATCGGCATGTCCTAGAACCAAAAATTCGAAGACATGTGACATTCACCAACCCGCAGTGGGCCCGCGTGGTGGATTACGGCCCATTCCCTCTCCTAGAGAGGAGGCTTGAGTCCCAACAGTGGGAACATTATAAGGCCGACTATGCTAAATCCTGAAATCTAAACAACAGTTCCAGCCTGACAATACACACACACACATTCACCATCTTTCGCCTTTAAAATATTAGTGTGATTTCTTCTAAAAACACTGTTTTAACTTACAGGAGCCTCATCACTCGACGTACAAGCCCGATTACTCAAAAAAGGGGGCTCATGTCATTCAAAAAATCAAAGGGGCCACACCTTCGGAACGGCGAAAGGCTCGCATGGAAGGCGTCAAGAATTACAAGCCACAGGAGTAATACGGGACTGGCTTACTGGCCACTCGACATAACACCCTTAATTTAAAACGAGATGAATGTAAAGGAATAATAATAATGATTATTATTATTGACCCTTAAGTGCTCACGCTGTGAGCATTTTGCCGCGTTATTTTTTTCAAAACTATGCAAAAATCTCTGTCAAACGCAACGAAACGTAGCCTAGTAGTGACTATCCGTATTTCACCGTCCCGTATTTCAAGTTTAAGTTCAATCAGTTCGCAGATGACCGCGATAGGAGGAAAAGCATTGACATTTAATTGCTTCGTTGTCGCTTCAATTTCCTTGGATACAGCAAAATGCTCACCAGCGTGACCCGCGGGTTTACGCTCTAAATATAACGCTCAAGTAATTTTTAAATAATTTTGTAACTGACATTCTTTCATTTTTCTCTACAATTTTATGTCCTATTAAGTTAAGGGTGTTTACTATTTTTAGTTACCGTGAAGATCAATCATTTAATAATGAATAAGTAATTCAATGCGGTCCATTAAATTTGACAAATACATTTATATTCTTGCCGCAATTTTGCACAAATAGGCATAGAGAACTAGGCTAAGTGTCACCGTCCCAAAATTTACTTATCTGTGTAGTGAAATAGCTCTGAAGGTTGTCGCTGCGTTACCCGCAGCGGCCCTGGTATAGGCCTTACCTCTGCATCCCGTGGGAGCAACGTATGTAACAGTCAAGATGGGAGACAATTTTGTGGGCCATATAGCCGTTGACGTCAGGTAGATTCCCGCATGTAACTTGCCTGAAGTGTGACTGCATTTTGTTCAGTAGTAGCACTGCGGCAATGTCGGTCTGTCCTGATCAGTTTCCGCCAGGTGAGATCTCTGGTTGCCCGGAGAAGGCCCGATGAGAAGAGGAACAGAGCTAATTTGAATCCAATACCTTTATTCTGTTGTTCGTAGTGACGAAGTTGACATTGGCCGCCTGTGAAGTTACCAATTAGAAATCTAGAAAATACAACACCTGGCCGTAGGATTGCTTCGTCTTTGTCAGACCGTATTCCATTGACAGCCAGACAGGAAGTGCTTAGTCCAATTAGTGGCGTAATTATATCGTCTGAAGCCCGTGGCAAAGTTATTGGAAAAAATTGTCTCATTGTGTTTTAATATTGTAAAATAGATCGGGTTATTTCTGAGCTCACAGCTTCTCGAATCGGTGATCCCGTCGGACCAAGAGTCCGTGGCATTTTGCCAGTGTTGTCACCCTATAGTTACGACACTTAGTCCTATTCTCTACGTCTATCTATTAAAAGTAATAAACGACCGCTGACGATATAATTCAATTTAATTTTTTTTCCTTCGGTGTAACATTTTTATTTTTTATTATTATGTAAAATATGTTTTCTTTTTACGATTGTATTATTACAATATAATTTCGATAAAATGTAAATTGTCCATTTTTCTATTTTAGTGTGTAAGTATCAGACGGAATAAAAAATTAAAATTAAATATTCTAATTTAAGTACATTTCGAGATAAATTAAGAATTTGATGTTATATAGTATTTGAAAATACTTATTTTTTTCTATTAATAAATATTTCTTGTAGCAACACAACAGTAAAGCCAATTGACCATGGACGCATAGCTTCATAAACGCGTATTATTGTTTCCAATAAAAAACTACAGTATAACACAGATTAAAGACCTCTGGTACCCAAGCTAAGATTAAACTTGTGTTATGGGTGCCAAGGCTCACTCCATTAAAATTCTACTTTGTGTGAACATGTTTAATTATTTAATATAATTATCCATTTCAATTAATCAATTATTATGAACAACATAACAATAACAATTACACAATCAATCCATTAAAATACAATTCAATTAATTAAATACAATTCTTCAATTCAAAATACTAATTAGGTATGAGTCTTCAATTCAGTTCAAAAATAAATTATTCAACTTGGTTAAATAAAAAAAATATTTTTTCTCAATTAATTAAATAAGGAAATAAAAATTAGAAAGAATATAAAAATACACAGAGACAAGGCAAATAAGTTTTTTTTTTCATTTATTGTCATTAATACAAAAGAATACAGAATTTTCTAAAAATTAAACCACTAAGGTTTAAACCCGTGCTATCATGAATCTATTCTCAACATCGAAATTATACAAAAGGATTTTTTATATGTATACGTTAATGTCGATAACAATTTATAACAATTTTAGGTCTTTAAGTAAGTAAAAAAAACATTCTTAAATAATACTTAAGTAATATTGCTTAAGTTTGCATTTGATATTTTTGTGTGTAATATTTTTTTCTATTTCTGAGGGTAGACTATTAATAAGTCTCGGCAGAATAAACCCGGTAGCCACGTATTCAACATAATATGCTTGGCGTACGCCTGCTCACAGCTCATACAAAACTGTTGTCGAAACGGCAACGTGCTGTCGCCGTGTCGCGACCGCTTCGGCGACATAATTTCATAGCTTAGTAAGCTTCACGCAGGTGTACACCAAGCGTATAATGAAGAATACGCGTCTCTGAAGCTGTGCGTCCATAGAGAGTAAACCTAAAAGTACTGCCCGTACTAACTCATCTCGAATATTCGGCCTGTATACAGACTCACAAAATTCGCATACTCTTAACGTCACGCATTTTATACTCTCACTTTACTTTTTTCGCTTTGAATCTGTCGAATGTTCAAAATTGGTAAAATTCTTTGATATACAGGTTGAATTTTTGATACGGGACTGTAAGGGCAGGTTTCACAGATTTTGAATAAAAAAAAACCTGCAATTTTTTTAATACTTAAAATACCAAAAAAAGTTATACCTACTGATATTTCGAGTTGATTTATAGTTTTTCTGTATAAAATGTATGGGAAAAGTTTTTGACGATTTCTGTCATTTCTAGTACAATAAGTGGTCCCATAGTCTTTTGACGCTTCAACATCAACGATTGCATCACTGCTTACCATCAGGTGGGATCGCAGTCAAGCACTAGTTTATATCAATAAAAAAAAAGAGTCGATAGGCACAGAATTTTTCGTATTTTATCATTTTTTTGCAGACTGTTTTTTTTTCCAAAATCTGTGAATACAGTTCAGAATATCTCTAAAAATAATGTATGGTCTCCTAGGAACGTTTTTCTGTAACTATAACGCTTAAGGTACCTGCTCTAACCGACTAGTCTCAAAAATTCACCCTGTATATATATTTTTTTTGTTTGTAAAAGTAATCTCATGTAATCTAATGTTCTTGTAAGACGGACTACGGGAGCAAAGTCGTAAAAAAAACGTGCTACCAAATATTTATATTAAAGTCAAAATACTCTATAATATTACTATTGACTATACTACTGCCATAAGAAAAAAGGGCGCATCAGACCAAACAACATTAAAAATGACGTTACTTAAACGCAATCAACAATTTGCCTGCTGCGGTCTTCCCGTCCAACTATAATTTAGGGGTCTTCAAGGCTAGAGTGATTAGGCTCTTGATAAACCAGTGCGCCTGACCATCAATGATTGCATCTCCGCTTACCATCAGGTGGGATCGTAGTCAAGCACTGGTTTATATCAATTTATAAAAAAAAAACGACACGTTTATGACGTTTCGCTCTGAGTCATCTCGCGTCGGATTTGTCCGACGAGTGTTCTATTCGCAAGGTCGTGTATTTGCGACTAGGTACTCTATCTCGTTTAGCTCTTTAATGCACATAGGTGACAGACGAGCTGACGAGATGGAGTATTTGGTCGTGGATGTGCGATCCTAGCGGAATAAACGCGAGAGTGTTTGTCGGATATATCAGACAAGGCGTTCAAAGGGTTAACTAATCGGAGAGGCAGACGCAGTAAACTGTTCAATTGCGTTACACTTTTTGACGAAACGAAACAGTACGGTTGAAATATATTGGTCAGTTTTCCACTTTGAAGTTGGCGTTTCAAACTATTGCAGATATTCGAAAAAATACGGGCATTCACAGTATGATTCATAAAAAGAATTTCTGCGCAGTCAATTGTACGAAGTTCGGAGCGGTCGAGATATCTCGGCCGTACTGTACCTATCGTTAGTGTAACTCCAGGTTTTTTTTTAAATAAAAAAAAAATGTATCAGTTGCTTTTTCGACAGCGAAGTGCCAATAATTCCTTGTCGAAGTAAAAAAAAACTTTTAATTTCATGAGAAGTACAACAATTTGTAATTAATTTGTTTATTGAGTGTAATAATAACTTCTGTTTTAATTATTATGCAGCATTAATATATTTTATGATAGGGTAGTAATGTCCCAAGAAAGTTAGAGGTAATACCATAAATTGATGTTGGTTTAGTTAGGTATTTCCACAATTTAATTTGATGCAGTTGTAATTAAATATCCGCTTCGGAGATTTCACTAAAATATGGAGAGCAGTGGTGGCCGAGTGGCAACGGCCCCTACTTACGAGTCGCGGGTTCAAACCCAGCCAGGCGCATTACTTTGTGTAATTATTTCATCACCACTGCTCTCAAAACGGTGAAGGAAAACATTGTGAGGAAACCGGCATGTCCTAGAACTAAAAATTCGAAGACATATGACATTCACCAACCCGCACTGGGCCCGCGTGGTGGATTATGGCCTATTCCCTCTCCTAGAGAGGAGGCCTGAGTCCCAACAGTGGGAACATTATAAGGCCGACTAATGCTATGTGTTAATTTTCTTGAAAAATGTCAGTTAGGTATTAATTAGCTTTTCACCATCGCATCGCATCTACATTCGAATTGTGTAAATAATTCAATTTCGTCTAGAGGCCATATAAGTGCCCCTTTTTTCTTATGGCAAAATATAATGTTCTTATATAATATTTTAACTATATTAAAAGCACTGAGTGCTAGTCTCGTATGCTGTGAGTCGATACAGAAATGTGATTTAGGCCTATTTTACTTAAGTATCATTATTTTTACTTAAACGTAAGTTAAAAATTACTAAATTATTAAATTTACTTTAGTTTATTTGACGAGTGATCGAGCGCACTAAAATGTATGTATTAAATATAAAATGGCTATATGTAATTTCTTTTATTATTTTCTTATATCACTCCTATTTCTGAGTTAACACAGCGTCGCGAGCAATGGCTTGCTCGCCGTCCAGCTGTCTTGTAAAGATCAAGCTCGAGACAGCAAAACCGTAGGGATCCAGTGGGGTTGATGCCTTTTTGGACTGCGGGAACGTTTGAAAGAGTTACACCAGCCATAGACAGTCTAAGGAAGGGGTCAAAACAAGCGGATGAAAACACGAGCAAAGCCAGCGCGAAATTTTTCGTAAGTTGAATGACAATAGTAGGTACAATTTTATGGAATTGTGGAAAATATGTCGCTACTTGATGACTTCCGAGATATCTTGCCTCTTGCCCTAGGGCAAGTGGTATGCGAAACTCCGCTGCACAGCGATTAGGTTTCGAGCAGGATCTCACGGCGTTATAGATACAGTGAATGTCGCAACCCAGCGCTGAGCATACCTACCAAATTCGCGGAGCCATACAAAGTGTTTTGGGAACACATTCGTTATGCGTACAGCTAAGGAGTGGAATTCCCTGCCGCAGTGTTTCCTGATAGCTATACTGCCGTCGTAATTAAAAAGGGCTCAATTAACATTCTTTTTCCATTTTATTTTAAACACATAATTGAAATCAGAGTCTTTTCTGATTCCGAATATGTATGTAACTCAATTTCGTAAAAAAACGTCAGTTGTGCCCTTTCTAATTACGACGTGGCAGTATAACCTAGGAGGCAAGCGTGCTCCATCGTCGGCCACATCATCGCTTACCATCAGGTGAGATAATGGTAAACGCGGGCCTATCCATGATACAAAAAGTAAGTCTCCTGTTTGAGGAGCGGCTAGAGAGGCACCACGGCATCGACACTTTCTGCCAGACGCAGGGTCTCACCGATCACAGTTGTTTCAGAAGGATCCTATTTCGAATCCAGCGGGAAACGCCCGGGTGTCACCTGTCACCATAGTTTGGATCACCCGAAAGACACTGGAGAATACGGTGGAAGTCTGCTCCGCTTTGGCTGACCAGCATTAGGCAGTTAACTAAACGTAAACAATCTTGATATGTCATTTATTAAAAAAAATCGTATAAGACATACGAAGATTATTTAAATTTAGTTAATTACCAAACATCGGTATATATAATTACATTTGCCTCCAGATCTCATGGCGCCAGGACGGCGAGGAGGCTCGTCGCTTCATTTTTCCACTTTACTGTTTCGTTTTATTAGTGAGAAAAGCATCGAGTCCTAAAGGGGTGGAACCCATAAGTGCCGACGCTGAGATACGTGGTCGCCCGCGCGGTCATACAAAAGTGCACCGACACCGCGTCACCGCCCCCCTTTTTGCTACTTAATAATAGACTACAAGTTTTCTTTAGACACGACTACATGCATACCGTTAAAGTTGAACTAAACTATGGAAACGAAAAATGTTGAGTTCAGCGCAATTTAGTGAGAACATGGTCACATGCTCATGTCTCAGGAGGAAAATGTCTAATCATTAGCTACTGTTATTGTTCTACAAAAATAAAATGCCAAAATTCTAAATAAATATGTTTATTTATCTCCTATATAATCTTCATCCATCTTTGCAAATTTTTCCTTCATATCATCTGGTACTTCTACGGCTGACAAATCTTCTGCTCCAACTTCATCTTCCTTCTGAATCAAAATATCAACTACGTTTTCACACGCGAGTTTAACTTTAGGATCTTTCTCCCATTTATGGTATTCTCTTAGAATATAATAGACTCCGTTGTCTCTTAAAATCTCCCTTCCTTTCCGTCTCATACATAGCTTGTTCAACGTTTCCAAAATCATTTTACGGATATCAATATCTGTATCTCTTTGCTTTTCTTTCGGTAAATATTGTAGCGAAATTGGTAGCGTATCCATTTCCTCATCTTCATATTCCTCCCCACCCATTATAGGGTTTAGTAAGTATGTTAGTACTTCCAAGTCATTGCTTAGTAGAAAATCATGAAATTCTGGGTCGAAAGATAGATTTCTTAGCGTACCCATCGCACCACCTCTTCGTATGTTAGACAGTTCATAGCTACAAAACGGCATCAGTTTTATTAATGGAATGTGAGGATTTTCTTCTGTCAACCATTTTCTTATACGATGGTGGCAGGATAGGTTTGAAATCATTGGTCCGATGAAATTCAAGTTTGAGCCTTTTTTGTTAAAATCTATGTTCACATAGACATTTAAAATGTCGTTTAAATGTGGCATAATTGTGTCTAGTATCCCATCTAGTTCTGATTCTACCCTAGTAATGTTTGATAAAATCATAGCGGCCGCATCAGCGTCCTTTTTCTCTGGGTTCAAAACGTAACCAATAAATAATTTTACAATGTTTTTATTTTCATCGTACTTAAATTTTAGAAGCTCTATCACGCCTTTCGCACTTGCTGTGATGTTTACTAGAATTAGGAGCGCGTTTTTAGCGATTTCTTCAACTTTATCGTCTGTCAAAGTAAGAATACTTTGTATTAGTTTTTCATGTGATAGCAAAGTGTTGATGCCATCTTCGCTTCCCGAAAGACCCACTAAATGATCCAGAGCTATGTGTTTGAGGTCTATACGTGATTCAGGCTTCAGGAACTGGAGTAATTCGTCCAGGGGATCTGCTGCCATGATTATGTTTTGTGTAATAATTGGAAAATATAACCTTTTACAACAAACAACACGTTTATAATGTGAATTTGACGTTTGTTATCTTCATGACAGATGTATGAATGTCGTTTCGTTACTCAAGAACTTTTTCTAAAAGTTATCATGAACTAATTAGAAAAAAATTAAGTTAATCATCTTGATAGATTAACTTTCTCAAAAATCGTTAATTTTGAACAATTCTCAGAAAATAATTCAGTATATGCATAATAGATTATTCATGAATGTTCCTTTTATCGCCATCTAGTATCGAATAGCTGAACTATTCATTGCAGATAGAAAAGTACGACCAATAGAACTACTAGATGGCGCTACACGTTGCGAAACCACGGTGTCCAAACAATAAATTACCACATTATTGTATGTACCTAGAAACACAATTTCTTCATTGGTAGATGTATTTTTATCTATTTATTGCATGTTAGCGATATTGAACAACATAATCATTATCTACAGTAGTGATATCTTCTAGTTTATAGGTATGTACATAGATACAACAAAACGCATTTTTTTTAGTTATCATGATGTTAAAGGAGTAGGTATTTTTGTAATCATTTGTCAGCTGATATTGCTTGTGTAGATAACTTAGGTATTTTTGGTAAGATACTAAAATAATTCATTAATATAATATCAATATATCTTTTTAAAACAAATGAAATAACGTATTAGCGCATTTGACTCACATTTTGCATGTGGCGAGGGCTTGCGGACAGCAAGCAATGGGTAGCTTGCCGTCCGTCCGTCCGATAACCGTCCGGACCGAGCCCTAGTCGTCGACGGCGCGTAGTGTTCCACGCGCGCCTCAAGGACATGTCAGTAACCGTAGGGGCCCAAAGGGGTCGATGCCTACTGGGGCCATGGGTGATGCGAAAGAGAACCCCGGGGCTCTGGAATAAACGCAAAGAAGGAAAAAGGAGTGGGTTTTTAGTCAGTAAAAGTTTGACACTATCTCCCGCTCCACCCAAGAACCATTTTTTTTCGAAACTTTTTTTTTCGGGTGGGAAAATCATTTAATGACATCCCCATGTCATTAGATGATTTTCCCACCTGAAAAAAAATAATGCTCGCTAATGTCACAAAAGGAAGCCTAGTGCAAAATTGCACACTCCTAGTCCCAGTAGTTTCGGCTGTGCGTTGATATGTCAGTCAGTCAGTTACTCCTCTTATATACGTAGATTATCTCGATGAAACACGTGTGACTAGAAGTAACCTATTTTTAGGGTTACCTACTTACCTCAAAAGGAAAAACGGAACGCTTATAGGATCACTTTGTTGTCCGTCTATCTGTCTGTCTGTCAAGATCCTTAATCTCGGGAACGCGTATGTATATAAAAGCGAAATACTACACTGATTAATCACGAAATCTCAGAAACTATAACACCTACAAACTTAAAATTTGGCCGGTAGGTTCCTTATAGAGTGTAGACATCCACTAAGAACGGATTTTACGAAATTCCACCCCTAAGGGGGTAAAACAGGGTTAAAGTTTGTATGGAGAATGTTACTTTCACGCGAGCAAAGCCGCAAGCAGAAGCTAGTTAATAATATGTCCTCAAGTCTGCGACCCCTTGAAACTGTAAAATAATCAAACTGCTAAGTTTATATCACAAAAAATGTATATTTTGACACTATCGAGGAAATCAAAATTCATAGGGTACGTTGACCCAGAATCCTGAATTTTGACATAAAGTAAGGACTTATAGCACAGGTATAGGAATAAATCTGAAAACCGTAAATTTGTAGTGACGTTACAAAAAAAAAAAAAATCTGGAATTGAACTATTTACATGAGTGATTTTTTTTAATTGATATAAACCAGTGCTTGACTGCGATCCCACCTGATGGTAAGCAGAGATGCAATCATTGATGGTGAGGCGCACCAGTTCATTAAGAGCCTATGCACTCTAGCCTTGAAGTCATCCAAATTATAGTTGGACGGGAAGACCGCAGCAAGAAAATTGTTCCAGTCCTTCGATGTACGCAGTATAAACGACGAAGCGAAACGAAACCGATTAGAACTTGTCCAGTTTTTCATCATGACTTGAATTCAATGACCAATATCGTCCCTTAGCTTACAACACCGCTCAAGTCGAAAATTGGTGGTTTTCACATTTTAATGCCCTTAGATGGAGCTGCTCATTGCGCGTCTAACCATTGGTCACATGATATAGATATCAGCCAATCAGAAGACATAATTCGAAAAGTATTGATAGCGTGCAAGTCGGCTGTCCTCTCAACACTGCACAGTTTTTTTCGTTTCCTGTAAAGTCTAAAATTGGCGGTTTTCACATTTTAATGCTTTTAGGTAGACCTGCTTATTGCGCGTCTAATCATTGGTCACATGATATAGATTTCATCCAATCAGAAGCCATAATTCGAAAAGTAGTGATAGCGTGCTAGTCGGCTGGCCTCTCAACACCGCACAGTTTTTTTCGTTTCCTGTAAAGTTGGTAAAAATGACTTATGCGGTGTTGTTAGCTAAGGAATGATATTCGATTCCCTCGTTTCATACATAAATAATTCAAATAAATAATAAAAAAAAAACAAACGTTCGCGTGCTCTGCCCTTTTCTATTCCACGATAAAGCTGGGCTTTTACTTGTAACTGATTATCTTGATCGATTCACTACGTGAGGTAGTTCTGGCGATGTAATCAGGGTTAAACAGTACCTACTGGCTTCGTTAATATCACGCAAAGGACCGGCAAACGGTTCAGAAGATCGAGCCAGCAGCGACACCATGAGCTGTTAACCTGATCCATTTTACGACCTAAACTGAACTGTTAAAAGGATGGAGCTATATAGGGTGTATAGCTCCATCACTCTTCGCTCGGCTGACTTTTAACACGTCATGATAAGTCCATAGCCCCTGCCTTGCCATGGCCGATGCGATGAAGCAGAGTCGACACTCAGTGTACAGACAGTGATCATTATAACTCACTAGTTTTTACTAGCGGTTTCGCCCGCGTGAAAATGGAAATAAAAAGTATCCAAGGTGCTAAGGACTTCCCTCGCAAGGCTCGGGAGTTAAATATATAAATCCCTCACTGCGTTCGGGATTAAATCTTAGTAGCCTTCGTTTCGTTCAGAATTCAATATGCCGCACGCAACTTAAAGACTCTACTTTATACCTTAATCTGCTATTACATTTATTATTAAGTTTATTGTATGAAATTGTAATTTCGAATCGGTAGCCAAACATCCTGGGCGTTACACCATGCTGGAGTGGGTACTCCCCACCCGATCACATCATCTCTTATTATCTCTTATTATCAAGCGGGAACCTATAAAATAATAATAATAAAGGAAAATTATAGACAATTTTGTTTTTTAACTGACTTATACCACACCTAAGTTCCTTCTTTGTCTTGCGTTCTAGGTCCCCAGTAGGCTTCGTTCCTGCTGGGCCCCTACAATTTTATTGACATTTCTTGTAGGCGCGCGTGGAACACTACGCGCCGTCAACAATTCGGGCTCGGTCTGGACGGCCGGACGGCGAGGTACCCAGACTGTTTTACCTTGAAGCCATTATAGCATTGAAAGCAGTGGTGGCCGAATAGTAACGGCTCAGACTTACGAGGTATAGGTCGCGGGTTCAAACCCAGCTAGGCGCATTACTTTGTGTAATTTATTACATCACCACTGCTCTCAAAGCGGTGAAGGAAAACATCGTGAGGAAATCGGCATGTCCTAGAACCAAAAATTCGAAGACATGTGAAATCCACCAATCCACACTGGGCCCGCGTGGTGGATTACGGCCCATTCCCTCTCCTAGAGAGGAGGCCTGAGTCCCAGCAGTAGGAACATTAAAAGGCTGATTACGCTATTATTATGCATTGTAGCTACTTCCAATAAGGTTTTTTGTCATAATCAAAAGTATTTAAAAGTAAAACTGGCATGAAAATCTTAGGTAGTTTGATAGGGTGAGACCTTTGACCTGTGGCCCGAAGGTTGACGCAGCCTGATATTATAACGTACCTAACGGTTAGTGACGGGCCGAAATACGATTTACAGCCGAAACCGTAACCGAATTTTCGGCTCCTTTGCCAGTTTCGGCCGTAACCAAAACTGAAGCTGACGTGGTAAGAGAAAATCTGACAATCTGATGATGTTCGTGGGGCTAACTTAGCCAGAGATTGCGTATGACAGGGAGGTTTGGAAAGAGAAGGGGCAGGTCCAGACCTAGCGGTGGGACGCAATGAAGGCTAATAAATTAGTACAGGCTACAGTTTGAAACAAGTGAAAGAAAGAAACAAAAGAAGGAAGAAAGAAATAGTATGAAAAAAAAGAAGAAAATAAGAGAGAAGTGGAGAAAGTTTGTCATTGCGATCGAGGCGGATTTCGCCCGAGCTGCAGGCGAGGGTGTAATGGAGTCCTGGAAAGTTTAGTTTTGATACAGTTATCCCTAACTATATTTGGATATAGTTGTGCTAATATATACAGTTACGATTTTCATAAAATACTAAATAATCGAAAAAATCGACGATTACGTAAAAATATTAACACACACTGGCATTAACACACATTCGGTCAGTTTTTAGGTATCAATCACAACCGTCAACTCAAAGACACTGGTTTCGTTCGAGCCGTTTTATTTTTAAAATTGATATATTCTAGTGTTTGATTGCGATCCCACCTGATGGTAAGCAGTGATGCAATCGTTGCTGATGAAAGGCACTTGTTTATTAAGGGCTATATTTCACCGGGACATCATGACGGCACGACCAGTTGCACCGCCATGGTGTCCCGGTGAAATCCAGCCCTTACATACTCTTTGGTGTGGGCGTCACTGGCTTCCGGACTGGCGTCCGGGCACCAGGTGAGTAACTATCTATAGAGCTGTATACATTTTGTTGGTCGCGCCGCCATGGTGTCCCGATGAAATATATAGAGCCTATACACTTTAGTCTTGACGACACCCAAATTACAATCGGACGGGAAGACCGCTGCAGGCAAATATTCGGCTACTTTTTGGCCGAAACTGGCCAATTCTTGCCGAAACCGGTAGGTTCACTAACGGTATCAAGTAGCACACTATTCAATGACTGGAAATTACATAGCTTGACGGCTAAAATGATCCATCGTATCCGCCATACTTTATATCTAAGATCTTAATAAAAATAGTCCAAGGTGCCTCCGACCTTTCGTAATAGAAATACCGCGTCATTCTGCCGCATACGTAATAACGATGACGTAGAAATACGTCATTGTTTAGATGCGATATTTCAACAGTCGGACTTATGTATATATGTCTAGGGGTCGGAATTAGGTAGAGTTATTCATGTATTTTCATTGAAATGTTGATAGATTTATGTAACTCATAATATGATTAAAAAGAGTGTCTATGGAGTTTCTTGTACGTTTTTCTCCATAGAGTTCAACGGTTTGGAACGTGCAATTTAGCTTCACTTGTTTTTTTTGACTGATCGACATTTTGACAATTCAAAAGTGCCTGTAATTGGTCTATTTGAAATAAACGTTTCTGATTTCTAATACTAATATAGATCTTCCCGGGATTTCTAATGAAAAATCCCGTGTGACCAAAAATATTATAAATAAATAATAATACAAACCTCAGAGAGAGAGAGATAAAACAAATAAAACAAAGATAATTAACATGAATTATTATTAGTATTTTTCATTGAAAAAGATCTTTCTACGTTAACTGAGGTAAGGTCAACAAATTTATACATTTCATTTTTAGGGTTCCGTACCTCAAAATGAAAAACGGAACCCTTATAGGATCACTTGTCCAACTGTCTGTCTGTCAAGACCCTTTATCTCGGGAACGCGTGGACGTATCGAGTTAAAATTAAAACTACATACTTAGGTCTGCAGTCCCTAGAAGTTGGGAAAAAATCAAACTTCTAAGTTAACGGAAAATAAAGATATATCCGTTTATGTCGCTTAAACTGTATATTTCAACACTCAAGGGAACAAAAAATCTAGAGTACTTCCCGTTGACCCAGAATCCTGAAATTTTGCATAAAGCAAGGTCTTATAACACAAGTATAGGAATAAATCTGAAAACGGAAAATTAGTTGTTACGTCACAAAAATTATTATTTTTGCTTTTTGGATGAAACTTCGAGATTCCAATCAGAAATTGAACTCTTTAAATAGGTAAGTTTGTACGGAACCCTCAAGGCGCGAGTCCGAGTCGCACTTGCTCAGTTTTTTATCATTCATTGTGCGTACAGCTAAGGAGTGGAATTCCTTGCCGGAATCTGAGTTTCCTGGTGGCTACAACCCGGGAATCTTTAAGTCAAGAGTGAATAGGTTACTTCTAGGTAAGCGTGTTCCATCGTCGACCGCATCGTCGCTTTCCATCAGGTGAGATAGCGGTCAAGCGCGAAACTATCAAGAATAAAAAAAAGAAGTAAGATTTTTTTTCTGCTATATTTCTGATACTGTCCTAAAAAAATCTGTTCTTTAAAATTAATCTCGGTATTTGAGACATATCCACTTTATAAGTGTAAGTAAGTTAATAAGAGGAAGTGTAAGTACTTGTTTAACTCTACCTAATTCCGACTTCTGCTTATGTTTGAGTATATAAATCCCACGTGTTCCTTTAGTTGCCCTTTGCTTTCCAAGGCCACGGTTCTCTGTCAAACAATTCTGCTGCAACACTTCGTAGCGATCGTAGACCCTGAGCTACGAATCGAGCTACGCCGTAGCACGCGTTGCTACGATGGCGTGGTCTCGTCGTTTTTGCTTCATAATAAATTACACAAAATATTCTTTCATTTGTTTATTTTTTTATAGACTCACTAGCTTCTGCCAGCGGCTTCGCCCGCGTGAAAGTCGGTATCTTCATACAAAACCTTGTGCAAAATGTCACGCTCCTAGGCCCTGTACTTTCGGCTTTGTGTTTGATATGTCAGTCAGTTTCTCCTTGTCGTGGCCAGATTTTAGAAATTGATCACGTAATGATATGGCCAAGTAAAACTGGCCAATTCGTTTTTAAACGTTAAAGTTTGATGGTATTTCAATCTTCGTTTGGCCTACTTTCTTTAGACTTTTTATTATCATTGAAATTCTACATCAATGACATGGCCAAACAAGGATTGACATATCATCAAATGTTAACGTTTAAACGATCTGGCCAGTTTTAGTTGGCCATATCATGAAGTGATCGATTCTAAGATCTAGCCACGACATGGCCACAGGTTGCGTCCCACACCAGCCCCCCTAGCCAAGTTACAATCGTATCGTTCGCGCCGAACGCCTCGAGTAGGCCACGCCTCCGATTCTTTGTTCTGACGTCATCTCAACGCTCAGTCACGTGGTTAAAACAAAGGGATCGGAGGCGTGGCCTACTCGAGGCGTTCGACGCAAACGAAACAATCGTAACTTGGCTAGGGGGGCAGATTATGTTCCACACCAGAGGCCTAAACCTTCCTCGGCACAAAATTGTTTATATTCTTATTTAAACCCATTGTAGTAATGATGACGCAATAAAAAAATTACAGCGTCATAAGTGCGTGTGAAAACTGTTTTTTAATGATTTCGCGAACTATATTTAGATTCACGCTATTTTTGATTCACAGACAAAGGAGGGTGAACGCTTGGTGAGACATTAATTTATGGTTGCAAACGTGTTATTTGTGGAAAGAAAGAAATTAATTTGAATAAATTACGAATGAAAAGGTGGGATTTTTTCGAGTTAAGTTCAAATGATAAATGATATTTATTTTGTAAGTAGATTTTAAAAAACACTTTTACACGTCAATTTTTTTTTCGTCATTTTAAACTAGATGAGGCCGGTGTTTCCTAGCTGACTACCCTGAGAACATTTAATATGTAATGGTAAAATCACATGAGAACCATGCAGATTTGTCTGAGATGGTCTTTTGAAGAAAGAACCATACAGATTTGTTCAGTTCAGTGGCTGTTTTAATTATTGAAACCTTTTGAATTCTGTTTTGGTTTCGGTTGGATTTTATAATCTTTGCATTATTACTAACAGATATTGTGGATCAAATGTTGTCTTATTAATAAATGATTATTATTATTTATTATTTTTAGGGTTCCGTTTGCAAAGGAGGCGGCCGATCGCGTGAGGCAACGGTCCTCACGCCCCAACCGCCGCCGGGATTCCGATCCCGATTTCCGGCCACCGTAGGCGCGGGTTTGCGGACGGCGAGCAATGGGTAGTCCGCCGTCCGACCGAGCCCAAGTCGTCGACGGCGCGTATTGTTCCAGGCGTGCCTCAGGGAGATGTCAGCAAATTGTAGGGGCCCAGTAGGGTCGAAGCCTACTGGGGCCATGGGTAGTATGAAAACGGAACCCGGGGTCCTGGGACGAAGGCAACGAAGGAACAGGAGTAGGTTTTTAGTCAGTAAAAGTCTGACACTATCTCACGCTCCGCCCAAGAGCGGGATTTTCCCGCCTAAAAAAAATACTCAAAAGGAAAAAACGGAACCCTTATAGGATCACTTCGTTGTCTGTCTGTGTGTATGTCTGTCTTTCAAGACCCTTTATTGAGATAAAGGGGCTCCACGCGTTCCTGAGGGAACGCGTGTAGGTATCAAGTTGAAATTAAAACCATATACTGAAGTCTGTGGTCCCATGAAGCTGTGAAAAAATCAAACTTCTAAGTTAATGAAAAAAGAAAAGATACGGCAGTTTATGTCGCAAAAAAACGTATATTTCGACACTCTCAAGGGAATCAAAATTCAGGTACTTCCCGTTGACCCAGAATCTTGAAATTTGACATAAAACTAGGTCTTATAGCACAGATAAAGGAATAAATCTGAAAAAAAAGTAAATTTGTTATTACGTCACCAAAAATAAAACCATTTTTTGCGTTTCGGAAAAATCTTCGAGACTCCATTCGGCAATTAAACTATTTACATAGGTAAATTTGTCGTTCACTGACAGCCCTAAATCTATCTCCTTTCTTTCAGTCCATCCAAAGATTGTCTGTAAGAAATTGCCCTGTGCGATAAGACCGCCCATTCTACACTTATTTTTAATTATGTTGGTCCTGTACTTTTGTTTATGTGGTGTACAATAAAGAATATAATAAATAATAAACATAGTATTAACTATTCAAGATTTTTGTTTTTGACAGATCCTTATAAAAGACAAACTTTATTATTTTATGTAACTTTCAAATTGATTTCAAATTGAGAGCAGTTGTGGACACTACTGCTCTCTATTTTATCTATATATATAAAAGGAGAAACTGACTGACTGACATATCAACGCACAGCCAAAACTACTGGGACTAGAAGCGTGAAATTTTGCACAAGTTTTCCTTTCAGAGAGAGAGGATTTTACAAAATTCAACCCCTAAGTGGAGGAAACGGGGGTTCAAAGTCTGTATGGAGAAGCCTACTTTCACGCGTGTGAAGTCGCGGTCGGTAGCTAGTCTATAATATGCATGTATTTAGAAATATATAAGTATGTTTATCAGTTGTCCAGTACTCATAACACAAGCTCTGCTTAGCTTGGGACTAGGCGGCGTTGTGTGATAATTGTTAAAAAAAAAAGAAAAAAAAAACTTTACATCAAGTTTTGATTTTCAAACAGCGGTTGGTTATATGATCAATTTTGATACAATTATTTTTCACGGTGTTGTATAGTTTATTTATTTATTTAAAATATTTTTTGCAGAACACAATACAATAAGTTATACATTTCTTGATGTCATTTGAATACTCTAGTTAATTGTGTTTTACCAAATTATGCATGCAAAATTGTAGTAAATTAAGAAAAAGAAAAATAAAACATTAAGTAAGATACGTAATATATGTCAGAGATTAATAAATACTAAATGATAATGTCAACACAGAAGAAAAACAAAAATTTATAGAATTAAATGAGAATGCCAACACAAAATAAAAAACAAAATTAAAATAAATGTGTGTTCTCTTTTATATTTGTGGATTTCTAGAGGTTTAAAATGTTTAAAATTAGTGCTATGTCACCTTAAGGTTGCGTCATATTCCGCAACTAAATAGAAAGTTATTCTTTTTTTTAATCAAAATCAAGCCGTGTTTTTGGCGAAACCAGACCGATAACAAAGTCGAAAATGCAATGCAATAATGAAATGGTAAGTAGGTATTTTTACCCTTATCTACTGACAACAGTCGGTTATTCATCCGGTGATAACAGCCCACTGAACGGACACCTGCAGTTGAAGGATATAGCGATGAGTAGCTCGACCTTTTTGTTATTTTGTTTATAAATGATATTTATTTTGTAAGTAGGTTTAAAAAAACACTTTTACTCGTCATTTTATACTAGATGAGGCCGGTGTTTCCTAGCTGACTACCCTGAGAAGAAACACCGAACTCAGGGGTCAAAGTCTCTTTTAAAGTCCATACAGTTAATATGTAATGGTCAAATCACATGAGAACAGTGCAGATTTGTCTGAGATGGACTTTTGAAGAAATAACCATACAGATTAGAGTGTTGAGTTTATTACTCAAAATACTTCAAACTTTATCAAGCGCAAGTTCGATCGTGTATGAAGTACTTTTTTTTGAAGGAGGGATATCATTAAAGTAATTCTTCCACTCTGCGTGGAGCGAGAGGGTGTGTCAGACTTCTATAGACTAAAAACATACACACACAGGACGCACGAGCATAGGCACAGGGTAGCCAGCCTTTCGGTATTTTACAGGTTGCATTTTGGAGAGTGTGCGTGGGAATTGCATGACTTGATTCCGCCATCTCCTTTCTACCATCGGACAACCCGACGTACGGCGACTATCCACCCTTACGTTGTTGAAACTTCAAAGGTTTAGACTAAGCGTTTCGCTTCGTCGTTTATACCGCGTACATCGAAGGACTGGAACAATTTGCCTGCTGCGGTCTTCTCGACCGATTATAATTTAGATGTGTTCAAGGCTACAGTGAATAGGCTTTTAACAAACTAGTGCGCTTCACCATTAATGATTGCATCACTGCTTACCATCAGGTGGGATCGCAGTCAAGCACAGGTTTATACCAATTTAAAAAAAAAATACACACACATACTTATATACAAAATGTCAGGCGCTAGGCGGTCGCCACCTTCTGCGAAGCAGCAATGCTAGCAAAGGAGACGGCTGGACGCGTGAGTGAACAGATTTCTATACGTCTCAGCCGCCAGGATCACAACCCCGATTTCCAGCCACCGTAGGCATGGCTTTGCGGACGACGAGCTATGTGTCAGCTCACCGTCCGGCCGGCTAATAAACGTCGAGACCGAGCCTGAGTCGTCAACGACACGTAGTGTTCCACGTGCACCTCAAAGAGATGCCAGCAAAGCCGTAGGGGTCTAGCAGATCCGACGCCCGTTAGGACCGCGGGGATTTTCTGAAAAGGAAACCCGTAGTCCTAGAATGCAAATGGCATCTGAAGTACAAAAATGTGGATTTTAGTTACTAAAAGTCTGACACGCCTTCCGGCTCTACCCAGTGCCGGGAGAAGTCATCGGATGATTACCCACCTTAAATAAAATACTTGTCAAAATGTTCTGGGGAAACTCCACTGACAAAAATGACGTGTTTGTAGCACAGAAAAAATGTGTACGTACAATATGCAACTTACGCTCAAGGGATAGTTGTAAGCCGTATTTTAAAACATTAAAGCTTTTAACATTTCCGTCATTGTATATTTACGAATTAGTAGTATTTGTCAAAACAAATCCATGGCTTTTTAGGGTTCTGTAGTCAAACGGCAAAAAACGGAACCCTTATGGATTCGTCATGTCTGTCTGTCTGTCCGTCCGTATGTCACAGCCACTTTTTTCCGAAACTATAAGAACTATACTGTTGAAACTTGATAAGTAGATGTATTCTGTTACCCGCATTAAGATTTTCACACAAAAATAGAAAAAAAAAACAATAAATGTTGGGGGTTCCCAATACTTAGAACTGAAAGTCAACATTTTTTTTTTATCAAACCCATAGGATAGGTCGTCAAAAATGATATTGAGGTTTCTAATATAATTTTTTTTTTTAACTAAATAGTTTGCGCGAGAGACACTTCTAAAGTGGTAAAATGTGTGTCCGCCCCTGTAACTTCTAAAATAAGAGAATGATGAAACTAAAAAAAATATATGATGTACATTACCATGAAATCTTCCACCGTAAATTTGTTTGAACGAGATCTAGTAAGTAGTTCTTTTTAATACGTCATAAATCGTAAACCGCAATTTACCTTTAAAGTTTGTACGGAACCCTCAGTGCGCGAGTTCAACTCGCACTTGCCCACTTTTTGTAATCAAAGCAGACTCACGTTTGAGAAAAAGAGAGTCTAATATTCTCTGTGTTGGCCGCAGTAGAACAGCTCTTTTCCGCAATAGTATTTATCAAATGGCCCAGTATTATAAAAATAATATTCCTCGAGAAATAAAGACACTCAAGTTAAATTTAAAAAGCGACTGAAACAATTTTAACTAATAAATGTTATTATTATTCTACGACTGAATTTATGGAGGGTATTTAGGTTTACTGTTGATAATTCTATTTTAATTTTTGACATCGTTTACTATTTTTTTTTTTTTTTTATTAATTAACATTTTAATTTTACGAAACGACATTTATAAAACCTCATCGTCATCATTTCAGCCAAAAGACGTCCACTGTTGGACATAGGCCTCCCAAATGTCGCCACAATGACCGGTCCTGTGCGTCTCGCATCCATCGGATTCCCGCGACCCTCACCAGATCATCGGTCCACCTTGTGGGAGGCCTTCCAACGCTGCGTCTTCCGGTACGTGGTCGCCATTCCAGAACCTTTCGTCCCCATCGACCATCTGTTCTGCGAGCAATGTGCCCTGCCCACTGCCACTTAAGTTTGGCGATTCTTCGGGCTATGTCCGTAACCTTGGTTCTCCTGCGAATATCTTCATTTCTGACGCGATCACGCAAGGAAACTCCGAGCATAGCCCTTTCCATTGCCCTTTGAGTAACTTAAAAAAAAACCTAGATGTATTATATTTGTATGCTTGCGACTGGAATAGAATCATCATCATCATCATCATTTCAGCCGAAAAACGTCCACTGCTGGACATAGGCCTCCCCCAAGTGTCGCCACAATGAACGGTCCTGTGCGTCTCGCATCCATCGTACTCCCGCAACCGTTACCAGGTCATCGGTCCACCTTGCAGGAGGCCTTCCAACGCTACGTCTTCCGGTACGTGGTCGCCATTCCAGAACCTTTCGGCCCCAACGGCCATCCGTTCTGCGAGCAATGTGCCCTGCCCATTGCCACTTAAGTTTGGCGATTCTTCGTGCTATGTCGGTGACCTTGGTTCTCCTGCGGATATCCTCATTCCTGATTCGATCACGCAAGGAAACTCCGAGCATAGCCCTTTCCATTGCCCTTTGGGTGACTTTGAGTTTTCTGATGAGGCCCATTGTAAGCGACCACGTTTCAGAGCCATATGTCATTACTGGCAACACGCACTGGTCATAGACTTTCGACTAGAATGCAGAGCACTAATATTATTATTTTAACACCTATGGTAAAATTTGTACCTGAATTGTGACAGTGACAAATAAAACGATTTCATTTGATTTGAAAATGTCAATCGTGCAAGTGAGAAAAAGGGATGGAGCTATACACCCTAAGTAGCTCCATCCCTTTAACAGTTTAGTCTAGGTCGTGAAATGGATCGCGTTAAGAGGCCATGATAGGGCTTCAGCTCATCCGTGATTCATTCAAAACGGAATCACACTTTGTTTTAATCTGTAATAAGTGTGAGTTTATTACAATGTATCACTGATAAGGCTTTATCTCACAGCTGCGAAGTAAACGAGGATATCGATACATTTGGTAATATGGAACACCTGCATAATTAGCTGATAGTGCGTAGACTTTAGAATGTATAGACTGGGCGTTTAGTTTTTTAAAAATGACAAGGTTCTGTCTTAGATCAATAGCATAGTCATAGCATAGTCGGCCTTATAATGTTCCCACTGTTGGGACTCAGGCCTCCTCTCCAGGAGAGGGAATGGGCCGTAATCCACCACGCGGGCCCAGTGCGGGTTGGATGTCACATGTCTTCGAATTTTTGGTTCTAGGACATGCCGGTTTCCTCACGATGTTTTCCTTCACCGTTTTGAGAGCAGTGGTGATGAAATAAATTACACAAAGTAATGCGCCTGGTTGGGTTTGAACCCGCGACCTACAACTCGTAAGTCGGGGCCATTACCACTTGGCCACCACTGCTCTTACTGCCTTAGATCAATAGCTAGGCATATTGACACTAATTTACCCGCTAATGCAATCAAATAATCTATTTTTTATTTAATAATTTATGTACACACATATTATAAAAAAATCAGAGGCGTAGCTAGTCCTAATGGGGCATATAAAATATTTTTGAAGTTTTTTTTCTTGTACAGAATAGATCCTACTATGATGAGTTTGCATGTGGATGGATGGAGAGGGGAGGGAGACCAAAGAAAAGATGGATGGATTGTGTGAAGAGTGAAATGAAAGAAAAGGAAGTTAGTGATAGCATGACGAGTAACAGGGCAGAGTGGAAGAAAAAAACGGGTTGCGCCGACCCTAAATAACACGGGATAAGGGCAGGAAGATGATGACAGAATAGATCCTACTAACACTGAATTAGTGCTTTGAGAGGCCTCGAAGATGAAAATGAGTTCGTTTATTGGATAATTCTGAATACTTGAATAGGTTGAGTTTTTATTGACGCCTTACGCAGAAAAAGCTAGAACGAGCGGAGCGAGGTCCAAACGATTAGGACAAGCTAGCATATAAATATTATTAATTCACTACTGGCCTCCTATCAATAAGGGATCTGCTCTCATTTTTAGGACGGATCTGCCCGATACCAGCTTGATGCACTTGAGGCAATTGAGAGGCGAGCCGAGAGAATAGGAAATATAATTGTATTATTTACAACTGGAAATGTTTTGAAATTTGAAACAAACAAATTTTACTACTCTAAGATTCTATAGTATTAATCTTCTATAGTCACTGAAAAAAAAAAAAAAACGAAAGAAGGGCTTCTTTCATATTTTTTTTTGAGACTCTTTCGTAACCACATTTTATTCTTTTTATTTTGTTAGTGGCCAGTTTGATATTTGAATAAGCTTGTTTGATGAACGTACATTAACTCACTCAATGTTTTTGACGTTCCAAATTCAAATCTCATTATTCCCTAGGAATCACGCATACTGCATTATTTATTTATTTATTAAAACGTTATGCACTTGTAATAAACACTGTACAAAGGCGGACTTAATGCCTTAGGCATTTTCTACCAGTCGACCTTAGGGTGGTGCAGAAACAAAACATGGTAGGTGGAGCTATGGTATGGTGGTCACTATCTCCCTAGGGACATAATGAAGTGATGGTTGTATGAAATATAAAAGGGCATTACCGAGCAGGTGGTGTAAAAGGGATATAATTGAATCTGATCCATTCTAAACCTTCCGATGTCTATGGCGAGTCTCCCGATAATCTCCTAAACTATGATTATTATCGATTTAAAGATAAATATTTAAGCTCATTATTCAAACGTGCTTAGCCTCAGGGCGTAGTGTTAGAGTATATTTTTAATTAGACTAATTAATATTATAGTAGTAAATTATTCGAAAATGTGGTCTGTAAAAGTATTTTTGATATTAGGTAAGTTGAAAATCATCATCTCCCTAACACAACTGTTGACGGCACGTAGTGTTCCACGCGCGCCTCAAGGAGATATCAGCAAAACCTTAGGGGCCCAGCAGGGTCGAAGCCTACTGGGCCATGGGTTTGCTTCTGAAAGGAAAACCTGGGGCCCTGAAACGCAAGGCAAAGAAGGAACATAGGAGTGGGTTTTAGTCCGTAAAAGTCACAAACCCTCTCGCTCCGCCTTAGAGCGCGAAAAGGCATTGGTTAGTTTTTCCCAACTATACTGTGGTCGGCTTCCGACAGACATCCCACCATACGCACAAAACGTTTTGGGAACTCATTCATTGTGCGTACAGCTAAGGAATGGAATTCCTCGCCGGAATCTGTATTTCCTGATGGCTACAATGCGGGAATCTTTAAGTCAAGAGTGAATAGGTTCCTTCTAGGTAAGCGCGTTCCATCGTCGACCGCATCGTTGCTTTCCATCAGGTGAGATAGCGGTCAAGCGCGAATCTATCAAAAATTAAAAAAAAACAGACAGACTGCTTAACAGACCTCCAACACGATACTCCTTAGATAGACTGATGGACAGAAATTCTCCTTAGATAGACTGATGGTCAGACTTCCTGGCGTCTGACTTTCTCATTGGGTAAGTTTAAAATACAGTGTGCTATCTGAATTATAATATGAATTATACGGTTATATTTCGCTATTGCTGCGTTTTAAATCCAAAAACCAGTTGATGTCCGAAGAATCACCACACTTATGTGACAGTGGGCAGGGCACATTGCTCGCAGAACTGCCCTCCTAGCAAAGTTACAACCGTTTTGTTTCGTTTGTCTTTTCGTTGATCGCCTCGAGTCACCAAACCTCCGATTGCTTTGTTTTGACGTCATCTCAAAGCTCAGTCACGTGGTCAGAACAAAGGATTATGAGGCGTAGCCAACTCGAGGCGATCAACGAAAAGAGAATCGAAACGAAACGGTTGTATCTTGGCTAGGAGGGCTGATGTTCAATAGGGCTGAAAGGTTCTGGAGTAGCGAACGCGTGCCGGAAGATGCAGCGTAGAAACTCCTCAAAGGTGGACCGATTATCTGGTGATAGATGCGAGACGCCCAAGATCGGTCATTGTGGCGACACCTCATGAAAATAATGATGATGGTTGAAGTCTGGAGTTTCTGGGACCTTGGCTATTATTATCTGAGGAAAGAAAATGGCAAAAAAGGAGAATACTAGAAAAAGAAGTGTGTCTTTTTTATGTGGGATATAATCTAATGACTTCTCTCGCTCTAGGGTGAAGCGGGCGTGTCAGACTTTTACTGACTAAAACCCAATTGTGTCATTCAGTTGCTCTTTGCATTCCAGGACCATGGTATCCCTTTTAGAAATTCCCGTGGCCCTAGCGCCCCACAATCCTTCTGGGTTCTTTGAGGTGCGCGTGGATGACTAAGATGGCCGGACGGCGAGCAACCTATTGCTCGTCGTCTTCAAAACCGAATTGGATGCAGTTGTATAGCTGTAATAACGTTCACTGCCAGTAATAAGTAAATACGACACGGGATTTTTTCAAGTGAAGTTCAGTGGCTGTTTTAATTATTCACAAATTGATTCTCAGTGGATATTGTGATGTGAAATTGGTGTAGTTTTGTATCTCAAGTGTCTGCGCAACTGGACAATATGTGGAATCATTGAAACAGGCGCGATCTCGGTGAAATGGAGCTGAGAATTTTATTGTAGTGTTGACTACCTCTACGAAGTTTGCCGAGATGGTTGCTTTGGTACTTTTGCAAAAACATTAGCATGAATTACATCCGTATTCTAGTGGAACTCAAAGTAACTAAAAGTGGCTGTAAAAACTATATTTTTTTTTTAATTGACGACGGGAGAAAACACAGCTTTGAGTCTTTTTTTTTATTAAACACTAAAACAAGAAAAATAAAAACTATACACCACTAATTTTTAATTAGTACAAATACTTAAAGGGCTTATTAGAAATGATCTTGTTATTATTTAAGTAAAGTCACAATAAATAATATTCATAAACAGCAAAGTTATTCGCGTTTGTTTATATCCCAAAATGTCACTCAATCTATGGGCATATCATACAGGCTATTGATTATGAATGAATGAATGAGTAGCGATCAAAATGGAAAAGCACTGTGTGTAGTATTTTCTAGTAGCAATTGTTATGAATGACTAGCTTCTGCCCGCGGTTTTACTCGCGTGAAAGTAGGTTTCTCCATACAAACTTTAGACCCTCGTTTCACCCTTTTAAAGGTTGAATTTCCGAAAACCGCTTCTTAGTGCTCATCTACGTCATAAAAAGAAACCTTGTGCAAATTCTCATGATCCTAGTCTCAGTAGTTTCGGCTGTGCGTTGATATGGCAGTCAGTCAGTTTGTCCTTTTATTTAAATAGATTTATTCAATTACGAATTTACCAATCATGACGAATTTTCGTGGATAATTTTGGGATCAGTAACGGGTATGGACAGAGCCCTATTTTTTTTTTAAATAAAAAAAATAGTGGTGTATATATATATCCTCCTAGCTATAATATGGCGTCAAAAAATGACTCCGCATTACTGTCGACTGGAAACGTGCTCAAAAGGCTGGTGGCATTGCCACGTTGTATGGCAATACTTAATATCTGACTGGGGTAAGCCAGCCTTTGGGTCATCTGAAGAGTTTCTTCACTAATAGAGTTCATGAACATAGGCTCTTCACTAATAGAGTTCATGAACATAGGCTCTTCACTAATAGAGTTCATGAACATAGGCTCTTCACTAATAGAGTTCATGAACATAGGCTCTTCACTAATAGAGTTCATGAACATAGGCTCTTCACTAATAGAGTTCATGAACATAGGCTCTTCACTAATAGAGTTCATGAACATAGGCTCTTCACTAATAGAGTTCATGAACATAGGCTCTTCACTAATAGAGTTCATGAACATAGGCTCTTGGCTCACCTATGTTCATGAACTTTATCAACGTTTGTTATAATCAGGTCGGAACTAGATAGAGTTATTTATGTACTTATACTTTTTTTTTTTTTATTTTATATAAACCAGTGCTTGACTGCGATCCCACCTGATGGTAAGCGGAGATGCAATCATTGATGGTCAGGCGCACTAGTTTATTAAGAGCCTATTCACTCTAGCCTTGAAGACACCTATATTATAGTTGGACGATATACTGATTTCATACAGCGAAAGAATAAAGTGGACATGCCTCAAATTCCGAGATTGATTTTAAAAAGCAGAATTATTTTATGACACTATCAGAAATATAGCAGAAAAAATTTCTTCCAGCATTAATGACGAGGAGGAGGAAGTGTATAGATTTGTTAACTTCACCTCAGTTGACGTAGAGAGATCATTTTCAATGAAAAATATTAATAAAAATCTTTATTTTTTTTGTCTTATCTATCTCCGAAGTTTTTATTACTTTTTCTTTGTAATATTTATCACACGGGATTTTTCATTAGAAATCCCGGGAAGATCCATATTAATATCAAAATTTCGATGCAAGTACATGAATAACTCTACCTAATTCCGACCTCTGGTTATAATACCTTGTTTTGGTGTATAATAAAGAATTAAAGGTCCCGTTGTTCAACAATCTCTTTCCCCACAGCTTGCATCCTGCAAATCCACTCCGTGCTGTCAATCTGGATGTGCACAGAAGACGTCGAGTGCTCACTGCCTGCAGGATCTGTATGTAGAGAAGGAATGTGCGCGTGTCCTGCTGGACAGCAGCTCGTATTGGGAGGAACCGCGTGTGTTGCAGGTCAGTAGTTCTTTGTAAAAGAAAGAAAAAAGAAAAAAAAGAAAGAAAATGAATTTATTTGGTTCAACACAATTCATCAATTCACTGTACACAATAGTTAGGTAAACACGAAAAAAAATAAAAAAAACTGGGGAAGTGCGAGTCGGATTCGTGCACTGAGGGTTCCGTACAAACATACCTATTTAAAAAGTTCAATTTCCGAATGGAGCCTTGAAGATTGTTCCGATTCGCAAAAAAAGTAATTTTTTTTAGTGACGTAACTACAAATTAACAGTTTTTAGAATTTTTCCTATACACTTGTGTTATGAGCAGTAATTGGAGTAGGTAGATTGATTTTTGGTACTTGTATCATAAATGCACACAGAAAGAATAACATGGATAAGCCATTTTTCAGGAAAGTAGTTCCGGTATTTCCGGATTTCATTCAAAATTTTAAGGAAGGTATAATGTTCTGATTGGTCGTTGAGTTTATCAAATCGTGACAGTGCACCGTTAAAAAAAAAAAGATTATTATATTAATCATTTTAATACAATTCCTACCGGTTCTATGGTCGGTTCCGGTTCTTCGGTGGAATGTCCATATTAATATATACGTTTCAGATCAATGACCTCAATTCAATCTATTTTTTTTTTTTTTAATTGATATAAACCAGTGCTTGACTGCGATCCCATCTGATGGTAAGCGGAGATGCAATCATTGATGGTCAGGCGCACTACTTTATTAAGAGCCTATTCACTCTAGCCTTGAAGACACCTAAATTATAGTTGGACGGGAAGACCGCAGCAGGCAAATTGTTCCTGTCCTTCGATTATTATAATTATATAATTCGATTCGATTCCTTCGACCTACTCCGATCTAGTTATGATACATCGCTTCATGCCAAATTTCAGGATTCTAGGTCAAAAGGAAGTAATTAACGTAAAGGTTTTGATTTTCTAGTGAAGCCTGAGTCCCAACAATGAGAACATTATAAGGCCGACTATGCTATGCTATGCTAATGTTCTAACAAACAGTGACTCGTAGTACGAAATATAGATTGAAATATTGTTCCAGCTGCTCCATACTTCACTTCCAGTTGTAGAGATGACCTGCAGTGCTCGAATCTACTCACTAGCTTCCAATGCAGACGAGACGAAGATGAAACTGGTAAGTAAGAAGATATTGTAGCGACATCTTTCGCGTCACATAAGAACTAATCCTGAATCGCGCAATCAAAGTTCTCCGCGCGATTAGAACATATATGTAGAACAACCCGAAATCATCTATCGGGCAGTTGTAGCCCACCAGACATAACATCCCGTCTGGTCGGAGGATCCTCCCTTTTCAACGGAGGTTTGCGGGACTTTACTCTCTGTTCCGCCTACCTCCAAAATATAATAATTATTTTTCAATACACTTACTCGAAACCCGTTAAAAAAAAATTAATGAAAAAAAACGAATAAATGAAAAAAATGTTTTTGTTGAATTGAATGGACTGTTGATCTAGTGGTTAGTGGCCCTGACTGCTATGCCGGAGGTCGTGGGTTCGATTCCCACCTAGGACAAATGTTTGTGTGATGAGCACGATCATTTGTTCTGTGTCTGGGTGTAATTTATCTATTTATGTATTACATGTGTTTAGAAATATATAAGTATGTTTATCAGTTGTCTAGTACTCATAACACAAGCTCTGCTTAGCTTGGGACTAGATGACGTTGTGCGATAGTTGCAATAAAAAAAATAAAAACAAAATGTCATGATTATGATTAATTTTTTTAGTCATGATTAAATCAATCATAACTAAATCGATCATTACTAATCAATTGATAGAAAAAAAATGATGTATTATACTATATGACTGCGACATTGCGACAATCAATTTTCATTGACAATGACATCGAAATCTTTTTCTTTATAGAAGGGCAATGCGACTGTCTACCCGGCTTCCACTACTTCATCGGACGCTGTTGGAAGTCGGCTGACTACGGCGAAGCCTGTGAGAGGAATGAGGAGTGTTTCGGGGCCCTGAGGGACCCATACAACATGGCATGCAATGAGGGCAGGTGTACTTGTGGGGATGGGTACTATGAGAGGCAGAGAGGGGAGTGCAGGAAGATTGGCCATGGTAAGTTTATTTTATACTAGCTTTTGCCCGCGACTTCGTCCGCGTAGAAGTCGAAAATGGTTTTAATAGGTTTTTTGAGATACGAAAATATGAAATATTATTTAATATCTTCGTCGTGTGTGATAGTCCAGTTTTATAGGATAGTCTTAAGAATCTTAGCCGTGTGTAGCGTGTAGTGAATTCCACTGCGAGTGACGTAACCTACGACAAACTTATTATTTGCGGTTCGTACAGAAATCGGGTCCAAGGATCGAACCGCAAAATTAAGTTTGTTTTTTATTGTATATACTTTTCCGGGATAAAAAGTACCCAGTGTGGTGCCCAGGATATTAAAGAATAATTATCCCAAGTTTCATCGTAATCGAACCGGTAGCTTTTGCGTGATGCCTGAACAAACAGACAGACAGACAAACAAACATTTTATTTTAATCACTATTTTGGGTTCGGTGTCGGTCTAGTAACACCCCCTGCCTTTTATTTTTTTGATATTTTCAATGTACAGAATTTTCACTTCCACAGATTTATTATAAGTATAGATGTTTTTAAGGCAGTCAGATTATTGTAGTGAACGCTATGTATGCCTTAATTTTGACTGGCCTGATGGTCTAGTGGTTAGTGGCCCTGACTTATGCCGGAGAATGCTGTGGGTTCGGTTCCCACCAAAGACAAATGTTTGTATCATGAGCACGATCATTAATTCTTAGTCTGGGTGTAATTTATCTATAGTATGTATGTATTTAGAAATATATAAGTATGTTTATCAGTTGTCTAGTACTCATAGCACCAGCTCTGCTTAGTTTGGGACTAGATGGCGTTATGTGAGATATAGCCTGAAGAATCGTCAAAATTAAGTGGCAGACGGCAGGGTACATTGCTCATAGAATAAGTAGTCAATAGGGCTAGAAGATTCTGGAGTAGCGAAGACGCCGTCTTGGAAGGCCTCCCGTAAAGTGGACCGATGACCTGGTGACTGTCACGCAAATCCGATGGATGCGAGACGCACAGACGCGGTTGTTGTGGCGACACGTGGGGGAGGCCTATGTTCAACAGTGAACATCTTTCGGTTGATGAAATGATGATGATGATGATGATTCTACTTCTTTTTCCAGCTGTTGGTGACGGCTGCGTTTTGGATGAAGACTGTAAATTCACCAATGGAGCCTGTGATCCGAGCACCTTCACTTGTATTAATAGCGCTAACCGTAAGTCCAACTAATTTGTCAAAAGCGCTTCCTTCTTTTTGAAGTCGGTTAAAAACATTTTTCAATTCAATTCAGAAATAAATTTAATTCAAAAATCAATTTAATAATATTATATCCAATCAATATTTTAAACACATTAAAGGCTATCCTTACTAAAATCAATTTAATTAAAAAGTCAATTTAATTCAAAAATCAATTCAATAATGAATTTAATTCAATTGTCCAATAGTTAAATGTCCCATCTTTGGTATTGTTCGTTAAGTCGTTGAGCTCCTTAGTAGTCCTGAGTTGAGCTTTACGAATACTGATAATTGCTTGCACTAACTGGACATGCCCATTCAGATCTGTGTGGTTCTTTCCTCAAAAGACGTCAGACTCCAACCTGCATGATTCTCATGTGATTTGACCATTACATGTTTGCTGTATGGACTTTAAACGAGACTTTCACCCCTGAGTTAGTTTCGGTGTTTCTTCTCAGGGTAGTCAGCTAGGAAACACCGGCCTCATCTAGTTTAAATTGACGTGTAAAAGTGTTTTTAAAAACCTATTTGCAAAATAAATATCATTTATTATACGCACCTTAATTTAATGATACTTAATTCTTTTTGAAATAATTATAATTTTTTTAGTGTGCACACCTACCACAGTGTTGTCTTTTTTAACCCAAAAGTTGACTGGTAGAGGACATTTGAGTAAGCTGCAAATGTACACAAAATTGCCAGACATTATGTTAAAATAGAGAAAAGAAAAGGAAAACGTAATCCACATAGTCCCCACATTCACAATAATAAAATTTACAAAAATGTAACTAAAATGTAAAATACATGTACGCCTACGATGATATATATATGATGATGATGGTACATAATCGTATATATCATCGTAGGCGCGAACTTGCGGACGGCGAGCAATGTCCGGACCGAGCCCAAGTCGTCAACGACGCGTAGTGTTCCACGCGCGCCTCAAGGAGATGTCAGCAGCCGTAGGGGCCCAGCAGGGTCGAAACCTACTGGGGCCATGGGTGATACGAAAGAGATCCCCGGGGCCCAGGAACAATGGCAAAGAAGGAACAGGAGTGGGTTTTTAGTCAGTAAAAGTCTGGCACGCCTCTTGGGCGGAGCGGGATGTCATTAGATGATTTTCATTGATTATATCATTTTAACATCATTTTGGAAGCCACCTTTTGCAATTTCCCTTCTTGTCTAAACTACTAATAAATGCCTCGCCCTTTCAGCCTCCACTTTCACACCCGCAATCAAGATGAAGACCAATGTCACCTCATCGACAACATCTGCCAGCAGAAATCACGGCAGCGCCTGCACCACCTCCGACCAATGCAACGCGCCATTCCTGTGTTCTGCTTTCGGGGTCTGCGTTTGTCCCAGAGGATACTATTCTAATGTTGCTGGAACGCAGTGTTTAGCAGGTAAGAATATGTCAAAGATTCAAAACATTTTATTTCAAACTAGCTTTTGCCCGCGACTTCATCCGCGTAGAAGTCGAAAATGGTTTTATTAGGTTTTTTGAGATACGAAAATATGAAAAATTATTTATTATTTTCGTCGTGTGTGTTAGTCCATTGAATTGTAAGGCGAGCGATATTGTATCTTAAGATAAAATATTATAGTATCTTAGCCGTGTTCAGCGCCCCTTAGTGAACTCCACTACGGGTGACGTAACCTACGACACACTTATTATTTGCGGTTGGCACAGTAATCGGGTCTAGGAATCGAAACGCAAAATTAAGTTTGTTTTTTATTGTATATACTTTTCCGGGATAAAAAGTACCCAGGATATTAAAGAATGATTATACCAAGTTTCATCGTAATCGAACCAGCAGTTTTTACGTGATGCCTGAAGAAACAGACAGCCAGACAAAATTTTTTTTATCACATTTTTGGGTTCGGTGTCGGTCTAGTAACACCCCCTGCCATTCATTTTCGTATCTCAAAAAACATAATAAAACCATTTTCGACTTCTACGCGGACGAAGTCACGGGCAAAAGCTAGTCTATAATATGTATGTATTTAGGAATGATATCTGATATTTGAAATGTTGTTTTTTTTTTTCAGAACTCGGTTCACCCTCCACTGAAGCACAATGTACAGGATTTTTGGCTGTTGTGCAAGATGGTGTTTGCGGCTGCCCAGCTAATGTATACTTCGATGTGAACATGAGAGACTGTGTTAAAGGTTAGTGGAGTCTTACTTGCTTGCACTACACTCCATTCTCAATAAGATAAGGCGTTTAGGGCAAAATCTGTGTTAATCGGAAGCCCGCGACGGGCACCCGTCGTGTGACGTCGCGCGCGTGTTTGTGTAACCGGATTATTACTTGCGCAGTGTCGCTAGTTCAACTTTAGTGGTGTGCATGTAGTCGTGTCGATGAAGAACTTAATATAGGTATATTATTACTAGCGACCCACCCCGACATCGCACGGGTGCAATGCTGATACTAAATATACTACAGAATGTCTTTATATACAACGTTTACAGCTTTTATGTTATAAGACAATACAAACATGTTTTATAGGCACGCGCTGCCGGTACCACCGCAACCGCTATGTCTCTGCATTTTAAATCTCTAATATGTTCGAAAATATCCATTTAAATTACATGCTGTTAAGGGCCATATTGATCTATATTAAAATGCACAATGTATTTAAGGTACTTAATTGAATAAGGATTAATGCTGTATTGCTTAAAATCGCTTCGTAAATAAGCCATTAATTCTCGTAAAAAGTAAAGGATAAAAAATGTTATCCCTAAGACATATACCATCGCGGACTTTTTTGTAGACCTTTTTAAGGTGTACAATACTGTATTACATTCTTTTGATCTATCTCGTAGGGTTCAGCCAGCGTTTTCCGGCCTTATTTAGTTTAAACTGATGAAAAAAAATTGACCTGTATAAAAGTGTTTTTTTTTTTTTAATAAATACCATTTATCATTTGACATCACATTAGAAACTTCTAAAATTATCAGTGTTTCTCTATTATATTATGCATGTATTATACATATAAACCTTCCTCTTGAATCACGCAATGTATCAAAATTCGTTGCGTAGTTTTAAGCATCTAAGCATATATAATATATGAGAGCAGTGGTGGCCAAGTGGTAACGGCCCCGACTTACAAGTTGTAGGTCGCGGGTTCAAACCCAGCCAGGCGCATTACTTTGTGTAATTATTTCATCACCACTGCTCTCAAAACGGTGAAGGAAAACGTCGTGAAGAAACCGGTATGTCCTAGAACCAAAAATTCGAAGACATGTGACATTCACCAACCCGCACTGGGCCCGCGTGGTGGATTATGGCCTATTCCCTCTCCTAGAGAGGAGGCCTGAGTCCCAACAGTGGGAACATTATAAGGCCGACTATGCTATGCTATGCTAAGCATATATAAGGACAGAGAGACAGGAAGCGAATTTGTTTTATAGTATGCAGTGATGTAGCAAAAAGAGGGTGCGGGGCCCGGTTTTCCGCGACCAATGCCTGCGCGGGTCCCCGCAACGGAGCACTTTTGTATGGGACCGCGCGGGCGTTCGCTGAACGCAGTTTCGGCCCCTGAACTAACTTTTTTACTGTTCGTTCAACAGACTTTGACTTTTATTGCATTGCGTCCGTTTTTTTAGTGTTTCGTACTCAAAATATAAAAATGGCCCCTATTGCTATCGCTCTGCTGTCCAACCGTCTGTCACCAGACTGTATATCATGAACCGTGATAGCTAGACAGTTAAAATCTTCACAGATGATGTATTTCTGTTGCCGCTATAACAAAAAATACTAAAAACAAAATAAAATCAATATTTAAGTGGGGCTCCCATACAACAAACCGTATTGTTTGCCGTTTTTTTGCTTCTTACAGTACGGAACCCTTTGTATGCGAGTCCGATTCGCACTTGGCAGGATTTTTTTTTAATTATTTAATTTAGTTTAGGTTTTTATTGTTTCTTTTATAACGTATCGATCCCTAAAAAGTCACTTACAATTATTTTTTACTTCGATTCTATATAGCGAAAAATTTATAATTATTTTGACTGTTAGCGATTTGTATGAATTTTCCAATCCTTTCCTTTCTTGGGATCATTTGATGCAGTTCGATGCGATTCGATTCTGTTCGATTCGACTCGATTCTATTCGGTTCGACTCGATTCTATTCGGTTCGACTCGATTCTATTCGGTTCGATTCGATTCTTTTCCATTTTATACTATTATGTTCTATTCCATTCCATTCCACTCCATTCCATTCCATTCCATTCCAATCCATTCCACTCTATTCTACTCTACTCTATTCTATTCTATTCACTCTGCTCCAGCTACCCGCCGCATCACGGATTCGTGCGTGTCCGACTCCATGTGCCACACGTTCGGAGCTGCCAGCGTATGTGGACCAGCTGATGAGGAAAATTGGTTTTTCCGCAACTGCGAATGCATTCCAGAGCAAGCCGTTTGGGATAGTGAGAGGAATATGTGCCGGTTATTCGCTAGTAAGTACCAGATGGTTCTAGGTCTATTTACATGCAGCATTTTACTTGCAGCAGAATCTATAAATATTTTAAAGATGAGCGTCACTGAGTCGGCGGACCGCTAAGTGAGGAACTTAGGTACCTAAGCTCAGAGGCGGATCGTGAAATTGTTGGACTCTGGGCTACTACACTACTTGGGGGCCCACCTAAGTAATTAAATTAATTGGCATTTTGTTAAAAAGAAGTTTATATTTTTGCTACAGTGTACCTTTTCGACAACGACCGATCATTGTAGAAATGTCGTCCTAATGGAACAAGAGATCACGAGTTACTATAGCTAACTTGAAAGTCTAAATACACTTCGTCTTGTGGTTTTCTGTAAGAGATTGCCCTGTGCGAGAAGACTGCCGACTGAACACTTAGTTTTTGTAAATGTGTATCATTGTAGATTGTTTTTAATGAGAACTGAGGGCCCCTTATATCCCTGGGGCCCTGGGCTGAAGCCCATTTAGCCATTAAATAGATCCGGCCATGCCTAAGCTACAGATTGATATACAAAAAAATTAAGTTCACACGTATATTTGAAACTATTAGGTCTTTTCTATTCGTTAAAGCTAACTTAACTTCTGCACATTGCGGTCCCCCGACTCAGTGACGCTCATCTTTAAAATATTTATAGATTCTTTTAATGAAGTTAAAAGGCTGAAAAAGTAATTTATTAACTGGTTTTTTAATTTATTTTTTATTTCACTTAGGCCTACATGGGCACTTATAAAACGTCAGAAGCTATTGTACGGTACTAAATTGGTCGTTTCCTATTGAGAAGGACCGGCAAGAACCTCCATGATTAGTCTATAAAAAAAAAATGGTTGATGTTACAATATTTCCATATTACAGTAGTAATAGATATTATTTAAGAACAGTGTAGACTGGTCAATATTGTACTAAAAGTACAATAAAAATAATCATAATAAAGAAAAGTGAGTCGTAATAGGAAGTAACCTAAGAATTCGCGGAGTTCTACAGTGTTCTCACATTCACATTATAAAAAGCAAGAAAAAAAAGAATTATGTCTATCAATACATGATTTAAAAAATGCCTTTATTATTTTCTTCCCAGGTATTGGTGAAACCTGCCAAGTAGATAGTGACTGCTTGGCCGGTAACTTGGAGATATTGTGTATACCTAATGAAGAGGGCCAAGGGATATGCACATGTCCGCAAGGCACCATTAACATCGATGGACTGTGTCTGACCAGTGGATTATGTGAGTATGAACTTTGTCTGTTGGTCTAGTGGTTAGTGGCTCTGACTGTTATGCCAGAGGTCGTGGGTTTGATTCCCACCCAAAACAAATGTTTGTGTGATGAGCAGGATCATTTGTTCTGTGTCTGGGTGTAATTTATCTATGATATGTATTTAGAAATATATAAGTAGGTATGTTTATCACTCATAGCTGACCTAAAAGACCTGAGTAATATGACTTTAGTTTTTAATTTCAACTCGATACCTCCACTCGTTCCCGAGATAATGGGTCTTGACAGACATAGAGTGGTCCTGTAAGGGCTCCGTTTCTTCCTTTTGAAGCACGGAACCCTAAAAAAGGATATAGGAAAACAGGTGGACTTTATTCAGTAAAAGTCTGATGTTTCTTCTCGCTCTACCCAGAGCGGGGGCAGTTATTTGATGAATTCTCACTTGAATAAAATGTAAAAACTTCGTAGACCCTTCCTAGCATGCGTAGTCTATTTGCTACGACAGCTAGCCATTGTCTCCGAGATGAAATTGCGAATTTTCTAGAATCATAAAAGCGTAGCAAACTTCGTAGAAACTTCGTGTTCGTAGGCCTTTCGCAGATCCTTCGTAGAAACTTCGTGTTCGTAGGCCTTTCGCAGATCCTTCGTAGATCCTTCGTAGGCCCTTCGTGCTTTTCGCAGACTCTTCGTAGCACGTGTAGACCATTCGTAGACCCTTTGTAGATACTATGTAGCGTAATATATTTGCTACTACAATTGACCATTTTGTTTGAATTCAATCATTGTTTTTTGTTCCAGCGCTTGGAGATGAATGCCAGATGACGCAGGAATGTACAGAGACTGAACACACCGTGTGTGAAGATGGAAAATGCTCCTGCGGCGTGGGATATCAAGAACGCGACGATATCTGTGCTCCTAGTAAGTATAGGTTTATCAACCTTACAATTCCCACTGTTGGGACTCAGGCTTCCTCTCTAGCAGAGGGAATGGGCCGTAATCCACCACGCGGGCCCAGTGCGGATTGGTGAATGTCCCATGTCTTTGAATGTTTGGTTCTAGGACATGCCGGCTTCCTCACGATGTTTTCCTTCACCGTTTTGAGAGCAGTGGTGATGAAATAAATTACACAAAGTAATGCGCCTGGCTGGGTTTGAACCTGCAACCGTAAGTCGGAACCGTTACCATTGCTACACCACTGCTCTCCTAGTAGGTATATGAAGAAAGATAGAACTAGATAATTGAAAAGCGAGTAATATTCAGAGGTCAAAATAGTTCGAATATATTTACATAGTAGCGTTGGAAGGCCTCCTACAAGGTGGTCCGATGACTTGGTAACGGTTGCGGGAGTCCGATGGATGCGAGACGCACAGGACCGATCATTGTGGCGACACTTGGGGGAGGCCTATGTCCAGCAGTCGACGTCTTTCAGCTGAAATGATGATGATGATGATGATGATATTTACATATAGTTTGTGGAAGTAAGTAACATAGAGTTGTTAATACCTCCTCTAAAATCCTGGGATCTTAAACATGACAATTAAATCTTGGGATTTTTTGACTGGCCTGTTGGTCTATTGGTTAGTGGCCCTGACTACTATGCCGGAGGTCGTGGGTTCGATTCCCACACAGGATAAATGTTTGTGTGATAAATACGATCATTTGTTATGTGTCTTGGTGTAGTTTATCTATAATGTGTATTTGTTTGAAACCTTGGTTCTCCTGTGGATATCTTTATTTCTGATGTGATCACGCAAGGACACTCCGAGCATTGACCTCAGCCCTTTCCATTGCCCTTTGAGTCCGAAGCCCGAAGAATCACCAAACTTAAGTAGCAGTAGGCAGGGCATATTGCTCGCAGAACAGATGGTCGATGGGGACGAAAGGTTCTGGAATGGCGACCACGTACCAGAAGACGCAGCGTTGGAAGGCCTCCCACTAGGTAGACCGATGACCTGGTGAGGGTCGCGGGAATCCGATAGATGCGAGACGCACAGGACTGGTCATTATGTCGACACTTAGGGGAGGTCTATGTCCAACAATGGACGTCCTTCGGCTGAAATGATAATGATATATGTATTTAGAATATATAGGTAGATTTAGATGTTTTTTTAATTTTCTTTTTAGTTTTTTTTTAGATTTTTTGTTATGTTTTTTTGTTTTTCTATTTTAGATTTGTTTTATTTAGTTAGTGTAAGTTTTCTTACTATTTTGGTGTACAATAAAGTTTATTCTATTCTATTCAATTCTATTCTATATTTATCAGTTGTCTAAGAGTCATTGCAATAGCTCTGCTTAGCTTGGAACTAGATGGCGTTGTGGAATATTTTTATTAATTTCTTTTTTTTTCTCCTCAGCTATTGGCAGCCCTTGCCTGCTAGATGCGGACTGTGCCATAAACAATACGATCTGTCTGCACTCTGGTGATACGTCGGCTTGTCAGTGTAGTGCTGAATTTGTGGAATACAGTGAAGCATGCTGGCCTAGTAAGTTTATATATTTGTTTACACTAATATTGTTTATGTTTGTTACTTCTTTACTCTAAAACATCCATTCTAAATTTAAAAAAGATGATATCCAACTATAGTATTATAAACAGCATTTTCGTAGGTACTCATTTCAATAACAATGTTTTCGTACTCATTTTAATAACAGTGTTTGCGTATTAATTTTACTAATAATGTTTTCGTACTCATTTTAATAAGAATGTTTTTGTACGCATTTTATTAACATTGTTTTCGTAGTCATTTTAATAACAATGTTTTCGTACTCATTTTAATAAGAATCTTTTCGTACGCATTTTACATGCAATGTTTGCATATTTATTTTACTAATAATATTTTCGTATTTAATCTACTAATAAAATTTTCATATTAATTTTACTAACAATAGTTTCGTATTAATTTTACTGACAATGTTGTCGTATTTGTTTTCCTAACAATTTGTACCCCTTTCAGGACTGTCAGATTATACACAAGAATGTGAGGTGATTCTCCAGTGTACCGATTACCTGGGCAGCGGGAGTAACTGCACCAACGCTACGTGCGAATGTTTCGATGACCATCATCTCAGAGATGGACGCTGTTGGCCGAAGACTGGTAAGATTTTAATAAAATAAACTAGTTTGGCAATGAAAAGGGCTATGCTCGGAGTTTCCTTGCGTGATCGCATAAAGAATGAAGATATCCGCAGGAGAACCAAGGTCGCCGACATAGCCCGAAGAATCGCCAAACTAAAGTGGCAGTGGGCAGGACACATTGCTCGTAGAACGGATGGTCGATGGGGCCGAAAGGTTCTAGAATGGCGACCGCGCACCGGAAAACGCAGCGTTGGAAGGCCTCCCACAAGGTGGACCGACGACCTGGTGAGAGTCGCGGGAGTGTGGTGGATGCGAGACGCACAGGATCGGTCGTTGTGGCGTCGCTTGGGGGAGGCCTATGTCCAGCAGTGGGCTTCTTTCGGCTGAAATGATGATGATGATGAAACTAGTTTATAGAAAGAAAATCTTTTTATTTGCCGGAAAAGGCGCTAACATATTCCATGACAAAAAAATAAAATAAAAATAAAATATATGCGTCACGTCCGAGCAAAACGGCTGTATGCTCAGAATAATGCCGTGTCCACACGCAAAATGTGACGAGTTCACAGCACTGGTAGCGTGGTAGCGTGGGCCGGTGATGTGATCGACTAAAAGACGTGGGCAACGATATTGTGTACCTATAGACTTCAGTCAAATAAATAAAAATAAATTTTAGAACAAAGTCATAAATGAAAATAACAATAATAGATAAATAAAGGGGAAGTACAACTATCTACATATGTATATAGAGGTATACCAAACAGAATCAGTAGTGGATTAACCATATAGCAAGAGTAGCAAATGCAACAGGGCCCGCGCATTCGGGGGCCCTGCGTGTTCGTGGATCCTGCATTTGAACGCAAAAAAAATCTAGTCAAACTATATCGAAATCCGAATACAGCCGATCATTTCAATAATAATAATAATCAATTTATTTCAGGCATCATGTACCCATATCATAAACACCTTATAGTCTAACATACATAACTACTTATAATAAATCATTTTGTTAGTAAACATGACTTGAAACTACGTTAGTAACACTTCGCTTCGCAAGAAAATCAATCTCTTAGATTTCCCTCATTCATTACCGTACTTTCCACGTTCCCACGTACTTTACCCAATCTGAAAATCCACGGGGTTATTGGTAATTGAGATAAGAAATAGAAGTATATAATAGGTCTACACGGGGACCTCTTGGCCAAATTTGCTACTGGCCCCGCGCTGGCTTAATCCGCCACTGAACAGAATGTAAAGACCCGCTGAAAATGGAGGATCCTCCGACCGGACGGGTGTGGTGTCTGGTGGGCAACTGCCCGATAGATGATTTTGGACTGTTGTATTTGTTCTATTGCGTGGAGAACTCAGATCGCGTAGTGCACTCAGATAGTGTAATCACATCGGCACCCTTTCCACGCCAAGCCACAAATTCAGCGAAAGCCTGCAAAAAAACTAGGGAATCCAAAATCTGGTCGATAACCAATTAATTTTTGAACAGCTGGTCGAACTTCGCGTGACCAGAGGGCTGAGCACTTTTCCCATTGATCGATGTGGACGAAATTTTTTAAGCCCAATTTTCTACCCGTTTGTACATATCGCTCACTTATATTGGCAAATCTACAATAAATGCGAAATTGAGTTTTATCAGTCAATGTGTTCAAAAGTGGATTGTTTATATCCTTAATTATATGTAATTAGGTCTATACTATTAGTCAACATCCCAATTTCTGATATTAAATGAACTCAGAACTTCATTTTAGAGATTTGTACAATGTTTGATACTAGTTTCTGTAAACTAAGAAAAATGTAGATGTGCCAATATATTGCTAGGATTATATTCAGTTTGTATATATGTTACCTATAAGGTTTTAATATTTAATTTAATATATTAAATGGGCGCATTCATTTTTTGCTTTTCGTCGCAACATTATTTTTTTAAATTTAATTTGATACTTGTTTAAACAATAAAAATTCTTATAATATGACTTAAGATCACGTGTGGATTTAATTTTATTTTCATAAAAAGATATTAGTTTTTAAAGCCTTTTAAGTTTTTTTAATCGTCGCCATGACAGTTTTAAAAATGACAGCTGTCATTTCAGCCATTTTGTTTTTTTTTTATTTCTTTTTATAACCCAAGAATCGTAGCAATCAAGTTTCCTACTAATACTTACTATTTTTTCCAGGTCTTTTCGAAACATGTTCCAGGAGTAGTGAATGCTACTTGGGTGACTTGACTGATCGAGTGCAGTGCAGAAACAGTTTGTGTCAATGCTCTTTCGACTTCCCCTACTCAGAGGAACATCACACATGCAGTGAGTATTATCTTCTATAATAATAAGAATAATAAATGCGAAGACTCTACACAACCGCGAGGTATGCAGTCTCAGAGAATACTGTCTTCATATCGATGTGGGTATGCACCGAGATGTGGTCGCAGTGGACAAAGGACTCACCCCGTTGTCCATGGCTAAAGAGAACTGGCGCAAACCTGTAGTACTTACTACTGATGACCGCAAGGAAGTATGGAAAGGCAAGGAGCTCCATGGACGCTTTTATCGAGCTCTCCACGAGCCAAATGTAGATTTCTTGGCGTCCGTGGCCTGGCTACGTTTCAGCAACCTTTTCGGGGAAACTGAAGGTTTTGTCTGTGCGATTACGGACGAAGTCATCTTGACGAATAACTACCGGAAATGTATAATGAAGGATGGGACGGTTGACGTGTGTCGGGCGTGCCACCGTCCGGGTGAGTCCATCAGACATATTAGTTCTGGTTGTTCTCGTTTGGCTCACGGCGAGTATTTACACAGACATAACCAAGTAGCCAGGATTATTCACCAGCAACTTGCTTTGAAGTACAACCTAGTGGATTCTGAGGTACCGTATTACAAGTATGTGCCCGACCCAGTTCTCGAAAATGACCATGTCACGTTGTACTGGGATCGGTCTATCATTACTGACCGAACTATTGTAGCCAATAAGCCGGATATAGTGGTGATAGACCGATTAGCGCGCCGCGCAATGATAGTCGACGTCACCATCCCGCATGACGAGAATCTCGTGAAAGCTGAGAAAGAGAAACAAATCAAATACCTCGACTTAGCACACGAGGTTTTCGACATGTGGAATGTAGACTCGGCTATCATTGTGCCGATTGTCGTGACCGCCAATGGCTTTATAGCCAAAAGCTTCGACAACCATCTGTCGAAGCTGTCGTTACGCAGTTGGATCAAGGGCTTGATTCAGAAGGCAGTACTCCTCGATACGGCTCGCATTGTGAGGAGGTTCCTGTCTCTGGAGCCCTAACCACCGGTAGCTTGGACCCTGCTCCCGACATCGGCGGACTACTATTTTTATATATATATATAATAAAGATAATAATAATTCTTTATTGGCATATTTTACAATTTTGGATTATAAGATTCCCTAACGCCTGCGCTAGTAGAAACTGTGTTGCATGTGTTAGTTTCTTTCCTACAATAAAGTGACATTAATCTTACGTCAGACAGAGTGTGTTGAGAAAGAAAAAAAAAACAATTTTTTTTTAATTTTGAAGTAGACAAACATGCTGCCTTGAGTGTGTGTATGAGTTTTGTGTGTGATGGTGTGTAATAGTGTGTCTATTGATACAACATTAGTTTGTATATATGCGAAACTTAAAACACGTGTCTAATATTTTTATGTAAAGAATCTATGTACAAAATTTCATAACTTTATCATGTTGTTATAAGTTATAAGCTTGTTATGTTACTTGGTTGTCCGCACAAATGTATGGTCACCGAACCATCCTAGCCACTGAAGGGTTGTGAGCTGCTCGCTATGACTTGCCGTGACCTATGTTGTACTTAGTGTCGGTGGTGTCTAATTTGTGTGTGAAAAAGCTAGTGTTGTATAAAACGAGAAACTGACTGACTGACATATCAATGCACAGCCGAAACTAATAGGATTAGGAACATGTTTAAACGTATCTATTAACTGCTCCACATTTGTTGTAATATATACTTCTTTTCTTTCTAACACATTGCTTTTACAATTTTTATTTTTTTATTATTATTTATTTTGTTAACGTATCATTTATTAATAATTGTAATTATTTATTTTACTTGTTTTTATTTATATAGCCTCTTTTTTTAAAATGTGAATGTGAGAACACTGTAGACTCCGCGAATTCTTAGGTTACTTTTTATTATGATTATTTTTATTTTACTTTTTAGTACAATATTGACCAGTCTACACTGTCCTTACATAATATCTACTTATGCTGTAATATGGAAATATTGTAACAACAATTTTCTTTAAAAGAGTAACCATGGAGTTGCTTGCCAGTTCTTGTCCATAAGAAACGACCAATTTGGAACCGTGCACTAGCTTCTGACGTTTTATAAGTGCCCATGTAGGCCTATGTGAAATAAAAAACTTTTGACTTTGACTTTGAAGCCACATAATTATTTATCCTTTGTTTCAGCTGGACCAGACGGCGTTGCATCCAGTCCGGGAAGTTCAGCCTCTATCGTAGTTAGCAGTATTTTCACAATTGTAGCCGGCTTATTTTATATTATGTTACATTAAAGTTAAAGTCTAAACTGATAGTACTTAGACTGCCCGATCAAAGGCTAGACCAAATAGTAACTTTCTCCATTTGTATCAAAATCTACATTTTGATACAAGTGGAAAAAGTTTGTTATTGCGATTAAGGCGGAATTCGCCCGAGTCTCAGGCGAGGGTGTAATGGAACCAAGTGCTGCAGTGACAAATTTCCACGTGTATCAAATGACATTATTCAAATCACTTACGAAGAAATAAATAAAAAGGGTTGATGCGCGAACCTGATAAAATAAATGCAGTAAACTGTGGTGGGGTTAAGCTCGCGTAATTTTTCGCACTAGTGCAGAAAACAATAAATGCGTGCCATAAAGCGGTAGGAATAAAAGCGGAGTTTCGAGTAAGTGTATTGAAAAAAATATAAATTAGAAAACATAGGGAGAGAAGCTATTTGCTAATTTCCCCCCCCAAAAAGGGAGGAAGAATTATAATAAGAATTAATTTAATTTGTAAATATACTCAACACTTTTTATTTTTATAGTCCTGTGTTTTATTTCAACTAGTATCACCATTAATTGATGCTTGAGGGTGGCGTGTGTTGGATCATACGGTTCCCTTCAAAATGATTTAGCCGAGTGCTAGTGTTCGCATCATGTTCGTGAACGGGCGCTGTCAGTTGAGACTGGTCATCTCTTAGCTGTCAGTTGCTATTTTAATACCTATATTTTGTTTTAATTTTTACTTTATTTACTGTGTTCTCACATGATAGCGACAAGAAACATGTAACAGAGATCTTTGTAATTACATAACATGATTGAAAAGTGTCCATGGAGTTTCTTGAAAATTCTTCTCCATAGAGATCTACGCTTTGGAATGTGCAATTAGCAAATTTTTTCTGACTGACTGACTATAAATATCAAAAAAGTAAATGGCATGTTCGGTATGTTACTAGACCGACACCGAACCCAAAAATGTGATTAAAAAAATTTTTGTCTGTCTGTCTGTTTGTTCAGGCATCACGCAAAAACTACTGGTTCGATTACGATGAAACTTGGTATAATTATTTTTTAATATTATGGACACCACTGGGTACTTTTTATCCTGGAAAAGTATATACAATAAAAAACAAACTTAATTTTGCGGTTCGATCTCTAGACCCGATTACTGTATCAACCGCAACTGATAAGTTTGTCGTAGGTTACGTCACCCGTAGTGGAGTTCACTAAGGGGCGCTGCACAGCGCGAAGATACTATAATTATAATAATAAATCATTTATTATCAGGCATCTTAGCCCATAGATACATACCGTAAATACAAATTATCGTTAGTAAATAAGACTTAGGACTATGTTGTAATACGTCACATTGCACTATGTTCACTTCGTGCTGTTCTGTAGTACCTGTCCGCGGAAGCGACGAAACACCACGCCCTGCGGCCAAAAGTCTTCGTAACATATAGAATGAGACAAACATAGAGCATCACTTGCTAGACATCTGTAAACAAAATGCATTTATATTGATAGGTATTAGGTACTCGTATGTGTATTGTAGGCCATCTTGATAATATACTCTTGTTTTGCTGTTGGGACCGATCAAAGATATAAAAGAAGAAACTGACTGACTGATGTATATACGTAGGCGAGCACTAAGAGAGTATTTTCCATAATTCACCCTCAAAGCTATGAAACGGGGTCCAAAGTTTGTATGGAGAAACATGCTTTATTTATTTAAAACTTTATGCACTAATGAAACATTGTACAAAGGCGGACTTAATGCCTTAGGCATTTTCTACCAGTCGACCAATTCATTAAACGCCCATCCATCGGCATTCATAGTTAATTGAACTAGAATCACTTAACCAATACAAATTAGCTAAATTCATCAACATCATAATTTCACCCGAAACATATCTTTGGACATATGTCCACTATTGGATATAGGCCTCCCCCAAGTGTCGCCACAACGACCGGTCCTGTGTATCACGCATCCATCGGATTCCCGCGACCCTCACCAGATTAATGGTTCAGCTTGTGGAGGCCTTTCAATGCTGCGTCTTCCGGAACGTGGTCGCTACTCTTACTCTTTAGTTAGAAATTTAGAATAGCGTAGTCGGTCTTATAATGGTCCCACTGTTGGGACTCAGGCCTCTTCTCTAGGAGAGGGAATGGGCCGTAATCCTCCACGCGAGCCCAGTGCGGGTTAGTGAATGTCACATGTCTTCGAATTTTTAGTTCTAGGACATGCCGGTTTCCTCACGATGTTTTTCTTCACCGTTTTGAGAGCAGTGGTGATGAAATAAATTTCACAAAGTAATGCTCCAGGCAATCGTTACCACTCGGCCACCACTGCTCTAGTTAAAATACTACATGACATTCAGTAATCTGGTTAAACGTTAATGGTATGGTTACCCACCCACGGATTGCCCTTGTCTAGCGTTGTTTCACCTTTGAGATTAACAAAGTTAGTATAATATTAATAACAAGTCCTTCTGTAAATGCCAACCTCTTTAATGCCAATGTTCTACAATCAAAGACATTAAATATATACTACCAATAGACAGGACATTTTTTTTCGGTGAGAAAAATCAACTTATGACATCCCCCTCTCTTGGGCGGGGCAGGAGATAGTGTCAGGCTTTTACTGACTAAAAATCCACTCTGAGTCTTCCTTTTAGAATCAGAAAAAAAATCTAATCTCTCTAATTCTAATCTTTTCAGTCTTCATTTTTTGTTTTTTTTTGTTGTACATTTAAAGTTCCTCAAAATTTGTAAATTTTCCTTCTAAATGTTATGGTTTGCTGTAAGAAAACCCAGTTGTGGGTTAAGCTCGCCTATGTACATCAACTGTCCTATTTCTAATGATAATATAAAACTGTGTGTACAATAAAGAATAAGAATAAGAACAAACCCTTGGCCCCAGTAGGCTTGGCCCTTACAGTTGCTGACATCTCCTTGAGGCACGCGTGGAACAGTACGCGCCGACGACAACTCGGGCTCGGTCCGGACGGTTACCGGACGGTCGGACGGCAAGCCACCCATTGTTCGCCGTCCGCAAGCCCGCGCCTACGGTGGCCGGAAATCGGGATCGGAGTCCCGGCGGCGGTTGGGGCGTGAGGACCGTTGCCTCACTCGATCGGCCGCCTCCTTTGCTAGCATTACTGCTTCGCAGAAGACGGCGTCCGCCTGCCACTCCTCCTCGATCTGAACCATGGCTTGTACCGAGGCCCGGCGCGAGAGATCACCGCCGCCAGTCGCCACCACGAAGACACGGCGATGCTCTGCCAAAGCGGGGCACACCTCTACCGTCTGCTCCACCGTGTCCTCCGGGCGGACCACACAATAGTGACACCCGGGCGTTTCTTCCGCACGAATCCGGTGCAGGAACCTCCCGAACTTACCATTTCCGGTGAGGACCTGCGTCATGCGGAAGGTAAGGATGCCGTTTTGCCTTTCCAGTCACTCCTCAAAGAGGGGACTTACCGCCATGATTATGGCGTGCCCAACCAATAGACAGGACATAGCGAACCAAATCGTAGTCCTAGTGTTAATAAGACACTTAGTCTAGTATGACACCCCTACAGGTCAAGTCGTGTTTGTATCCACTCTATGCACTAAAAGAAAATCATTTCCTGAGAAAATATGCCGAACTACGCATTACGCTATTGCAAATCTTGCTATGGTAAAATGAGTGGACCTAACTTCGGTTAGGTCTTGTGTGTGTCACTTGTGTGTGTTGTGGGGTGTGTACTTCGGTTTATTTTCGTAATTGTTTTGGTATTTACGAAGTAATTAATTAGAATTCAATAATTTTTATAAATAGCTTTTTGGGTAGGGAACCTTAAAAGAAGAAAATCCTTATATTTTACAGTGTTATTATTTCAGAGCAACCATCTAATATATTTTTAATATACTTTTTGCCACGTAATTAATTTTAGTAAAACTATTAATTTGACATTTTCGTGTATAGATGTGATTAAATTTCAATTAGGAGCGCTTTCTACAAGGTTTTGAGTTTAATTATAGCATGGAAAGTAACTGGTGCTAGCTACTATGTCTGTAACAGCTTGAATCGACAGTAATCTTTGGAAAATTCGTTAAATAAATCAATTAAAACAAATCGATTTTTACCGCCGCTGCTGCTGCTGAGGCCTTCAAATGGGGCAAATACTGTAACCATATTGATAATTACAGTTTTGAGCCGTTTGGGGTCGAAACGCTTGGGTCCGAGTGCGCGTCTCCTTTTCAAGGTAATTTCACGCCGTCTGATCGACGCTGCGTGACCAGAGGGCTGGCTCGTTTTTCGCCTAAACAATTAGCATTGCCATTCAACGTGGCAATGGGCAATGGCAGCCTTTTGGGCACATTTCCGGATGACAGCGATGTGGAGGAGTACTTCGACGCCTGAGTGTAATAAATGTTTTTGTATTATATGTACATAGTTAGGTTTAGTATAATAGTATTTATAGTTTTTATGTACATAAATAGTTTAGTTAATATTTAAGTTTTATGTAAGAGTGTGTTTACAATTTATAAAATAAAAAAAAAATGTTTTTATTTTACGTAAGCCAACACGGGCACTTATAATACTTCTGAAGCATGGTTTAATTTGGTCATTTCTAATGGAGAAGAACAGAAAAGAAACTCCTGTGGCGCTTTTGAAAAAAATCTCGGAAAGTGCGAGACGGACTCGCGACTCGCTAGTTCGATTCCCGAATGAAGTCTCAAAGATCGCAAAAAAAGGTTTTTTTTTGTGACGTAACAGTAAATTTACTATTTTCAGATTTATTCCTATATCTGTGCTATAAGACCTTGCTTTATACCAAACTTCGGGATTCTGGGTCAACAGGAAAAAATTTTGATTCTTGAGAGTATCAAAATATACCCACGGGTAGTGTAAAAGCGAAATTCGGGGCTCCGGGATGAAGGCAAAGAAGGAACAGGAGTGGGTTTTTAATCAGTAAAAGTCTGACACTATCTCCCGCTCCGCCCAAGAGTGAAATTTGTCATTAGATGATTTTCCCACCTAAAAAAAATAAGTATCGAAATATACCCCTATTTTTAATATGGAACAAAAAAAAAATGGGTCTCATATAATCAATCAAAATTGATCATATAATCAAAATGGTCCACGAAAATTTGTCATAATTGATAAATTCATAATAGAATCAATATTCATAACAATTGCTACTAGAAAATATTACGCGCAGTGTTTTTCCATTTTGATCGTCATTTATTCATTCATAATCAATAGCCTGTATTTCCATAAATTGAGTGACATTTTGGGATATAAACAAACGTTAATAACTTTGCTGTTTATGAATGGTTGATATGATTCTACTATGAATTTATCAATTATGTTAAATTTTCGTGGACAGTTTGGGATTTCGTTTTTTTACTTTTGACTACAAAAATATGATCAGTAACGGGTAGGGATAGAGTCCCATTTTTTGTACTTATTAAAAACTAGGGGTGTAAAAAAAATAAACCCTAAAAATATTGATTTTACAATATTTCCATCAAGGATTTGAAAAGTATTATTTACTAACTGCCGTCAGCGGCTTCCCACTCGTGATCGTAAAGAATTATTCCAAGGAAACTTACTCCTAGAATAAAAAGATTCCTATGTGCTATTCCAGGACACAGTCTACCCGTGCACCAAATTTCATCGAAATCTATTCAGTAGTTTTTGCGTGAAAGAGTAACGCGACTCCCGCGAGTCGCTGATCAACCTCCGTTTATTGTTTTTTTTTTATTGATATAAACTAGTGCTTGACTGCGATCCCACCTGATGGTAAGCAGTGATGCAATCGTTGATGGTGAGACGCACTAGTTTATTAAGAGCCTTTTCACCCTAGCCTGGAAGACACCCAATTTATAATCGGACCGGAAGACCGTAACAGGCCAATTGTTCCAATCCTTCGATGTACGCGGTATAAACGAAGACGCGAATCGCTTGGTCCGGCCCGTAGAGGTTTCAACAATGTAAGGGTGGATACTCGCCGTATGTTGGTTTGTCCGATGGTAGAAATGAGATGGCGGAATTAAATCATGCAATTCCCGCGCACTCTTCAATATGCATCCTATAAGAGATCGAAAGGCTGGTTACCCTACGCCTGTAGGTACTCAAGCCTATATCTATGAGCTATTTCTTCTTGAGCTGTGGTGGCCAAATGGTAACAGCCCCGATTTGCGACTTGTAGGTTGCGGGTTCAAACCCAGTCAGGCGCATTAATTTGTGTAATTTATTTGAAAACATCGTGAGGAAACCGGCATGTCTTAGAACCAAAAATTCGAAGACATGTGACATTCACCAATCCGTACTGGGCCCGCGTGGTGGATTGCGGCCCATTCCCTCTCCTAGAAAGAGGAGGCCTGAGTCCCAGCAGTGGGAACATTAAAAAAGGCTAATTATGCTTATGCTTATGCTATTTCTTCTTAAGTGTATTGAAATTGTAGCGACATCTATCGCGTCACATAAGAAAATCCTGAATCGCGCAATAAAAGTTCTCCGCGCGATTAGAACATATAGAACAACCCGAAATCATCTATCGGGCGGTTGCAGCCCACCAGACATAACAACCCGTCTGGTCGGAGGATCCTCCCTTTTCAACGGAGGTTTGCGGGACTTTACTCTCTGTTCCGCGTACCTCCAAAAAATAAATCGTTTGATACACGTGGCAATTTATCACTACAGCACTCGGCCCCATAACACCTTCGCCTGCGGCTCGGGCGAATCCCACCTCGCTCGCAATGACAAACTTTCTCCTCTTGTATAAAAATATACTATTTCAAATATAGAACATGTAGGTAAGGGCCTTTGCCAACCTCCTTAAGGCTCTAGCGTAAAGACCTTCAGGTCCTGAACCCATGACCTTTCAGCAACATGGCCAGCTTGCGTGCGATACCAATCAGACCATAATCGAAGGCGCCGGAACTTTAGAGGGACGGCCTACGGTAGCTTATCAACAAACTGGCATTTTTAGAACGTTTAGCTCAGTTTAAACGGTACGTTATCGGGGGTACCAACCTTAGGAAGTTGAAAGGTGAAAACAGGGGTGCCAACTAACGCCTGTTCTTTGATACAATTTTGAATTTTCGAATTTCGAAAGAACGGGTTCGAAAATTTCAGGGAAACAAATTGGCTATAGTATTACTTTTGACAATAATTGTGTTTACTAACTTCATAAAGGTAACAAAAAAAAAATTGACGTCTCAAGTAGGATATCAAGCTGTATAAGAAGGACTGGAACAATTTGCCTTCTGCGGTTTTCCCGTCCAGTTATAATTTGAGTGTCTTCAAGGCTAGAGTGAAAAGGCTCCTCATAAACTAATGCGCCTCACCATCAACGATAGCATAACTGCTTACCATCAGATGGGATCGCAGTGAAGCACTAGTTTATTTTAGTAAAGGACTCGCGCACTGAGGGTTCCGTACAAAAATTTACCTTTAGAAACAGATCAATTGAGAATTGAGTTACGAAGATTTTTCCGAATCGCAAAAAAAAAATCTTTTGTGACGTAACTACAAATTTACAGTTTTCAGATTTTGTCCTATACTTTTGCAATGAGACTTTTCTTCATGACAAATTTCAGGATTCTAGGTCAACGGGAAGTACGCTATGAATTTTGATTCCCTTGAGAGCGTCGAAATACACGTTTTTTGCGACATATACAGCCGTATCTTTTTCATTCGTTTATTCAAAAGTTTAATTTTTTAACAGCTTCAAGGGACTGCAGATCTAAGTATATGGTTTTAATTTCAACTCGATACCTCCACGCGTTTTCAAGATAAAGGGTCTTGACAGAGAGACAGGTTGGACAACATAGGACTTGCACTTGCCCGGGTTTGTTTTAGTTTGTATATACCTTTTAAGTTATAATATTTATTAGTTTAGAATTTTTTACGTAGTTACATAGTTGTGTCAAAATAAAATTTGTTTACCTCAAAAAAAGGGAGAAAAAAACATGATTTAAAAAAAATCTACTGAATAAAAGAAGCAACCGGCTTCATTTAAAAACAAGTGTTCAGTAAAAATATTTTTTTCATAGCAAGCTTATATAGCGCGTTATATACCTATACAATTAATACTCATCAAGACAATTCCAAAAAGCCACCTTCCTATGTCCACCTTCCGGTTCCTTTATCAGATCAGCTCCATGTCATAATAATTGTGCATTGTCATCTGATTTAATGTAAAATTTCAGCTCAATCGGTAACCGGGAAGTGGATCTAATTTAATTTGCAAGATTTGATTACAGACAAGCAAACATCGGGACAAGTGAAGCTAAACAAAAACTAGTAAAATATACACCCTTCAAACAGTTGTTAAATGACGTCCCAAATCTCTCTCTCATTATCAGCCTTTTAATGTTCCCACTGCTGGGACTCAGGCCTCCTCTCTAGGAGAGGGAATGGGCCGTAATCCACCACGCGGGCCCAGTGCGGGTTGGTGAATGTCTTCGAATTTTTGATTTTAGGACATGCCGGTTTCCTCACGATGTTTTCCTTCACCGTTTTTGAGAGCTCATCACTATGAAATAAATTACACAAAGTAATGCGCCTGGCTGGGTTTGAACCCGCGACCTACAACTCGTAAGTCGGGGCCTTTACCACTTGGCCACCACTGCTCAATTCTCAATCTCTCTCTCCCAAAATTCAAATCACAAATTTGTATTACTTTATTTCTTTTGATATTTACTCCATTCCTAACATTATTCCTACTAACTCGACGCCGTATTACGAGTCGAAAATTCCTAATTACCAACTAAAGGGCAATCACGCATACCTTGGCACGAAAGAAGGTTGGCTTAAGTAGGAAAAACCTCCTTCGTACCCGCGAAAATAAGCTCTGTGTTACCTGTGGTACGTTTGACAGTTGCGCGCGGAAAGTTGGTAGCGCTTTATTTTTTTAAATCAGTGTCGGTGCAAAGCATGTGTCGTGTTATGCCAAAGGTCAGGTCGTTAGGCATATTATGCCCTTTCTATGGTGAGGGGGAATGAATTTTTAACGGTTAAATCGTTTACTTGATTTTAATTGGAAAACCGTTGTTCCTGGTTACAAAATGAAAACATTTTTTTTTAATTTATAGGATGCTAAAGGATCGAGGTTAAAGACTTTGGTTAAGGATTTTTATTATTGTTAGGCTCGCGTTAGACCTCTCTTCTGATGGTAAGCGATGATATTATCGACGATGGAGCACGCTTGTCTAGAAGTAACTAGTTCACTCTTGTTGTAGCAGGAAAAACAGACTTCAGCAGGGTTTTCGACTACGATGTTATGTCTGCAATAAAGGTCATCGACACGGACGTAGTCGCGGGTAAAAGCCAGTATTAATATACATATATTTTTGTTTTTGACAATCATTATTGCTGAAACATGGTCGCTTACAATGGGCCTCATCAGAAGGCTTACAGTCACCCAAAGGGCAATGGAAAGGGCTATGCTCGGAGTTTCCTTGCGTGATCGCATAAAGAATGAAGATATCCGTAGGAGAACGTACCACGTACGGCAACGCGCCACCGGTACATGGTGGACATTCCACTTGTACGCACAAAACGTTTTGGGAACACATTCATTGTGCGTACAGCTAAGGAGTGGAATTCCTTGCCGGAATGTGTGTTTCCTGATAGCTACAACCCGGAAATCTTTAAGTCAAGAGTGAATAGGTTACTTCTAGGTAAGCGCGTTCCATCGTCGACCGCCTCATCGCTTTTCATCAGGTGAGATGGCGGTCTAGCGCGAACCTATCCAGAATAAAAAAAAAAAAAAAAAAAAAAAAGAACCAAGGTCGCCGACATAGCCCGAAGAATCGCCAAACTAAGGTGGCAGTGGGCAGGGCACATTGCTCGTAGAACGGATGGTCGATGGGGCCGAAAGGTTCTAGAGTGGCGACCGCGCACCGAAAAACGCAGCGTTGGAAGGCCTGCCACAAGGTGGACCGACGACCTGGTGAGAGTCGCGGGAATGCGGTGGATGCGAGACGCACAGGATCGGTCGCTTTGGAGACGCTTGGGGGAGGCCTATGTCCAACAGTGGATGTCTTTCGGCTGAAATGATGATGATGGATGATGAATCGTTACTGCTCACAAAATGTCTTTAAACAAATCGCGCTTTTAAAAAAAAAAGTGTCACGTTACAGTTTTTTTTTTTTTGGCAACCCTTAAATTGTATATTTCAATAATAACTGCTTTGTTTGTTTTTTTGTTATTATTATTTTCCTATTACTCTTACACACGGTGTCTACATCTCTTTTTTTTTAAACTCTCCTTTTGCAGGTATGCTGGAAGAGATTTTTGTAGAAATAATCATCTTGTGGAAAGTTTATATAATAATACTGTAGTATATTATTTTGATCTATCTCGTAGGGTTCAGCCAGCGTTTGCAATGTAAGCGCAAAAAATGTGTTTATTTACGACATCACATTAGAAACCTCTAAAGTTATCAGTGATTCTCTACTATATTACACATGTATTACACATATAAACCTTCCTCTTGAATCATTCTATCTATTAAAAAACCCGCATCAAAATTCGTTGCGTAGTTTTAAAGATCTAAGCATACATAGTGACAGACAGAGGGAAGTGATTTTGTTTTATACTATTTATTGATGTTTTTACTGCCTCCCTTGCTAAGTTACGATCGTTTCGTTTGCGTCGAACGACTCGAGTAGGCCACACCTCCGATTCCTTTGTTCTGACCACGTGACTGAGCGTTGAGATGACGTCAGAACAAAGGAATCGGAGGCGTGGCCTACTCGAGGCCTTCGACGTAAACGAAACGATCGTAACTTGGCTAGGGGGCAGATATCGGCACGGATCTTGAGCGCTGACTTCTACAGTTCTACTTGCGCAGAAGCACACAGAAGTTAAATATCGGGTTTCTTTAGTGGTATGAAAAGAGACGCGGGGGCGGGGAGTGCAATCCTTGTACAGTGATGGCTCGCTGATGTGTACGATGCGTAAAGTGATCGCCGCTCTTTTGCCGAGCGCTCAAGATTCATTATATAAATAAATAAATGGTCCGTATAGGACTAAGTGCGGAAACCAGACTCAGATAGATTGATAGATAAATAGGGTTTTTTTAAGTGGAAAATCATAAAATGATTTCTCCCGCCTGGGGCGGAGCGAGAGGGCGTGTCAGACTTTTATTGACTAAAACCCACTTCTATGTTCTTTCTTTGCCTTGCGTTTCAGGAACCCGGGTTTCCCTTTCGGATGGCCCCAGTAGGCTTCGGCCCTGCTGGGCCCCTACGGCTTTGCTGACATCTCTTTGGGGCGCGCGTGGAACACTCCGTGCCGTCGGTCTTCGACTCGAGTTCAGTCCTGTTGCTTATTGGACGGCCGGACGACGAGCTACCCATTGCTCGCCCTCCACAAGCTCACGTCTACGGTGGCTGGAAATCGGGGTCGCGGTCCTGGCGGCTGGGGTGTAAGGATGTCCGTCCACTCGCGCGTGTGGTCGCCTCCTTCGCTAGCATTACTGCTTCGCAGAAGGAGGCGATCGCATGCCATTCCTCCTTGCTCCATATTTCAAAGTCATAGTCAAAACATTTTATTTCAAATAAACCATTCACAGGCACTTTTGAAACGTCAAGAAGTCAGTCAGTTATTTAAAAATGGTGCTAATTGCACATTCCAAAGCGTAGATCTCTATGGAGAAGAATGTGCAAGAAACTCCATGGCCACTTTTTCAATCATGTTTTGTAATTACAAATATGTCAGTTACATGTTTCTTGCCGCTATCATGTGAGAACAATGTAAATAAAGTAAAAAAATAAAAACTAAATATAGATATTAAAATAGCAACTGGCAGCTAAGAGATGACCAGTCTCAACTGACAGCGCCCGTTCACGGACATGACGCGAATACTAGCACCACTCAGCTCAACCATAGGCTATTAGGGTGTGTATTGTTTGATTAGGTTATTCACCTTTCTACTTACTTATTATCGATGTTTTTTAAAAACACAATCGCCATTGCAAATATTCTATCCTGCCAGCCTTCTTACAAAGGTCATAGACATTCTTGATACAATACGAAAATACACAATTTCTTTAAAAACGAATTTTGCAAAGTAATTTAATGTAATGCCTTGAGCTTTTCAGCCGTTCTTCATTCATTTGGAAGGTTATACTACTCATATAGAAATATAAACGTTTGATGATTGTTGTTTTTTGGTTAGTAAATCGTCTGTAGTGACTAGTGTTGGGTAAATAGCCGGATGCTTTGAGTTATTATCGATTATAATCCATAAGTGTCCATTAATAGCCTTGCAATGGATAATAACCCAGTTATTAATGTAATGTTAAAAAAATAAATGTTTTTTTTTGTTAGTGTAAAATCTGTGGGTGTGAACATAAATTGGGTGCGTGTACGCATTGTGATTCAATGTATTGTGTAATTCTTTTTATTTATTTTCACTTTTTGTTTGTGAAAAAGTTTTAATAATAAAATAAATACGCATTTTTTGGGAAATTCATTGTGTTAATTTAGAGATACAATACTATAAAAACCATAATTACTATTGACACATCGCTTTGTGATTTAACCATCCACTTAATTAATTACTTGATTTAACAAAGCTAGCTAAATATGTAAGTGTATGTGGTATATATACTCTTACATATTTAGCTCGCTTTGCCATGATTTTATTAAAATTAATATGATAGAAAAAGTTATAAACACTGCAACTAAAGTTGTGAACTCTATCAAAAACCAAAAAGTTCTTAATTCGTTGCTTCAAGACATAGTGAAAAGAAAAGGCTTTGGAGAAAGGCTTAAACTAGCAGTAAAAACAAGATGGAGATTTGACCTTGTTGAAAAGCTTACAGAACACAAAAATAGCATTGAAAAGAACTTCCATCAGATGTTAAAAGCAACTTGCTAGAAGAATCATTATGGGACCTTTTGAAGCAGATTTCATGTATCTTAGAACCGATTTATATATTAGCGTCCGATCCAATCGATAAACCAAACTTAGGAGATTTTGAAGAATCCAGTGTTCCTAGCAGTAATTAGGCTGAAAATTATTTTTGAGCAACAAATATAAAAAAAAGCAACTAAAAACGATAATAAAAAAACAAAAGATTCTCAAAAAAAAAACCCAAATAAATGACTGAAAAAGAATTAAAAAAAAGATTAAGTACAGTTTTCGACGCAGATCTTGAGCGCTGACTTCTACTTGCGCAGAAGTAAAGTATCAGGTCTCTTTGGTAGTATGAAGTGAGACGCGGGGGCGGGAGTGTCAGTGATTGGCTCGCCGCGCATCGCATCATAGACGTCACTCGTGATTGGTTCCCTACGCTTGCTACATGTACCTAACGACGAATTAACTCATGATTTTTCATTTAAAAAATAGGTAAAATTTTGATAATTTCTTCATAGGGGATTCAGATTGGTAACAACAAATCTTTGAAATTTCCGTCTTTGCTACAATATAAATACCTTCCGGCAGAAATTCTCTAAAAGATAATGAAAACCTTATGAAAATCTGTTGCATTGTTAATAAGTAAACGGAAAAGCAGACAGAGAAACACAGCGACTTTGAAACTATTTATGTTTTTTTTTTTAACTTTTACCTTCAACCAGAATTAAGAAGATAGCAGGTAAAATAAAATATATACGTACGACAATAAAATATATACAAAAGTGTAGGTACGATGCCCAAAGCGATCCCCACTCTTTCGCCGAACGCTCAAGATCCGTGCCGATAACTATACATAAAAATCTAATTATCAAAAATCAATGTAAATAGCTGATTGAAATTTTTTAACTGGGCCAGATTAGTTTTAAATTGCACATTAATTTACTACAAAGAAAGATGATGAAAATGAAGTCTAATCTGATAGTCCTAAGCCTGAAAACCATGAAGAGAAATTTTCAATCACTAAAATAACATTAACAGCAGGGTTATCATCCATAATTGCTATTAATGGCTACTAACTTGCTTTTAATCGATTTTTAGCCAAATGATATTAACTGGATTATTATCATTGCCCAACACTAGTAGTGACATCTATGTCGTCACTTAAGAACTAAACTACGAAATCCTGCATTGCGCAATTAAAGTTCTCCGCGCGATTTGAACATATACAACAGGCCGAAATCATCTATTGGGCAGTTACCCAAACCAGATATAACACGCGTCTGGTCGGAGGATCCTCCCTTTTTAGGCTTGTTCACTATACACTCTTTTCCGCATACTTTCTAACATCAAATGATTTGAAATTTTCCCGATCTAGTTGAAGCGAGTGTCACTCTTTTACCACAGATTAGTTTTGCTGATTAAAACCCACCTGTGTTCCAGGCTTGGGCACGCCACAATTATGGCGGTATAAGTCCCCTCTTTGAGGCCTGGTTGGAAAGACATCACGGCGTTCTCACCTTCAGAGTGACGCAGGTTCTCACCGAACACGGTAAGTTCGGGAAGTTCCTTCACCGGATTCGTGCGGAAGACACGCCCGGGTGTCACAACTGTGTGGACCACCCGGAGGACACGATGGAGCACACGGTGGAGGTATGCCCCGCTTGGGCAGAGTAACGCCGTGTCCTCGTGGGGGCGATCAGCGGCGGCGATCGCTCGCGCCGGGCCGCGCGTACAGGCCATGGCCCGGAGCGATATTATAAAAAAAAATATATATAATTAATTTAAACACTCCGTTTTTTTTGCAGTCGAGTAAAAAATAATGCGTTACATACGTGCTTTAAAAATGTGTAATTAGATATTGTATTATTAATGGCCGCCCAAAAAAATTTTTTTTCTAAATTTTTTCCTAGAATGGGTGATCTTCTTCCATCCTTTTTCCAATTTCCTAAATGTACCTTGAACACAAAAAGTTTGCGTAACACTGGTCTATGGTATAAAATCCGCCATGTTGTATTCGCAAACATGGCCGCTTCGTAGCTGTCAAGATTCCGTTCGGACATCTTTGATCGAAAAGGTTGTCTAGTAGTGCAATTACTTTAAGTGGTATCTTCTAACGTTAGTTTAATATACTCAATATCTATTTTTAGTTCATAAAAAGTGAAGGGCAAGCGTTTCTTATGCAAAAATAAATGTGATATTTCTGTTAATATTAATGTTTTTTTTTTCTTCAGTAGGACATTTAACATCAAATTGTATATGTATAGGTATCATTACATAATTGAAAACACCTTTTTTTAAGTTTTGAGAGGTGAGAAAACATCTCACGTCCTCTTCCGGTCGACGAGCAATGGGTAGCTCACCGTCCAACCATCCGGTAACCGTCCGGACCGAGCCCAAGTTGCCGATGGCGCTTAGTTTTCCACATGCGCCTCAAGGAGATGTCAGCAACCGTAGGGGCCCAGCAGGGTCGAAGCCTACTGGGGCCAAGGGTCTGATTCTGAAAGGAAGACTCGGCTGGTGATGCGAAAGAGAACTCTGGAGTCCTGGAACGAAGGCAAAGAAGGAACAGGGTGGGTTTTAGTCAGTAAAAGTCTGACACGGAAGGGCAGCACGGATGTCATTGGATGATATCCCACCTTAAAAAAAGAAAAGAAAAGACCTCCTCTCTAGGAGAGGGAATGAGCCGTTATCCACTACGCGGGCCCAGTGCGGGTTAGTTGAAGTCAAATGTCTTCGAGTTTTTAGTTTCCTCACGATGTTTTCTTTCTCCGTTCTGAAAGAGTCGTTTCAAATTTCAGGCAGGGGCCACCCTGGGATTTTTCGCAGTTGGCGGGGCAGCCTTTCGTGAGTGGCTGGCACACTACTTGGGCCCCCAACTACCTGCGGTCGGCCAGCGGAGCAACGTGCTTCGGATCCCGCTACCCTCCACGATCAAACGTCCGACACAACAACAGCTGGCGCATCATACCCGGTATACGTCACAACACAACTGCTCAGACCCATCTTCCACCATACGGCTTCACCAGACATCACGCCGGAACACGACGGATCGCTTGGCGGCATGGCTTTGTCTGGTGGGTGGTAACTATTAAGCCGGCAGCCGATACTATGGCCTACCACCGCATTTACTGCTCGTTTAGCACTACCCAGGGGACACGTGTAGGGTGGTCAGAACTAAGTAAATCCTACGGACGCAAGCAGTTCATCCCCCAAAAAGCAGTTCATCCCCCAATGTACAGAATTTTCACCTCTACAGATTTATTATAAGTATAGATTTGTTATTATATCGACGAATCTACCAACTTAGTTTTACTTCACATATAGAAAATTTCACTAACCAATTACATAGTTATACAGGCTTGCAAAGTGCTGGCAGTACACGAGCTGATCGCATGCAGATAATGACTTTACCAACTGTTACAACTTTAAGCAGAAATCTATAACACACACGTGTGGAAATATCCTTAATTGCGAAAGTGATTTTGGAAAAACATCTAGATAGTTACATACACACATACTACATGCACACATGCATGCTACGTGCTATATTTATGTATTATTTGATAGTTTAGATTAAGATTTCACACATTCTTATTCTCTTGCTCCCTACACACTATTGTCTACTTTTTTTTGATTTCTCCTTCCGCAGGTCTGCTGGAAGAAATTTCGTTGGAAATAAGCAGTACCTTTGTACTCTTGTCTACTTTGTATTGTCTTTTTCTGTTTTTGTGTGTACATACATTGTAATAAATAAATAGTTTTTTGTTTACCGTCATTATAAATCTATACTACAACCTGACATGTATTGTACATGTATGTGTTTATGTCTTCGTAAGTGTACCTATTGAATAACATCGTTTGATACATGTGTAAATTTGTCATTGCAGAACTCGGCTCCATATCACCTTCGCCTACGGCTCGGCGAAATGACCAACTTTCTCCACTTGTATCAAAATGTACCTACTATTATTATCGAATCAGTTCTTCAAGAAACAAAGATAGCTAGATCTACTCTTTATTACACGACTGCCCAAAAAAAGGAGTGTCATCGCAGTCGGGGGAATTTTTTATATAAGAAAGAATTTTACAGACTGGGCCTCAAGTCTACTATTACAATAGTGTCAGAATGGTCTATCATTGACATCATAATGGTTGATTTTGACTTGGTTTCGTAATCTAAGAATATAATGGCGTCATTATGACTTTCCAATGGTCAACCACTGACACTCCATTGAAAGAAATGGCATAGAATGATAATCTCGTACATAATGACAAATGAAATATTTGACGTATGCGGATAGCTAACAAAATTTTGTCAGTTCTTTTGATCAGTGTCCTACCATTAGAACGTCATTGTGCAGTCATTGCTTTTAATTTGTTTCGAGACAGCTCGATATTGTCATTCTACCACCAGATCATTGACCGATCAATGATCGACCATTATGAATTATCAGATTACGAACTTTTTGCAAAATGACAATGGGATCGTGTTGGAATGACGAATTTATAAAAATAGCAGACTTGGGCCCCTGGTCCCACAACGGCGATGAATAATATTGTTTTGTAGACCAATTAGTTTCGAGATTTTGTGTTTAGTCAGTGAGTGAATAAGTGAGTACTTTAATTTTTATTTATACAGTTCAACTAACATCTTGTTTTTTGCTTTTTAGTTCATTTTTTTGACGTAGCAGTCGTGTTTTTTAATTGTTTATTTTTATTGTATCATCATCTTCTCTAGTTTCTCCCAACTCGCTTGGGGTCAGCTTAAAGTCTAACCAAAAGTGTTCTACATGGAGCGACTGACTATCAGACCTCTACAACCCAGTTACTGGGCAACACGATACTCCTTGGATAGACTGATGGTCAGACTTAAGTAGCAGTGGGCAGTGCACATTACTCGTAGAAAGGGTAGTCACTGCTGCGGTGGGCCCGAAAGGTTCTAGAGTGGCGACCGCGTGACGCAGTGTTGGAAGGCCACCCACTTGGTGGACCGATGACCTGGGGCCGTAGTCTGCTATTTTTATAAATTCGTCATTCCAACACGATTCCATTGTCATTTTGGTAAAAACTCGTAATCTGTTAATTCATAATGGCCGATCATTGATCGATCAGTGGTCTCGTAATGGAATTGTGGTACGAGCTGTCTCATAACGAATTAAAAGCAATGACTGCACAGTGACGTTCTAATAGTAGGTCACTGATCAAAGCAATTGTCAAAATTTTGGCAGTTATCCGCATGCGTCAAATATTCAATGTACGAGATTACCATTCTTTGCCATTTCTTTCAATGGAGTGTCAGTGGTTGATCATTGGAAAATCATAACGACGCCATTATATTAGTAGGTTACCAAACTTGTCAAAATCAACAATTATGAAATCAATGATAGACCATTTTGACACTACTGTAATAGCAGGTTTGAGGCCCTGGTGAGAGACGCACAGGACCGTCCATTGTGGCGACCCTTAGGGAGGCCTATGTCCAACAATGGACGTTCTTCGGCTGAAATGATGATGATGATGATGACATGGAGCGACTTCCTCTCAGACCTCCACAACCCAGTTACAGGGCAACACGATACTCTTTGGACAGACTGATGGTCAGTTTTTCTGGCGCCTGACTACCTGTAACGACTGTCAAACATCTACAAATGAGAACAGGGACCAACGAACCAACTTTTACGTGCTTTACGAGGCACGGGCTGTCAGTAATGTCTTGGATAAACTTAGGGTATCATCATCTTCCTGCCCTTATCCCGTGTTATTTGGGGTCGGCGCAACACGTTTTTTTCTTCCACTCTGCCCTGTTACTCGTCATGCTATCACTAACTTCCTTTTCTTTCATATCACTCTTCACACAATCCATCCATTTTTTCTTTGGTCTCCCTCTCCCTCTCCATCCATCCACACGTAAACTCATAACTCTCTTAGTAACATGCGATAAACTTAGGGTATGTACTCTACATATGAATTGAAAAATTCACATTGGTAGTTACCCATTTTCGAACCCGCAACCTCATGCATAAGAGGCGTCTTCACGACTGGACCAACACAACACTATATACCATTAAAAATATAGTGGGAGCTTAAAATGAATAAGGAGTAACCATGGGCGGTCTTATCGCTAAAAATCAAATTTTTGCAGACAGCCTTTGGATGGATTTGGCAGAAGGAAAAAACATACGCAGGTAGTTCATGGTTTGCTATTTACATATACACCTACAATATATAACTAATGAAACTAATTTTAATTGGATTCATTTTATTCCATTTAATTCAATTCAATTTATTTAAATACCATTTAAGTCAATTCAATTTATTTTAATTCTGTTTAAGTCAATTCAATTTATTTTAATTCCATTGAATTCAATACAATTTATTTTAAATTCCTTGAATATATTAAACAGTACCTTTACTTTGTAGTTCAGTACATAGCATGTCGCTAATTAGTTTGTGAGCAAGAATTAGTGCTACTAAATAATGTGTGGTTCCACTGCTAGCGGGAATATACAACTTGTAACATAATCCTACATCCACGGGTAGTGTGAAAGTGAAACCGTCCTGGGACGAAGGCAAAGAAGGAAAAAGTGGGTTTTTAGTCAGTAAAAATCTGACACTATCTCCCGCTCCGCCTAAGGGCGGGATTTATCATAAGATGATTTTCCCACCCAATAAAAAAAAAACATCATTTTGAAAGTAGTATCTTCAAAATCGACTACTGAATCGATATCAGCTATTTTTGAAACAGGTAATTTTTTATACAAAAAAAAATAAGAATAGAAAAGAAATAAATACATAGATGGGTCATTTTCAAAATTTTTGTACATTGTGGGACGTAAAAACGTCCCCCGGAATATTGTCCAGGCATAACATATTAAATGATCAAATTATTGTTATTATCATTGAATAAAAGTTTATTAACAAGGATTTCAACATTTTAGTTTAAAAAAAAATAAGTAGTCTGAAATATATGACATTTATGCTCTTAGCGTCATAGTATTTCCATACATCTACCTCGTGTCTCTAAGCGAGAGCGCGTTACAAAAACCATCATAAAGATTAAACTACTCATTTTATTGTAAGTTCTCTTTGCGCAATGTCCTAGTGGGTAATTATTATACAAATTATACAAAATTGTAATTAAAAACTTTATTTAATAATTATAATATACGCCTTTCAAAATGTGTCTTCTATTTCATTCAATTTTGTTGATCATTATTGTAACACAAATATTAGTAGATATTTGAGATTCTTTATTATCAACACATTCTTATCAAAGACATCCAATCAGATGACAACAAAATAATACTCCGCCATTTTGTCTGTAGCTGTCATTGTTGTGAAAAGTGTGTTTCTTGCGGTGTACTGTTTTTTCCACAATAAAGTTTTCATTTTAGTTGATCAGCTATAAAAACAACGGTAAGTCTCTGTCTTACTATTTTTGCGTAAATTAAAAAAATATTATTGATTCAAATTGATTAAGGTGATAGACAAGTCCAACAACAGTATTTTAAACCTTCAAATGTTGAAAGTCGTTATTCAACAAACCGTTGATTTTCATTTTCATAACGATTTGTTACATATTTTTGTTGCGTAACAAAAAGGATGTAACAAATATGAAGCAAAGCCGATTTCATAATGGTATTATTTTTTGAATTATGCGTACCTACATACAGGGTAATGTTTTAACTCGTGCGCAATTTTTTTACCTACAGGTCATTGGACTCGATCAGCTGACGTACAAATCAATAGCGTTTCATATACCGGATCGACCCTTCACGGGATTAAAACGATCAAAATTTTGCGGTGTAGATATAACAGTTTTCTTCACAATAATTTATAAGTGACGTATAGATACTACTCGTAGTATCTATACGTCACTTATGAGTATTTTTTATTTGGTTTATTACTAGTTTATTCTTAATAAAAAATGCTGATAAATAATAATTAACTTTACTATTATTTTTGTAATTACGTATTAAAATAATTAATATTTTTTTACCGTAAGTTCCATCACCAATGGTTTGTTTTCTGTAGTCTAAACTTTTTAAGAAATACTTAATAACCAAACAGAATGCTCAATTTATTCTGAGACTGATAGAGACTGCTTATGTTATCAATAAATTTCATTGTTTTAATAGTGTTGTGAAATAACCCTAATATTTCCTTTTTGTTATTTTTTTGTAACATTGGTCACTTTTGTAACGATATTCATTTGTGTTTCATTTTTGTAACTGTACAAAAATTTTGAAAATCACCCAGATACATACATACTATAGTCTAAATCTCTTCTAATCTCTCCGTTCGCAGGTCTGCTGGAAGAAATATCTTTTTGAAATAAGCAGTACCTTTGTACAATTTTTATATTAAGATACCTGTCCTCTTCTGTGTGTTTGTATGTACATAAATAATAAAATAAATAAATAAAACCCCCACCACTCAGACTAGTCTAGATTTTTGAAACAATATTTTAAATTACTGGGCAGCTCTCATTATCTCAACCTTCGAGCATCCAAAAACATACTTCTTCATATTCCTTCTCACCGTACTGGGTCTATGGCTAATTCTTACACTGTATCTACCATAAAACTCTGGAATGTGCTTCCCCTTGACATCAAAAAAGCTGAAAGTAAATTTTCCTTCAAGCGTAAAATTCGGAACTACTACTTGAAGTTCTCTCAATCTTAGTTCGGTCTTCGTCATAATTGCTATATTTTAAGTTCTCTTAATTAGAATGTTTTCTTATGTATCATAGTATTTATTAGTTTTTTATATTAGCATATATACGTATTTTATTATTCTATTATTAAATTAAGTGGCTAATTTAATGATACTACATTCTATTTCAAAAATATCTGTTATTTATTTATTGTGCACACCTACCATAGTTTTTGTCATTTTAACCCAATGGTTGACTGGTAGAGAATGCTTTGTGGCATTAAATCCGCCTATGTACCACCACTGTACATGAAGTTTAAATAAATAAATAATTTTTTCTCTTTTTACCCCCGCGTTTGGCATGCCCAGCACTGCGTTGCGACAGTCGCTGTCTCGCCACCGCCATGAGATTCTACCGGAACTCTGTTTGCCGTGATTTGTCGTGGCAGCAGAGTTTTGCCCAGGCGGACCATGCACAAATCGTGCACGTGGCCAGAGGTGTCATGGGCCACTTGAGTAAAGCCCTGGCTGGTTCCAGTCTGGGATCAGCACATTTCAGAAATGTCATCACAATATCCACTAGGAACTAAGCTTTACAGTATAGGAGTTATCGGTCAATTTATGAGCATGTTTTAAATCTTCAATCGTTTGCGTCGGATTTATCCGACGAGTGTTTTCGTGTACTATTCACCAGGGCCGTGTGTTTGAGACTGGGTACTCCATCTCGTTTAGCTCTTCAATCCCCATTAGGGGCACCGGCTTTTAGAAAACCTAATGGGTGCTCATGCTCATTTGATGGACTCGAAAAAGTGGCGAAGTGTGAGAAGAAAGATGCACAGTGATCGACCGACAAATAAATAAATGTCCTACTTACATACTGCGGAACAACGAAGGTACCGTAAACATCCAGACCCAACACAAATATCTATTTCATCAACAAACATTTGTGTTGGTGCGGGAATCGAAAGGGTCGCCTCACGTCTCAACCGGCGCCATAAACCACTGCGCTAAACGGGTCGTCGGGTAATGAAAAAACGTCCATCCCTAAAAGGCGATTACTGATCTGTTTCTTGATGTCTATTCTCAGGGGTGCTCAGCACCCACTGTTTATTTCTCATGGGTGCTCGATCCCCTGAGCACCCATGGAGTCGGCGCCCCTGCCATGGGTTACAGAAGTGCTGACGAGATGGAGTATTTGGTCGTTGATGTGCGATTCCCTGGCGGAATAAACGCGAGAATGTTTGTCGGATATATCCGACGTAGGCAGTTAATGGATCGCTCGAACTGGAACCACGCCCTGACCGCGTCACAAACATTACACCGGCTTTAATTCCTACAATAATACAGTTTCCATGTTATTTATAGTGTAAACTGCTCCCAATATAGCCAGACCTGCCACCTACATGAGTTTTATGAGCATCGAGGGGTCAAGACTAAGGTGATGACGTATGGAGTCGTTTAAAGTGTAGAATTTTATGTTCTTTCTGTAGGCCGCATGTCGAACGAATTGTGAGGTGATGGTTGAAATCACAGTAATAATAGAAAGTCGAAAGGTCGTGAGTATGTTATTTTTTAGGGTTCCGTAGCCAAATGGCAAAAAACGGAACCCTTATGGATTCGTCGTGTCTGTCTGTCTGTCCGTCCGTATTAGATGTATTCTGTGAACCGCATTAAGATTTTCACACAAAAATAGAAAAAAAAAACAATACATTTTGGGGGTTGCCCATACTTAAAACTGAAACTCAATATTTTTTTTTATCGTCAAACCCTTACGTATGGAATATCCATGGATAGGTCTTCAAAAATGATATTGAGGTTTCTAGTATAATTTTTTTTCTAAACTGAATAGTTTGCGCAAGAGACACTTACAAAGTGGTAAAATGTCCCCCCCCCCTGTAACTTCTTAAATAAGAGAATGATAAAACTAAAAAAAAATATATGATTTACATTACATACAAACTTCTACCGAAAATTGGTTTGAACGCGATCTAGTAAATAGTTTTTTTCAATACGTCATGAATCGTAAACCGCAATTTACCTTTCAAGTTTGTACGGAACTCTCAGTACGCGAGTCCGACTCGCACTTGCCCAGTTTTTTTAAATTGGGAAATCATCATGGCTTCTAAGGCTCTAGGGAGACTCCCCCCGGTCCACCCTAGAGCGTCAGAGTCTCGTCATGTCGTCAGAGTTTAGGCATGTGTCAGGTTTTTACTTTGGTGGCCGAGTGGTGACGGCCCCGACTTACCAGTTGTAGGTCGCGGGTTCAAACCCAGCCAGGCGCATTACTTTGTGTAATTTATTTCATCACCAATAATGGCTTATTTACGAAGCGATTTTAAGCAATACAGCATTAATAGTTATCCAATCAAGTACCTTAACTACATTGTGCATTTAATATACTTAGATCAATTTGGCGCTTTACAGCATGTAGGTAATTTAAATAAATATTTTTGAAGATATTATTATTGAAGACATAGCAGTTGCGGCGGTATCGACATTGCACCCGTGCGAAGCCAGGCCGGGTCGCTAGTAAATTATAAAAAAAAACTTAATTTTTGGAAGCTAGTGTTTCCGATATTTTTCTTCGTTTGTTAAAAAATACTATTTCAAACATAAAGAAAAAACAACACAGTTGGCATTAATTGACAAAGATATCGCAGAATAGTTTCCCACCAACCGGGGGTTGTCCTAAGGTGCACTAGCACAGCGCGTACAGGGATAATCGTCGGTTGGTATCACGTTCCATAAGTTCCATTACAAGTGTATAAAGGGCTTCTGCGAGTTGGTTTCAGCTTCTCGTACGCCTTTCAAAGGGCCAGCACCTCAAGGTTCTGAGATATACTGATACATCTATACTAATACTAAAATATAAAGAACAAAAACCTCTAGTAGTGCCTGGAAACAGATTAAAGTTATGCAACAGAAATTGCTACACCATGACGGTGAAAATTTATAATAAACTACCTGAAAAAATGAGAAAGATGAATGACTTAGAATTTAGTAGAACTTTTAACAGTTGCATCCAACCCCAAGAACATCTCCCGCCTGGACGCGATTTGCAGTGGCCTATATCATCATCATCATCTTCTTCTGCCCTTATCCCGTGTTATTTGGGGTCGGCGCAACACGTATTTTTCTTCCACTCTGCCCTGTCACTTGTCATACTATCACTAACTTCCTTTTCTTTCATATCACTCTTCACACAATCCATCCATCTTTTCTTTGGTCTCCCTCTCCCTCTCCATCCATCCACATGTAAACTCATAACTCTTTTAGTAACATGCGTCTCATCCCTCCTCTTCACATGACCATACCAAGATAAACGATTCCCTTTCAACTTTTCAGTCACTGGCGCCACTTTCAAACTTCCCCTAATATATTCATTTCTCACTTTATCCATTCTCGTCACACCACACATCCATCTTAACATTCTCATCTCCGCTACATGCAATCTTTTTTCATCCGTCTTTTTCACAGCCCAACATTCTGATCCATACAGTATGACAGACCTTATCACGGACTTGTAGATTTAATAATTTTGCAGTGGCCTATATGGAAAGCACTAAATCGGTTGCGAACCCAGGTAGGCCGCTGCAAACGCAACTTGGCAAAATGGGGTTTTATAGACCCATCGGATACTCAATGTGAGTGCGGAGCTCCTGTTCAAAACATGAGCCACATGTTGGAATGCCCCAAGTGCCCATACACCTGCACTTTGGAAGATTCGATGCGTGGTACCGATGCTGCTATTAATGTGTAGCCACCTATTGGGCCCAAACAGTTTGACGAGTTTACCATCGAAGCGAAAAGAAGAAGAACAGTTGGCTTTGTGACAGATATTTTTATTCAATAGATGATTAATTAAATTTTAAACAGACTTAGTGTATTACTACGAGTGTATGACCTACGAACATTTATTTAAATTATAACTATTGACGTTATTTATAAATTTTCTAATCATAAACAAATAGCGGAATAGTCTCAAAAATCCATTCATTTTTCCTTATTTAAATAATATATAATAATATGTTAATTTTTTTTATATATATACATTTGATCCCTTGTTTTCCTATTAATCCTTTCTTTTTTTTGTTTTCTTTTCACTACCCTAGGTTGCCTGGTAGAAAATGCCTAAGGCATTAAGTCCGCCTTTGTATCTTTGTGTTGCATGAAGTTTTAATAAATAAATAAATAATCATTAAATTCTACACTATTTTAATATATTTTATAATGGCATGTGCTCAATTAATGTTATTTACTGTTTTTATTATGTTTGACTGATGACAGTGATGAAATTTCATGACATTATTATTATTTGTATTTTCTAAACATATTTGTACGACTGAAAAGTCGAATATAGAGAGTCTAAAAAATATTTCAACTTATTTATTATATGTACCCACTAGCTTCTGCCAGCGGCTTCGCCCGCTTGAATATAGGTTTTTCCATACACAACTTTGGACCCCCTTTTCATCTCCTTAGGGGGTGAATTTAGAAAATCCTCTCTTAGTGCGACGTCATAAGAGGTAACCTTGTGTAAAATATCACGTTCCTAGTCCCAGTAGTTTCGGCTATGCGTTGATATGTTAGTCAGTCAGTTTCCCCTTTTTTAAATATAGATTAACAAACTTGTCAAAATCAACAATTATGAAATCAATGAGAGACCATTCTGACACTATTGTAATAGCAGACTTGAGGCCCTGGTCCAATAGCAATTTTTTTTTTTACTGATAGAAAGCTGCTTTATTCCTGAGTGACATAGGCTATATTTTCTGTACGCGGGCAAAAGCTAGTATAATAATAATAACAAATATTCTTTCCATGCATATTCCCTGGTTGTATTTAATATAATACGATGTGATTGGTTGTTATTGAGTGTGATTTAGTACGTTGAAGCAGGCTCCTCGAAGTGCGTGGGACCCGTAGCAATAATAATAATTTAATAATAATAATTCGTTTATTTTCTCACCACAGTATCACAGCAATTACAAAACTAAGACAATGACAATAATTGGGTTCATACTGTGGAAGACTGGTGCCTAAGGTAGGCTTTTGGTCTGTATTTCAGGTCACCAGGTCTTCCCCTCTTTTATTAATGGGTTTTATTACAATATTGCAACTTCATTAATCTCTCTCAGACATATTCTATACAAGTTAAATATTGTGCTTTGTTGTTTGTGTGTGTTTTGTGTATGTATGCATGTGTGTGTGTTTGTGTGCATGTGTATGAATGTTCGTTCATTTGCGTGGTACCACTACTCCGGAATATAAAACATTTCTTCTGTCTCAGTATAATTAAGCTGTTGAAGCCAAATCCTAACTTTCATTTTACAATGTTTTCTTGTTAAATGAAATATGCCTAGGGTGCTGTTTATTTTATTGTAGAGGAAGCTTCTTATCATCATCTTCCTGCCCTTATCCCGTGTTATTTGGGGTCGGCGCAACACGTTTTTTTCTTCCACTCTGCCCTGTTACTCGTCATGCTATCACTAACTTCCTTTTCTTTCATATCACTCTTCACACAATCCATCCATCTTTTCTTTGGTCTCCCTCTCCCTCTCCATCCATCCACATGTAAACTCATAACTCTTTTAGTAACATGCGTTTCATCCCTCCAGAGGAAGCTTCCTAAATGACTGAAAAAGCGCCTTGAAAATTTGTGCAATGTTTAATATTTGCTATGAAACTGATGCGACACTGGGTATATACTAGGAGGTCGGTAGTAACCACATAACAGCCACACAACGCTTCCTAGCTACGCAGTAGGGGTTTAACAAAGAGGTACGATAACATAAGAATTATTTCCCCCCCCTTTTCCTCCATTTGACCCCGAACGTTACGTCGTATATAATATACAGCGGTGGGGGCGACCCTTAATTTTATACCGTGTATAGGGTGTTGTTAAAAGGTAATTGTTTTACCATAGTTGGTTTTGCAGTTATGATTGTATTGCAGCCAAAAAAAATATTGCATGTAGCGGAGATGAGAATGTTGAGATGGATGTGTGGTGTGACGAGAATGGATAAATGAGAAATGAGTATATTAGAGGAAGTTTGAAAGTGGCGCCAGTGACTGAAAAGTTGAAGGGTAATCGTTTGTCTTGGTATGGTCATGTAAAGAGGAGAGATGAAAGGCATGTTACTAAAAGAGTTATGAGTATACATGTGGATGGGTTGAGAGGAAGAGGGAGGCCAAAGAAAAGATGGATAGATTGTGTGAACAGTGATATGAAAGAAAAGGAAGTTAGTGATAGCATGAAGGTTGACAGGATAGAATGGATGAAAAAAACGTGTTGCGCCGACCCCAAATAAAATGGGACAAGGGCAGGAAGATGATGACGATGATTGTATTGCACTCGGCTCCATAACACCCTCGCCTATGGCTCGGGCTAATTCCACCTCGATCGCAATAAAAAACATTCTCCACTTGTTTGTATAAAAAAAAACTGTGTTGTAAGTTGTTGGAGATAAAGAAATAACATTATTTATAAAAAATATGTATATTTATTTTATTGTTCAAGCACAGTTTTACTGCAATACCTCCACCATTTAAATATAATTGACATATCAGTCTTATTTATATATATAAAAGCGAAATACCAGTCACAGATTAATCAGAAACTATAACACCTACAAACTTAAAATTTGTTAAGTAGGTTCCTTATAGGGTGTAAACATCCGCTAAGAACGGATTTTACGAAACTCCACTCCCCTTTCGTCAGGTTTCGACTCAGGGGGAAAAACGGGGGTTGGAATTTTTTTTTGCAGAAACCATTTTCACGCGGGCGAAGTCGGTGACAGAAGCTAGTATTAAATAATATTATCATAGTAACTTCTACAAATTGTAAAATGTATTAAACTGGTATATTTATTTATTTATTAAATGCTTTAAACACACAAAAGTAAAGAGGCAAACTTAACCTGTGGATACGTATAGGTATATAGCATAGTCGGCCTTATAATGTTCCCACTATTGGGACTCAGGCCTCCTCTCTAGGAGAGGGAATGGGCCGTAATCCACCACGCGGGCCCAGTGCGGGTTGGTGGATGTCACATGTCTTCGAATTTTTGGTTCTAGGACATGCCGGTTTCCTCACGATGTTTTCCTTCACCGTTTTGAAAGCAGTGGGGATGAAATAAATTACACAAAGTAATGCGCCTGGCTGGGTTGGGTTGGTTATAGGTATATAGGGAATAACGGAAAGGTTTGCTTATTTTCCATATTTACAGACTACATAATGAAGAACTTCTTATTTATGTACTCGCATCATCATCATCATTTCAGCCGATAGACGTCCACTGCTGGACATAGGCCTCCCCCAAATGTCGCCACAAAGAACGGTCCTATGCGTCTTGCATCCATCGGATTCCCGCAACCTTCACCAGGTCATCGGTCCACCTTGTAGGGGGTCTTCCAACACTGCGTCTACCGGTACGCGGTCGCCACTGCAGAACCTTTCGGCCCCAACGGCCATCTGTTCTGCGAGCAATGCCACCCTGCCCCTTGCCACTTAATTTTGGCGATTCTTCGTGCTATGTCGGCAACCTTGGTTCTCCTGCGGATATCTTCATTTCTGATTCGATCACGCAAGGAAACTCCGAGCATAGCCCTTTCCATTGCCCTTTGGGTGACTTTGAGCCTTCTCTGTACTCGGATAAATACCCTATAAATAAAAAGATCAATATTTTATCATCTATGCGGACGCTAGCGTTTATCCTAAATGGCGCGAAATCACGCGCGAACGTCGGCGTTCGCTTGGGGTTTGAGTGGTGGGCATGCAACTCGACATACATTTTAACTGTTTCGCGTATATGTGAACAACCGCTCTTACGCGATTACACATTTTTCATTAGATGTTTTGGAAACACAGTATCTTGTGGATATTATTCTAGGCTTCTATTAAAATCAATTTATAAATTTGTGTAAAACCAAACCAGTAAAGACCTCTGAAAATCTGCTATTTTGCATGAATTTTGACATTTCATAAAAAACTTAAAAATGGAATAAGTCAAAAAAATATTACAATAAAAGCCATGCAAATTTGATCAAGATTCTGAATGACAACAATTTTTTTCAAAAACTTTTATGTGTTTATAAAATACACGTATTTTCCGGAACAAGTTTTGTGAAATATTGTATTTGTCGAACATCGCGTTGGATTGCGTTAGATGAAGTAACAAGCTTTGAAACCATGCTCGATGTTGACAATAGGCGAGTGAATAAAGAGCCTGTTAATGCCTAAGGCATTTTCTACCAATCAACCTTTGGGTGATGGAGAGAAAAAATGTGATAGGTGCAATAAGAAGGCAAATACAAGAATGAGTGATGAAAGAAGAAGGAGGAGGGGAAGGGGAAGGGGGTAAGGGAAGGGGGGTATCTTAATAAATTTGAATTTTATGAACAATAAATTGTGTGTGGGTGATGGTGTCAAGAACTTATCAATCAACCAAAATCAACTGAGACATTGATAGAAATGCATTGTTTACTTTATTGTAGGATTTCTCATAGAACGGGTGGTCGATGGGGCCAAAAGGAGTTCTGGAGTGAACTACGCACAGAAAGACGCAGTGTTGGAAGGCCTTCCAGAAGGTAAAAGCGAGAATCTGACGCGTGCGAGACGCACAGGACTAATCGTGCGTAGATCGGAATAATCGCGCCTGGATTAGGTCAGGTTAGAATAGTGACTATTAGAACACGATGACGAGTAAACTAAGCGATGATGTGGGTTAGCTGAGGTTAGCATAGCTTACACGGCCAAATGTTCCCACTGTTGGGATTCAGGCCTCCTCTCTAGGAGAGGGTATGGACCGTAATCCACCACGCGGATAGGTTAGGTTAGAATAGTGATAATTAAAGATCCCCAGATCCCCTTCTAATGTTAGTGAATCATTTGAATTAGGTAAGTCATTATTATTTATCTAATTCTACACTGATAATGTTTAAACACATTCCATTACTTATATGAATAATAATACCTCTATAACTCTAGAACTGGTTAATATATCTTATCATTAGCATCAAGGTTAGCTAATAAAACCGAATAATAAAAAAAAAACTGAGAAACATGTTTTTCAAACTGCCTGTATATGAAGAAACTACGACAACCTTGCTAGCTACCTTGGTGTTTAGTACCGCGGCAAGCATCGTGCAACTTAGACGCAAGAGCTAACTGTAACTATATCTGTACTCAGTCTCATTTTAGACCCCACATAGTCTAAACGTGATTAAAAAGTTAAACTAAAAAGCCCAAAAGTTAAACAGAGAAAAGTTTAAAAAAAAAACGTTTGTCTAAAAATGGAATTCTAAAATTGAATGTTTTAAATCGTTGTTGATTAATGCGAATGCACGCTTTTGCACTTTTTGTCTTTGGTTTTGTTTTTTTTTTCTTTTTTGGCATTTTTTTTGTAGTCTGTTTTTTGAATATGGAATATTGATTAATTCATTGTGTGTTTTATTGAATGTAAAAAAAGATTGAACTACTATTGCGTAAAGTAAATAAGTTTTATTAAAAAATTCAAGAAATAGGATTTATCTTATATAAAATTAGTAATGTTTTTACAAGACTATTTCCCAAAGTTTGGAGTCATTTCTAATGTATAAAAAACCTTCTGATATTACGTATCAACTATGTGTTTTAAAATTTAAGAGATATAAATCATAAAACGTTTTTTATATGCTAATCACCGCCGCTTTTTGCACAAACAATATTTTTTACCAATGTAAATAAATAAAAACACAAATCAGTTTTGTTTCGGATTGATCTACTAGCAAAGCTTTTAGAATACATATACTTATATGTCATAAAGCTATTTCTCATTAATATTTTTATTAATATAAGTACTAAGTTAAATTTTATAATTATAGTACGACCTGGTTCTTTTTTTCTCTTTGATAAAAGTGACAGATATTCTATCAGGGATAAAGATCGTCTTTGTTTTTTTTTCTTTTGACTCCGTACGTTCTGTGCATTCAGCCAGTGTCTAGATTAAAAAGTATATAGTTTGTGGTACAGAATATCTACAATCACTTTGTTTTTCATTATCATGTAGATGTAATAAATTCTTATGTATTTGCAGTACCTACATATTTGAAATCGAATGTGGCCAGTCCAATACAGTCGGCCTTATCGGCAAATTTAGCTGAGATAGTCAAAAATAAATTAACACCTCTACTCTACTGAAATCGCGCCTGTTTCAATGATTTCACATATATTGTCCAGTTGTGTAGACAGTGATGCATAAATCTACACCAATTTTACATCACAATATCTAATAATTAAAATCAGGCAATTAATTCTCATGAAAGAATCCCACCAAAAAAGGATTGTCAAAGAATCTTTAGTGTCTTTGTAAATGACGCGTTGTGGTAACAGTCCCGACTTACGAGTTGTAGGTCGCAGATTCAAACCCAGCCAGGTGCATTACTTTGTGTAATTTGTTTTATCACCACTGCTCTCAAAACGGTGAAGGAAAACATCATAAGAAAACCGGCATGTCCTAGAACCAAAAATTCGAAGACATGTGACATCCACCAACCCGCACTGGGCCCGCGTGGTGGATTACGGCCCATTCCCTCTTCTAGAGAGAGGAGGCCTGAGTCCTAGCAGTAGGAACATTACAATACTGATTACGTTACGTTAAATGCCGCGTGTCCAATCCCAGAAATTTTGGTGTTACATACTTATTAACAATTATATCACTATTAGAATGTCACTTTATCTATGACCCGTCGTGCTTTTTTCAGTTGATCAATCAGAAACAAAGCTAAATATAGAACTTACCTATAAATATACCAGCAGTAATTTTACATATAAATACATTTCTTATTTTTTCTAATGGCCACACACATGTTTCATTTATAAAGCTATTTTAAAGCAATTCAAAGGTGTGTTTGTTTGAAGTAAACACTAAATGTAAACCCAGGTCTCAAGTCTATCCAAATTATTGTGATAACTTCGTAGTCCAAAGTGTTTTATCAAAATATTACTCGAAAATTCACTCTTTTCCGCCTTTATGCCAGCAATTTACTGTTTCTCACACTAGTGCGTAAAAGTGCGCATACTCACCTCCGATACAATTTTATTATATTTATTGTATTAGGCTGGGCGCTATGCGATCCCGACGAATTGCGCGTCAATCCCTGTTTATTTATGGCTTTATAAGTGTCTTGAAAAACGTCGTTTGATACATGTTGAAAATCAGTGCGCCTCTCTTCCCCTCGGCTCCATAACGCACTTGTCTACGGCTCAGCTGAATGCCGCCTCGGTCACAATGACAAACTTTCTTCAGTTGTATCAATATGTACTATTTTTTTGTTAGCCTGTTCTTTCTTAATCAACTCCTTTCATCTTCCGCGAGTCTGCACCCCTTTCTTCCTGTTCTGTCGCAATCTATCAAGTTCATCCCGCCACCTACTTCCTGGTCCGCCGCGACCCTATCGCACACATTTAAATATATACATTTAAATATACTGCAGAAATATGTCCGTTTCTAAGCAGTGTCATCATCACCATCATCTTCCTGCCCTAGTCCCGTTTTATTTGGGGTCGGCGCAACACGTTTTTTTCTTCCATTCTATCCTGTCAACCGTTATACTATCACTAACTTTCTTTTCTTTCATATCACTGTTCACACAATCCATCCATCTTTTCTTTGGTCTCCCTCTCCCTCTCCACCCATCCACATGTATACTCATAACTCTTTTAGTAACATGCGTTTCATCTCACCTCTTTACACGACCATACCAAGACAAACGATTCCCCTTCAACTTTTCAGTCACTGGCGCCACTTTCAAACTTCCTCTAATATACTTATTTCTATCTTTATCCATAAATGAAGTGAGTAGTGTGTAGTGTATTGTTTTTAAGCAGTAAACAAGTATAGGATCTGGTCCATAACTTTTAGCAGTCCTCTACGGTCCGGACTAAGCGGTTCACCTCGACTTTTATTCCGCGTCCATAGAAGGACTGGAACAATTTGCCCGCAGTGGTCTTCCCGCCCGATTATAATTTAGGAGTCTTCAAGGCTAGAGTGAATAGGCTCTTAATAAACTAGTGCACCTCACCATCAATGATTGCATCACTGCTTACCATCAGGTGGAATAGCAGTCAAGTATTAGTTTTTAGTTATAAAAAAAAAACTTAACCGACCCAAATTTTGGGGCCGCATTTGTATCAATATGTGTGTGTGACTTGCCATTTATTTTAAATTGATATAATAAACTAGTGCTTGACTCTGATCCCACCTGATGGTAAGCAGTGATGCAATCGTTGATGGTGAGGCGCACTAGTTTTTTGAGAACCTATTCACTTTAGCCTCGAAGATACCTATTTTATAATCGGACGGGAAGACCGCAGCAGGCAAATAGTTCCAGTCTTTCGATATACGCGGTATAAACGATGACGAGGCAAAACGCTTAGTCTATTAGGCTAGCGGATATCTGTGGTTAAAGTCATTCTTCTAGAGCAGAAAGGGATACACAATACATTATGTCTCGTACAGCTCTACCTTTTTTATGCATATTTTAACCAAAATCTTTATTTAAAAATAAAAAACTCTACAAACGAACATACCTTTGCTTGCTAAAAAAAAATTAGAACCATAGACAAACTTTTTGAGACTGACGTTTGTGTGGCCAATAATTTTAGTTATTTTAACAAATACCTAACCCTTTAAGGTTTGATCAGTATTTTTTTAAATCAATTTATTATAATAGTTTTAAGGTTTTTGATTTAAGCATTTAAAGTTGAGCATTTCTCAAACCCTAGCCTAAAAACCTGTAAAAATTTGGCGTTTATGTAGGGTTTAAGACGTTCTTGACTCAAAATACTTAACTCAGATACCCGCCCTAATAGTTGGATTCTTCTGTCATAGATAATAATCTTCCAACTACGTTGAGATCGAATTCCAGTCTCACTAGATCTGACTTAATTTCTACCAGTGTTTTGCATAGAAACGTCTACTTATCCGAGCTCCACAACCCAGCTACTGGGTAATACAATGTCCCTTGTGTAGACTGACTATCAGACTAACGGGCTGTTAATTACCAAAGTCAAAGTTTTCCAAATGGTAACCGATTTTCGGTATATTAAGATAGTCCCCCATCTACAGTGTGACCTCGGCTAGCATTGCTTGATCTAGGAAGTCAACCCGTGCGGCTGATAATAGTTCTACATACACAAAACTATCAGATTCTTTCAAGTGCGTAAACCGTCCGTCCCGGCTGAAGAAGTTCTTCACAAAGATGAGAAACAAGTCACTTGATTTATTTATATATTTGACTTCTTCTTCTTCATTTGTTTTACTTTGAATTCTAAATTACTTCTTCATCATCATCCTCCTATTTTTTGAGTGCTCTTCCAGCTGTGCAGCTAGAAGGAGTGTCATACTTTCGATTGAAACCTACCCGTTTTTCTTCAGTTGCCCTTTGCGTTCCAGGGCCGCGAAAACTCTTTCGAACATCATTCTTCCAGTCCTTTTATGGTCAGCGTGGCTTGTCTTCTTCATCAATGGATCTCTGATTCTCATTATCTCAGCATTATCTTGTTAGCCATATCTATACTTCATTCCCAATAAGAAACCTTTTTTGCTGCCGTTCAACCGATTTTGACTTCTATTCCGTAGACATACCGTGGCGATTACTCTGTCACTTGATGTCTTGTTCCGTATTTGGTCTGTTGTGATTTTGCTCTTTATAGAAAGCAAAAAAGTGGATACAATACCAATTACTTACAGCAGCCGCCATTTATCATGCTACAAACGAAATAAAAACTAAAATCGGTCGAACGGACACTAAAAATGGTTTTTTTTTCCATGTCTAATCCTATTGCGAATGGGGTTTACCCTCTTTCACTCAGCTTCATACCTTCTTCGGTATTTACCTACTCTTAAAAACCTACCATTTTTATACTCAAATTTTCGACAAATACTTGCATCTTATTATCATTCCAAGTTAGTCCGAAAATTCTCGTCTCTCCTTTTAAGTTCCTAAATGTTTATTTTAATACATTACGTTTATGTTGTAATCAAATAGTTCGCATTCTCGAACTCTAAGTCAAAAAAAAAAAATATTGATCAAATCTTTTTAATTTTTTAAAAGCTAGACCATTTATGTTTTAATAGTCAACATTATCTTTATTTAATGCATAACGTCACAGAATATATGTAAACGTCTATTAAGTTAATTTTAAGAAAAACCATAAATCAACCTGTCGCAATTTATGCTTACAATCCAAATCTACAAAAAAAAAATCTCGCAAACATTTTTGGTCTAGCCATAAACCCTAAAACCTATTCGTTCTTTATATAAAACAATATATAAATATCACCATCACCCACCATTTTTAATATTACCTTCATTTATTATTCTGACAAGTAATATATTCAAAATGGACGCTCATTGTTACGTCGGCTATTAGTAAAAAGGTCTATGAAAAGAATGGACTAAGTTGAAGGGCTATATTCGTAATTATAGTGTTTTGGTTTGACTTACGTTTGACGTGCTACAAGCATAGACACATAGACCGAGACTGAGCGTCACTGTCATTTTCAAATTGACTAATCTTCATAGACAACTAAATGGATTCATTTCATTTATTAAATTTTTTACATTGTGTCTGAATGTTTTATAAAAAATCAGAAGAGAAAAAGAAAGAGGAATAATAAACTAGTGTTTGAGCGATTGACTGCTGCGATATGTATCGCGGGTTAGATCTCCGTACGGAACAAATATTTGTAGGGTCTACAGATAGATATTCCGGGTTTGGGTGTCTTGTGCATGTGAGTTTACATGTTTGTGAACGCACCCACGATACAGGGGTAGTTCCTAGTGTAGGGCATCATTTTTTTTTTAAATATCACAATTATAGTTAACACAAGAGGAAATAAAATCATAATTTCATTACATCAACCAAAAGTAACTTAAAAACAATAACAGAGAACAATAATATATAATTTATACGACTAATACCTGTCTCTTTTTTATAGATGACACTGACAATAACAATAGGACTTAGATTCCAGAAAAAGACACTATCGTTTTGAACTGTTTAACAGTTTTCTAATTGCCAGAGAGTGAACGCTCAGTCTAGGTCTATTTATGGCTACAAGGAACTTTTGGTGGTTGAATAACAATATCCGTGGGACCGTTTTTTGTAAAAAGTTGAAAATGTCTATGGACATTGTATTGAAATAAAAAGATGGCGGTTTAAGTTCTAAATTTTACTACTCGCTGAAAGATCCTTGTGAACGTTTGCTTTTTAATGTCTATTTTGGATATATGGATTTAGCTATCAGAATAATTTTATATTTTTATATCATATTACACTGAGATGACGCTATCGGATAATGTCATTGTTCTGATCTTATTAATTGGACAACAATGCATGAAGTGTGAGTAATATGCGCCAAATTACTTTGTTACATACACTTTATAATTATTCAAAATATTTCTCTTATAAACCTTGAATATCAAAAAAGTTATTTGACGCATTTTCAACACAAAAGAAAAAAAAATCAAATCGCAGTTCCAAATTCGAACCGCCATACCATAAACAAGGACATAAAACGTAACCATCCGTCGCTCATACGATTTTCGTGAACGTAAACTGTTGCGTTTGAAAAAACGAAAATGTTTGGAATTTTCGAGATGTGCCGGAAGCAAGTTGCCGCGATCATTCTGCCACTTGTGTTGGCATCGCTGACGGGGTACTCCTCCGAGGCACTCAGCACTTTCGGTGTCTCCAATACGAAGCCACCTTCAGCAGCCCCAACAGCACCCCCCGGTAAATATATTTTTTTTATATAATGGGACATTTCACACTGCACATCCACTGATTGGATTTAGAAAGAAAACACCGATCACTGTTAAAAAAACATGGTTCTAAAAAAACACATTTTTCATTTACACATTGTACTGTGTGTGTCATGTTTTTGAGTGTTGAAGCACTTGTGGTTATTTTTAATACTTACAGGTACATACAGAGGATATTTTTGTCCCATTATATGAAAAAAAATGTTTGCCCAACATGCACAGGCGATTATATTCACTAGACGACCTTTCAAACGAACAATGTAGGTTTACATGAATTGAAATAACCTACAAAGCTTTATTAATTCACAAAAAAACTTAATAACGTTAAAAACACTAAACAAACTATATATATTGTACATACATGACATTTTTACACAATTTTGTCGACACTTTTTTCCAAATTCAAAATTAACGGTTTTAATTTTGCAGAATCGGTTTAAAAAATTAAAATGTGGCAAAGAAAACGTAATTTTCTGCATGTGTTTGTGTTCTTATGGCTGGTTGGACAGTGTTTCGGTGCGTTTAGTCCTGTTTTTGGCGTTATTAAAACTGATTCTCCTCTCAAAACACCATCGCCTACTCCGCCGTCGGGTAAGATTTTTTTTATATAATGGGACCTTTTTTTATAATAATTAATCAAAAATTTAAATAAAATTACGTGTACAGATTTAATAAACTTAAATAATTGAATTTGATTTCTTTTTACTCGTACTTTTTGTAATTTCTGGCTTGTAAATTTCTGCGTTTTATTTTTATTATTGTGTTAGTGTTTCTAATATAATGTTCAAAATTGTTAATATGCTATTCAAAGTGTATTTTAGTCTCATTATATAAATATATATATAAAACGGCGGCGTCCAAAAAATTACATTTCACATATATTCATTACACAACACACAGACACTTACACTCTAGAATCTAGAGAACACAAATCCTCTGATTACAACTAATATAATAATGCTATAGATTTTTGCTTGGACTGTTAGCACCTTTTGTAATGAAATAACAGCTTTATTTCTGAAATAATAATCTAACTCTTGTAATTCAGAGACAAAACACAAAGAATAGACACAAATCGCGCCTTTTACAATACAAAACAACATTTACAATTATTTAGGCTAATACACAAAAACATTTTGGCCGTCTCGCTCAAGCAAAAACACTGCTTAGCATCACATTTAGGTACTTCGACAACTTGACAAACGAATTGGCGCCAAAAGTCAGCCATCTTTATTCCATAGACAACATATTTATACATTTTTTTTCCATAGACAACTATTACAAACATTTTTTTATTACGAAAACGAATTAGAATAACACAGCAAGGTATACCAGTGCAAAAAAATGTGGTACAAGAGGCAAATACTCGCTATTCTGCCTATTATCATTGTCGGTTGGCTAAACATACAATGCACGGATGGTTTTGGTATCTCGTCCTTTGGGAAGGCGAATACAGACCCGCCAAAGCCTGCGACGACCTCCGCTGCCCCTGGTAAGAATTTCAAACAATATATTTCATACAAAAAACAAGCTTTCATACATTCCATACAAGAGTGCAATACAATCACATACACACACATACAGTCATACAACCGCTGTTTAATATGAGCATGAGACAAAGCTGTGAATAAAAGAATTAGCTTAGTTTTCGATGTTTTAGGATTTTCGTTATTTTAATGTGTATTTCTTAGAAACTACTTGACAGAAAAACTTACTGCCTACACCTTCGAGGATATTATCTACTGAAAACTCTGGAATAAACATTACAATACAAAATTAAGACCAACAAAAACATGTATACCTACTAAACAAAATACTACACGAAATAACAAAATAAAATGTCCTAGTATATAAATAAATTGGATATATTTGATAGCACACCACATCTTAATAGAAAAGAAACAGAAAAAGCTATTTGGATATGCGAATTGATTTATTTTGTCAGTTCACTATCAAAATTCAAAGCTATCACAAAATTGTCGAAAACAAACAATACTATAATGGCAATTTTATCATATCCAAGCACCATTCGAAAACTATGTAGATCCTACATCCTTCGAAAAATTCATGCGTAGATGATTCAATAAAATTCACACGTAGCGAATGCAAAATTCGAAAAAAAAATCGGCTTAGTTTTCAAAAATCAATGTAACAAAACGATAAAATAAAAATAACGACATAAAAATTCTGAATTCAAATTTTACCTTCCAATTTATAACCATAGACAAAAGGAAAAGCTAAAAAATTTGAAAAAGGTTACTTTTTCGCGCGTTGAGATGTGGTGTAAACGACAGGCCACGGCGGCCATATTGCCTTTGCTCCTAATTGGCTGGATGATGGGACAATCGGATGCCCTAACCACCTTCGGGAAGAGTAACACGGTTGGACCTACTGTGGCACCAACTTTGCCTCCACGTAAGTATTTCTTAAGAGAGTTACGTTCATTCGAACATAGAAGTTTAAAAATAAGCAGAGAAAACTAATAGAATTCTAAATTACAAAAACAAAAAAAGAACAGAAATTCTGTCTATAATTCTCTATATAACACCCTGTTTCGTTCTGCCAGGAATAATTCAAGTTACTTATATGATTTTAAATTAGACTATCTAGAATGTTTATATTAAATAAAAAAACTAAAGAAAACTTGTAAATAATAACATATCTACATAAAAACATAAATCGTAATAACGTAACTCTCTTCCTAATTAACTTATATGTTTGTAATGTGAATGCTTTTTCATGTGTTTATGACATTAGTGCACGTCAAAAACCCACTCACTTGATGCACGTACAAAAATATAACAAGCTATCTGTCTTGGTATGGAGAATTTTGACAAATGAAACGTCATTGATTTTTTAGATACCTATTAATAATGAGGATCTCGTAAGTTTAACTTTTCAAATGGGTTTTTCCATTATACATTTCAACAAGGGACAAGTCCACCAAATAAACCTTCTTTTGGTTGTGAAACCATGAAATAACGTTTCCCGCTCTGGGTCTAGCGAGAGGCAGTGTCAGACTTATACTGACTAAAACCCACCCTTGTTCCTTCAGTTATCCTTTGCGTTCCAGAGCCACGGTAACACTTTTTTACATTTTAAACTTTGGCTCTTGGCGAAAAGAAATCTAGAATTTGTCTCTAAATCTAGAAGGTCGCTATGCCATAAAATAAAACTACTAAAAGTGGCGACATACACTCTTTATTAGGATGCAAATTTTTCTCTAGCATAATGAAAACATACAGAAAGAATGCCATTCAAATTACCGTGTTAAATTTAAATGTCATAATGGCTACTTCTATAATAAAAGTGGTCATAAGCTAACATCCCAATTATGGAATATTATAATTTGAATTTTGTGAAGCTAATTATAGGAAATAAAATAATAAAAACAGAAGCTATTAACTTGTGAACCGTAAAGAAATGTAGTTACCTTACTCGTAAAATGAGCGGAAATGAATTTGTTTAAATTCTCTATGGTTTATTTTTGATAACATTATTGCACTTTTATAGTCATTCTTTTTTCAAATTCCTCCTGTTTATTTCAGCTGGTGTAAGTATGAATTATATTTTAATTAGCTAAGTTTAATGTGTCATATGTGTTTTAATTTAGATTTTAATTATAATAAAAGTGTTTAAATATTTAGTAATTATATCGTAAGCATTTTTAGAGTGTATTTAGGCTGATGTAGGAGTAAATATACTAAACAAAACTGACTTGAAATGCTTTTCAATAGTTCTACATAGATTAACCATTTTGTTGTAGAAAAAAATCAGTAGCGTAGATGTAAATCATTTTTAGAACAAAAAGTATTAAATAGGTACAATATCATATCATAGGTTATGCGTAGGGACTTTTTTTTGTCGTTAATTCTGCAAAAGGCGCCCGGGCTTTAGGGATATATTTATTTATTTAATACTTTATGCACAAACGTACAGCGGCGGAATTAATGCCTTAGGCATTTTCTACCAGTCAACCTTAGGGTGATGCAGAGATAAATAGTGTTAGGTGCAATAAAAGAGAGAGAAAAGGCGAATAGGTACAAGAATAGATATACTAGTAAACCATAAATATCATACAATTATACAATACATACACAAATTAATAAACTATCTACGTATATATCTACTAAAGTCAAACAATTGGTTCAAATCGACAATTTGAAAACATTAACGCTGTGATGACACTACTGCCAACTTCTTACGAATTAGCTCGCGAACTTTGGTTTTGAATGTTATATATGTATATAATGCTTTGAATGAGAATGGATAAAGTGAGAAATGAATATATTAGGGGAAGTTTGAAAGTGGCGCCAGTGACTGAAAAGTTGAAAGGGAATCGTTTGTCTTGGTATGGTCATGTGAAGAGGAGGGATGAAACGCATGTTACTAAAAGAGTTATGAGTATACATGTGGATGGATGGAGAGGGAGAGGGAGACCAAAGAAAAGATGGATGGATTGTGTGAAGAGTGATATGAAAGAAAAGGAAGTTAGTGGTAGCATGACGAGAGACAGGGCAGAGTGGAAGAAAAAAACGTGTTGCGCCGACCCCAAATAACACGGGATAAGGGCAGGAAGGTGATGATATTTATATAATGCTTTATTGAGACTCAGAAATATCAATTATAAGATTACAAAAATATATTTAAGATTGCTTTCGACACAGAATATAACGCAACTGGCATCGCTTAATATAATAGCGTAACCTGTGTTAAAGATACCAGTTCCATTTCCCACAGGGTTACATTTTCTTATATTAGATTTAATAGCATTTATAATTTAAAAGATTAATAAATAGGACATAATTGTAATTAATTTGATTTAAGTAGGTCATCATCATCTTCCTGACCTTGTCCCATCTCATTTGGGGTCGGCGCAACACGTTTTTTTTTTCCATTCTATCCTGTCAACCGTCATACTATCAATAACTTCCTTTTCTTTCATATCAATCTTCACACAATCCATCCATCTTTTCTTTGGCCTCCCTCTCCCTCTCCACCCATCAACATGTAAACTCATAACTCTTTTAGTAACATGTGTTTCATCCGTCCTCTTCACATGACCATACCAAGACAAACGATTCCCCTTCAACTTTTCAGTCACTGGCGCCACTTTCAAACTTCCTCTAATATATTCATTTTTTTTTTCATTTATTAAGTAGGTAATACAAATAATCATGAATATATCTAAGTGGAGTGAGGAAGTTTTCAAATAATCGTCAATAAAACCATCCAAAAGATCATCTATTTGAATTTTAGAACGTTTTACAAACCCATAATTATTTCTATTGACATTATTGAATATTACATACACATCATATTTGTAATCAAACAACATTTAAAACAATAATTCGTTAACTAACAGAACTGTCACTTTGACAAATGACTATCAATAATACCGTCAATTGTTTCGGTACCAACCTTCAAATAATAACAAGTAACGTCTGAAATGAAATATTATTTATGGTGCTCAAATTGTTATGTTGGCTTTTCACGAAATGCCCTTAGCTTCTTGGCTAACAACAGTGGGAAGGGTCAATATCCTGCGTAATTTTCAAATATGAAACTAGTAGATTGATGTCCGTTTCGTTTCGACTGCGCGACCATGGTGAAATAAAAAAATAGAGCAAGTGCGAGTCGGACTCGCGTACTGAGGTTTCCTCACAAACTTACCTATGTAAACAGTTCGATTCCCTAATTGAGTTTTTTTTGTAACGTAACTACAAATTTACAGTTTTATTCCTACATATATATATACTATAAGAACTTGCTTTATGCCAAATTTCAGGATCCTGGGTCAACGGGAAGTACCCTATGAATATTGATTCCTTTGAGAATGTCGAAATGTATGTTTTTTGCGACCTAAACGGCCGTATCTTTTTTTTTCTTTAACTTAGAAGTTTAATTTTTCACAGCTGCAAGGGACCGCAGTCTTGAGTATACGGTTTTAATTTCAACTCGATGCCCCCACGCGTTTCTGAGATAACGAGTCTTGACAGACAGACAACAAAGTGAACCAATAAGGGTTCCGTTTATTCTTCAAAAGGGACCCTAAAAACAACAACAACATGCCAAGATCATTGGGAAAATTTGTAAAATTGGGTTCCCAACATCTTTCCATAAATTACCAAAATTTACATTGGTATTCTACGCTTCTAGTGAACTAGTACTATAAGAATGATATATAATAAAACTTTGCGATAAAATCCTAGCTATATTGTGCCTTTATAATAATCTTATATTCAAATAGTCCTAAGAACCAAGCCATCTACAATCAACCTACCTAGACCACTAAAAAAAAAGGCCATTAACAATCTAGACTCAAGTGCGTAGACCATAAACCCCGTTCGAAATACAAATGAGACCCATAAACAATAAACATAGACCTTGTGGAGGTCAAATTGTCTTTGGTAAGAATGTCTATGATTTACTCCAATGGTACAAAATGGTACAGAAAGCATAAAAAAACTATCGCATGCTTGGGAAAAATGATACGTATCAGTTTTATGAAGAGCTGTCAAATAAATCTTCGATTTGACATAGAACTTGGTTAAAAGCACGTTTTTCTGTACCTCAAAAGGAAAAAACGGAACCCTTATACGATCACTTTGTTGTCAGTCTGTCTGTCAAGACCCTTTATTCCGGGAACGCGTGGTGGTATCAAGTTGAAATTAAAACCATATACTTAGGTCTGCAGTCTCTTGACGCTGTGAAGAAATCAAACTTCTAAGTTAACGAAAAAAAACTGGGCAAGTGCGAGTCGGACTCGCACTTGCGCGCACTGAGGGTTCCGTACAAACTTGAAAGGTAAATTGCGGTTTACGATTTATGACGTATTAAAAAAAAAAACTACTTACTTTTTTCGTTCAAACCAATTTTCGGTGGAAGTATGCATGGTAATGTAACGCTTCGAGTCGCCGATTCCGAGCGTTGAGATGACGTCGGAACAAAGGAATCGGAGGCGTGGCCTACTCGAGGCTTTCGACGCAAACGACACGATCATGACTTGGCTAGGGGGGCAGGATGCATTCCGCCGTGTGTACCTGCTTAGACGTTATTTAATTTTAATAATGTAATTCAATTATTTACCAATAATTTTATAAATTTTATTCAATAATTTATCTAATCTAATTTACTTAATTTATCTAATATGCTGTAACAATTTTTTTTTTAATACAATAAAGTTTCTATGGGTTAATAATGTCTGAAATAAACAATAAATAAAAACAAATAACAAGTTATCCTTATGCCAAATTTGATCCAAGTCCGTTTAGACATTTGAGTATGAAAAAGTAACAAATATAAAAGTGTATCTGTCTTCAAGAAGGTAGTCAAAGAAAATTACCTCTCTACCATCTCGTAAATTTATATTTTATAAGTAGATATATATTTTTATAATTTAGTTTATGTATTGTATCTATTTATGTGTTTTATACACTTTTATTGATATTTATAATTATGTATTATATGATTTAATTTAGATAATATAGTATATTTTTTATTTTCTAACTTTTTTGTATATACTGTGTCTACATCTCTCATTGAACTCTCCTGTCGCAGGTCTACTGGAAGAAATTTCATTTGAAATAAGCAGTACCTTGGTGATCTTCTATCTGCTTTTGTTCTTTTCATTTTTAAGTGTTTGTGTGTTCATAAATAAATAAATATTTGCACACACATACACAGAAATTGTCACCTTTATATTATTAGCGTGATGGTAGGCGGGGCCACGGCTCAAAAACGTATTATCAGAGTCTAGTAACATTGAATAATGTTATTCAAACAACCAATGCTTTTAACCACCTTCAAATTATTCAGAATGAATTGCCAAAAACATTGCGTTACTATAGAAATATATTGCCAATGACCTCTTTGGTATAATGTAGCGATCGATAGTAAAACAAATGGGTTTTGTTATTATAACATGTACTTCAAGGAATGACATTAAAAAAAAAACTGGGCATGTGCGAGCCGGATTCGCGTACTGAGGCTTTCATACAAACTTAGCTATGAAAACAGTTCAATTCCTGAATTGAGTTTCAGGGTTTCAGGAGGATCATTGGCAGTGATGCACTCGTTGAGTCGAAGGTTCAAAGTCTTGAGCATCGGCGCCGAGTTGCTAGCCTGTCGGTTTTCTACCGGTTGCATTTCGGGGAGTGTGCGTCGGAATTGCATAACCTAATTCCGCCTAGCTCGTTCCATTATCGGACCACCAGGCGTACGGCAATGCGCCACCGGTACATGGTGGACATCCCACCTATACGCACAAAACGTTTTGGGAACACATTCATTGTGCGTAGAGCTAAGAAGTGGAATTCCTTGCCGGAATGTGTGTTCTCTGATGGCTACAACCCGGGAATCTTTAAGTCAAGAGTGAATAGGTTACTTCTAGGTAAGCGCGTTCCATCGTCGACCGCATCGTCGCTTTCCATCAGGTGAGATAGCGGTCAAGCGCGAACCTTGTGTCGTAACTACAAATTCACAGTTTTCTGATTTTTTCCTATACTTGTGCTATAAGACCTTACTTCAGGCCAAATGTCAGGATTCTAGGTCAACGGGAAGTACCCTATGAATTTTGATTCCCTTGAGAGTGTCGAAATATACCTACGTTTTTTGCGACATAAGCGGCCATATCTTTTTTTCGGTAACTTAAAAGTTTGATTTTTTCAAAGCTTCAAGGGACCGTAGACTTGAGTAAATGGTTTTTAATTTCAACTCGATACCTCCACGGGCCACGCTAGATATATTTTATCTACGTTTTTTGCGACGTAAACGGCTGTATCTTTTTTTTTTTGTTAACTCAGAAGTTTGGTCATTCAAAACCTACAAACTAAAGAGCCTACCTACATTGTATGCTACGTAGCAGTGATCGTGAAAGTTTTCTCATTGACTTTAGCACGCACGCATTGCGTGCAGTTAATATATAAACCAATCAGTGTCCCGCAAAATTGTGTGGGTTCAGTATGTGCAGAACCGTAACCTGGGTGATGCAAGCGGCGGTGCCCAGGCACAGGGCGAAGATCCCGATGGTCCGTAGAAATCATCAAACCAAGGACAAGTATAACAAAAATATAACAACACAGGATTATTAGTCTAGTGGTCAGTGGCCCTGACTGCTATACCTCAGGCCGTGGGTTTGACTCCCATCCAAGACATCTGCATCGATACGACTACATGCACACCGTTAAAGTTAAACTAGCGACACTGCGTATATAGTAATCCGGTCTCTACCTTTACTGGCCTGTTAGAAGTGGTTAGAAGCTCTGACTGCTATGCCGGAGGTCGTGGGTTCGACTCCCATGCAAGACAAATGTTTGTGTGATGAGCACGTTCATTTGTTCTGTGTCTGAGTGTAATTTATCTATAAGATGTATACATTTAGGAATATATAAGTATGTTTAGCAGTTGTCTAGTACTCGTAACATAAGCCCTGCTTAGTTTGGAACAAAATAGCGTTGTGTGAAAGTTGTGGAATATTATTATTATTATATATATATCTATACTTATAATAAATCTGTAGAAGTTAAAATTCTGTACATTAAAAATATCAAAAAAATAAATGGCAGGGGGTGTTACTAGACCGACACCGAAACCAAAAATGTGATCAAAAAAATTTTGTTTGTCTGTCTGTTTGTTCAGGCATCACGCAAAAACTACCGGTTCGATTACGATGAAACTTGGTATAATTATTCTTTAATATCCTGGGCACCACACTGGGTACTTTTTATTCCAGAAAAGTTATATACAATAAAAAAACAAACTTAATTTTGCGGTTTGAACGCTAGACCCGATTACAGTACCAACCGCAACTAATAAGTTTGTCGTAGGTTATGTCACCCGCAGTGGAGTTCACTAAGGGTCGCTGCAGACGGCTAAGATACTATAATATTTTATCTTAAGATACAATATCGCTCGCCATACAATTCAATGGACTATCACACACGACGAAGATAATAAATAATATTTCATATTTTCGAATCTCAAAAAACCTAAAAAACCATTTTCGACTTCTACGCGGACGAAGTCGCGGGCAAAAGCTAGTATATATATAAATATATAGATAGCTTCTAAAACTTCAACTTTTCAAGGCGTCCCACTTAAAACCATGAAAACTAGATGACCACCGTATTCTAATTTAAAATAGTGTTAAAATCCTTATCCTTGAATCCAAAACTGCTTAAATGCTGCAATTTCAAAATAAAACACGACAGTAGATCTGATAAGAAAGTGGTAATTTTCTTTTTAAAACACTCCAGTGCACGTGCAATTATGCAGACTTTGAAGAAATCAAATGAGGTAGAATTGTACCTATTGTATTGTAAATTATTATCTACAATACATATAATAAAACAGTATACATTTATTTATTTAATACTTTATGCACAAACGTACAGCGGCGGACTTAATGCCTTAGGCATTTTCTACCAGTCAACCTTAGGGTGATGCAGAGATAAATAGTGGTAGGTGCAATAAAAGAGAGATGAAAGGCGAATAGGTACAAGAATAGATATACTAATAAACCATAAATATCATACAATTATACAATACATACACCAATTAATAAACTATCTACATCAATAAAGTCAAACAATTGGTTCAAAAATAAATGTGATGTTTTCAGTTGGTGCAAAAACTACTGAACCGATTCTGTTCAAATTTTGCATATATCCTTTAAGAACGTCAAACCCGAGATACATTTGGGCACGCCATAATCGCGGCGGTAAGTCCCCTCTTTGAGGAGTGGCTCGTCTTCACTTTCCGCATGACGCAGGTCCTCACCGGACATGGCAAGTTCGGGAAGTTCCTGCATCGGAATCAGGCGGAAGAAACGCCCGGGTGTCACCATTGTGTGGACTGCCCGGATGACACGGTGGAGCATACGGTCGAGGTGTACTCCACGTAGGCAGAGCACCGCACGAGGACACCCTCGTGGAGGCAATCGGTGGCAACGACATTTCTCGCCGGGCTTTGGTACTGGCCATAGTCCGGAGCGAGGAGGAGTGGCAGGCGGTCACCTCCTTCTGCGAAGCAGTAATGCTAGCAAAGGATGCCGCACGCGTAAGGGAACGAAGCTCCTCACGCTTCAGTCGCCGAAATTCCGATCCCGACTACCAGCCACGGTACATGCGGGCTTGCGGACGTCGAACAATGGGTAGCTCACCGTCCGGCCGTCCGGTAATTAACTGGACCGAGCCCAGTCGTCATTAGCGCGTAATGATCCACGCGCTCCTCAAAGAGATGTCAGCAAACCGTAGGGGCCCGGATGCCCGCTAGCTAAAACCGCGGGGAATTTCTGAAAAGGAAACCCGTAGTCCTAGAACGCAAAGGGCAACTGAAGGACACAGGTGTGGTTTTAGTCAGTAAAAGTCTGACATTCCCTCACGCTCCACCCAGAGCGGGAGAAGAAATTGGATAATTTCCACCCTTAAAAAAAAACCCCAGATACATTTTCATATAAAATACGTAAATATGACGTTATCACACATCTTTCTCCAAATATAAATATCGTGTCGATATTATTTAGGTTTCTGAAAATCTGCTATTTTGAGCAGTGGTGGCCGAGTGGTAATAGCCTCGACTTACGAGTTGTAGGTAGCGGGTTCAAACCCAGCCAGGCGCGTTACTTTGTGTAATTTATTTCATCACCACTGCTCTCAAAACGGTGAAGGAAAACATCGTGAGGAAACCGGCATATCCTAGAACCAAAAATTCGAAGACATGTGACAACCACCAACCCGCACTGGGCCCGCGTAGTGGATTACGGCCTATTCCCTCTTCTAAAGAGGAGGCCTGAGTCCCAGCAGTGGGAACATTATAAGGCTAACTATGCTATGCTATATGCTATTTTGCGTGAACTTTATCCCTTCATAATGTAACTTCACTTTTTTTTGTAAGGTATGTAATTTTAAATGTAATTTTAATCATCCAATGTCCCACTCTGGGGCCAGCGGTAGGGCGTGTCAGACTTTTACTGACTAAAACCACACGTATTTTCCTTCTTTGCTATACGTTCCAGGACCCCGGGGTACCCATGGCCCCAGTAGGCTTCTCCGCTGGACCCCTACGGTTTTGCTGACATCTCTTTGAAGAACGCATGGTACACTATACGCCGTCAACAATTCTGGCTCTACCCGAACTGTTACCCAAACAGGATTCCGGCGGCTGAGCCGTGAGGAAATCCGTTCCCTCCCGCGTGCGGCCGCCTCCTTCGCTAGCATTACTGCTTCACAGAAGGGGGCGACTGCCTGCCATTCCTCCTCACTCCGGATCATGGCCTGTACCAGGGCATGAGAAGTCGCTGCCGCCGATCTCCCTCACGAGGATACAGTGGTGCTCCGCCCAGGCAGGGTACACCTCTACCGTATTCTCCACCGTTTTCCTTCACCGTAGCAAAATAAAATTACATTTTCAACTTAAACATATTATGATTCTATCGCTTAGTCCATTCCATTGCGGCCAAATACTTATGTAACAAATTCTTTAGCAATTTTTTTATATGGTAACAAAATTCTCGCGAGCGTTATGAAATATTTTTTTGGCCAAGTGTAAATACAGCATACCTACAAATATAATGAAATGTAAGTATGTACTTATTTATTATGCTTAACTATGTACATGGTTACTTACGTAATACTTAGTGAAAAGTATAAAAGCGTTTATATTTCTTACATATCGAGTCTTGAGCATCAACGCCGAGTTGCTAGCCTACCAACACTCAACTTTGGGCCATACATTGAAGCAAAGGCTCAACTGGCAGCAAAAAAGCTGGATATCCTCGATAAGGTCAGACAGTACTTCACGCCGGAACAGCTGCTCAAACTATATCAAGCACAAGTTCGATCGTGTATGGAGTACTGCTCTCATCTTTGGGACGGATCTGCCCGATACCAGCTTGATGCACTTGAGGCAATTGAGAGGCGTGCCAGGAGGATCATTGGCAATGATGCACTCGTTGAGTCGAGGCTCCAAAGTCTTGAGTATCGACGCCGAGTTGCAAGCCTGTCGGTTTTCTACCGGTTGCATTTCGGGGAGTGTGCGTCGGAATTGCATAACCTAATTCCGCTTAGCCCGTTCCATCATCGGACCACCAGGCGTACGGCAATGCGCCACCGGTACATGGTGGACATTCTACCTATACGCACAAAACGTTTTGGGAACACATTCATTGTGCGTACAGCTAAGGAGTTGAATTCCTTGCCGGAATCTGTGTTTCCTGATGGCTACAACCCGGGAATCTTTAAGTCAAGAATGAATAGGTTACTTCTAGGTAAGCGCGCTCCACTGTCGACCGCATCGTCGCTTTCCATCAGGTGAGATAGCGGTCAAGCGCGAAACTATCAAGAATAAAAAAAAACGAAGGACTTTTTTTAGTTAGGAAAATCATCCAATGACATCTCTCACTCTTGTGCGGAACGCTAGGGTGTGTCTGACCTGTACTGACTAAAAACCCACTCCTGTTCCTTCTTTCCCCCGTTTCACTTTCACACTACCCGTGACCCGTGGAGGTATCGAGTTGAAATTAAAACCATATGCTCAAGTCTACGGTCTCTTGAAGCTGTGAAAAAATTAAACTTTTAAGTTAACGAGAAAAAAAAAGATATGGCCGCTTATGTCGCAAAAAACGTATATTTCGACACACTCAAGGAAATCAAAATTCATAGGGTACTTCCCGTTGACCCAGAATCCTGGAATTTGGCATAAAGCAAGGTCTTATAGCTCAGATACATAGATATAAGAATAAATCTGAAAACAGTAAATTTGTTGTTACGTCACAAAAAAAAACACTTTTTGGCGTTTCGCAAAAGTCTTCGAGACTCTATTCGGGAATTGAACTATTTACATAGGTACTAGGTTCCGTACAAGCTATTTACACAAGCTTGTACGGAACCCTCAGTGCGCGACTCACACTTGCCCAGTTTTTTTATCTAGTAAACAGCTTCAATAAATTTAGTGGTGTCCGAATATATTGTCCGAATCGTCAGCAACTCGGGATATCATCAAATTACTTCTCTCGCTGTTAATGGAGTGAGAGGGAGTGTCAGACTTTTACTTTCTAAAACAAACCCGTGCTCCTTCAGTTGCCCTTCGCGTTCGAGGGTCACGGTAACTCTTTCCAACTATTTCACAGCTCTGGCAGTTACTAATGCCATGCTATTCGCACGAATTTGACAACTTAATGAGACCTTTCGACGTTTATTTTCTTTTAATTTATTACTATAATACATAGGTCAGAATATGTAGAGTATGTTTACTTTTTCGTGGAGACTTACCTACCCCCCATTTTTGATTTAAGCATTTGAAATTCATATATATATTTGTGTATATCTCAAACTCCTGAAAATCTGTCAAAATTTGACGTTTATTTATGGTGTGAGAGTTTTTGGCGGGATTTCTCCGAGTAAAGTTCAGTGAGTCCCAACAGTGGAAACATTATATATTTTATCTTAAGATACAATATCGCTCGCCATATAATTCAATGGACTATCACACACGCCGAAGATAATAAATAATATTTCATAATTTCGTATCCCAAAAATCCATTTTCGACTTCTACGCGGACGAAGTCGCGGGCAAAAGCTAAGAAAAAGAAATAATTTCTTTAAACCTAAGAATTTTGATTTATTTATTTAAACTTCATGTACAGTAGTGGTACATAGGCGGACTTAATGCAACAAGACATTCTCTACCGTCAACCTTAACCCAAAAAAGACAACACTGTGGTAGGCTTGCACAATAAACAAATAACAGATAATTCAAACAGAAAAAATAAAATAAAAAATAAGTTATTTATAATAATAATAAATTATAAAGTATGAATAAAATTACTAAAATACTATGAAAAATATCAAATTATTAAGAGAACTTAATAATAATTCTGACGAAAACCAAACTAAAGTTGAAAGGACTTCAAGTAGTAGTTTTTTTTTTTTTTTTTTTTTTGTTGGGTGGGAAAATCATCCTAATGACATCCCCGCTCTTGGGCGGAGCGAGAGATAGTGACAGACTCTTACTGACTAAAAACCCACTCCTGTTCCTTCGTTGCCTTCGTCCCAGGGCCCCGGGTTCCGTTTCACACTACCCGTGGCCCCAGTAGGCTTCGACCCTGCTGGGCCCCTACGATTTGCTGACATCTCCTTGAGGCGCGCGTGGAACAATACGCGCCGTCGACGACTTGGGCTCGGTCCGGACGGTTACCGGACGATCAGACGGCGAGCCACCCATTGCTCGCTGTCTGCAAGCCCGCGCCTACGGTGGCCGGAAATCGGGATCGGAATCCCGGCGGCGGTTGGAGCGTAAGGACCGTTGCCTCACGCGATCGGCCGCCTCCTTAGCTAGCATTACTGCTTCGCAGAAGGAGGCGACCGCCTGCCACTCCTCCTCGCTCCGGAGCATGGCCTGAACCAAGGCCCGGCGCGAGAGATCGCCGCCGCCGATTGCCCCCACGAGGACACAGCGTTGCTCTGCCCAAGCTGGGCACACCTCCACCGTGTGCTCTACCGTGTCCTCCGGGTGGGCCACACAGTGGCGACACCCGGGCGTCGTTTCCGCACGTATCCGGTGCAAGAACCTCCCGAACTTACCGTGTCCGGTGAGGACCTGCGTCATGCGGAATGTGAGGACGCCGTGAGGTCTTTCCAACCACGCCTCAAAGAGGGGACTTACCGCCATAATTGTGGCGTGCCCAGCACGGGGTCGCGACAGTCGCTGTCGCCATTTCACCATGAGAACTCGCCGGAGCTCTGTCCGCCATGCTGCGACTTGTCGCGGCAGCGGAGTTTCGCCCCGGCGTTGCATCTCCATGCGCCGTTCGTGCATGAGTGCAAGGACTGTTGCCTCCAGATCCCATGGTTGCTGGCCAGCAAGGAGGATCGCCGCTTCGCGGGAAATCGTCCGGTATCCTCGCACCATCCGTATGGCCATGACCCTCTGGCACGCGTTCAGCCGGGCCGCCGGCTGCTTCCGCAGCCCCGGCGCCCACACCGGCGCGCCATAAAGGGCCATGGACCGAACGATCCCCGCGTAGAGCCTCCGGCAGGAGGCGTCTGGACCCCCAAGGTTGGGCAGGAGCCGCCCGAGGGCAGCCCCAGTCCGATTTAGTTTGGGAGCCAGACGTCGGAAGTGCTCGTCGAAATCCCACCGGCTGTCGAGAACGAGTCCCAGGTACTTCATCGTTGACCCGACGCCGATGTGGACTCCTCCCACCGTTAGCTGGGAACCCGGTGGTGGCGCGTTCCGAGGGCCGTGAAAGCATATGGCCTCGGACTTGTGCAATGCCACCTCGAGTCCCAGCTCCTGGATCCTGCCAACGACTGTCGCGACCCCGCGTGTCGCTAGTTCGACCGCCGCCTGGTACGACTCTCCCTGCGCCAGGACCAGCGTGTCGTCCGCGTAGCAGACCACGCTGACCCCGTCAGGGAGGTCGCCGCGCAGCACGTAGTCGTATCCGATGTTCCACAAGGGCGGCCCTAGTACCGATCCCTGTGGAACACCGCACGACATCTCTCGACGTTCCCACACCCCCTGGTGACCAGGGTAGGTTATGTACCTGTCAGACAGGTACGCCTCGACCACACGACAGAGGTAGTCGGGCATCCGGTGATACCGGAGTGCCCTCCCAATGCTACTCCAAGGCAGGGAGTTGAAGGCGTTGGCGATGTCCAAAGACACCGCCACGACACACCTGCCCTGGGCCACTGCATCCCCTGTCGTGAGAGCTCGCACGCACATGATGGCGTCCACCGTGGAGCGCCTCCTGCGAAAGCCGAACTGGCCGTCCGCCAGATCCGGCCCCACCCGTGTTAGGTGTGCGACGAGGCGGTCTGCAATTACTCTTTCAAAGAGCTTGCCCACCTCGTCGAGCAGCACAATGGGCCGGTACGCGGACGGAGAGTCCGCGGGGCGCCCCGGCTTCGCGATGAGGACCAGTTTCCCCGTCTTCCAGCGAAGTGGGAACTGGCCCCTCTCCATGCATGCGCTGAAGAGCCCTCTTAGTCGAGGCCCGAGAGCCTCCATGGCCAGGACCCATGCCTTTCCAGGCAAGCCGTCGGGTCCTGGGGCGGTATTTTTGGCACTCAGCCTTCGTACCGCCACTCTCATCTCTACCTCGGTCACCTCTGGAGCGTTGTCGTCGTCGTCGCCATCGTGGTCCGCGTCGGACACCGCTGATGGCGGAGCCATGGGCGGGGGAGAGTGTTCCCCTCGCGTGGGGAACAGAGTGCTCACCACACCCTCCACGAGCTGGGGCCGGAGACTCTGCGTCAGCGGGGGAGCCCAGGGGCGGAGTTTGTCCCGTACCAACTTGTACGGGCGTCCCCATGGGTCCCCATTCAGAGTCCCCAGCCACACGTTGCGGGCCTCAAGTTTGGCCCGCCTTATCTCCGCTCGGAGGGTGCGCTTTGCCGCTCTGTATCCCTCGTACAGCTCCGCCTCTCTGGCCTCCGCATCCTCTGGACGGATGCGGCGCCTGCGGTATCTGGCATACCGGCGTCGCGCGGCATTGCACGCGTTGCGCAGTGCCGCAATCTCCGGCGACCACCAGTATACCTGGCGCCGAGCACGTGCTGGAGGGACTCGGGGCATTGCCGCGTCGCAGATTTGCGACATGGCCTCCCGGAACCACTCTGCCTCGACGTCTATGTCGACAGGCCTGTCCGGTGCTTGCACCCAGGCCTGTACCGTCGCGGCTTCCAGGAGGAGCTCCCGGTCCATCTGCCTCAGCGCCCACCGCGGACCACAAGGGTTCTGTCGGACCGGCGCAGTCGAGGTTTGGGCGGAGACGTCAAACCGGATGTACCGGTGGTCTGAAAACGTCTCCACCCCCTCCATAACGCGCCAGTCGAAGACACGCGGCGACAGAGCGGGGCTGGCGAACGAGATGTCCACCACTGAGTCGCCCCGCATCCGCACACACGTGGGGACAGAACCCCGGTTTAGGACGACCAGGCCTGTCTCCAGAGCCCAGTCCTCCACCATCCGACCCCGCTGGTTCGTGAACCGGGAACCCCAAGCCAAGTTCTTGGCATTGAAGTCCCCGCAAACGACCACGGGGAGGGAACCAAACCCAGCGACGACGGCTTTCAGCTCCATTAGGGAGATGTGGAGATCGCCGAGAGATCTGCTCGGGGACAGGTAGACGCCTACCACTGCAATGTCCCCGAACCGTGCTGCCACGCAACCCCGTCCCCTCGTGACGGCCTCGGGGGTCGGGGTGCCGGCGGCGGCCGACGAAATTAGGGTCACCGAGCCGTCCAGGTCCCGCACCCAGTCTCCCCTGGGCAGGACATTGTACGGCTCGGAGACCACGGCGATATTGATCGACCACTGCGCCATGCTCTGGAGCAACAGATCCTGAGCGGGGGCGCAGTGGTTGATGTTCGCCTGGAGGAGACGTAATGGAGCCGTTATTGGCAGTCCATCACAGTCTCCTCTCGAGCCCCCCGTGAGGGCCCTGCCGCGTTGGTTGCGGCGGCGACAGCAGCAGCTGCCAAAGAGGAGGCAGCGGCGGTGAGGACATCGGCGGGGATGGGCCTCCTGACCTTGCCCTTGGCCTTGGTGGGGGGGTCGCAGGACCTGCTCCCAGCCCGGTGGTCGGCTGGCTTGCCTGCCGCCGCACATGCGTAGCAGTGCGGCGTTGCTTTGCATTCAACCGCCCTGTGACCGGGCTGACCGCACTGGAAGCAGCGGTCGCTGCGGTCCACCTCCGCGGCACAACTGGCCCCCACGTGGTGCCCCACGTGGCAGCGATAGCACCGCAGAGGTCTGGGCTCCAACAGTTTCACTTGTGCGGAGACCCAGCCCACCAAAAGCCGTCGGCCCTCCCCGGTGATGGTCTTGGCCGCCGACACGGGGCAGCTTACCGTCATGGCTCGCATGCCCGTGCTGTCAGCGCGGATAGTGCCCGCCCGAACCTGCTCGGTAGTGCACCCACCCGCCCCGACGATGGCGGCCACAACCTCGTCCACCTTGACGGAGTCGTCCAAGCCCATGATGCGCATATCAATACACTTGGTGGGCCTGGACACTCGAGCCTCTTCCGCATCCAGGGACGCCCTGATCCTTGCGGCCAGGGCATCCGCGGCGGGGCCACTGGCCGCACCAGGGACCTCCAGTATTCGGGCCCCGGTTACGGTGCGCCTCATACGGAAGCCCCCAGAGGCTCCGAGCTCGTCAAGGTGGGGCAACACCGCCTGCTTTGCCTTCTCCATGACGGCGTCGTATGTCACGCCCTTTTTTACCGCATCTGGCTGTAGCGTTATGACTACAGCCTCGGATTTCGGGGCGCGAAGTCTGGCCGCCATGGCCCGCTTTTTGCGCTGCTGTCGCCGCGCGCGCTTTTTGGCCGCCCTAGCCGCCTTGCCCGCCTTCTTGCTGGCGCCGACAACCGTCCATTCGGCGCCAGCCGAGGGATCTTCGGGTAGGGGAGGCGGCGGGCGCGGCCTAGTCGCTGCCGCCGCAGGAGGTCCCGCCGGTTTACTGGCAGGCGCCGCCCTACCCTTCTGCCGCTGTTGTTGTTTGGCGGCCGGGGCCGGCCTCGCAGGCTCCGATGGCACGGTCCCGCGCCCAGCTTGCCCCGATGGGCCCGCCTTGGGCGTAGCTGCCGTGGCCGCGGCAGCAGCGTAAGACGCCGCCTTTCGCTGGCCGGAGCCCGCTAATGGGGGGCGCAGCACTATGCCCTCCAGCAGGGACAGCTGCTGCTGGATCCGCAGCTGAAACTGCTGCTGCTGCTGTTGCAGCTGCTGCTGAAAAGCAGCCAGCTTCCGCTGCACCAGCGTCAGCAACTGGCCCTCCGGCTCTGCGTGGGGCTGGGGCTGACTTTGCCCCTGCCCTTGCTTGCGCCCCTCTCCAGCCGGCTCCCGGCAGCCGCTGTCTTCCTGGGCTCCCACGAGCTCGGCCCGAAGCTCGGCCCGGAGCTCAGCCCGGAGTCGCGCCACCCTCTTCTCGAGAGAGGCCTCGATAGCCTCCTCGATAGAGGCGGCATGCCGGTGGACCGTCTTCTCCTTGGAGGTCCTCTCCCTCTTCCGGCCCATGTCCCGCAGCGCGGCGACGACCAACTTCCCCAGGGATCTACGAGACTCCTCGGCGGAGTCCTCCCTGGCATCCCGCTCGCTGCCAGACGGCTCCGAGAGGTCCACCTGGGCGCTGGCCACACCGGGGTGACGCCCCTCCGCGGCAAGTCGATCGGCTCGCTTCGCCGACTCGTGGGCAGTGAGGCCCCTCCCTCTTCCGCTTGCTCGACCCGCTCCCCGCCCGCTGGTGGGGATTTTTCGGGCCGAGCCCATTTCTCCATCGGAGGACGATTTGTCCCCCGATCTAGAGCGCTTCCGGTAGGCACTCACGTTCCTACCGGAGTCGCCCGCCACCTCCTCAACCTCCGAGCCCTCCGAGCTCCTTCTGGATGCCGCGTCGGACTCCGACCGCGCATCACTCTCCATGGGTTTTTTGAAAAATCTTGATTCCATAGCTGTTCCCACGAGTATTTACAATCTGCACTTGCTCAATATGAGTGGTTCGCACTAGAGACTAATTTAGCTACCCATTAGTCAAGCTAACAACCTCCCTCACGGTGCGCCGCCGCTTGGAGGTTCGGGGTAATTTTTTATAGAGGTTGTCTTCCTCGCGGCCCAGGCGGTTAAGCCAAGACCCTCGACCCCCATCAAAAGTCAGAAACATGACCTTGGACAATCTCTGGGGCTACGAGACTAACGGTGGCAGAAGGAGGAGCAAGTCTTCCTCCTGCCTGCTCGGTGGCAGGGTGAGTGCGCACCGAGCCCGCTCTTACTTCGCCACTGTGCCCTCTGCTATAGCAGAGGGACACGCGTTGAAGTGATCCTTCAGACAGAACATTCGCAGGCGGACATCAAGACCCCTTAGGCAGAAGTACCCAAGGGGAGTCGTTGGCCGCCTCCCAGGGTGCACCGTCCCGCAGACTGGCCTTCACCTCGGACGTATCCGCAAGGGAACTACAGCCTGCGGGCACTCGTGGAGGTTTTCTGTCGTAGCACCCCTTCAAGTAGTAGTTCCGAATTTTACGCTAGAAGGAAAATTTACTTTCAACTTTTATTAAAATATCTTTAACCGCAACGAAGAACTCTAAAGCTACAAAGCTGCTAATAAGAATAGAAATCCTTTAAATATAATTTGACGTCAAATTACTCGTACATCACGCCCATACGACTGCCATAGGAAATAGCATTTTGGCGAGAGGGACAGATACCTACATATCGCTCACCTAGCAATATATTGACATCTACATCTTTCATATTTTACAGATACAAAGATCAAAGATTGTACAAATATTTAAAACGAAGTTTTGAGTTCATTTTACATTTTATATCAGAAATTGTGATGTTGGCTACTAGTACCTATAGACCATAATAGATATTCAAAGATATAAATTATCTAATTTTAAACACTTAGGCCGTTAAAATTTGATTTCGCATTTACTGTAGATGTGCCAATATTTTGCTAGGTGAGCGATATTTTTGTTTGAAATTGTTATAATATATCTCGTTTGCTTCTCTACTGATTTCGATATTGATTTTACGACTATTTATTTATTTATTTATTTATTTATTTATTTATTAAACTTCATGCAACATAAAGTACAAAGGCGGACTATTTTTTGTATAATTATTGATAAACTGGTTAAATAACAAATAAATATTTTTTCATGCATATCCTATGTTACCATCTCAATACTGACGAGAACGTAGCAATTCCGTGCCCCATGGTATACTAAACGTGACGCTAAATCACGCAATTTGACCTTATGACCTGAAATACCAACAACACGCAATTTTCAAACAAAGCAACACATCTATTTATATTCCGATCCAACGAAAACACGGCAAAGTACAAGTTAAATTATTCACCAACCTAGTTCCGCTACTCGGTAAGAGATGGCGCTGTCCGATAGCTATCGGAAGCAGTTTAGATTTACACGTAGCAATCACCATATATCTTGATCTCTTGATAGGCGTAGTTAAAAAGGATACGGAGGCCAGTTAAAAATGGTTTTGTTGCTTGCAACCGGCCACTGTATCAGCTGATTTGAAATTTTAATCGGGATTGGAAAAGGACAGCGCGTTAAGCTACAATAGACTCTATGAGTCTTTATTTACAGGTTATAATCGTTTGTTTAAGGGTAATTATATCGCGTTTGTTGTTTTAATCAGTGTTGCTAGAGCTCTTAATTGTAATTTGCATCTAATAACAATTCATAAACTTCACTTACACTGTTTTAATATTTAGTCCACGCCATTTTAGTCCGTATTTTGTATGACATTGACCAGAAATTTACCTAACAATAACGTGGCCTTTAAATTGAGCTTTTAGTCGGTATAATTTAAATCACCCTGTCCACCATCTTCCTGTCCTTGTCCCATGTTACTTGAGTACTCGAAGTTGGCTCAACACAGGGGCGAAGCTACCGCCATATAAGCCATATCAATTATACCTACAGAGCCCCCAGACCACCGGATTTTAGGGGCCCCCTGATTAAAGAGGCCTCCTGACTACAGGGGCCCCGATATGTGCAAGGAGGGGTCTTTAAGGCTTTCTTATTGATAAAAAACTTTGCCCAGTATTCTATACAATACAAAATGCGCAGCCAGTACTGTGTGTAAAAGACGAGAGCAAGAAAGGTAACCCCGACACGGGCAGGTAAGTTTAGGTTAGAAGGTAGGAAGGAAGGAAGTGTGGGAGGGAACACCGGGGTGGTTTTTAGTCAGTAAGAGTCTGACAGACCCTTTCGCTTGCCCCAGGCGAAGGACATTCATGAGGATTTTCCAACCCGGCAACAAAAAAAAAAAGGTTAGAAGGCTTACCTGTAAGCTTTGATCACTCCAAAAAAAAAAAAATAGAATAATTTTTATTGTCACTTTAATTTTATTATGTATATGTTCTTAGGTACTATTTCTGTCCGCGGGGTTCAAAGTAAGGCTCCTATTACCGGGTGATTATGACAACAATAACCATGAAGGCGTAACTTAACCTATCCATGTCGGGGTACCCTAAAATTACGTCAACTCCTTTCATGCTCTCGTCTTTTACACACGCTGATTTTAAGTAATAGAATATCTTTCATTTGCCCGTCATTTTATAGGTAGGTCGGTTAACATTGATAAACAATATATTTGATCATTTGTTCTGTGTCTGGGTGTAATTTATCTATAATATGTACGTATTTAGGAATATATAAGTACGTTTATCAGTTGTCTAGTACTCATAGCTCAAGCTCTGCTTAGTTTGGGACTAGATGACGTTGTGTGATAGTTGTGGCATATTATTATTATATATACCCAAATCTATTTATTTTACACATTATCAGTGGACCAGCACGTAATCTATACATTACCTAGGTAAAGTATGTAATGGACAGTAATATTCATAATATTTCATACATTGCCTGGATGCCTCAGGTAGTCTATACATTGGTGAGGTATTGTATAGAATATCTGAATTATACAGATTGACTGTAACATATTATACAGCTAGCTGAAGATACAAGTAAGGGGCTGACGTAGGTATGTTACGTTACATGAAGTCTATCTAATAAATTACAAACACTACCTACTGCTAATGGCCTATATTTAGTTGTAGTTGGAAAAAACGCACAGATATTCTTAAAACACCATTTCGGGTAGGAACACCATGATTTTATTTATTTATTTAGCGATTCATGTACACACATAAGATAAAAAATAAGAAAAGGAAACAAGGTTATATTGTTATATATATTATATCTGTATGTATGTATATATATTAGACGTATTTATATAGGTTTATGTTGTACACTGGATCCTACCCTCGAATGTGATCTCTCTCTGTCACCCAAAGGTTTGCTGGGAGAAAACTCATTGTTGAGTTAAGCTCGCCTTTGTACATAAATTATCAAATCCATGTATTCTTGTTAAGTTTTGTTTTTTTTTGTGTGTACAATAAAGAATAAAGAAGAATAAAGAAGGTTTTTCAAGTCCACATGCGACATTGTTACGGACGACAGGTTTCGCGATTCAGTCAACCCTGTATACTACATTGATTATTTTGTCAGTATCCATATATCGAATACTTTATTACTATTCAATATTACTCCTACCAATACGGCCATATCACCCTCAACGACCACTTTATTTTTACCCAAGGCCTACACAACCTCGGTAAAAACACTAATAAAAAAAACTAAGACAGTGTACTTTACTAAGCATTTATGGTCCCCCTCTTAACCTTTAGAATCCTATCATATATTATGTTATGCCTCCACAATTTGCATATTTGAGCACGCGATGTTGGCCCTCTGCCATTGGCGTTGGCGACAAATGTTTGTAGCAGACATTTTACATAAATATACATGACTTTATCTACGTTCTAAATGGAGGTGGATCGCGTGTGTATTTAGGAGGATTATTTATTTATTTAGCATTCGTTTAGGCATCCGCTTCTCATGTATGAGGTTGCGGGTTCGAAACTGTTTTAGTTTTTACTTTTTTTTTATTTTTTTATTTATTTATAAAGAGGTTGTTTTTTTTTGTTTTTTGGTTTATAGGAGGTAATTTCTGAAAGTACTAGTCCGATAGCGACACTAGAAAGCTGCTATATTCCTGAGAGACATAGGCTATATTTTATATATGCGGTCGAAACCGCGGACAAAAGTTAGTTTTTAATACACTTACTCGTTAATCCGCTCTTATCCCTACCCTTTTTAGACACGCAATTTACTATTTTTCACACTAGTACGGCAAAGTGAGCGATGTCGCTCCCGCCACAATTTATTACATTTATAGAATCAGACTAGGCATCACGTTTCAGTTCCCGTTTATTTCTTCGTAAGTGTATTGAAAAACGTTGTTTGATACACGTGAAAAATTTATCACTGTAGCACTATCTTTCTCCACTTGTATCAAAATGTACTTCTACTTACTCCAAGTTTATATAGGACATTACTGAAACCCAGTGCCTCGGAAAGCACGTGAAGTCGTTGGTCCCGATTGTCAATCGTAGATGTTTGACAGTCGTTACAAATAGTTAGACAGGCTGACAGGATCAACTGCTGTCAGTAGACCCTGTCAATAATGTCGGTGTATTTCCAACACACTGATGTGATAGGTCGAACCAATTACCCATAATGAGACCCCATTGGTAAAGACAATGTTAGTATTATTGCTCGTCAACTATCATTAGAGATACATGATTACGCAGTAGACCTTTACAATAATGTCGATAAATCATTTCCAATAATGTGGTGTTCACTAAAATCACTAGTTAGTTATTCGGATTTATAAAGGAAACAACCAAATTATCAATAAGTAGACACAACTTGAGAATGACGTCTTATCATTCTCGGGGACAGATCGAGAATGCCCACGACGTCACACTTCAGTTGGTCTACATTTAATGTGTACTGTGATATCGAAAGGAGATCGCATGAGTTAGGTTAACGAACTGGCTTGTAAAATATACTTTTAAGGATTTTGTTGTTCTAGAATAGGTTTAAAAATTGAGTAGAACAAAGAAATGTCTAGTTTTTTTAGTTCGGACATAACCATTGTAGCGCGATGTACATATTTTGAATTCTTGAAGAAAAGTAATAATAGAAGTATAAAACTTTAAAGTATTTCATTGTAGACAAGTCCCGGTCCCTGAAGAAACCCCGTCACAGAGTGCGACAGTACCTATACTACATACATTATACTCTGTTGTGATACATCGACTCTATGGCGTCCATTACACGGTTATGCAGGCGTCAATCAATTCCATCAATCATGACTGATGTTTGAATGGCGGAATTTTATCGCCATTAGTTTTTCGTCATGCAAACGTCAATCATCGCATTAGACGGTAGGTTTTTCATCAATCAAAATATTGACTGTGGCAAAACTGACAGCAAAACCTATCGTGTAATGGACACCTATTATCCGATACCAGATCCGCTCCTCTAAGCGGCTTCAACTGCGTTTAACTCGAAAATTGTTTCAATGGAACATATATATTTTAAGTCGATTCATGATGCCGGGCGAGTCTATTTTATACATACACACAAATATATACATAGAAGCCAACTTTAGCCATTTTAATATCGACCTGTTTTTAGGAAGAATGTCGTAAGCGACAGTTTGCGTTTTTTGCAGGTATGGGCTTTTTCTTCTGTACAATTATATATATCTGTTTCTTTCTTCCTATCCAAATTTTATATCTGTGTGTGCATTAATTGTTAAATAAATTAATAACTGTGTTTTACATGTAGTGACTGCCTATCAGACCTCCATAACCCAGTTACTTGGTTTGCGGTGGTTTGTGGTCTTTAAGCGCAGGGTCCCCGAACACGCGGGGTCCCCGAATGCGTGGGGCCCGTGGCATTTGCTACTCCTGCTACGTAGCTAATCCGCCACTGGTAACCGTGTACCTATGCAGATTATATTTTATTTTATTATACCAACAATTGTTTACAATGATTACAGTAATGTATTAGATTTTTTAAATTAGACTACAGCTCAACAATCACCTATATATAAACACTACATGTATAAAATAATAAAAAAGAGAAATAAGCTATTTACCAAATAATACGGGCATTCAATTAAATTATAATAGGAAATAAATAAAATAAAAAATGATAACGTTTTTAATTAAATTTAAAAAAAAATGATAAAATAAACAATAATAATTTATAAAAAAGTAAGTATTCATTATTATTAAATACTTTATAAACAAAAAGGTGCCTACTGTTTCTCGGTATTGTTTGTTTCTTATTTAACACCGACTTCCAAAATTAAAGTTATTTTGACCCTTTTAGTGTTTTTTTTTTTTAGTCAAATCGGTTATTTTTTTTATTGTAAAAAGATTTTTATTTCATACTTTTTAGTTGCAACACACTTATAAACAGGGTGCCCATTTCTCATGACAATTACAATTAACCCAAGCATTGTTAGGTTACATTGTTTTATTATAAAGTTCCTGTGTCTACCTACCACCTTCCGCCTCCATAAACGACGGAGTTCTGAGGGAACAAATATAAAAAAAAAATGATTAAAAAAGAATACAACCAAAGAATAAAATTAATAACCTCTTCCTTTTTTTTTAAGACGGTTAAAAAGATTTGGACCCATTTCCAGCCGGGTCGCCCGGGTCCTTGTACTTTCAAACCATCCAAGGACCCACTCAAATATACTTACACACAAAATTACATAAAAAATATTGCTCGCCCAGCTAGGTACTACTTTAGGGCGTTTACTATCGCGCAGATTTCATCACCCATGCGAGATTGCCCCGCATGCAAAAAAAAATCACGCAGCGTTAAACACGCCAGCTTTCGGTCTAGTTTTCTGCGGTTTGGTATGCGTTGTGGTTGTGAACAATGGATGACAAACTCGCGGGGTCCCCCCACTGTACTGCTGTCCGGGATCACGCCCCGCGTCCCGCGTGTGTATTCCACGCATTACAATAAATAATTGTAGGACATTTGCGGGGTTATGCGTGCGGGTCCCGCATTAGTGATCAAAACTGCATGATATTAATAACACCCTAAGATAAGAATTAGACTATAAATAATTCATACTTAGATAGAAAATTAAAAATTGATGAAAGATTGACACTCCTTTTTATTTCACTCAGAGCGGAAAAAGTTATTTGATAACACTAGTGTACAGTCAAAATATAACAGAGTGGCGGAACAGAGTAACGGTGTTTTTATATTAATTATAGCATGCCAAAAGAGATTCCGAAAAAAAAGACCAAAACAAAAATGTTAAAACATCAACAACATATAATAAAATAAAAAAGAAGAATTAAGTACCAAATAAAAAAGTATATAAAAAGATATAAGAATTATAGAGTTTTCAAATACTAATGACGAAAAAAAAACTATACACACACATCTGAGAATAGACATCAAGAAACAGATCAGTAATCACCTTTTAGGTTACGTATAAATTATAATATTTCTTTATAATAAATAAAGTTTATTTTTTATATAATGGGTTCAATTTACATTTTTATCAAAAATATAGTAATTATTTAAGTAGGACATTTATTTATTTTTTGCCACTTTTTCGAGTCATCAAGTGAGCATGAGCACCCATGAGGTTTTCTGAAAGCCGGCGCCCCTGCTCCTAGTCCCAGTAGTTTCGGCAGTACGTTGATATGTCAGTCGGTTTGTCCTTTTATATATATACAGTAGAAGTGTCGATAGATAGACAATAGCATTAGGAAAGTACTCGTAGATAGATAGATAGAACAAAAAAGCATCGCCAATAAATTAGGTCATAACGTTCCTAATGACTTAAATTGTGACGTGTCGTGTTCCAGCTCGGCCATGCTCTCGGCAGGCGGAATGCGCCGGAATTAGCAGCAGTTCCTGCGTCCGCACGCATTACGATCCTGTCACTCGTTGCCTGTGTGGAGACAACCAGCCCCCAGTGAATGGGCAGTGCGATTCGCAGACTAAAGGTAATTTGAATGGTTTTTTTTAAACTGTGCATTAATAATCTTATTCTTCAATAAAAATGCTAATTGTACACCAAATATTAATGTACTTTTTACAATGATTAAGGGATTTGGGGCACTCCGACTCGGACAAGTTATAGTGGGGTCTAGCGAGCGAGCGAAGCGAGCGATCACAGCCCCGCTTTTCCCTTCGTGGTTTTCAAAAAAGCATATTTTAGTGCACATTCACTATTTTTGATGGAACAAATGCAAAACAAAAATTGAGGCACAATTAAATATTACCCTTTATGTAATACGCGCACAAATGTACAGAAATGGAGTTAATGCTTTAGGCATTTTATACCAGTCGGCCTTTGGATGATGCAGAAATATATAGAGAAAGGTATAGTAAAAGAGAAAAAAAAATGAAAACAAAGGTATAAATAGAAAGAAAAAGAATTTATTTTAAATCATAAATCCACACATATTACAAAACAAAAGACCTCAAAGCGTGTGTATTTCTAAAAACTACTGAACGGGTTTTCGTACAGTTTTCACCAATAGATATTTAATAAACTAATAGTCCAAAGAGGTATTTGTAGATGTTTGTATTTTTTTTTTATAATGAATAAAATCAAAAAGTATTACTTAATTCATTAAACCCAAAGCGAACGACGTTCGCTCGCTCATTGTCTTTCTATTGTGTCTCTAATTACGCTACTCAAAACCTAAACCGATTTTATAAATTATTTTACCAATCGAATACTTCTTTATTACTGATGGACATAGAGATGCGGGCGAAACTCCTGGCAGACTAGTTGGTATTGTAACCATTTTTTTGCTTCTAATACCATCCTTTAGTTCTACAGAATAGATGTCAAACCATCATTTAGTTCTACAGAACAGATGTCAAAATCGGTTAAACGGACAGTGAAAAAGGTTAGTTTAAGTTTCTTCGAGCCTCATAATAAGTTTAACCTCGATTTGATCACCTAATTAACTCTGAATTCAACCCTCAGAATAATGATTGCGTATACCTCGTAAAACCCTGATAAAAACATAAAAATATAACAATACTGACCCTGAAACGTTATCAGGACGAAATTAAAGAAAACTACTCGAATGTTCGTGTATTGTAAGCAGCCAAAAGCTCACGTGCCGAACATAAATAACAGATCATAATCTTTCAAATATAAGTACTGAGTAAAAGCTCTAATTTAAGTTGTATTTTATATTCGTAAGCTCCAACAATTATGATATTCAGACATGAAACGTTACTCAAATGGGGTTTTGAAAGGTATTTAAATAAATTCTTGGGGTGATAAGGGTAAATACGTCTTTTCAGTGTTAGGGTTAATTGTTGTGAAGGTTTTAAAGAACTTACGTGTGGGTTAAATATGATGGCCTTGATTGGTCGGTGTTTGGGCAAAAATGACGGTATTGGGTGGCCGATCTTTGGGCAAAAACGATGGCATTGAGTGGTCGATCTTTGGGCAAAAACGATGGCATTGAGTAGTCAATATTTGGGCAGAAATTATGGCATTAAGAGGCAGATCTTCGGGCAGAAAGTTACCGAGAGATGACGTGATTGAATCTGTGGCGAGGGGGTGAAAGAAAAATAGTTTGTATCAAGGAAACAGCAATTATTTTAAAATAGCATCTGTACTTCATAAGGAAAGATTTGTATTTTAATTTGTGTATACTTTTTAGTTAATAAACTCAAAAACTACTGGATTGATTTTAAAATATATAGTCACTGAGTGACATAGACTACATATATTTTCTATTTACACTAGCTAGTTATAAATATAAGTACAAAGGAACTTTAAAAAAAAATTGTTTGTCATTTAGTATAAAATATGGTGATGATTTAGTATAAAATATTTTACAAAAATAAATACAGAAAAAATCCCTATTGCTATCTCTCTCGACAAGCATAAACACTGCCAGACGAAACATCGTAGCTCTGATCACATTTTTTTCCCTCAACTACTTGATAGCATCACCCTTTATCAAACCAGCCAGTAACAAAGTCAATACTAACCATAGACATCAGGGGCCCTTACACTGCACTGTCGTGTAAAAATGTCAGTCATGCGTGCGAGAAAGAGGGATGGACCTATACAGCCTACTTAGCTCTTTGGAGCTATGCGGAACAGTGTCCGGCAATTCTCCATTGAAATGGGAGGATCCTCCGACCAGACAGATGTCATGTCTGGTTTGGGCAACTGCCCGAGAGATGATTTTGGCCTGTTATGTCCTGTATTCAAATCACGCGGAGAACTAATTGCGTGATGCAGAATTACGTAGTTTAGTTCATATGCGACGCCATAGATGTCGCTACCGCTCCATCCCTCTAACAGTTTAGGTCGTAAATTGGATCGCGTTAATAGCTCGTGGTAGGGCCTCTTAAAGGTGTTATTAGGGTTTCGCACCTCAAAAGGAAAATACGGAACCCTTATAGGATCACTTTGTTGTCCGTCCGTCATTGTGTCTGTCTGTCAAGACCCTTTATTTCAAGAATGCGTGGAGCTATCGAGTTGAAATTAAAACCATATATTCATGTCTGCGGTCCCTTGAAGCTGTGAAGAAAATCAAACTTCTAAGTTAACGAAAAAAAAGAAACGGCCGTTTATGTCGCAATAACCGAAATTCATAGGGTACTTCCCGTTGACCTAGAACCCTGAAATTTGGCATGAAGCAAGATCTCGTAGCACAAGCATCTCAAGGAAAAAATCTGAAAACTGTAAATTTGTAGCTAAGTCACAAATTTTTTTTTTGCTATTCGAAAAAATCATCGTAAACCAATTCGGGAATTGAACTATTTACATAAGTTAGTTTGTATGGAACCCTCAGTGTAAGACTCCGACTCGCACTTGCCCAGTTTTTTTTTTATATTTCTATGTTACTAACCCTCTCTCTTTCCACAGCCCTCTACCATGTCTGCGCCAACAGCGACGAATGTAACGATGGCCTCATCTGCGGCACTCCGAACATCACAGGAACTGCGCCACTCCACCTCAGAGTCCACGCCCCATCGGACAAGATTTGCCTCTGTGACGCCGAAACTGGGTTCACTGAGAAGGAACATACTTGCAATGGTAAGCCAGAAATTTTATAAGGCTCACGTTTGACCATTACACATCTGATGGTAAGCGATGATGTGATCGATGATGGAGCACGTGTCCCAAGGCAAATGTAAAGCATCAGATACTTAAAGCAACCTATTTACTCTTAACTTAAAGGCCCCTAGGTTGTAGCTATCAGGAAACATAGTCTTCGGTAAGGTGTAAGAGTTAAAATTATAGTTATTCTACTTTATTAGTGACTAGCTTCTGCCAGCGGCTTCGCCCGCGTGAAAGTAGGTTTCTCCTAACAAACTTTGGTAGATATTTATAAGATCTACAATTAATTAGAACATTGTATGATTCTATCTTTTATAGTTTAGGCAGCGTACGCAAAATAAGTAACTTTTCTGGTTGACTTTTTACACCTTGTGTCCGAAAAACTCAAATATCTTACGGAACCCTATTTTTTTCCAAAATAAAATATAGCCTATGTTACTCGTGAATAATGTAGCTTTCGAATGGTGAAAGAATTTTTAAAATCGGTCCAGTAGTTTTTGAGCCTATTCATTACAAACAAACAAAGTTTTCCTCTTTATAATATTAGTGTAGATAAAAAAGTTCAAATCTAGCTTGGAAATCATCGTAACAGGCGCGAACTCAGTAAAAATGGTGCTGAGAATTGAAGAAGGCTGACTCGATATATTTGTTTGCTACTAAATACTACAACAACATTATAATGTTTTATATCCGTACTAGCTGACTCGGCGAACTTCGTACCGCCTAATAATGTTATAAATGAAGAACCGCTCGACCGATTTTTTGCAAACTTCACATAAACCATCTACTAAATAGTTCGAAAAAAGCCTAAACATTTGGTTTGGATAGGTGAGCCCGTTCTTGAGTTATAAAATTACAACGAAAAGTGGCATTGATTTTTATATATATAGAATAAATTTTAATGTCACTACGAAAGACGTATCGTTAAAAGCCTATCACGCAAAAAAACATGGACGTAAGATTAAGAAATATGGTTGAAAGACTACAGTTACCTAAGGAGTAAGTAAAAAATAATTAACCTAAACTATATAGAAATATATTCTTTTTCAGATGCCGATATCCTGAAGACGTCCCTGCTAGCCATTTTCTTCGTGTCATGCATAAGAAAAATCTTAGCTAATTAATTATATTAATTCACTGATTTCATTTCATACCTTTTTGTGACAATCACGTTTTTTATGGCCATTGGAAAATCCGGATTTTGAATGGAAATTCCAAATTTAAAATCGAATATGGACTTCCCATTTTGTTTACGAAAGTATGGTATTAGGAAGTTCAAAAACCCAAACTTTTGGAGGACAACGAGAAACTATGGAATTAACGTTCTTAATCGGATTTCCCAAATGTAGAATTCACGGGTTTTTAGAAGTAATTTAAAAAAGATATATGTAAAATAAAATTTTACAATAAAAAAAAAACAGGTAAAGCTAACATATATTTGCGAATTTATCAATTTATTTTCACTTGAGAATTAAGTACAAATACACATATTTTAGCTTTTAAATAAAAAAGAAACTAAAATTGCTTAGACTAAATACATAAAATAATAAAAAAGAATTAAGATACGTCCATTAATTTAAGATTAATGTAAATAGTTTTAACATCAAAATTAAATTAAGATTCTATTTTTAAATATTTTGCAAAATGGACAGATTGCGGATTGACAAAACTACAAATTCAAACTCGACTCGGCTGGGCGGCTTTCGGGAAGCTACGCGGTATCTTCTCGTCCAATGTACCACAACGTGTCTCAACACGAAAGTCGATGACCAGTGTGTGTTGTCAGTGATGACATATGATTCCGAAACGTGGTCGCCTACAATGGGCCTCATCAGAAGACTTAAAGTCACCCAAAAGGCAATGGAAAGGGCTATGCTCGGAGTTTCCTTGCGTGATCTAATCAGGAATGAGGATATCCGCAGGAGAACCAAAGTTACCGACATAGCACGAAGAATCGCCATACTTAAAAGGCAATAGGCATTGCTTGCAGAACGGATGCCCGTTGGGGCCGAAAGGTTCTGGAGTGGCGACCGCGTACCGGAAGACGTAGCGTTGGAAGGCCTCCTACAAGTTGGACCGAAACCCGGTAAGGGTTGCGGGAATTCGATCGATGCGAGACGGACAGGACTGTTCATTGGTGCGACACTAGGGGGAGGCCCATGTCCAGCAGTGGATGTCTTTCGGCTGAAATGATGATAATAAGTGGTTAATAAAATAAAATAATAACACATGGTTGCATTAAAATCCCTAGCCTTTTCACAACTAGCTCGGGGTCGGCTTCCTACACGGAGTGACCGCCTATCAGATCTCCACAATCCAGTTACTGGGCAACACGATATTCATTCATTCATAGACTGAAGCCAAACGCGGCAGTCGCCTGAGTTTGGGGGCCCCGGGGCACTCTCCGAGGCCCCCAAACTCAGTGGGACAACCCAAAACCTGATTAACAATTCTTTTTGAACTAGCAATAAATACTTTAAATCATGGCAACTCGTTTTAGTCAGTAAGTTTTTTTTTTTCGGTGGGTAAATCATCCAGTGACATCTCCCGCTCTTGGGCGGAGCGGGAGGTAGTGTCAGACTTTTACTGACTAAAAACCCACTCTTGCTTTTATACCACTGTTGCCTTTTATACCAGGGCCGAGTCTTCCTTTCAGAATCAGACTTTTGGTCCCAGTAGGCTTCGACCCTGCTGGGCCCCTACGGATGTTGACATCTTCTTGAGACGCGCGTAGAACGCTACGCGCCGTCGATGACTTGGGCTCGTTTCGGACGGTTACCGGACGGTCAGACGGCAAGCTAGTCAGTCCGTAAAAGTCTAATATTCCCTCCGGCTCAATCCAAAGCAAGAAAAATTATTTAATCATTTCCCACGTAAAAAAGGGGCTCCAGATTTTTTTGCCTTACGGTGTTTGGTCACCTAGCTACGCCACTGAAACGCGGTATACGTTTCGATTGCAATGACGTAAAAACAACTCACACTAAGGCCTCTGAAGTCTTTGTTCCCACTGCTGGGACTCAGGCCTCCTCTGTAAGAGTAGGAATGAGCCGTAATCCACCACACGGGTCTAGTACGGGTTGATGGATGATCTGTATTCATTTTTTTTTTCACAATTTTATCGCCATTTTATTGTCCAAGTTCGATATTAATCTAAAAGTCTGTTCATTTTGTAAATAAGAGCTTCAAAATAAAGCTTCGACAGCGTCATTTAGTACCTAATTATATTTAGACATTGACTTGCGTTTAGAGTGGTTAAAAAGCATTTCTTATTTTATTATTAAAAAAAATATTTAGGCTAAGGTAATTCATGTTTTAGGCAGGAAGACGTGCTACTTTCGTGTGTTCCAAATTGTTCAGAATTCTACAATAAGTAATAATCCAAATAATTCTAAAACCTTTCAACCACCTACGTCGAGTATATCCGACTAACACTCGCGCTATTATTCCGCCAAGGTCGCACTTTCACGACCAAATACTCCATCTCGTCAGCTCTTCTATCACCTATGAGGATTGAAGAAATAAACGAAATGGCGTACCCAGTCGCGAACACATGACCCTGGCGAATAGAGTGCGCAAACATTCGTCGGATAAATCCGACGCGAGCGGTTAAACGATTAAAAAAAAAAATGCATAACTGGTCACCCTAACTGCCTTTAAACAAAGAGTAGTTTATACTTGTTTTTAGACATATTATAAAAGCTAAATAAATTGTAAAATTCATTTTCGTATAGAAGTTTTTATAACTAAATAAAAATATTATTAGAAAAAAATATATCTTTATGTTTTAATTTAATATAACCATAATAAATCATGCATTCTAGAACTTTAATATAAATTATTTATATTATGAAAACATATCTCCGAATGAAATAATTAATTAAAATATTCGAAACTGTAGAACAATTTTTAGAAAATAATTATTAAGTGTAATGTTTGAGGATTAATAAAGAGTTTAAAATTTTGTGGCAGTTTTTGTTTTATTTTTAAGGGAATTTATGAGAAAACACTTACTGGGTAATTAAATCATAAATAAGATTTAAAAAATCTTATTCTTCACTAAAAATACTAAATGTACATCAAATATTAAAGGACTTTTTACAACTATTAAGGAATTTGGAGCTCCCTAACTCGGACAGGTTAGGTTAGAAGGTCTAATGGACGAGCGAACACAGACCCCACTATCCTCTTCGTGGCATTTTTTTGTTTTTTGAACACGATATTTATGTGCACAATTTGTTTTTGGTTTTTATATAATATGTATAATAAAACCTAGAGTTGATTATGTAGATATTTACAAAGAGAGAGCAGATAGATCAGTTCAACATAATAAAAAAAGAAATATTGATGTTTTAATAACAACTGAGCTTGACATCTTCATATTATAAAAGAGACAAACCACGGAAAGGCTCGTAGTAAAATAATTCTAAGTTCTGTTTACAGCCAGTACGAATTTCGCATTACAAACTATTTCAATATGATATTTATAATAAAGAACAGGTATAAATTGAGAAACAGTTAAATACTACTAGCAAATTATTTTGCATCCAGAAAATTACGTAACAATTTTTCTTTTTCAAACATGTTATAACTGCCTATGTACAATTTGGATTCACAGATTAATCACGAAATCTCAGAAACTATAACACCTACAAACTTAAAATTTGGTAGGTAGGTTCCTTATAGGGTGTAGACATCCACTAAGAACGGATTTTACGAAACTCTATCCCTAAGGGGGTAAAACTGACGTTGGAAGCTAGTACATCATAAATTCATTAGTTGATTCATGATTTAACAACAATAAGAGAAATAATTATTCTAACAAATTACTACGCTTTGGTAATTGGTTAGATTAGTGACTGCATCCCATCTTCTAGTTATGAGATACTACTCACTGGTATAGCTAGCAAAAGGCCCCCTAACCCGGGGGCCACAAAACCTCATTAGCAAACCTATTATTGAACTACCGAGAATTTCTCTCACCATCGAAACCTAAATAAAATTGATCGCAACACTATGGCACATGGCAATTCATTTTAATTAGTAAAAGTCTGACACTCCTTCCTGCTCTCCCCAGAGCAAGAGTGGTTATTTGATGATTTCCCAGGTAAAAAGGGGCCCCTTATTTTTGCCCCAAGGCCGTTTGTCACCCAGATATTATTACGCCACTGCTCCTGCTCCTAGGGTTTTCATCCTTTATCGACAAAAAAATATATAGAGACCGATACAGTTTAGTTCAGTTCTAGGCACTGATAGTATGTATTACCGTTAGTAAATAAAGAGTAGGTAGATTTATCCACAAACGACTTAATACAAGACGTATTTCAAACAGCGCCATCTAGTATCGAGTAACTGTAACTAATTCAAAAAATGTATAAATAGTTTTGCATATTTCTAATAGATGTCGTTGTATTAAGTATTAGTGTCAGTAAAATTGATAGGATTAGGAAAATAATTATATCCTTCTAAATACATCGTAACTGGGTAAATATTCGTTACTAAATTATAAAAGACACTCCTCAAATATTTTTATACAACAATATTATCAAATATAACCTCAAATCGTACAAAAATGTGGTAAGATTTTGCATTCGAAGCCAAAATACTGCGAAAACATCAAAGAGAAAATAAAATTAACATGTTTGTTATAAATAAGTAGAAAATTTTCCTTTATTTATTACTTTCTTAGTTTAAAAAACGTCAAAAACATTTTGAAAGCTAATGATTACACAATAATTGAAAGTATCAAGGACATCGATTTTATGACGTCATAATAGCTATAAGAAGATTAATTTAGATACAGATTTATAATTTCACCACATTGCTCATAGGGGTTCCGTGGTGTAGTGGTTATCACATCTGCTTTACACGCAGAAGGCCGCCAGTTCGATCCTGGCCGGAATCACATACTTTTTGCCAGTTTTATACGACTTACTTTTCTTATAATGACTTAATTTACTATTTTTGAACTTTTTTGGACGATGAGGGCCGGTCAAAGAATTATTATTACCAGACCAGTCTATGTCGGATTGCTTACAGTGTTTTGAATACTTTTTCTATTAACATCAATCCCTTTTGTGTTATATTACTCCTTAATCTCAATACTAAATACTTTATTGCATTCTATATTATGTATACAGGTGGTAAAAAATATAGTCAAGATCAATATGGACCTTGTCGGGCACAGCAAATGTAGGAGAGAGGATGGCGGCAAAAATCAATTCATGGAATTAATTATTGTAGATTAATTATTATTATGTACTAGCTTTTTCTCGCGACTCGTCCTCGATTTTGGTTATTAGGTTTTTTGTGATACGAAAATATTATTTATTATCTTCGTCGTGTGTGTTAGTCAATTGAATTGTATGGCGAGCGATATTGTATCCTAAGATAAAATATTATAGTATCTTAGCCGTGTGCAGCGCCCCTTAGTGAACTTCACTGCTGGTGTGTTTCCTGATAGCTGCAACCTAAGGGTCTTTAAGTCAAGAGTGAATAGTACTTCTAGGTAAGCGTGCTTCACCGTCGGCCACATCATCACTTACCATCAGTTGAGATATTGGTCAAGCGTGAGTCTAATTAATAATAATAAAAAATATAGAACGCAAAAGGCAACGGAAGTACACAAGTGGGTTTTGTCAGTAAAAAATCTGACACACCCTCTTTTGATCAAATGTCGTTGATCTATCAACATACTATGATACTACTAGTTCATTATAATTCTACGGGAAAACCACTACTGTGTGTAGATAATACTGTCGTATGCATAAACTATTTGTAAGGGATACGTCACACTGATACTTGGGAGCGTGATTTTAACAATATAAGTTACTCGGTTGTTTGTCTTGGTATGGTCATGTGAAGAGGAGGGATGAAACGCATGTTACTAAAAGAGTTATGAGTTTACATGTGGATGGATGGAGAGGGAGAGGGAGGCCAAAGAAAAGATGGACGGATTGTGTGAAGAGTGATATGAAAGAAAAGGAAGTTAGTGATAGCATGACGAGTAACAGGGCAGAGTGGAAGAAAAAAACGTGTTGCGCCGACCCCAAATAACACGGGATAAGGGCAGGAAGATGATGATGATGATGAAGTTACTCGGTTGATATGGTGGGTTACCATGACGTTCAAAGTAAGATTGTTTCATTCTTATTTCAGTGTGGGTAAGAGACAGAGCTATACAGGTTGTCTAGCGCTATCTCTTACCCACAATGGAATAAGAATAAAACAATCTTACTTCAAACGTCATGGTAACCCACATGATGTTGCTGAGTATATCGGTCAGTGGCTTACGTAAACTTTTGCGCATTTGTGAGAGGCCCACGGGCTCAGGTATAATACTAAAAAAAGGAAAAAACAACAACCCGACTAAACAAAAAAAAAACGACGCTGAAAAACTATGAAACAAGATTTTTTGGATGCTGAAATAAACAAGGTAACTAGAAAAACAAGAACAGTACAAAAAGAAAAGCCGTATACACACGTTCTAAGAGTTTCAGTTGGTACCTAATATAGCCGTATATATGTATATATATATATATGTCACTCAGGAATAAAGCAGCATTCTATTGGTGAAAAAAAAATAGTAATCGGTTCAGAACTTTCAGAGTTTACCTCCTACAAACAAAGAAAACAAACTTTACCTCTTTATAATATTAGTGTAGATTTATTTATTTTATAATTTATGTACACACATGAATAAAGAAAGAAGATACATTCTGATAAAAATTGTACAAAGGTACTGCTTATTTCCAATATGAAATTTCTTCCAGCAGACCTGCGAAAGGAGAAATACGAAGAAATGTAGACAATAGTGTGTAGAAGTAATTAAAGAAGAGAATGTGAAATCTTAAATTAAAATAATAAATACTTTTATACTATACTATATATACCTTTACTAAAAATAAATACATATTGTATATACATATATAATTAACAGACTAGACAGGAAAGATAGTGCTCTTTTACTTTAGATTTGCATAGATTTGCATATAGTTACAAATTAACATATCTATCTGTATTTAAAAAAAAATAATTTCTTATTTTTAATATTAGAATGTATAGCGACTTCATATCTAAATTTTCAAATTTGCAGCTTTAATAATTTATTATAGTATAGTATAGTCGGCCTTATAATGTTCCTACTGTTGCGACGCAGGCCTCCTCTCTAGGAGAGGGAATGGGCCGTAATCCACCACGCGGGCCCAGTGCGGCTTGGGGGATGTCACATGTCTTCGAATTTTTGGTTCTAAGACATGCCGGTTTCCTCACGATGTTTTCCTTCACTGTTTTGAGAGCAGTGGTGATGAAATAAATTACACAAAGTAATGCGCCTGACTGGGTTTGAACCCGCGACTTACCACTCGTAAGTCGAGGCCGTTACCACTCTGCCACCACTGCTCTCACTCACTAACTACTCAATAATTTAGGAATTTGTCAATAATAAAAACATTTTCATGAAAAATATAGATTAATCATTCTATTATTTTATTTCTTCGCAAGTCGTAACAAATTTTTCGAGTAACATTCAGTATTCTTCTTCCTAGTGTATTATAAAAAAATAAAAATAAGTATTATTATTTCTTACTAGCTTTTCCCCGCGACTTCGTCCGCGTAGAAGTCGAAAATGGTTTTATTAGGTTTTTCGAGATACGAAAATATGAAATATTATTTATTATCTTCGTTGTGAGTGATAGTCCATTAAATTGTATGGCAAGCGGTATTGTATCATATGATAAAATATAGTATCTTACCCGTGTGCAGCGCCCCTTAGTGAACTCCACTGTTGGTGACGTAACCTACGACAAATTTATTATTTGCGGTTGGTACAGTAATCGGGACTAGGGATCGAACCACAAAATCAAGTTTGTTTTTTATTGTATGTACTTTTCCGGGATAAAAAGTACCCAGTGTGTGGTGCCTAGGATATTAAAGAATAATTATACCAAGTTTCATCGTAATCGAACCGGTAGTTTTTGCGTGATGCCTGAACAAACAGACAGAAAGACAGTAAAAAAATTTTAAATCACATTTTTGGATTCGGTGTCGGTCTAGTAACACCCCATTGCCATTTATTTTTTTGAAATTTTCAATGCACAGAATTTTCACTTCTACAGATTTATTATAAGTATAGATAGATTACTCACATCCAACATATTTTATTGATGATTGATTATCTGCAAAAACACAACCCTTCTTGCAGTCGGGTAAAACATTGTTTAAAAGTGTTTCACTTATTACATATATCATTAAGAATTACGAAAACGAACTCTCTTGAAAAAATATAGTTGTGAATGAAATGACTTATTATTGCAGCATTCGGCTCCGTAACACCCTGGCCTGCGGCAAAATTAAAAATCAAAATCATTTTATTTCAAATAAACCATTTACAGGCACTTTTGAAACGTCAAAAAGTCAGCCAGTCAGAAAAAAAAATGCTAATTGCACATTCCAAAGCGTAGATCTCTATGAAGAATGTGCAAGAAACTCCATGGACACTCTTTTCAATCATGTTTTGAACGGCTACGGCTCGGGCGAATCCCACCTCAGTCTCAAGGTTTCTCCACATATATTTTACTACTTTTACGGTTTCGCCCTGAAATCAAATGTAGCAAATTCACTCTAGTTCACGATACCACTGCCAACCCCTATAAAAGACCAGCGTAATGACCAGTTAATGTATTAAAAAAAATACTTGTCAAACCTGCTTTGTGAAGATGATCCTACGTATAATTAATTTCCTCAATGTACTTGGAGCTTTACCACTACATAATAATATGTTGCTTTGAAAATCCGGTTTGACGTTTCAAAAAGCAGTTAGTCTCTGGTCAATCACTTGTGCAAAAGGACGTGTTCGAAGTTTAAAAGTTTTTGTTTTTATTTAAAACAACATTCGATAGTGACACGTGAGTGATTTTGTTTTTATTACTTTTTCTTTTAAATTCATATTTGTGCTCGTGTTAACAGAAAAATACCTACTGGGATTTGTGCATTGAAAATAGGTAATGTAAATTACGGGGAACTTCCGAACTTTTTTCTTTTATCTATTTATTTATTTGTTGCATTCATGTTGTTTTCAAGGTCTTTTTACGTAACATAAGTTTCGTACATGAACCCTGCTAGGGCACCGCAGCATTTTATGTATATAGAGTGAGACATATACATGTCTTAGTTATAATTTATTGTATTATGATAGTATAAAGTTATTTAAAAAAATATTATTACATTATCAATTTCTGTTCTTTTTACTTACTTATTTCTATTCATGTTATCATTTAATATTAATTAATTTATGGAGTACGGAGGCAAAGTGTTTTGTTGGGGATTTGTGCCGTAGGCTCGGGTAAGCAACGGGTGACTCCCGGTCCAGGTCGTTCTTGGTGCTAAGGATGGTAATGCAGCTAATGTTGTGGGCACTTTTGCACCGGGAACGATCAGGGGCGGGTTATTTGGGACGTTTGACGATTAATTTATTATTAGATGTATTGTTTACATTGATACATTCTTACATTGCGTCAATTTTCAAATAATTTACAACATTGATCTAACAGAATGTTAATCTACACTTATAATAAATCTGTAGAAGTGAAAATTCTGTACTTTAAAATATCAAAAAAATAAATGGCCGAATCTGTCTGTTTGTTTGTTCAGGCATCACGCAAAAACTACCCGTTCGATTACGACGGAACTTGGTATAAATATTCTTTAATATCTGGGGCGGAGTCGCGGGCAAAACCTAATTTGTCAAATAATATATTAGTGTATTGTTACATAAAGAACTCATTTAGGCTATAATAACACTTCTGAATTATGTGCATTTTAATTGCGTTTACAAATTCTATATGTTTAATTTCACTGGATAATTTATTGTAAATTTTACACGACAATCTGTCAAAATCCTTTATCTCAGGAACGCGTGGAGGTATCGAGTTGAAATTAATACCATTCAAATGTAAATTGTAAAACTTCAGGCTTCATCATCAGATCAGTTCGATATATTCCCCCTCTTCTTTCAGTCAGACATCGACTACACGAAGATACATACATAAAAAAAACAATTTTACTTGTTACGACGGTTTTGCTGTGAGGAGTTCTGTTCCATATCTTTGAAGTTCATGATCAGATCATAACAATATTTCTATGGCACCAACTTGAAAGCATAACCTTTCGATAAAAAAAAAAAAACAAAATCGGTCCACAATTGACCGAGAAATTGGAGAACATACATAAAAAAAAAAAACATCAACCGAACATAGAACCTCGTCCTTTTTGAATTCGTTTAAAAAATGAGGTCCTACTTCTCTGTCAAGAAAGTACCGGGAAAAGATGAATAATACACAAAATGTCTGTTATTGTACATCCAAATTTATTTTATCACCTTCAAAGTATGCTCCTTTAGAAACGATACACTTGCGCCAACGAATAATCCATTCATCAAAACATTTTTTAAACGCTGCTTCCGGAATTGAGTTCAGTTCTCGCCGCGAATTCTCCTTTATGTCTTCTATCGATTGAAAACGGATGCCACAAAGTGGTAATTTGAGTTTAGGAAAAAGAAAAAAGTCAGCAGGAGCCATATCTGGTGAATATGGTGGTTGCTGGATGGTAATTGTTGAGTGTTTGGTCAAAAATTCGTTCACAATGATAGCCTTGTGCCCAGTAACAATGCGTTTCATGAATGTTGGATCCGAACTGACTCGTTCTAGCATGTCCTCAGCGACATCCATGCGATTGAGTTTTTGGAGAAAATTCAGATCTTTTGGGACTAGCCGAGCAGCAACATGTTTCATACCCAAATGATTAGTTAAAATGGTACGGATCGACTCGTGAGATACAGAAAGTTCGGCGGCTATCTCTCTCAGAGTTGAATGGGGATTTTCAGTCACTATTTTCTTCACTTTTGCGATGTTAACTTCAGTTGCAGACGTTGACGGCCTACCAGAGCGAGGCAAATCTTCCATCACATCTCGACCGCTTTTGAACGCTTTGAACCACTCATAAGCACGAGTTTTTGATAAAGTCGATTTACCGTAAGCCTTCTGTAACATTTTCAGTGACTCCGAACACGAAATTCCATTGGCGATGCAAAATTTAAGACAAACTCTTTGTTCGATATTTATGTCCATTATGAAATTCGCAATACACACTATATATGATATTACTAAAACCAGCACTGTATTTAATATAAATAACAGATGCAACTCAAAATCCGCGCCAAAATGGAAAACAGTTGTGCCAATCTAACAACTACAAAAAAACAAAAATTTGAATTTGGAACCATAAACAAATCATCCATCCCCGATACTTTTTTGACTGAATGTATGTATACCGTAAGTGGCGCGACATTATTAGTTTTAGTACTGTTCTACACTCGTCAACATTCGCTAAGGCTGACAGCGCCAAAATGGCGAATATCAAACGGGCATCATCATCATCTTCCTGCCCTTGTCCCATCTTATTTGGGGTCGGCGCAACACGTTACGCAAACTCTATTACGGGACCATTGACCGATCAATGATCGATCATTGTGAATTATCAGAATACGAACTTTTAGCAAAATGACAATGGGATCGTGTTGGAATGAAGAATTTATAAAATTAGCAAACTAGGGCCCCAGGTGATCGACAGACGAACATCGAAAAGATGGCAATAGGGTCCCGTTTTTACTCTTTAGTTACGAAACCCTAAAAAAAGATACAAACTTTCGTTTTTATCGTATTAATTGTATGATTTATTTATGGTTTCACTTTTTATTTATTTGATCTGTGGTTTTTCCCCACACAGTCAAAGGACAACACTACAAGATTTGGAAACTACGCCATTAGGACACAAGCACCGTTGTCCTTTCTAAAATACCGTTAAATTCATGACGGTGGATTTAAAAGGATCTTGACTCACTCATTAACGCCTAGTGCACACCCTTTTTTTAAGCTGGGAAATCTTCCTATGACTTCCCGCCCTCTGGGTGGATCGGGAGGGCGTGTCAGACTTTTACTGACTAAAACCACACCTGTGTCCTTCAATTACCCTCCGCGTTCTAGGACTACGGCCTTCATTGACGACTGGGCTCGGTACGGTTAATTACTGAACGGTCGGTAGTCGAGGGTCGGAATTACGGCGGCTGGGGCATGAGAATCTTCTAACCTCACGCGTGCGGCCTCCTTCGCTAGCATTACTGCTTCGCAGAAGGAGGCGACCGCCTGCTACTCCTCCTCGCTCCGGACCATGGCCTGTACCAAGGTCCGGCGCGAGAGATCGCCGCCGCCGCCGATCGCCCCCACGAGGACACGGCGTTGCTCTGTCCAAGCGAGGCACACCACCGTGTGCTCCTCCGTTACCTCCGGGTGGTCCACAGAGTGGTGACACCCGGTCGTGTCTTCCGTACGAATGCGGTGAGAACCTGCGTAATGCAGAAAGTGAGAACGCCGTGAAGTCTTTCCAATCACGTCTAAAAGGGGGTCTTACCGCCATAATTGTGGAGTGCCCACCAGCAGCCTAGTACGTAATACGCTACATGCCTTTTGCAACTTTATCTGGCGTAAAGAATGTTATTTTAACCTACATACATTCTATCATGCATCCGTTGGTACTCTCGTAATAATGCGTTTTTTGAATAATATACGGGCTAGATAATTTTGTTGCAAATTTTTCCTCAAATTTAAGAATGTCAATATTTTAATAAGTTAAAAGAGGCACTCATTTTTGTATTCATTCCATTCCTGCGGTACGGGGCGTTTAGGAACTCGTTTGAAAACTGTCATTATTGCAGTACGGGGTTTATTCGACCCCGTCACGTTTAAGAAAATAAAAGTTCTTTTTGCTAAATTTAATATAAAATAATACAAACGGGAGTCTAAAGTTTGTATGGATAAATCAACTGTCACACGGGCGAAGTCGCTTGCAGATGCTAGTTTGTATTTTTATAAAATTCAAATTTAGGATGGGTCTATCATTTTCCTGGTCAAAGAGATTAATTGTTTGTTTTTTTTCTGATTACGATTCGTACCTATAGAAATTATAAAATACCCAAAATGACTCGTCATATTTTTTTGGATTTCATAAATTAAATATGAGTAATGGGATTACCATAAGAATCATCAAGATTGTTCAATCGATAAAAAGTGTTCGCAGTCAATTTGTGCAAAGAAAATATGTTTTAAAATTTAGTTCCATTTTTACAACTAGATGGCGTTGTTCGTTCAGACCTATTTTCTACGTTGCGGTGTTTTTTTTGGGTGGGAAAATCATCTTATGACAAATCTCGCTCTTGGGCGGAGCGGGAGATAGTGTCAGACTTTTACTGACTAAAAACGTACTCCTGTTCCTTACTTGCCTTCGTCCCAGGGCCCCGGGTTTCACTTTCACACTACCCGTGGCCCCAGTAGGGTTCGACCCTGCTGGGGCCCTACGATTTACTGACATCTCCTTTAGGCGTGCGTGGAACAGTACGCGCCGTCGACGACTTGGGCTTGATCCGGACAGTTACCGGACCGCAAGCCCGCGCCTACGGTGGTCGGAAATCGGGATCGGTATCCCGGCGGCGGTTGGGGCGTGAACACCATTGCCTCACGCGATCGGCCGCCTCCTTTGCTAGCATTACTGCTTCGCAATAGGAGGCGACCGCCTTCCACTCCTCCTCGCTCCGGACCATGGCCTGTACCAAGGCCCGGCGCGAGAGATCGCCGCCGCGATCGCCCCCACGAGGACACGGCGTTGCTCTGCCCAAGCGCGGCACATCTCCACCGTGTGCTCCACCATGTCCTTCGGGCGGTTCACACAGTGGCGACACCCGAGCGTCGCTTCCACACGAATTCGGTGCAGGAACTTCCCGAACTTTCCGTGTTCGGTGAGAACCTGAGGTGAGAACATGAGGAAAGTGAGGATGCTCGAGGTCTTTTCAACCACGCCTCAAAAAGGGAACTTACCGCCATAATTGTGGCGTGTCCAGCACTGGGTCGCGACAATCGTTGTCGCCATTTCATCATGAGAACCCACCGGAGCTCTGTCCGCCATGCTGCGACTTCCGCGCGCCTTCCGAATGCAGAAGCGTGCCGTGCGGCCCATCGTCGGGATACCGCAGGACATGTCCGCTAAACCCCATTTTATTAGACTAGGCATCCTCACGTTACCTGCTATACTTATATATACCCACCTACCACAGTGTTGTCTTTTTAACCCAATGGTTGACTGGTAGAGAATGCTTTGTGGCATTAAGTCCGCCTATGTACCACCACTGTACATGAAGTTTAAATAAATAAATAAATATATCAAGTCGCACTGTACGTGAGGATGAATCTCGATCTTTACCCAAAGGTAGGCAGCCGTCATTCATATTGTACTAGAAGCTGGGGTCAGTTATCGACGGTCTCGAGAACGCTCACCAAATCTTCCAAGACGACTCATGTTATGGGCCCGACAGTTTATAGTCAGCAGCCTGTAGCTATTTCTGGTGCCCCAACTATAGGGAGCTTCAAAGCTCGTTTGAAAAGATGGCTTATCGAGCAAGTTTTTTATTCTTTTGACGAATATAATTATGATTTAATTTAATTTAATAAACTAGTGCGCCTGACCATCAATGATTGCATCTCCGCTTACCATCAGGTGGGATCGCAGTCAAGCACTGGTATATATCAACTAAAAAAAAAAAAACTTTGACTCGAAAATTAATTTGGACTAAAAATTATGGTGACCTTTAATGTTTTTTATTTAAATTCGTGATTTGACTTCGATTTATGTGTTTTTATTGTATTTTCTTTTATTTGTTTGACACTTTTTATTATTATTGACATTGTTATGTAATCATTAATTTGTTGACTAACTATAATTTAACATACTGTATATGACGTGTAACAATCCCTTACCAATAAATTACTATGACTATGAATTTCGCGGCAGCGGAGTTCGCCCCGGCGTTGCATCTCCATGCGCAGATCGTGCATGTGTGCAAGGACTGTTGCCTCCAGATCCCATGGTGGCTGGCCAGTAAGGAGGCTCGCCGCTTCGCTTGAAATCGTCCGGTATCCTCGCACCATCCGTATGGCCATGACATGACATGTCATGGCATGCGTTCAGCCGGGCCGCCGGCTGCTTCCGCGACGTCGCGGTGTTAAGATTTTCCGTCAATAATCTATAAACTGTGAACAAATAAAAATGAGTTTGGGTATTTCTGATCGATTCAGCCTGTCCCTTACTGCTTCCAGCGACGCCCTAAGCCGAGGTCCGTACTCCACAGCGGGTGCCCTAAGCGAGTAGGCTTAGTAAGCCCTGGCTAGAGGCTTTGATTCTCGTGTTAAGGCCGCCACAAGCAAGTCCGGTTAAGCAGCCGACAGCTTCCTAGGTTGACGTGCAAGAGGCCATTAACAAAAAAAATGTTTGGGTATTGAGATCACGTCTAGATTCGATAAAAATTCGATATAATTAATACGGTTTTCAATACACTAGTGAAGAAAACAACAGTAAAACTAGTAAAATTTTCTGTGACATGGCGGTAAAAATCTGTTTTCATAAGCGCTAGCATCATTTTTTTATTTACCCCTAGAGGAAAGCTAATTTAATTTAATTAATACAGCCACTGAACTTCCCTGGAATAAAAAACATCACGCCATAAACCGCGCGCATCTTAAAATGGCGGCCATAGACCACAAAAAAAAAAACAAATTTTATTGGAATGTACGATTTATTTTTAAATAAATGGTTTGTAAATTGGATGAAATAAGTAAGACACTGATTTATATACTATTGAACGCAATAACTTAATGGGAATTTTATGCGAATTCAAAATTTGTTTTGCGAACAAAGAGGTTGAACAAAAAGGTTTTAACTACATTATAGCACTAGTGCGTAATGGTAATAATCCAAATGTCACAGTTTGGTAACGAGTGCCATTATATACCTAGGCGCAGTGCAATAAGAGTCACTTTCTGAGCAAGTGTGTTGAAAAGTTATTTTTATCGTTTTAGTGTTTTTTTTAGTGAAGTCGGTTTTTTTTGTAAAAAGTTTTTTTTTATTATGGCCCTAACCGTTTTTTACAACAAAATACTACCAACTATGGTGTTTTAGGCTTTTATTAAGTTATCTGTGTCCGTTTCTTCCTTTTGAGGTACGGAACCCTAAAAACTTAAAAAAAAAGCCTAAAACACCACGGTCAGTGCCATAATATAATAATATAATATTCCACAACTATCACACAACGCCGTCTAGTCTCAAGCTAAGCAGAGCTTGTGTTATGAGTACTAGACAACTGATAAACATACTTATACTATATTTCTAAATAGCATAGCATAGCATAGTCGGCCTTATAATGTTCCCACTGTTGGGACTCAGGCCTCCTCTCTAGGAGAGGGAACGGGCCGTAATCCACCACGTAGGCCCAGTGCGGATTGGTGGATGGCACATGTCTTTGAATTTTTGGTTCTAGGACATGCCGGTTTCCTCACGATGTTTTCCTTCACCGTTTTGAGAGCAGTGGTGATGAAATAAATTACACAAAGTAATGCGCCTGGCTGGGTTTGAGAACCCGCGACCTACAACTCTTAAGTCGCGGCCGTTACCACTCGGCCACCACTGCTCATATTATTTTTCTAAATACAAACATATTATAAATAAATTACACCCAGACACAGAACAAATGATCGTGCTCATCACACAAACATTTGTCCTGGGTGGGAATCGAACCCACGACCTCCGGCATAGCAGTCAGGGCCACTAACCACTAGACCAACAGGCCAGTTCAATAAAAAAGGATAAAAAACCTTGATTCCTAGGACCACATTCCTTAGAACTTGATCTACCTTAACTACCTAACTATAAGATGCTGTAGAGACGAGAGATAATAAAAAAGTCATAAGCTATTTATATTATTATATTATATATAAAATTCTACTATTTTATTCAAAGTCAAAGCATTTTTATTTGTATCTACACTTATTATAAATCTGTAGAAGTGAAAATTCTGTACATTGAAAATATCAAAAAAATAAATGGCAGGGTGTGTTACTAGACCGTGATTAAACAAATTTTTGTCTGTCTGTTTGTTCAGGCATCACGCAAAAAGTACCCGTTCGATAACTATGAAACTTGGTATAATTATTCTTTAATAATTATACCAAGTTAATATCCTAAAAACACCAACTTAATTTTGCGGTTCGATCCCTAGACTCGATTACTGTACCAACCGCAAATAATAAGTTTGTCGTAAGTTACGTCACCCGCAGTGGAGTTCACTGAGGGGCGCTGCACTCGGCTAAGTAAGTAAGTACCGTATGAATTTTGATTTTCTTAAGAATGTCGAAATAGAGGTTTTTTACGACATAAATGCCCGTCTCTTTGTTTTTCATTAACCCAGAAGTTTGACTTTTTCACAGTTTCAAGAAACCGCAGACTTGAGTATATGGTTTTAATTTCAACCCGATACCTCCACGCGTTCCTGAAATAAAGGGTCTTGACAGACAGATAGACAGCCAGACAATAATGAAAGAAAGAAAAAAACCTTTATTCGTACCTCACACAATTCTACTGTATATAGAATTAAAATACAGTACAATTAAGTATGAAAAAATAACTTCTAAATCTGTGCGAGGCCAAAAGGCACCTAACTCAGCATATACTGCGATATTTAAAACGATAAATAACGCAGCTCTAGTACTCTGTTAGGGCCCGCGGTGATGCCACTGTCATACTCACGGAGGTAAAATAAAACTATGTACTAAGTGATCCTAATAAGGGTTCCGTTTTTTCCTTTTGAGGTACGGAACCCTAAAAACCAAAAACAACAAACTTTATTTTGTTATTTTATTAGTGTCTAGGTAGATGTGTAGATTGTGTTAGGTACTAACTTAGGTACCTAACTATATATATATATAGTGATCTCATCATACATTACACTATTATATCATCTGACTGACCTTTTGTTTGTTTTGTTTTGACTGGCCTGTTGGTCTAGTGGTTTAGTGACCCTGACTGCTATGCCGGAGGTCGTGGATTCGATTCCCACTCAGGACAAATGTTTGTGTGATGAGCACAATCATTTTGTTCTGTGTCTGGGTGTAATTTATCTATAATATGTATGTATTTAGATATATTTAAGTATGTTTATCAGTTGTCTAGTACTCATAACACAAGCTCTGCATAGCTTGGGTCTAGACGGCGTTGTGTGATAGTTGTGGAATATTATTATTATTTACAGATTTATTATAGTTAGTTTTATTACGAACAGAGATCATTATAGGTAGAATATATACCCAAAGGTTTTTTAACCAGATATAGAAATAAAATATACTAAGAAATGTATATTTTATTACCTAAAATTCGTTGATATAAATAACAAAGATATAGATTTCTCCACTTAAATCCCTAAATCATAAAAATGATGATGAAATTCCGAAATTTACGAATTTCAAACCCCACTTAAATATTCATTTTATTCTGGTTTTAACCGACTTCAAAAAAAAGGAGGAGGTTATCGATTCGGTTGTTTTTTTTATCAGCATAAAACTCCGTTGTTTATGGACCGATTTGCAAAATTTTTTTTCCTCCCTGGGCCGTAATCCATCACGCGGGCCCAGTGCGGGTTGGTGGATGTCACATGTCTTCGAATTTTTGGTTCTAGGACATGCCGGTTTCCTCACGATGTTTTCCTTCACCGTTTTGAGAGCAGTGGTGATGAAATATAGGATGTGCTTCTAGATTAGTCCCATTTTTTTTCAAAATCCTGTTCTGATGATGGGATCCATGAGAAATCGAGGGAACTCCTCAAATATTATAGGCAACCATATAGTGATTTTGGTATTTTCATCAAGAACTTAAGCATTTAAAGTCAAAAAATAACATTTGATGAAGTGGAAATGATGAAAAAGACCAGATATGGACAACGGAATTTCATACTCACGTAACATCTACGTGAGTATGAAGTTAGTTAAGTGACTATGACAATACAAATAAATGAATGGGTCTGAATAGTTACGTCGAAAATGGTATCATCAAAGTGATCTGATGATGATGATGGAGCCGGAAGGTAGGCATTGGAACTCCGTAATCAATCAATGTATCCTAGCTGTGTTTGGGTTAATTGGAATTGTCATGAAAAATAAGTAGGTACTCTGGCTATAAGTGTATCACAACTAAAAAGTGTGAAATAAAAAGCCAGAGTATCTATTCCTCATGTCAATTCCAATTAACCCAAAATAACTTTTTCAATTCCGATAGTTTATTTAGGGACAGTCGAGACGGACAATGAAATCTTAGCAATAGGGTCCCATTTTAACGGAACCCTAATAACCACAAACTTCTTGATAACGTTGCAAAAGGAACAATAAGCATAAATGCCTATTTATCATGATAATTCCAATTAACCCCAATTAATTGGAATTGTCATGAGAAATAGGCACTCTGTTTATAAGTGTATCGTAACTAAAAAGTGTGAATTTATTTATTTTTTGTAATTTTTTTAGTATTTTTTGTTAAAGCGGCAACAGAAATACTTCATCTGTGAAAATTTCAACTGTCAATTATCACGGTTCATAAGATACAACCAGGTGACAATCAGACGCTTAGCAATGGGGTCCCGTATTTACCCTTTGGGTAGGAAGAATTAAAAATCAGGGACCTCCCCCCTCCCTTTGAAAAATAGGACTGAGCAGGACATGTGTCATTTGCCGCATGTCTAACGAGCTGTGGGCCCGTTTATTAAAGGATTGGTGCCCGGACACAGCAACGCAGGGCACGAAGGAGATGACGGGATGACCTGGACCGCTGGACGCCTTCCTTAAGAGGGTCCTTTTCCACTCGCCTATCGGCAACATCGAGCATGATTCAAAAGCTTTTTGCTTCATCTGACGCAATCCAACGCGATGTTTGATGAAGAGGCAATGCAACAACCCCTGAAAATTCTGTTGGCATTCGATAATTCCGTTATTTACCTACTTGAATATTTAACTAAACTTGTTCCAGGAAATGCGTGTTTTTTTAAACTCTTCAAGGAGATGTCAGCAAATCGTAGGGGCCCAGCAGGGTCGAAGCCTACTGGCGCCACGGGTAGTGTGAAAGCGAAACCCGGGGCCCTGGGACGAAGGCAACGAAGGAACAGGAGTGGGTTTTTAGTCAGTAAAAGTCTGACACTATCTCCCGTTCCGTCCAAGAGCGGGGGATGTCATAAGATGATTTTCCAACCCAATAAAAAAAAAACCCTTAAAAGTTTTTCAGAAAAAAATCTGAATCTCGATTAAATTTGCAAGGCTTCTATTGATGTACTTTTTTATATAGTATTTCTAGTAATAAAATAAGCACTATAGGTTTATTATAAGGAAATATTAAATCTATTTCCTGCTTATGACCGGTTGTATTATTAAAAAAAACTTAGGCAATGATTAATTGAACAATTCGATACAATCCGGTTCCAATAAGAATAGGATCCACTTTCCGCCATATTGTGACTTCATCATCATTTCAGCCGAAAGACGTCCACTATTGGACATAGGCCTCCCCAAGTGTCGCCATAACGACTGATCTGAATGGTCTATCATTGATTTCATAATTGTTGATTTTGACAAGTTTGGTAATCTACTAATATAATGGCGTCATTATGACTTTCCAATGGTCAACCACTGACACTCCTTTGAAAGAAGTGGCATAGAATGGTCTTGTCTGTAAATCTGCTAAAGTTTGACAGTTTTCCTTTGATCAGTGACCTACCATTAGGATGTCATTGTGCAGTCATTGCTTTTAATAAGCTCCATATTTTCATTCTACCACAACTCTATTACGAGACCATTGACCGATCAATGATCGACCATTATGAATTAGCTGATTACGAACTTTTAGCAAAATGACAATGGAATCGTGTTGGAATGACGAATTTATAAAAATAGCAGACTTGGGCCCCAGGTCATCGGTCCACCTTGTGGGATGCCACGCTAACGCTGCGTCTTCCGGTACGTGGTCGCCACTCCAGACCTTTTTGTAGACCCTGCGAGCAATGTGCCCTGCCCACTGCCACATAAGTTTGGCGATTCTTCAGGCTATGTCAGTAACCTTGGTTCTTGGTGACGTCATAGAGCTGTCAATTTAAAGGAGTTAGGTGCGCAAAACAACATTAAAATTATTTATGAATCGTGAACGAAATAGTTTTTCTATTCTGCTCACCTCTGCATCACTGTGTGAAGTGTCTGAGTAGTTGCGAATGGAAGGAGGCAAATCTTGCCAGTAATGAAAAAAAAAGAAAAATAACGAGCTCTTTTTTACAAGCTTTTTATTAACTTGCAATGTATGTATGTAACTATGTATATTCGGCCCAAATCTTGCAACTCCATTTTGAAGCAGATATTTTCAATCAATTGAGCTGAAATTTTGCATACATGTGTAAAGTGCATGACAATGCAATATTATGATGACATGGAGCTGATCTGATGATGGAGCTGAAATGTGGCCGTAGGAACTCCGCAATAAAACGACACAACCCTATCGAGTTTGGGGTCGTTTGAAGCGTACTGACGAGTACTTTGATTCTTTATGATAACCAAGGTCTTTTTTATTCTTTTTAGCACATTTAATTTAAAGCTTGTTTCTAAAAAGTTTTTTTTTACTTCGAATTTTATTTAAACTAAAATTTATGACCTTAATATATTTAGCTAATTTAGATTAAACATTTGCGTTTTTCTTCTCTTAATTTAACTAAGACTCAGTTGAATAAAGTACATAAAAAAAAACATTTTACAAAAAAAACATATATAAATAATTAGTTGAAAATGGTATCATTGAAGTGTTCTGGTGATGATGATGAAGATGGAGCTGGAAGATAGGCACCGGAACACCGTAATTAATCAATGTATCCTAACCGTGTTTGGGCTTATTAGAATTGTCATGAGATGCACTCTGGCTATAAGGTACTATCGAATAGATCTGGCGATAGAGCCGGAAGGTGGAAGGTGGACAAGGAAACTTCATAATAAAACAATGTTTCCTAGCAGTGTTTGGGTTAATTGGAATTGTCATGAGAAATAAGTACTCTGGCTATAAGTAAGTGTATTGAAAGTAAAAAGTGTGAAAAAAAAAACTAAAAAAAAAAAAACATTATTATTAGTATTAAAAATAACATCGAAAATACCGTTTCCGATTGTGTACGTGGAATTTTAAATGACGTAAACTATTGATTTTGGCAGTTTTGACATGTTTTGTTAAATGTGTTTTCATGTAAATGATTGAAAGTTTCGATTGATAATGACAGTGCAGTTACGTAGTATATTATAGTAACTCATTTTTCTCAAAAACTTTATGTAATTGAGAAAAAACATTTATGTCCAATGATTCTTAAACCCAGTCTAAATATGAAACCAAACTTATGTACAGTTAAAGGCATTAATGACAAAGTTATGCATAAGAAAAACTTCAAATAGCTCTCCTGTAACATAAGCTTTTTCAATTCCGATAGTTTACCTAGGGACAGTCAAGACGGACAAAGAAGTCTTAGCAATAGGGTCCCGTTTTTACCTTTTATTACGGAATCCTAATAACCACAAACTTCTTGATAACATTGTAAAAGGAACACTAACAATAAAGTGTAAAATAACAGTTAGGTGTGAGTTTTTTTGAGTTCTTTGAACTGTGATTCATTTTGAGGTTAGGTTATGATTGTCAAGCAGATAAATGGTTGCGATTTTTGTAAACTGTCAATGATCTGTGACTTCACCCGCATGATCATCTCCTGAGCCTTTTTTAGGGTTCCGTACCTCGAAAGGTAAAACGGTCTTTCTCGGACTTTATAGTCTGACTGTCTGTCGGTCTGCCGAACCTTTATCTCAAAGTTCTCTAGTTAGAATTAAAACCATAATAATAACATACCTATATTGTCTGTGGTCCCATGAAACTGTAAAAAAATCTAAATTAACGAAAAAAAAAGATACGGCCGTTTATGTCGCAAAAAACGTATATTTCGACGCTCTAAAGGGAATCATAATAAATACAGTACTTCCCGTTGACCCAGAATCCTAAAATTTGGCATGAAGCAAGGGCTTATAGCAAAGGTATAGGAATAAAACTGAAAACAGTTTTGTTATTACGTCACAAAAAAAAATACTTTTTTTACGATTCGGAAAAATCTTCGAGACGCCATTCAGGAATTGAACTACATATTCACTTAAGTTAGTTTGTGCGGAACCCTCAGTGCGCGAGTCCGCCTCGTATTTGCCCAGTTTTTAGGGTTCCGTACCTCAAAAGGAAAAATCGGAACCCTTATAGGATCACTTTGTTTTCCGTCCGTCTGTTTGTCTGTCAATCTCGGGAACGCATGGAGGTATTGTGTTGAAATTAAAACCATGTACTCAGGTTTGCGGTCCCTTGAAGCTGTGAAAAAATTAAACTTCTGAGTTAACGAAAACAAAAAATATGTCGCAAAAAACGTGTATTTTGACACTCTCAAGGGAATCAAAATTCATAAGCATCCCGTTGACCTAGAATTCTGAAATTTGGCATGAAACAAGGTCTCATAGCACGAGCATAGGAAAAAATCTGAAAACTGTAAATTTGTAGTTACATCACAATAAAAAAAAATTGCAATTCCGTAAAATCTTCGTAACTCAATTCGGGAATTGTACTGTTTACATATTATGTAAGTTTGCACGGAACCCGCAGTGAGCACCGACGACCGTCCGAGTCGCACTTGTTTTTATTTTGGCTTCGCACTTAGTGCATTTGACCAGGGTCAAGTTTAGAAAATCTTAAATATTAGTTCCATTAGAACCATTTCGACGGTGAAGTACCAATAACTCCTAACTGTTGGAAGTCAAAATTATCTGTCCAAAAATTGTTAGGAAGTAATACTATAAATTGACACGTTGGTTTAGTTAGGTGTTTGTTTCCACAAATTAATTTGATGCAGTTGCAACTAAATATCCGCTTCGGATATTTTACGAAGCATGCGGAAACACGCATTTAAAATATAAGCACTTAAAAGTAATTTTATCGAAAAATGTCAGTTAGAAGGTATTGGCACTTCACCGTCGATTTCATTCTAACGTTTTTGCAGTATTTGGCGGCAAAAAATAGGTATTTACTCGTACCTATGAAGCTGCCGTTTTTTAAAACGGGTTGATTTGAAGTGTTATATCTTTGGATTGACTTGGAATTATAAGTTCAAATAAACTTTATATTAAAGGTACGTTAATTTTTTTTAGATATTAGTTATTTATTGGTTTCTTTGTGTTTTGTATTTTCTGTGATATTCAGAGCAAATCAAAGTAACCCGTTTTAAAAAACGTCAATTATATCGAGTCAGCCTTTTCGGTAAGCTTCGCTGTGGTATTTAATACTACAATAATTCTCTGCTCCATTTTACCGAAACCACGCAGGACCCAAGTCTGCTATTTTAAAAAATTCGTCATTCCAACACGATTCCATTGTCATTTTGCTTCAAAAGTTCGTAATCTGCTAATTCATAATGATCGATCATTGATCGATCAATGGTCTCGATAATATAGAGCTTATTAAAAGCAATGACTGCACAATGACGATCTAATGGTAGGTCACTGGTCAACGGAACTGTTCACGTCATAATATTGAATTTAAGTTAAACCTAATCTCTAAAACAATTTTGTAGTACCTCTTGACTCGATAGATGGCGTTGGTCGATTTAAATTCGCGCTATGGTTTCGTTACCGCGGATTTTATAAGACCCCTCGGTATTAATTAATAAATGTCAACGTTCTGAGTACGTGGTGTGGTTTTATTGCGATATACTGACTCCCGACTCGTCGACAAAACAGGGTGAAAAGATCTTCGATGATCATAAGTTCCTTCGAGGAACTGTCAAAATTTTAGCAGATTACGGCATACGTCAGACATTCATTTATCAATATGTACAAGATTCTATTTATTTAGGTATGGTTTCCGCACTTAGTCCTATGTGGACCATTGTACGTGGGCCATGGCGGCCATAACCTTAGGTGAGCTCATTCCAACCAGCCCACATCTCTCCAAAAACAGATTAGGCCTCTTAGGTTTTTCAGGGCATCAGTAGGGGAGTTCGGGGATCCTAAGGCTCGTGTACGTATTTCAGTTACGCCTGTGCAGTCTAGGAGCACATGTGCAATCGTCTCCCCCTCCAAAAATGCTCTGCACAGAGGACTGTCTGTGATGCCTATTGTGTGGAGGTGCTTATCCAACATGTACGAGATTACCATTCTATTGTTTCAATGATTCCACATATTGACCAGCTGCGTAGACACTTGAGATACAAAAGTACACCAATTTTACATCATAATATCCACTAGGAATTAATTTGCGAATAATTAAAACAGCCACTGAACGTTATACGAAACTAGCAAACCCGGCGAACTCCGTTTCGCCACCAGGGGCCCAAGTCTGCTATTTTTATAAATTTGTCATTCCAACACTTTGTCAATCTGATAATTCATAATGGTCGATCATTGATTGGTCAATGATCTTGTGGTAGAATGACAAGATCGAGCTGTCTCGAAACAAATTAAAAGCAATGACTGCACAATGACGTTCTAATGGTAGGTCACTGATCGAAGGAACTGTCAAAATTTTGGCAGTTATCCGCATACGTCAAATATTCATTTGTCATTATGTACGAGATTACCATTCTAAACCATTTCTTTCAATGAAGTGTCAGTGGTTGACTATTGGAAAGTCATAATGACGCCATTATATTAGTAGATTACCAAAGTTGGTCAAAATCAACAATTATGAAGACAATGATAGACCATTCTGAAACTATTGTAATAGCAGACTTGAGGCCCAGGTGGCTTCGTTTTATGTAACATTTTGTTTGGTGATTAAAAGACGAAGAAAAAATATTTTTTTTGCTATAAACCTCACGGAGCCCGAGACCTTTCCAACGAATGCAAAACCGTGGAAATCGGTTCGTGCGTTCTGGAGTTATAGCGTCAGGAAGGAAAACCCCACCTATTTTTATATAGTAAAAAAAGATAATCCCGCCAAGCTGTCCTTAGATTGTGATGTTATCATGTTTTATTCGTGATAGTCATCACGTCAGTTATTTACTATGCGTTCCAAATAAGAATAGGAAAGCCAACAACCACAATCTGTCAAATTTTGATTGAAACGTACGGTTTGCAAAGAAAACTTATTTGCGTAATAATGTTTTTTTTTACTTTGTATTACTGAATCTTAGTTAATTATAGTTGAAGTAAAAACGTTATTGTTTAATCTAAATTAGCTATATATATATATATGTAATTTAAGTAATTAGTTAAAACAAAACATATTTTCTTTCTTATTTTCATTGTTAGGAACAATTTGCCTTATTTTTCCATTTGCCACTACTCAGACACTCACACAGTGACGCAGAGGTTAGCGAAGGTTAACTTTTTTCGTTCACGATTCGTAAATAAATTGAATTTTAAAAACTTCTTGTTTTGCTCACCCTACCCAATTTCTTGCGATTTGACAGTATGACGTGACGTCACAACATGGCAATCGATCCTATTCTCATTTGGAACGCATTGTAAAAAAAAATCAAGTACCCTTTATTTTTTTTAGGTGAGAAATCATCTTATGACATCTCTCGTCCTTGAGGGGAGCGAGAGGGTGTGTCAGACTTCTACTGACTAAATCCCACACCTGTTCCTTCTTTGTCTTCGATCCAGGGCCCCGAGGCTCTCTTTTGCACAATCCATGGCCCCAGTAGGCTTCGACCCTGCTGGGCCGCTAAAGTTTGCTGACATCTCCTTGAGGCGCGCGTGGAACACTACGCGCCGTCGACGACTTGGGCTCGATCCGGATGGTTACCGGACGGTCGGCAAGCTCGCGCCTACGATGGCTGGAATTCGGGATCGGGATCCCTTCGGCTGGGGCGTGAGGGCTGGTCCCTTGCCTCGACCGCCTCCTTTGCTATCATTACTGCTTCGCAGAAGGAGGCGACCGCCTGCCACTCCTGTTCGGTCCGGACCATGGCCTGTACCAAGGCCCGGCGCGAGAGATCGTCGCCACGAGGACACGGAGGTGCATTAAAAACTATTTTTTTTTTATTGCAGATCCTGAGTCAATGTTATGGTGTGCTGATCGTTTATGACCGACCAGAGACAACACAAAATGCTCCGCAGCTTTTTCCTGTTCTTTTTCCTCTTGACATTTGCGAGAGGGCAGAGAGGTTCGTTATTTTATCTTTTTTTATTAAAAAAAAAACAAGCAAGTTACCCTCTTGATGTGAAGTGATCACCACTGCTTACATAGGTACTAAGAGCTTGTGGTCATATATTTTTTTTTAATTGATATAAACCAGTGCTTGACTGCGATCCCACCTGATGGCAAGCAGAGATGCAATCATTGATGGTGAGGCGCACTAGTTTATTAAGAGCCTATTCACTCTAGCCTTGAAGACGCCTAAATTATAGTTGGACGGGAAGACCGCAGCAGGCAAATTGCTCCAGTCCTCCGATGTACGCGGTATAAACGACGAAGCGAAACGTTTAGTCTGGACCTTTGAAGTTTCAATAAAGTAAGGGTGGATACTCGCCGTTCGTCGGGTTGTCCGATGGCAGAAAGGAGATGGCGGAATCAAGTCATGCAATTCCCGCGCACACTCTGTAAAATGTAACATGAAAAATACCGATAGGCTGGCTACCCTGCGCCTGTGCTCGAGGTAATATTACATTTTGATACAAGTGGAAAAAGTTTGGCAATGCAACCGAGGAGGAATTCGCCCGAGCCGCAGGCGAGTGTGATATGGAGCCGAATGCTACAGTGACAAAATTTCCACGTGTATCAAACGACGTTTTTCAATACACTTACAAATATATAAATAAATGGGGTTTGACGCGTGACTCGCGGGGTTTGCTTAGCGCCCAGCCTCATACGATAAATGTAATAAATTATGGCGGATTCGAGCTCGCGCACTTTTCCGCTCTAGTGTGAAAAACAGTAACTTGCGTGCCTAAAAGCGGTAGGGATAAGAGTGGGTTTTTCGAGTAAGTGTGTTGAAAAAGGAAATATTGTTCCTTATTTACGTAAGTACCTACTCGTAGGATAGTAAAGTCCCTTGGTATTTATAGACATGACGTAACCATAGATACAATCCATAGATGTCCGTGGTACAATCCCTCCTATTCGTCTATGGAATAAGAATTGAATTTTCAAATCAAATCAAATCAAATCATCTTTATTGTGGACTATAGGTATACATTATAAATACAGGTCTTAAATAATTAAAATAAGTTCAGCTATATCCCGCCGTTGAGGCATACAATAATAAAATACAAATCAGAGGTTAAAACACAATTAGTCATATAGTCTCGATACATTATTAAAATATTCCAAATTATAAATACATATAAATTCAATTCCAAGTCATATTAGTCATAATTTATTATAACAACGTAGTAGTAAATTAACGAATGTAGTAAATTAAGAAAAAGTAAAATAAAACATTAAGTAAGATACGTAATATATGTCAGAGATTAACAAATACTAAATGATAATGTCAACACAGAACAAAAACAAAAATTTATAGAATTAAATGAGAATGTCAACACAAAATAAAAAACAAAATTAAAATAAATACAATAAATCGATTAAGAAAAGTAAATCGGACCTAGAAAGAAGTAACCATTATCATAATTGTACACATATCATATTTCCGTAAACACATGTGTATATAGGGTGTCTTTGACTTTGACATCAACGCACAAACGTTGAATACTATGGATCCAGTACATGATTCTGGACACCCGGTGGTGGAATTATTCGTCGGCGTTTTCCTAATTAAAAAAAAAATCTTTACATTTTTTAATTTAAACTAATATAATAAAATCGTTATTCTAAATTTTTTTGTGAAAAAAACTGGGCAAGTGCGAGTCGGACTCGCGCCTTGAGGGTTCCGTACATCATAGCAGATTACGAACTTATAGCAAAATGACAATGGGATCGTGTTGGAATGACGAATTTATGAAAATAGCAGACTTGGGCCCCTGCTCTAAAGCCAAATTGGTGGTCTGGAGCAACAGTGCTTACCCTCATTGCATATGAATGTCGTCGCAACAGTACCTTTTCGAGGACCTTAAAAATAATCGGAGGCAGGCTCAGTGGTCTGTAAGATGATGCTTCATGTGGTAGTTTCTCAGCTTTAATGACCATGATTATTCAAACTTCATGTACATTACTTAAATAAATAAACAAATCGACATTATTTGCAAACTTATTATAAGTATCTACCTACTGGTACAAATATTTGGTTACGTATTACCTACTTATAAAGTATTTTAACTGAAGCACTTTTAAAAGTGACCTGGGGACTTACCATGACTTGATGAAATGTCAGTCGTGCGAACGAGAAAGAAGAAGAATGAAGCTATACACCCTATATCTATACTAATATTATAAAGAGGAAAACTTTGTTTGTTTGTTTGTAATGAATAGGCTCAAAAACTACTGAACCGATTTTAAAAATTCTTTCACCATTCGAAAGCTACATTATCTACGAGTAACATAGGCTATATTTTATTTTGGAAAAAAATAGGGTTCCGTAAGATATCTGAGTTTTTCGGACACAAGGTATAAAAAGTCAACCAGAAAAGTTACTTATTTTGCGTACGCTGCCTAAACTATAAAAGATAGAACCATAAAATGTTCTAATTAATTGTAGATCTTATAAATATCTACCAAAGTTTGTTAGGAGAAACCTACTTTCACGCGGGCGAAGCCGCTGGCAGAAGCTAGTTATAGATAAACATAAAATTTTCGATCTACAAATAATCATCTTCTACGATGTCCGACGCCCCGCTCTGGGTTTGTCCATTCTTCTTTCTTTGTCCAGGTGATCTCCCTTTGGAATGCGCTCCCTCTGAACATCAGGACGGCAACCAGTCGGTGGTCGTTGAACGTTGTCGCAACAAGAAGTTGGTAGATTCATCACATTCTTGATTTGTTGTGTTCGTTTTTCTCTCAATATCTTTCTTTATTTGTGTGTTTGTATCTAAGTATATATTTATTATTGTTCTTATTTCCTCTCCGTCAGTCTTCTTTGCACCACCCTAAGGTCGACTGGTAGAAAATGCCTAAGGCATTAAGTCCGCCTTTGCAGAATGTTCCATTAGTACATAAAGTTTTACATGGTTAAAAGCTTGCCGTTCATCTAACGCAATCCAACGCGATGTTTAATAGGTATAAAGGCAAAGCGAAAAGAGAAAGATAATGCCAGAAAGGCACTCGGTAATACCGTCATTCGCTCGAATATTTCACAAAACTAGTTCCAGGAATTACGTGTTTTTTTTTAAAGTGTACAGGTTTTTAGAAAATAATTAGGTCATTCAGAATCTTGATCAAATTTGCAAGGTTTCTATTGTTACATTTTTTTTTACTTTTTTAATTTATGAGTACATTATGAAGTGTTAAAGTTCATGCAAAATAGCAGATTTTCAGAAGTCTTTACTGGATTAGGTTTACACAAATTTATAAATTGATTTCTATAGAAGGCTAAATAATATCCACAAGATATACAGATCTGTTTTTAAAAAAAAACTTTTTACAAAAAAAGAATAACCGACTTTACAAAAAGTTATTTTGATCCTTTTAGTGTTTTTTTTTTTGTTTTAGTGAAGTCGGTTATTTTTTGTAAAATGTTTTATATTTCACACTTTTTATTTCCGATACACTATAAACAGAGTGCCTATTTCTCATGACAATTCCAATTAACCCAAATACTGCTAGGTTACATTGTTTAATTATGAAGTTCCTGTATCTACCTTCCACCTTCCGGCTCCATCATCAGATCAGTTCGATAGTACCTTATAGCCAAAGTGACAACAGTTACAGCACGCGTCACGTAAAAGAACGCTGGAAGAAAGTGGTGGGAGTGTGTTTGCGCATGGGTACAGTCTCACACGAAAGTTATGGGCCTATTAATTTCTTTTTGAACTAGGCTTTCGCTCGCGAGTCGTGGCTTCGTACCTACATATTTGTTATTCTTATTAGTTACCGCCAAATTGAGATGGATGTGTGGTGTGACGAGAATGGATAAAGTGAGAAATGAATATATTAGAGGAAGTTTGAAAGTGGCGCCAGTGACTGAAAAGTTGAAGGGGAATCGTTTGTCTTGGTATGGTCATGTAAGAGAGAGAGAGAGATGAAACACATGTTACTAAAAGAGTTATGAGTATACATGTGGATGGGTGGAGAGGGAGAGGGAGGCCAAAGAAAAGATGGATGGATTGTGTGAACAGTGATATGAAAGAAAAGGAAGTTAGTGATAGTATGACGGTTGACAGGATAGAATGGAAGAAAAAAACGTATTGCGCCGACCCCAAATAAGATGGGACAAGGGCAGGAAGATGATGATGATTAGTTACCGCCAAATAGATCGAAAAATCGCCTATGCGCAACTTGACCGCCAGCGTTCTTTTTACGTGACGCGTACTGTACAAACGTGTAATAAATAATCATAATAAAGCTACGCAGATGAGTAGATGAACAAAATAGGATGTGGTAGTACCACTGCGTAGTATATTAATATTTAAATATCAATGTAGAGAATATAATCATTTTGTAGGTATAATGAAGAAATGAATGAATCACGGACACTCATTAAAATTCTAAAATCTCAACTGATATGAATAAATATGTAAAATTAAACGTTTGTTTATTATAAAAAATCTTAACTAAACACATTTTTTATTTTTATCGTCAGGCTCGCGTTTGACCAATATCTTACCTGATGTTAAGCCATGACGTGCATGACGATGGAGTAAGCTTGTCTAAGAGTATATTCACTCTTGACTTAAAAATCCAGTGGCAGGGAATTTCAGTTGCTGACATCTCCTTCAGGCGCGCGTGGAACAGTACGCGCCGTCGACGACTTGGGTTCGGTCCGGATGGTTACCGGACGGTCGAACGGCAAACCACCCATTACTCACCTTCCGCAAGCCCGCGCCTGCGGTGGCCGGAAATCGGGATCGGAATCCCGGTGGCGGTTGGGGCGTCAGGACCGTTGCCTCACGCGTGCGGAACGCCTCCTTTGCAAGCATTACTGCTTCGCAGAAGGAGGCGACCGCCTGCCACTCTTCCTCGCTCCGGACCTTGGCCTGTACCAAGGCCCGGTATGGAAGATCGTCGCCGCCAATCGCCCCAATGAGGACACGGCGTTACTCTGCCCAAGCGGGGCACGTGGAGGTGTGGGCGTGGGCGGTCCACACAGGGTGCAGGAACTTCCCGAACTTACCGTGTTCGGTGAGAACCTGCGTCATGCGGAAGATGAGGACGCCGTGAGGTCTTTCCAACCACGCCTCAAATTTTTCACGCCTCATTACCGCCATAATTGTGGCGTGCCCAATCCTATAAGGGTTCCGTTTTTCTAAAAATGCTTAAGGGATCAAGTTCTAACAGATTATCATACTTTTGGAATTTGGACCAAAATGAATGATTTCCTTTGACGATTTCACACTCCAAAAAAATAAGCTCTGTTCTGATTTCAAAAAAGTAAGCTCTGTTCTGATTTCAAAAAAGTAAGCTCTGTTCTGATTTCAAAAAAGTAAGCTCTGTTCTGATTTCAAAACTGCTTTCACTTTTTTTTCTTTTGGCATTGTTTCTGCATTCTGCCAGTGCCAAAAGAATTAAATAATAATAATAATATTCACACAACTATCACACAACGCCGTCCAGTCCCAAGCTAAGCAGAGCTTGTGTTATGAGTACTAGACAACTGATAAACATACTTAAATATTTCTAAATACATACTTACTATAGATAAATTACACCCAGACACAGAACAAATGATTGTGCTCATCACACAAACATTTGTCCTGGGTGGGAATCGAACCCACGACCTCTGGCATAGCAGTCAGGGCCACTAACCACTAGACCAACAGGCCTGTCAAAAAATACAAATTTAATTTTCAAAAAATCACAGATTTCATAATCTTTTCGGCCCGTTCCCAACATCCGATCCGGACCGGGTTTACGTCATGGTGCGTCTACACCACAAAAAACTTACCCTTCATAGGAAGCCGATGGGATTTCGACGAGCACTTCCGACGTCTGGCTCCCAAACTAAATCAGACTGGGGCTGCCCTCGGGCGGCTCCTGCTCAACCTTGGGGGTCCAGACGCCTCCTGCCGGAGGCTCTACGCGGGGATCGTTCGGTCCATGGCCCTTTATGGCGCGCCGGTGTGGGCGCCGGGGCTGCGGAAGCAGCCGGCGGCCCGGCTGAACGCGTGCCAGAGGGTCATGGCCATACGGATGGTGCGAGGATACCGGACGATTTCCCGCGAAGCAGCGAGCCTCCTTGCTGGCCAGGAACCATGGGATCTGGAGGCAACAGTCCTTGCACTCATGCACGAACGGCGCATGGAGATGCAACGCCGGGGCGAAACTCCGCTGCCGCGACAAGTCGCAGCATGGCGGACAGAGTTCCGGCGAGTTCTCATGGTGAAATGGCGACAGCGACTGTCGTGACCCCGTGCTGGGTACGCCACAATTATGGCGGTAAGTCCCCTCTTTGAGGCGTGGTTGGAAAGACCTCACGGCGTCCTCACATTCCGCATGACGCAGGTCCTCACCGGACACGGTAAGTTCGGGAGGTTCCTGCACCGGATTCGTGCGGAAACGACGCCCGGGTGTCGCCACTGTGTGGCCCACCCGGAGGACACGGTGGAGCACACGGTGGAGGTGTGCCCCGCTTGGGCAGAGCAACGCCGTGTCCTCGTGGGGGCAATCGGCGGCGGTGATCTCTCGCGCCGGGCCTTGGTTCAGGCCATGCTCCGGAGCGAGGAGGAGTGGCAGGCGGTCGCCTCCTTCTGCGAAGCAGTAATGCTAGCTAAGGAGGCGGCCGATCGCGTGAGGCAACGGTCCTTACGCTCCAACCGCCGCCGGGATTCCGATCCCGATTTCCGGCCACCGTAGGCGCGGGCTTGCAGACGCCGAGCAATGGGTGGCTCGCCGTCTGACCGTCCGGTAACCGTCCGGACCGAGCCCAAGTCGTCGACGGCGCGTTTTGTTCCACGCGCGCCTCAAGGAGATGTCAGCAAATCGTAGGGGCCCAGCAGGGTCGAAGCCTACTGGGGCCACGGGTAGTGTGAAAGCGGAACCCGGGGCCCTGGGACGAAGGCAACGAAGGAACAGGAGTGGGTTTTTAGTCAGTAAGAGTCTGACACTATCTCCCGTTCCGCCCAAGAGCGGGAATGTCATTAGGATGATTTTCCCACCCAATAAAAAAAAAAAAAAAAAAAACCCTTCATAGGAAAAATAAACACCCGACAGTTAAAAACACTCAAACTTGCAATTTTCATACATTCTCTTTAGAACAAACCCTTTATTAACGAGTTATCCATAATATTCCCGAAAAATTTTAATATCTCCTGTATTTGTATGTGTTCTTAGGTTCATCTCCCAGTAGAAAACCAGCAGCGAGTCTCGGGAAAGGCGGGGAAGCTCGAAAACGTTAAATCCATAGTTCTATCTATATATGTATATAAAAGGAAAAACTTGTAGCGACATCTATGGCGTCACATAAGAACTAATCTACATCACGCAATCAAAGTTCTATGCGCGATTGATAGCCCGAAATCATCTATCGGGCAGTTACCCACCAGACATAACACCCGTCTAGTCGGAGGATCCTCTCTTTTCAACGGAGTTTTGCGGGACTTTACACTCTGTTCCGCCTACCTCTAAACTGACATATCAACGCACAGCCAAAACTACTGGGACTAGGAACTTGAAATTTTGCACAAGGCTTCCTTTTATGACGTAGGCGAGCACTAAGAAGAGATTTTTGGAAATTCAACTGTTAAGGGGGTGAAACAGGGGTCCAAACTTTGTATGGAGAAACCTATCACGCGAGCGAAGCCGCTGGCAGAAGCTAGTATATCTATATAGTCGATTAAAACATTACAATACATTACATTACCTTACAATACATTACATTACAATACATTACATTACAATACATTACATTACAATACAATACAATACATTACATTACAATACATTACATTGATTAGCTTTTCTTTTATTTCAGAGGGAGAGCCGTGTGTGGAGGAGTATACCAATACAATTGGACGCTGCACCGTGATTGATTCCTGTCAGTCAGCGAGACAAGACTTTCAGTAAGGTTTTTAACTTTTACTTTACATTTTACAAATTTCACACAACGCCATCTAGTGTCAAATTAAATAAAGCTTGTGCTATGAGTACTAGACAACTGATAAACATATACATTTTCTGACTGAACATATTACTTTACATTTTACATCTTTCACACAACGCCATCTAGTGCCAAATTAAATAAAGCTTGTGCTATGAGTAATAGACAACTGATAAACATATACATTTTCTGACTGAACATATTGCTTTACATTTTACATCTTTCACACAACGCCATCTAGTGCCAAATTAAATAAAGCTTGTGCTATGAGTACTAGACAACTGATAAACATATACATTTTCTAACTGAACATATTGCTTTACATTTTACATCTTTCACACAACGCCATCTAGTGTCAAATTAAATAAAGCTCTTGCTATGAGTACTAGAAAACTGATAAACGTATATATACACCACAAATTTTTAATTATTTCAAATACTTAAGGGCTTATTAGAAAAGGTCTTGTTATTAATTAAGTAAAATCTCAATCCATCTATATCGAAATACCACTCACAGATTAATCACGAAATCTCAGAAACTATAACACCTACAAACTTAAAATTTGGCAGGTAGGTTCCTTATAGGGTGTAGACATCGGCTATGAACGGATTTTACGAAACTCCACCCCTAAGGGGGTAAAACGGGGGTTGGAAGTTTGTATGGAGAAACCTACTTTCACGCGGGCTAAGCCGGTGGCAGAAGGTAGTAAATAATATTCAAAAACAGCAAAGTTATTGGCGTTTGTTTATATCCCAAAATGTCACTCAATGCATAGAAATATTGTACAGGCCATTGATTATGAATGAATAAATGACGATCAAAATGGAAAAACACTGCGCGTCGTATTTTCTAGTAGCAATTGTTGTGAATGATTGATTCTATTATGAATTTACCAATTATGACAAATTTTCGTGGACAATTTTGGCATTGCTTTTTTTTACTTTTGACTACAAAAATATGATCAGTACAGATGGAGCCCCATTTTGTTTGTACTAATTAAAAAATAGGGGTGTATATTTCATACATATTATTGATAAATTACTTCCAAACGCAGAGTAAATGATCGTGCTCATCCAGCTCATCACACAAACATTTATCTTGAGTGGGAATCGACCCCACGACCTCCAGTATAGCAGTCAGGGCCACTAACAACTAGACCAACAGGTCACTCAAATGGTTTTGTAATATTTATAATAATATTAATAAAATACTACTCAAATCATTGCTAATGATTATCTACCTAGATATATCTATATATATATAGGTAGTATACCTATGTAAGACATTATGTTATCTTAGCTTAGGTGTGAGCTGCATCACTTAAATACTACAATTAAAAACCTTTTATTGTACTTTGTTATTTGATGAACTTGAAGGTGCAAAAAACAATTATATATATCATTTTACATTAAATGTTTTTGGTGGGATTTATATATTTAATTCATTACTTAAGGGACCGTCAATTAACCACGTGAGGCCCGAACGGAGAGAGGGGGTTCGGAACAAACACGAAATATCACAAAGTGCCCTCTCTTAATGATGCACCTTTGTTTTTTTTTTTTTCAGTGCAAGTAGAATCCGCCCGACATTCTGCTCATACAATGCGTTCGGGGATCGAATAGTCTGTTGTCGAGACGGCTCCAACATTCTCAATTCAGCTGCAACTCAGGACCGAGAGTGAGTAACATTGAACCCTAAACGTCATTCATCATCTTCCTGCCCTTGTCCCATTGTTGCGATGATGTTCAATAGCTGAGCAGGAGCAAGTTAAATCAAACTCGTTGACTGAGAGCAGTGGTGGCCGAGTGGTAACGGCCCCGACTTACAAGTTGTAGGTCGCGGGTTCAAACCCAGCCAGGCGCATTACTTTGTGTAATTTATTTCATCACCACTGCTCTCAAAACGGTGAAGGAAAACATCGTGAGGAAACCGGCATGTCCTAGAACCCAAAATTCGAAGACATGTGACATCCACCAACCCGCACTGGGCCCGCGTGGTGGATTGCGGCCCATTCCCTCTCCTAGAGAGAGGAGGCCTGAGTCCCAACAGTGGGAACATTATAAGGCCGACTATGCTATGCTATGCTATGGACTGATGTTATGTACAATTGTATATTACATAAAACAATAAACAAGGGAAACGCGGTGTCTCCGTCGGGGTAAATGTGAAGTGCTGGCTCGCAGACCGCGGCGCTCGCGCCTCCATCGTGCGCGCAGCTCCCGCGTAGATCCGCCGCTGGTACTCCCCCCGCGCGCGCCGCCTCAGCCGCCGTGCACCTCCAGTCCGGCGCAGCAATGTCTCTTATAGATACCCATCTTATTTGGGGTCGGCGCAACACGTTTTTTTCTTCCATTCTATCCTCTCAACCGTCATGCTATCACTAACTTCCTTTTCTTTCATATCACTGTCCACACAATCCATCCATCTTTTCTTTGGCCTCCCTCTCCCTCTCCACCCATCCACATGTATACTCATAACTCTTTTAATAACATGCGTTTCATCTCTCCTCTTTACATGACCCTACCAAGACAAAAGACAAACCCTAAACATCATTAAAAAAAATATGGCTGACCGAAGATTCAGTTTCGATTTTCGTTCAAGCCAGTTTCTTCTTCTTTTTTCTTCAAAAAGTTGTTTCAGCTGGAGTTCCTGTTTCGGCCAAAACCTGGCCGGATATTGGGCTCCACTCAAATCAGCATCTTTGAGCTGACGGAATTCGGCTTGTTTGGATCTGAAGTCGACAATCGTCCGTCACGAACCGTCTCGCGTGCAGATGCACACGAGACTATTCGTGATGACTCTGGAAAACAGCTTATAGACATGGCTCGAAGTTTCCTTGCGTGATCGCATAAGAAATGAAGAATTGAAGATATCCGCAGGGAAACCAAGGTTACCGACATAGCCCGAAGAATCACCAAAGTGGCAGTGTCAGGGCACATTACTCGCTGAACAGAAGGTCGTTGGGACCAAAAGGTTCTGGAGTGGCGACCGCGTACCTAAGGTGGACTGATATCCAGCCCCCCTAGCCAAGTTACAACAGTTTCGTTTCGATTCTCTTTTCGTCGATCGTCTCGAGTAGGCCACGCCTCCGATTCCTTTATTCTGACGTCATCTCAACGCTCAGTCACGTGGTCAGAACAAAGGAATAGGAGGCGTGGCCGACTCGAGGCGATTAACGAAAAGAGAATCGAAACGAAACGGTTGTAACTTGGCTAGGGGGGCTGGTGAGGGTCGCGGGAATCTGATGGATGCGAGACGCATAGTACCGTTGGTTGTGGCGACACTTGGGGGAGGCCTTAACAGTGGACGTCTTTCGGCTGAATTGGTGATGATGATGAACCACGGTTACCGGGTCAGCTAGTGTACGATTAACAACTTGTTTTTATTTTACAGTGACCGGCCTATATGGGGCAACGCTGTTGAAATAAAAGATCGCAGAAGAGTCAGCGAAAGAAGTAAGTCGTTTATTAATTTTGTGGCCCTGACTGCTATGCTGGAGGTCGTGGATTCAATTCCCACCCAGGACAAATGTTTGTGTGATGAGCACGATCATTTGTTCTGTCAGGGTGTAATTTATCTATAGTATGTATGTATTTAGAAATATATAAGTATGTTTATCAGTTGTCTAGTACTCATAACACAAGCTCTGCTTAGCTTGGGACTAGACGGCGTTGTGTGATAGTTGTGGAATATTATTATTATTATTCCATTTATTTATTTTTTATACATATTGTTTACATTTTTAAATATTTCTATAAAACATATTAAAAACATGCATTATTTATTATTATTAACTTGACATATAAGTATTTTCACTGTTTGTCATACAACCGCTCTTACGCGATTATGACGTTATTACACATTTTTCATTAGATGTTTTGGAAATACAGTATCTTGTGTTGTTATTATCTAGGTTTCTATTGAAACCAATTTATAAATTTTTATAAAACTAATCCAGTAAAGACCTCCGAAAATCTGCTATTTTGAATTAACTTTGACACTTCATAAATTATTTTAATATAATATTTTTTTTTTTAACTTTTAATGGTTTAAAAAAAAAAACACGTTTTGTAATACACTAATACAAGTTTTGTAAAATATTCGAGTAAATCACGGAATTACCGAATGCTAACAGAGTTTTCAGGCGTTATCTTTCTCTTTTCGTGTTGCCTTTCGTCAAACATCGCAGTAAATTGCGTTAGATGAAGTAACAAGCTTTTAAACAAACGAGGCGCAAAAAAATATAATAATAAACTCGTTGCGACATGTTTGTGTATCTGTTCGATCCAGCTCGTCCCTTGCTTCTCCCCCCCCCCCTCCCCCCAGCGACGCCCTAAGCCGAGTTCCGTACCCCACAGGGGGTGCCCTTAGCGTGTAGTCGCTTAGTTTTAAGTTAGTTAAGTAAGCCCTGGCTGGAGGCTTTGATTCTCTAATCGAAGCCGCCACAGGCAAGTCCAGTTAAGCAGCCGACAACCTCCTAGGTTGACATGCGAGAGGCCACTCCCAAAAAAAGAAACGACATGTTTGTGTAACCCCTTCCCCGCGCCTCTTCCGATGTGTCCAGTTGTCATCGCGCCCCCCACCTCCGCGCTCCTCGCTGTATTCTTTCGTTTAGACTTCTGTTATAAATTTTGCGGAAGCAGAAGTGGAAACGCAAGTGATAAAACTTGCGGTACTTCTGCTAAAGCGGAAGCAGAGTTCTGTTGCAACACTACTTCTGATACGCGGTCGCTACTCCAGAACCTTTCGGCCGGGCGGCCCCAACGGCCATCTGGTAGTCTCTGGTTATATCTTAATGTTTTTTCTTTCTTTCCTATACAGAATGTGAAGAATACAGTCGCAGTGTCGTCAAGCAAGTTGGCTACATTCCTCTAATACCCAACCCCGAATCGTTCTCCGTGTCCGAAGCAAAGTGTGAATATACAGGACTTGAACTCATTGTCGGCGGAGAGAATGCTAAGCTCGGGGAATTTCCGCACATGGTGCGTATTTTTTATTACGAAACTTTATCACAAAATTGAATATGAATATGTATTTTTAATTATTATTATTTTTTGTATAATAAAATAATGTATAATATAGTAGAGATTTTAGTATAGCGCAACATTTGTCAATATACCACCCGCCCCTGATCGTTCCCGGTGCAAAAGTGCCCATAATACTGGCCGCATTACCTCGCTGAATAGCGATGGCCATCCTTTGCACCAAGAACGACCCACGACGATTTTTAATTATTTTAAATGTTTCTACTATATTTTATACAGGATCCTTGGCTCGTCCGACATGAGCTTAGCTGAGACTCTGTTGCAAATGCGAATTTGAAACATATTTAGGGTGCTAAACAAATTTCTCCTGAGGCTGTCGCCTGGCTCACAATCCACTAGGATATGGTATATATCCTCGATCAATAGGGTTGCCACAATTGGCAAGGCTCGTGTCAGGACGCAAAGAAAAAAAAAGTGTGAATCATTTATTGATTAAAAGAATACAAATTCTAATATGTGGAAGCACTGCTAGACGCAGCTTGATCATATTTTGCTGAAGACTTTTCTTTTTTGACTAATTCTTTCTGTCCTTCTACATTTTATAAAATTCCGTGCAAGTCATATTGAGGATAACCTGTCATAGCACGCGTATTTGAATTTTGGGCACGCCACAATTATGGCGGTATGTCCACTCTTTGAGGAGTGACTGGAAAGATCACATGGTGTCCTTACCTTCCGCATGACGCAGGTCCTCACCGGACATGGTAAGTTCGGGGAACGATTCGTGCGGAAGAAACTCCTGGGTGCCGCCATTGTGTCGACCATCCGGAGGACACGGTGGAACATACGGTGGAGGTGTGCCCCGCCTGGGCAGAACACCGCCGTGTCCTCGTGGGGGTGACCGGCGGCAGTGATCTCTCGCGCCGGGCATTGGTACAGGCTATGGTCCGGAGTGAGGAGGAGTGGCAGGCGGTCGCCTCCTTCTGCGAAGCAGTAATGCTAGCAAAGGCAACGGTCCTCACGCCCTAACCGCCGCCGGGATTTCGATCCCGATTTCCGGCCGCCCTAGAGCGGGATTTGTCATCAGATGATTTTCCCACCTAAAAAAAAAACGCGTATTTTAATGTCTGTGACCGCGTCGTAAACCGGGACGTAATAGTCTTTTACCGGAACGTCGGAACACAGAGTCTAATAACGTTAACAGTCCCGATATATCGGGACAAAGGACAAACCTATCGATCAATACAATTTTTTTTCAATTAGGCGAAGAAGGATAAGGAAGGATAAGGAACGTAAACTTCCTCGGTGGGATGGGACCGGATCGAAGCCTCAGGCAGTAACAATATCTTTTCTATTGAGTGTACAATTATCTATCCAAAGAATTGTTCATGGCTTTTTTTTTTTTTGTGTAGGAAAATCATCTTATGACATCCCCCGCTCTTGGGTGGAACGGGAGATAGTGTCAGACTTTTACTGACTAAAAACCCACTCCTGTTCCTTCGTTGCCTTCGTCCCAGGGTTTCGCTTTCACACTACCCGTGGCTCCAGTAGGCTTCGACCCTGCTGGGCCCCTACGATTTGCTGACATCTCGGGGCTCGGTCCGGACGGTTACCGGACGGTCGGACGGCGAGCCACCCATTGCTCGCCGTCTGCAAGCCCGCGTCTACGGTGGCCGGAAATCGGGATCGGAATCCCGGCGGCGGTTGGAGCGTAAGGACCGTTGCCTCACGCGATCGGCCGCCTCCTTTGCTAGCATTACTGCTTCGCAGAAGGAGGCGACCGCCTGCCACTCCTCCTCGCTCCGGACCATGGCCTGAACCAAGGCCCAGCGCGAGAGATCGCCGCCGCCGATTGCCCCCACGAGGACACGGCGTTGCTCTGCCCAAGCGGGGCACCCCTCCACCGTGTGCTCTACCGTGTCCTCCGGGCGGTCCACACAGTGGCGACACCCAGGCGTTGTTTCCGCACGAATCCGGTGCAGGAACCTCCCGAACTTACCGTGTCCGGTGAGAACCTGCGTCATGCGGAAGGTGAAGGCGCCGTGAGGTCTTTCCAACCACGCATCAAAGAGAGGGGACTTGACTTACCGCCATAATTGTGGCGTGCCCAAATTGTTAATGGCTCAGGTTGAATGATGTTGTACCAATTGTATAAATAATTGTATATGTATATGGTTTTAATTTCAACTTGATACCTCCACGCGTTCTTGAGATAACGGGTCTTGATAGACAGACAGACAGACGGACAACAACGTGATCTTATAAGGGTTCCGTTTTTTCCTTTTGCTGTACAGAACCCTAAAAAGGGCCTTGTACAGTATTTTATCTAAAATGCTGATAAATGATCGTTTTTTTTCATTCTTTTTTCAGGCGGCTATTGGCTGGGCAGATTTTAATGGAGGCTACAAGTTCAACTGCGGTGGTTCCTTGATCAGCCCTCGTTACGTCCTGACCGCAGCTCACTGCAGTCAGGATAGGTATGCACAAACACCAGAGCCAGTCATAGTGAGGCTTGGAGACCAGAATATTGATAATAGGGTGTCTGATGGGGCCAATCCTGTCGATGTAAGTTTTTTAAGACCTTGTGGGTTACTATGACATTCAAAGTAAGATTACTTCATTCTTATTTCAGTGTGGGTAAGAGACAGAGCTATACAGGTTGTCTAGCGCCATCTCTTACCCACACTGGAAATAAGAATGAAACAATCTTACTTTAAACGTCATGGTAACCCACCTTTTGTTTTCTTCTTCCTCTTAGGCGTGTGTAACTCTTTACTGAATCGACTCACTGTTTCGAAACATTTTAGTGTTCCGAAAGATTGGAACAGCAGTAATGTTTTATATGCATCATTTGGAACAATTGGAACACTGAAACACTCTTTACTTTAAGTGACCAGCAGTCTTTTTATTTTAAAATTCAAATTATAGTGTAAATATAATTAATGATCTGAACTAAAAACATCTGCTTTAAATTATTCTCAAATCAAAATTCTATTAAATAAAACTTTTAGTGTATATGACGCAACGTAACAGATCACGATTCATAACAGTCAGTGTCTGTATCTTTTGAGCCGTTTTTCCAAGTGTTCCGTTTGTATCTGGTGAGTCGATGTTTCAAATGTTCCGTTTGTATCTTTTGAGCCGATGTTTCAAATGTTCCGTTTGTATCTTATGAGCCGATGTTCCAAACAGGGACCGTACAACCCCGATTAAGAGTTAAGTCTTTGAAAGGGTAAGCCTTTTATGAGGTTACCTTTATCATGATGTAACTCCATGAATGGGTTTTAGGCTTGAACCCATTAAAAGAGTTATCTCTTCAATATGGATAACCCATTGAATGGGTTCTATACTTAAAACCCAGTGAAAGGGTTACATCAACATTATGATAACCCATTGAATGGGTTCTATATTTGAAACCCAGTGAGAGGGTTACCCTTACATAAAGATAACCTATATTTAAGGGTTTTTTCGGGTTATCATATTATTATGGTTATTCAATAACCTTGTGCTAAGTAGGTGCTGGATGAACACACACACTATCGCTAGCGTACTGACTTTATTTCACTAGACATTGCAGATTTGTAGACGAAACACGTGTTACCTATAATATTTAGATTTTAGATACTCTCATATTAAGGTGTGTGTTTTGAACTCCCGTATTTGCGACAATTGTTGTCTTGTGTGACCTGTTTTGGCAGTGTTATTGTAGTCAATTGACTGAACAATTTATACGTTTAGTGACCAATATTCTATCTGTGACACAAATCACAAATGATCAATCAGTCAATAATCAAGTGAAGGTATATTACCATACCTACGTAAATTGTTGCGCATTGTACGGAGTATCTATAACCTACCTACTTGCCAATTTAAGGGTTGCAAACTAGCGTTCCAGCCAAGGTGACCTTGGTTTATATGTTTGGTTTGTGTTGCGGCTACATGGATGTAAACCACGCGCCAACACGTTTGGTGGTTGGGAAAACGCGTCTTCTGACCAAGGGCTTTGAAGGTCATGGATTACAAAACTGCTGTTTACACGGATTGAAACTAATAAGGTCACCTCGGTTGGAACGTCGGTTTACAACCGTCTGGCCACCCCTTAACTAAATTACTACTACTTACCTACTAAAAACCATTATCTGAATGTTCGTTTCGAATTCATAGCTACATTATAGAACTTTCTTATTTATAAGTCTACCATATACCTACCTACCTATTGCTACCTTGGCGAGCTCGGAGCCTCTGGGGGCTTCCGCATGAGGGGCACCGTAACCGGGGCCCGAATGCTCGAGGTTCCTGGTGCGGCTAGTGGCCCTGCCGCGGATGCCTTGGCCGCAAGGATCAGGGTGACCCTGGACGCGGAAGAGGCCCGAGTGTCCAGGCCCACCAAGTGCATTGATATGCCCATCATGGGCTTGGATGACTCCGTAAAGGTGGACGAGGTGGTGGCCGCAATCGTCAAGGCGGGAGGCTGCACTGCCGAACAGCTTCGGGCGGGCACCATCCACGCTGACAGCACGGGCATGCGAGCTGTGACGGTAAGCTGTCCCGTGCCGGCGGCCAAGACCATCACTGGGGAAGGCCGACGGCTCCTAGTAGGCTGGATCTCCGCGCAGATAAAACTACTGGAGCCCAGACCTCTGCGGTGCTATCGCTGCCACGTGGGGGCCTGTTGCGCCGCGGAGGTGAACCGCAGTGACCGCTGCTTCCAGTACGGTCAGCCCGGTCACAAGGCGGTTGAGTGCCGTGCAACGCCGCACTGTTACGCATGTGCGGCGGCAAGCAAGCCGGCCGACCACCGGGCTGGGAGCAGGTCCTGCGATCCCCCCGCCAAGGCCAAGGGCAAGGTCCGGAGACCCATCCACCCTGATGTCCTCACCACTGCAGCCTCATCTTTAGCTGCCGCCGCTATCGCCGCTGCAACCCCCGCGGCAGGGCCCTCACGTGGTGCTCGGGAGGAGACTGTAATGAACTGTCAATAACGGCTCCATTACGTCTCCTCCAGGCGAATATCAACCACTGCGCCCCCGCTCAGGATCTATTGCTCCAGAGCATGGCGCAGTGGTCGATCAACATCGCCGTGGTCTCCGAGCCGTACTATGTCCTGCCCAGGGGAGACTGGGTGCAGGACCTGAACGGCTTGGTGACCCAAATTTCTTCAGCTGCCGCCGGTACTCCGTCCTTCGATGCCGTCACGAGAGGACGGGGTTGCGTGGCAGCACGGTTCGGGGACATTGCAGTGGTAGTCGTCTACCTGTCCCACAACCTGAACAGAACTTTCGCTGATCTCCACATCTCCCTTATGGAGCTGAATGCCGTCGTCGCTGGGTTTAGTTCCCTCCCCGTGGTCGTTTGCGGGGATTTCAATGCCAAGAACTTGGCTTGGGGCTCCCGGTACACGAACCAGTGGGGTCGAATGGTGGAGGACTGGGCTCTGGAGACAGGCCTGATCGTCCTAAACCGGGGTTCTGTCCCCACATGCGTGCAGATGCAGGGCGAGTCAGTGGTGGACATATCGTTTGCCAGCCCTGCTCTGTCACCGGGTGTCGTCGACTGGCGCGTCATGGAGGGAGTGAAGACATACTCAGACCACCAGTACATCCGGTTTGACATCTCCGCCCAGACCTCGACCGCGCCGGTCCAACAGACCCCGTGTGGTCCACGTTGGGCGCTGAAACAGCTAGACCGTGAGCTCCTGGAAGCCGCAATAGTACAGGCCTAGGTGCAAGCACCAGACAGGCCTGTCGACATCGACATCGAGGCAGAGTGGTTCCGGGAGGTTATGTCGCAAATCTGCGACGTGGCAATGCCTCGAGTCCAGCCAAGACTTGCCCGGCGCCAGGTGTACTGGTGGTCGCCGGAAATTGCGGCACTGTGCAATGCGTGCAATGCCGCGCGGCGCCGGTACGCCAAACACTGCAGTCGCCGCATCCGCCCGCCGGATGCGGAGGCCAGAGAGGCGGAGCTGTACGAAGGGTACAGAGTGGCGAAGAGCACCCTCCGAGCAGAAATAAAGCGGGCCAAGTTAGAGGCCCGCAACGTGTGGCTGGGGACTCTGAACGGAGACCCGTGGGACTCCACCACTCACGCAGAGTCACCGGCCCCAGATTGTGGAGGGTGTGGTGAACACTCTGTTCCCTGCGCGAGTGGAACACTCTCCCCGCTCATGGCTTCACCACCAGCGGTGTCTAACGCGGATCACGATGGCGACGACGACGACAATGCTCCAGAGGTGACCGAGGTAGAGTTGAGTGTGGCGGTACGAAGGCTGAGTGCCAAGAATACCGTCCCAGGACCCGACGGCTTGTCTGAGAAAGCCTGGGTCCTGGCCATGGAGGCTCTCGGGTCTCGATTAAGAGGGCTCTTCAGCGCATGTATGGAGAGGGGCCCGTTCCCACTTCGCTGAAAGACGGGGAAACTGGTCCTTATCGCGAAGCCGGGGCGCCCAGTGGACTCTCCGTCCGCGTATCGGCCCATTGTGCTGCTCGACGAGGTGGGCAAGCTCTTTGAAAGAGTATTTGCAGACCGCCTCGTCGCACACCTAGCACGAACGGGGCCTAACCTTGCGGGGCGCTCCACGGTGGACGCCATCATGCTCACGACGGGGCAGGCGGTGTCCCAGGGCAGGTGTGTCGTGGTGGTGTGTTTGGACATCGCCAATGCCTTCAACTCCCTGCCCTGGAGTAGCGCAGGAGGGCACTCCGGTATCGCCGGGTGCCCGACTACCTCTGTCGTGTGATCGAGGCCTACCTGTCGGATAGGTACATCATCTACCCTGGTCACCAGGGAGAGCGGAAAGGGCGAGAGATGTCGTGCGGTGTTCCGCAGGGATCGGTACTAGGACCGCCCTTGTGAACATCGGGTACAACCACGTGCTGCGCGGCAACCTCCCTGACGGGGTCAGCGTGGTCTGCTACGCAGACGACACACTGGTCCTCGCGCAGGGAGAGTCGTACCAGGCGGTGGTTGAATTAGCGACACGCGAGAGTCGTTGATAGGATCCAGCAGTTGGGACTCGAGGTGGCGCTGCACAAGTCCGAGGCCATGTGTTTTCACGGCCCTCGGAACGCGCCGCCTCAACGTTCCCAACTAACGGTAGGAGGAATTCATATCGGCGTCGGGTCGACATTGAAGTACCTGGGACTCGTCCTCGACAGCCGGTGGAATTTCGAAGAGCACTTCCGACGTCTGGTTCCCAAACTGAATCGGATTGGGGCTGCCCTCAAGCGGCTCCTGCACAAACTCGGGGATCCAGACGCCTCCTTCCGGTGGCTCTACGCAGGCATTGTCCAGTCCATGGCCCTTTATGGGGCGCCAGTGTGGGCGCCGACACTGCGAAAGCGACCGGCGGCCCAGCTGAACGCGTGCCAGAGGGTCATGGCCATACGGATGGTACGGGGATACCGCATGATTTCCCGCGAAGTGGCGAGCCTCCTTGCTGGCCAGCCACAATGGGATCTGGAGGCAACAGTCCTTGCACGCATGCACAATTTGCGCGAGAAGATGTAACGCCGGGGCGAAACTCTGCTGCCACAACAAGTCGTGGCATGACGGAAAGAGTTCTGGCGGGATCTCATATCGGAATGGCGACAGCGATTATCGCAACCCAGTGCTGGGCACGCCATAATTATGGCGGTAGGTCCTCTCTTTGAGAAGTGGCTGGAAAGGCAACACGGCATCCTTACCTTCCGCATGACGCAGGTCCTCACCGGATATGGTAAGTTTGGGAGGTTTCTTCACCGGATTCGTGCGAAAAAAACGCCCGGGTGTCACCATTGCTCGGACCGCCCGGAGGACACGGTAGAGTACACGGTGGAGGTATGCCCCATTTGGGAAGAATAACGCCGTGCCCTCGTGGGGGCGATCGGCGGCGGCGATCTCTCTCGCCAGGCCTTAGTACAGGCCATGGTCCGGAGCGAGGAGGAGTGGCAGGCGGTCGCCTCCTTCTGCGTAGCAGTAATGCTAGCAAAGGAGGCGGCCGATCGCGTGAAGCAACGGTCCTTACGCCCCCCCGCCGCCGGGATTCCGATCCCGATTACCGGCCACCGCAGGCGCGGGCTTGCGGACGGCGAGCAATGGGTAGCCCGCCGTCCGACCGTCCGGTAACCGTCCGGACCGAGTTCAAGTCGTCAACGGCGCGCACTGTTCCACGCGCGCCTCAGGAAGATTTCAGCAACTGTAGGGACCAGCAGGGTCGAAGCCTACTGGGGCCAAGGTTCTGGATTGAAGGATTCTGAAAGGAAGACTCAGCCCTGGTACGAAAGGCAACGAAGAAACAGGAGTGGGTTTTTAGTCAGTAAAAGTCTGACGACTATCGCCCACTCCGCCCAAGAGCGAGATTTGTCATAAGATAATTTTCCCACCGAAAAAATAAAAAAAACCTCATTGCTCTTTTGAGTTTAGATTGATAAATTACGTAACATCAGTACCTGACTATTGTAAGGCTTTACAGTGAAGGCATTAACATATAGCTAAAATAAAATAAATAACAAATAATTAAGTAAGTTGTCAGGATAACTAAGTATTAGCACAGTATAAATATGGAACGGTATAGAAACTAAGCCTAGTTGATAAAATAAATACCTACACTACATTAAAGCAATAGGGTTGTCATTGTTACTTAATGTTTTTGATATTGTTTACTTTTATGAAAAAAAAAATGTGTTTTGTAGTGATCATTCAATCGAACAGAAATAACTAGTTTACAAATAAAATTTAAATACGTAATCTTATGACATCAGTTAACCTGAGCAAAAGACGACCATATCACAGCCCGCCATAAAAGCAAATTCAGAAGTATTTCAGAAGTTTTATTATTAACTCCTTTTTAACACTCTCGAAAACCGCGAAAATGACACCCATGACGAAAAAGTTGATAATTTTTTGCAGCCGCCCTTTTGACACCACTATCGGATTTAACACCCTCGAAAACCATGAAAACGACACCCATAATGAAAAAGTTGATAATTTGTTGCATCCGCCATCTTGGATATACATTTTGACAGCACTATCGGTTTCAACACTCTCGAAAACCGCGAAAACGACACCCATGACGAAAAAGTTGATAATTTTTTGCAGCCGCCATTTTGGTTTTCCATTTTGACACCACTATCGTATTCAACACCCTCGAAAACCATGAAAACGACACCCATAATGAAAAAGTTGATAATTTGTTGCATCCGCCATCTTGGATATACATTTTGACAGCACTATCGGTTTCAACACTCTCGAAAACCGCGAAAACGACACCCATGACGAAAAAGTTGATAATTTTTTGCAGCCGCCATTTTGAATTTCCATTTTGACACCACTATCGTATTCAACACCCTCGAAAACCATGAAAACGACACCCATAATGAAAAAGTTGATAATTTGTTGCATCCGCCATCTTGGATATACATTTTGACAGCACTATCGGTTTCAACACTCTCGAAAACCGCGAAAACGACACCCATGACGAAAAAGTTAATAATTTTTGGCAGCCGCCATTTTGGATTTCCATTTTGACACCACTATCGGATTTAACACCCTCAAAACCATGAAAACGACACCCATAATGAAAAAGTTGATCATTTTTTGCAGCCGCCATTTTGGATTTCCATTTTGATACCACTATCTGATTTAACACCCTCGAAAACCATGAAAACGACACCCATATTGAAAAAGTTGATAATTTGTTGCAGCCGCCATCTTGGATTTACATTTTGACAGCACTATCAGCTTCAACACTCTCGAAAACCGCGAAAACGACACCCATGACAAAAAATGATTTTTTTTCCAGCCGCCATCTTCGATTTCCATTTTGACATCACTATCGGATTTAAAACCCTCGAAAACCATGAAATCGACACCCATGGCTGCGGTATTAGAACATAACCTGACCTTTAAGAAATTTCTACATAAAGTACATTTACTTATATTATTAGATGTCATGCATCATATAAATAATAGCAATGTACAGCGTCTCGTTTCATTTTTGGCAGTTTTCAATATTAATTGTTCAAAATAATAAAAATAAAATCGCAGAAGCAAAAAATCAAACAACAAAAATGACAATAAAATAGTAAACAAGTACAGACATGAAAAAATCATAATAATAAGTCATTTCGATATTCGGCCAGCAATGCTAAAAAGAACTTTATATTACATGCATTATTGATCATAGATCCCTGTTTGCAAGGCTCTCGGAAAGTAACCACAAAGGCGCCGCCGCCGCGCCGCCGCTGATGCTTAACGCTTGCTATGCCATTTTGCAACGTATGCCTACCATCGAGAGATCATATTACATTCCTCCGAATTGGAATGTTACGCTGTTATCGTTTTCAAAAGAGTTGAAAACGTAAGGAACCCTTTTCAACGACTTAATTTAAGCCGTTCAAAAGTGTTACTCATATCGTATGGGTTTTTGTTTAAACCAAAATGGTCCATTAAGCCATTTAAAAGGTTACCTACATCGTATGGGTTTTAGATTAACTACTTAGAAAAACCCTATCGAAAACCCTTTCTATAAATAACCAAAATGGTCCTTTAAGCCATTCAAAAGGGTTACCTATATCTTATGGGTTTTTCATTAACTGCTTAGAAAAACCCTGTCGAAAACCCCTTCAATGGGTAACCAAAATGGTCCCTGGTTCCAAATGATCCGTTTGTATATTTTGAGCCGATGTTCCAAATGTTCCGTTTGTATCTTTTGAGCCGATGTTACTAATGTTCCAAATGATACATATCACTGTTTCGGAACATTTCAGTGATTCAGATGCAAATGTTCCAATCGCAAAGATGACACACTTTTCCACGCCTACTTCCTCTCCTTTTTTTGAAGGGGTAATGCATGGCGACCTTAAAACTAGAATAGGTACGTCAATGACTTATAACTGTCAAATGATGAAGAAAAATAATGTATGACTAGCCTGTTGGTCTAGCGGTCAGTGACCCTGACTCCTATGCCAGAGGTCGTGGATTCGCTTCCCACCCAGGACAAAAGTTTGTGTGATGAGCACTGTCATTTTTTCTGTGTCTGGGAGTAATTTATCTATAATATGTATGTATTGTAAAAACGGTGAAGGAAAACATCGTGAGGAAACCGGCATGTCTTAGAACCAAAAAATTCGAAGACATGTGACATCCACCAACCCGCACTGGGCCCGCGTGGTGGATTATGGACCGTTCCCTCTCCTAGAGAGGAGGCATCCCAACAGTGAGAACATTAAAAGGCTGCTTATGCTATGTTATGCTATATATGTATTTAAAAATATATAAGTATGTTTATCAGTTGTCTAGTACTCATAGCACAAGCTCTGCTTAGTTTGAGACTACACGGCAGCGGCGTTGTGTGATAGTTGTGGAATATTATTATTTACATTACAGAACCCTAAAAAATACTATAAGATAAATAAAATTAACCAACCACATTTCAATCGAGTTCAGGCAAATAAGCACAGGGCACATTTTCCCTCTTTTATAAATAAACAATTTTATTTATATATTTATACATAAATACGAAAAAAGACAGGTTAAATTTTGGAGAGTGTGCGCGGGAATTGCATGACTTGATTCCGCTATCTCCTTTCTGCCATCGGACAACCCGACGAACGGCGAGTATCCACCCTTACGTTGTTGAAACTTCAACGGTCCGGACTAAGCGTTTCGCTTCGTCGTTTATACCGCGTACATCGAAGGACTGGAACAATTTGCCTGCTGCGGTCTTCCCGTCCAACTATAATTTAGGTGTCTTCAAGGCTAGAGTGAATAGGCTCTTAATAAACTAGTGCGTCTCACCAACAATGATTGCATCTCCGCTTACCATCAGGTGGGATCGCAGTCAAGCACTGGTTTATATCAATAAAACAAAAGACACATTCTTATAAAAATTGTACAAAGGAATGACCTGCGAAAGGAGAAATAGGAAGTAATGTAGGTACCTACATATAGTGTGTAGAAGTAATAAAAGAAGAGAATGTGAAATCTGAAATTAAAATAATAAATACTTATATATCTATATGTACCTTATACTAAAAATAAATACATAATCTATATACATATATAATTATCACACTAGAGAGGAAAGATAGTACTCTTTTACTTTAGATTTGAAGAGTGAAATCGTTTGCAAATCTCGAATGCTAGGCGGAAGAGAGTTCCACAACCTTACTGCATGCATTTATTATTATAGTTTTATTATTATTATTTCAGGTAGCCATCCGACGTTTCATCCAGCACCCAGACTATGCTTCCCCGAAGGTCTACGACGACATAGCCCTCATCGAGCTGGTAGCAAACGTGAACTTCGGCTCATCGATCAGACCCGCTTGTCTATGGAATAGACCCGACCTGGACCGACATCGGACTGTCATCGCTACAGGCTGGGGGAAAATTAATTCTCGTAAGTACATACTTATAGACGCTAAGTAATTGAGACGGCTCTTTCAGATCCGTGTATCTTCAACGAGAGTATAGTTTAATTCATTATACCCCAAGCGAACGCCGGCGTTCAAAGTCAAAGTCAAAAGTTTTTTATTTCACATAGGCCTACATGGGCACTTATAAAACGTCAGAAGCTAGTGCACGGTTCCAAATTGGTCGTTTCCTATGGAGAAGAACCGGCAAGAAACTCCATGGTTAGGTAGTCTTTTAAAAAAAAATTTTGTTACAATATTTCTATATTACAGAATAAGTAGATATTATGTAAGGACAGTGTAGACTGGTCAATATTGTACTAAAAAGTACAATAATAAAAAGTAACCTAAGAATTCGCGGAGTCTACAGTGTTCTCACATTAACATTATAAAAAAGAGGCTATATAAATAAAAGAAAGTAAAATAAATAATTACAATTATTAATAAATGATACGTTAACAAAATAAATAATAATAAAAATAATATATATATATATATATATATTGCAAGAGCAATGTGTTAGAAAGAAAAGAAGTAGGTATATATTACAACAAATGTGGAGCAGTTAACAGATACATTTACACAATATTATGAGCTACCAGGAGGCCATATGTGCAGAAGCAGTCATTGCCAAACAAGTTCGCTCTCTAATTGTCTTTCTACGAGATATAGATAGATTTCGTACGTAACCTGACAGATTACAATCGACGCTGTGACTAAACAATAGCATTAATCCTAATATTTTCAACTGTTTTGAGATACAAAATTTAAACACATTCGAATATAGAGCAGTTCCAAATTCAAAATTGCCGGGAAATATGGAAACGACAGAACTTAAAAGGCATGCCTCGTATTGCGTCTCTAATTACGATATTCGAAAGGTAAAAAAAGGGACAAAAGTCACTTGTAGCGATCGGGCGGCACGGTTTGCGAGCGGCTGCGGTGAGGGGCGCGCAGCGAATGCGTCGCAAACAGGGAATCCAATCCCGCAAGCGCGGAATCAGAAATGCGGGATTAATCGTGCGGGATAATCGAATAATCGGATCAGACGACGCGCTGATCTGCTTACGTAATAATTTGACCCTGTTTGGCCTCATTATCAAGTGATTTATCAACTTTCCATGGACCTCGTGACCTTTCTGTAGAATTTGTATCTATGGAAAATAATTATGTTTTCAATCTTTTATCTTATGCTAAAGGATTATTGAATTTTTATTTTTTTATTATGCGTGTCCTAAATCGGAAGTGGAATGTTATCTTCTCAAAACGAAAAGATGAAACTTAAATATTTTATTTTTTCGATCTCGAATAATTTCTTTAACTCAGCGAAATTCAAATTGTCTTAAGTTTTTTTGCATTTTACAGGTCACAGTGGCACTCACAGTACAATACAGTTAAGTTTTTTTTTCATTGTACAGGTGTATTGTACAATGCAAAAAACTTAAGACAATTTGAATTTTGCGGGCTACTTTTGAACACTCTAATATTTAAAATATCCCAATCCCGCAAATCCCGCGAGATCGCTGACTTCCATCCCGCGGGCTTGCGGGATCGCGATTTAGATGCGGATTGGATTTCCTAGTCGCAAACACGCCTGCACAGCGAAGACGTCGTGGACGCGTGGCAATTTCGCAAAGTTTTCAACGCGTGTTTGTAGCAAGTTAACGTCGTACAATACAGTCAGTAACAAGTTGGAATCCGACGATGAGACAATGCTGTTGGCTTTGTTGCTTTGAAGACGCCGGAGACCCGCATCTCGTTGCCGGATCCTGTTGCCGTTCAGCAACAAATTCGCTGCGCATACACGGCGTGTTCGTTGCGCGCCCGTAACGTATACGTTGCGCACCCGCCTTGCTTTGAGGACGCTCGCAATCCGCTAGTATGATAAGGCCCTAAAATCTTTCTGTTTCCACAACGAAATGTTTGATAAAGAGGCAACGCAAAAAAAGAGAGATAACACCGGAACGCTCTGTTGGCATTCGTCATAATCACGCAACTTCAATGCGGCGTACTTTGTTTTAGCCGAATTGAAAACCGGTTGAACGTTACATAACAGCGACGATCTACAATACGGCGCGACAGCTTATAAAACGGCGTTTTATACAATACGGCTGCGACATAATACGTACTTGTTTATCAAAACCTTCTATTTCACAGGTTCACAAGAAACTGCGAAGGAACTACAAAAAGTTTCATTGCCGTTGCTAGATGTCACATTTTGTAATGAGACGTTGAAGTCCTTGATCAGTCGGAACTGGCGCTTCGGGTTCATTGACTCTCAAATATGCGCTGGTGATCTAAATGGCGGGAAGGACACATGTCAGGTAAATCCATCCGCCATTTTGTATTATTTTGACTGGCCTGTTGGTCTAGTGGTCAGTGGTCCTTACTGCCATGCTGAAGGTCGTGGGTTCGATTCCCACTTAAGAAAAATGTCAAGAAAAATGTTCGGTAGTGAGCAAGATCATTTTTGTTCTGTGCCTGGGTGTAATCTATTACATATATGTATTTAGAAATATATAAGTATGTTTATCGTTGTCTAGTACTCATACCACGAGCTTTACTTAGTTTGGGACTAGATGGCGTTGTGTGAAAAAGTGGAATAGGAGTTCAAATAAGAATAGGGACGTCAATGACCTCTATCTGTCAAATGTTACTTGAAAAGTACGGTTTGCAAAGAAAACTTATTTGCGTATCAATAACGATTTTTCTTTAACTCAGTGTTAGTTGATTCTAAGTGAAGAAAAAACGTTATTGCTAAATCTAAATTTGATAATTGTTATTATTTAAATCGTAATTAGTAAAAACCAAAACTGTTTTCTTTTCCTATTTAATTGTTGGCAACAATTCGCCTGCTTTCTTCATTCGCCACTACTCAGACACTTCACACAGTGATGCAGAGATAAACAGAATTAAAAAACTAAATTCTAATTAACTTTTATCATTATTCATTCCTGCGACCCATGAAAATATTAGATACCTACTAGTTTTTGCCCGCGAATTCGTCCACGTACAAGTCGAAAATGGTTTTATTAGGTTTTTTGAGATACGAAAATATGAAACATTATTTATTATCTCCGTCGTGTGTGATAGTCCATTAAATTGTATGGCGAACGATATTGTATCTTAAGATAAAATATTATAGTATCTTAGCCATATGTAGTGCCCCTTAGTGAACTCCACTGCGGGTGTCGTAACCTATGAAAAACTTATTATTTACGTTTGGTACCGTATTCGGGTCTAGGGATCGAACCGCAAAATTAAGTTTGTTTTTTATTGTATATACTTTTCTTTGTTTCTTCGCAAATAAGTTACCCACAAGCACACAAAAGATAGATTACATTGACATGATCAAAAAGTAGAGTGATTGCAACCGCACTGCTATATTACAATAAATAAGTCGAATGAAAGAGCTTGTATCGACTTGGAAAAAGCTGATGTGTGGAATAATGGCATTTTGATGTTTGTTATAGTACTAGTAATATTTGAGTTGCGATTAATCGATATTCTTTCGACTATTTGACTATTCAGACGATAATCTTACGATATTTACATCACTTACAGCAGAAAGAAGTGCGCCCAAATCGCGTTGAGAGAATGTGCACAGATCATTTACTCGATATCTTAAAAATCCGTCCAATTGTTGACAAAGAAACGTGCGTCATATATTTCGAATTGGGTATTATATTGTTATTACTAGCTTAAAGCTACCCAATTCGAAAATTCGAAAAGCTAGTAGCTTTTGCCCGCGACTTCGTCCACGTACAAGTCGAAAATGGTTTTATTAGGTTTTTTGAGATACGAAAATATGAAACATTATTTATTATCTTCGTCGTGTGTGATAGTCCATTAAATTGTATGGCGAGCGATATTGTATCTTAAGATAAAATATTATGGTATCTTAGCCTTATGTAGTGCCCCTTAGTGAACTCCACTGCGGGTGACGTAACCTACGACAAACTTATTATTTACGGTTGGTACAGTAATCGGGTCTAGTGATCGAACCGCAAAATTAAGTTTGTTTTTTATTGTATATACTTTTCCGGGATAAAAAGTACCCAGAGTGGTGCCCAGGATATTAAAGAATAATTCGTAATAATCTTCGTAATAATAATAATCGTAATCGAACCGATAGTTTTTGCGTGATGCCAGAACAAACACAGACAGACTGACAGACAAAATCTTTTTTAATCACTTTTTTGGGTTCGGTGTCGGTCTAGTAACACCCCATGTATTTTTTTGATATTTTCAATGTACAGAATTTTCACTTCTACAGATTTACGCACGTTTCTATAATTTTCGAGTTGAGTATTATATTGTTATTATTATATCTTTCCAGGGTGACTCCGGCGCTCCAATCCAAGTGGTCTCTCAAGATAATTCCTGTATCTTCCACTTAGTGGGCATCACTTCTTTTGGCAAGAACTGCGGTGATGCAGACCGACCTGCGGTATATACGAGGGTATCCAGCTATCTGGATTGGATCGAGGGCATTGTGTGGCCCGGTCAATGATAGCAGACCATAGATATTGTTTTTTTTTTTTTAATAAATCGTATTTAACTTGAGAGGTTTTGTTTTATTCTTATTGATGTCCTTTTTTTAGCCGACTTCAAAAAGAGGAAGTTATATGTTTGGCTGTATGTATTTATTATATGTATGTTAATTAATTTCTCGACCAATTGTAGACCGATTTTGAAAAAAAAAAATTTAACCGACTTCAAAAAAAGGAGGAGGTTATCAATTCAATTGTATTTTTTTTATTATCATCATTATGTTTGTTACCTCTGAACTCCGTCTTTTATAGACCGATTTTCATTTTTTTTTTCCCCTAAAACGATATGTTTCCAGATTGCTCCCATTTCATTTCCAAAATCCAGTTTTGATGATGGGATCCACGAGGAATCGAGAGGACTCCTCAAATATTATAGGCAACCATATTATAGAATTTTGGTATTTTTTAGAGAACTTAAGCATTTACAGTCAAAAAGTAACATTTGATGAAGTGGAACTGATGAAGAAGACCAGAAAGTCTAAGGAACTTCATACTCACATAGACATCACAATGAAGATATTTAAGCGATTATGACAATACAAATAAACGACTGGCTCTGAATAGTAACGTAAAAAGTGGTATCATCGAAGTGATCTGATAATGATGATGGAGCTGGAAGGTAGGCACTGGAACTCCGTAATTAATCAATGTATCCTAGCCGTGCTTGAGCTTATTAGATTAGGTAGGTACTATCGAACTGATCTGATGATCCGGCTCCATCATCATCATCAGGTTACTTTGATGATACATTTTCAGCATAACTATTCAGATCCATTTATTTATTTGTATTTTCCTAGTCGCTTAACTATCTTCATTGTGATATCTATGTGAGTATGAAGTTGCGTTGGCCATCAAATGTTACTTTTTGACTGTAAATGCTTAAGTTCTCGATGAAAATACGAAAATCACTATATGGTTGCCTATAATATTTGAGGAGTTCCCTCGATTCCTCATGGATTCCATCATCAGATCTGGATTTTGAAAAAAATAGGACCAATCTGGAAAAATATCTTTTAAGGGGAAAAAAATTGCAAATCGGTCCATAAACGAGGGAGGTTCGAGGTAACAAACATTTAAAAAAATATATTAAAAAAATACATCCGTTTTATAACCTCTTCCTTTTTTGAAGTCGGTTAAATAATAAATGATATTTATTTTTTAGAAGTAGGTTTAAAAAAACACTTTTACACGTAATTTCTTTTTTTCGTCATTTTAAACTAGATGAGGCCGGTGTTTCCTAGCTGACTACCCTGAGAAGAAACACCGAAACAAACTCAGGGGTCAGTCTCTAAAAAAGTCCATACAGTTAATATGTAATGGTCAAATCACATGAGAACCATATATATACATGATAAAATATGTTATATATGTCTATATGTATAATTATGTCTAAGGTTTTAAAAAATTAAATTTAAGAATTTCGAGGAGACATTGTACTCCTCATTATGAACAACTTTTACTATGGGACCAAACCTGAAATCGCGAAATAAAAATCAGCTGCTCCTTACATTTTGACGAGTTATGCGAACATAAATGTATGGAGCAGCTGTTTTTTTTTTCGCCTCGAAATTCTTAGTTAATTTTTTAAGACCTTATATATATATGTTAAAAATAGAATTCGAACATTTTGTGTAGAATAATATTTATTATATGTAGTTCTTTTTAATTACAATAGTATATACAAAAATATTACATTCGTTGCTCCATTCCACTGATTATATATTCTCTATTCCTTTATATAAACCTATTTGTAAGAAAATGACAAAATAACAATTTTAAACCAAAGAGTAAAAACTTTTTTTAAATTAGTTTTTTTTTTCTTAAAACAATATTTTGTCTGCATAATCACAATAAACGCTTTGAACAAATACGAGCTTAGAGACTAATTAAACATTTCATGCGAAAACAAACCTTATTACGTCTTAGTTCATTGCATATTTGTATGAAACACTTTATCACAATATTATACTGTATTTTTAGGCCTTTACGTACATAGATCTTTGCATTCAAATTGGGCTATAATTTAAATTAAATCTTCACCAACAGTAGATTATGTGGCTAGGAGATCAAGCAATATCTTTAAGTTGCGTTTTATTGCGGTGTTTTTTTTTCGATGTACTCGGGAGTTAATTATAGAAATCCCTCACTGCGTTCGGGATCAAAACTTAGCAACCTTCCTTTCGTTCGGAATTCAACTCTGCTTTATTAGTCACATAATCTACTGTATTTGTCTCTAAGACCAAGAATCCAAGAAAAGTAAATATATTAACTTCATATACAAGAAACCCACGTTTTAAGTTCCAAAATAAATAATTATACACTAATCAGAATAACTGTATGTTTCGTATATAAATTCTATTTGCTTAACAAAATGGATAAATGCTCACCAGATATGTCCAAGAGCGAGCGAATCGTGCTTAGATCTTTGGCACAGCCTGATATGGACAGGTTAGGTTAGAAGAGGATAACGGGGATTTGAGCGAGCAAAGCGAGCTAATAAACCCCCGCTATCCCCTTCGTGTTAGGTTACCTTAAACCTCACAAAGACAAATCGGCGATGAAGTGACAAGAACTCCTAACTGACATTTTTGCAATTTTACTTTTTTTACGTAGATAGACTTTTAATAATCGTTTGCGTGAGCTGACAAAAGCAACTAACTTAATTTATTTATTTATTATATACTTCATGCACATAAAGGTACAGAGGCGGACTTAATGCCTTAGGCATTTTCTACCATTCAACCTTTACCAGTTAACCTTTTTTCTTTATATCTTATTTTTAAAAATTCGATTATTATCTTGTCACTTCATCGTTGAAATAGGAGCCCCCCCCCCCCCAGCCTACTTTATATTATATTTTTATATATAAAGTTAATTTCAGTATAGGCATTAGGCATAGCATAAAAAGGAAAATAGCTTCATTTCGACAATAATATTCTTATTCATTCATGAAACACAATGTGGTGAGTATTTACCCATTCTGGCAGGTATGGGGCCATTGATTTATTAGGTAAGTATTTTTTACAAGTTTTAGACACACCATCCTCCTAAAAAAAAACCATATAAAAAAGTTTACGTCTTGGATACTAAGGCCTTTAAGCCATGTCTTCGAATAAATAGTTTATTTGTTTACCATTTTTTTAGTATATGGCAGCAATTGTTCAAGTCAACCTTCTTGAGAAACTTCGCTGAGATAGTCAACACTACAATAAAATTCTCAGCTCCATTTTACCGAGATCGCGCCTGTTTCAATGATTCTACATATTGTCCAGTTACGCAGACACTTGAGACACAAAACTACACCAGTTTTACATCACAATTATCCACAAGGAATCAATTTGCGAATAATTAAAACAGCCACTGAACTTCACTCAAAGAAATCCTGCCAAAAACCTCTGTCTAAACCAACATACTAGAATCTATAGTAACACTTTTGGCAAAACTATTTTTACCAATATGATAAACACAAGCTAATAAATGTGGCAACAGCGCCAAAAGAAACAGATACAAATTCTTCTCTATGGGCGGTGAACTGCCAAATGGATACAACCATAGACCTCTCCTGTTCCCATCTCTAATATGATGACTAGAGTAGGCAAGTATGAGCATAAAGCATAAAAGGTAAAGATTTAGTTTTTTTTCTAGGTAGCTGTAGATAAGTAATATAGAAGTTATTAGCAGCCAGAATGTGGTACAATGGAAGATTCCTCTGTATTTTAGGTTTGTCATATCCTGCAACAAAAAAAGAATATTTTATTAAAGTTGCCCCATACTTGGAACGACTAGGGTTCGCTTCTGAAAAAAAACCTGGGGCCATAGAATGCAAAGAAGGAACATGGAGGAGTGGGTTTTAGGCAATAACACTTTGACACGCCCTCCCCTTCCGCCCAAGAGCGAGAAGTCATTGGATAATTTCCTACCTGAAAAAGAAACACTGGGAATGACTTCTGTATCGTGGGTGCGTTCACAAACCTGTAAACTCACAAACAGACCCAGAACCACTATCTTAAGGTTATGAGTGCTCACATGGCTATTTGTATTATAATAACAAATTGTCCATCATGTCAGCTGAAAGACGTCCACTGTTGGACATACGCCTCCCCCAAGCATCGCATCAATCTGATTTCTACGACCCTGACCAAGTCATTAGTCCACCTTGTGGGAGGTCTTGCAATTCTGTGTCTTCCAATGCGGTCGCCACTCCAGAACCTTTCGTCCCCATTAACCGTCTGTTCTGCGTGCAATGTGCACTGCCCACTTCCACTTAAGTCTGACGATTTTTGGAGCCATCTCAGTAACCTTGGTTCTCATGCGGATATCTTAATTTCTGATGTGATAATGCAAGGAAACTCTGAGCATAGCTCTTTCCATTGCCCTTTGAGTGAAATAGTACATCTTTATAATTATTATGCACATTTGTCACTTATCACATAAATTACTTCACCGATTTGAATGAAATTCTGTACGTATAGTAGAGTGGTTCCCTGGATGGTTTGAATATATTGTTGAATTCAACTGAAGTTCAATTGAACCTGGTAGATAGTGCTGTAGTCAGATATTTAATTAATTATTGTTTGACAAAAAATCCAGCTTTTCGGCAGTACAATGTCTGCCAGCCCCTTCTAACCAATTTTTTTTCTCACTTCTCCCCCAAATTAATTAACAACCTGGCTACATTTTTGAAAGAAAATTACTTTAAAATCTAGTCATTGCGTAACATATTAAAATTATCCTGTAGTACTAATCTGTGGTGTTTATAAAATTAGTTTTTTAGCCCATAAATTAGATTACACGTTTTTACTAACCCTTGTGTTGGTCTTTTCAGTTAAACTAACACCTATCACAAAGTACAAAGTTCAACGGTTGCTCTCACTGAGCTGCCGTCCCAATGTGACACTAGCAGAACAATCGAAAGGGGCTCATTTGCTATAAAAAAAGGCCGTCCGTTTGGATTGCAGCAAGCCAAATTTATGTTATCAATTTTATTGATCATTGGATGATGCAATTCCCGAACTCAAACCTAATTCTAATTGCACATATATTTATCATAAAGCCAAAACATCTGCACCACTGCGCCATCCATACTTTCAAAATTGTGGCGTAATAACTTAATTGAGTCATACAGAAATAATTTCACTCACTTAATGATAAATTTTGTGATTTAAAAATGATGTCATAATAAACTCACCTTCAAGTAAATTGACCTTGCAACAAAGGCATGGTCAATATCAATAAGAGATGACACGATCGTGCAGAACGTTACATTTATTGCACTATTATTTACATTCAAATTATGATCATGACTAAAAAATATCAAGGATGACAAAAATCCAAGGCTGCCATGTACCAAACTGTCTGTAATGGCGCGAAATGTTAAAGAATACGAATATTTTGATCGAAATACGACAACATCACCGATGTAAGCAGTAAAAACAATCGCCAAAGTCAGGAAAACTTTTAAAAATCTCATGTTTATGTTTTGAAAACCATTTTTCAGTTTGTTTTTATCATTTTACGGTTTTAGTATGGATGGTTTTGTATTTTTATGTTATTTGTGTTGCTGATTACATAGCTTATTAGTGATTAAGACTTTGTTTTCAATAAGTTATTGCTAATTTACGATCGCGATACACTTGACCGATTCATTGACATTGCAATGTTTTGGTAAGCGTTCGAAAATATTGTATTAAAAAACTAGCGGTTGCCAAGAAGTGTGTAAGTAACAAGGATCTTGTTTAACCTAAGTAATAATATAGTTCAAATTAAGAGCTTAGCAAGAAATTCTCACTAAAATATTTTTTTATAGAGATATTTAAACTTGTAAAAAACCCTGCGAAAGTTAATAAATATTACTTACATCTGTGTAAACATAATTCTATTTTTGGTAAAATATATAACTTGATAAAGTTTCTGAACGCACCATAACTCGTGTCAAAATGACATTGACATTAGACTGGTAGTGTTGTTTCGCGAGTTATTTTTCCTCCTTAGCCCTGACGCAGTCAATGAGTTGAACAGCCGCCTCTTAGTTTATATGACTCTGTGCAGATTAGAAAAAAATACAATACAGACTCCTTGTTTTCACGTAAGGTGATTTACCAGGACGACAGAATCAATGCCTATTTCTTCCGAATTTCAATTTTTGAAGGGCTGAAGATAGTATTCCTGAGTAGGTATAATAATATATAAGCTTAATAGAAATATTCATAGTTTTCCAAGTGTGTCCCAGAACGGTCTCATCGTACATTATCTTCCTTGGGCTAGTAAAACTAAGGCCATCGAAATCCGTTCGAAACGTTTTAAGAAAACGAGATCAAACTAAATGAGTAATAGTTGTATTTACCTGTTTTTTTTTTTTTAACAACAATTGAAACGTGCTCGGACCCTATCTGTCAATTGAAAATTCTATCTCTCTCTTTGCAAATCCAATTCTAAATTCATATTGTCGCACTTCAATTTAGTTCGAAGCATATTATACCAGCCTGCATTCTATAGTAAAATTACATGGTTTGATATAAATGTTGTGCCGCCTTTATACTTTTCTCTTGTATAAAATTTTAACAAATAAACTACACTACAATTTCTATAGGATGGTACGGGTGACAGCAAGTGGATTCCTACAATGTATAACCTATCCTTTTTCTATCAGATGTATATTTTCGTCCTAGTGTCATCAACCATGCTATGCAAAAAATATCTTAGTAAAACCTCAAAAATTAAACTTTGTAACCGATATTTTATTTTTTATTTTGAGAAACTACTCCAATGTCTGGTTCAAACCTAGTAAATATCATTAAAAAAAATGAGTATTTAATTCATTTGAAACAAATGGATAGAAATTGACGGCATTTTCAAACGTCAAAGTTCAACTATTTAATCTCATATTTACAAGAAATCAATATTTATATAATGCCACGCCTTAATTCCGATTAAATCTTGATTCAATAAATAATAATAAACGTCCGTTTCTTCCAGAGCTGTTCATACAAACATTTTCTAAGCAGATAAGGACCTAAGATTTTGGTTACCTATACTGGTGTAAAATAAACTCAACTTTTAAGAGATTTCTTTACACAGAGGGGTCTAAGTTTCTGGGTATGATGTTAATACCTCAAACCTTATCATTTACTTATCATTATCAGTCGTTGCATTAGTTATCAGCTGGGGTTGCTAACTCCTACAACTAAATCTACTTCCTAATCCCATCTTATTTCCTGTTCGTAAAACAAATCATTTATTAACTCACATTTTTAAAAGTATTTAATGATAGATTTTTTTTAAGAATATATCAGACCTCATATCGCATAGACATTTCTACAAAGAAACTTGAATTATGTACTGATTAAATATACAAGCAAACAGAATAATCGAGAACGTTATCTGTCTGAAGCTTATTTATGTTATAAGTTGAACACAGCATTGAGTCGATGCGTATTATAAAATATGAATGTTCTTACACAAGCGCCTCGAACTTTCACACCAATATACACTAAATCACGCGTAAAACACTTATTTAACGATGAAGTAGTACTTTTAGTACTTTTCTAGTATATTTAAGGCAAAAATTACAAAACGTTTCACCTGTTAGTCGATTAAAAACTTTTTAACATTAAATATTTACACCTGGCTACTAAACTAATTGTTTCCCGAGAATTGCGTACATTTCTTACTTGGCAACATCGTTTAGTCACAATCAACAGTACTGGGAACTGAGCGATATGAGATAAAAACTTTGTTAAATCACTTCGTATTTGTTCAACGTGCGGTTTCGAACCTATTATATCAAAAGGTTCATAAAACCAAATTAAAAGTTTATCAAAATGCGTGAAATAGTGCATGTACAGGCTGGACAATGTGGAAATCAAATAGGATCCAAGGTCAGTAATTTTTTCCAGTGTAATTTCTATAGCAAAGTGGTTGGTAGCGCTGTCTGTTGTATGAGACAAAAAAATGACTATAATAACGTTCGAAATTCAATTTGCATAAAGAAAACGAATGAATAATCTCGTAAAAAAAAAAATGGACTGCGCCTAAGATGGGCCATCGTGTGCTCGGCCAGTTAATGGTCACAATTATTTGTCATTGGAAATTCCCTTTCTGCATAACGACATTTTAAAGGGCTAAGTTTTGATATCAGTAACCGGGCGTGGATGTAAATTAAAACTCAAGGCCGTTTTTATTAGTGCCTACCTACACAAATACTGATAATTATTAAATAATCCATGCCGGTCGCACCGATAAAAATGTATTTTTAAAGAAATTGCTAGAAGGAAGTTATCAGCCGGTTTGCAATGCTAATGCAATGCACCTCAAAATTATAGAAACTTGACCTACTTTCTGAGAACTTGCAAGAATCGAAACGTGTTTTTTTGTCGCATTACGTCGTTTTCTGATGTAATTCGATTTAGCGCCATCTATTATTGAATAGTCGAACTAACCTGTGTAACGTCTAGAAGGTAATGAAAATAAAAAAATATTCTATTACTTTTGTTTTAATTATTTAATAATGTGAGGCCCTTTTGTTTGTTAACGTTAAGAAAATATAACATAGTTAAAAACCAGTCTTTCTCATTTTGATGACATTTTATTGAAAAGAGCCAATCTTTTTTTTTGTATATTAAAATGCATTAATTATTTAGTGTAATATTTTTTTTTTACTTTCCCTGCTAATAATTTCCAGCAGGTATAGTAGCTGTGGGAACAGCTGTACATTCATAAAACATCAAAACAAACTTCTACCAAATTACCCAGTTTTTTTGGGGTCTATGTGGGAGCACGGCAGAGTACCTCCGCCAAGTCGAGCAAAAGATAAAGCCGTACCATTTTTCGGAATTATTCAAGACATTTTCGATTTTTTTTTTTATAGGTATCAACTTAAACAAAATTAACCCTCGTTAGATTGTTCCGACGAGTGTTTTCGTGTTCTATTCGCCAGGGTCTTATGTTTGTGACTGGGTACTCCATTTCGTTTAGCTCTTCAAACTCCATAGGTGACGGAAAATCTAACGTGGTGCAGTATTTGGTCGTGGATGTGCGACACTGGATGAATAAACGCAAGAGTGTTTGTTGGATATATTCGAGTAGGCGTTTAAGGCCCTAGCACCCGAGCAGTGCTATAATACAGTGACTTTCTGAAGCCTAATTCTCGGTAACGGCTAGATCAGTTTTGAAAAAAAAAATATTAAGTCACACACACACAACACAGACATTATCAACATAATTATGATTTTTTCGTATGAGTAATACTTTTGCAAAAAAAAAAAAATTTCACTTGTTTTTTCTACTCGAAATATGTTTACACAAAAATTCTTCAGATTGTTCCTAGCATATTTAAATCAATTAATATTTCACAAATAAAATAGATTTTATAGGTTAGCGGGGCTCTATTCGGGCGCAACCGGCCGGAATTAAATGCACACATAGTGTCTATTTAACTCCGGCCAGATGTTCAAGGGACTATACTCCATACAGGCTTAAAAGCAACTCTCAATAGGGTAATACATTCATTATTGAAGTGTCTCAATTAGATTCTATAGTGCAAATAAACCACTAAAAAAAATCACAAAATTTTTATTTAGTCCTAAAAATGTATCTTATACTTATACTTACATTTTCAAATTTCTTAACATTTCTACTCTGTGGTCGTGAGTTCGTGGCGTCCGTTGGCTGTGTAAACAAATGCGCTGATATTTACTCAGTATGGCCGATTAGTTGACAGCTGTCACTTTAGTTTACATAGCCGAATGACGTAATAACATAGTGACTACTATTTCATGGTGTTATAGAACAGATAATAAAAAAGACTGAAAACTTTGAATTGAATTTTAAAATGTATTTTGTTACTTTATGAACTAAAACTAACACTTACCGACTACTTTTTGCTTAAGCTATCTTAATCATATATTTTTAGATTTTTTCTCATAGAGAGTAAAATATCCTATTCTTTCCAACAGTTTTGGGAGATTATTTCGGATGAACATGGCGTGGATCCCAACGGGTACTACAAAGGCGAGAGTGACTTGCAACTGGAACGTATTAGTGTCTATTACAATGAAGCATCCACTGGTAAGATTTATTCTATATAATAATAGTAATAATATTCCAGAACTTTCATACAACGCCATCTAGTCCCAAACTAAGCAGAGCTTGTTCTATGAGTACTAGAGCATATAAACATAATTAGGTATATATTTATAAATACATACATATTGTCCTAGGCCCAACCTAAATTTAGGTCAGTATAAATTACGATCCAATATACCTATTAAAAATACTACAAACTTAAAAAACTTTTTCCAAGTTAAATACCTTGGCTGGCTAAGTGTTCGGCCACGGCAATGCCGTCCGTTGACGCTGTAATTAGGTCCCTACGTGAACTGGTAACAGGGCACGTGACGGAGGATGGAAGGTAGAACGTAGTCTACGGAGAGATACCGCACAAACATTGAAGATCGGAACCGTCCGAGAACACCGTCTGTGGTGATTATCTTTCCTGGGCCACACATGGGTGCGGAGTCTACTTAGAGTTTTTCAGTATGTCATCTCAGTAAACCTTGTGGAAACCCTTCCATCGCTGCGTCTTCTAGTAAGCGGTTGCCACCCCAGAACCTTTCGGCCCCATCGACCATCGTATTACGTGGTCACCACTCTAGATCCTTTCGTCTCCATCGACCATACGTTCTGCGAGCAATGTGCCGTGCCCACGTTAAGCAATTCATCGGGCTATATCGGTAACTTTGGTTCATCTGCGGATATCTTCATTTCTGATGCGATCACGCTAGGAAACTCCGAGCAAAGCCCTTTCCCTCTGGGCCTTCTGATGAGGCCCATTGTGAACCACGTTTCAAGATTCAACCATTTACAGGCACTTTTGAAACGTCAAGTAGTCAGTCAGTCAGAAAAAAAAATGATGCTAATTCCACATTCCAAAGCGTAGATCTCTATGGAGAAGAATGTGCAAGAAACTCCATGGACACTCTTTTCAATCATGTATTACAAATATCTCAATTACGAATCATCTCTGGCAACACGCACTGGTCATAGACTTTCATCTTGAGACACTGTGGTATGTTTGACGAGAATATACCGCGCAACTTCCCAAACGATGCTCAGCCGAGTGGTAACGGCCCCGACTTAAAGTTGTAGGTCGCGGGTTCAATCCCAGCCAGGCGCATTACTTTGTGTAATTTATTTCATCACTACTGCTCAAAACGGTGAAGGAAAACATCGTGAGGAAACCGGCATGTCCTAGAACCAAAAATTCGAAGGCATGTGACATCCACCAACCCGCACTGGGCCCGCGTGGTGGATTACGGCCCATTCCCTCTCCTAGAGAGGAGGCCTGAGTCCCAACAGTGGGAACATTATAAGGCCGACTATGCTATGCTATGCTCAGCCGAGTCGGATTCGTCGGTTGACCTTTACCGGCTACCCCTACAGCCTACAAATTGGGTCACAAAGGTCATATTTCGGTCAACCTCGTTACTAAATGTTAATTGGATGACGAATGACGACCAACGTGGGTCAACCTTGAGCCTACTTGGTATTCGGTAACATAAATTGGTAAATTGATGTGGACTATGTCTAGAATGAGGAATTGTTGAAAGTACGACGTGTTAACGATGAAGAAAAATCTAGAAGAACTAGATTCTGTTTTTTTTTTCGGTGGGATAATCATCTTATGACATCACCCGCTCTTGGGCGGAGCGGGATATAGTGTCAGACTTTTACTGACTAAAAACCCACTCACTGTTCCTTCAGGGTCGAAGCCCACTGGGGCCACGGGCAGTGTGAAAGTGAAACCCATGGCCCTGGAACGAAGGCAAAGAAAGAACAGGAGTGGGTTTTTAGTCAGTAAAAGTCTGACACTATCTCGCGCTCCGCCCAAGAACGAGATTTGCCATAAGATGATTTTCCCACCCAATAAAAAAAAACTCCTGTTCCTTCGTTGACTTGAGTACCAGGGCCGAGTCTTCCTTTTAGAATCAGACCCTTGGCCCCAGTAGGCTTCGACCCTGCTGGGCCCCTACAGTTGCTGACATCGACATATATATATATAAACGGCTAACTAAAGCTAGGACTAAATCAGACCGACGCACACGTACACCACGCCTGATTTGTACGTAGAACGACATCGCGTGGCGTGGATCTAGTGTAGCTCTACAAGTCTAGTTGCCCTATGAAATTTATGAAGACCGATGCGTCCAGATCGGCGTACATGACATACGTGTACGCTGTGTACTAGTCTGTTTTTTTAATTAGAGATAATGATTGGACAATTCGAATGTTGCATGTTTTTTTCCATTTCATAAATAGTGAAGTACCGCAACCGATATTGAACAAAAAACCGAAAATATTCGTAAAAATAGTTTCATTTTTTTTTTGCAACTAATTATGGTAAATTTTTATATTTTCTGAAGTTAATTTGATAGATGCTACTGTCTAACTCATAAAATAAAATATAATTTAAGACTAAGAATTAAAAAAAAAGCTAATATTTTTGAATATTTTTAATTTTTTCAATCTTCAATTCGTATTAGATTCTACTATAAACAAAAACTATCGTATCTTGGTCCTACTTTCTTTAAAGGTTGTATTATTGAAAGAACCGGTATAAAAAATCGAATTTGGAACACATCACTTTTACCAAAAAGCAGGCAACATATTTTTGGAGTTTGACATTTGCACTTGTCAAATCATTATCTGGGATTAAAAAAACGCACTTCAGTTCTTTTTAAAGTGTTTCGCCTCGTCGTTTACACCGCGTAGTGTCGAAGTACTGTACCCATTTGCCTGCTGCGGACTTCCCGTCCGATTATAATTTAGGTGTCTTCAAGGCTAGAGTGAATAGGCTCCTAATAAACTAGTGCGTGTCACCATCAACGATTGCGTCACTGTTCAACATCAGGTGGGATCGCAGTCAAGTACAAGTTGATTATTTTAATTCTAATTCTATGAAAATCATTCAATGACTCCTCTCGCTCTAGATTGAGGCGAGAGGGCGTGTCATACTTTTACTGATTAAACCCCATCGGAGTCCTTTAGTTGCCCTTTACGTTCAAGGGCCACGGTCACTCGAACGTTGCCGCATAATTATGATATTTATGAAGGCCCTAACTCCCGAGCAGTGCTATAAAGGAGTGGAATTCCCTGCTGGAATCTGAGTTTCCTGATGGCTACAACCCGGGAATCTTTAAGTCAAGAGTGAATAGGTTACTGGTAGGTAAGCGCGCTCCATCGTCGACTGCATCGTCGCTTTCCATCAGGTGAGGTAGCAGTCAAGCGCGAGCCTATCAAGAATTAAAAAAAAAACAGTGACATTCTGAAGCCTACTCCTCGGTAACGGCTAGATCAATAGGTTTGAAAAAAATATATGTTATTATAGACTAGCTTTTGCCTGCGACTTCGTCCGCGTAGAAGTCGAAAATGGTTTTATTAGGTTTTTCGAGATACGAAAATATGAAATATTATTTATTATCTTCGTCGCGTGTCCATTGATTTGTATAGCGAGCGGTATTGTATCTTAAGATAAAATTTTATAGTATCTTAGCCGTGTGCAGCGCGCTTAGTGAACTCCACTGCGGGTGACGTAACCTACGACAAACTTATTATTTTCGGTTGGTACAGTAATCGGGTCTAGGGATCGAATCCCAAAATTAAGTTTGTTTTTTATTGTATGTACTTTTCTGGGATAAAAAGTACCCAGTGTGGTGCCCAGGATAGTAAAGAATAATTATACCAAGTTTCATCGTAATCGAAACGGTAGTTTTTGCGTCATGCCTGAACAAACAGACAGACATACAAAAATTTTTAAATCACATTTTTTGGTTCGGTGTCGGTCTAGTAACACCCCCTGCCATTTATTTTTTTGATATTTTCAATGTACAGAATTTTCACTTCTACAGATTTATTATTCGTATAGATTTCATCTATGGGCCTTAGTTGCCTAACAATAAAGAAATAATAATATGATTTTTTCGTAAGACTAATACTAATGCCAAAAAAAAATTTAACATGACTGTTTTTCACTTGTTTTCTCTACTCCTTTCAAACGGCTTTGATCTTTAGAAATATGCTTACATAAAAAAATAGCTGGTTAAGTGTACTTCAGAATGTACATAGCATATGTAAATAATTAATATTTCGTAAAGAAATAGGAGTTAAAGGCAAGAGGGGCTCTATCCGGGCGCAGCTGGCCGGAATTAAATGATACTCGTTCTGTCGCCTAGGCGTGACGTGTATAGCATAGCATAGCATAGTCGGCCTTATAATGTTCCCACTGCTGGGATTCAGGCCTCCTCTGTAGGCGAGGGAATGGGCTGTAATCCACCACGCGGGCCCAGTGCGGGTTGGTGGATGTCACATGTCTTCGAATTTTTGGTTCTAGGACTGCCGGTTTCTTCACGATGTTTTCCTTCACCGTTTTGAGAGCAGTGGTGATGAAATAAATTACACAAAGTAATGCGCCTGGCTGGGTTTGAACCCGCGACCTACAACTCGTAAGTCGGGGCCGTTACCACTCAGCCACCACTGCTCTCCGTGTGACGTGTAGGTGTGAATTTAATTCCGGCCAGATGTTCAAGGGACTATACGACCTAACAACAGTAATGTATCATCGTTGGTGATCTTTAAAAAGTTTTCTTCATATATAAGTATGGAGTTTCATTAGAAATGAAGATATCCGCAGGAGAACCAAGGTTACCGACATAGCACGAAGAATCGCCAAACTTAAGTGGCAATGGGCAGGGCACATTGCTCGCAGAACAGATGGCCGTTGGCGCCGTTTTGGAGTGGGGACCGCATACCGGAAGACGCAGCGTTGAAAGGCCTTCTATAAGGTGGACCGATGACCTGGTAAAGGTCTCGGGAATCCGATGGATGCGAGACGCACAGGATAAGTCGCTATGGCGACACTTGGGGGACGCCTATGTCTAACAGTGGACGTCTTTCGGCTGAAATAATGATGAAATACGTAAGAGGCTGAAAGGCGTTTCAGTTTTCGCAATTGAATAATTTTTAGGGTTCCGTACCCACAGGGTAAAAACGGGACCCTAAAAACCACCAGGCTGTATCTCATGAACCGTGATAGCTAAACAGTTGGAATTTTCACCGATGATGTATTTCGGTTGCCGCTGTTACAACAAATACTAAAACAGAATAAAGTAAATATTTAAGTGCGGCTGCCATACAACAAACGTGATTTTTTTTTTTGCTGTTGTTATGCTGATATTAAAAGAAAGACAGAACGAAGAAACGTTTATTCATACCTCACACATTCGTATTTAAACGAAATACATAAGTATGGAAAATTAAAATTAAATTCTGTGCGACGCCAACAAGACACCTATGTTAGTATATAATTTATTCTAATTATATGCTGCAATATTTAAAACAATAAATAACGCAGCACTCACACATTACCAAATCTGTTAGCGCCCGGGCCGGGTTTATTGTAGTACTGAACCCTTCGTACGCGAGTCCGACTCGCACTTTGCCCGGTTTTTAGGATTCCGTACCTCAAACGAAAAACGGAACCCTTTAGGATCACTTTGTTGTCGGTCTGTCTGTTTGTCTGTCAAGACCCTTTATCGCAAAAACGCGTGGAGATATCAAGTTTAAATTAAAACCGTACACTAAGATCTGCGGTCCCTTGAAGCTGTGAAAAAAATCAAACTTGCAAGTTAACGAAAAAAAAGATACGGCCGTTTATGTCGCAAAAAACGTGTATTACGACACTCTCAAAGGATTAAAATTCATAGGTTACTTCCCGTTGACCCAGAAACCAAATGAAATTTTGCATAAAGCAAGGGCATATAGTATAGATATAGGAATAAATCTGAAAACAGAAAAATTGTTGCTACATCACAAAAAAAAAACTTTTTTTGCGATTCGAAAAATCTTCGAGACTCCATTCTGGAATTGAACTATTTGGAACTATTCACTTAAGTAGGTAAGTTTGTACGGAACCCTCAGTGCGCGAGTCCGACTCGCACTTGGCCTGGTTTTTTCATAATTGTTCTCATAATAATGGTTAGCCTTGAACAACATCACATAATATATAACATAGCGCTTTATGTGCCAGCCAACGGAATATGACGTAACTAATCTAATTCTCATTTTGATGGCTGATGATTCATATTTTTATACATAACATAGTCACGTGTATGTATGTTGTTTTCCTTAATACTAGTTAAAACGGGAAGTTAAAATATATATATTTGGCATTGTATATAAGGTGTTAAAAAATTAACTTAAAGAACTTCGAGGGGACATTGTAGTCCTCATTACGAACAACTTTTACTATGGGACCAAAAATTAAATAGCGAAAACAAATCAGCTGCTCCATACATTTTGACGAGTTATGCGAACAGAAATGTAGGGAACAGCTGATTTTTTTTTCGCGATATCAGGTTTGATCAGGTTTGATTTGGTGTTACTAGACCGACAGAAAAATTTTGTCTGTCTGTCTGTCTGTTTGTTCAGGCATCACGCAAAAACTACCGGTTCGATTACGATGAAACTTGGTATAATTATTCTTTAATATCCTGGGCAACACACTGGGTACTTTTTATCCCGGAAAAGTAAACAATAAAAAACAAACTTAATTTTGCGTTTCGATTCCTAGACCCGATTACTGTGCCAACCGCAAATAATAAGTGTGTCGTAGGTTACGTCACCCGTAGTGGAGTTCACTAAGGGGCGCTGAACACGGCTAAGATACTATAATATTTTATCTTAAGATACAATATCGCTCGCCATACAATTCAATGGACTATCACACACGACGAAGATAATTAATAGTATTTCATATTTTCGTATCTCAAAAAACCTAATAAAACTATTTTCGACTTCTACGCGGACGACGTCGTGGGCAAAGTATAAAATAAAATTATTTTAACAATTATCTTTAAAGACATAAGGTACAATTTATTATCAGGAACAAAACCTAACACGTGTAGTGTGCTTTAAAAAAATATTGAAAACATACCTTTAGTCTTCTTTCCGTACCTCAAAAAGTACATGAGGCCGTTGGTCCCGTTCGTAATTCTTAGTTCTTCGACAGTCCTTTCAGACGCCAGAAAGTTTGACCATCAGTCTATCCAAGGAGTTTCGTATTGCCCAGTAAGTGAGTTGTAAAGTTTCATGTAACACATGGTCAGCCACATCAGGTTAGACCCTAGAAGCCGACAGCCATGTTAGTTGAGAAAATGCTTGGGATATGATATCTTTATCTATATATATAAAAATCAATGCCACTTTTCGTTGTAATTTTATAACTCAAGAACGGGATCACCTATCCAAACCAATATTTAGTCTGTTCGGACTGTTTAGTAGATGGTTTATGTGAAGTTTGCACAAAATTGGTCGAGCGGTTCTTCATTTATCACATTATTAGGCGGTACGAAGTTCGCCGAGTCAGCTAGTCATTTTTAAAAAGCTAATGTAACGTCTAAACACTGACTTGCTTTGTTACTTGCCGAATGGCGTCACAGTTGTGTAAACAAAATGTGTTGCTAGGCAACGTGGTGTTGTAATGACGACGCTGACTCATAATGTTACCCTAGACGACTAGACCAGTGGTTCCCAAACTGAGGTCCACGCACCACTCGTGGTCCGCAAGGGCTAAAAATATGGTCTGAGAGAAGGGGTCTAAAAAGTTATTTTTTTGTGTGGAGTAATTTTTTGACGCCATATTTTTGCTAGGAGCTTAGCTGCCTTTAATTTCGGCGTGTAAATATAAAACATAGTAGTTTAAATTAATGATTGATAATAATCATGCACCCATTACACAAATTTTCATTTCATTATATAGTTTTAATTAGTTAAGTGTGTGTAAATATATAGCATAGCATAATCAGCCTTTTAATGTTCCCACTGCTGGAACTCAGGCCTGCTGTCTCTAGGAGAGGGAATGGGCCGTAATCCACCACGCGGGCCCAGTGCGGGTTGATGAATGTCACATGTTTTCGAATTTTTAGTTTATTTTTTTTTATTTTTAGTTCATTACAATTTTGCTAATGACTCACGGATGTGATACATCAAAAAACCTTAAACATGTAAAAATCTTAAACATCTCAAAAATAAATAAATAAATAATCTTTTTGATTTCTATGGGGTATCAAAAAAAAAATTTTATTCCCCAAATTTGCCGCCCCAAAAATCTGCCGTTCTAGAATCAAGCCTACTCAGCCTTCTGGTAAATCCGCCACTGGCCATGGCAACAGTTTACCGGTAAAAGTTCAAGTATCCTTAATTCATTACCAAGCATAACGTTACTTTACTAAAACGTTAACGTTATATTTGTACGATACAGGTAACGATACCAATTTTTTAACGTTATTTCGAGCTGTGGTTTACGAACAGGCAAAAGGGCATCTGAATATAATACTGTTAATGATGACATAATAACAAAGAACGAACTCCGAGGTTAAACAATGCTTGCTGAGGTCAGTCTGTGGATGGGTAACTATCTTAACACACCGAAATTCTTCCAAGCGCTGCCCTGAACAGAAAAGAAGCCAAAATGGGGGCCGGTAAAAAAAAAGTTTGGAAACCACTGAGTTTCACGGTGTGATGCGCATGAGTAACTTTGAAATACTACTATGAATATCTAGAATACTGGTTGCAAATTACATAATAATACAATGATTTGTACTAAGTTTTGCTTGAGATTACTATAGCATAGCATAGTCGGCCTTATAATGTTCCCACTGCTGGGACTCAGGCCTCCTCTCTAGGAGAGGGAATGGGCCGTAATCCATCACGCGGGCCCAGTGCGGGTTGGTGGATGTCACATGTCTTCGAATTTTTGGTTCTAGAAAATGTCGGTTTCCTCACGATGTTTTCCTTCACCGTTTTGAGCAGTGGTGATGAAATAAATTACACAAAGTAATGCTCCTGGCTGGGTTTGAACCTGCGACCTACAACTCGTAAGTCGGGGCGGTTACCACTCGGCCAACACTGCTCACAACTTTTTTTTTAGATTACTATTGAAAGTAGGTATTCTACGGCCAAGACAGTGAAAGTTTGCATATACCTAATTTAAATGTTTGAGGCCATATTTTAGTTGGTTTTAATTAGTTTAGGGTTTTTACTCATCATCATCATCTTCCTGCCCTTGTCCCATCTTATTTGAGGTCGGCGCAACACGTTTTTTTCTTCCATTCTATCCTGTCAAAAGTCATACTATCACTAACTTCCTTTTCTTTCATATCACTGTTCACACAATCCATCCATCTTTTCTTTGGCCTCCCTCTCCCTCTCCACCCATCCACATGTAAACTCATAACTCTTTTAGTAACATGTGTTTCATCTAACCTCTTTACATGACCATACCAAGACAAACGATTCTCAGTTTAGGGTTTTTACTATTACTTTTTATTTTATTTTACTGTAATTTTTGTTAGTTGAGTATTTTTTTTATTGTAAATTACAAGCGACCCGCCCTAGTATCACACGGGTGCAGTGCTGGTACCACCGCAACCGCTATGTTTCTTTATTTTAAATCTGTAATATCTTCGAAAATATTCATTTAAATTACATGCTGTAAAAGGCCATATTGATCTATATTAAATGCACAATGTATTTAAGGTACTTAATTGGATAAGGATTAATGCTGTATTTCTTAAAATCGCTTCGTAAATAAGCCATTATTTCTCGTAAAAAGTAAAAGATAAAAAATGGTTATTGTGGGTTATCCCTAAGAGATAGACATATACCATCGAAGACTTTTTTGTAGACCTTTTTAAGGTGTACAATACTGTAGTACATTATTTTGATCTATCTCGTAGGGTTCAGCCAGCATTTGCAATGTAAGCGCAAAAAAAATTGTTTATTTATGACATCACATTAGAAACCTCTAAAATTATCAGTGTTTCTCTACTATATTATGCATGTATACATATAAACCTTCCTCTTGAATCACTCTATCTATTAAAAAACAAACTTGACAGCTGCGGTCTTTCCGTCCGCTTACAGTTTAGGTGTCTTCAAGGCTAGAGTGAATAGGCTCTTGATAAACAAGTGTGATTCACCATCAACTATTGCATCACTGCTTACCATCTGGTAGGATTGCAGTCAAACATTGGTTTATATTATTAAAAAAAATGTTTTCTTGGGATAAAGTCACGCAGGCGAACTCGCTGGCAAAAGATTCAATGATTCAAAGAATTTATTTTAAATAAACCATTTACAGGCACTTTTGAATTGTTAAGTACTCAGTCAGTCAGAAAAAAAAATTATGCTAATTGTACATCCCAAAGCGTAGATTTCTATGAAGAAGCATGTCTAAGAAACTCCATGGACACTCTTTGCAATCATATTAAAATGAAGTGAATATAATACTAAATTTGCATTTAAGACTTTCACTACAGCAAAGCGAAGGTTAATGCATTAGTAAAATGATGTCATATTTTAGATTATTCACATGCAAATCTACCTACAATGCAGTCATCATCATTTCAGCCGAAAGACGTCCACTGTTGGACATAGGCCTCCGCCAAATGTGGGCACAATGAACGGTCTTGTACGTCTCGCATACATCGGATTCCCACAACCCTTACTAGGTCATCGGTCGACCTTGTAGGAGGCCTACCAACACTGCGTCTTCCGGTACGCGGTCGCCACTCTAGAACCTTTTGGCCCCAACTAAACAGCCATCTGTTCTGCGAGCAATGTGCCCTGCCCACTGCCACCTTGGTTTTCCTGCGGATATCCTCATTCCTGATTTGATCACGCAACGAAACTTCGAGCATAGCCCTTTGCATTGCCCTTTTCATCAGAAGGCTAGTCACAATGCAATAATGATGTAATTTTTCTTCTTCTAGGTAAATACGTGCCCAGAGCGGTGTTGGTGGACCTGGAGCCAGGTACCATGGACTCAGTCAGATCCGGGGAGTATGGACAGCTCTTCAGGCCCGACAACTTTGTTTTTGGCCAAAGTGGCGCCGGTAAGTAACTCCATCTAGCGGCGAATAGCTGAATTAAGTAGTTCAGTGTGTCATTGATTTTGGTGACGATTACGATTATCTTTTTAGGCCAATTTATGTGGTGGTAATGACTGATCGTTATGCAATATCAGCCTTATTTATATGACTCGCTGTACATAATATTTTAAATACTGAAGAAACTGCTAATCAGTTTGAATCACATGATTATAAAGCACTCTGTTAAAAATATCTTTTGATAAAAATACAGATAAATGAACATTCAATCATTGATGGTCATAATTCCTTACTTTCTTATTTTTTATGTGGGAAATCGTCAAATGAATGAAGAATTTTCGCTCTGAGTGTAGTGCAAGACAGCGTCAGACTTTTACTAACTAATAACTCACAATGTTCCTTCAGTTAACTTCAGGGCCATGGTAGCTCTATCAAGTAATCTTGCAAGCCTGCCAGGCATCAATAATACCTACTGAAGTTTTAATAAATCATTCATTAACAAAATGCAGTTGAATTTATAAAACAACTAGCGATCCGGCCTGGCTTCGCACGGGTGCAATGCTGATACCACCGCAACCGCTATGTCCCTGTATTTCATATCATGTAATATCTTCGAAAATATTCATTTAAATTACATGCTGTAAAGAGCCATATTGATCTTTATTCAATGAACAATGTATTTTAGGTACTTAATCGGATAAGGATTAATGCTGTATTGTTTAAAATTGCTTCGTAAATAAGCCATTATTTCTCGTAAAAAGTAAAGGATAAAAAATGGTTATTGTGAGTTATCCCTAAGAGAGAACAGACATTTACTATTACGGACTTTTGCAGACCTTTTCAAGGTGTACAATACTGTAGTACATTATTTTGATCTATCTCGTAGGGTTCAGCCAGCGTTTGCTATGTAAGCGCAAAAAAATGTGTTTATTTACGACATCACATTAGAAACCTTAAAAATTATCGGTATTTCTCTACTATATTATGCATGTATTATACATATAAACCTTCCTCTTGAATCGCTCTTACTATTAAAAAAAAACGAATCAAAATCCGTTGCGTAGTTTTAAAGATCTAAGCATACATAGGGACAGACAGCAGGAAGCGACTATGTTTTATTCTATGTCGTGACATATAACACCATCTAGCGGCGAGTAGCGGAACTAAATTGTTTGTGTCACTATGTGTTCTATAAATTTTGATGCAGTCATCACTATACTTTAAGGCCACCTTGCATCACTGATTAATTGCAATTAACACATTTTGTTTTTATCTATTTTAAACTTATAGCATAGCATAATAAATCAGTGTTATAATGTTCCCACTGCTGGGACTCAGGCCTCCTCTCTAGGTTAGGAAATAGGTCGAAATCAACCACGCGAGCCTAGTGCGGGTTGGTGGATGTCACATGTCTTCGAATTTTTGGTTCTAGGACATGCCGGTTTCCTCACGATGTTTTCCTTTACCGTTTTGAGAGCAGTGATAATGAAATAAATTACTCAAAGTAATGCTATGTTACAACAAGGCCACCACTATTCTATTTTAAAAAGTCACTTAATTAACAGATTTAGCTAATCTGGGGGCACGGCAGTGCCCCCGCCAAGATGGGCTATAATTTTCCGAAATTTCTTCCTTGGCCTCCTCGTTGGTCATCATAAGCGCGACTGCTGTGTGTGGAGTCCTGGGTTCGATACCCAGGTCGAGTTAAAACTACTATTGCATAGTCTGTAAAAGTCTGAAAGTGACGACGTGGGAGAAAAATGTCTGGAAGGACTTAGGGAGGTTTCTGTCCCGCTATGAGACAATAACAGCTAGTTTTTTTTTTTTTTTAATAGTGTCTCTTAACTTTACTAGGAAAATAATAATTATTCCCGTTTTTTTTTTTGGGTGGGAAAATCATATTATGACAAATCTCGCTCTTGGGCGGAGCGGGAGATAGTGTCAGACTTTTACTAAATAAAAACCCACTCCTGTTCCTTCGTTGCCTTCGTCCCAGGACCCCGGGCTTCGTCCCAGGACCCCGGGAAATATTCCCGTATTTTATTATTAGTACAAGGTACCAACGAAACTCCTTTTCTGTATTTACCACTTATTGTTTGGCAAAACTGTTTTTATTTAAATTTTCTATGAGTCTTTTTCTGAAATAAACTATTAATATTCCATTTATTTTAATAATTTAACACTAACATTTAACATTTATAAAAGCTTATTAAAAAAAATAGTAGCCCACCGGCATCGGGAACAGGGTCCAAGTTACCGGTAGTCAGGGCTTCTGAGAGAGGAATCTCCTCAATGCGCCCCGTGACCAGGAGTACTGCTGTCTGGATCAGGCCTTTGATCCAGCTGCCTAACGAGAGCCTCTTCAGATATTGTTCGAGGCTCATAGCTATTAAGCCATTGGCCGTTACGACTACGTTAATATTATTATTTTTTCATCAGGTAACAACTGGGCTAAAGGACATTACACAGAGGGCGCTGAACTCGTCGATTCCGTCATGGACGTCATCAGGAAGGAGGCAGAAGGCTGCGACTGCTTACAAGGTATGTTCTAATCAGAGGCGTAGCGTGGGCGATTGCTTATAAGGTATGTTCTACTAGACGTGGGCGAAGACGCATCAGCGAGGCCTTATGAGGTATTTTTTAACCGACTTCTAAAAAAGGAGGAGGTTCTCAATTCGGATGTTTGTATTTTTTTTTTTTAATATTTGTTCGCGCAAGAAAAGATGGATGGATTGTGTGAAGAGTGATATGAAAGAAAAGGAAGTTAGTGATAGCATGACGAGTGACAGGGCAGAGTGGAAGAAAAAAACGTGTTGCGCCGACCCCAAATAACACGGGATAAGGGTAGGATGATGATGATTTGTTCGCGCATAACTTCCTCGTTTGCCTACTGATTTGAAAAATTCTTTATTTGTTGGTTAGGGTATTCTTTCCAAATGGTCCCATAGTCACCAAGTCGGGACCTGATGATGGAATCTTGGCGAAATCGAGGGAACTCCTCAAATATTATAGGCATTTATATAGTGATTTTGGTATTTTCATCGAGAACTTAAGTATTTACAGTCAAAAAGTAACCTTTGATGAAATGGAACTGATGAAGAAGACCAGAAATGGTCAACGGAACTTCTTACTCGCATAGATATCACAATGAAGATAAGCGACTATGATAATACAAATAAATGAATGGTTCTGAATAGTTACGTTAGAAGTCGGTTATCTTTTTTTTGTAAAACGGTTTTTATTATAAATTCGAAAACGAGACGGCAACTGCCAAGACCCATTGTTTGAATATATTGTCGCTTAACATCGGGTGAAATAGTGATCAAACGCGAGCCTATTAATTATAAAAACACCTAGTTCTTAAAGAGGCCTCTGTGGGTGCGAGGCTGTGGGCGAGGGGCCGGTTCGCCCACACCTGGGTTTAACCAATCTTTCTAGCTGGACATGATATGGCTACCTGACCTCCATCCACAAACCTGTTACTCGGTAATCTTTGCCTTTTAAAACACTTTCTATGCGAACGAGGTCTAATGTGCCCCGTACGTATCGCGTGCGGCTAAGAAAAACATACAAACAACTTCAATTGGTTTTACTTTAGAAAAGAGATGAATATTAAGACAGAATGCAGTGGTGTATTCAATATGTATATAAAATAGTAAGTGTTGTATATAAAATACGGGGTCACTTAGACCTCGTACAAACCAAGATATATATTAATAACTCCGCCGTTGTACAGTGTTTACTAGTGCATAGTTTTAAGAAATTTTACAAATGTATTATATGTCTGGCTTTCTAATAATTATGGTTTCATTTTACCCGACTACGGCAAAGCCAAAGGAGGGTTATGATTTTGACAGGCTATGTATGTTTGTATGTATGTATGCGAGTATGTTCATCTGTTCCCTCATAGCTCCTAATCTACTTATCGGAACTCGACGTATGAGGTATCTTTAGAACCGTCTTAATTGTCCGCTGAACATAGGCTACGTAAAAACCGAACAGAGAAAAAAAAAAGCCGAAGTGACACGTTATAGGTACCAACCGAAACACTTTAATAACGTGTGTATACGGTTTTTCTTTTTGTTCTGTTCTTGTTTTTCCATTTACCTTGTTTATTTCAGCACCCTGAAAATCTTGTTTCATGCTTTTTCAGCGTCGTTTTTTTTTGCCGCAGTCGGGTGTTATTTTTTTACTTTATTTTTTGTGTCTATTTTTATTAGCTGTATAGAATAGAATATAATAGAATAAACTTTATTGTACACCTAAAATAGTAACAAAACTTTTACACAAACTTAAATCTATGTGTACAAAGGCGGTCTTATCGCTGACAGCGATATCTACCAGACAACCTTAGGGTGAATTGTAAAAATTTGAAATCGAAAAAGGGGGGTAGTCTGCGGTGTATTGCAAATTAATAAAGGAAATATTAGATTAAAATTATAAACTAGACTATACGTAGATGTAATATAGCTATAATATATAAAAGATAACATATAAACATTATATATATATATATTATAAGCTACACAATTTCATACAAAGAGATGGAAAAAGAAGAGAACAATAACTGTATGTTCTCCATGTACTAAATAAATAAATAAATGCACATTAATTTACAAAATAAACAGACACAGACAGACGTTTATTCCGCCAGGGTCGCACATCCACGACCAAATACTCGCATCTCGTCAGCTCTTGTGTCACCTATGGGGATTGAAGAGCTAAACAAGATGGAGTACCCAGTCACAAATACATGACCCTGGCGAATAGGGCACGAAAACATTCGTCGGATCAATCTGACGCGGACGTTCTTAGGATTAAAAAGATTTGTCTTAATTTCCGTCTTTCTACCCCCAGGATTCCAGCTGACCCATTCTCTTGGAGGTGGTACTGGCTCCGGAATGGGCACACTTCTACTCAGCAAGATTCGTGAGGAGTTCCCGGACAGAATCATGAACACTTTCAGTGTGGTACCTTCACCTAAGGTAAGATATAGTTCTTCAGAGCAATGGTGGTCGAGTGGTAACCGTCCCTATGTATCTATATATATATGTCGTGGCCAGATCATAGAAATTGATCACTTCATGATATGGCCAAGTAAAACTAGTCAGATTGCTTTAAACGTTAAAGTTTGATGATATATCAATCTTCATTTGGCCTACTTTCTTTAGACCTTTTATTATCGTTGAAATCCTACATCAATGATATTATGGCATAACATCCAATGTTAACATTTAAATGATCAGCCCCCCCTAGCCAAGTTACAATCGTTTCGTTCGCGCCGAACGCCTCGAGTGTGCCACGCCTTCGATTCTTTTGTTCTGACCACGTGACTGAACGTTGAGATGACGTCAGAATAAAGGAATCAGAGGCGTGGCCTACTCGAGGCATTCGGCGCGAACGATACGATTGTAACTTGGCTAGGTGGGCTGGCCAGTTTTAGTTGGCCATATCATGAAGTGATCAATTCCTATGATCTGGCCACGACATATGACATACACAATGTGTTGTTTTTAATATCCCATAACTCAAGGCCCATACAGGTTGTCTGGCGCCATCTCTTACCCACACTGGAAATAAGAATGAAACAATCTTACTTTAAACGTGATGGTACAGGTCATGATCACAGTGACAAGTAATGACGTTCACAAGTCTTCAACACACAACTTCTATATGTTTCTTCAAATATTTTTTTTTTTATTAAATCAATGGTTTTCTCCGCAGGTATCGGAAGTAGTCCTGGAGCCCTACAACGCGACTCTCTCCGTCCACCAGCTCGTAGAGAATACCGACATGACTTTCTGCATTGACAACGAAGCTCTCTACAATATTTGCTTCAGGACTCTCAAGCTACCAAGCCCGAGTTACGGCGACTTGAACCATTTGATATCCGTGAGTGTAGTATTATTTAATAATCTATATATATATATTATAAAAATGAATAGCTGTTCGTTAGTCTCGCTAAAACTCGAGAACGGCTGGACTGATTTGGCTAATTTTAGTCTTGAAAATTTCGTGATAGTTCAGTGATTTTGACTTCTACAGATTTATTATAAGTACAGATTTCAACATTCTCAAATGTTCCCCAGCTCACCATGTCTGGAGTCACCACGTGTCTGCGTTTCCCGGGACAACTGAACGCCGACTTGAGGAAGCTCGCCGTCAACATGGTGCCCTTCCCTCGGCTCCACTTCTTCATGCCAGGTATGTCCTTTTCAGAAATTAGTTCGAACTGTTAAGAGTGTTCACTCCTAATTACGCGCCCAAAACCATGAATCTCAAACTCGTTTATATCCATTAATGATTTATTGTACAAACATGTGATATACCAATAACATTAGGAAATATTCTTGTCTAAATGGTTAAGCAGGATTTTATTTAAATTATAATTATAATAGCACGCTTGTGAACTATATTCACTTAAGTAAATAGTTTTTTTTTTTAAATTTTACTTTTAGAGTCAATTTCGAAGCTTGACAACTTCTACAGTTTTAAAAGAATTAATAAACAAAAAATACAAAAAAAGTAACTAGAATCCTTAACAAATTAGTTATAGAAAAAGATTCATTGATTTATATTACTAATTAAGAAAATTAAAATAAAAAGAATGTCAAATTACTAAGAAATTATGGGTTAATAAAATGACCATTAGCATTTATTATATAAGCTATTATTATAATAATAATATTAAGTTAAATCAGTGCAAATGATCATTTACCCATAGTTTCTTAATAATTTGACAATTATATTTATACAATAAATCTATAAATACTTATAAAAATCAATGCCACTTTTCGTTGTAATTTCATAACTCAAGAACGGGCTCACCTATCCAAACCAAATGTTTAGGCTTTGTTCGGACTATTTAGTAGATGGTTTATGTGAAGTTTGCACAAAATCGGTCGAGCGGTTCTTCATTTATCACATTATTAGGCGGTACTAAGTTTGCAGAGTCAGCTAGTCATTAATAAATATAAACGGGTTTGAGAAACCTGGTTTTTGGGCGCGTAATTTGGAGTGAACGCTCTTAAGAGAATTATCGTTGAACTTAACAATGCTTCCAATGCTCTGGCACATTTCCGAGGTGCATAAATGGGTGGAGAAGTACTTCGATACCTGAGTGTAATCTCGTTAAAAAATAAAAGGCCCATTTAGACATTTGAGAAATACCCTAGAATGTAACTTGGAACGAAACTGAAAGAAACAATAAAATAATAATTAATCACTTAGGTGGTTCTAGAACATGCCTGTTTTTTCCGGTTTGCCTTCACCGTTTTGAGAGCAGTGGTGATGAAATAAATAACACAAAGTAATACGCCTGGCTGGACTTGAACACGCGACCGAATCTCTGATTGCATAAGCATAGCATAATTAGCCTTTTAATGTTCCCACTGTTGGGATTCAGGCCTCGTCTCTAGGAGAGGGAACGGGCCATAATCCACCACGCGGGCCCAGTGCGGGTCGGTGGATGTCACATGTCTTCGAATCAATCTCTGATTGACTCTATCTATAATAAAGTGTTTTCCATTATATTTCAGGATTCGCACCACTTACAGCAAGAAATGCTCTCAGTTTCCGCGCACAAAACGTACCTGAGCTAATGAGTCAAGTAAGAATTTAATTAAACTTAATTAGAAACGAGTATCCGTAACTTAGTATCCGGACGGATATTGAGTAAATAAAAAAAAATATACGATACGTACAACTTTTATCCCGGGATTATGTTCCCTTGAGATAATTTTCATCCCGGGAGTATGTTTCCTTGGAATAATTTTCATCCCGGGAGTAAGTTCCCTTGGGATAATTTTCTTCCCGGGAGTAAGTTCCCTTGGGATAATTTTCATCCCGGGGTTATGTTCCCTTGGGATAATTTTCATCCCGGGAGTATGTACCCTTGGGATAATTTTCATCTCGGCAGTAAGTTCCCTTGGGATAATTTTCATCCCGGTAGTAAGTTCCCTTGGGATAATTTTCATCCCAGCATTAAGTTCCCTTGGGATAATTTTCATCCCGAGAGTAAGTTCCCTTGGGATAATTTTCTTCCTGGGAGTATGCTCCCTTGGGATAATTTGCATCCCGGCTGTAAGTTCCCTTGGGATAATTTTCATCCCGGGAGTAAGTTCCCTTGGAATAATTTTCTTCCTGGGAGTATGCTCCCTTGGGATAATTTGCATCCCGGCTGTAAGTTCCCTTGGGATAATTTTCATCCCGGGAGTAAGTTCCCTTGGAATAATTTTCATCCCGGTAGTAAGTTCCCTTGGGATAATTTTCATCCGAGCATTAAGTTCCCTTGGGATAATTTTCATCCCGAGAGTAAGTTCCCTTGGGATAATTTTCTTCCTGGGAGTATGTTCCCTTAGGATAATTTTCATCTCTGCAGTAAGTTCCCTTGGGATAACTTTTGCGCATAAATTGAAAAATAAATAACTAAAGACATAAATATCTTTACTTATTATTAGGTAGAATAGGTTTGCGCTTGACCACTATCTCACCTACGGGTAGTGTGGCGTGTATGGACGAAGGCAAAGAAGGAACAGGAGTAGGTTTTTATTCAGTAAAAGTCTGACACTATCTTTCGCTCCGCCCAAGAGCAGGATTTGTCAATAGATCATTTTCCCACCTAGAAAAAAAACCACTATCTCACCTGATGATGCTGTGGATGATGGAGAACGCTTGCATAGAAGTGACCTATTCTTTCTTGACTTAAACACACCCGGAAGTTGCAACTGTTAGGAAACACAGACACTTGCAGGGAATTCCACTCCATAGCTGTACGCACAATGAATGCGATCCCAAAACGTTTTGAGCGTATGGGTGGTATGTCCACCATGTACAGGTGGCGCATCGCCGTATACAATCGTCGATTCCAGATGATTCATCATTTTATCCGATAGATGAACACTACACCGACAAATGTCGCCACAATGAACGGCCTGTGCGTCTCGCTTCTTCAACGGCCATCTGTTCTGCGAGCAATGTGCCCTGCCCATTACCACTTAAGTTTGGCGATTCTTTGTGCTTGGTTCCTTGAATAGAATCCTTGGTTCTCCTGCGGATATCTTCATTGTTGATTCGATCACGCAAGGAAACTCCGACCATAGCCCTTTCCATTGCTCTTTGGGTGACTTTAAGCCTTCTGATGAGGCCCATTGTGAGCGATCACGTTTTGGAACCATATGTCATCACTGGCAACATGTCCGATGATTAATCGTAAACTATTAGATAAAGCTTAGTTTGGCCGGATATTCGGATACTGCGCTCTTCTCAATATCCGGATGTTCCCCTCTACTCATCACTTTACACGGGCTTCTGTAGATTTTTTCCCTTCATAATCTCAATTTTCCTCTCAGATGTTCAACTCCGGGAACATGATGACAGCTGCGGACCCTCGTCACGGCCGCTACTTGACCGTAGCCACCATCTTCAGAGGCAGGATGTCCATGAAAGAGGTGGATGAACAGATCCTGGCCATTCAGAACAAAAACTCGAGGTAAGTTACCTGGTTTTTATCGTCAGCTTTTTAGTAATTTAAAAAAGAAAATGTACTTTTTTAAATTTAACCTTTTGAGTAGCGTAATTAGACACAATAGAAAGACAATGAGCGAGCGTTCGCTTGGGGTTTAATGAATTAAACTGATTAGAATCGTTATTCTAACATTTTTAGTGAAACAAAAAATTAATTAATTACTTTAAAATATATATTTTTTTCACAAAATAACTCAACGGGATTGATAAAATCGTCATTCTAATCAACGCCAATGACATTTAATTAATTTTTTTCACTAAAAACGTCATCGAGGTTGATTAGTTTAACGATTCTATACAGTTTAAAACTCGATGCATACAATCGACTGACCCCTCACCCCGGTGACCAAACGAGACTCAGTGAAGACTATATATAGACTCAGCGACTGATTCAAACAATCGAAAAACATCTCGATTATTTGGTAGAACGGCGACTCGATTGTTGACTCGATGTTTTTTTAACGAATCCGAATATTTCGATTCTTAAAACATCTCAATATCGTCCTATAGAAGCTCGTCTATAATAATAACTCCTTGTTTCTTCCCACAGCTACTTCGTAGAATGGATTCCGAACAATTTGAAGGTGGCCGTGTGTGACATCCCTCCTCGCGGCCTGAAGATGTCCGCGACGTTCATCGGCAACAGCACTGCCATACAGGAGATCTTCAAGCGCATCTCAGAGCAGTTCACTGCCATGTTCAGGAGAAAGGTGAGCAAGACAAGCGAAATTAATAATAATAATAATAATAATAATATTCCACAACTTCCACACGACGCCATCTAGTCCCAAACTCGAAATGGGCTCTTAATAAACTAGTGCGCCTGACCATCAATGATTGCATCTCCGCTTACCATCAGGTCGCAGTCAAGTACTGGTTTATATCAATTAAAAAAAAAAACCCGAGAATATATTTCCTTGCTATGTTGATCTACTTTTGCTAGAGCAAAGTCGGTAGTTGAAGATTTTATGTTCTTTCATTCCAGGCTTTCCTCCACTGGTACACGGGCGAAGGTATGGATGAGATGGAATTCACGGAGGCTGCCAGCAACATGGCGGATCTGATCTCCGAGTACCAGCAGTATCAGGTACGAACCTACAGCATTATTACTAAGATCGGAATAAGTCCCGGGGATTTTAGATACATTAAGGGTGGAATTCACCAATAAACTAATCGCGTTTTAACGTTTGGCTCGCATAATCGCGTTTAGCCGCTGTCAATAGTGTCACTTGTAAAAATACAACAAAAGAAAAATATCGACAAGTGCCAATCAGAAGCTGTAATTTAAAAAGTAGTGATAGCGTGCAAGTCGGCTGACTTCTCAACACCGCACAGTTTTTTTCGATTCCTGTAAAGTTGGTAAAAATGACATAAGCGGTGTTGTTAGCTAAGGGACGATTTCTAACCTCCCTCCCCCTTGTGACATTTAGTGATATTTTTCCGAACCGAGGCCACCTCAAAAAAAAAATATATGTATATCTGCAATATTTTTTTTTTAGGCTTTTTGGTCTCAAAATAAAAGACCTGTTCTTTTATTTTTATCTTTTAATATTGTTTTCTTTTATTTTTTTTTAAGTTAAGTACTTATAGATTAAGCAGTTACTTTTTTTATTTTACTGTTTTGTCCTGTGCGAGTCTCAAATAAATGTTTTCTTTCTTTTCTTTTCTTTCTTTCTTTCCATTAATAACTATAAATATTATTTATAGGAGGCAAATATAGACGACGATGCTTTTGACGAAGAGGAAGAGGCTCAAGACGAATACGCGGGCGGCACGAACACTATGGAGATGATTTAATTTGATTTAACACAAGCAAGCGGGTGAATTTCCATTGAAGTGTAGCTGGGCACACTGGAGAAGAACTGACTTTTGAATATAAACTAGTGCTTGACTGCACCACCTGATGGTAAGCAGTGATGCAATCGTTGATGGTGAAGCGCACTAGTTTGTTAATGTTGAATTTCAACAAGCATTGGTTCAACCGGTCCAAGATTTTGTATCCATAAGTGGTGTCTATGTGTGCGTTGCTCGAGTGTGCTTTGTATGTAGATTGACTTCTGTCTATCTATCTGTTTTGTGGTGCTAATATGTTAATACGTTAACATAATTGTAACTGCATTATGTTGTTTAAGAAACGTAAAAACAAAGATACGAAAGGGAGGTTAGCGCAACTCACACTTGCCACTTTTCTCTGTTCTTCTTCGTCCAGCTTCGAATCAATGGAAACACACTCTTACGCGTTTTTGTCAACACATATATGTTAATTATGTAATTATTATGATTTAAGCTTAAAATTACAATTAAAATCAATAATTTTCGTGTCCGATTTTTTTTTTAAGTTTTAAAATGTGTTTTTATAAAAACTGTTTATACATTTTTTAAGGGTTTATGTCTTCATATATTCTGTGAAGCATAGTTTTTCTATTGTCCATTCAAATATTTTTTTGCAGGAAATATAAGTAAAAAAAAATTCTAAAAAATAAAAAGACCCGTTTTAAAACTTCAAAAGAAAGGCCATATCAATAAAAATTAATAATTTATATCAGTGTGTCAATTAATTCCAGTTTTGTGAGCAGATTGAATGATTCTTACTAAAAAAAAAGTCGCTTATAGATCACTTTGGGATGCTTAGGCCCTTCGAGTTAAAATGTTTGAAGCACGGGACACGCTTTTGTAGTAAAAACTAAAAACCTTAACATGCTGTAGTGAAAATATTAGCAAGTCACTAAAGTTGTAACCAGGGCTGGCCTCTATTTTCGAGGAATCTCCCTCCACTCCACTCGGCTCAGTAAAAAAATACATCAGAAAAAAATCCTATACTAAAGTTTCATAGCTATACACCTTTATTTTTTAATCATCATCATCAATTTCAGCCGAAAGACGTCCACTGTTGGACATAGGCCTACGCCAAATGTCGCCACAATGACCGGTCCTGTGCGTCTCGCGTCCATCGGATTCCCGCGACCCTCACAGGTCATCTGTCCACCTTGGTTTTTTTATTTTTAAATTAGTACAAAAAAAATGGAGCTTTGTCATAATTGGTAAATTCATAATAGAATCAATCATTCATAACAATTGCTACTAGAAAATACTACGGGCTGTGTTTGTCCATTTTGATCGTCATTTATTCATTCATAATCAATAGCCTGTACAATATGTCCATAAATTGAGTGACATTTTGGGATATAAACAAACGCTAATAACTTTGCTGTTTATGAATATTATTAATTGAGACTTTAATTAAATAATAACAAGACCTTTTCTAATAAGCCCTTTAAGTATTTGTACTAATTAAAAATTTGTGGTGTATGTATAAGTTTTATAACTACGTAAACAATGAGAATTAGGTTGATTTTGAAGCAAAATTTGACTGAGGCCTATTTTTAACCGACTTCTAAAAAAGGAGGAGGTTCTCAATTCTTGTGTTGTTTGTATTTTTTTTTTTCACGAACACGTTGTATTTTCATAGACGCGTATTCGTCATTATACGCTTGGCTACGCTCACCTTTAAGCCAACAAATAACAAGGTATATCGACATATACAAGAGAGTCGAGTGGAGAAAAATAACATAGAATATAAGAGTAACTGTCCCGAGCATGTCTCGATATAAAACATACTATTCGCACTTAAGTAGTGTTTTCTAGAAAAAAGCGCTTTTTATATCGCTGCAGTTATATTATTAAAAAAAAAGTATTTTTTGTACATTTAAGAAAAAAATGCCTGTAATAAAAAAACTCCTTTTTTTATAAAAATCCGTTTCATTTATTTTAGAAACAGTTTTTTTTATTTATAAAAAAAACCTGTTTTTTAGCCATTTTAAATTATAATCGTATGTTAATAAGCTACTGTTTGTTAAGCTGTGTTGAGCATTTAGATGACGGCAGAGTGTTGTCTTTTATTATTTTTTAAATAAATGAAAAATTGTGTAAAAGCTGTTTTTTATTTTTCATCATTATCATATCACTGCGGGAGGTGGAAATTATGTGGATTTTTTTTTTGGGGGGTTCCGTACCTCAAAAGGAAAAAAAACGGAACCCTTATAAGATCACTTTGTTGTCCGTCCGTCTGTCAAGACCCTTTATCTCGGGAACCCGTGGAGGTATCGAGTTGAAATCAAAACCATGTACTCAAGTCTGCGGACTCTTGAAGCTGTAAAAAAAATAAACTTTTAAGTTAACGTGGAAAAAAGATACTTCGGTTTATGTGGCAAAAAACATACATTTCCACACTCGAGAAAATAAAAATTCATAGAGTACTTCCGTTGACCCAGAATCAAGCAAGGTCTTATAGCACAAGTATAGGAATAAATCTGAAAACTGAAAATTTGTTATTACGTCACTATTTTTTTTTGCGATTCGGAAACATCTTCCGAGACTCCATTCCGGAATTGAACTATTTACATAGGTAAGTTTGTACGGAACCCTCAGGGCGTGAGCCCGACTCGCACTTGCCCAGTTTTTTTTCTTTTCTGTAATTGTTAGCGCTTGTTTGCCCAAATGCCCTTTCTTTGGTATTTTTCAAGTCGTTGAGCTTATTACTAGTCCCAGTACTGACAAATGCTTGTACTGACTCATAGATTATACATATAAACTGGTATAGATTCGCCACTTCGAGTTCAAAAATAGTATCTTTAAAGTATCCTCCACCAATAGATGGCGCAGATTTTCAATTTTGTTTTTCGTAGATATCCGCCAGAGGGCGCTCAGATATGTTAACTTATGAATATAGTTTTTTGGTGGTATTACTGCCTGGACAGGACCACTCGAAATCGGCGTGTTCTTTCCTCAATAAAACATCTGAGACACCAATCTGTATGGTTCTCATGTGATTTGACCATTGCTATAAGGACTTTAAAAGACTAACCTCTGAGTTGCAGTTCCGTTGGCCATTTCTGGTCTTCATCAGTTCCACTCCATCAAATGTTACTTTTTGACTGTAAATGCTTGTTTTTGATAAAAAAAAATCACTATATGATTGACAATAATATTTCGAAATTTTTTTTTATTGTATTTTTTTTTTAATTTATTCCGAGCGTAATAGAACCGATGGCCCCCCTGGATGGACGAGGCGATTAATTGTAATTTCCATCAAAATAGTTGAGGTTCATTGGATCTTGTTTGTAAATTCGAGATATACATTGAACAAACAAAGCAATGCCACTAGTTTTATTCGGTCTACCTCGAGTGTGGCTCCATTAAATCGAAACACATCCGAAGACCTGGTGAGAGCCGTGGGAATCCGATTCGAGTTGTAATAAATGACCTTCAACGCCTTTGGTTGGAAAGTGCGTTTTCCCAACCACCGAACGTGTTGGCGCGTGGTTTACATCTGTAGCGACATCTATGGTTCAAAGTTCTCCGCGCGATTAGAACATATAGAACAGCCCGAAATCATCTATCGGGCAGTTGCAGCCCACCAGACATAACATCCCGTCTGGTCGGAGGATCCTCCCTTTTCAACGGAGGTTTGCGGGACTTTACTCTCTGTTCCACCTACCTCCAAACATCCATGTAGCCGCAAAACATACCAAACACAAAAAACAAGGTCTCGTTGGTTGGAACGCTAGTTTGCAACCATCTGGTCACCCCTTAAACCTGAAAAGGATAGGACAATGTCTGTAAGGCAACCTTGTAGTAAAATAATACCATCATTAATATAAATCGGTATTTTATTTTCCAAAATCATCGTAATAAGACCAAGCAATGCTCTGCCCGTTATTTTGTTTGGACGTCGGCTTACTGCTTTCTTGTTGAGGCTTCTTTGCAAACAAGTTCTGGAGAACGCGTAGCATTTCTGATAGGAAAGTTTCTGCGTTTTGTACCTGAAAAATTTAAGCTTTGGTGTACATCTTTATCAAAGTATTTACTTCAAATAAGCTGACCTAGCAATCATCGTGGCTCCTGTCCAGCCACTATTCAAAGAAAGGACTTACCCACAGTGTAGGCAACTAATTTTTATAAATGTATTTTTTGTTATTCGGTTTAAGTTTGCTTATTTACGCGCGAACACAAATTGTGACTGTCATTTTGATTTTGTTTCGCACGCATTTTTTGAACGGTGGAACCCCGCCGACGCCTCGCGCCGCTCGAACGCCGAGAGCAGTCGCCGCCAAAAACCAGACGTGCGCGGGCGTGTAAGTTCCCGCTAAAACTTTCTCAATCTCTTTATATTATCTAATGTAGCTTTATGTGTGTAATCTAATTTTACTGTAACTGACCCGAGTTCTGTTTGCCTAGTTGTGAAGTGTTAATATACTCGATTTTACCAAGTGACTGCGTCTTATTGTGGACAAATCCCGCCCTATTTAACACACAGAGTACCTTTTGGACTTACCGCCGCAATCGTGGCGTGCCTAGGCGTAGGTACAGTACTGACAAAATATGTTAATGTGACACTTGAAGTTGGCGTTTCGAACGTCCGCGCATACAATTCCTGCCATCCAATTGTTCGAAGTTCGGAGCGGTCAAGGTATACCTACTCCATTAACAATAAAATTAGACATTTTAACTTTTACTGCCCATTCAACAAAATCAAAAGCATTTTATTTCAAATAAACCATTTACAGGCACTTTTGAAATGTCAAGAAGTCAGTCAGACAGAAAAAAAAAATCCCTTCCCCACCTTCCAAAGCGTAGATCTCTATGGAGAAGAATGTCCAAGAAACTCCATGGACACTCTTTTCAATCATGTTTTGTAATTACAAATATATCTGTTACATGTTTCTTGTCGCTATCATGTGAAAACAATGCAAATAAAGTAAAAACAAAAACTAAATATAGATATTAAAATAGCAACTGGCAGCTAAGAGATGACCAGTCTCAACTGACAGCGCCCGTTCACGGACATGACGATAATATTAGCACCACTCAGCTCAACCATTTTGAAGGGAACCGAATGATCCAACACACGCGCCACCATCAGTGAGACATTTGAGTGAGCATGACAAAATCTCAACTGCCATGCTCAACCGATTTTGACTTCTATTCCGTAGGCATAAGGGTGGCATTAAAAGCAAAAAAGTGATTACATTACCAACTATTTACTACAGCTGCTATTTTTCATGCTACCAACGCAAAACTAAAACTTACCTGGGTTTCTTCAGTGGCCTTTGGTGTTCCAGGGCCACCACAGTCACTCTTTCGAAAATTCCCGCAATCCTGAGGAAGGTATTTAGGGCTGAAACTGCGTAAAGCGAACGCCCACTCGGTCCCATACAAAAGTTTAATAAAATTCCACAACTATCACACAACGCCGTCTAGTCCCAAGCTAAGCAGAGCTTGTGTTATGAGTACTAGACAACTGATAAACATACTTATATATTTCTAAATACACACATATTACAGATAAATTACACCCAGACACAGAACAAATGATCGCGTACATCACACAAACACTTGTCCTGGGTGGGAATCGAACCCACGACCTCCGGCATATCAGTCAGGGCCTCTTAACACTTACCGAAACCGGATTACTACCTGCTCAGTGTCGCTAGTTTAACTTTAACGGTGTGCATGTAGTTGTGTCGATGCAGAACTTGATGTATTATTACGTTGCAAAAGCGTAGGGTCCGGCTCCCCTCGACGGATGCCCGCGCGGTTCACCGCAACGGAGCACTTTTGTATGGGGCAGCACAGGCGTCCGGCTTACGCAGTTTCAGCCCTTAGCTCCCTCAACCGCGGCGATTTTTTTTAGCGATGCTGTTGCGCGTTTCGTAAGCGGGCGACTGCATCGCTACTAACGCGCGTTATTCGCATTTGCAAGCGTCGTAGAAAAGTGCCAACGCGCTACAGTAGCGCTACAAAAAAATCGCCGTGGGCGAGAGGGTTAAGTGGAAGTGGATTTTTGGTGGGTGTCAAAAACAAGCAGGCACATTGGTGGATAAGTATGTATTTTATATTTTAAACCAAAACGAATAAATAATACTACAATTAATGTATTATAGACCTCTATTTTTTAATTAGTACAAAAAATAGGGCTCTATCCGTACCCGTTACTGATCATATTTTTGTAGTCAAACGTAAAAAAAAACGAAATACCAAAATTGTCCACGAAAATTTGTCATAATTGGTAAATTTATAATAGAATCAATCATTCATAACAATTGCTACTAGAAAATACTACGCGCAGTGTTTTTCCATTTTGATTGTCATTTATTCATTCATAATAATTAGCCTGTACATGATGTCCATAAATTGAGTGACATTTTGGGATATAAACAAACGCTAATAACTTTGCTGTTTATGAATATTATTCATTGAGACTTTACATAAATAATAACAAAACCTTTTCTAATAAGCCCTTTAAGTATTTGTACTAATTAAAAATTAGTGGTGTATAGTAGACTTATAGCCGCCCCCGGGAAATAAGTTAAATGTCACTTTGGACATCTTTAATTACTCATAAATTGATAATATGTTAAACTTTCTTAACAGCAAATATAGTTAAATAATGCAGCTTAAGATACAATTTATATAAAATAGCGATTTGTAAGTATAGAAAGATTTATGAGAATTTTAGTGGACGGCGGGTATACTCTTCCGGACTCCCCCTATCCATACAAACTTGGAAACCCCGTTTCATCCTCTTGAGTGGTTTTTTTTTAGGTTGCAAAATCATCTAATGACAAACTCCGCCCTTGGGCAAAGCGGGAGAGTGTCAGACTTTTACTGACTAAAAACCCACTCCTGTTCCTTCTTTGCCTTCATCCCGGGGCCCCGGGTTTCGCTTTCATACTACCCGTGGCCCCAGTAGGCTTCGACCCTGCTGGGCCCCTACGGTTGCTGACATCTCTTTGAGGCACGCATGGAACAGTACGCGCCGTCGATGACTTGGGCCCGGTCCGGACAGTTACCGGACGATCGGACAGCGAGCCACCCATTGCTCGCCGTCCGCAAGCCCGCGCCTACGGTGGATCTTCCTAAGTGGTGAATTTTGGAAAATTTTCACAAATCACTGGTTTATACTGTAGCGACATCTATGGCGTCACATAAGAACTAATCCTGCATCGCGCAATCAAAGTTCTCCGCGCGATTAGAACTAATAGAACAGCCCGAAATCATTTATTGGGCAGTTGCCCACCAGACATAACAATCGTCTGGTCGGAGGATTCTCCTTTTTCAATGGAGGTTTGCGGAACTTTACACTCTGTTCCACATACCTCCAAAATACAAATAAATTTTGAAAATGAGTGAAGTTAATTGCATGTCTTATTTATAAATCTGTATAATATAAAAGCAAAATACGACTCACTGATTAATCACGAAATCTCAGAAACTATGACACCTACAAACTTAAAATTTGGTAGGTAGGTTCCTTATAGGGTGTAGACATCCGCTAAGAACGAATTTTCCGAAATTCACCCCATACGGGGGTGTAAGGGTCCGAAGTTTGTATGGCAAAACCGACTTTAACGCGGGCGAAGTCGCTGGCAGAAGCTAGTTCACTTTTATAAGTGCGTTCCAGTCTATGCTCGAGCCGGTATTGTCAATAGTTATAACTTTCCTTATGCACCATCTAATTACAGCCCCCTAGCCAAGTTACAACCGTTTCGTTTCGGTTCTCTTTTCGTTGATCATCTCGAGTCAGCCACGCCTACTATTCCTTTGTTCTGACCACGTGACTGAGCGTTGAGATGACGTCAAGATAAAGAAATCGGACGCGTGGCCTACTCGAGGCGATCAACGAAAAGAGAATCGAAACGAAACGGTCGTAACTTGGCTACGGGAGCGGGAACATGTTAGGCTAGTCGCTAGTAATATTAAAATTAATTATTTCTAGTATAAATATGTATCTACAGTGTTAATTACAATCTACAGTCTTACTGCAGAGCGTCTGTCCCAAAACATTGAGCAGGGGCCCAAGTCTGCTATTTTTATAAATTCGTCATTCGAACACGATCCCATTGTCATTTTGCTAAAAGTTCGTAATCTGCTAATTCATAATAATCGATCATTGATCGGTCAATGGTCTCGTACTAAAGTTGTGGTAGAATGACAATATCGAAGCAAGCAAGTCACTGAACAAAGGAACTGTCAAAATTTTAGCAGATAAGCGCGTACGTCAGACATTAATTTGTCAATATGTACGACATTACCATTCTATGCCACTTCTTTCAATGGAGTGTCAGTGGTTGACCATTAGAAAGTCCTAATGACGCCATTATATTAGTAGATTACCAAACTTTTCAAAATCAACAATTATGAAATCAATGATAGACTATTCTGACACTATTGTAATAGCAGACTTGAGGCCCAGGTGCGCACAGCATCCGATCTAAATCCGAAAAATTGGGATTTAAATAGAAAAGAGAAGAAGGGGTTACTCACTAAATTCGAAAGGTTAGGAGTCCTTTTGATTTCCGTAAGTACATTTTTAATTCGGACAGAACTCAGAACTAAAATTCGAATACAGTGCGTTTCTGAAGTTTTGCGAATCGGACATTCTGCGCTTAGACACAATCTACAATTTACTACAACTACAACAAAACTACCAAACAACATATCGCACACTTCATTAAAAAGAGACGTAACTCAAAAAAGAGGTTATTAAAAATTGAACCTTATTTTTGAAACGTTTGTTTTCAAATTCAAACACCCTGTTTTTGAGTTAGGTCTTTTTATGAGTAAGCATGCGATATATAAATACATATAACTAAAATCTAAATATTCAATTAGATGCTTTCTTAAGGTAGTAAATTATTTAGTTTTTAAAGGAAACTGTAGAAGTTACGATGCACGATGTTTCGATCCAGCTAGAAAACTCGCGAAAAATTTGGTAATAGAGAAGGATTCAAAGGTACATTGATAATACATAAGAATATTATAGGTACTCTTATAGGATCATTTGTTGTCCGTCCGTCTGTCAGTCTGTCAAGACCCTTTGCTTCTCGGGAACGCATGGAGGTATCGAGTTGAAATTTAAGCCATATATACTTAAGTCTGCGGTCTGGTTCTGAGTAACGAAGCCGTTTATGTTGCAAAAAACGTATATTTCGACATTCTCAAGGAAATGAAAATTCATAGGGTACTTCCCGTTGACCTAAAATCTTGAAATTTGACATGCAGCAAGGTCACAAATAGCACAACTATAGAAAAAAATCTGAAAACTGTAAATTTGTACTGACGTCACAAAAAATAAACTTTTTTGCGATTCGGAAAAATCTTCGTAACTCAATACGGAAATTGAACTGTTTTCGTAAGTATATATAAGTTTATACAGAACACTCAGTGCGCGAGTCCGACTCGCACTTGTCTGTTTTTTTTTTGATTTCTCCATTTCTGCTAAAGATCCTTTGGAGTTAATATATGATTTAAGAGGTACATCGATACAAGTTAAGATCAGTAGATATAATTTTTATGTATTTCGACCGTAATAGAACCAAGGGCCCCCTGGATGGACGAGGCGATTAATTGTAATTTCTAACCAAATAGTTGAGGTACATTAGATCTTGCCAGTAAATTCATGAGGTACATTGAACAAACAAAACAATATACCACTAGTTTTTTCGGTCTAACTCGGTTTGCCCCGCTGAATCGAAACAAATGAAGGTACGCACCCATAAAGTTAAAACGTGATCATATCACGTTTTTTATTACATGTATACAAGCATTTACATGGCCTTTGAAAGCATGCTCTATATTCATAAAACCTAGAAATGAAACGGATAGCTGTAGGGTAAATTTTGCAAAAGAAAGTGGATAACTTTAATTTAAGTTCAAAACTTTGCAAGTAAATTAAAAAAAAAACTAGATAGCTAATGTCACTAATTTTAAAATATCCAGTAAATATCCAGTCGGATATTGACCTACTATCCTGTATCCGACCGAAAGTTAAATCGGGCCGGATATTTGAAAAAATTGCTTAATATCCGTCTCATTTCTAACAATCACAAATAACTACGTCTACCACGTAGATTACTCCACGCTCGACGCGTACCTAACCCAAAAGTTAAAAAATGAAAGCGTTTTTTCATGTTTTCATAAAATGCATAAGGTCCAAACACAGCTTCATACGTAGTGTTAAAATACCCATGCCATTTATTCAACAATCTCATTTTCTCATCTACCTCTTTTTTAGTGTTCGAGAATAAAGTGAGCAACTTGTCCTTGTCTTTCTCGTCCATATTATCCGTCATACTGTTCGTCCTTTCGGCAAGATGTGATGATATGTATGGTATTATTTCTAAAGATTCAGAAGAGCTTGGTGTTGCTTGTTGAGGCTTGTTTGCCCAGTGTCTATTTTGAGCTGATAGTAGTATTGGAGTGTTTACTAACAGGCAGAGGGCATCTGAAAATAATATTGTTAATGATGAAATAATAGTAACTACACGAGTCGAGTGTCGTGATGGCCCAGGATTCGAAAACGGATAAGTACTAATGAGAATTTTGCAAGTCGTACGGAAGGTGTACGGAAGCTTAAGAACGAATGAATGAGCTAAGTGAAAAGTGACATATGTCGCTTCGAGAGAATCCGCGCTGACGTTTGCACGAACCGAGCAGATAAAAGTGCCGTCCGCAAAGGTGCGGTGCTCTTTCCTCTGTCGGCAGCCGTGCGAACAATGTTGAGTCTCGGGGATTTTCTCACGGCTAGTTGTGTGTAGTGAATACCTAAAGCTTGCATCATAATAAATCAGTTGTATTGATCTGGAATAGTTTGTTAATAGCTCGATACCCAGCCATCGCCCACGAAACAAAGTCCCTGGACAAAGCTTTGATGATGATCGGGTGTCCTCAGCTAACATATACATGTACTTTTCTAAGTTTATCTAGGACATTACTGACACCCCGTGCTTCGGAAAACACGTGAAGCCTTTTTTTTGTTCGGTTCGAAAATCAACCAATGACATCCCCCGCACTTGGGCGGAGCAAGAGTGCGTGTCCGACTTTTACTGACTAAAAACCCCACTCCTGTTCCTTCGTTGCCTTTCATACCAGGGCCGAGTCTTCCTTTCAGAATCAGACCCTTGGCCCCAGTAGGCTTTGACCCTGCTGGGCCCCCGAACTTTTGCTGTCATCTCCTAGGCGCGCGTGGAACAGTACGCGCCGTCGACGACTTGAGCTCGGTCCGGACGGTTACCAGACGGTCGGACGACGAGCTACCCATTGCTCGCCATCCGCAAGCCTGACGTACAGCCGTCGGAGAGTTTTTAGACAGTCCTTACAGGTAGTCAGACGCCAGAAAATCTGACCGTCTATCTATATCTGTCTGACAGGCAGTCACTCACATGCAAAACACAGGTATTCAGCCGACTCAGGTTAGCCTGGAAGTTGACTTTAGGCTAGTTGGGAAGAGGCTAGGGAGATGACCATTAGATGCAGAAATAGAGCGAGAACGTAGGGCGTTGTCTGTGAGGGCGAATATTGTTGCTCGCAGGTTTGGTCTTTATACCACCGAAGTGAAAACAACTTTGTTCAAGGCACGGAAATCCTCACACCTCAGCCGCCGGGGTCCTGACTCCGACTTCTTGCTACGGGCAATGGGGAGCTCGCCGTCCAGTAACCGTAACACGCGCGCCTCAAAAAGATGTCAGCAAAACCGTAGGAGCCCAGTAGGGCCTAAGCCTACTGGGGCCATCGGTCGGCGTCCAAGAACACAAATCAAAGAAGGAATAGGTGTGGATTTAGTCAGTATGTCTGACACGCTCTCGCTGAAATATTATCCAATACATAAATCTGTTACCCGTTCGTTAACGTTTACCTGGGACAGACGGTCCAGTTGGGAAGGTCTAACTTCGAGAAAGAGATCAATCGTCGAATCCGACTTGGTTGGGCAGCGTTCGGGAAGCTGCACGGTATCTTCTCGTCCAATATACCACAGTGTCTTAAGACGAAAGTCTATGACCCGTGCGAGTTGCCAGTAATGACATATGGCTCTGAAACGTGGTCGCTTACAATGGGCCTTATCAGAAGAGTCAAAGTCACCCAAAGGCCAATGGAAAGGGCTATGCTCGGAGTTTCCTTGCGTGATCGAATTAGGAATGAGGATATCCGCAGGAGAACCAAGGTCACCGACATAGCACGAAGAATCGCCAAACTTAAGTGGCAATGGGCAGGGCACATTGCTCGCAGAACGAATGGCCGTTGGGACCGAAAGGTTCTGGAATGGCGACCACGTACCGGAAGACGTAGCGTTGGAAGGCCTCCTACAAGTTGGACCGATGACCAGGTAACGGTTGCGGGAGTACGATGGATGCGAGACGCACAGGACCGTTCATTGTGGCGGCACTTGGGGGAGGCCTATGTCCAGCAGTGGACGTCTTTCGGCTGAAATGATGATGATGATGATGATGAAATCTGTTAGGGCCGACCGACACTACGTAAAGCGGGCGCCTAATACATTAAAGTTCTCCATCGACACGACTACATGCACACCGTTAAAGTTGAAATAGTGACACTGCGCAGGTAATGATTTGGTTTCCGCTACGGGGACCGTCGCACACGACACATGCACGACGTCACGCGACGTGTGCCCGCACGTGCACTCGCTTAACGCATCGTTGGCTCTTAGAGATACCGGCACGGATCTTGAGCGCTGACTTCTACAGTTCTACTTGCGCAGAAGCACGCAGAAGTGAAATATCGGGTCTCTTTAATGGTATGAAAAGAGACGCGGGGGCGGCGAGTGCAATCCTTGTACAGTGATTGGCTCGCCGATGTGTACGATGCGCAAAGCGTTCCCAGCTCTTTCAAGATTCATGCCGCTATCTTTACCTTTTTTAATTTGGTAAGACATCTATTAATAATATATAATAGGCCGAGTGGTAACGACCTGGATTTACGAGTTGTAGGTCGCGGGTTCAAACCCAACCAGGCGCAATACTTAGTGTAATTTATTTCATCACCACTGCTCTCAAAACGGTGAAGGAAAACATCGTGAGGAAACCGGCATGTCCTAGAACCAAAAATTCAAAGACATGTGACATCCACCAATCCGCACTGGGCCCGCGTGGTGGATTACGGCCCATTCCCTCTCCTAGAGAGGAGGCCTGAGTCCCAACAGTGGGAACATTATAAGGCCGACTATGCTATGCTAGACATCTATTGACTTCTCCCGCTCTAGGGCGGGATGGGAGGGCGTGTCAGAATTTACTGACTAAAACCACACCTATGTTTCTTTACTTGCCCTTTGCGTCCCAGAACCACGATTACCTACCTCTTTATTGCATTCCACAGCCGCGGTAGGTAAATCTTACGAACAATTGAATACATACCCGTATCATGGTAACCACACATTTATTTTAATATATAATATAATACTCACATAACAACAAATTGGCGGACATGTCAGTGTATTTCAACGATATCAAAAAACCGAATAGCAAATCCACAAACCGTGTACAAATTGATTTTAAAAGTACATGAACAATTTATACGATAAAATATATTGAACATGATTCTATAAATCAAAAGTCGTTGCTAATTATATTAAAATTTAAAAGTCATTAAGATTTTCTAAGTTATTAATTACCATGTAACGGAAATATCAGAAAAGATGGATGGATTGTGTGAACAGTGATATGAAAGAAAAGGAAGTTAGTGATAGTATGACGGTTGACAGGATAGAATGGAAGAAAAAAACGTATTGTGCCGACCCCAAATAAGATGGGACAAGGGCAGGAAGATGATGATGATGATGTAACGGAAATATCATTATTTGTCGACTAGTTTCTGCCATCGGCGGCGGCGTGAAAGTAGGATACTCCGTAAAAACTTTGGACTTCGTTTTCATCCTGTACGTGGTGGACATGGGCGTAGTTACAGCCGTATCAATGATACGGGGCCCCCGAGCTACAGGGGCCCCGATATATGCCTAAATTCGTAACATGTTAAAAAACTATATGGGGTATATCCGTTTTACCCATTGATGTACCCCACTTTATTTGTGCTCGGTATGATTGGGTACAATCAACTGAAGGTACGACGTGAATTCATGCTTGTTTCCTATCTGGTCAGATTACTTTGTGGCATTGAGAATAACCCAGTAGTGCTGCAACGCCTGAGTTTTTGTGTACCTGACCGCTATGTGTGAAGGTGGCGCCGCCCGCCGCTGCTAGCCGTGCCGGTTACCAGGACCAATCTTCTTGCCAAAACACCATTGACCCGCGCAATTCGGGTTATAAATGAACTTCACTTAAAGATTGATTTATTTACGTGTAATTCGAGTGAATTCGCAAAAATGCAATTGTTTATTTTATGTTATAGGGTAGATTGGAGTAGTCTATATGTATATATTTGTATATTGTAAGATATTATTATCATAATAACTATGATGTAGGTAAGTAAAACGAAACGTGGTCGCTCACAATGGACCTCATCAGAAGGCTCAAAGTCACCCAAAGGGCAATGGAAAGGGCTATGCTCGGAGTTTCCTTGCATGATCGAATCAGAAATGAGGATATCCGCAGGAGAACCAAGGTTGCCGACATAGCACGAAGAATCGCCAAACACACATTGCTCGCAGAACAGATGGCCGTTAGGGCCGAAAGGTTCTGGAGTGGCGACCGCGTACCGGAAGACCGGAAGACGCAGTGTCGCCACAATGAACGGTCCTGTGCGTCTCGTATCCATCGGATTCCCGCAACCTTCACCAGGTCATCGGTCCACCTTGTAAGGCCCCTTATAGGGTTCATTGTGGCGACATTTGGGGGAGGCCTATGTCCAGCAGTGGACGTCTATCGGCTGAAATGATGATGATGATGAGGTTCGTAAAATTAGATTTTTGTTTTCTTTAAGTTTTATAATTGGAAGTTATTTTTAAGACCGCAGTATCGCATTAGGTGTACCTGTAATGATAATTGTCAGAAAGATAATAAATAAATAAATAAATGTTATCCACAATCATAAATTCTCATATTGACAAAAGGCCAGGAGTGAATGAATAATGACTATATAAATGACTCTGTAAATAATTTTTAGCACGCTTTAGCATTGTCTACATAAAAGACGACAATAAAAACTCAACCTATTTTAGTAGGGTCTCCTCTGGGATGTGCCCTAACAGGCGTTGCACTAAGGGGGTTCCGAAATAGTCTTTTAAGAGGTAACGGCGCCCCTTTCTATAGGTGCTGATGGTGATCACCTGGGTGGTTTTAGTGAGGTAAAAATTCCACACTCCCTGGACTTATCCCCAAAGTCCGGGCGCCTTTCGAAGGTTTCCCCTCGAGAACAAAAAAAAAGGTACCTTTGAATGATCCTTTAAATGAGCTCATTTTCATTTACGTGGCCTCTAAGGACACTATTTCTATTCTCATAGAAGCTATTTCGTACAAAAAAAAAAACAAACTTCTAAAAAAATTCATATGGGGCCCCATTGCTACGCCACTGGTGGTGGACATGCCACCCATACGCAGAAAAAGGTTTTGGGAACAAATTAATTGTGCGTACAGCTAAGGAGTAAAGAGTTAAAGTGTAATTTACTTCATCACCACTGCTCTCAAAACGGTGAAGGAAAACATCGTGACGAAACCGGGATGTCCTGGAACCAAAAATTCGAAGACATGTGACATTCACCAACCCGCACTGGGCCCGCTTGGTGGATTACAGCGCATTCCCTCTCCTAAAGAGGAGAGGCCACGTGACTTAGCGTGGCCTACTCGAGGCTTTCGACGCAAACGAAACGGTCGTAACTTGGCTAGGGTGGCTGTTGTAAAGCGACGATGCGGTCGACGATAGAGCGCTTTCCTAGAAGCAACCTATCCACTCTTGACTTCAGTTTCCCCTTGATACAGATAAATAAAACAATGAAATTGATTATATGCGTTTATTATTATAAATAAATTATTCACTTGAATATTAAAATATTGTCTACAAATGCATTTTTATTCACATAACAATTTATACACACAATTATTTACAACATATTACACCACAATAATTGCTATACGAGTGAGAGTGACAGCTTTCGTCAGCTACCGTCAAACGGGGTGAAAAGGAACGCAGGAGGGGGGGGGGGTGAATAGAAATAAAACTTTGACTAGGACTTTCACTAATTTCTCTTAATATTGGTTTCTGGAGCAGTGGTAGCCGAGTGGTAACGGCCCCGACTTACGAGTCGTAGGTTGCGGGTTCAAACCCAGCCAGGCGCATTACTTGGTGTAATTTATTTCAACACCACTGCTCTCAAAACGGTGAAGGAAAACATCGTGAGGAAACTGGCATGTCCTAGAACCTAAAAATTCGAAGACATGTGACATTCACCAACCCGCACTGGGTCCGCGTGGTGGATTATGGCCCATTCCCTCTCCTTGAGAGGAGGCCTGAGTCCCAACAGTGGGAACATAATAAGGCCGACTATGCTATGCTATGCTATTGGTTTCTAGCAAAACTTCCATTATTTTTGTATTACAATGCAAGAAATTTTTGCAGTACTTAAATGCTGCAAACGTGGAGGCAATCGGCGGTAGCGACCTGGTTCGGGCCATGGTCCGAAGCGAGGAGGAATGGCAAGCGGTCGCCTCGTTCTGCGAAGCAGTAATGCTAGCGAAGGAGGCCGCACGCGTGAGGGAACGAAGGTCCTCACGGCCCAGCCGCCGTAATTCCGACCCCGAGTACCAGCGACGGTAGACGAGGGCTTGCGGACGTCGAGCAATGGGTAGCTCGCTGTCCGGTAATTGACCGGACCGAGCCCAGTCGTCAAGCGTCATCCACGCGCTCCTCAATGAGATGTCAGCAAACCGTAGGGGCCCAGCAGGGCCGATGCCCGCTAGCTAAGACCGCGGGGAATTTCCGAAAAGTAAACCCGTAGTCCTGGAACGCAAAAGGTAATTGAAGGACACAGGTGTGGTTTTAGTCAGTAAAAGTCTGACACGCCCTCTCGCCCCATCCAGAGCGCGAGAAGTCATTTGATTGAATGAAACACATGAAAAAAACTTTGAAGTTTTGTACCTATTCACACCGTTTGACTGTACCTATCCTTTTCTCTCATCTTAAATATATATATTTTCGTCCTGCTGTCATCCTAGCCATACTATGTAAAAATACCTTAATTGTACAATTGACGTATAACCGCCATTTTATAATCGACCAGCGCCTCTATCGGTCGAAAATGAAACTAATGTAGCTCGTGCCTGCGGCTTTAGTAGCATTCTACCTGAGGAAACTATTTGCAGCAGGATTTGAAAATATCCCACATTACTTCAAAACAAAGCTTTACATTATAGTGATGGGCACTTATTAAAGGGTTTTTGAATATGGACGCTCGAACTTTGATAGTGTATTATTGTTATCTTGGTGAAACGATAGCTCTCAAAGGCATTGGCCTTTAAGGTAAACAATTGGCATGTTTTACTTTTTCTTTTCACCAGAAATGAAACCTAGGTTGTATTTTAGAGGCAAATAGCAAAAAGAACAAAGTCTTTAAACCGTAACCGAAAAAGCATTGCTAGTATATTTTTGTCAGGTGTTACCTATTTTCGTTATATTATAATGAAATGGAAATATAATACGTAATATTTTGAGGTGTTCATTGATAAAATAGATTATTTTGGTCATTACTGTTATATTTTTTCCACAGTCGCAGTTTTTCATCCAAAAACTAGTAAAAAAAATAAGTCAAAAACGAATCGAAAAGATACGCGTTGGTGTTGTGATAGTGATTGACACTTTTAATGCGTACTCACCATAAAAACCGAAACTAAAACTATATTTAATAATGATAAACTTAAAATACACGGTAAAATAACATTCAGTATTTTTATTTAAGAAAAATAACGCCTGATAACAAACTATAGCAATCTAATAAATAGTCTCTTACTTCGTTTGGTTACGGCTGGTAGACATAGTCCTTTTTGCTATTGATTTATCATACCGTCCTTTAAGATATTGCTCACTTTTGGCGAAAAGAAAAAAATTATTAATTTAAAATCGTCGTAGGCCTATGTAATTTTTTTTTTCAAAATACCAGCGCTGCCATTTTTATTTTGTTTTAGTTACTTAATGAACATGATTAGTAAATAATTTATTTTATTTTGTTGTTTATCCTGTCCGATTCACGAATATTTTTTTTATATTTTTAATAAAACTATTTTTTTTTTTTTCTTTGAAAGCCCTGACGTGCATTTAAAACTGCACATCAAGGCATCAACTCTGATAACAATGTTGTTAACTGTACACCATTCGCGTTAGACGGTGCGCGCACTGGAGACTTTTGTCACCGTGACTGTTTCGTCACTCTTATCAAGTGCGTGGATATGTATGGAGATGCGCGCACGTTACGACGTGACAACTGGGTTTTTTTTTTATTGGGTGGGAAAATCATGCTAATGACATCCCCGCTCTTGGGCGGAGCGGGAGATAGTGTCAGACTCTTACTGACTAAAAACCCAATCCTGTTCCTTCGTTGCCTTCGTCCCAGGGCCCCGGGTTCCGCTTTCACACTACCCGTGGCCCCAGTAAAGTGACAACTGGGTGACATTTGTGTACGCCGGTGACAAAATTGTCACTCTCGTCGGTCGTTCGCCATTTGTATTTTCATATATTAATGCAGGTCCTAGAGTGCGAAGCAATTCATCAAAGCTTCGAACTTTCGAAACCTTCAAGTAGGAAGGCGGAACAGAGAGTAAAGTCTTGTAAACCTCCGTTGAAAAGGGAGGATCCTCCGGCCAGACGGGTGTTATATCTAGTAGGCAACTGCCCGATAGATGATTTCGGGCTGTTCTATATGTTCTAATCGCGCGGAGAACTTTGATTGCGCGATGCAGGATTAGTTCTTATGTGACGCCATAGATGTCGCTACACACTCATTCGTAAATATCTAAAAAAATGATTTGGATGTTCTCGAAGTTTATAATACATAGTATAGAACTTTCCACTTAGTAGCCTGTCACTCCAAAGGGGGTGTTCCCAGTATTCTCTTTGCTTTCTTTTTCTCCTGAGTCTCATGAGTTCACAGAGAATGACCGTCTCTTCGAAATCCATATCGGCAAATGACGCTTCGATTTCACAAAAGTTTTGTCACTGTCTCTCTTCGTGAACGCACTCCACTTTGAAAACATGATTTTTTTTTTTCGGTGAGAAAATCATCTTATGACATCCCCCGCTTTTAGGCGGGGCGGAAGATATTGTCAGACTTCTACTGACTAAAAACCCACTCCTGTTCTTTCGTTGCCTTTCGTACCAGGGCCGAGTCTTCCTTTCAGAATCAGACCCTTGGCCCCAATAGGCTTCGACCCTGCTGGGCCCCTACAAATGCTGACATCTCCTTGGATGGAAACGTCACAGTGACAAACACTTTACAGTCACGGTGACAAAAGTCACCAGTGCGCGCACCGTCTAAGATATTAATAACCTTTTTTACTGTCTGTTCAACCGATTTTGACTTTTATTACGTTAGTAGCATGACACATGGTAGCTGTAGCAAATAGTTGGTATTGTAACCACTTATTTGCTTTTAATGCCATCCTTATGCCTACGGAATAGAAGTCAAAATCGGTTGGACGGACAGTAAAAATAAGTTTGTTTAAATGGCTAATCATATTGCGAATGGAGTTTAGTTAACAACATTGTTTTATTATTTCTTAATTTAAAAGAGAAATGTAAAAAAAAAAAACTGTTAACATATTATTATGGCCTCCTTATTCGTACAACACTTAAAATTGTCTATAAAATTATAAAAATGTAAGTTTCTACATAAATAATGATTTATGGAGCAATGGTGGCCGAGTGGTAACGGCCCCGACTTACGAGTTGTAAGTTGTGGGTTCAAACCCAGCCAGGCGCATTACTTTGTGTAATTTATTTCATCACCACTGCTCTCAAAAAGGTGAAGGAAAACATCTTGAGGAAACCGGCATGTCCTAGAACCAAAAATTCGAAGACTTGTGACATCCACCAACCCGCACTGGGCCCGCGTGGTGGATTACGGCCCATTCTCTCTCCTAGAGAGGAGGCCTGAGTCCCAACAGTGGGAACATTATAAGGCCGAATATGTATGTAATGATTTATACTGGAAAATCACGATCAAAATAAAAATTATCAAAAAAAAAAAAATACAAATATCTAAAGATCTATTGTCCACACTTATATTCTTAATATTATGCTATAATTATTTAATTTAAAAATAATACTACATACATTGTCTAATTATTTATGGTCCTTGTTTTAAAACACTATGAAAGAAACGCAGCTCTAAAAACATACAGTACAAGTAATAATAATATTCCACAACTATCACACAACGCCATCTAGTATCAAACTAAACAAAACTTGTGCTATGAGTACTAGACAACTGATAAACATACTTATATATTTCTAAATACATACATTTTATGAATAAATTACACGCAGACACAGAACAAATAATCGTGCTCATTACAGAAACATTTTTTTTGGGTGGGAATCGAATACACGACTTTCGGCATAGCAGTCAGGACAACTAACTCAAAAATTCAAAATTCAAATGTTTTTATTTCACATAGGCCTACATGGGCACTTATAAAATGTCAGAAGCTAGTGCACGGTTCCAAATTGGTCGTTTCCTATGGAGAAGAACCGGCAAGAAACTCCGTGGTTACTCTTTTAAAAAAAATGTTGTTCTTACAATATTTCCATATTACAGTATAAATAGATATTATGTAAGGACAGTGTAGACCGGTCAATATTGTACTAAAAAGTACAAGAAAAATAATCATAATAAAAACAAATATTGTTATTTTGTTTCAAATATTGTATTGTTGTATTGTTAATTTGGAACCGTGCACTGTGAACCGTGAACCGTGTTTCTGACGTTTTATAAGTGCCCATGTAGGCCTAAGGCATGTGCCTAAGACATTAAGTCCGCCTTTGTACAGTGTTTCTTACTAGTGCATAAAGTTTTAATAAATAAATAAATGTAGGCTTACATGGGCACGTGAAATAAAAAACTTTTGACTTGACTTGTGATTCCTAATATGTAAAAAAAATTCAAAGACATGTAGCATCCACCAACTCGCACTGGACTCACGTAGTGAATTACGGCCCATTCCCTCTCCTAGAGAGGAGCCCCGAGTTCCAGCAAGAAGAACATTATAAAACTGATTATTATGCTAAACATAAAATCTAGTATTTACAATAAAATAAAAATATAATAAAAACACTACAATAATTACAACTGACTAAAGTCGACAGCGATTTGGAAGAGTTTTTAGACGCCATACTTTATTTTGATTGTAATTAGTGTTTTTTTTATGGATGGGAAAATCATCTTATGACAAATCCTGTACTTGGGCGGAGCGGGAGATAGTGTCAGACTTTTACTGACTAAAAACCCACTCCTGTTCCTTCTTTGCCTTCGTCCCAGGGCCCCGGGTTTCACTTTCACACTACCCGTGGAGTTGTAATTAGTGTAGGGTTTTATTATTATTATTTTTTATTTTATTGTAATTATAGTTCGTATTTTTAAATGTAAAAATATCTATGTAAAAAATAAATAAAAGTATCATATTTACAATAATTATTATGTCAGATCTCTTTTGTTAAAAAATAACACATATATAGCTTCAATGTTCAACTACAAAGCAGTGTGAAAAAATATATTAATACTAGGTCTACCATCGGTTTTGTCCGCTATAAAGTAGGCAATTATCCCAAGGAAACATATCCTATGTTTCAAAACGTGGTCTACACGTGTGCCAAATTTCATTCAAATCCATTCAGCCGTTTGAGCGTGAAGGAGTGACAAGCATACACACACATTAGGGTGTTTCATATTTTTTTTAAATTTTCGATTTTCGAAAACTGTAAAATGTGTATCTTAAGGAATCTCGCCTTAACAGAAATATTGTATCCAATGGGTTTTGTAACTTCATTAAACTATTTATAATATATAAGGTGTTAAAAAATTAACTTTAAGAATTTCGAGGGGATATTGTACTCCTCATTATGAACAACTTTTACTATGGCACCAAACCTGAAATCGCAAAAAGTAAATCAGTTGCTCCATATATTTTGACGAGTTATGCGAACAAAAACTTAGGGAACAACTGATTTTTTTTGGGATTTCAGGTTTGGTCCCATAGTAAAAGTTGTTCATAATGAGGAGTACAATGTCCCCTCGAAATTCTTAAACTTAATTTTTTAACACCTTATATATTCGCATTAACTATATGTATTTTTGTATTTTCTTTTACTTATTCTGTGTAACATCTGTTTTTTATTGACATAGGCTATGTTATTTACACAAGTAATTTTAACAAAATATCCGTCTCTATTTCTTGTAACCTATACTAAATAATTACACAGAAATATTTCATCTAACTTTTGACATTTGCACTGCAATTACACTTTTCATACATTAAATACAGAGCTATTTATAATCTCAACTTACATTTATATCTTCAAGTTATAATAAACTGCTTTATTTTCAGGCATAGGACCGATTTCGCCCATCTTGGGGTCGCAAGGGGGCCACAGAGGCGTCTGCATATCCATGTCCTGGTCTTGAGGACCTAACTGGCCCTAAAAAAAAAAACGAAAATTGAAACCTTTACGGATGAAAAAAGATTGCATGTAGCGGAGATGAGAATGTTGAGATGGATGTGTGGTGTGACGAGAATGGATAAAGTGAGAAATGAATATATTAGGGGAAGTTTGAAAGTGGCGCCAGTGACTGAAAAGTTGAAAGGGAATTGTTTGTTTGGTATGGTCATGTGAAGAGGAGAGATGAAACGCATGTTACTAAAAAAGTTATGAGTTTACATGTGGATGGAAGGAGAGGGAGAGGGAGACCAAAGAAAATATGGATGGATTGTGTGAAGAGTGATATGAAAGAAAAGGAAGTTAGTGATAGCATGACGACTGACAGGGCAGAGTGGAAGAAAAAAATGTGTTGCGCCGACCCCAAATAACACGGGACAAGGGCAGGAAGATGACGACGACCGTCGAAGCTGTAAGTGATGGGGGTTACTGCCGCCGATCTATATTCTGGCGACTGTAGAGGTCACAGTTATTAGCGGTGATCGCAGTAGGTAGATTGATTTTTGGTACTTGTATCATGAATGAACACAGAAAGAATAACATGGATAAGCCATCTTTCCGGAAAGTAGTTCCGTTATTTTCGGTATTTCCGAATTCAATTAAATATTGTTAATGTGAATATCGAGCAGTGGTAACGACCCCGACTAACGAGTTGTAGGTCGTGGGCTAAAACCTAGCCAGGCGCATTACTTTGTGTAATTTATTTCATCACCACTGCTCTCAAAACGGTGAAGGAAAACATTGTGAGGAAACCGGCATGTCCTAGAACCAAAAATTCGAAGACATGAGACATTCATCAACCCGCACTGGGTCCGCGTGGTGGATTACGGCCCGTTCCCTCTCCTAGAGAGGAGGCCTGAGTCCCAAGGGTGGGAACATTATAAGGCCGACTATGCTATGCTATATAAAGGAAGGTATAATGTTCTGATTGTTTTTTTTTAAGTGTGGAAATCATCTAATGAAATCTCGCCTCGTGACTGTGTGCCGTTAAAAAAAATTATGAAGAATATAATATTGCTCATTTTAATACATTCCTTCCTAAGTTCCGGTTTTTTTTTAATAATCAACCAATTCCGGAGGAATGTCCACATTGATATATACGTTTCGAATCAATGACCCCAATTCAATCTACCTACTCTGATCATTGGTTATTACTAACTTGCAAACTGGCAAGATATACTTTTAAGGTTTATGTTTTAAAAAGTTTAGGATTGATAGATGTTCAAACGATGGATAGGAGATGTCAATAAAAAAGTCGAGACATCATTTTTATACAAAATGTATTAGAAAGTGCTTCATTCAATTTAATATCAGTATAATTCAATCAGAAGCCTTTCATTTGCACCTCCCCTATCACAATATACATCTAGAGGTAATGCAGGTTCGACTTTACCAAGGGTAAAGTGTGTCAACGTGCCTATAACTACACCTGCACACATGCCGTTCACACCAGAACACAGCGACGCTGCTTGGCGGCAGAACTATGTATGGTGGTAGTACTTCCCAGAGACGTCGCTGAACTGTGTCACGTGCCTGTAACTACACCGGCACACATGCCCTTCACACCGGAACACAGTGACGCTGCTTGGCGGCAGAACTGTGTATGGTGGTAGTCCTTCCCAGAGACGTCGCTGAACTGTGTCACGTGCCTGTAACTACACCGGCACACATGCCCTTCACACCGGAACACAGCGACGCTGCATGGCGGCAGAACTATGTATGGTGGTAGTCCTTCCCAGAGACGTCGCTGAACTGTGTCACGTGCCTGTAACTACACCTGCACACATGCCGTTCACACCAGAACACAGCGACGCTGCTTGGCGGCAGAACTATGTATGGTGGTAGTACTTCCCAGAGACGTCGCTGGACTGTGTCACGTGCCTGTAACTACACCGGCACACATGCCCTTCACACCGGAACAGAGTGACTCTGCTTGGCGGTAGAACTATGTATGAAGGTAGTACTTCCCAGACACGTCACTGAACTGTGTCACGTGCTTATAACTACACCGGCACGCATACCCTTCACACCGGAACACAGCGACGCTACTTTAGTTCATAAAAGTTCATAAAAAAATGTTTTGGAAAGATTTTTTACTCACACCTGTTAAATGGTCATAAATTACAATGCATTCAAAACTCAACTCTACACTGTAGGTTTTAAAGTTACTTTTTGGTTTTACCTGTCTCGTTTCCGATCTTCGCTTCCCTCTCGCTCGCTTCGGCCACGGTTTCTTCAGGTGTACATAAGTTATGTGTGCTCGCTTCTCACTCGCGTGCTTGAATCCTTTGCCACACATCTCGCATTTGAAGGGTTTTAGGCCGGTGTGGATCTGAATTAAACACATCGGAAGTATATTAGTGTGTTTTTATTTTATTTTATATACTTTTTTAGTTAGGAGTTCGACACGTGTAGTTGTTATTGCGTCATCATTAACAATATTAAAGATGCTCAAACTCTGTATGTTAATAATAATATTCCACAACTATCACACAACGCCGTCTAGTCTCAAGCTAAGCAGAGCTTGTGTTACGAGTACTAGACAACTGATAAACATACTTATATATTTCTAAATAGATACATAATATAGATAAATTACACCCAGACACAGAATAAATGATCGTGCTCATCACACAAACATTTGTCCTGGGTGGGAATCGAACCCACGACTTCCGGCATAGCAGTCAGGGCCACTAACCACTAGACCAACAGACCAGTTAATGGTAAATGGTAATTTTACTATTATTATTAGGTTATTAGATTTTAATGTAAAGATTCCATTGCATAATCCTTATTAGTTCCTGTTTTATTATATCAATATCTTCTAGAAACCTTTTTATTTTTTTAATGTTGTATCTGCCTAAAATTAGAATAATTTATTGTTTTTATGTCTTTTTTGACGTCTATAACTACTACTTGAAGTCCTCTCAATCTTAGTTCGGTCTTCGTCATAATTGTTATATTTTAAGTTCTCTTAATTACAATGATTTCTTATTTATCATAGTATTTATTAGTTTATTATATTAGCATATATACGTATTTTATTATTATAAGCCACTTAATTTAACGATACTACATTCTATTTCAAAAATATCTGTTATTTATTTATTGTGCACACCTACCACAGTGTTGTCTTTTTAACCCAATGGTTGACTGGTAGAGAATGCCTTGTTGCATTAAGTCCGCCTATGTACCACCACGGTACATGAAGTTTAAATAAATAAATATAAAAATACATTTGTATCAAATCATTGATTAATGCTATAATATTGCAACAGTCTTTTCAATCAATGTATTCCAAAGGTGGGCCATAGATGAACTTCACTATACCTGTGTAACAATTTTGAATTTAACTTTCCGGCCGGATATAGGATAGTAATTCAATATTAGACTGGATATTAAAATTTTTATTATTTTCTTGTGTTTCTTTTGTCAGTATAAAGTAGAATAGAATAAACTTTATTGTACACCAATATAGTAACAAAACTTTTACACTAACTCAAATCTATGGGTACAAAGGCGGTCTCATCGCTGATAGCGATATCTACCAGACAACCTTAGGGTGGAATGTAAGAACTTGAAATAGGAAAAGAGGGGTAGTATGCAGTGTACTGCAAATTAATAATGTAAATATTAGATTAAAATTAAAGATAAAAGTAAAAGATGAAGATGTAGGTTAGGCACTCCAGGTTACTCTATATGCTGTTCCAGGACATGATGTACCCGAATTCCAAGTTTTACCGAAACCAATTCAGCCGTTCGACCGTGAAGAAGTAACAACAAACATACACACACAAACTTTTGTCGTTATAATATCAGTGAAATGTATTGATTTTAAAACTTCAATAATATGTAAATACTCACAAACATATGCCTCTGCCGGTTGCTGTGCGTGGAGAAGTGCTTCCCGCAGAGCGCGCACACGTAGCTGGCGCGCACCTGGCTGTGCACGCGCCGGTGCGCGACCAGCCTCTGCTTCAATAATATGTAAATACTCACAAACATATGCCTCTGCCGGTTGCTGTGCGTGGAGAAGTGCTTCCCGCAGAGCGCGCACACGTAGCTGGCGCGCACCTGGCTGTGCACGCGCCGGTGCGCGACCAGCCTCTGCTTCAATAATATGTAAATACTCACAAACATATGCCTCTGCCGGTTGCTGTGCGTGGAGAAGTGCTTCCCGCAGAGCGCGCACACGTAGCTGGCGCGCACCTGGCTGTGCACGCGCCGGTGCGCGACCAGCCTCTGCTTCAATAATATGTAAATACTCACAAACATATGCCTCTGCCGGTTGCTGTGCGTGGAGAAGTGCTTCCCGCAGAGCGCGCACACGTAGCTGGCGCGCACCTGGCTGTGCACGCGCCGGTGCGCGACCAGCCTCTGCTTCAATAATATGTAAATACTCACAAACATATGCCTCTGCCGGTTGCTGTGCGTGGAGAAGTGCTTCCCGCAGAGCGCGCACACGTAGCTGGCGCGCACCTGGCTGTGCACGCGCCGGTGCGCGACCAGCCTCTGCTTCAATAATATGTAAATACTCACAAACATATGCCTCTGCCGGTTGCTGTGCGTGGAGAAGTGCTTCCCGCAGAGCGCGCACACGTAGCTGGCGCGCACCTGGCTGTGCACGCGCCGGTGCGCGACCAGCCTCTGCTTCAATAATATGTAAATACTCACAAACATATGCCTCTGCCGGTTGCTGTGCGTGGAGAAGTGCTTCCCGCAGAGCGCGCACACGTAGCTGGCGCGCACCTGGCTGTGCACGCGCCGGTGCGCGACCAGCCTCTGCTTCAATAATATGTAAATACTCACAAACATATGCCTCTGCCGGTTGCTGTGCGTGGAGAAGTGCTTCCCGCAGAGCGCGCACACGTAGCTGGCGCGCACCTGGCTGTGCACGCGCCGGTGCGCGACCAGCCTCTGCTTCAATAATATGTAAATACTCACAAACATATGCCTCTGCCGGTTGCTGTGCGTGGAGAAGTGCTTCCCGCAGAGCGCGCACACGTAGCTGGCGCGCACCTGGCTGTGCACGCGCCGGTGCGCGACCAGCCTCTGCTTCAATAATATGTAAATACTCACAAACATATGCCTCTGCCGGTTGCTGTGCGTGGAGAAGTGCTTCCCGCAGAGCGCGCACACGTAGCTGGCGCGCACCTGGCTGTGCACGCGCCGGTGCGCGACCAGCCTCTGCTTCAATAATATGTAAATACTCACAAACATATGCCTCTGCCGGTTGCTGTGCGTGGAGAAGTGCTTCCCGCAGAGCGCGCACACGTAGCTGGCGCGCACCTGGCTGTGCACGCGCCGGTGCGCGACCAGCCTCTGCTTCAATAATATGTAAATACTCACAAACATATGCCTCTGCCGGTTGCTGTGCGTGGAGAAGTGCTTCCCGCAGAGCGCGCACACGTAGCTGGCGCGCACCTGGCTGTGCACGCGCCGGTGCGCGACCAGCCTCTGCTTCAATAATATGTAAATACTCACAAACATATGCCTCTGCCGGTTGCTGTGCGTGGAGAAGTGCTTCCCGCAGAGCGCGCACACGTAGCTGGCGCGCACCTGGCTGTGCACGCGCCGGTGCGCGACCAGCCTCTGCTTCAATAATATGTAAATACTCACAAACATATGCCTCTGCCGGTTGCTGTGCGTGGAGAAGTGCTTCCCGCAGAGCGCGCACACGTAGCTGGCGCGCACCTGGCTGTGCACGCGCCGGTGCGCGACCAGCCTCTGCTTCAATAATATGTAAATACTCACAAACATATGCCTCTGCCGGTTGCTGTGCGTGGAGAAGTGCTTCCCGCAGAGCGCGCACACGTAGCTGGCGCGCACCTGGCTGTGCACGCGCCGGTGCGCGACCAGCCTCTGCTTCAATAATATGTAAATACTCACAAACATATGCCTCTGCCGGTTGCTGTGCGTGGAGAAGTGCTTCCCGCAGAGCGCGCACACGTAGCTGGCGCGCACCTGGCTGTGCACGCGCCGGTGCGCGACCAGCCTCTGCTTCAATAATATGTAAATACTCACAAACATATGCCTCTGCCGGTTGCTGTGCGTGGAGAAGTGCTTCCCGCAGAGCGCGCACACGTAGCTGGCGCGCACCTGGCTGTGCACGCGCCGGTGCGCGACCAGCCTCTGCTTCAATAATATGTAAATACTCACAAACATATGCCTCTGCCGGTTGCTGTGCGTGGAGAAGTGCTTCCCGCAGAGCGCGCACACGTAGCTGGCGCGCACCTGGCTGTGCACGCGCCGGTGCGCGACCAGCCTCTGCTTCATCCGGAACGACTTGCCGCACGACTCGCATTTGAAGGGTCGCTCGCCCGTGTGTACCCAGGTATGGTCTTTAAGGAGAGCGTAGCTCTGGAAGGAACAGAATAAATATAGTAAAAAATATATTGTGCTAAGTATTTTTTTTTCTGACATTATAATACAATAGTGAATAAATATGCAATTTTTCTATTGGCTAAATGAAATAATTTTTAAAATACCTTTATCAAAAACGAATTTATGAAACTTCAAAGCTAAAATAAAAAAGTTAAGTCTGACATGGACTTTGACGTCAAAGTTCATCACACTGCCATAGAAAACGGCGTCTTGACGAGAGAGGCAGATTTACATTTGTTTAAAAATTTTATCATTTATATGTCATTTGCCTGGTTAAACTGGTTAGGTACATAACCAATATTATTTTCATGCATAGTCCATATCTTCACGATCGAATTTCGATCACTGGAATGCAAGGCAAAGAAAGACCTTTGCCTTGCGTTCCAGGACGCCGGGTTGCCCTTTTGGAAGTGATCCCATGGCCCCAGTAGGCTTCGGTTCTGCTGGGTTCCTATGGTTTTGCTGACATTTCCTTGAGGCGCGCGTGGAACACTACGCGCCGTCGACGACTGGGGCTAGGTCTGGGCGGTCACCAAACGGGCGGACGGCGAGTTCGTCATCCGCAAGCCGACGCCTACGGTGGCTGGAAATCGGGATTGTGATCCTGGCGGCTGGGGCGTAAGGAAGTCTGTTCTCTCACGCGTGCGGACGCTTCCTTTGCTAGCATTACTGCTTCGCACGCGGAGGCGATCACCTGCCATTCCTCCTCACTCCAGCCCATGGCCTGTACCAGGCCCAGCAAACGCCTCCACGAGAAGATTGAACTTACCTGGAACATCCTCCCGCATACTTCACACATACAAGGAGACTTCATAGAGGGGTAGTTCGTTCTGTTCTTGTCGGGATGCATCCGCCTGAAGTGGCCGTGGTACGCCCGCGAGTCTTCTAGTTGCATGCCACACTGAAACAGAACACATCAATCGTAGTTTTGTTTTTAGGGTTCCGTACCCAAAGGATAAAAACGGGACTCTATTGCTAAGATTCCACTGGTCTTTCACTAGGCATGTGTATGTAACACATGAACCGTGATAGCTAGAGATGACATATTCACTAACTGCTATGCCGGAAGTCGTTGGTTCGATTCCCACCCAGGACAAAGGTCTGTGCAATGAGCATGATCATTTTTTCTGTGTCTGGGTGTAATTTATCTATAAGAAATATGTATTTAGAAATATATAAGTATGTTTATCACTTGTCTAGTACTCATAACACAAACTCTGCTTAGCTTGGGACTAGACGACGTTTTGTGATAGTTGTGGAATATTATTATTATTCATATAGACAGATGATGTATATCTGTTGCCGGTATAACAGCAAAATACTAAAAACCGAATAAATGATTTTTTTTTGTCCGAAATTAATAACGGCAATAGGTAGACGCTAGTAATATTAACAGAATATCTAGGTGTATATTCACTTTAAAAATAAATAATTAAATGAAAATAAAAATAGAAAATTTAAAGGGGGCTCACAAACGTGTTTTTTTTGCATATATACAGTGTCTGATATTTTCTGATTCTAGCGTTTAGTGGCCCTAACCGGAGATTGTGCGTTAGATACATTGAATCTGCCTGTCTGCATGAACGAGATAAACTTGAAAACTACTGAACGAATTTTCACGTATAGATAGAGAAAGAAAAAGATAGATAGATAGAGTGATCCATAAGGAAATTATGCATCACTCTATCTATACGTGAAAATCTTAAAAATCGTTTATGTGTACAATAAATGCATGTTATAGTAGACAAAAGCCGAGAATTTCAAAGATTTCTAACACTCGTGCAAAACTGGGGAGTGTTTTATAATAATTGAAGCAATTTTTAATTATATAAGTTAGAAAGATAGCCTATTTATTAGGCTTGCAACGAATGGTATATTCGACGGTACGCCAAAAACCGAATATTCGACAAGCTCTCTGATCGTATAGCCGAATATTAGGCAAAAGTATTCGGCCGGAATGTGTTTCCGTGTTTGCAGCAAAATATTTGTCGGTGCCAAGAAGAAGTGTTTATTCAGCGCGTCTTTTCTCTGAAGCTGGGATGGTTTACGAGAAAAAAGAGAAGTAAATTACTTCCTAACAATGCAGAAAAAATAGTCTTTCTGCACCATAACCTTTCCCTTCAAAATTTTAATTAGTAATACAAATGTATAGAAAAATTTAAAAAAAAATCTAATACAGATGATGTACCTGTTTTATGTACCGATGACTAATGATTAGAGAAATAAAAAATATGAGTATACTCGATTTATTATCTCATTAAAACAAAATTTAAGTATTCGGTGTTCGGCCGAATATAATAAAAGCAGCCGAATAGGCCGAATATAATAAAAGCAGCCGAATAGGCCGAATACCGAATAGTAGCCGGATATTCGTTGCAAGCCTGCTATTTAAATTTATATAAATAACATGATTGAAAACAATGTCCATGGAATTTTTTTTTGCACATTCTTCTCCATAAGATATACGCTTAGGAATGTGCAATTAGCAACATTTTTCTGACTTCTTGACATTTCAAAAGTGCCTGTAAGTGGTTTATCTATCTATTCATATATAATCCGATTCCGATCCGATTTTAATCATTCTTTTTTTTGTTTTGTTCTCCAGCATACAGGGTAGGTTTAAAAGCAAAAAGTAGGTAGGGTTGGTTGGTAGGTGGGTTGGTTGGTAGGTAGGTAACGTAGTGTAGGTAGGTAGGCAGCGTAGGGAGGGTAAGGTAAGTAGTCAGTTGAGGGAACGAAGCCGCGGGCGAAACCTAATCTACACTAATATTATAAAGAGATAAAGTTTGTGTTTTTTTTGTTTATAGGAGGTAATCTCTGAAAGTACTGTTCCGATTGCTAAAATTTTTTCACCGATAGAAAGCTGCTTTATTCTTGAGTGCCGAAGCCGCGGGCAAAAGCTAGTTTGAAATAAAATGCTTTGAATATATTCCTCACCTGTTCACAAGGTATCGGTCCCTCTGCCTTCCGCATCTGACTCGGGTATATCCGTCTCCTTTCGTCGATATCTGCATCCTTGTCTCGCGCCCGTCGCTCGAGCTCCTTCGACTCTTTAGATTTCCTACCCTTTTTAGGCTTGTTCGATTCCCTTGAGTCTTTATCTGTACCTGAGGAATTTGAAAATATTCTTTTTTTATATTTTTGGTTGGTATTTATTTTTATATACAACATTAGTATTAGTATATGCGAAACGCGAAAAATGTGTCTAGTATTTATATGTAAAAAATCTATGTACAAAATTATTTATTTATTTTTTTATTCTTGATAGGTTCGCGCTTGACCGCTATCTCACCTGATGGAAAGCGACTATCAAATTAAATTCGAATTTGATCTATTAAATTTCATGACAGTATCATGAAAAATAGGCTCTTAATAAACTAGTGCGCCTCACCATCAATGATTGCATCTCTGCTTACCATCAGGTGGGACCGCAGTCAAGAACTGATTTATATCAATTAAAAAAAAAACACGAAGCTTGTTATGCTACCTGGTTGTCCATACAAATACATGGTCACCGGGCTATTGGGACGACTGAAGGGTTGTTTTGCTCCCGCACCCAGCTGTGCGCTGGCGCCTAATGCCCGCTATGACTTTGGTGTCGGTCATAGCTTACTTAGTTGTCGTTGGTGTCCCATTTGTGACATTTTTTTAAATATTTTTGAGAAAAAATATAACATGGTGTAAAACTTATTGGAATCGATTCAGTTACTGATTCTGAACAATCTATATTCAGGTTTCATATACTAAAAATAATGTTGTACATCATTCTTCTGTATCTATATTTGTCACCTAACTCCTAAACTGCTTTAACGATTTGGATGAAACTTTCTGTGTATATTTGAATGGGTCCCTGAATGGTTCGAAAATACAATTCACATTAAGATTATGTCTTGCCACCAACGCAATTTTTTTAAATTTAAACTGTGTAAAATCGTTATTCTAACCAACTCCGATGGATATAGAGTTTCTTGCCGGTTCTTCTCCATAGGAAACGACCAATTTGGAACCGTGCACTAGCTTCTGACGTTTTATAAGTGCCCATGTAGGCCTATTTGAAATAAAAATCTTTTGACTTTGACCTTGATGATATTTAAAAAAAAAAAGAAATAATTTAGAAAATTAATTAGTTAAAAAGGCACATCGGGGTACATAAAATAGTCATTCTAATCAACCCCGATGATATTTTTAATTTTAAAAGTAATTCATTCATTTTTTTCATTAAAAATGTTAGAATAACGATTTTATACAGATAAAATTAAAAAACCTAAAGATAAAAAAAAAGAAAAAACCGACAAAATATCCCACCACTGGTGGTCCAGAATCGTGTACTGGATCCGTGGTATTCGTTTGTGCGTCGATGTCAGAGACACCCTGTATATATATGTTTTACCTGTGTTATGCTTAGCTGAAACACTGAGATGTCGTTTGTGCGCCTCTGATGAGATGAACCTCACGTTACAGAGCTCGCACAAGGGACCGTCTTCTGGTATCTGGAACAATATTTATTATGCTATGTCAGTTTTTAAGGTTCAGTACTTCAAAAGGAAAAAACGGAACCCTTACAGGATCACTTTAGGCGTCCACCCTGCTGGGCCCCTACGGTTGTTGACATCTCCTTGAGGCGCGCGTGGAACAGTAGGGGCCCAACCGTCCACGGCTTGCGCTACATCTGGACGGTTACCGGACGGTCCGTCCGCAAGCCCGCGTCTACGGTGGCCGGAAATCGTGATCGGAATCCCGGCGGCTGGGGCGCGAGGGTCATTGTCTGGCGCGTGCGGCCGCCTCTTTTGCTAGCATTACTGCTTCGCAGACGGAGGCGATCGCCTGCCAGTCCTCCTCGCTCCGGACCATGGCCTGTACGCGCGGACCGGCGCGAGAGATCGCCGCCACCGATCGCTCCCACGAGGACACGGCGCTGCTCTGCCCAGGCGGGGCACACCTCTACTCTCTCTCTCTGGTGTTAGTGTGCACGCCAAAAACATTTAAAAAAATCTAATATCTGCTACTCTTTCCAGATCCGAGCTGCTTCTCCGTCACGCGTTCAACTATAGTTCTTCCATACTTCTGTACGCCTGTTTGTCACCTAACTCGTCTTAAAGCACTTGATCGATTTGGATGAAATTTTGTGTATATATTTGAGTAAATCCTTGGATGGTTCGAAAATACAATTGGCGCCGCAATCGGGTGCTCAATTTTTTTTTCTGTCCAAAAGCCAGTCTGCAAACAGGACGGCGTCCATCGGGACGGCTAGTATATCAAAATAGAGTTATGCGCATACCTGTACATTTTCGAGTCGATGTTTCAGTTTCTTATGAAGCTCGATGCCCTTGGCGCTGACGAAGGAGTAGCCGCATAATTCACAAACGAAGTCTGATGGGTGCTTGATACGGATGTGGCCCATGTAAGTCGTGAATTTACTGGAAACAATACATTAGAACGAAATCTATACATCATCATCATCTTCCCGCCCTTGTCCCGTGTTATTTGGGGTCGGCGCAACACGTTTTTTTCTTCCACTCTGCCCTGTCACTCGTCATGCTATCACTAACTTCCTTTTCTTTCATATCACTCTTCACACAATCCATCCATCCTTTCTTTGGTCTCCCTCTCCTTCTCCATCCATGCACAAGTAAACTCATAACTCATCATAACATATTACGAAGTCTATATAAATAAGGTGTTAAAAAATTAACTTTAAGAATTTCGAGGGGACATTGTACTCCTCATTTTGAACAACTTTTACTATGGGACCAAACATGAAATCGCGAAAAAAAAATCAGCTGTTCCATACATTTTGACGAGTTATGCGAACATAAACGTAGGGAACAGCTGTTTTTTGTTTTCGCGTTTTTAATGAGGAGTACAATGTCCCCTCGAAATTATTAAAGTAAATTTTTTAACACCTTATATATTCAACATTATTTTTAGTAATATGCGAAACCTGAATATAGTTTGTTCAGAATCAGTGACTGAATTGATTCCAATAATTTTTACACCATGTTATATTTTTTTCCAAAAATATTTAAAAAAAGGTCACAAGTTGGACACCACCGACACTAAGTACAACACAGGTCACGGCAGGTTAAAACGGACATTAGACACTAGCGCACAGCTGGATGCGGGAGTAAAACAACCCTTCAGTCGCCCGGGTGGCCCGGTGATCATGTATTTGTGCGGCCAACCAGGTACATAATATAACATAACAAGCTTAATAACTTCGTGATTTTTCATGAGATAGTTATGAAATTTTGTACACAGATTCTTTACATAAAAATACTAGACACGTGTTTCAGGTTTCGCATATACTAAAACTAATCTATATGTATAAAAGGAGAAACTGACTGACTGCCATATCAACGCACACCCAAAACTATTGGACTAGGAGCGTGAAATTTTGAACAAGATTTTTATTTATTTATTTATTTAAACTTCATGCAACACAAAGTACAAAGGCGGACTTAATGCCTTAGGCATTCTCTACCAGTCAACCTAGATTTTCTTTTATGACGCAGGCGAGCACTAAGAAAGAATTTTCTAAAATTCACCTCCTAAGGTGATGAAACAGGGGTTCAAAGTTAGTATGGAGAAACCTACTGTCACGCAGGTGAGGCCGCTGGCAGAAGCTAGGTTGTATATAGAAAAGACAAAGTCCTAACTCACTGACTGACTCAGGGACGTGCGAGCAATACAAGTAAATAAGCCTGGCTTATATGTGAAAATAATTGACACCGAACATCTGAATCATAGATAGATATATTCTTTACTAGCTTTTGCCCGCGACTTCGTCCGCGTAGAAGTCGAAATTTTAGTTTTTCACTGATTTATATACTAAACACTAATTGTTATCTAAATTTGAAGCTTCTATGTCAGCTAGAAGTGCCTTAGAGTTTTGATCGGTCAGTCAGTGAGTGACAAAATTAAGAAACTTTAAACAGTCATAATTCTTAAACTACTGGTTCAAATTGAAACAAATTTTAAATATACCGTGTTTATAAAATGCCTGCTTGGTTACTGGAAATTTCCTGCAGGCTTCTAATTTTATACACACCGAAGTTATATGGGGTCGAAAATGGCCTGAACTGTTTCGAGAAAAGGATGGTACGGCCCTGCCACTTTTTTGCTCGTCTTATCTCTAAAATTAGCCCAAGGAAACATAATCCCGAGGTAAAAAAGTTCAGCTGTTCGAGCGTGAAACCGACAAAAAGGAGGAAGTACTACTCACACAAACTCATCCTGACAATGCGGACATCTGTACTTGGTTCCCTTGTGCCAGCGTTCGTGTAGCCTCGCCGTCTGCCGATGCGTAGTGACGTAGGTGCACTGTTTGCAGCTGAATCTCTGAGTGTGATGGGCTGTGATGTGTTTGCGGAGAGCGTGTGGGTGCTTGAAGTGCGTCTTACAGATCTCGCATTCATGTTCGCCGCATTGCTGAAAGAAAAAAAGTTGTTTAATCTCCCTTCGATTAATGTGGAAAAGAGCGAAACAAAACTTTGCCATTTGAGTGAACCGCTAAAATAAGTGTGGGCTCATTTTTTTATTCAAAGTAGCGTAAACTGTTCTCCATCACCCTAACCTTTTTCCAAATAGTTTGGGGTCGGCTTCAAGTCTAATGAGGATCAGTCATGATTTTTGTGGAGTATGCAGACTTATAGCGTCAAAAAATACAGTAAATACTGTGAAGAAATTATTTAAATCGGACCAAAAATGACGAACAAACAGCAATTTTAGTGTATTAGTTCCAGAAACGCGCCGAGAATGAAGCGACTCACTGTGACGTCATCTGTCATGATCGGTCTCCACCGGCGAATGAATACGATCAAGCCGTTCATCGCACGGATCGTGACAGATGACGTCATCGTAAACAGTCCAGTGAGATCGCGCGTTTCCAAGTAGCCGTTCAGATTTTTTAAATAAGTACACCATTTCTTGACGGATTTTAATAATTTAAAAAATTAAATGCTCAGTAAATTACTACACATACGATGTACTTAGTAAAAATCGGATTAGCTATTATGTGATTGATCATAAAATTGTCCACGAAAATTTGTCATAATTGGCAAATTTATAATTGAATCAATCATTCATAACAATTGCTACTAGAAAATACTACGTGAAGTGTTTTACAATTTTGATCGTCATTCATTTATTCATAATCAATAGCCTGTACAATGTTTCCATAAATTGAGTGACATTTTGGGATATAAACAAACGCTAATAACTTTGTTGTTTATGAATATTATTTATTGAGACTTCACATAAATAATAACAAGACCTTTTCTAACAAGCCCTTTAAGTATTTGTACTAATTAAAAATTAGTGATGTATAGAGATATTTAAGGGAGAACCAACATTATAATACTTACGTTAGTATGTCTGGACATATGACTATTATAAGCATCTTCATCTAAAAACCCTTTAAAACACGCGGTGCATTTAAAAACAGAATTCTTATAATTCGAACTCTCCTGCCTTTTCACGATCTCAGCTATCTGCTCTTCAAACGTCAAATCCGTTATCGTAAAAAGAGTTTCATTCAAATCGTCGTTCAAAAACGGTTTTCTCCGCCGATCAATTTTCGGTTCCGTCGGATCTTTTATCTTTTTCGCTCTTTTAGCCGTTTTGACTGCTTTTTCTTTCCTTTTACGAGTTTTTTTCGTCTTACACTTTTCTAAAGGAAGACTATCATCCGAGGAATAATTATCTTTATCAGACAACACATATTCTTTTTCTGATGGATCATCTTTGTCGTTTAATACATCCGTATCGGCAATTCCGTCGTCGTCAAATCCGGGATCGTCAAATCTGGGGTCGTTAACTCCGGGCCCCTTAAGTCCGTCATCGTTCTTATCCGTGATGTCTTCTGTGAGGAATATTTCGTTTTCGTCTTTAATGTCAAAATTGCAAGTCGGTGGAGATTTGTCCTCAATTGTAATGGGTTGGTCCTCATATTCAAAGTATGAATCGAAATGGTTAACTTCAAAATGTTTTGATGATAAACTAGAAGTTAACTGGTTATTCAGTCGGTTTATTGTCTTTATGTTTTGGACGGTTAACTGAAAAAAAAAATTTTAAATAAGTAAATATTTTGATAACGCCATATTCAAATTCTTGTTTCCAAATTAGTTAATTTAGAGAATTAGTCTGAGATATTCTGATTATATAACATCAGATAACTGCTATCTGGGCTCTATCATATGGGCTGGTGCTGCAAAATGCCATCTAGCAACTTTGGACTCAGTGGAAAGGCGTACGGAGAGGCTAATTGGGGATCCAGATTTGGTTAAGTCCAATCTACAAAGCCTCGAGCACAGAGTCCAAAGCTGCTAGATGGCATTTTGCAGCACCAGCTCATATGTGACTGCAATACTCCACACACAAACGGACCTGTGCTTTGTATAACATTAGAATCTGTCCCGGTGTGAAGTACCGTCGGACCTTTGCAAGAACGCCTGGTTTTCTAGCTGCTACCTTGGCTTTGGACTCAATGTACAGCCCAAATTCAAGGTCTTAGGAAATTGCAGCTATTGAACTTCACTCGCAGAAACCCCGTCAAAAACTAAACTTTCAATGGCTTTTTTTTCATAATATAGGGAGATATTAAACGGGTGTGGGCGACTCACATATATTTAGACAGTTTACACACTACACGTAACCAATAAATATATAAATCACCTACATCTATCTATTTATATATATTTACACATACATATTTATTTATATATATATATAAGGTGTTAAAAATTAACTTTAAGAATTTCGAGGGGACATTACATTTTAAAAAATCAGCTGTTCCCTAAGTTTATGTTCGCTTAACTCGTCAAAATGTATGGAGCAGCTAATTTTGTTTTTCGCGATTTCATGTTTGGTCTCATAGTAAAACTTGTTCATAATGAGGAGTACAATGTCCCCTCGAAATTCTTAAAGTTAATTTTTGTACACCTTATATTTGTTTATCATTTACATTATACACATAAAACATAAATTCACGTATTTTATCTATCTCTTCATTATTTATTATATTATTTAGATGGACTATTTAACGTCCGTGTGTTCGTGGCATCACAGTGGGCCCTAACAGAATACCAGCGCTGCGTTATTTATCGTTTTAAATATCGCAGCATATGCTGAGTTAGGTGCCTTTTTGGCCTCGCACTGATTATACATACTTCATACAGACGCTGCCTTTATAAACAGTGCGAATAATGTTATGTCTTTATATTTCGGTGTGTTTTGTCTTTGTAGTGTTCTGGATTTAGGTATTCTGGACACACTTTTTTGTTCTGTTTGTCTCTAATATTAATTTAGTCAATGTCATGCATACCTGTTATTTGCATGGTTACTGAAATGCCAATTTTAGATGTAAGTTTATTTGAATTGTAAGTGACTGTGCTGTTGGTGTGCTTATTATAAATAAATACCTTTCTTATTTTTAGTGTGTAATTTTAGTTTATACGATTGTGTGAGGCACGAATAAACATTTTATCTTTCTTTCACACCAATAAATGAATTTTGAATTTTCTTTCTATTTGTTCACCACTACCCAGTGAGTACTGTGATATCGAAAGGAGATCGCATGAGTTAGGTTAACGAACTGGCAAGTAAAATATACTTTTAAGGATTTTGTTGTTCTAGAATAGGTTTAAAAATTGATTAGAACAAAGAAATGTCTAGTTTTTAGAGTTCGGACATAACCATTGTAGCGCGATGAACTTATTTTGAATTATTGAAGAAAAGTATAATAGAATAATAATAATCCACAACTATCACACAACGCCGTCTAGTCCCAAGCTAAGCAGAACTTGTGTTATGAGTACTAGACAACTGATAAACATACTTATATATTTCTAAATACATACATATTAAGATAAATTACACTCAGACACAGAACAAATGATCGTGCTTATCACACAAAGATTTGTCCTGGGTGGGAATCGAACCCACGATCTCCGGCATAGCAGTCAGGGCCACCAACCACTAGACCAACAGGCCTGTCGAGAAGTATAAAGCTTTTAAAGCATTTCATTGTAGTTAAGTCCCGGTTCCTGAAGAAACCCCGTCGCAGAGTGCGACAGTACCTACACCACACTCACACCGTCCATACAACCAAATGGGTATACTCACACAATCCTGCTTCTTGATAACCTCTAGCATGAGAGAGTTGGCTCTCAAACTCTTGCGTCTGAACCGGCTGCAGTTCAGTAACCTCTGGACGCATTCCACACAGAGTTTTTGAGGTAATTTGTCTTCGTCTGATAACTGAAACAATAGGATATTTGCCTGTGGTTATTTTTGTTCAATCATCATCATCATCATCATTTCAGCCGATAGACGTCCACTGCTGCTGGACATAGGCCTCCCCCAAATGTCGCCACAAAGAACGGTCCTGCGCGTCTCGCATCCATCGGATTCCCGCAACCTTCACCAGGTCATCGGTCCACCTTGTAGGAGGCCTTCCTTCCTTTTGTACAATATTTTATGCTAAACAAAAAGTAACACAGCTTTTTTTTTTAAATACTACCGAATTCAACATAAAAAAAAAACTGGGCAATGCGAGTCGGTATCGTACACTTAGGGATCCTTACGAACTTATATAATAGTTCAATTCCCGAATGGGGTCTCGAAGATTTATCGAAATGCAAAAAGTTTTTTTTTTGTGACGTACCAACATATTTTCTGTTTTATTTGTTTAGATTTATTCCTATATCTCTAAGTGCTATATGTCTTTGCTTTATGCCAAATTTTAGGATTCTGGGTCAACGGGAAGTACCCTAAGAATTTTAATTCTCTTGAAAGTGTCGAAGTCCACGTTTTTTGCGACATAAACGTCGTATCTTGACGAGTTTGAAAAAAATTTAAATTTTTTTTTACACTCGCAGATTTCATCACTAAGTAATAACCAATTTAATCTATTTTATCAACAAAAACCTCAAAATATTACGTGTTATATTTGCATTTAATTATAATATAAGGAAAATAAGTAACGCCTGACAAAAATATACTAGCAATGCTTTTATACGTAACTACGTTCGGTTACGGTTTAAAGACTTGGTTCTTATTGCTATTGATTCCTCATATTGTCCTCTAAAATATAAACTAGGTTTTATTCATTTCTGACGAAAAGAAATAAGTAAATCATACCAATAGTTTGCATTGGCTTTTCTTTCTATTTGCTATTTTGGATAAGGTTACTTTTTGATAAAAAATAAATAAATAAAAAAATGTTGAATCAAGTACCCAATCGTTTCTTTTTAGGGTTTTTTTTTTTTTTTTTAATTGATATAAACCAGTGCTTGACTGCGATCCCACCTGATGGTAAGCGGAGATGCAATCATTGATGGTCAGGCGCACTAGTTTTCTACCTCAAAAGGAGAAAAAGGAACCCTTATAGGATCACTTTGTTGTTCGTCCGTCTGTCTGACAAGACCCCTTATCTTGGGAATGCGTGGAAGTATCGAGTTGAAATTAAAACCATATACTCGTTTTGTTGTTACGTCACAAAAAAAAATTGCTATTTGGAATAATCTTCAAAACCCAATTCGGGAATTGAACTGTTTACATAGGTAAATTTGTACGGAACCCTCAGGACGCGAGTCCGAGTCGCACTTGCCCAGTTTTTTTTTTAGTTAACACAGAAGTTTGATTTTTTCACAGCTTTAAGGGACTGCAGATTTGAGTTTATAGTTCTAATTTCAACTCGATACCTCCACGCGTTCTCGAAATAAAGGGTCTTGACAGACGGACAACAAAATGATCCTATAAAGGTTCCGTTTATTTCTTTTGAGGTACGAAACCCTAATTATAGACTAGACTAAGGTTAAACTTACCGATAATCCTGTTAGATTTTCATATGCCTGTTCCAGTTTATATATTCTTATTGGTATTAACTTAGCATCCATTACAAGACAGATTCTGCAAACCTGAAACACATACATTTCTGGTAAGCATCTATACTGTACACAAACATATAAATAATTTTTATTTATTTATTAAAACTTTATACACTAGTAATAAACACTGTACAAAGGCTGACTTAATGCTTTAGGGACCATTCAAGTATTACGTAAACACTAAAGGGGGGTGGGGGGTCTTTGCGTTACTTATTTTTGATGACACGGGGCATGGGGGGTCTAGATGGTGATTACGTCGGCAGTATATAATTTTTTTAGTTTCTTAAGAGAACGATGTCGATGTCCCAAAATCACAAGAAAGTGAGCAGACATACATTACTGAGCAGAAAACGTCCAATGTCACTGAAGATTCATGGATTTGTGTATCATGGACCAAGGACTGTTATTATGAATTAATATGTCAAAATTTTAAGTGAAGTACAGCTTATAAATTAATAACGAAACCAATGTTTACGTAAGCATGAGGCGGGGGGGAGTGAGAGCTTTGCTTACTTTTGCTGACAAGGGGGAGGGGGGAGTTAATATTTGCAAAAAATCTGCTTACGTAATACTTGAACGGCCCCTTAGGCATTTTCTACCAGTCGATCTTAGAGTGGTGCAGAAACAAAACATGGTGTGTGCAGCTTAATGATAAAGAAATAGAAAAGAAATATAATAATAAATATATACTTAGATACATACATACAAATTAACAATGTAATTATGAAAAACGAATCCAACAAATCAACGCTGTGATGATTACACCAACTTTCTGCAAATGTGCTCACGTGCCATCACCTTAAATGTGATTCGACTGGACGCCAAAATAAATATATAAATAATAATAATATTCCACAACTATCATACAACGCCATCTAGTCCCAAACTAAGCAGAGCCTGTGCTATGAGTACTAGACAACAGATAATCATACTTATATATTTCTAAATACATACATATTATAGATAAATTACAACCAGACACAGAACAAATGATCGTGCTCTTCACACAAATATTTGTCTTGGGTGGGAATCAATGCCACGACCTCCGGCATAACAGTCACTAACCACTAGACTAACCGAAACAGACATTTTAATTTTAAGTACTAGCTACTTAAAATTAAAATGTCTGTTTTTAATATCAAATAATATTTTTTTACTAATATATGAAAAAAGTATATTCGATACATATAACAAAAATGCAAGGAATAAAAATTTTGTCAGTCAATCTATTTGTTCTAGTTAATCACCGAAATATCTAGACCGATTTTTGACGGGACTTTCACTGACGATTAGCTGATGTCACAAGAAGTGATTTAAGCTACCTTTCATTTTTCCGCGAGAACGAAGCTTCAATCCCGAGGGTGTAAATTTCCGAAATGGTTTTTTTTTACATGATTTTCTCAAAAAAGATGAGTAATGTTTAAAAGTATACGTAAACGAAGTCACAATTAACAGTTAGTTGTAAATAAAGGTATACAAACAATTAGTGTAACAATTAAATACCTTCAAACTGGCAGGTTCTCCATAATCACAGTTTGAAGAATCCTGAAAAAGAAGCATATAATAAATGATATTTATTTTGTAAATAAATTAAAAAAAAAAAACACTTTCATACACCAATCTTTTTGTCAATTCAAACTAGTTGAGGCTGGTGTTTCCTAGCTGACTACCCTGAGAAGAAACACCGAAACAAACTCAGGGGTCAAAGTCTCTTTTAAAGTCCATACAACAAATATATAATGGTCAAATCATATGAGAACCATGCAGATTAGTCTCTGAGATGGTCTTTTTGGAAAAAACTATACAGATTTGAGTGGACCTGTCCATTCAACCAAGCATTTTTGTCAGTTTTCAGGTAGCTCAACTCAGGACTACTAAAGAACTCAACAACTTGAAGAACAATACAAAAGAAAGGTCATTTGGGTAAACCGCATAAAGTACTCAAAACTGGAAGCCATTATGTTAAAATTACAGAAAACAAAAAAAAATTAACCCACATAGTCCCCACATTCACAATATTTATATATTATATACTTAATTGTACACATCATAATGTGGACAGGATAAACATATACAAAAACAAAGTGTACAAAGGGTGGGTCTTCTCGCACAGAGCAATCTCTTACAGGCAACCTTAGACAATAATAAAATAAAATTTACTAAAACGTAACACACAAAGTAAATTCATAAAATAAAAATAATCATCAATGTCAAATGGTAAAATAAAACAAAAGACCATCAAAGTTAAATTTTAAAATAAAATGTAATTTTAATTTAGATGATTTTTGTAGAATTGCAGAAACATACCAAACATATAATAATATTTCACAAAACAGCAATTTTTTTATAAATATCATCTTATTGTTTGCACTATAAACATATGAAAGAAGATTTGCTGACAATTTCAATTGAATTGTGAAACTTTGCACCCATTGATTTATAATTACTGCAAAACAGAACAGCACAAAGCATTTGGTATGGCTTCACTGATCAATAAAATGGCAATCCTATATCCAGTGAGAGTTCGGACACAGCAACATTCCAATCTGATACATATGGGTTACACACTGCAATTCCAAACTCAAAGATGCCACAGACAGATTCCAAGCTGATTTAATTAGTAAGAATTTACCTGAACTATCAAAGGCACAGCTCCCGCCCTGACCTTCCGCAACCCACTCTTAGTCTCATACAAGTCCTCACATAGAAAATGTTCCGAGCAAACAGCACTCCGTTCTTTAGGTTCCCAAGACTCTTTACCAAGAGCCTTGAGCCAGGATTTACGGAGTGATAACTCATTGGGGAAGCTGGAAAGAAGGTGAAGTAATAACTTAGGATGTAACTGAGGCCTTTAAATTTATTTTAATTGATGCTACAAATTGGAAAAGAAAAATAATGCTGTTTACTTTGGTTTATATTATGTATTAGCAGTAATACTCTACAATATTCAGAAATACGACGATTAAAAGTTAATATTATTAATTTATGTTCGTAAAGAAGCAAATTTGGAACTGAAAAGACGCGTAGGTGAAACGCATTCTTTTTGAAGTAAGTGCAGTAAAATGTGCTTAAACTTACATATGAAACGTGATTCCCTGTGATTTGGATATGTGTCTCGAATCATTCTTGCAGGTCGGCACACAGCACCTCATTTTCAATATATATTTATCACAATAATCACAAAAAATAAACGATTGGAGTCACAACATAAGGATCCAAATAAAGACATCATTTTTAGGATAGAAAACACATTTCTTTAAAAGGTTTTTGAAAGAACATTTGTAGTTTGTGATCAAGAATCACATTTAGTAAAAGTTTTTTTGTTTATTTGCCGACGATTAGATAATATTTAGCAAAAATTCGTAAATTAATTGACTGTCATACTTGTAGCCGACAAACAGTAAACAAACAAATAGAGATGTAAACGTCATTGGATTATCGTTTTCACTGCACTCTTCTAACTGGTTAAAATCTTCGTTATACAGAAAGAGAGAGAAAATATTGGTTGTCAGTTACTCGACTTCCGAACTTAGGAGCGTATCAATAACAATGTATGTAAACATAACTATACATTGACGTATGGTCTCGCTCGTACACAAGTTAGCAAAGATTAGCATGAAAGAGATGGATAACACAAAGCTTTAGTAGCTTTATAGAGTCGGCCTTGTGAAATAATACTAAACATCAGACCTTCAGAACAAATAATAAACCCTAGTTCACATGTATGGTGTATAAGGTGAAATAAGTGGTTACACACGCGAAGTATTTTTTTGGCAATCGTGCGTCTGTCATCGGTAATCGGGCTTTTTTTTTAGGTGGGAATTCATCTAACGATATCTCCTGCCCATGGGAGGAGTTCCAAGGCCCCAGGGTTCTCTTTCGCACAACCCAAGGTCCCAGTAAGCATCGACCCTGCTGGGCTATCTCCTTGATCAATCAGAAAAGTTTATTTCAAACAGATCATTTACAGGCAACTTTGAATTGCTAAAATGTCAGTCAAAAAGTGAAGCTAAATTGCACGTTCGCGTTCCATTGCGTAGATTAGAAAGAAAGAAAGATTAGATTCTATCTAGTATGGATGGACACAAGCAGGGACGCCGAATTTTAAAAAACCTAATGGGTACTCATGCGCATTTGATGAATTCGAAAAAGTGGCGAAGTATGAGAAGAGAAATACACACTGATCGACCGACAAATAAATAAATGTCCTATTTACATACTGCGTACTTAATTACTAATTATGTTTAATAAAAATATAGAATGAAACCATTATATATAAAAATAAACTAGGTTTTAATATCAAGAAATAAAAAAAGGCTAAAAGGCGATTACTGATCTGTTTCTTGATGTCTGTTCTCAGGGGTGCTCGGCTCCATGAGAAATAAACAGTGGGGTTTATTTCATAAGGGTGCTCTAGCCTCCGAGCACCCACGAAGTCGCGCGCCCCTGGACGCAAGGGTTTTTCCTGATGAAGTCTAAGTCTCTAATATAAAAGATGAATAACTAGACATCTATCTTCATATTATATACCTAAAAGGATAAACTGACTGACTGACATACCAACGCACAGCCGAAACTACTGGGACTAGAAGCGTGAAATTTTGCACAAAGCTTCTTTTTGTGACATAGGCGAGCACTAAGAAAGGATTTTCCAAAATTCACCCCCTAAGAGGATGAAAAGGTGGTCCAAAGTTTGTATGGAAAAACCAATATTCAGGCGGGTAATACCGCTGGCAGAAGCTAGTTTAGTAATAAATGTTTAATTTTTTATATTTTCTTTTATATGGTCTCTCTGCACACGGTTAACGCCGGTGGCCGCCGGAGCTTGCTTTTTGTGACCCGCACTCGCCACTAAACGCCGTCGCACGTCACTCGCGCATTTAAACCTTCTTCGTCAGAGTCCATTAAGATACTGCGCGTATGGGTTAAAAAAAGTAGTAGCCACCGACCACAAGTGGCTGTCGCGCGCTTCAGCTTCATGCGCCGTTTCTAGCTTCTCGTGGCGGCGTTTATGGCTGTGGCATGTGGCCCATAGATTTTAATAATTCTTTCATAAGTAAAACAAACTCCAGTTGCGTAGCTAGGTGTGGGCTAAGCGGCCACTCGCCCACGGCCTAGCGCAAGCAAGTGGCTCTTTGAGAACGAGGGTTTTTAGGGCTCCGTACTTCCAAAGGAAAAAGCTGAACACTTATAGGATCACTTTGTTGTCCGTCTGTCTGTCAAGACTCTTTATCTCGGAAGCAACTGGAGGTATTGAGTTGAAATTAAAACCATATACTCAGGTTTGCGGTCCCTTGAATTTATAAAAAATCAAACGTCTAACTGTTATGCCGTTTATGTCGCCAAAAACGTATATTTCGTCACTCTCAATCAAAATTCATAGGGTACTCCATTTAACTAGAATCCTGAAATTTGGCATTAAGCAAGAATAGGAAAAAATCTGAAAACTGTACATTTTTAGTTACGTCACAAAAAAAACTTTTTATTGAAATAAAAGTTTATTTTAAAAATTTTAGTTAAATCTTTATCCTTCCAATATCTATGTTCCAAACCATTCTGTCTAGGACGATCCCTGGCCAAGTTTGCCCCGCGAATATGATCAGATTGTTACACCATCTTCATCGAGATACCTCCCTCAAACATCCAGTAAGTGACAATCCTCGCCCATCTGTCCGGGTGCATTTGTGCGACGTGGCCGGCCTCCTTCACTTAAAATAATCATTATCATTATTTCAGCCGAAACATGTCCACTGCAAAGATTCATGGATTCAAAGCATTTTATTTCCAATTAACAATTACAGCCACTTTTGAAATGTCAAGAAGTCAGTCAGAAAAAATGATGCTAATTGCACATTCGAAAGCGTAATCTCTAAGGAGAAGAACGTGCAAGAAACTCCATGGACACCATATGGACACTCTTTCCAATCATGTTTTGTAATTACAAATATCTCTGTTACATGTTTCTTGTCGCTATCATGTGAGAAGTGTGAGAACAATGTAAATAAAGTAAAAATAAAAACTATAAATATATTAAAACAGCAACTGGCTGCTAAGGGATGACCAGTCTCAACTGACAGCGCCCGTTCACTGACATGACGCGAATATTAGCACCACTCAGCTCAACCATTTTGAAGGGAACCGAATGATCCAACACACGCGCCACCATCAGTGAGACATTTGAATGAGCATGATAAACTCTCAACTGCCATGCTCATTTATATCAAACAAGTCCAATAGTAACCCAAAAACCATAAAATAGCTCCATGGTACTTACATTTACAAATTTTGAAAAAAAAAGCGTCCCAAGTGTCGTCACAAAGAACGATCCTATGCGTCTCGCATCCATCACATTCCCGCGACCCTCACCAGGTCATCGGTCCATCGCGGGCGCGGACTACCACATAGTCCTCGCCAACGCTGTGTCTTCCGCTACGTGGTCGTCACACAAGAACCTTTCGGCCCGATCGACCATCTGTTCTACAAGCAATTTGCCCTGCTCAGTGCCACTTAAGTTTGGCAATTCTTCGGGCTGTCGGCAACCTTGGTTCTCTTGCGGATATCTTCATTTCTGAAGGAAACTCCGAGCAGAACCTTTTTCGTTACTCTTTAAGTGACTTTTAGCCTTCTGATGAGGCCCATTGTAAGCGGCAGTGTTTCAGTGCAAAAGTTAAAATAATGCAAAGGTTCAATGATCTTAAATAAAAAAATAACGTGTTACTTTAAAGTTTATTGTTAATAACCTTACCTTACAATATTATTATAATAATCAATAAATCATAACCATTATCTCTAAACGGGTGTCCTGCGTGAGCGACGAATACGACGCGACGCGACGCTGCGTACGCGACAAACGCGATCAACTCAACGGCATATACTTGCGGCCTATCTATTTACATAAAAGGAGAAACTGACTGACTGATATATCAACGCACAGCTGAAACTACAGCGTGAAATTTTGCACATAGCTTCTTTTTATGACGTAAGCAGCCCCTAAAGAAACGAAACGGGGGTCCGGACTTAATGGCCTCGTCATTTTCTATAGCCGATCTTAGGGTGGTGCAGAAAAATAACATGGTAGGTGCTAGAAAATTGATGAATTGAGAAGTAATGACCAAGATCAAGTAGAAAATTTGTCATGTGTAGCATCGTGTCGCAATGCATCGTATCGTGTCGCTTCGCGTGGGCGAAGTGGACCCTCGCCCACGGCCTCGCACCCAAAGGTGCATCGCATGTGTGGGGGCTTTTTAATAACGAGAGTTTTGTTTTATAATTTATAGGCTCGCGATTGACCATTTTTTCACCTGACGGTAAGCGACGATGTGGTCGAACACTGGGTTGTGACAGTTGCGGTCTCGTTTTCGAATTTATAAAAGAAAAAGGCGTCGCTGATGCGCCTTCGTCCGCGTCTAAATTAGTCTACGCTACGCCTCTGCAGCCGTTGCTCAAGCAGGACACCGCGTAAATATTATAAAACAAAATTGCTTTCCGCATCAGTCCGTTTGATCACTTATTCATCTTGAACCACGCAACGGATTTTGATGCGGTTTTCACTAATAGACAGGGCAATAATCGCGGAAGATTTCTGTATACTATATACACTAGTTTATACTAAAAATACTAAATGAATATGGAAGTAGAATAACCTATAACAAAAATGTAAATTACATTTTTATCTGTCATGTCTGTTTGTTCCAGCTAATCTTCGAAATAGCTGGACCGATTTTGACGGGACTTTCACTGATATACCGCTGAAGATCTGACGTTACAATGAGTAACTTAGGCAACTTGTATTTTAGTAAAGATATTGGGGTTCCGCGCTAAATAAAACATCTTGAAATTGTGACCAAATGGGAGTATCCTGTTTTACGTATCTGAAAGAAAGAAAAGAAAAGAAAAACAATTTATTTGCGCGAAATGACGCAATGTTAAGTGTTCAGCCAGACTGCAAACGCGGGCGCGGGACGCGTTCAGGCCGTAGTGAGTGCGCGGGCGGCTTCTGCGTTGGAGCGGCCGTCTCAAACTAGTTCTCGACTTCTCGATAACCGCGTGCCTTGTTATGATGGCTCGACTGTGGACAAGCACAACGCGCGCGTCGACGCACCCGCCCCGCTCCCCGCATCGCGCTGCCAGTCTGGCCGAGCACTAAGACTAACTTACAATCAAAATCATTACACTACAATAGGGTATTACGCTCATTTTTGAAAAGTGACTCAATCAGATTCTATAGTGCTAATAAACCATTAAAAATACCACAACATTTTTATTCAGTCGCTAAGTTTCTTAAAAATGCATTTAAAATTTACATCTTCAAATTTTGTGCAAAAAAAGAAATGTGAACGCGGTTGACGCCATATTTATTCTGGTCGTGACGTCAGTATGACCGATCAGTTGACAGTTAACAGCTGTCACTTTAGTTTACACAGCCGAATGACGTAAAAACATGGTGGCTACTATTTCATGGTGATAAAGAACAGATAAAAAAGACTGCAAACTTTGAATTGAATTTTAAAATTTATTTTGTTATTTTATGAACTAAAACTAACATTTACCGAGTACTTTTTGCCAAAGCTGCCTAATAATATATTTTTAGTTTTTTTTTCATGGAGAGTAAAATACCCTATTGCTATAGGATGGTGCGGGTGACAGCTGTCGTATTCATACAATGTAGCTACCAATCCTTTTCCCTCATCTTAAAGATGTATATTGTCGTTCTGCTGTCATGCTATGTAAAAAAAAAACCTTTTATATGGAAAATATGCATCCTTTTTTTTTAAATTAATACACACTAGTGCTTGACTGTGATCTCAACTGATGGTAAGCAGTGATGCAATCGTTGATGGTGAATGAAGAAAAAAATCTGACGCGTTCGAAGTCACGGGCCCCAGTAAATTTTAAATAAATAAATGAAATCATGATCAACTTCTTTGCTTTTCATATAACTACAAATAATTTAAAGCTAAATATAAATCTATATAATATATAAATCTCTTGTGTCATATTATTAATTGTAGTCGAACTTTATGGAAACTTGAGCGACTTTTATGTTTTTTTTTTTGTATATAATAATAATAATTTTATTGATGAATATAATAACATTGTTCAGGCAGGTCTTAACATAGTTCCAGGTTATCAGTCAACTTAAAGAGTCCATTAGAGTCCTTAGGTGCACTAGCATAGCGGGTACAGGTATCGGCACGGATCTTAATCGCTGACTTTTAATTGCGCAGAAGTAAAATATCAGGTCTCTTTGGTGGTATGAAGTGAGACGCGGGGGCGGGGAGTGTCAGTGATTGGCTCGCCGCGCATCGCATCACAGACGTCACTCGTGATTGGTTCCCTGCGCTTGCTGCATGTACCTAACGACGACGAGTACACTTCCGTGCCAATAAATTGACTCGTGATTTTTAATCCATCGATTTTATTTTTATTATTGGTTATTTTATTAGTGGTTACCAAAAATGGTTTAGCCAAGAACGAATATCAGGCACACAGAGAAAGTTTCTTTCAAAAGTAGTTAAAATGTTGAGAATTTCTTCGTAGGGGTGTTACAAATGTTTGAAATTTTCGTCTTTGCTACAATATGCATACCTTCCGGTAGAAATTCTCTAAAAGATAATGAAAACCGTATTAAAATCTGTTGTATGGTTAATAAGTAAACGGAAAAAACAGACAGACGAACACAGCGACTTTGCTTTAAACTGTTCATGTTTTTTTAGGTAAAAGAAAAAGTAAAATAAAAATGGTGTAATTTTTTTTGCCATAAGTGTACGATGCGCAAAGCCAGCCATCCCCACTTTTTCGCCGAGCGCTCAAGATCCGTGCCGATACTTGTACAGGGATAATCGTCGGTTGGTATCACGTTCCATTAAAATTATCTAAAGGGTCTCTGCGAGTTGGCTTCGGCCCCTCTACGCCTACCAAAGGTCCAGGACCTCAGGGGCAATAATAATAATGTTACCATCCCACAGGACGAGAATCTCGTGAAAGCTGAGAAAGACAAACAAATCAAATATCTCGACTTAGCACACGAGGTTGTCGACATGTGGAATGTGGACTCGGCTGTCATTGTGCCGGTTGTCGTGACCGCCAATGGCCTTATAGCCAAAAGCTTCGACGACCATCCGTCGAAGCTGTCGTTGCGCGGTTGGGTCAAGGGCCTGATACAGAAGGCAGTACTCCTCGAGACGGCTCGCATTGTGAGGAGGTTCCTTTCTCTGGAGCCCTAACCACCGGTAGCTTGGATCCTGTTCCCGACACCGCCGAACTACTATTTTTAACCGACTTAAAAAAGGAAGAGGTTCTATGTTCGGCTAAATGTATTTTTTTTTATTCTCACTGTTTTCTCGGTCGATTGTGGACCGTTTTGATTATTTTTTTTTGTTTGAATGGTTATGCTTCCGAGTTGGTCCCATAGAAATATTGTTATGATCTGATCATGAACTTCGAAGATATGGAACAGAACTCCTCATAGGATCACAGCAGAACTGTCGTAAAAAGTAAAATTGCTTTATTTATACGTGTAGTCGATGACTGACTGAAAGATGAGGGGGAATATATCAACTGATCTGATGATGAAGCCTGAAGTTAGGTATCGGAACTCTGTAATAAATTAATGTAATCTAACCGTGTTTGGGATTATTAGAATTGTCATGAGATGCACTCTGGCTATAAGGTATTTAAGTTTGGCTGAGGGGTACTTTTTAGTGGTGGTACCATAACTAAAAAGTGTAAAATAAATACTTTCTACAAAAAAAAAAAACAACCGACTTTAATGTAAAAAAAAAACACTAAAAAGTGCAAAATAACTTTAATTTCGGAAGTCGGTGTTAAATAACGAAGAGACAAAACTATTATAGAAACACCGACTTCCGAAATTAAAGTTAGTTTTACATTGAAGTCGGTTGTATTTTTTTTTTATAAAAAGTTTCTAAATTCATTCAATAATTAACTAACATACAATACACTACCTTTGTTTTTCTTTTATGAGGTGAAAATTCATCAAATAGCTCTTCCCGAAAGAGTCGCCTTATAACGCAAAGGGCAACTGAAGAAACACAGGTGTGGTTTTACTCAGTAAAAGTCTGACACTCTCTCTCGCTCCACCCTAGAGCGCGAGAAGCTATTTGATGAGTTGCCAGCCCAAGAAAAAAAAACGATTAGGGGGCGTCGACTAATTACGTGAGACGAGTTTGGCGATTTTATTACCTCTCACGCCAAAATCGAGGATTTTTTTTTTAAATTGATATAAACTAGTGCTTGACTGCGATTCTACCTAATGGTAAGCAGTGATGCAATCGTTGATGGTAAAGTGCACTAGTTTAGATTTTACTGGAATCTACCCCTCCTCCTAATCTCATGTAAGATTGTTCATAATACACATTTTTGGTGTAAATATGTTAATTTATGCTACATTGCGCTGGAAATATTAAAACATTGTTTTGATTTTAGGGTTACTCAAGTTTTACTTAAATTAACCAAATTTTCAGGGACTTTACCGTTTATTTTTTTTGCGGGAAAAATTTGGCTTAGTCCATGATCATCCTCAGTCCTAACTCGCCCACTTTTTTATATGCTTCTTAGCTGCGACAAAGTGTGCCCTTGTACACTTTGTCGGAAAAGTACGATATAAAAAATAAATACTTATCTCATATAACTTGATCTTTTCCTATAAATTAAAAAAAATAACCTACCTACTGGGACAAGTAAGCACTTTAACTAGCACCTGCCAACGGCTTTGCTCGTTCGAAAGTAGGTTTCTCCAATAAAACTTTAGACCTCCGTTTCATCTCCTTAGTGGTTGAATTTTGCATAATCCTTTCTTAATGCTCGCCTACGTCACCTTGGAGGATTTGGTGAGTGCTACCGATGCTGCTATTAATGTAGCCACCTTTTGGGCCCAAACAGTTTGACGAGATTACCATCGAATCGAAAAAGTAAGAAAGACGTCATAAAAGGAAACCTTGTGCCAAATTTCACGCTCATATTCCTGTAGTTTCGGCTCTGCGTTGATATGGCAGTCGGTTAGTTTCTCCTTTTATATGTATATATATATATATATAGATAATTAATATAAAATACATCTACATAGAAATTTTACAATAATCCTGAGCCTGCAGTTGTCAAAAAAAGGCATAAAATTCAATAAACGCACTGTACAAGTCGGTGCGTTGATGCTTTTGATGTAGCAGGTTTTACTAATTACCCCCCTAAACGTCTCACGTAATTAAAGGACGCCTCCTCAAATTAAACATTATGCTTCTCAATACTCTAAGGTGTTCATCTCGCATTTCTTCGTCTTCCGTCTGACGCGTTTGGGTCGCGGCTTCTTCAAGTGGACGTGGTCTACATGCGCTCGCAGTTCACCTTTCGTACGGAAATTTTTCTCACAGGCATCGCATTTGTAGGGACGCAGACCTGTGTGCAGCTGAGGAAAAAAAAAATTAGGTTAACTCTTCTATTTTATTATGACATGGTAGAGCAGTGGCCGAATGGTAACGGCTCCGACTTAAGAGTTGTAGGTCGCGAATTCAAAACCAGCCAGGCGCATTACTTTGTGTAATTTATTTCATCACCACACATCACCACGTTGAGCCGTAATTCACCACGCGGGCACAGTGCAGGTTGGTGGATGTCACATGTCTTAGAATTTTTTGGTTCTAGGACATGCCGGTTTCCTCACGATGTTTTTCTTTATTGTTTTGAGAGCAGCCTCCCTAGCCAAGTAACGATCGTGCCACCACCACCACGTGCCTGAGCGTTGAGATGACGTCAGAACAAAGGAATCGGAGGCGTGGCCTACTCGAGGCGTTCGACGCAAACGAAACGATCGTTACTTGGCTAGGGGGGCTGCTCTCAAAACAATAAAGGAAAACATCGTGAGGAAACCGGCATGTCCTAGAACCAAAATTCAAAGAAATGTGACATTCATCAACCTGACTGGGCCCGCGTGGTGGATTACGGCCCATTCCCTCTCCTAGAGAGAAGGCCTGAGTCCCAGTAGTGGGATAATTGAAAGGCTGATTATGCTACGTTATGCTATGGTATGGTTTCCACACTTTGTCCTTAGCGGACCATTGTGCCTACTCCAGAAGCAGATGTGTCTCTTCAGTTTGCTCAGGGCGTCTATGAGTGAATTTGGTGCTCCCAAGGTTCGTGTTCTTACCGGCCTACCTCGAAGCCTAGGGGGAGTCGTTATCCCCCCCCTTCTCTCTCGTCAGCAAACGTAAGCAAAGCTCTCTACCCCCGCCCCCTACTTACGTAAACATTGATAGGTAGGCACCTACATGCATGTTTCATGTGTTATTTAGAAGTAGAGGAGCCAAACAAACTTCATTTAAAATTTTGGCATATTTTTATAAATTCAAATTAACAGTCTTCAGTATATGACACGCACACACAGTGAATTCGGTGCTCACAAGGTTTTTTTTTTTTTATTGGTTGAGAAAATCATCCTAATGACATCCCCGCTCTTGGGCGGAGCGGGAGATAGTGTCAGACTCTTACTGACTAAAAAGGGCCCAGGGCCCCGGGTTCCGCTTTCACACTACCCGTGGCCCCAGTAGGCTTCGACCCTGCTGGGCCCCTACGATTTGCTGACATCTCCTTGAGGCGCGCGTGGAACAATACGCGCCGTCGACGACTTTAGCTCGGTCCAGACGGTTACCGGACGGTCGGAAGGCGAGCTACCCTTTGTTCGCCATTCGCAAGCTCGAGCCTACGGTGGTGGTGGAATAAATCACGGAATTACCGAACGCTAAAAAAGTTTTCAGACGTTGTCTCTCTTTTGTCGCGTTGCCTTCTCGTCAAACATCGCGTTGCTCGATGTTGACGACATGCGAGTGAAAAAGGGACCCTCTTTAGAAGAAAAAAATGCATTCTATTCTATTCTACGGTTTATGAGAAACAGCCCGACCGACAGACAAACGGACAGACATCCTTAAAAAATATAATACTCACAAACATATGTCTAGTTCGGTTGTAACTAAACGTGAACTGCTTCCCGCACACGCGACAGTCGTACGTCCGCCGCACGCCCTCGTGTTGTTGCATGTGCCCCGCCAGGTTGGACTTCATCGTGAACGTCTTGTTGCAGTGGTCGCATTGGAAGCGCTTCTGACCCGTGTGGACCCACATGTGGCAAGATAGAGTCGTTGTGTTCTGTGGGGAGAAAACGGATTTTGATCTGAATTAGGTAGAGTGTATGTTCGATTCCCGATTGGAGTCTCGAAGTTTTTACAAATCCCAAAAAAAAGTTTTTTTTTGTGACTTAAGAAAAATATCTTTTTTTGGAATTTATTCCTTATACCTGTGCTATAAGACCTTGCTTCATGCCAAATTTCAGGAATTTAGATTTACTTGAGAGTGTCGAAATACACTTTTTTTTTTGCGAAATTCAGAAGTTTTATTTTTTCACAGCTTCAAGGGACCGTAGACCTGAGTATATAGTTTCAATTTCAACTCGATACCGCCTCGCGTTCCCGAGATAAAGGGTCTTTTATCGACAGACAGACAGACGGACAACAAAGTGATCCTTTTTTCGTTTTTTCCTTTTGAGGTACGGAACCCCAAAAAGCTCAAGAGTTTATTTGTTTGAACGGTCTAACCTCAGAAAATACTGGTATGAATTGAAAAAATATTTTAGTGATGGATAGCCCATTTATCGAAAAAGGCTATACGCTACACTAGCTTCTGCCAGCGGCTTCGCCCACGTGATGATAGGTTTCGCTATACAAACTTGCGACACCTATTTCTCCTCTTAGGGGGTGAATTTTGAAAAATCCTCTCTTAGTGCTCGCCTACGTCATAAAAGGAAACCTTGTGCAAAATTTTCCGCTCCTAGGCCCAGTAGTTTCGGCTGTGCATTGATGTCAGTCAGTCAGTTTCTCCTTTTATATATATAGATAGATAACATTACGCAATAACCCACGGAACGAAGTAGTAACTAAAGACGCGATTGAAACAGAGGGGGATAGATAGAGAGTATTACTTAAGAAATTTTAACCTACAAGACAGGCACAAAAAATATATTTGAAAACATAATTTTAGCGTCAAAAATCCGCCATCGTACTTTTTTTGTAGCTTTGATTTACCCAGTGTCAATCTTAATTAACTACTAAAATGCAAAAAGCCGTTTAGTCTCTAGCGCGTGCTAAAGAAATGTACATTTGTATGTAAGGCAGAGTCCTGACTCACTGACCCATCAACGCCCACTCCAATAAATAAATAAATAAATGAATGAGTGAATGAATAATAATAATACGTTCCATTAAAATCGTCAAAATGGCCTCTGCGAGTTGGTTTCGACTCCTCGTACGCCTTCCAAAGGTCCAGGACCCCAGGGTTCTGGGATATAATAACCCATATAATAATAATAAATTTATTAACAGAAATGGAGGTACATCTTATTTATCCTAATCAAAATACAATGTATTCAATAAATTATGTTTTCTTTGAAAAGATAGAGTAAACGACGATGTCTGTGCTAATATTAACTGTGTGATAGGCATCGGCGCCTTCCTCCTACAGCTTTTAGAAGGATAATTTTGAAGAATAAATGAATGGAAGAATGAATGAATGAATGAATAAATAAATAAACATGAGAGACTCAAGGACCCAGAGTACGCAGTACTTACCAAGAAGAATTTTCCACAATGCTCACACATGTAGGGCGCCGGATTGTTCCCATACTGCGTACGTTTGATGCCAGGGTGATAGTACTTGAAGTGCGATATGTATGCGCGTAGACTTTCTTGTACCCCACCACACTGGAACAAACCATCATCATCATCAGGGAGTCTGCGTTGGAATTGCACAATATGAATAAAGAAATCAGTAATTTGTCAGTATTCGAAAAGCTCAACCCAGGACTACTAAGGAGCTCAGCTGTAAATGGGCACGCCATAATCATGGCCGTAAGTCCCCTCTTTGAGGAGTGGCTGGAAAGACCACATGGCGTCCTTGCCTTCCGTATGACGCAGGTCCTCACCGGACATGGTAAGTTCGGGAGATTCCTGCACCGGATTCGTGCGGAAGAAACTCTTGGGTGCCGCCACTGTGTGGACCATCCGGAGGACACGGTGGAGCATACGGTGGAGGTGTGCCCCGCCTGGGCAGAGCACCGCCGTGTCCTCGTGGGGGCGATCGGCGGCAGTGATCTCTCGCGCCGGACATTGGTACAGGCCATGGTCCGGAGTGAGGAGTGGCAGGCGGTAGCCTCCTTCTGCGAAGCAGTAATGCTAGCAAAGGAGGCGGCCGATCGCGTGAGACAACGGTCCTAACGCCCTAACCGCCGCCGGGATTCCGATCCCGATTTCCGGCCACCGTAGGCGCGGGCTTGCGGACGGCGAGTAATGGGTGGCTCGCCGTCCGACCGTCCGGTAACCGTCCGGACCGAGCCCAAGTCGTCGACGGCGCGTGCTGTTCCACGCGCGCCTCATGGAGATGTCAGCAACTGTAGGGGCCCAGCAGGGTCGAAGCCTACTGGGGCCACGGGTAGTGTGAAAGCGAATCCCGGGGCCCCGGGATGAAGGCAAAGAAGGAACAGGAGTGGGTTTTTAGTCAGTAAAAGTCTGACACTATCTCCCGCTTCGCCCAAGGGCGGGATTTGTCATTAGACGATATCACCACCTAAAAAAAACTGTAAAAAAAAAGGTTTGGATAGAATACCTGTTCACAAGTGATTGTTTTGTTAGCCGCTGGCGCGCTGTTGGGTTCTTTGCGATGTATGACGGGCCGACGGGTGAAGCGACGGTCGCTCTGCCAGTGGGAGCTGAGGCGACGCTGTTTTATTGACGGGTCGTTGCTTATGCGGTTGCTGTACGAAAAAAAAGGAACGTTATTTTTCCTTTTATTAAGGTTCCGTACCTCAAAATTAAAATACGGAACCCTTGTAGGATCGCTTTGTTGTCAGTCTGTCTGTCTGAAGACCCTTTATCTCGGGAACGCGTAAAGGTATCGAGTTGAAATTAAAACCGTATACTCAGGTCTGCGGTCCCTTGAAGCTGTGAAAAAAAGATACGGCCGTTTATGTCGCAAAAAACGTGTATCTCGACAATTTCAAGGGAATCAAAGTTCATAGGGTACTTCCCGTTGACCTAGAATCCTTAAATTTAGCATGAAGCAAGGTCTTATAGCACAAGTATAGGAATAAATCTGAATTTTTTAGTAACATAACAAAAAAAAAAACTTTCACGTGTCACATCTTTGGGAATTGAACTATTTACACAAGTTAGTTTGTACGGACCCCTGAGTGTGCGAGTCCGACTCGCCCTTGCCCAGTTTTTTTTTTTGAATTTACTAGTAGTCAACCGCCTGCGACTGCATACAATTTCATTTTCTTAAAAAAAAAAAAAAAAAACAGTTTCTCCATACTACATAACATGATCATGCATGATGATCAGAGGTCGGAATTAGGTAGAGTTATTCATGTACTTGCATCGTATTGTTGATATTAATATGGATCTTCCCGGGATTTCTAATGAAAAATCCTTGATTGAACAATATTACAAATAAATAATAATAAAAACCTCAGAGATAGATAAGACAAATAAAACAAAAATAATTAACAGACAATTTTTATTAGTAAATGATAAATGATATTTATTTTGTAAGTAGGTTTAAAAAAACACTTTTACATGTAATTTTTTTTTTCGTAATTTTAAACTAGATGAGGCCGGTGTTTCCCAGCATACAGTTAATATGTAATGGTCAAATCACATGAGAACCATGCAGATTTGTCCGAGATGGTCTTTTGAAGAAAGAACCATACAGATTTGAGTGGACCTGTCCAGTCAGTGCAAGCATTTGTCAGTATTCGTAAAGCTCAACCCAGAACTACTAAGGAGCTCAACGACTTGACGAACAATACCAAGGAAAGGACATTTGGGTAAGCCGCAGTATTTTTAATTGAAAAAGATCTCTCTACGTCAACTGAGGTGAGGTTTACAAATTTATACACTTCCCCGTCATTAATACAGAAAGAAATATTTTTTGCTATATTTCTAATAGTGTCATAAAAAAAATCTGATCTCTATAATTAAACTCGGGATTTGAGGCTTAGCTTAGTTGGCCTTATAATGTTCCCACTGTTGGGACTCAGGCCTCCTCTCTAGGAGAGGGATTTGAGGCATATCCACTTTATTCTTTCGCTGTATGAAATCGGTGTAAGTACCAGGGACCATTTTGGTTACCCATTGAAAGGGTTTTTGATAGGGTTTTGACAAAGTGTTGTTTTAAAACCCATTTCATATTTGTTACACTTATTTACGAAAACCCTCATCAATGGATAACGTCTTCCAAACCCTTTCGATTTGTTTACCTGTATATTCAAAAATCCATTCTTGGTGGTTTATACTTTTTACCGGTAAGACGTTTCGAACGGGTTACCCCTTCAACGACTGTAACAGAGTTACCCATTTGGACTACAAATATTGTAATTTTATCTCTCGTGCCTTACTTTAAAGTACTAAACTGCATGCATTCGGCAGGTACGCGTCAAGTCGCATCACGCAATCTAGGATCTAGCGACTCCACAATCCATACACATACGATTATTTTATGGTTATTATTGCAGTGATTTTAAAGTTAAATGTATTTTTTTTCTGGAATAGGCGGGATTGTTTCATGTATAATCTTGTCTTTTTTACGGAATCATAAATGTCATTGGATCGTCTTACTCATCATTTAGTGCCCGATTCGAAAATCTATTCTCCCACTCCAACGTAATTTAAAATGATTTTATTTAAAACCCTTTGATTATCCCGACAAACCCTTTCAAAGGGTTATCTGCTTCAATTGGAAATCATACAAGAGCCGGTAACATCTTGAACTAGTTAACTTATTGATAGGGTTACCCTAACGTTAGTGTTATGAAAGGGCTAACACTACGAAGAGGTATCATTTTCCGTTACTGTAGACATACAATCTGTAACCCTTTTGAAAGAATTAACTTATATTCGGGGTTGTACGGTCCCTGGTAAGTACATGTTAAACTCTACCTAATTCCGACCTCTGTTGATGATTCCCTATTGAATCCATATAATGGCCACGGCTCACGAGGCTAATAATAAACAGTAATAGTCCTAATATACAGTTACTTACGGGTCATCTTCAGATATATGTTTGGAAGACAATCGCAGATGTTTGTTATACGCCTTTTCATTTAAGAACTTCACATCACACACTTCACAATACTGCCCTTTGAATTCCGTCTGTAAATGACAAATAATATTTACTTATTAAGTTAAGTGATGACCCGAAATACAAGTGTTATAACCTAGCGGTTCCGGTGCCACCGGTACCACCGCAACCGCTATGTCCCTGCATGTTAAATTTGTAATATCTTCGAAAATATTCATTTAAATTAACATGCTGTAAAGGGCCATATTGATCTATATTAGATGTATTTAAGGTACTTAATTGGATAAGGATTAATGCTGTATTTCTTCAAATCGCTTCGTAAATAAGCTATTATTTCTCGTAAAGAGTAAAGGATAAAAAATGGTTATTGTGGGTTTTCCCTAAGAGATAGATATATACTATTGCGGACCTTTTTGTAGACCTTTTTAAGGTGTACAATACTGTAGTACATTATTTTGATCTATCTCATAGGGTTCAGCTAGCATTTGCAATGTAAGCACAAATTTTGTTTATTTACGACATCACATTAGAAACCTCTAAAATTATCAGTGTTTTTTACTATATTATGTATGTATTATACATATATATATAAAAAATACTTTATTTCAGACCGTAGTCCATACTATATTAGTAATCACACCTTAAAAACTATGTTAGTAAAAGATAAAATAACAAAGAGATTTTAATTTAATTTAAATATCAACCTCCTCCAACTCCCATCATATAAACCTTTCCCTTGAATCACTCTATCCCTTAAAAAACTGCATCAAAATCTGTTGCGTAATTTTAAAGATCTAAGCATACATAGGGACAGACAGACAGGGATGCGACTTTGTTTTTACCCGACTACGGAGGGTTATGATTTTGACAGGCTATGTATGTATGTGAGTATGTTCATCTGTTCCCTCATAGCTCCTAATCTACTTATCGGAACTCGACATATGAAGTATCTTTAGAACCGTCTTAATTGTCCGCTGAACATAGGCTACGTGACATGTCACAAAACTCGATATGGCGCCCTCTAGCGGAGTGTGTTAAAAAATTAAAAACTTAAAAAAAATTTAAAACAATGTGTTAAAAAATAAAAATATAGATAAATACGCCGTGTTTGGTATCATTTGAAAGAGCTTCACTTGTATGTATCCAAAACTTTGCTCAAATTTAAAGTAATGCCCTCTAGCGAACAAAAAGTCATGTGTTAAATTTAACATCAAAATTGTTTAAATAAAAAAAAAGTAAAAAACTAAAAACCGACTACGACAAAAAAGACGACGCTGGGTTTTAGTTTTTTACTTTTTTTATACTATGTAGTGATTATCAGATAATCACTGCATATATATCAGACAATCGCAAATAACTTTTTAATTTGCCCCCGTTTTTTTTTTTTTTTATTGGGTGGGAAAATCATCTTATGACATCCCCGCTCTTAGGCGGAACGGGAGATAGTGTCAGACTTTTACTGACTAAAAACCCACTCCTGTTCCTTCGTTGCCATCGTCCCAGGGCCCCGGGTTTCGCTTTCACACTACCCGTGGCCCCAGTAGGCTTCGACCCTGCTGGGCCCCTACGATTTGCTGACATCTCCTTGAAGCGCGCGTGGAACAGTACGCGCCGTCGACGACTTGGGCTCGGTCCGGACGGTTACTTGACGGTCGGACGGCGAGCCACCCATTGCTCGCCGTCTGAAAGCCCGCGCCTACGGTGGCCGGAAATCGGGATCGGAATCCCGGCGGCGGTTGGAGCGTAAGGACCGTTGCCTCACGCGATCGGCCGCCTCCTTTGCATTACTGCTTCGCAGAAGGAGGCGACCGCCTGCCACTCCTCCTCGCTCCGGAGCATGGCCTGTACGCGCGCCCGGCGAGAGAGATCGCCGCCGCAATTTGACCCCGTTGATATATAGAAAAGAGAAATAGTGATAGCCCGACGGATGACAGGACAGAATGGAAGAAAGAAAGGTTGCACCGACCCCAAATATCACGGGACAAGGGCAGGAAAATGATGATGAAACTAAATAAAGAAACTTACATTTTTATCAAACAGCTTATGTCTCATTCTCTTGTGCATTTCAACGCCCGTCTTACTGACGAACGTGTACCCACACAACTCACAGACGAACGCAGACATGTGCTTCAAACGCAAATGATTCAGCAATGTTGTTTTTTTCCTGAAATTCAACATAATCTATATAAGGTGTTAAAAAATTAACTTTACGATTTTCGAGGGGACATTGTACTCCTCATTATGAACAACTTTTACTATGGGACTAAACCTGAAATAGCGAAAAAAAAATCAGCTGTTCCCTACGTTTATGTTCGCTTAACTCGTCAAAATGTATGGTGCAGCTGATTTTTTTTTCGCGATTTCAGGTTTGGTCCCATAGTAAAAGTTGTTCATAATGAGGAGTACAATGTCCCCTCGAAATTCTTAAAATAAATTTTTTAACACCTTGTATATATACAGGATGTCTCTGACATCGACGCACAAACAAATACCACGGATCCAGTACATGATTCTGAACCCCACAGTGGTGGAATTTTTCGTCGGCTAATTCCTAATTTAAAAAAAAATCTGTACTTTTTTAAATTTAAACTATGTCAAATCGTTATTATACTTAATCTCGATGATTTTTCGTAAAAAGAAAAAAAAATTAAAAAGTCATCGGGATAGATAAAATCATTATTCTAATCAATCCCGATAACATTTTTAATTTTAAAAGTAATTCATTCATATATAAGGTCTTATTAAAATAGTGGGTCAAATTTTAACACAGCGTTCAGTACGTCTAACCAAACATATCCAATAAAAAAAAAACAGTGATTAAAGTATTTTTATTTTGACCTATATAAAATAATAAATGGCACTCAAGAATAAACACATCCAATAAGGGTAGGTAGTTAAACTCGCGCCTCGCACCGCGCGTCGCGCGCTTCGTTCATTGAACCCCGAGCGAACGTCGAACGTCCGGTCGCTGTTTCTAATTACCTACGCTACTCAATCGTAATAGTTACTTTCAGTTGTCTACACACCGCATTTTTAGGATAGTGTTGCTAGTCTGGATAAGTAGAAGATAGTAAGTACGCGCAACTCAATAACAGGCTACCATCGAGTGTGTATAAACTTTCCTCGAACTTTGCCTAAGAAAAGATTCTAATTTCCCAACACACTTTACCAGGCTTTGGACTGTCTAATTGCGTGCTGAACTGTTATCAAGGTATCAAAGCTATTGCAGTATGTAAGTTGTAAATAAACAAGCGCGCAGTGGAAACAGTGTACTGATATGAATAATTTTTGATTATTTTAAAGTTCGATAACAGTAAAACACTGATTCAGGCGTGTTTAAACATCAGAATCAGCCCTATTAACAGTAATTAATTGAAATACTACTTACTCTACGCCGGTAGGTTTAGATTAATTGTTGAACACGCCTACTGTTTTGTTCAATGCACTTGCGGGCGCGTTTAATTATGTGTCTTTTCACTTTTAAAAGAGTGTCTTCACTTTTAGTTCCTGCACACGAGTGTAATGATATGGGTGAAGGCCTTCATCACGAAGGAGTTTCCACACGTAAAAATCACTGACATTGAATACACTACCAGCATCGGCCGTGCTCGCCGTGGGGTGTCGTCTAAAGTCTAAAATGTCTTCTTCAAGATGCACTGCTTAGCGCGGTCTTCCTGCGTCAACCGCTGGTGGCATGAAGGTGCCTTAATCACGATGGCGCTGTACTGCTCCCAGGATTGTCGCAAGGCTCGGCCGCCTTCCAAATCTTTCATGGTAAAGGATTTGGGCTTGTCGTATGCTATTTCCAAGTATTCTTGATTGGTGTACGCGTAATAAGGCATTGTTGTCGATTGTGATAACTACCTAGGTACGTAATAACACTCACACACTTACATTCGACGTTCGCGAAACATGTTACCGTCTCGATTGCACGACGAAAACTGAAATTGCGTCATCATTGTCATTTACGGCAAGCGCGCGACGCGGGCGCCTGCGAAAGGCTATGTTAGAGTGAGAAGGCACGAATTGATCAATGAACGCGGCGGCCGGTGACGTTGCGTAGGTATTTTGTAGTATTAAGAGATGTGTTTATGCATCGGGTAACCAACATTTTTAGTAAATCGTTAGCTGTTTTTTTTTTTTCATTGTAAGTAAGTATGTACAGTTTATTTTTTTTTACCATTGTCTTTATTTTGGTGGTCTGAATGATTTCTAAAAGTTTGTCCCACTATTTTAATGGGACCTTATATATAGCATAGCATAGTCGGCCTTATAATGTTCCCACTGTTGGGACTCAGGCCTCCTCTCTAGGAGAGGCAATGAGCCGTAATTCACCACGCGGGCCCAGTGCGGGTTGCTGAATGTCACATGTCTTCGAATTTTTGGTTCTAAAACATGCCGGTTTCCTCACGATGTTTACCTTCACCGTTTTGAGAGCAATGGTGATGAAATAAATTACACAAAGTAATGCGCCTGGCTGGGCTTGAACCCGCGACCTACAACTCGTAAGTCGGGGCCGTTACCACTCGGCCACCACTGCTCCATATATATATATAACGATTTTATACAGTTTAAGTTCAAAAAGGTATAGATTTTTAATCAATGTATCCTAGCCGTGTTTGGACTTATTAGAATTGTCATGAAATGCAGTTTGGCTATAAGGTACTGTTGAACTGGGGCCCAAGTCGGCTATTTTAAAAAAATCCTCATTACAACACGCTCCCATTGTCATTTTGCTAAAAGTTCGTAATCTGATAATTCATAATGGTCGATCATTGATCGGTCAATGATCTCGTGGTAGAATGACAATATCGAGCTATCTCGTAACAAATTAAAAGCAATGACTGCACAATGACGTTCTAATGGTAGGTCACTGATCAAAGGAACTGTCCAAATTTTAGCGGATTTCCACATACGTCAAACACTCATTTGTCATTATGTACGAGATTACCATTCTATGCCATTTCTTTCAATGGAGTGTCAGTGGTTGACCATCGGAAAGTTATAATGACGCCATTATATTAGTAGATTACCAAACATGGTCAAAATCAACAATTATGATGTCAACGATAGACCATTCTGACACTATTGTAATAGCAGACTTGAGGTCCTGACCTTATTTTTTTTTTTGTAATAAGTATTTTATTACAATTCAAAATAAAACGTAGTGTCAATTTTAATGAACTGAACTAAAAACATCTGCATTAAATTATTCTCAAATCAAAATTCAATTAAATAAAACTTTTGCTGTATATGGCGCGTAACAGATCACGATTCGTAACAGTCAGTGTCTGTGTTTGTATCTTGTGAGTTGATGTTCCAAATGTTCCGTTTGTATATTGTGAGCCGATGTTCCAAATGTTCCGTTTGTATCTTGTGACCCGATGTTTGAAATGTTCCTTATAGGATGTAGACATCAGCTAAGAACGAATTTTACGAAACTCAACCCCTAAAGGCCTACGCAGACCGGGACGACATGGCAAAGGATTTTGCCATCAGTCAGCGCACACTAGCCACTTAGATACTGCGGCATTCCAGCGCCTTGCCATGGCATGCCGCGTCACGTCGAAGTATGCCACGGCAGCTTCTACTGTCTGATACATATTTCAGTCATAACTAGCGTTTGATAGAGTGTTGGCGGGCGCTGGCGTTCTTCGGTATGCCGTCCCCTACCGCAGCGCGCCACGGCATCGAGTCTTTCAATGCCGTGCGATAATATCCCTTTCGACGCTACGGGATCATTTTAAAGCATAGGAATTTATGTCGTATTTCTATTTCGATATGTTGAATGTCTATTGGTAAAAAATTAAATCCTTTGCCATGCCGTCCCGGTCTACGTAGGCCCCAAGGAGGCAAAACGGGGTTTGGAAGTGTGTATGGGTAAATTGTAACACAATAAAACTTACTCGAACACGATAGTGCACTGTGGGCACTCGAATTTGTTCCCCTCATGATACTTCACGTGTCCTAATGCGACATTCCTGAAAAAAAAAATAGTATAGCCATTAAACGCAAGGCAACATCGCGGCTGATCAAGACGAAAGTGGAAAGATGAACTTGACTCTTGGGTCAAAAATTAGTGTCAGCCAACTATAATAATATTCCACAACTATCACACAACGCCGTCTAGTCTCAAGCTAAGCAGAGCTTCTGTTATGAGTACTAGACAACTGATAAACATATTTCAATATTTCTAAATACCTACATATTATAGATAAATTACTCCCAGACACAGAACAAATGGTCATGTTCATCACACAAACATTTGTCCTGGGTGGGAATCGAACCCACGACCTCTGGTATAGCATTCAGGGCCACTAACCACTAAACCAACCGGCCAGTCAAACATTAGTAGATCACCAAACTTGTCAAACTCAACAATTATGAAATCGATGATAGACCATTCTGACACTTGTAATAGCAGACTTGAGACCCTGAACACTTTGAAAAATGCACGTACCAATGTTAATATAAGCATAGGGAGAGAGGTGGGAAGAACATTGCTTACCTTTGCTGAGGAGGGGGAAGGGGGGAGGTAAATATTTATATTGTAAAATAAAACTGCTCAGCCGTTCAACTATTATGAACGGCCCTTTACTAATATGTAGTACTTACCGACACCTTGTAACTAGAGGGCAGAGTTTACATATGAACTCCGAGGCGTGCTGCCTTCTCATATGAGCGCGATAATCTCTGCTTCTCATCATACGCACATAACATATGTTGCATTTTATCGGTCCGCTTTCCTGGAACAGATAAATTATCATCCTCAATCAATCAGTCAATGAATCAATCATTCAATAAATCAATCAGTCTATGAATCAATCAGTCCATGAATCAATCATTAAATGAATCAATCATTCAATAAATCAATCAGTCTATGAATCAATCAGTCAATGAATCAATCGGTAAATGAACCAATCAGTCAATGAATCAATCAGTCAATGGATCAATTAGTCTATGTCTATATAAGTTAGCCTATTTATGTCCCACTGTTGAGCGAAGGCCTGGGATCTCCCTTTTCCACACACGCCCTCCGGTAGTTATCCAGCTCATCTCTCCACCTTCGACTTGGTCTGCCGCGACGTCGCTTTGCGTTTAATAGGACTCAATAAGTGGCTCTTTTAGCCCACAGCTCATCCGACATGCGGCAGACATGTCCGGCCCAATCAAACAAAGAGTGGCAGCTTTTCTGGTAGCATCTTTTACCTTAGTCAAATCAAATTATATATATATATATATTTAAAAAAAAAATTGGGCAAGTGGGAGTCGGACTCGCGCACTGAGGGTTCCGTACAAACTTGAAAGGTAAATTGCGGTTCACGATTTATGACGTATTAAAAAAAAAACTACTTACTAGATCTCGTTCAAACCAATTTTCGGTAGAAGTTTGCATGGTAATGCTCTTATTTTAGAAATATAATATAATATATAGGTGTCTTCAAGGCTAGAGTGAATAGGCTCTTAATAAACTAGTGCGCCTGACCATCAATGATTGCATCTCCGCTTACCATCAGGTGGGATCGCAGTCAAGCACTGGTTTATATCAATTAAAAAAAAAAAAAAAAAAAAAAAAAATTACAGGGGGGGAGGGGACACATTTTACCACTTTGGAAGTGTCTCTCGCGCAAACTAGTTTGCGCGTTTAGAAAAAAATGATATTAGAAACCTCAATATTATTTTTGAAGACTTCTCCATAGATACCCCACACGTATGGGTTTGATGAATAAAAATTAAATAAACCGCTGTTACGGGGCCGCGAAATCGAAATAGAACCGGGCGGAGTACATACAAAATATTCAGTGACTGCAACCGGCTCTTAATAGCTCGTGGAGGGCCTCTGGTATTATATTTACAGAATAAATCATTATCATTACCTCGCTATGCTTAATCACATGTCTGGCTTGCTTTTCCATCGTAGGGAACCCTTTGTAACACACATCACATTTGTACGGCGCCAGTATATATTGATCACTATCCTTGCGGTCTTGTATCTCTCGCCTCAACTCGTCGTGGTCCAGATTCTTCACGGTAAATATATTTTCGTCGATTGGTATACAGGGCTTTACGTATGGCGTTTTATTTGGATTTTTCGGCCTGAGAAAGAAAATTATATATATTTTAAAATTAATTGAAGATTATAATAATAATAATAATTTTTAAGACATGGGTCCAGGAATGGTTAGTACGGCGGCGATCTCTCGCGCCGGGCTTTGGTATAGGCCTTGGTCCGGGTGAGGAGGAGTGGCATGCGTTTGCCACCTGCGAAGCAGTAATGCTAGCTAAGGAGAAGGCCGCACGTGAAAGCGCGAGGAAATGGCCTTCGCGCCCGAGCAATGGGTAGCTCGCCATTTCACCGTCCGAACCGAGCCCAAGTCGTCAACGGCGCGTAGTGTTCCACGCGCGCCTTAAGGAAATGTCAACAACCGTAGCGACCCAGCAGGATTGAAGCCTAAAGCCCCCTCGGGTCAAGGGTCTGATTCTGAAATTAAGACTCGGCCCTGGTATGAAAGGCAACGAAGGACGTATCATGCTTCTCGGCTAAGGTACGAAGAATGCCATTGGAGCTGGTCCTAGATCCGTTTAGCAACAAGGCCAACGAGACCGCCTTCTTTCTCATTATAACATGGAAATTATCCACACACGCGTTGAAAAGAACATGCTTGATACACTGCAATATCTAGGCAGCCCCAACAGCACCCTGTACCCAATATTATATTGGATCCGCAGGGCGTCTAGAGTAGTGATGCAACGGAACTGTCTTAACGGAAACAGATGTCAAAAGTAAATCTTTGCGGATGCGGAAGCAGAAGCGGAAGCGGAAGTGTCAATATTATGAAGAAAAAACACATTTTTTTTAAACAACAGGAGGTTTACGTCACGAGACGCAGTGATGAGCAGAATGAACCAAAATAATATAATAATAAAGAAACTCGTTGCGACACTTTTGTGTACCGCCCCTGTCCCCCCCCTGCGCCTCTGCCGATGTGTCCAG